>JARWLC010000005.1:89845228-91135228 GCA_033318265.1 Phyllotis vaccarum | reverse complement strand
AAGTGAAAACAAATTTGAGTATGAATAATACCTTTGAGATGGCTAAATTCATTAAATTATGTGGCTCAATTATAACAGATCTCAAATGAATTTAAGAACCAAATTATCAAATGAAATACTTCCTAGGCACTTGTTATACCCAAGATTTTAATCCTAACTTTGTTGTGAAAAATTCCCTTTGTATGTAGCATACTCACAAAAATATGGCACCCTCTAGAATATTGATGAAGGACAAAATAATAATCTGATTATTGTAAAATATAAACAAGGTTTATGCAAATTGATAGCATGTAATTTGGTATTAGTGATAGGGAGATGATTATCACTTCTAGTTGTGAAGCTAAAGAGAATTAATGTTGAGAGTCACAGCAGAACTCTGAGAAAGCAAGAACCTAAGAAGTACTGTGAATCATCACAGAGGCAGGCTTCCAATTTGCAAGGAACTGATAGTGAGAGAGCCAGGAGACTGGCTCCCCACTTCCTGTAGTCTGGTGGTCTTTATGTGGTCTACACATATCAAATGAAAATCAAAGTGGGAGAGCTGTTATGATGGAAAAAAGAATATTGTTTTTAGCTTTTCTAATTAGAGAGACTGGTAGAAAATCCAGTGAGGGCAAGATGTTTTAGGCTACTCAAATATAGTAGTTTGAGTCTCTTTTGCCATGATCATACTGCAGAGATAAACAAAGAAATCAACTGGGATATTTTTCAGAGTAGCATGAGAAATATATGGTTAAATAAGAAAATACAAAGATCAAAGTCCAAAATATAAACCCAAGCCATGTGATAAATGCAGTAATGGAAAAGTGTTGATAAAAATGTAGGTTCTTCACTGAGACACTATGAACATTTGTCCTGATTCCCACAGGGGAAAAATGGAATCTGGGGTTTGACAGACTTTCCTGACCTCTCCCTAGCTGGTTCAGCACACATAACTATTTTTGAGTCACAAGAGATACACAGTTGGTGTGAAAGAATGTTTAAAACTAATTTACATTGTACAGTAAAATGGATTCACTAATGTACAATGGGAAGCGGTGAACAGTCTTAAAACACTCTGGAAATCAATATGCAGTAAAAGCCTAAAATGTTCATGGTCTTTGACTGAAAATAACAAGTTTTATTAGATATTTCATCATCATATTTATTTTTAATAAAGCATACTTAGTGAATAACACTGCTGAAAACAATTAACTTGAGAAAGGAAATATTTAATACTCCTGCAGCCTGATAAAACTGGGATTACAGTAGCCATGTTAGTTTTCTGTCTCAGAGAGAAAAGCAGATCCTAAAGTAAATACACAAGATCTTGTCCATGAAAAACTTACACCAGAGGAGAAAGCTCATGATTACAGATAAGATTTTTTTATTATATCAAACATAAGATTCTTAAGATGTACTGGAGCTAAAACCTAGCCAAGAAAGACACATAAATTAGGTTTGTATCAAATGGTCAGTGAGATGTGTTAGCACAGTAAATCAAAATACGTAGTTGTTGAAAGCCAGTATATGCAATGATGCATGGGTTAGGGCCATAGGAAAGGAAGGATCCTTTACTGGCAAGAGCCAGGGATAAGTAGATTTTCTGCAGTCTATCAGCAAGCCAAGCACTTGTAACACTGTTTCAGTTTCATAAGAGATCTGTATAAGATATACTGGGCAAGCTTGGTCTCTGGGGGCCCTGGATAAATGATCTTGTTAATTAAAAACAAAGTCAGGATTGGAAAGACTGCTAGTGGATAGTAGTGCTAGCTGTGAGGAAACACGAGGGCCTGGGTGTGCTTTTGCACATGCTTGTAATTGGAAGACAGAATCCTGAGGATCATTGGGGCTTGCTGGCCGTCATCCTAGTAGCAAGATCCTTGTGAGATTCAGTCTCAGAGTAAAAGGTACAGGATCCCTGATCCTCTTCTGGCTTCCACTTACATGGGCAGAAGCATGAACCAACACACGCAAGCACACATACATCTATACACATTTCACACAACTACACACAAGCACAACAAAGGAGTGTAGATGAGAGTGAACTGCCAAAAAATGTGAAATTAATGCTAGTATTCACATGTAGAATGTGTAAAAGGATAAAAACTGCTGTAAACCTGCTAAATTTCTGATTGTTGACATGATTTTTCATGAAATGTGAAGCACCTGTCCTCTGGCACATTTAAGCCATTTCCTTCCTTTTTGTGGATGCTTCATGATTTTATCATTATTTACAGTGTACTTAGTTAACAATAAAATGTATCAATCAGAGCCAGAAAAAATTACATTTACTTTTCATTTACATTTGTCTAGACTAAGGATTTTGAAATAAACTGGCTGGTACAATCGCACTTTAAAATGGTCCTTGATGAATATGAGGGCTTTATCATCTGTCCCCTATTGAACTAAGAAGGAGGAATGATAGATATTTTTGCTTCATGCTGCATTTTAATACTGAAAAAGAAAAAATGCTTTGTATGGAATCCATATCCTAAAAACAAACAGACAGAAAGACGAATCAGATTCTCAAAGAGGTACATACTGTAACGTTCAGGGACAAAATTCCCAAGCAGTTTTCATTAACCAGTAGAAATCCAGATTAGTGAACTGATCCATGCTACTTTCAATTTGTCAAGACAACATAAAAGAAAAAGTGTTTTTGAGTTCACATGAGTGGTAAAACTTTTACAATCTGTATAAAGGCTGTTATTGAGTTGATATAAACAAGATTTAGTTAATATAGTTATGTAAGCTCTTGTTTCTAGTTATGGTACATGTAATGTTTATGTATGAAACTGTAATTAAGGAATAACAAAGGTGCATTTATTCTGTGCTATCTATATGTATAAAAGTATTCCAAAATATTTTTAAAAGAATAGTTCTAACTTTCTACTGAAATGTGTATAACTTATAAATTCAGGATCAATTATTTTTTTTGTCAAAGGGGATCTTTTATAACCATGAGTAATATTTATGGGTAGAGTCAACTAAAGTCTCATAAAAATATTCAAAATAAATATTCAAGATAATCATAAACTTAAGTGAAAAGCTTTATTTAAAAACTGTATATTAGTTATTTTCCTCATCATTCTGACCAAAACTTGACAAAAGGGCAACTTCTAAGAAAAAGGATTTGTTTAGGTTATTGACAATGTCCTCTATGGTAGCATGAGCATTTGGTAGGAGCTACAGTGCCTCCCATCTCTGAGGACAAAGAAGCAGAGAAAAACCAACACTTGTGCTCAGCTGGCTTCAACATTGTTTCCATTTTGTTTATTCAAGAACCCACTCCATGGAATGGTATCATCCACATTCAAGGTGGATCTTTCCTCTCTTAATAAATGTCTCTTGGGTATACTTATAATCTCACTCAAAAGTATACCTCGTTAACAACCAAGGTGTTTCTTAATATGAACACTATGACCATGCAAATTAGCCAAGATGACTTGTGAAATGTTTATTTCAGAGAAAAAGTAACATATTTTACTTCAAAGTTGTACATAGCCAAAAGGTAAAAATCACAATTTGAACAAAATAAATCTTAAATAACTAATGCTTAGGATTCAAGAAAATTTTCTAAAGTGATATAGTTTTTTAAGGTCATTTTCCCTTAATTTTAAAACTGTGGTTTGTATGTTGAAAAAGGGTATTACTATGCATCCAAAGTGGCCTCAAACTTGTAATCTTGCTGCATGTTTTGATCGCTGACTTTCGGTACCATGCGACTTTCAAATATTGCTCATCTTAAATCTTCAGTGGTTATAGAATACATAGTCATGTATGGTAGGATTTAGGTGTCAGCTGATAAGGTCCAAAGACACCTATCTAGGGTCTTGGGCTCTTGAAGGGGGATGGCCAACTTTACTTATAAGGGGCTGCTGAGATCTTGAAAAACCCTTTTTTTGTTTGTTTAGTTTTTGACTACTGGAGAGCCGGGTTTGGCATCTATTGTTTATCCTGTAGATAATCTAGTCTATCAGGCGCCTATATAAGCTGCTATCTATATTGTGAATGTTGGCTTATATTTTAATAAATATTAATCTTATATTAGTATATTTAAAAAAAAATTTCCACCTTCATCTGGCAACCAACGTAGGGCCTAAGCCCACAGGTATAGGGGGTCCATTTTGTTTTAAACACTGTTAGAAAACAAAAGACAGACAAATATTCAGCTTTGAGAGCCTGCACTCCAGTGTGTGGGCTGAAAGCTCCCTCCCTCACTAGCTTGTCCTTCCTTCATACTGGGCTCTACCCTTCATTCTCCAGTCAGCCAGCAGAGAAGAGTGGTCCCCTGCCTGCACCAGATGAGCTGAGGGTTGCCCCTCTGCAACACTTTTACTCCGCACTGAGCAGAGGCTCATAGTCACTGCCTCTTAGATAGACAGGAGTCTTCAACCATTTCATAGACCCAGAGAATATGGCATTTAACATTAATTATTATTTAGAATTTGGCCAAGAGAGACGTGATGACTCCTGGTGTCACTGCTCCTTTCCTGAGATGGTGTTGAGCATCAAAGACACTCCTCTGGAGTTTGTCCTTTTGGCAGAAAATGACCGGTTTGGTAAAGAACTGCCCTTACCTTGATTTCTGACAGTACATACATGATGTCCAAGCTAGATGAACGAGCTGACAGATAGAGACTGATGAAACCTGCCTAGACAAGATAAGACAGTCCCTCCAAAATTGTCCTGCTTGTAAAAAAAATCTGTCAGATACCATAGGCCTGTAGCCAATATGATGGATGCTCCAACGGCACAAAACCATAAGTGATTGTCCAGGTAGCTGTGTCGCTGTCCTCTCCCAAATTTTAAATCTACTACCTCCATGTGCTTCTGACTTTCAGGAGATACATTTTCCTTCCCAGGTCTTAAAGGGATTAAAGAATAGATATTTAAAATTACTACCCTATTATCCCTTAGTAAAAAACATTCAAATGTTAGATTTTCACTTTCTCAGATCAACATTTTTAAAATAATTTATATACCCTCCTATCTACTAATATTCTAAAAATATATAATATACTTCATATGTGTTAGGTTTTAGTTATAGTTTGTGCCTTATCCTCTCCTAGATACTACCTCATAATAATTCCTATTGTATATATCTTAGTTTAAAACTTTCTTAGTTAGACAAAAGGGAGAAATGTGGTGGGATTCAGATGTCAGCTGAGAAGGTCCGAAGACTCCTGTCCAGGGTCCTGGGCTCCTGGAGGGGGAGAGGCCAACCTTATTCATAAGGGGATGCTGGGATCATGAAAAGTCCTTTTTTCCAAGTTCCTGACTGCTGGAGAGACTGGTTCAGCATCCATCCTCCATCGCATAGACAATCCAGTTTATCAGGTGCCTATATAAGCTATTACCTATATCGTGAGTGTTGGCTTATATTTTAATAAATATTAATCTTAGATTAGTATATTTTAAAAAATTTCCACCTTCAGTCATGAAACATTTAAAATCTAATATAAGAAAATATATCAAAATATTACAAATAACAGCATGATAGCAGAATAGCTTGTTCTGCTCCCTCTGTGCCATATAGAAAGGCAAACTGACATTTTACAGGGATATAATTGATAAAAGAAGCAAGTGCATCCCTATTGGAGGATAATATCATTCTGTAATAAAGAAACCTTTAAAAGGCCTTCCCAAAGTTTCTTAGAGCTGATAAGTGCCTTTAGCAACGAAAGGGGCACTTTGCAAATATAGTAAAAACCATGGGTAGGGAAATCAGAGAACCTAGACGAGAACCTAGAGATGATTTTTGTTCTAAACAGTCATATGGTTAAATTGCCTTCTCAATATTTTTATGCTCCTCTCAATCTCGGTTAGATATGTTTCTTATTGTAGTGGATAGTGGTTAACGGAGATGCATTACTGATAAAAGTTCCATGAATAAGTGATTGTGAAAGCTTAGTTGCAAAAAAGACATGTATATCAACTCCCCTGACCCAAGGCAGGAAACATCATACAAGACGAGGCACAAGGAAAGGAAGAGGAGAAGGATGCAAAGGTGCCATGAAGGCTGGTCTTTGGTGATGACATAGATATTGAAAACATGAAGTCACGATAGCTGCGGTTCTCTACACAAGTCTTGTACAAGATCAAAACAGTTAACAATCTCACCAGCTGTTGGGGAGGGGCTTTTCAGGAAGTTGATGGATACTGGGGAATGAGAGTTACTTGCACCTGAATATGGGGCCATTGATAGGTTATCTATCCTTATTGATTTCCCCACACCCATCTGAATATTGGAAGCTCTAATTAGACTCAGTGGCTTAAATAAACAAATAGGACATGATGTTGAGATTGAGGTGTGATGGGACTAAGTTTCCACAGAGTGACTTGGAGATAGGAGTAAGGGTAAAGTTAATGAAGATACATTGTATATATATGTGTAATTTTAAAATATTTAAAAATAAATTTTAGGGTAGTATATCATTGCTGGAAAATGTTGAATGTGAAAACATTAGACTTAAATCATTTGGGAGCTAAGACAAGGCATATTTGTCCTATCAGTAGACTGAGTTTTCAATCCTATAGGTATTTTCCAAAATGTTATATATTTGAGCTCTAAAAATGAGAAAAAATTCATAAACTTTTGATAGGCCCTCAATAAAATTACATATATCACAGGCATGCATGTGCGTGCATATGAGCATACACACACACCACATATACATATTCACACAGACACATGGGTTATTCTAGTATTTCTCATCTTTTCATCTAATTTTCAATGATAATTATTTTAAATAACTGTAAGTAAGTAGTAAGTAGTTTTTATCCTACTGGAGGAAGATTTTTAGTATTTTTTAACCTTTTTGATATTATAATTACATATAATTTTTTCTCTTTCTTTTCTTATTCCTTCCTATATTTACATCCTAGCTCTCTTTCAAGTTCATGGGCATTTTCCATTAATTGTTAAATATAATCTTCTCAGTCTGTATAATGCTATTTGCATATATTACTTCAGGGATGACCAATTGGTTTGATTTTCTCTGGAAAGACTCTCCTACACTCAAAATGTCTTAGCTGACCAAAGTTCTTTGAGCAAGACTGGGAGCTTGTGTGTTTCCTTCTGTTCTCAGTAGAACATTTTTAAGTCCTCAGTGGAAGAAAAATATGTCTTGTTTTATTTTCTCACCACACCAAAATAAAAATCTATTAACCATCATCACATTTATGCGGATTAACTTTTTTAGGAAAGGAAAACTTTGTACTTTCTTTTATCACAGCAGTTCTCATCCTGTGGGTTATGATTGGGTATCAAATGCTTGTGTTAGCTAAGACAAAACCAATAGTAGCAAAGATATCGTTTTGAAGTAGCAATAAACGTAATTTTATGGTTCGGGGGGGGTGACTACAGCACAGGGAATTGTATTAAAGTGTTACAGCTTTAGAAAGGTTTAGACGTGCTGCTTTATCATACTTCTCATTGTATAATTTAGGTGATATAAAATTGTTGATGAGAGGACATCTGAGAAGCGAAATAACTGGCTAGACACAAAAGACACAGAATTTTGACAAGATTTTCAACTCCTAAGCAGTCATCTGAGCATCATTATTGCCATGGTTGCCGTACACATACACGTAGGTGAAAATATTTAGCCCTTTCTTTTATGTAAATGCTTCCTTTGGCCAGAATAAAATTAGTTTAGCATAAGCAATGCAATGTTTAAGTTAGAGCTATCTAACTTTCTCTGCTTGCTTTCACAATAAGTGATTGTCAACAACAACATGCTGGGAAAATGGAAAATCATCATTAACTAAAATTTACATTAATGAAATTTCAATTTTCAATATTCTAGCAATGAAAAGATTATTGACGCATCTGTCTCTAACACATAAGGACATACACACCTGAACATAGCTTCCATATATCAGGAGTCGATGTGTACTTCTTGGATAAAAGCACTCTTCCACATATTGTTAGCATGCAATTTTAAAAACGACTGCATATCAATATCTAGTTTACTTTCTGAAAAGAATTGAGGACACATTTTTCACTCACCCAGATTCTACGTAATTTTCATAGCTGAGAATAGAGAAAATGCCTTTAACTCTTTAAAAATATTTACATATTTTAAATCCAAGAATATTATTGTGTAACATTTTTGTTAGGTCTACTTTTGCGCGCACACACACACACACACACACACACACACACACGCAAAGATTATCTTTATGTATGGAATTTAGCTGTCAGATAAAATGATATTCTACCACTAAACATTAATACATTAATTGCATATAAATCTGGGACAATTAGCAGAACATCAATAACTAAATATAGTCAATTTCAAAATTCACATTACTTCAATAATATTCTCCATTGTTTTGTTTTGTGGATATACAGCATCTAATTAAGAATTCACAATTTATTTAGTTGTCATGGTTCTTTAATCTTTAATAAACTAAAGACTAAAGAAGGAGAAAAACAAATACAATTTTTGTGCTTATTTTTGTGCTACTGAAGTATTTTAAGTAGACATGCCAATTGCTATATTGTACTTCTTCATTTTATTATTTTTTAATAAAAATGTCTTTTTTAATCCATGTATCACCTTCCTCCTCTGCCTTCCCTCCCAATCCCTCCCAGTCAGCCTTAAGCCTTTCCTGCCCCATCCCCACATGCCCTCCTCCAAAAGAGCAAGAAGTTCCCCAAGGTGAGTCAGCTCAGCATGGCACACCCTCTCCAGACAAGTCTGATTTCCTCATCCTAAAGTCAAGGCTGGGTTAGGTGTTCCTCTGCAGGGAATGGGCTCCAAGGTGCCAGCCCATGCACACAGGAACACAGTCTGAACCCACCCTTTGAGGCTCTTCATACTGCTCATGCCAGTGGACAGTTGCCTTCTCTTGGAGGGCCTAGCTCCTTTTCCCGATGGTTCCCCAGTGGCTATTTTTTATTCAGTGAGCTCCTTAGAGCTCCAGCAAGCCATCATTGTGGGATTTGTCCTCATAATCCCTATATTGTATTTTTATCAGATATAGTGCTCTTTTGTTTCTTAGTGATTTTAATGATGTTTTTGTCATATAATACAAAGTGGTGCATTTGTCTTCTGTACACAACATGGTAGGAAATATAATAAGCCAATTCCTATTAAGCTCTTTTAATTATTCTCAGGCCTTAAACCATGTCTTAAACATTTCTCTGTGATAAGGAGTCTTGTTATTTTTAAATATATACAGCTTACTGATGTTTTTATTCTTTTTATATTTATTCATTTTCCATGCAATACTTCCCTAGGCTCTCCTCCCTCTTGTCCTCACAGGCCTGCCATACCTCCCCTCTCCTATTTAGTGGATCAGCTGCTCTTCTGTATACATTCAGAAAAAGAGCAGGCATCTCGGGGATTGATGTGGGAATGCCTCTCTGTATGCTGTGAATCTCAATCTTTAAATAAAGGAGATGTTTTGGGCCATGACAGGCACCATAGAAGAAGTAGGAGGAGGATTCAGAATAGGTAGGAAAGGAAGGGGCGGAGTCAGAGACAGATCGAGCAAGCCACCAAAGAAGAAACATGAAGGAACACAGGTGAGCCATGGGCCACGTGGCAGACAGGTTAATAGAAATGGGTTGATTTAAGATGTAAGAGAAAGCTGGCAATGTGCCTGAGCCATAGGCCAAACAGCATGAAGTTAATATAAGCATCTGAGTCATTTCTGGGGACCTGGTCAGTGATGGCTGTGCGGCTAAGCCGTCTGGCATGGCAGGTCTGTGGGTCTCAGACCTCTGGCCGTTTGGAACTGAGAAACAGTACTGCTACAAGGGATAACAACCAAAGAGGGCAAAAAGAGATATAATAAGAGTAGGCACAAAAACTTATATCAAGGCTGGAATAGCAAGCCAATAGGGAGAAAAATGGTCCAAACGCAGCCAAGATACTCAGAGTATCCCAAGTATCCCAAGATACCCCACAGTTTTGAAGACACTTTTCTTCAGCTGTCTTTTTCCACATAAGCTTTTGCATTTTGTAAAACACTTATCTATATTTTTATTTCAAAATATTGATTTCACAGTTTACTCTATTTCCTAATTTTTCCTGAGATGTAAATGTATTTACACAGTTATTGGCCTGTGTTCTTTTCTGATATTTTCTTTAAGAAATCATTTTATTTCCTTCCAATATTTCCCTTACATCAATTTTATTTTAGATTCTGGGAACACATTACTTTTGAGAAACTACACATTTCTAGAGATTAGCTGAGTAGCTATAATTTATTAATGACAAAATAATTAAATGTGTTCTGCTTTTTCCAAAAATTCTTCTTTTTCAATTTTGTTCATTGGATTAATTTAAAGATTGAAAGACAGATAATTTTAACATGCACACACATATAATTGAAATGTTATTTTATTTGTAAAGGTAGTTGTAGGTCTATTTTGAAGACTTACATCAATCTTCCAACTAAATTTTCCTTTGTCTATGCTTATAATTATATCATAGATTCTCTTTAATATGGCTTTTAGTTTTCTCATTGGTTAATATGCATCTTTCAACATTTTTCTCCTTATACAAAATATTTAAACTTAAGAAAATGCAATTTGTGTATTATAATATATCACAGACAGTTCTTCTGTGTATTAAATATATAATATTTGTAATATTTAGGTACCAACATAGTATTTCCTTTTTTAACCATTTGTTGTTTTATTAAAAGTTTCAAAATTAGCACAAATTTTCTAATTGTTCAGAAGAGTGTTTTTTCTTTAAATTTATTTCTCTCTCTTGTCAAAGCCCAGGAACAGGTCTGTTTGCTTCCTTACTAGAATTGACTTGAGGAGAGAAAACACACACAATATTTTGAGAGCAAATTTCCTACAGTTTTTCCAAAATAATAATCTATGTCAATTTACTTTTCTTATGGAACAAATGGTTGTGTTTCATTTACTAAATACTACCATATATTTCTATTATCATATGTATCAGACTGTATATTGAGTTTATATCGTGTATTACTATATGTTATACAAACAATGGTATATCTTAGCATTGTTTTTTATATTTTTAAAGTATTTTGTCATTTATATGTAAAATTTTGATCATTTTATGAATTTAAAAATTTAGAATATAGATCTTATGGTATTTTATATTTACTTCTTCATTAGCTTATTCTTTATATTAAACTTTGGCTTATTTTTGAAGTTTGGGATTCCTTCACAAATCCAAGTGTTTTTTTCTTTTCTTCTTCAGCTATTTGTCCAAACCTCACAAGCGTCCCACAGGCTGGGAATTTTTACAAATGATTGAGTTTGGCAATATTTCTGTATAAATTTTCTCTGCTTCATGCTATCCATTCCCTGGAGACTTTCTCTTCTCATGCTTAAATAATAAAATAGTCTTTTAAATAAGTGATATTATTCATCTGTCTCTACTACCCAAGAAGCCCAAAAGATCCAATGGAATCCTACAAGTGTTTCAATGGTATTCACTTTAAAAATATATATATATATATATTCTTTGTTTATTTCACATCATGCATCCCAGTTCCACTTATATACCCACCCCTTTGAATCTTCCTTCCTTTGCAATCTCCCCTCAAAACAAACAAACACTTAATAGAAAAAAAAATAAAACAGACCAAAGAAACCAAAAAAAAAAAGAACAAAAATAAGGGAGAAGAATCTCATTATTGAAGCTGTAGTGTGGCCCTGTAACACATTATACCCTTAGCCCATACAATTTTTCTTGTAAGTTTTCATTGCTATTACTCATTGGTCTGTTTCAAGGCCTCTTTCTTCTGCTACACTACCAATAATGGGATGTCATTGTCAATACTCTTAGGTATTTTGCATTTTTAGATCTGCAGGTCTGGCTCTTTCACATACACCAGCAGTTCATAGATGAGATATATGTTGCAGTGTATTGATTCTAGTTTGAGCCTGGGTAGTAGCTGGGGTGGACAGTCTGCCAACTTTTTCTATCTTCCACCTGCATTGGCTATATCACCCAATGCAGCCTGAATCAAGGAAAAGAACCAATTCTGCCCTCAGCCCCTTAAGTCCAGCTCACCCACACTCACACTATCAGGGCTCTACTGTTTTACAGGTGGGAAACGGGGCTCTGAGAGAGAGAAAGAGGCCCTCCCTGCAGCATACTTTACAGAAATAGAAAACAAATGTTCCTAAAATTTACACAAAATCACAAAATACAAGCAAATGTGTCTATATTAAATAGGAAAAGTTATGTGTAATGTATCATCTTTCCTGACTTCAAAATACAGAACACAGGCATAATTATCAAAATATTCTATTCTACAAAATGAGGAATACAGAACAAGAAAACAGAGCAGTATAGAAATTAATCTAATTAATCTTCAACGATCTTTTCAAGGAACACAGGGTACAGAGAAGTCTATTGTATTAAATTGTGGAAAATGAATATCCACATATCAAAAAATAAATTGATAACACTTATCTTATATAGTCTAGGGAAGAAATTCAAAGTAGATTAAAAGTATAAACATAAGACCATATTCTATAAAAATCTTGTATAAGAGAGATAGCTTGAAAATGCTTTCTAATAATTTGTTTGATTTTTACCTACTTTATGGTTTTTTGATGTTAAAATTTATAAAATATAATTCACTATCATTTAACATTTCTGTTACCAATGCTTTGTGATGTATTAAAATATAAACCAAATCACTATCAGAAGGCCTTTGTGGATCAGTACCTGAAGTAATGAAGTACTTCTGGAAGAGGTGTCAGAACACCTATTTGCAACATTTTTTACAGAACCTAAGATTGAGGAATCAGCCTAAATTTTAACCCACAGATGAGGAGAAAAAGATGTTGCATGTAAGTAGAAGGAAATACTAGTCATTCTTCAGAAACAGAGAACTCTTGACATCTAACTCATCATGAATGACCCTACAGAACATTATTCTGGGTAAAATAATGCCAAGTGAGAACAAACACAGCTCAGGATCACATATATAAAATCTAAAACAGTAAAACTTCTTTAAATGGAGAGGGAAGAGGCACTTATAAGGGACTAGAAGGTCTAGTAGTGAAATGTTGATCAAGAGGCACATTTTCAGTCAAACAAAATGAAGATGTTCTGGAAACATACATTAACACAATGGAAATAGAAAGTAACAATACTGTGTTCTAAACTTAAAAATTCCCAAACTTTAGAGCTTAACTATTCTCATCACAGGGTATGGTGGAGTAAAAAAGATGAAACACCAAAAATCGAGGAATCAAAGGACGTAAGAGTGGGACAGAGAAAAGTCTATTCAGATACAGTGAGATCTATTTAAAACTTCTCTGCCTAAATGTCATTGGGCTAACATTTTTTTGTAGTTGTCAGTGGAAGTATGACTCACACAGAGATGTTAGAGCATCATTGATACTGGATCTTCCTACACAGAAACTTATTTTCTGCTCTTATCTTTTAAATAATTCTTTTCAGAATCTTATAACTGTCCTTGGGTGTACTGTCTCTCTGATTTATAATCTAATTAGAGCCTTTCCTCTTCTGTCTGGGAAACTGCAGGGCCATTTGACACACTCAAGTCTCCTACTAAATTTTAATCATTATTTCTTCCACAACGTCAAAGGAACTTTATTTCATTTGTTTTATCTCATAGGGACTATATCCCAAACTTTTCATCAAATATGATTGCTCTGATCAAAACAACAACAACAAAGAAAACTTGAATTTTACATTGCGCTATTACAATTTAAGAATTGCAAGAATTTGTTAATAAAAATATACTTCTAGGCCTTTAGATGCAGTAACCTTCTATACTATTGTTATCAAGCTTGTACACCACAAAAGAGTGAGAGAAACAAAGAGCTTACTGCACAAGCATGAGGAAAGATCTGTTTAGATTTCTTCACTCCATGCGTTAACGGTGAGCACTGTGTACTCAGTGTTAAAGAGGAGAGATGCATGGATCCCATGACTCAGAGGGAAATAACTAAGTTCAGGAGAGAAACAAAGAAAGGGAGGGAAAAAGAGACAATTTGCTAAGCCGGTATTTCTCCTACACACATGAACACATAGCCTAATGTACATATATGTACACATATGCACACAAGTATATATACACATACTTGAAACATAAAACTCTTGATTACAAAATTGGAATTGTGAAACAATTTTATCTTTCTGGTTTTAATTAAATAGATAAAAATTGAAACTTTATTATCAATAGCCACACCAATTAAAGTATCCTGAACATGTCATTGGGATATTAGTGACTCATGCTTACCTATAGAGTAATCATTAAACCTGCTCATGTTTTACATTTGGATATGTGCTGGGAGATCAATATACTTACAGGCAATCAAATATCAATTTTACTTTATTTTAGATTATTTTGACTTCAAGTTTTAACTAATTATTTAAAACAAGTCAATTTGAATATCTGTCACCTAAATTTTCTTTAGTCAGAATTCCTACCACCACCAGTACCACATCTATAAAATAAAGCGGGAGGTTGGTATTGGTGGTACAGGAATAGGATGACTCTTTAGGAAGAGAAAAAGAGGGAAATACATAAGAAGAGAAATAGATAAGATAATAACAACCATAATGTCTGGGAAAGCCACACGAAATTATACTATTAACTATTTACCAAAAAAATCTACATATAATGCACATGCATAGTCTTGTAATTTTTGTGATGGTATATCCTCCAAGAGCCAATAAACACCTAGTAAAACCCCAATACCAGACATAAGACATCTTTTGAGTTATTGGTGAATGCTGTACAGGTGACTTTCTAAACACACACCTTACTCCTATTACCCTTGGCTGAACCTGAGAGATGGAAAATAAGTATTGATTGCTGAAAAAACTTCAGAAGCAGGGCCCAGCAACAACTGAGCTAGACCTGACCTAAATGCACTTTCCCTGAAGAATTATGGTACCAGAATTTTCTTCCAAAGAGACAACTGAGTGTCCTATCCTCTACAACCTATGAATCATAGAGACAGCCAAGTTGGCACAAATGCCTTAAGCGGTGATAGTGAGGTGCATATCTTGGCAGTAACCAATTGCTCTTTAATTGAGCTTAAGACCCACTCAACAAGAGAGAGAGATGCCATGCCTATTACTAGAAATATAGCTAACTGCAAAGAGCTAAAGAAATCAGAATTAGAAGGTATCTGAAATACTAATTCATTAAACCATAATAATCCTAACAACAATCTATAAATTTATACTTATACCCACAGATAATTGTCATCCTTACCTCTCATCAAGGAAACATATTTTTGCAACAAACAGAGACCATAAAGAAAATCACAACCAAGCATAATGCAGAGTTCTAGATTCTAGTGCCATGGCAAACACCAACAAAACAGTCCCAATCCCAAGGCTTGAAGAGGGATTGAAAAGATTGAAAGAGTTGGGTGATCAGGGAATTTGATGTAAGATTTTTTTGTCTTCTACCCATTAAGTTTCATCAACATGACTATCCAAGTGTGATCTAAACAAGAATGACATAAAGGAACATGGTAAAGTGGCCAAAAACTCCACAAGGCCCCAATTCTACACAAAACTATAGGCAAATAAAGAGAGCTGGAAACAGAAGTAGCTTTTCTTGGGGAAAAGCACACAAAAATGATAGCCAGTTCTAAGCAGTCAGTGCTGAAAACATGTATACAGACAACACTATACAGACTTAACATGTTATATGTAGCAATATATATGTATGTACAAATATGCATATGCATGTAGTAACATAAGAAGAAGAGGAAGAGGAGAAAGAGGGGGAAAAGGAGGAGAAAAAAAGAAGAATAGCCCAAAGTTGAGATGACTAAACCTGTCAGCATGACACATGCTTTGGATTAGTCTGACTGCCTCTCTATGATTGAACCTATGGTTGTCATTTATTCCAATTTATTATTATGGATTATAGAGTTATTAATGGTAGACATAGTGGACATTAAATACGTCCTTTTAATTTTCACCATCCAAGATGCTGAGATTATAGGCATATTCCTTACCTCCCAAACTCAAAAGCCTGTTTTCATTATCTGCTTCTCAATTGTAAATAATTAAATAACAAGAACAACAATAAGCAATTCATGTTTCTTTGTACCTCTTTTTATAAATAATTTTGACAAAGAAGTTCTCTGTAATGACTTCCATGAAGACATACACTTAGCAGTCTTATTCCCTACAATTTTATTGCCTTGTTATGTACTTTTAGCAAGAAAATGGAGCAGAAGTAATGTGCCAATTTGGCAGCCTTAAGAATTTGTTCACAATTATGTTAATTATACTAGAATATTGAAACTACTGTAATTTTCCTAACAAAGTCTTTTGAAGGGAAAGAGACCTTATAAACCAGAGCTGCATCCACCCCATTGAGCTGCCAAGGGCATAACCAAGCCTTAACTAATCCATAGTTGATTGTAATCCATGGGTTATAGAGCAGGGTCAACAAACAAAGCATTTAACTAAATTCAGATTCAGTGGTGTTCTGTGGAACTAAAATGAAGTACGTATCATTCTATTACTCTCAAAGTTTGTTCTTGTCCGGTAATAGCAAGCTCTACTACTCAGTTTTATCTTCAGTCCTGTGTCCTAAATTGTAAATATTTACTAAATTACCTGACCAGTAAACTGTCATTGTTTAGCATATTGAAAGGTCTAGATAGACTACCAATAATATTACAAGCCTTTTCTATGGAGTGGGTGTAATATTTAATGCATCAGTTATGACTCATTGTAAAAGAATCTGGAAATCTGACAAGGCATGGGTGTATGAGAGCATTAATAAAAACATATGTTTTTGATCCCATAGTTTTATATATATATATATATATATATTTGGTACCACTACTAGCTTCCTCACAAATATCATCATCAATAAATAATATCAGTATCATAAATGAATAAATATTCAGTGATAGCATTTGAGCAATGTCTGATGATGCTTGGACAACAATATGATTTATGCCAGGCTAATATATCTTTAAAATAAGCTATATATTTTATAATGTTATTTTAAATATATTCTTTTTGTATAATTAAATATATATTAAAAATCAGGTAAGCCAGGTAATAACCTAGTTACTCTATGAAAATTTATAATTAGTACATAATAAAGATTATACACAAAGTATACAACAGACCTGAATATGATAATTCCTTCATACAGATAATTTTAAAATCTTCTCACATGCCATGAATTCTGACTGCAATTTCCCCTCCATTAATTCCTCCAAGTCCCTAATTTCCAACTTCCCTCTTAACTCTAAACTCTCTTGCGGAGTGACAGCAGTAAGCATAGGCTCAGAGAAATAAGCAGTGAAATAAATATTTATAAATTGGTCCTAGAAGAATTATAAAATAATTGAGCCAAATGGTTTTTGACTTTGTTGTCTCAAATCATAAGATATAACACTTCAAACTGTTTCCTTAAATTTATGTTAAAGATATTGCTCTGTCATCTTGAGTTTCATATAATAGATGACTAACAACTCCCAACACAAGCTCTTTTTGTTTACACTAAAATAGCCACAAGTCATACAAATGTAAACACACAAGTAATAATAGGGAGAGGAGTGTCAAAATCCTCCTGGAATACAGATTAAAGAAACACAAACAAACACCATGTCAGGAAATTTACGAATCCGAAAGTGTTTGCTGGTGTTAAAACCAGTCTTTGATATAAGTGGCTTTGTGAAATCTTGGCCATTCAGTAGGTTAGGCATTTCAAATTGAAGGTTTAAGAATAAAAAATAAATTACAGTTTTAGTAGTAACTGCTCATATAGGCATAGTATGTGATATAATAATAAGCTTAAATAAAGTGTCACATGCCAAGTAGAATGCTAAATTTTTAACTGTTGGAATACATCATTCCATTTATTATATATATTTATTCATATATTTGTATTTGTATTTATTATATATACATATTATTGGTGTCAGATTCTTCTTACTGTAATAAACAAAGGAGGCAATTTGAAATGAGAGAAGGATTATTTGGTTGTGAGTCTTCAGGTTTCAGTCTAGGACACCTTGTTCTGGAGTGAAACCTTACAATAAATGTCTGTGTGCAGAAGCCATAGTGCAGTTGTCTATTAAAATAACTAGTAAAAAATAGAGGGAAAAATATTAGCACAAAACAATTTCTCTTTCTCCTCTGTGAGTAGCCTTTTCTTTAGCATAGTAAATGTGTTTTCTGTATTAGGATTGTGAGGCAGGAAATCCACAAACTACAGCATTAGGGAAGATGTGTGTGTGTGTGTGTGGGGGGGTAAAAGAGCAGAACTAAAATTTAAAATGTCATCCCTAAAGAAAGTGAAACATTAATTCACATCTAATTCATTTCTACGTGTCCTGGGAAGTTCAAGGCCTCTCTTTGTTTTAGATGCTTCTCATGAAGATGTCACTTTCTGGGGATTACTAAACTAAGAAGAAAGAAGTGAGAGTTTGTATGCCTTAAGGACTCCCTTGGGTTCCAGGAGTCTTGGTCTTAAGTTTTGCCATTTCAGTATCTTCGGGCCTCCCTCCCTCATATTTTGCTAAATCTCTTGCTGATTTCTTAAACTTAATCATTTTGTACATGTATATTGCTGTCAATAGATAAAAATATGCTCCAAACACAAAAACCTACAATTATACCTTTATAGAATAGAAAATCTATATATTTTTATCATTTGTTTTAGAATTTCACAATGCATATAATGTATTTTGATCATATTCATTCCCTGCTGCTTCCAATTATTCTTCCAAGATCAATCCCTACTTCTCTTCCTTCTCCTAACTTCTTCCTTTTTATTGCTTATAATGATCCATCTACAATGGAATTCTGTTGACAAACAAGGGCCTTCATCCCAGAGAAATCTAACTCTCCTCTCTGTAACAGCCAACAACTGTCAATAGCTGCTCAGCTAACTGCGATACTGGATTTATATGTTTAATTGGAATGTAAACTATTCTTAAGTATATTTGAATTCACACAAATCCTCATTGCAGTGTAATGGTTTTCCCTTTTGAAAATGTCAATCACATAGGCAGTGTTTTAGGCATTGTAATGAATGCTCTATATAATTTTGTACACTTGAGCCTCCATTTCTACTTTACAGAAAAGATGTCAGAGATCTCCAGATGATGAAATAACTTAGTTAAGATTTTTTTTTAAAAAAAGCTATGACTCTAATTTGATGCCAACATACACTTTCAACATTTATCTTAATCCAAATATTCAAACAAAAGTTTACCACCTAATATTAGGAGATAAAAAGCTTTGGAAGTCAGTAGTGCATACAATGAACAAAAAACTTGGAGTGGATACAAATATTTTCTCGCGTGAAGATATGCAGTGACCTTTATTTACTCATATAGTGTTTGCCTAATTTAAAAAATATTGTTATAAAAGTATAGTTTAATTATAGTCTAAATATTATTAAGAAACTGATATAAAACTGTAGGTTGTTAGAATTAATACAGTAACTTCATTTTTGAAGTTGGAAGAAAAAATTTCAATACTTCTTCCATCATGGTTAAGTTATTATGTGTATTGTAAGTACAAAACACTGAAAATGAAATAGACAGTTGTTCATACTTATTAAATAAATACTGTCATTGTAGTAGTAAAGATCTAAAAGGAGAAACTGCAGAAAAGGGATGTTATTGATGCTACATTGACTTTTAAATGATAAAGTGATTGCTTTGAGGGCAGAACTTTTTAATAGCTGATAATTTAACTTAAAGCAAGCATGAGGCAATAAAATATATTGAATTAATTGAGTCAAGGTCATGAATCTTTTAAATAAAACCACTTTTCAGCTCAAGTTTAAGATTTAGAGTAATCTTTGCAATTTTAATATAGTAGATTCTTTATTTCTCATAAATGTGAAGCCATTTCTTCACATTCTGACTTTATTATATGCCTCATCATAGAACTCTGAAAAACTGTGGTAAAATTTGTCACTGATTTTTAAATGGTTTCTGTTCAAGTTACAAAGGCAAGAGTAACATCTCAATTCTATGCAAGATAAGCATGAGGACTCATTTCTTGTCAGTGAATATGCCAGTATGGTTAGAGTCACTTACTTTTATTAATCTGGCTGCTTTAAAGGGTAGTTATCAAGTCTTCATTTATAAGTCAGATGTTCTTCTTAGGCAACACAGCACTGAAGACAAATCACACATTCCCACAATAATGTTTGCTCTGATTTTAAGGGGAAGTAGAGGATATAATACAGATAATAGTGTTACATATACAAGATCCTAGTCACCACCATAAAATTCACTATAAAAATGAATTTAACTTTTGCCTAGGAAACATGCTTATGTGTGAGTACACACACACACTTGCACAAGTGTGCACATGAGGGCATATGCATTTGTAAAGACTTTATTCTAGAAAACAAATCAATATATTTTAGGAAAGAAATTTCTTGTGTTTTTGTTTTGAAGAATTTGATCATCTGAAAATTGAAGTGCCAGGGGAAATAAGATCCATGGGACATGTTAATCTTTTGTACCATATTAAAAAATCAGTAAGTTTTGTGCTGAAATTAGTCCGAAGTTGATATGTGGAGTACAGAACTCAAAGTCAATTAGCACCAGCTGATTTATTGAAAACTTTCTCACCATACATGTTGTGTTTTGGCATTTATTGTTCAACATGACGACTCTTAAGTGACATTGCCAAACAATGTGCCTTCCAGATACACAAACCAATACCCTATTTCATCACATTATTCCATTTCCTTACAAAATCCTCTTGCAGTTTACATAAGTATTATAATCTAGAAACAGAATTCCTTGAGAAGCTGTCTTTGGAAGAACAAAAAATTATATAGGTCATCATGTTATCCAACTTTATCACTGGTAAGAAGTATTAACATCTTATTTTTGATAACTTCACACATGTCTATAATGCATTCTGATAAAATTTCTCATCAGCTTTTATCTGCCTCCTACCCCCACAAACCTCCCCACTTCCTCCAACATATCTCCCATTTCATTTTCATGCCTACTTTTTATTGTTGCTGCTGTTTTGTTGATTGACCAGATTTGCTTTGTGACCCATTGGGTTTAACCAGGCATCGTGTGGGCATATGTATGGAGTTCTCCACTTTTTGATTACTTGTCCTCTCATGTGTGTCATTTGTCTAATATAGTGCATTACTCTCTTAAGAAGATACAAAAGTGTCATGCAGTTCCTGGTTAAGTAACAAACAAGTAACCTTCTGTTTATGTTTAGGTTTTCTTGAGTTTGCTTTTTGTCATTAAAATATAAAATCTCTGAAAATAGGAAAACAGACCCCAAACTGTCAAAAATGAATAGAAAATAATAAAGAGTGAAGATTCCCCCAATTTTAACTTTGAGCATTTCATTCTATGAATAGGAGAGCTCTCAGAAACATTTACCTCATAAAATTTTGGTTACTCTGTATCTGTGTCTCCTGAGACAGGTGATTTAGAAGTTAGTATATTGGTGATATGAACTGCTTATGCCTTCCTCTATAATCTACAGAGAAAACCAAGCTGTGATTCAGTCTGCTAATGGGGAAGATGTGAAGAAAAAAAAAAAGAGCTTTGTTTGCAAAATGTTTTCTGCTTAAAGTCGGCAGTTCAAATAGCAGGAAGGCAAATTGTTAAGTAATTGTTCTGACAGAAGAGTCAACGATTTAACCTCAAATCATCATTAGTACTACATGAAAGAACCGACAATTAGAGACAACAATGTCTATAAAAAATTTCAATTTAAGGCTATCCAGAGAGAATAAGTGTGTAACTAAATGTTCTAGGCTCTTTTTAAACACTTTCCTTCACAATATAGAAAGATGATATTTATGTCCTAGAATATTATGTGGAGTTAGGGTCAAAAAGCTAGGTCTCATGACTATAATCAAATATTTCTGAGGAAATGGTTTCTATGACATGATAAAAGAGCTTCCCAAAACTATTGCTGAAATAGTCTTACACCAGAGTCTACACTTAAGCATTATCTAATTTATTGTGTCAGAATTAATTATTAACTTGTGGAACTTCAAAAACAAGAATGAAAACTGGTAAGATGGCCAAGCAGTTTTAAACTGTTGGCTACCAAATTTGGCAACTTGAGTTAGATTTTGAGAACAAATATAGAAAGATATAGATATAGTTGATCTTCTGATCTCCACAAGTGTGCTATGAGATCCACATTGGGAGAGAGAGAGAAGAAAAAGAGAGGGGGAATGTTGCAAAAAAAAAAAAAAAAAAAAGGAAATTCAGGGCCAGGTCTTTGGAAAAAGCAGAGATATTTAGAGAGAATAAACACCACAGTCAGATCTCACCCAGCTGTTTTCCAGGTTCCTCAGCCTCACTCCTCCTGGCTTCTTCTGTCTGCTCTGTCTTTCTATATCTGCCTTAAATACTTTCTTCCCTTAGTTAAGGCATGACACTACCACTGCCTGCCTGAGAGCCTAGAACTCCTTCTGTAAATTAAAATGACCTCAAATTTAGATTGGATTAAGGTCGTAGGTCTCCACTCCCAGGATATTCCCTGTGTTGGGATTAAAGGTGTGAGTTACCACTGTCTGATCCTCCTATACTGACTGTGGGTAGATCCCTCTGATATCTCTGAATGTTTTTAATATGTTTGAAAATATCCCCACGGGGTGAAGAGGGGGGGTCGGGGAACAAGGAAAATGAGAGAAACTAGAAATTGTCAGTATTCAAGCCCTTGGTCTTTACAACCAGAGCAAATAGGAAAAAAAAAAGTGATATGCACAAATACATGCAAATAGAAGCCACTGAGTATAGTTTTGCTGTTTATCTGTATATGGGTTCTATTTTGACCACTCTGCATTAGACAACCAATAAGGACTCTCATCCCCCAGGGCCTAATTCTCCTTCAGAAATGAGGAGTGGCTACTAGGTTTTTGTGTAGGTGCAGGACATCTCCTTCATGTACTGATACTGCTACAGTTATTTGATACTATTATTGTTTCTGTCTTTTTTATGCAACCATTTCTATGAGAGACTATTTCACAGCAGAATTCCTGACATTCTGCCTTTTACAGTCTTCCTACCCCCTCCTTCCAACACTATAAATTCAGAAGCTGTCATATAGCTTATAATATATCTGATGAAAAAGCAGTTATCAACTTGAGAGTATGGGGCTCAATAGGAGGGGTTCAAAGGGGCATAACTGTGGAGAGGCTAAATGGGGAAAGGAAGAGGAAAGTGCTATGATTCCAATCCAGTCAAAGTCATTAAAACCTTAAATTTTAAATTTTAAAAAACAAAACAAAACAAAAAGACAAAAAGCAGTAAAATACATTGAACAAGGGATTTTTTGCTGTGATCAACAAAAAAGCAAAGAACAAATGAAATTGTCTCTAATGACATGACTTTGATAGGGTAAGTGCCTAACACCCACAGATAATAAGTCACAGCTCCAAAATGACTATTTAAATTTAAATACATTAACTCTCAAGGATCCTTTACTTATTTTATTTACAGGAAATGGATTATCTGCCTGATGAAAGAAATAGTTTACTTTTAAATAACAAATTAATTTTATTAAAAGGAAGATAGTTAAAAGTCTAAGTCTATGCTGTCTACATCTTTATTCTTTTTATTCTCATTATTTAAAAAAATATTATACTCACTATTTATGGTAGCAAGGCATTCTCTTTCATAAACTATTTTTTTTTATCAAATGAAGTAATCAGTTACATTAGTAAAATTCTCTGTTGCAAGGGTTGCATTGAAAGACACTAAAATAATAATGTTATGGTTAATAGAAATCTGAAATGCATCAAGACCCCATTTAACAGAATGAAGAGTTGAACCATTTCTGCTATCTCAGAAAGATAAAGGTATAGCTCTGATTGGGACTTTGGGTAACATTTACTGTATTTTAGTATATGCATTTTATACAATTTCCATTTATCATAATTCTCTACCTTATATACCTTCATGAATACAGAAAAAGATAAATACAAAAATATATGCAGAAATTAACATTTTCATTTTTCATTTTACATTTTAATTTACATTTTCAGAAAAATATATCAACAAAGTAAAAGAAATATATTTTAAAGATGATAAGAAAGAAAAATCAAAACTAAAAACATAATTATACTTTGAAAACACAGAAAAGTATACTACTTTGGAATGCTAAGAGAATCTGTCACCAGAGGATTCATTTGATAAGGCATAGTGAAGATCTTTAATATGAGATGTGCCAGCCACATATGAGAAATGAGAAAAAGAGTAATGAATACTGGAAATTTGCATGCAAAGAGTTATTTTATAATCTGAAATTTTTTTGGAGGAGATAATGGCAGTAATAGTTTGTAAAGTTCTTAATTTCAGACATAAAAGAAGTTGTAATCGATTTTTCCATAGACTCCATACTTTAAAGTCTTAGAGGAAGTGTTTTAAGATGTGGGAGCACATCATACAGCCAAACCTTTTGTATCACATGCAATATACAAAGAATAAAGCAGATGGGCCCACTGTCTCATTCCAGGATATGCTTCAGTGAGCTTTCAAGTTTCATTAAAGCTCTTTATCTTAAATGGAAAACACCTCCTCACAAGTTTTATCTTAAAGATCACATTTTAGCACTTAGTCATTGGGTGACTTTTAAGAACAGAGTTATTGCAGACAATCACAAGCAGAAGTATAAATATAAGATAAAATATAATTTAATTAATGCTTGATTCTGCCCCAGTGAGGAACATAGAATAGGATAGAGAGAAAATGAGACAAAAAAATACTCGTATATAAATAAACTTGGTCATGTTAGAAAAAAAATGTGAGAAGATTAAAAATTCAAACTACAAAGCAAGCCTTATCATGCTGCACTGCAAACCAAGATAAATATATTTCAGCTATAAGGCATAAACTTTAATTATTCAAAGCCATACAAGCATTTACTATATTAAAATGGGATGAATCTATCACCATTGGACTTGAAAATAGCTCTGAAAGAGTATTCTCATAAGGGAGAAAGTGTTGTGATGGAAAATATAATTTCAGGTATATAAACAATTAAACATGTGTTGCAATTAATTAAAATTACATGAAGATGAAACTATAGAGATGTAAGGAAAATAGTAATTCTTAATTCTATATATTAGATTTAATGACTAATAATTTATTAAAATACTAAATAAATTACTATTAAAAATAAAAGTACTCAGGAGACAGATGCAAGAGGATTATTCTGAGTCCTGTCTAAAATAAACAGAAATATATACAACATAGGTCTGTCTCAAAATCCAAGAAAGAAAAATAATTTTTAAATCACACTATTCACATAGTTTTAATTTGTATTTGTAGAACTCTATACAACAAAGGCTTAGTACATGGATGTTAGTGTCAAACTCACGCTTGAACAGCAAGTTGTTTAATGACTGGCCCACTTTCTAGCTTCTTAAGCTTTTAATAAGCTATTGTCTTATTTAGCTTATTTGTGTGTGTTTATATTTTTCATTCTATTATTTTTTATTAAAAAAATGTCTTTTTAATCCACGAATCCCCCTCTCTTCCCTCCTCCCAGTCCCTCCCAGTCTGCCTTCAGCCTCTCCTGTCCCATCCACCCATCCCCTTCCTCAAAAGGGCAAGAAGTCCCAAGGTGGGTCAGCTCAGCATGGCATATCCACTCCAGACAAGTCCGATTCACTCATCTCATAGTCAAGCCGTGTTAGGTATTGCATGATCATATTTTATTCTTGATAAATACTTTTCATTTTTATGCATTAAATTTGTTAGTAGAAAATTAAAGAATTAATGCTATTATAAACATTACAATTGCCTGCAATAAAAATTGGTCAGCAAGTTACAACTAATCCAGAATTAGCCATTACAATATCTAGAAGGCTGGAGTGTGCTCATTGACTCAGATGTGTGAGTTGGACATTTTTTATCAACACTTTTTCAGTAGATATTAAGCCAGTCTTACTAGTAGTAGTTGAGGGCATAAGAAAAATATATCATGTTTTGGTGTCTTAACTCTGTAGGTGAAAGCTATTGTGTATAGGAAAAACTGAGGAAGGAAATTGAAGTAAAGTGTGGCTTTATTATTAAATTAAGATGACAAGTAAGCCTATTTAGAGATTAAGAAAGGGAACTTTTGACAAGGGATAAATGAACTATATGGAAATTAAGAGTAATATTTTCTAAAACAATGTAACTAAAAGGGGAAGATGTAAAGGTCATAATCAAACTAGATTTATCTTCACAAAAAATGATGGGAACCTCATCCATTCTCACTGTAGAAAAGGAGGAAAGGATACTGCATTCAGTTTTTGCAATAGTAAAGTGCTATCACAAAGGTGTACTAGAGAGAGTCTGATAAAGTAAAAAAAAAAAAAAAAAAAATGCAGGGTCGTCAGTGACAGTGAGGATTCAAATGCATGTCTGTAATCTCTGTGTGGTATGATGCATCTTATAATGACTCGATTCCTATTATTCAGTGCTGATCAATGCTAGTTGTTAGAATGCCCTAGAGCTTGGGTTTCACTACACAAGAATAAGATCAGAATAGCAAAAATCATCTTTACATAATAGAGAAAAGTGATTAAGGGAATACCAAGTAGATAAAGGCCTAGATGACTTTAAAATGATTACTAACAGAATAAATACAACTCAAAGCAAGGAACAAAGAATCAGTTCATTTTATTTTCTGGTAAATAAACTCAAAATCATGAGATTCCACCTCAATCCCAGCATCTTTTGTATATCAGCAAATTAACATCATGAAATTGGATAAAGAACAGCTGGCCCAGAGCTGTGGATGTTTTTCCTGAAGCAGATGATAGCTTCCCAAAGGACACACTAAGTTACAAGTAATGGCAAAGTATTCATTTGGGTTTAGTGAGCCCAGAGTAGGGTCTACCACATTGCCACATCAAGTCAGGAGTTTTGTGAAATACTTTCCTGTCATAAGGGGATTGCTAACTTTAGGAGAAATCAAATATGGTTTTAATTCCCATAGACTTCCCAGACTGATTTAAGAAAACTTTTATACGAGTAAATTTCAGAAGCAAAATGAAAGAAGAAATAATAATATATTTATTTTTTTAACAACTCAGTGCCTCCTTTGTTCTTCCCTTGACTTTGCACAGTAATAATGGCTTGTCACATTGCAAATGTCTCTGCTTCTCCAGCCTGGGTCACACAATACATATCATCACACTGGTATGGTTTTGTTAATTAATGGGCAGCACTGACAATTTGTCTCAACATTCTGAGTAATCAAATCCACAAAATGATTTTTATCTTCCGTTATTATTCTGACTTGAAGAAACAGACTGGTATGTTTGTTTCTGAGCAGCAGACAGTTGCTGATTCTGTTTAGAAAATAGTTCAAGGGGTATTTATTTCTTTTAGTTTTCTTTTTTAATAATAAAGTTGAACTACTTTAAAAAGACGCCTTTTGATTGCTATTTTTTAAAGATGAGAGATGCTTCAGTATGTGGCTTTCAGTATGAACAAAAAAAGGTGATATTGAGTAAAATATAGTCACAAACCACTAAAAAATCTACATTAACTTAGTTTTTCCATAGTTCTTTTGTGAAAGTAAATTCCATATACACTAATGTTATAAAGTGTGACATTTATAGAGTAAGTATATGTTATCTCAAAATAATATAAACACAGGATAGAATTTTAAAGAACTTATAAGTTTAGAAATGTAGAAAAAATGAGAACTTTGGAAGCCTACAGGCTGTAAAATATTCTTATAATATTTGATTTCTTTAGACTGCATTACACTTTTTGTCTCAAAGGATCCTAGAAACTCACAAAGGAAACAATAAGCAACAAAATTATGATAAAATATGAAAGCAAACAAGATTAATTATTTAAAACACACATAAGACATTAGGCAGATGCACACACAAAATATAAATGTGCTATGAGCTTTCCAGTAAAGAATAGGAAGCAGAAAATGATTACTACACATAGATTTTTAAAAATATATCTTTTAAAAAGAAAGCAGACAACATTGTTCCTGGAATTAAAATAAAGACAAAATTTTGTGTGTGAAGTTTCCACTTGTGTCAGTTCACTGCTCATGTATGTTATGGTATTTCTACACTAAAGGCATAGGAAGGTAGAGATTATATTTTACAAGCCCTCAAACAGAAAGCTCTCCTCATAGATCTCATAAATGTCCTAAGTTAATTTATTATCTGATTTTAATTTGCACTTAATAGTGGAGATAGTATTGAGACCCAGTATATTAGACCCAGTATATTCTAAGTAACAAACTATGTATGCTTCATCAGGCCTTTGTTTCTTTGTTGCCATGAGTTACAGTTCCTTAAAGTAAGAGACAGAGCAACAAGCCAAGTGTATATTGATTGAAGATGAAAAGGTGTTGTCTACTAGTAGCAATTATAATTCACTATGTGATTTATGAGAATAAGAAAACAGGTGAATATATCATTTTAAATACATTCCATATTTTTACATTAAATGTGAAATTAAACATATTCTTCCTAGTATTCTCATTTAGAATGCTGTGTTTCCCTGAATTTATAGCAGGTTGTATGCCAATTTAGACAAAGCTCATTAAGTTAATTTGAATTATAGAATTCACTGTGGTTATTCAATAGCTTAAGGCAGTCATAGTCTGAGTATAAAACCAAATTAAAGTAAATAGATATATCTGAATTTCTTAATCTCATAAATCATTTTAAGACACATGCATTCAAATGTATAAATTTTACCAGTCCAAACTATCAACATACCTCAGCAGTAGATTATATGTGAGATAAAATGAACTGTCATTATTTCTGAGAATTCAGCTAGGACAGACTTAAGACATTAACTAGGAACATTCAAAATTTTATTTGGTGAATTTGAATGATTATGAGATACCTCAATAAGAAGATAAAGACTCCCTTACTCCCAAAGCAGCTGGACCCGTTGGTTTGTATTTTTGAATATGTAAAGCTTAGCAACTCAAAAAACCAAAATTTGTGACACCAGTACAAGAGCATAAACAATTACATTGACAAGATAGAGTCGCAGATGTTCTCAGGTTCTGTTACATGCCCCTGGTGACAGGGACATTTCTGTGCTGTTGACGTAAAAAGGGCTTCTTTCACAGGAGGTTAGCCTTCTGCTTTCTAGAAGAAAAGGAAGGTCAGTGTGCTCATTGAATCTGTTACTTTTCAGGGAATGACTGTCAAAAAACAACATAATTAGGCATGGCATACCCTAAGTTATTTCAATTTACAAGAGCTTATTAAGAACGTGGTAGCATGTGTATGAATTCAGACAGAAGCTGAGAACTAATGGTAGCAGCTTCATTTCATTTGCCAACTACCTTTCTTATATAAAATAGAAAGTTATGGGAGAACAATAATCTCTTCACAGAGGAAGCCATTGTGGGATTAGAGAGAAACCTGGTGCTAGGGAAATATCCGAGAACTCACAAAAATGACTCTGGCTAAGACTTCATGTTATAGCAGAGAGGGTTCCTAAACTGGCCTTTGCCTATAAGCCAGTGGATGATCACCATAATTTTCATTATAGAGCCTTCATCCAGCAACTATTGGAAGCAGATGAAGAGATACTGAGTCAAGCTCCAATAGAAGAGACTATATGAGCAAAGGAGTTACAATTATGACGAGGAAACCCACAGAGACCGCTGATCTGAGCTAGTGGGAGCTCATAAACTCTGAAATGTCAACTGGGGGGCCCTCCATAGGATTGAACTAAGTCCTGCAATGATAGTTGAATGGCGTGGGAAGTTTGTGGAGCCTTTTGCTGCAGACTAGAGTTTATTCCTGGTGCGTGAACTGTCTTCTTGGAGCCAATTTGCTACAGAGGAACTTGTGTTGTGATGCCGGGGGACAGGCTTGGCCCTTCCTCAAGTGGATATGCCAGACTACACTGACTAACCCCTGAGTCCCTACTCTCTCTGAGGAATGGATAGGAGGATGGAGTGGAGAGAAGCTGGAGGAGAACTGAGAAATAAGGAGGAGGACTAGTGCTGGGCATGTTAAAAATTTTAAATAAATTTTAAAAAGAATAAAAACATACATATTTATACCTTGCTGTCAAAACTTAATAGATAATATGTATGTCTCAGTCAAATGAGATCTGCTCAAATGATAATTTCTCCTCTCTTCTTTATTCAATGAATATGCTTGTTGTGGGATTCAGGTGTCAGCTGATGGGGTCCAAGGAAGCTTATCCATGGCCCCGGGCTCCTGGAGGGGGTGTGGCCGAACCCATTGATAAGGGGCTGCTGGGACGCTGGGAGGCTCTCTTCCTGGTTCCTGGCTGCTGGAGGGAGGATCCAATCGTCCGTCCGTCTGCAGACTCAGTCCCTGTTCAGGTGTTGCTGTAATCTGCTACCTGTACCGTGAGTGTTGGTTTATATTCTAATAAATATCTATCTGGTATTGGTGTCCTTGTGGGTAAACTCCGCCTACATATGCTAGCACCTAAAATGTAATATATTTGTTTATTAATTGATTTAGTGGTGTGTGTATGTTTCTGGGGTGAGTGTAAACATACATGTACAGAATTATGTATCTGCCTGTGCAGGTATAGAGGACTGGAGAGGGTGTAAGATCCGTTGGAGCTAGAGTGCAGGCCTTTTTAGGTTGAGGGCTATAACAATGGTGCCAGGTCCTTTGTATAGTAAACATACTTATCTGATGAGTCATTTTTAGCTCTAATTTTTAATCAGTATTTCTCAATTTTTATGCTTATGGCTCCCTTTAAAAGTCTAGAACTTCTTCCAGGAAGAAAAATAATTTAGAAATAGGGATAAAATGATAAAAGTTGACAACTCTCTTCTTTGGGTAACTTTATCCAGTGCCACTGCCTTGCTACTCCTTATGTAAGATGTCTATATACATCCAGAAATTAGAACATAGGTTGGTTTAGTGCAACAATTAACTCTATCATCAATGTAGACCATAAAATGCTTCTTGAGAAAGACTGTTCAGGTAACAAAAAAAAAAAAAAATCATCAAAGGGAATCATGAAGCAGCTATTGGAATAAATCACATTTGCAATATACTTAATACAGGATTAATATTTATTAAAAAGTAGTTTAACACTCACAATAACAGGTTACATCTTAGGAAGATACTTGATGGTCTAAGCGATGGATGTTGATCTAATCTTACAAGAAGACAGGAACAAAAGGGGCACTCAAGATCCCAGCAGCCCCTTTTGAAAGGGTCTGGCCACACTCCCTTCAGGCATCTGGGACCCTGGATATATGCCTTCCAACCTTATCAGCTGACACCTGCATCCCACCACATCTCCCCCTTTTGTCTAACTAATAAGGTTCTAAACTAAGACTATATACAATAGTAATTATTATGAGGTAATATCTGGGAGACAAAAAGCTACAAACTACAACTCAAACCTAACACATATAAAGTACATCATACATTTATAGAATATTGGTAGATGGTAGGGTGTAGTGGGAGGCTTCTGGCCCGGACTTTTGGGCCTAGCCTCAAGGTTTAGATCCACAGACCCACAGAGACACGCAATAGTTTTAGGCTGATTGGCCTAAGGCCCAGGCATATAACTTACTAAATCTTTACCCTTACTCTAACCCATGACTCTATCCTGTTCAACCATGCGGCTTGGTACCTTTTCTCAGAGCAGCATAGTTGTTTTCTGTTTCTTCTGGCTTCTCTCTGGCATTCTGCTCTGTTCTGCCTGTCCCTAGAGTCTTCTTAGTCTGGTAGCCCTGCCCACACTTCCTGTTTGCCTTTGGCCAATCAGAACTTTTTATTAAACACATAGGCAGGGACAATTATTTACAATGGAACAACATAATCCCCATACATATCCCCCTTTCTCCTTTTATAACAAAAAGAACTCCAAATCTAATATTCTTTTCCCCCTTATCTATAACAACTTATAAACAACACTGTAAGTAAATACAAATATCCATAATCCATGTTTTGGGAATATGGGCGTTGTTCTCTAAGCTGTCAGCAATTGAAGTATGGGCAGATTTTTACCCAATGGGCCATTCTCTGCCAAAAGGAAAAACTCCAAAGGAGTGTCCTTGATACTCAACACCATCTCGGGAAAGAAGCAGTGACACCAGGAGTCATCATGTCTCTCATGGCCTAATTCTGAATAACAAAGTGTTTAATGCCATATTATCCGGGTCTATGAAATGGTTGAAGACTCCTGTCTATCTATGGTATTCTAACCTGTATCTGGGATGACTGTGACATGGCAGCTTAAGTAATGTTGACTGCAGTTCTTATCATCCTAAGGATTGAAGTCTGTATTGTAAAATTAGGTTACCTATAAATCTCTGAACGATGACTTTTAGTATGACTATCAAACACTAGCCAGAGTATACATACCATGCAAAATGGTAACAGTATTCTAGACATATATATATATCATCCAAACAGAGGTATATAAAATATCTTGTACATATATCATAACTAGTGCAATCATACATTATGTCTAGTATAGTTAAATGGAGGTAGCAATTGTATAGTGGAAATGACAATAATGTGCAAATATTTTAAACAGAGGTAGAAGTATATATAAAATATAGCAGTTACAGATTCAATTTATATTAATGTACAAGTTTCTTTCGACATATAAAACGATTTCATATTTTAATTTATACCAATATAAAAATTATCTCAATCAAACATATAAAATTATTTCACATTTGTGTCAATATACAAATATCTATGCCAATGCCAATTGTTTTTGGCTTAGCCCATATATTTGGCTAAAATTTGTTTATAGGTAGGTAGAACAATCTACCTTTATATCTCCAATATATCCCCCTTTCTCTTCTTTAAAAGAGATCCCTGAGGGTATATTATTGTTCCATCCTCAACCCAATTTTAACTTATAACTATTCTATCATAATAATAATTAACTATAACCCTCAGAGGACAAAACTTATCAAGAAAGGTGGCATAGTTCTTTACAGTGTTTCTTACTGCTGACATAAGGTGAATGACATCCCTTTGGTATCCTGTAAAAGCTAAAACAATGATTAGATACTAATGATGGACTGACTATACACATCTATAACCATTCTCAGAGTACTGGGTAAATCCATCTGGGATTATTACTAGAGATATGAAGTAAAGGATAATCATAGAGGGTTATCTTTGAATAGTCTATTTTCTAAAAGTAATCATGGAATCATTGATTGGTGTACACCAGGTCCTTGATTTCTCTGTTTCTGAATTGGCCTGTCATATCTCTCTCTCTCTCTCTCTCTCTCTCTCTCTCTCTCTCTCTCTCTCTCTCTCTCTCTCTCTCTCTCTCTCTCTCTCTCTCTCTCTCTCTCTCTCTCCCTTTTCACCAGTAGGAATCATTACAGTTGGGGCCCCATCTCAGTTCCAGATTCTTCATAGATATCTGATAGGATAAAATGTTGTTTACCATGGAATACTTAAGCATTATTAATACCTGATGAAGATATTTACATCCTTTATGACTTCAGGAGAAGATCATATGCAGAGAGGATGGTTGGGAGGTGTAGACACAGAGAGAAATAAGAGTGAAGATGAAGTTATGAAATATTGGTCCCTAAACATCCTGTCTTCTGTCCCACACCAGGTGCTTTTCTGATAGGAGACAGAATCTCTCACATTTTCTTTACCTATATGCTTGGGTTTAGAGAGGGAGAAAGCCTCCAACTCCAAGTCCAGCTTTATTTATAGTCAAACCAGGACCACATTTTCTTTTTGAAAAGGTATAGATGTAAGATGTAAAGCAGTCAGAATTGAGAAATTACCTGGTAGTGTATATTTGTATCAGTTGTTCTCATAGTCTTTGTTTATACTCTGTGATGGGATTCAGGTATTAGCTGATAAAGGTCAGAATACACTTATCCAGGGTTCCTGGTTCCTGAAGGTTGTGTGATCAGCCCCATTCAAGAGAGGCTGCTGAGATCTGGAGAGGCCTGTTTTCCTTCCTGCCTTCAAGCATCCATTGCCAGGATCATCCTATCACCACAGAACCTTTCTAAGGTTTAGCTTGCAATCGTGAGTATTAAATTACTTTTGAATAAATATTTATCCTGTATTTAATATATCGCAGGTGAAATTTGTTGCAATAATAATCCTTCACCATCAATCTCCCTTCCATTGTAGGTGACTAGACATTCAATAACCAGTCAATGTCTTAAAGATTGTTGTATCCATTCTTCTGTAAAGATAAAAATGAGAACCTGCCCCAGTCTTGTTAAATGTGTTTTCCTTACCATGTATCCATTTGTTATATTGGGGGTGAGCAATTACTTCTCCTCAGGAAGGGACTCCTTTTTGAAGCAGATCTTTATTAATTTTGTTGGTACCCATATCTTTTCTCTTCCAATGGAAACAAAAGCAAAACCCCTACCCCACAAAAGCACATATCCTGGCTTCCATTCTGAAGTGAACACATCCTTGAAGTAGATGGTTGATTTATCTTGGAAGATTTCTCCATTACCCAATGTCTCTCAGCAGCTGATGTTCCCTTTACATCAGCATTAAGAAAATTCAAAGACAATAAGGCACTATGTAACCTCTCACAAGGTTTTCTCATTTCTCTCTTCTGTTTATAAAGCATCTCTTTCAAAATGTGGTGAGATCTCTCTACAGCTGCCTGTCTTTAGGATTGGGTGGTATCTCTGTAATATACATTATATTATAATATCCAAAAATCAGCTTCATTTTTTGGGAAATGTAAGCTGGAACACTGTCAGTCTTAATCTGAGCAGGAATTTTCATTATGGCTATGGCTTCCAAAAGGTGAGTAAGTACAGTATCAGCTTTTTCAGAACTCAGGGCAGTCATCCATTGCATTCTGTATTAAGTATTGATGATATGATGTACATATTTTATCTTTCTGAATTCTGGAAAGTGAAACACATCCATTTGCCAGATCTCATTTCTCTGTGTACCCTTAGGTTTACTCCTAGCAGGTAAAGATGGTTGGTTATAGAAGGAGCAAGTGTTTAAGTTTCTTAGAATTTCTTTTGCCTGATACAAAGTAATGGGAAAACTCTTTAGTCCTTTACTATTAATGTAATATTTCTCATGAAATTCTGTGTCCTCTAGCATGTTTCTGATTAACAACTGATCAATTTCATCATTATCTTGCACTAGAGGGCCCGGGAGATCTGTGTGTGCCCTGATATGTGTTATTTACATGGAATGTATCCTATCTCTGATGATATCCTGTAGTTTTATGAGCAGTAAGGTTAAATATGTATCATCAGGCATGAAGTCAGCAGTTTCAATATGTAAAACAACTCCTTCTGCATACTGAGAGTCGGTTATTATGGTAAGAGGCTCTGTAAAATCCAACAACATCATAATAATTGCATATAGTTCTGCCTTCTGAACAGAGTTATAAGGGCTTTGAGCCACCTTAATTAAGTTTTTCTGATCTGTAAGCAGCATTTCCTAAGCTTTTTGCATCAGTATAAAATGTAGGAGCTCCAGAAATGGGTTTATCCTGTACCACATGAGGAAAGATCCAATTAGTTTCCTTTATAAATTGAATTCACTTGCTTTGAGGATATTTGTTATTAATCTTTCCTAAAACTTTACTATATGCCTTTTGCCAAGGTTCATTGTCTGCCAATAATTGATCAATTCTTTCATTGGTCAAAGGCACAACAATTTCTGCAAGGTCCTTTCCAGTCAATTGGCAAAGTCTGAATTTACCTTCGAAATTAGATCAGAAATTTTTCGATATATGTTTTCAGCTTCTTGCTTGGCCTATGTGGCATAAATATACATTCTAATATAATATTTTCTCTTTGCATTAAGACTACTGTCAGAGATTGTCAAGAGAGAAAAAAAGAAAACAGTATGCAATCTAGGTAGGTCTGGATCCACATGATCCACATGTGCTTCTTGTAGTTTCTTTTCCACCAATGCTAATTCTTTCTTGGCTTTATCAGAGAATACTCTGGGACTATTTAATTCTATTTTACCATCTAAAGTCTTGAACAAATTAACTAGTTCATGGTTTTTTTATACCAATAATGGGCCGTAGATGAGCAATATCTCCTAGTAGTTTATGAAAATCATTAAGAGTCCTCAATTTATCTCTATTCAATTTTACCTTTTGGGGCATAATTTTTTGTAAACCTATTTTATATCATGATAATTGATAGAATTTCCTCTCTGTACTTTCTCTGGGGAAATTTGTAGTCCCCAATCAGGCAATATTTTCTTCAGTTCTTCAACAATGTTTCTAATGTCTTTGGGTTTGGGTCTGCCAACAAGATATCATCCATATAATGGTAAATGATAGATTGTAGGAGGTGTTGCACAGTACTTCTAGTGGTTGTTGTACAAAATATTGGCATAATGTGGGACTATTCAACATTCCTTGAGGGAGGACCCTTCATTGGTACCTCTTAACTGGACATGAACTATTAAGAGTTAGCACCGTGAAAGCAATTTTTTCTTTGTCCTGTGCCTTTAAAGTTATAGGAAAAAAAAAAAAACAGTCTTTCAAATCAATAATTGTAATAGGCCATCCCTTAGGTAACCGGGAAGGCAGAAGAATACTATACTAGATTGTAAAGAGCACATAGGTTAAATCACTAATTGCTCTCAGATCTATCACCATCCTCCATTTTCCAGATTTCTTCTTGATAACGAATACAAGTAAATTCCATGAAGTGGTTGATTATTCAATATGCTGACCCTGTAACTACTCCTGTACTAGCTGTTCCAAGGCCTGAAGTTTCTCCTTTGTCAAGGGCCATTTCTGAACTCAAATAGACTTTTCTGTCAACCATCTCAAAGGCAGCACTGTGAGCATCCTTTTATGTTCGGCAGCTATTGGATAATTCTTTTGCACAACCTGAATGGCTAGTGCATTTTCTTCATAAAAACATTGCTTTTAGAAACATAATTGAATCTCCAGTTGATATCTGAACCTGGAGGGATTTTAATCTGAGTATTCCATTGCTGTTGAAGGTCACAACCTCATAGATTCACCACTATATCAGCCATATATAACTTCAACCGTCCTTTCTGACCTTCTGGTCCTATACATTTGAGCCATCTTACACTCTGTTTCATTTAAGATATTGTTCCACTGACCATAAATTGGATATCCACTGCCTGTAAAGGCCATCTGGGGTGCCATGATTGTGGGATTATGATCAAAACATCAGCCCCCATGTCAACTAAATCCTGGATATAAATATTATCTATCCGTACTTTCAGTTTTGGTCTTTGTTCATTTATGGAAGTCTGTCAAAATATTCATTTTGTGGTTTTTCTTGGAACTTTCAATTTCTCTCTTTAATTTATTCTACCATCCAATGCCATATGGTCTTCTAGATTAGGCACTGGATTTCCTACTTGTCCTGAGAATGGTGCTCTTCCACTGTGATTGGATATGATTGAACCTTTCCTGGCTTTAAAATCTGATTTTTGGGGGCTTCCTGGGGGAAGCCCTGAGAGGCATTTCCGAATGATAGAGGGTTGCCTTCTTTGTCCATGGTAGATCTACATTCATTGGTCCAATGTCGTCCTTACCACACCTTCTGCATAACCCAGAAGCCAATGGCCTTCTGTTCGAGTCATATCTAAAATGGGCATTATTTCCATAAGTGCCTTGTATACAGTTCTGTCTTATGTGGCCTGGTTTAACACAGTTAAAGCAGGTGTTAAAGCAGGTGATACCTTGGTTAATCACCCTAACATTAGCAATGGCTTGTCCTACCTAGTTCTCTTTATTGCAGTGGAGAGATTCAGCACTGATTACATACTGAATCCATTCCTCTACTGGTACAGATCTGATCTTTAAAGGCAAAAACATTCTTTTACAGTCCATATTAGCCTAATCAAAGGCCAGTGAAAGTGTTAACTGCTTCCTAACTTCTGGATATGATACTGCTCTATGTACATCCTTGGTAAGCCTCTTTATAAAATCAGTATAAGGTTGTTTTAAACCTTGTTTGACCTTGGTATAAGGCTCAATTTTCTGACCACGGTCCAAAATCTTTGCCCAACCATTCAATGCAGCAGTGCATCAGAGCAACAACATATGTTCATTATAGGTAGTCTGAACCTTCACATCAGCCAACATGCCATTTCCCAGGATTTGGTCCTGAGAAATGAAAAAGCCCCTAATTTTTCCTTGGTGCTCTCAGGCCCTAGCCTCCTCCATAAACCAATTTCTCCATTGCAAATGTTGGCTATATTCCAATATGCCAGCAGTGAGCTGCATCCATTCATTAGGAGGAATCTGTTTTTTGTTGACCATGAATTTAGCAACTGTTTTCCATAACTAGAGTGCATCCCATGAGGCAATATGACCTCCTGAAAATCTTTGATATCTTTCATATATATCGGCTCATAATTATACTCTACAAATTCTGAGACTCCCCATATGCTTTCTTTGACTGAACAGTAACCAGAAACAATACTGGTGGGGGAGGGGGTAGCCCTGTCATGTTTACCACCTTAGGTAGTGTGTCTTCATTACCATAGTATCTCATGGGGCTTGACTTGGATTGCTCTGGGTAGAAAACACGTTACCACTCTTTTCCAGCACTGCAATACGTTCCTCCCATTCCTGAAGCTTGGAAACTACTGATTCCCATTCCTGGAGTTTGGACACTGCTGATTTTTCTAGAGTTTGATTTTCCTGATGAAGCAGTCCTTCCAATGACCTCATAGAATCAGTAATTTTCCAATCAACATCATTAACATAATTAATGATTTTTTTGTCCTCATCATTGATGTAATTAATGAGTTTCTTGTTCTCACTATTTATGTAAAGCCTGTATTTTTCTTGAAAAGTTTTATCCATATCTGAAGAAGAAATCTTATCTGAAAGCTTCTAGTAACCAAAGAAAATTAACCTTATCTGCCATCTTAGAGTTTGAGATTTCCATATCACATATCCTAGATATCAATTGTTGATTTTCAGATTTCACCTCTTTCATTATGCTTTGAAACATAAAATATAGAAATAAGGACTGGGGCATTGAGTCCCTCAAGATATTTATTCGAGAATTTCTCAATCTTCATGTAAACGTAGTACCTGAAATCATGAATAGAATAATTTTCAGTCATTGCCTCAATTCCATTGCAATGACGATGTTTGGTCAGCAGGTGTCGCAGTAGCGTCAATGCTGCTGCGTTCACCTGCAATATGACAGATGTAGGGACTCTCAGCAGCACGAGGCTACCTACAGACCCTATGTGGTTTTAAGAGGTACAGTCTGAATAAGAACCTTAGGAAGGGCAAGGTCTCACATGACCAATACAGGACAGTATGAGAAAATCTGCACCCGCCAAGGGCTGCAGTGATGGCATTGCGCGTGTGCAGTGCTCAAAAGCCAGGCTCAGGCCTGGCTCAGAGGCAGCAGTTTTCACTGTGGTGTGGTGCGTGCTAGGCAGGTGTGTTCAGGAAGTGAGGTTCAACTGTGGTCCGGCAACCTTACACTCAATGCATAGAAGTCAGGCTCAGACCTGTCTCAGGGATAGCTGCTGCAGGGTACCCTTTGCTCTACCTAGTTGGAGAGTGAGAGTGGAGCTCCATATGGAGGCACAGGGTTGAGTGACAGACCAGTGAGGGAGGGAGCTTTTAGCCCATACATGGGAGTGCAGGCTCCCAAGGATGAACACTCTGCCTGTCCTCTGCTTTCTGGAAGTGCCTAAGGCAAGGTTTGACTCCTAAGCCCAATATTCCTGAAGGCTTGGTGCCCATCCCCATGTCGGGATTCCAGATATTGCAATAAATCTCACAATATACTAAATACAGGGTTAACATTTATTGGAAAGTAATTTGACACTCACAAAACAGGTTACATCTTAGGAAAATACTTGAGCAATCGGATGGTCCAAACGATGGATGTTGATCCAATATCTCAAGAAGGAAGGAACAAATGAGGCACTCAAAATCACAGCATCCCCTTTTGAATGGTGCTGGCTATACCCCCTTGAGGTACCCCGGACCCTGGATCTGTGCCTTCCAATCTTACCAGCTAACACTTGTAGCTATTGAAATGTATTACTCCTGTGCATATGTGCAAAGACCAAGGGTTCTTCTGCGGACTGGACATCTGACACCTAAGGGTCCATGCATTAGAGGTTTAGTCCCCACCCAGAATGGCATGATTGAGAGGTAGTGGGTAGGACCTTTAGGAAGCAGTACTCTGGTCATGGTGTGTGTGTGTGTGTGTGAGAGAGAGAGAGAGAGAGAGAGAGAGAGAGAGAGAGAGAGAGAGAGAGAGAGAGAGAGAGAGAGAGAGAGAGAGAAAGAGAAGAGAGAGAGAGAGAGAGAGATATCTGTGAAGGAGATATGACACTCTGTTCTCCTTCCTTCCTTTCACTCTCAAACTCACCATGATATGCTACTTTATCTGAGGGTTTGAACAATGGGTCACTTTCCTCAGAGTTAGACTGAAAACTCCATACCTGTGGAACAATACAAACCTTTTCACTTTATTAAGCTAATATCTTAGGTATTTTGTGGTAACAAGAAGTGGCTAGTGTAATCCTAGTTTATTAGCTCTTTTTTTCAGGATGGTAGTCAATCTATGGAAATTATGAGCTGTCCATTCTATTTCTACAGATGAAAATATTTCTGATTCAAGATATTACTGTGGGACTGAACTAGTGAAGTTTTAAAATAACCATATTGATGAGAAATTGTCTTTGGTGGGAAATGCATTACATCTAAATTCACTGAATAAGTTTTTTTTTCTTTGTGTGCTATGTATGTGCTTGTGCATATATGACTTGTGAGTACATTTTCAATGGAGGCCAGAAGAGGACATCAGATTCCTGGAGCCACAGTTAAAGGCAATTGTGAGGCATCTGACATAAATACTTAGAATAAAAACCCAGGCCTCTGAAAGAGCATATGTACTTTATCCACTCACTTTATTTCCAGCCCTAGTGTATAGATTCTTATAATGAGCATTTCTTTTGATTTATGGGGTATAGTTCTTTATTACTTTTAATTTTATTTTTTAGAGTGCTGTATATAAGTGCTCACCATTTACACTATCCACAGCTTCTCAAGTGTTGCTTGTATGTATATTTATGGGTGACCATTTGATGGATAACTTATCAGGGAGTGCATTCCTAAAGAAAATTGTTTCTATTTTATTAATAGCCATGGAATTACCTAGTTATTGACCTATGGGTGAAACCTTGTGAAATTACCTCTGTTCATTTTACTTTGGCACCTTGTGTTCTCATTAACCTGGGCAGATTTAGGCAACCACGTGATTGAAATTTCATGGTAAATGATTATGATTATTTATAGCTTATTATTTCCACTTCAGTTTTTAAATTCTCTCTCTAGTTTTCAATTTAAATTTGCATTTCTAAGACATTTAACATGGAATAATAATATATGTGATGAACAAAAAACAGAAATAATTCAATAGACTGATAAAGGTAAAGAAACTAAATAAATTTGAAAGTCACTTGGCCAATTCAAAACCATAGAATGTTCAGGATTTGTAAGTAATGGAAGTAGTAGTTCAGAATGTAGTTCAGAGGAAGACTTCTATGTGCAAATAAAAGGCCCTACGTTCTATATGCAGTCAGGAGATAAAAAGCAGAAATAAGAAAGTATCACTTCAAACAGTGGGGCAGTTATAAACCTAATCCCCAAACACCTTCAGTTATCTGTGAGGAAGAGAGTCTGAGCTGGGAGCAAGCCTGGAAGGTCTGCTGTCCAGAGAAGGTCACATAGCTATGGAAAACCATGCTCTTGTGTTCAGGAATATACATTAACATGCAGGACTAATTTTAGCTGCATGACTATATTTTTCTCCTACCCTCTATGTCCCTTACATGTCTTCCATATGTTATTCTTTGAACATACCTTCTATATTAATAACCTTGTATCCTTGGCATCATAGACCATGCTTTGTCTCTATACTTTTACATTTCAGCTAAACACAAATGACTTACAACTTTAGACTCTTACACTTTCCATATTTTGTTTATGAGTCTACATTTTCATCCCCATTTAGTGCACAAAATATCTTGCCGTACATAATTTTTCTGTCCTATTTAATACTTCACTTCTAAATATTACATATTTTTCTTAAACAATATTTGAATTGGCTGCATAGTTTTGCATAAGGTATATTAACCACTAATATTCTGATATCTTGCTATAGGATATTTATGTTTCTGTGTAAACTAGTTCTGTGTGGCCATTTTTAAACTCACATTTATTGCTGTCTTAGCTTTACTTCCTGTTGTGGTAAAACACCATGACAAAAGCATCTTAGGGGAGAACAGCTTACATTAGCTCACAATTCCAGGTTGCAGTTCTTCACTGCAGAGAAGTCAAGGCAGGAGGAACATGATGCAGATAGTCATACCCATGACAAGAACAGAGAAAAAGACCAGGGTGATGCATGCTATTCTTTAGTTCACACTTTTCTTTTGTGCATAATCCAGCGCCAAGGCTCTGGGTATATACTGCCTACTTCCATGCTGCATGTTCCCACAACAATTAGCATAAGCAAAGCAATCTCCACCATGGGCATTCTCACTGACTATTCTAGGTGGACAATCAGCTTCTCATTGAGACTATCCTTCCAAGTGTGTCTATTCTGTATTAACTCAACAATGATAACCAACCACCACAACTTCTGTACAACTCAAGTATATGTTCTAAAAGACAACCCATAAACATTCTAAAATCTTTCAGAACATTGTGCACAAACTTCTCTGTAGATGTAGTAAACTGGTTTCTGTAAACTCATTGCTAGAAGGCTGAATATAATCCTTCCTGTTTACAAAGTTGTGGACTATCATTTACTAATTAAATTTAAATTGAATTACTTTGTTAAGTAATGAATTTTATAAATTACCTGATAATTAATCTATTTTATTATTCACAGATGAATTATCTATCCATTTTATTTTCTGTTATTCCGTTTTCTTCGAAATATGAAATTATATAACTTTATGTAAGAGTAATGCTTAAAAGTACAAATAGTGATTTCATAGAAAGACAAGAAATAGTTAATATTAACATAGCATACAGTATTAGTTTAACATTAATACCAGACACTAAGAAAAATGAGAAATTGCTTAAGGTGGAAACATGCATTTACTATCTCTATTAAAGCTTCACATAAACCTGTAGTATGTAGTTTTTATTTTGATTTGTTTCTTTATTCTTGTCTTTAAAATAATGTTCTACATTCCAATTTTGTCCACTGAGTCTCCTATGACATTACATATGATGGGACTATTCAGAAAAATTATGTTTTCTTTAAAATCACTATTGTTCTACCTGTGAGAATATCTGTGCACTGCTTGTGTGTCTTCTAGCTGTACTTAGAGAGTACTGGATTCTCTGGAACTGTAGTTACAAATGGTTGTGAGCCACTCTGTAGGTGCTGGGATTACAAAGGAACCTCTGGAAGAAGAGCAAGTCCTCTTAATCACTGAGTCATTGCTCCCGCCCTAAAATGGTATCTTAATTCTTCCCAGTGTGAGGTTTGGGCACTATGTCCTCTGTTTTCTCTTCTTTTGGGGACACAATCCCTAATCCACATGTTTTCTCACCTCAACCTTCATAACATTTATCACTTGATTGGATCAAAGACTTGATCAGTTTCTAGTGCCTACCACTGATGACTATGAATACCAGAATCTCCTTACCTCTTGATGCACTATTTATCAGTTTTGGGGAATTTGATAATTTTTTCTGTGAATATAGACTGTGATAACTGTGGTGATACTTCTGTGAACAACCCAAAGTAGTCTGGCAAAATGCACTGAGAAATCTGCTTTTGTTTTCATTTTTATAAAACCAAGAAGAATTTTCAAGAATGTTAGTTCCAGTTGAAAGTATCTGGATTTTTCAATGCTCATCAAGTTTGTATAGAAAGGAAATGTTCTGGGTTTGTCAATGTAAAGCAGATGCAATAGTATATGACCATTCTAGATACAAAAGCAGCTTGCTAAAATGACAAACGGAATGGCTAGTGTCCTTTCTTGTCATTCTTTCCTTGGAAATATAGAAAATGGATGTCCTTGTTGATGCCACTGTCCTAAAACTTTCTCATGTTCTTCCTACACTTCAGCCTCCTCCTAGCTCCCAAGCTGTTCTTCTCACGCTCCACTACACATGACCCCCTTATCCTCCCAATCTTTCCCTCTTTCCTTCTTCATACTGTCTCCTATATTTCTGTATATAAGACGTTGAGACTGTGAGTAGATCTGGACATTGACATTCTACACAGGAAAGCATGAAGATTTGCTGAAGTTGTATAATTCCCGTCTACATTTTTTTCCCATTTATATATCATATTGTGACATCAACCCTAACGCATTCAACAATTGCATAAACCAAACTGTTCAAGATAAACGAAATATGATATGAAATTAAAAAGAAATTAATAATTTAATATTTGTACCTGTATAGTACATATTTTAATACCAAAAGATTTAATGGTTTTCTAAAATATGGTGGAATAAGTCCTAATTATTAATTCTTAAGAACAACTAAAAAGTTTCTAATATCTTAATATAATTCTTAGATCAAAACTGACATCAAAGTATATCCCATTAGTTCATTTAGTATTTAGATTAACTAAGCAGTATATTAAATTCAAAATAACTTGTGCATGCTAACTTTATTGTAAATACATTAATAATTTTAAGAGTATCTTGTTGAAAAGAGATGATTGTTAAAAATCCATACTATTTTTATCACTGAATACATTTAAAAGGAGTATAACTTATTACATAGAAGGCTTTCTGTGATTGAAAACAGAAAATATAAAGTTTATGCTTTTAGACACTATAAAAATTTGTTGCCTATTTTGCAAGAAGCTAAAGTCAGAGAATGAACAATTTGAGATCAACCTTGGTTACAGAGAGAGAACATATCTCAAGTTCAAATGATGAGTATAAGTTATGACAGAGGATATAAAGTTAATTGTTTTCTAATTCTAATGCTGTCACAGAGTTTTCATATTTGATGGTCAATAAGTGCATATGTTGGATGTTGGAAATAAAAAAGTCCATAAAGCTCTACGCCTTCTATTTTTATATAACTTCTCTAGCTATATAGAAATTCATGAATTGTATGATCTTTGGTCTAGTAAATCTTGGTCAATTATTTTTTTTATATTTGCAGTATTTTTCAGAATAAAATTTAAATTAAAAAGTAAATAAAAATTTAAATATAAAAAGCCTAAAATGGGTTTTGATAGTAATGTTGAGTTTTTTTTATATTTTAAGAAGCCTACATGAACAGAGAGGCTTTAGCTAAAATGCCTCAAACTAGGAGATATAATATCAAATGTTTCAGTTACTCCTGCATATGGTCATGAACCTTCATGATCTGAGTCCAAATGGTGTCTATCTTCATTCAACTCACTGAATCATCCTTTCTCCTTAACTGCTTTTCCTGTGTGCTCAAGCACTTCTATGCTTCACTTTGAATATTGGCTCCCTTCTTCTGCTAAATGCAGTCTTCATAATTTTTTTCAAAATTAATGTTCTGAATACTTATTTTGAAATAGTAGAAAAATTATGCTTTTTTTCTTTGTATCTTCTACTAGAAATAAAAACACCTATGAAAAAGTTTAGTCTTGGATGACATTTTTGTTTTGTGTCTCCATGGTAGTCATAGTAGAGTATAAAGAAATAAAGTTAAAACAGTAGGAAGTGAATGATTTTTTTTTTTCACTTTTTACTTTTGTTCAGTTTATTATGTAAGTTATAGAACCATTAATTAGAGTCTACATACCTTGTGCATTGTATCAGAATTAACCTAATTCAAATATTTCCAAACAATTATACCAATATATTTCTCTGTAACTATATGGAAATATAAAAGAAAGAAAAATACAGTTTTGATTAAACTTTTCATGAAACAATCATGATTTATTTAAAAATTCCATGGGGAGGAAGCACTCTCAAACTGTGAAGATGCTGTTTCATCAAGACCTTATGAGTTCGCCATGATTCACAGTGATGTGAATAACCTTCAAAACAGTGAACTTCAAATTAAACATAATTTTCCCAATTTACCTTTGGCAGGAAATACAGTCTTTGTGAAATGGGGGCATGAGAAAAGAAGGCAATTAGCTTTTCACTTTCTTCAATGTTGTACAAATTTCACACATATTAAATCCTCACAAATATAGAATTATATTTCATTCTAGTGATAAAAGGGGTTGGTGCCTAAAACTAAGTAATTTTCCAAATTTACATCTAAAAGAAAGGAAGGAAGGAAGGAAGGAAAGAGGAGAGATAAAAAGAAAGAAAATGATAGTGAACAAAGGAGAGAGAGAGAACAGAAATTTCAATTCAGTTCCAATTCATAACTATGGCCATGGCTTCATGACTACCACAACTGTAGTTAACAAAAGGACCTAAAATACTAGCTTTTTAAAATTGAAATAATAATCTTCTACCATATTTTCCTACTTCTAGATGTGATTTAGGAGGTGTTCAAAAGTTAAAAACAAAACCTGAACTCAGATCTCACTCTTTAATCACATTAATGTAACTAGTATATAGTGTTATAGATTATTTTTAGTTTATTTTCAATAGATGAGATATTTAAGAAAATATCAGAAGGAGTAAAGACCTCCCATGATTGTAAGTAGTAAAAATGGCCAATTTAATCAAAAGCAATCTACAGACTCTTTACAATCCCCATTCAAACCTCAATATAATTTTTACTGACCTTGAAAGAACAATGATCAATTTCATATTAAAAAACAAAAATTCAGAATAGTCAAAACAATTCTGTACAATAAAAGAACTTCCTGATGTATCATCATTCCTGACTTGAAACTGCATTAGAGACATATGGTAATAAAACCTGAATGGCATTGGCATAAAACACATGTGGATAAATAGAATTGAATTGAAGGCCAGGTATAAATCCACACACCTGTGGACAGCTGATTTTAGACAAAAAGAAAAAATTATATATTGGCTAAAAATCAATCATCTTTAGCAAATGGTACTGGTCTAACTGAATGTCTACACATAGAAGAATACAAATAGATCCATTACTATCAACTTGCACAAAATTCAAGTCCAAGTGAATTAAAAACCTTGACATAAATATAGAGTGAAAAAATTAATAAATGGGACATCATAAAATTGAGGTTTTTGTGAGCAAAAACACTATCAGTAAGGTAAAATAGTAGCCTATATAATGGATAAAGATTTTCACCAATCCCACATCCACAGAGGGCTGATATTTACAAAATTTAAGAGACTAAATATCAACAAGCCAAGTAACAAAATTAAAAATTTAGGTACAGCTATAAACAGAGAATTCTCAACACAGGAATCTCAAATGGCTAAGCATCTTTAAGGATATGTTGAACATCCTTAGCCATCAGGGAAATGCAAATCAAAGTGACTCTGAGAGTCCATCTTAACACTTGTCTGAATGATGAAGATCAAAACAAAAACAACAGGTTATCCTGTAGAGTGCAAATGTTTACAGCCACTTTGGAAGTCAGTGTGGAAATTTCTCAGAAAACTGGGAACAAATCTGTTACAAGACCCAGCTATGCTATTTGTGAGCATATAGGATGTTCAGTCACACCACAAGGACACTTGCTCAACTATGTTCATTGCAGCTTTATTTGTTTATATTCATAACCTGGGAACAATTTATATGTTTCTCCAGTGAGGAACGGATGAAAAAATATATGGTACATTCACACAATGAAATATTAACCAAAAACTAGGAAATGAATGGAACCAAAAAAATTCATCCTGAGTAAGGTAACACAGACAGAGAAAGACATACATGTATGTAGACACTCTTAAATGAATATTAGCTGTAAAATAAAAAATAACTATGCCTTGGTCCATAGACCCAGAAAGACTAGGTAACAAGAAGCATTCATCCTGACATACTAGGATCTCTCTGGGGTTGAAAAATAGAAGAGAATTTGTGAGTGAGCTGAGACAGGTAGAGTGGGAATGTGAGCAATTAGGTTGGGTGGGGTTGTGCAGAGGGAGGGAGTACTGAAAGGGACTACTGGAAAGGGAAGCATTTGGGGGCTAAGCAAAAACCCATCATGTTGTGAAATATTTTTGTATACTGTGAAGATGTGTAATTCTAATTGGTATAATAAAAAGGAACAGCCAATATCTAGGCAGAATATCCAGGCACAGAGAACGCTGGGGGCAAGAAATGTGAAGATGCCAGAAGATACAGAAAGCAGCAAGGGCAATATAGAATAAACGTTTCAGGCAGGCCACATAGAAGAATGAAGATTAAAATATAATAGATTAATTTAAGTTATAAGAGCTAGTTAGAAACAAGCCAAGATATAAGCCAAGCTATCATAATTAATAGTAAGTATCCATGTCATTTTGGGGATCAGGCATAAATCATGCCAAACATGGGGCCAAACTTTCCACATAAAACATAATAAAGCCTAAAAAAAGGTTCCAACCACACAAAAACAAAACTAAATGCAACTTCCTAATCTCCTAGTCTTTCATGCAGTGGGTGGTACAGAAATTGGTCTTCCTGTTGCTGCCTGCAACTTTGAGTCCTCAGCATACCATGAGCTAGGTTCTACAACAGCAATTTAAGATCTGTTTATACAGACAGAAAGGTTACAGATACATGCACAGCAGGTTCATGTGGGAAAATAACCTCTAAACAGACTAAATGTGTTTAACAATGTGCGTAGCCTTTAAAAATTTAAAGAATATAAAGTCATTAAAATAGTTTTAAAATAATAGTAAAATCTTTAAAGGTAGAAATAAATAATTAATAAAAATAGAAATCATAAGTCAAGTAAAGATGAGAAATATAACAGAGAGTTTGGATTTTATATGATACTTTGTTAATTTTCAATATTTAAATGCTAATGGACAGGCATCAGATGCTGAGAGAGATACTGGCTTTTAGAAGGGAATGATAAACAAGCCTATATGCATCAGGAATGTCTTAAAAAAAAAGTCTTACATTTGGGAAGAAGTTATGATTTTCTTTCTCTGAAAAACAAAAGGTGATGGATTCCTTCCAAGTTAATATAGGTCATATTTGACCAAAGGAGACCTCCTGAATATCTTGGCTACAGATGGGAAAGGAATCACAAAAGACCACTGGATAGGTGACATTTAATCTAATCCTGCTACATACGAACAGCTCTGAGACAAAATGAGACATGATATATCTTGTTGGCTATAAAGTACTCAAGACATATTATTATATGCCATTCTTTCATATGACAGACATGGAGATTTTACAGTTTGGTTATGGAGTTCAAACAGACCTCTAAATTTGACAGATGTATTTTACCTGCTCAAAAACAGAATGGAAAAAAAAATCATCTTTCAGCGACTTGTATACACCACAGATTCCATACTTGTGTTGATGCAGATACAATGTTACCTTAAAAAGTTTGTGAGTTTCCAAAGCAAGGGGACCAGACATCAGTGTGGACCAGTGGCTCAAGTCATCCAGCCATTGAGAATGGCAGTTTCGTAAAAGTTTTGCAACAAGGAGGCCAGAGATGGTCCAACCTCATGCACTATTCTATCCAAGATCCCAGATAAGCCTTGCCTTATCTCATCGCATTCATACTGGCTCACCCAGGATTTGAAATTATTATAATTTTCTCAGGGTCTTCTAAAGATATAGCACCCCAAACAACAGGAAGCAGAAAAAAAAAAACATCATGTGCACATTTCCAAGAGTTAGGATGAGTAATTTTTGGTTGTTCAGTAGGTTGTGGCTATTTGTCCATAGCATCCATAGACAAATATGGGGTGTGGCTACAAGTTGTTATTGGTAAAGGTCAGGGAAAAAAGATAATCAAAAAAGATTAGATTCAAGGATCACAGTTTGGAGGAAAAAAAGGGATTTAAGAATTAGAGGGAAAAGGGTAAATTATTGAATCTACTTCAAATTTAAAAATCTCAAATATTTTATATTGGGATAGATTTTATATATTGATACAAATTTAAGATTATTTTGTTTTACTGTATATAGGTTTCTACTCTTGTATAATACTTTTTGTACCTATGAAGCTCATTTAAAAATGTACTGATTTACATTTCTTTGTTGGCTAAAGATGTAGAGAAGTTCTTTAAGTGTCTTTCAGTCATTTGTTGAGAATTCTCTACTTAGTTCTGTATCCCATTTTTCAAAGGTTCTTTGGTACTTCTTTGAGTTCTCTATATATCTAAAGGTCCGTTCTCTGTCTGATATGAGGTTGATGAAGATCTTTTCTCATTTTGTAGGTTGTCATTTGTATTATTGACAATGTCCTTTGCCTTACAGAAGGTCCTTAGTTTCAGGAATTTCCATTTATTAATTGTTGCATTCAGTGTCTGTGATACTGGTGCTATATTTAGAAAGTAGTCTCCTGTGACAATTTTCAAGGGTACTTCCCACTTTTTTCTATCAGGTTCAGTGTAACATTATTCTGAGATACCATCTTATACCTTTCAGAATGGCTAAGACCAAAAACATAGACACAACCTATGCTGGAGAAGATGTGGAACCATCTCTTCATTGCTAATGGGAATGTAAACTTGTACAGCCACTTTGGAAATCAGTATGGTGGTTCTTCAGAAAACTGGGATTCAAACTACCCAATGATCCATCCATACCCCTATTGAGCATGTACCTAAGGGATGCACATTCTTATTCCAAGGGTATTATATAAATTATTCATTATTCATGAAATAATGTAGCATTATTCATAAAAGTCAGAACATGGAAACAATCTACATGACCCTCAACTGAAGAACAGATTAAAAAATTGTGTTACCTAAGCATTAGGGCAAACTCCCAGTCAAGGTGAAGAGTCAGAGGAGAGATTACACAAGCAAAGGGGTCAAAACCATGATGAGGAAACCCACAGATACAGCTGACCTAAACTTTTGGAAGCTCATTGACTCTGAAATGATAGCTGGGAGACATTCCTAGGACTAAATCATGCCTTCTGAATATGAAGGATAAGTGAATGGCATGGGCATATTATGGTACCTCTGTCAGTGAATCTAGAATTTATTCCAAGTGCATGAACTGGATTCTTGTAGCCTGTAACTCATTCCTTAGAGAAGAACACCTTTCTCAACCTTAATACTGGAAGGGGGCTTTGTCCTACCTCAACTAGATATACCAGATTGCATTAACTCACCCTGGAAATCTTTATCCTCTCTGACTAATGGATGGGAGGATGGGGTGGGGGAATGACTGGGAAGAGGTAAGTGTGAGGGTACAGTAGTGGGTATGTTAGAAAAACTTTTAAATAAAAAATTACCAAGTTTATAAATAAAGAGTAATTTAGACAGTTTTGTACTATATCCAATTTTTTTTTAAAAAAATGTGGTACATTTACACAATGGAGTACTACTCAGCAGTAAAAAAAAAATGACATCTTGAAATTTGTAGGCAAATGAATGGATCTGGAAAGTATCATCCTGAGTGAGGTGACATAGACCCAGAAAGACAGACATGGCGTATGCTCATTCATAAGTGGATTTTATACATAATGCACAGGATAACAATGCTACAATACACATTCTTCCCAGCAGCTAGCTGATAGGAAAGAGTAAAAAAAAAACAAAAAAAAGACATCCATAGATTCCCCTGGGAAAAGGAAACAGAGATCTCCTGAGAAAAAATTTAATCATACAATTGGGGCGCGGGGGGGGGGGGGGGGTCAAGGGGAGGTGAGAAGAGAGCATGAGAGAATGAGATGTTAGAGAGGGGGCAGTGGTGGGGAGCAACAGAGAGGAAGAACAACGAAGTAGACCTCCTAATAGAGTGAGTCATGTGGGATTAGAGGAAAACTTGATACTAAGGGACACACAAAAACCCACAGGATGAGCCCAACTAGGACTCCAAGCAATAGTGGAGACAGTGCCTACACTGGCCTTTCTCTATTATCATATGAATGACATGCTAAATGTCATTATAGAGCCTTAATCCAGGAATGATGCTGGCAGATGCAGAGATCCATAACTAAGCACTGGGCTGAGCTACTGGTCCAGCTGAAGAGAGAGATGAGAGATTACATGTGAGAAGGAATCAGGATCATGATGGGGAGATCCATAGATTAGGCAATCTCCTGCTGTTTGGAGCTCGCAGACTCTGAAATAACAACTGATGAACCTTCATGGACTCCCTGAATGTAGATGACAGTCAAAAGACATGGGTAGTTTCTGGAGCCTCTTTCAATCGGACCAGAGTCTATCTCAGGCACATGAACTGGCTCCTCAAAGCCTATTCAGAAAGCACCTTTCTCAGCCTTGATACTTGGGTGAGGAACTAGGTACTACCTCAAATGGATATGCCAGATTGAATTGACTCACCTAGGGATTCCTTGCCTTTTCTGGGGAGTGAATGGGGATTGGAGAAGAGGCTGGGGAAGGACTGGGAGAAGGCAAGGGAGAGAGAGCAGTAGTGGGTATGAAAAACATTTTAACAATATAAAAAAGAAAAAATGTAAAGCTTTAGTCTTCAAATGCTATTTAAGACAATAAAGAAATCTAAGTAGTTATTTACAAACACTTTTTGTAAATCATGCTAAGAATGTTTTTAAGGGCATATAGAGATATATTTTATATAGATAGGTGTGTAAGAATTTTTGGCAAGTAGTAGCTCTGTGATAAATGTGCTGGTCTGATAACCCAACATGGCAACTGGTGAGTTAAAAATTTCTAGCATGTAGCAGCTACTTGGTAAACCCAACATAGCTATTGAAGACCAGCTTAAATCCTTGGATCCTGCTTTCAGACTCTGTCCCCAGAGCTTTGACCTAAAACCTACCCTAGGTGCTGAAAAGTGCCTAGTAGTAGCTAGTGTTGGGTTTTACATCTGCCCTAAGAACTGAAGAGATTTTAGTGGTGGCTAGCATCGGTTCAGGCTTTGCCCTAATGCCTATCCTCAGTGTTGATGAGTGTCCAGTGGTAGCTAGTATTGGTTTGTACTCCAACCCTAGTGGTGCTAGCATCGTTTAGGGCTTTGTCCTAATGCCTACCCTAAGAGATGATGAATATACTTCATGGTAGCCAGTGTTGTTTTCCCGGAACCACTTGTTGACAGAGGGGTGATCCAAATTTACTAGTGGAATCCCTCCCCTCTGAGCCTTAATAATAGAGAATAAGTCAGCAAAAATTTCTCTTAATCCTCACCTCTAGGATGCATTCTTGAGACTCTCAAGCTGCTTAGCCTTTTTGCCTTACCTAGACACAACCAAGATTATCCACTATTGCCCAAAGAAATGGCCTAAGTACCCCTTAGATCATAACTCAAAATAGTCGCCTAATGGCTCACTGGACCCTGATATTTTATGGGAGCTAACTTCAGCAAGCAATGGTCACATAAAAAATTTTCTCTATCTCTTTCCACATCTCAGCTCTCAGCTCTAAATCCTCTCTTGAAGCTCTCTGTTCTTCTGCCATCTGTTTCTAGCCACACTACCAAATCCTTCTCTGGAACTCACACATTTCAAATTTCAACACTCACCTTCAGTTCTTCCACTCTCTCCTTGCACCTACATTTACCCCACCAGTCATGGTCACTCACTCTCATGCTCCTAAATATTCTGGTCCAGTTCTCCCTCTGTGGAAGTGGCTGGCACAGATGGGGTAGTGAAAGTTTATGTCCTGTTTCCTCTGTGAGAACTTTCTCAGGCGGCAAAAAGATTGAGCTCTAGAGTGAAAGTGAGATTGGGAACCGGCCAGAGCTCATGCAGATGAGGTTCATCAGACAAATTTAGCCCATCCCTGGGAGCTGAGGCTGTTCCAGATGTAGTCCCCCATTGGAATTACAATACACCAAGATGGGTCTTAGCCAGAGACAATTTTGTGACCTGCTTACTGGCAAGTCTGCGTAGATCTGCTCTATCAATTTTGAAAAAATGTTGGGGGAGGTATAGGATAAACAGGAGAATCCATACAAGCTTTTGAAAAGCCTCACAAATCAAATGTTCTGTTACAATATACTACCTTAGAACCTAAAAGCACTGAGGGAAGGCAACTCCTCATGATTCCCCCCCCCCCTTTTTTTACACAGAGCTACTCCAACATCAGAGCTAAACTTACACAGGCAGAAGTCTTAGTGCTGGCATTTAAGGTATACCGCAGGAGAGATGAGAAAACACACCAAGAATGATACCTCCTAAGTAGCCAAAGCTATTTATCCAGCTCCTTTGCCTCCTCCCATAAAAGAGAGACCCAGACCTCCTGCTTTAAGTGCGGCCAGCTTGTCCACTGGTCTTGTTCTTGCCCAGCCTCATGGAGGCTATGGAGGCCTTGCTCTGGGTGCCTGGCTCCAAGCCTCATGTGGCAGGGGGACATTACACACAGATCACTCCCTGGACCACCTCCTGCCTGATCTTTTAGGCTTGCCCATGGGTGACTGATGCTGCCAGGACTTCCCTAACCTGACCATCAACATCATGAAAACAGAGCCTCGAGTAGTAATAATGGTACCTGAGAAGTCCATCTCCTTCCTTGTCGACACCAGTGTCCCATTCTCGGTCCTCAAGAGACAGGTCTTACCTCTCTTTCTAGTCTCCATTGTCAGGGTGGGCAGCAAACAAATCCAGACTCATCAGAAGCCGCAACTTAATTATATTTTCAGAGATATCCCTCCTACCCACTCATTTTTGGTCATGCCAACCTGCCCATACCCCTATGGAAAGAGATTTTTTTAGTGAGAGCTTTCATTTTTAGTCATCGCATTCACCTGAATCCAGCCTCACCAACTGCTCCAGCCACTCCCATGCTTCTCTTGCTATCTGCTCAGCCTGTCAGCACCAGACCCCCTCAACCCTCATCCAGCCTCCCAGGTGGACCTCCAAGTGTTGAACACCCAGAATTCTTGTGTCTCTAGACACATTTCCCTAAAATTCCCCATCTTTGAGTTTTCTGTTCTAGCCTCTTGCTCAGAGAAGTTGTGATGGTTGCCAGAAACAAAAAGCTCTGAGGTATTTCACCTTTCCTCTGTCCCACAGACTAACCCTCCAGCCACCACCACCTCTGGAGAATGAAAAAACCCAGAAGCTATCTTACCACCAGAAAACAGTTGACCACCACCTCCTGAAGATTAGAGAAAAAAATTAGAGCCACTTTTAGAGCTAATAACAGAATAACAGGTAAAACAGAAACTATTTCCTCCATCCCCCAGGGTCAAAAAAAATAAAAAAATAAAAAAAGGAATCAGAAGCCATTTTAACCTCTTCCCATCCCCAGACCTAGCAGACATCCACAAACTTTATCGTGCAGCTGGAGTCCCCTAGAAGGAAGAAACACAAAACAGCCACCTCAAGGTTTATTTAAAGTACAGACAAAAGCCTAACTTAGGTTTTACATGTCCAAATTTCAAACCTTCTTTCTCCCCCTCTTTTTCCTCTTCTTTTAATCTGACTCCAGACCCCGTAACAGCAGAGACCCTCACTATATCTGTCTCTCACTGACTCATAATTTTTTTGCTGAGCTTCAGAAATAAAAATTCATCATCCCATGCCTTAACTTCAATGGGACTACAGGTAATGAGCTGTAAACCCAGCAGACCAACCACCAGAAGATACAGCTCTCATCTCCCGAAAAGATAAACTTCACCCTTAAGACAGCTTGAAGCAGCCTTAAGAGATCTGTTGACCCAGTTCCTGTCCAATCCATATACTTCTGCCCCCTAAACAAACCTAGCTTTCTTTTTATAATAAACATAATAATGGTTAGACTTTGGAATCTCTTGCATGTAGCAGATACTTGGTAAACATGATAGCCTGATAACCTAACATGGCACCTGGTGAGATAAAAATTCCTGGCATGTAGCAGACATGTGATAAACCCAACAAGGTGCTGGCAGAACATGCAGCAGTGTATGGAGGGCATACCCCTAGGTATGCCTAAGTAAATCCATACAGAAATTGATGGAAACAGATCCAAGGCCCATAGCCAAGCTTTAGGCTGATTTGGGGAATCCTGCAGACAAGAAAGAAATGATTATATATGCCAAAGGGGTCAAAAATATCACAGGAAAACCTACAGAATCAACTAACCTAGTCTCATGTGTGCTCAGAGAAACTAAACCCCAAACAGGCAGCCTGCGTGGTGCTGATCTAGGAACTCTACATGAATGTTACAGTTGTGTAGCTTTGTTCTCTTGTGAGACTCCTATCAGTAAGACCAAGGGCTGTCTCTGACTCTTTTAGAACCATACTACTGGTACATGGTCACCTTGCTCAACCTTAATATATGGATAGATGGTTAGTCTTACTGAAACTTGATAAGTTTTTTTGTGTTGAATTATGGAAGAGCTGACGTGTCCTAAAAAGAAACAGATGAGTGTATTGTGGATGAGAACACAGGTGGGGATAGCTGAAGGAACTTGGAGGAGATAAGTGAGGGAAAACTGTGCCCAAAAGGTAAAATAAATAAATTTAAAAATAAATAACAACTCAATATTTAGTAACAAGAAAATATTTAAATAACCAAAAGTATGGTGCAAACATATAAAATATATATGCTCAAACATATAGATAATTATTTTCTGATAAGTCATAGAATTAATTAAAATATCAAACAATGTTTTTGAAGTAATTTTATGGTTTGATTAGGTCAGTTTAATGTCTTATCATTACAAATACATCAAAGCACTTTTAGTCGAGAATAAACGTTTTAAAACTTTAGACTTAGAAAATTCCTTCCAACTATCTTGTTTAGTTATTTGAAGAAATTTGAGGAAAAAATCCCACGTTTAAAGATATTCATTGAAATATCTTAAAATAAGTCTCTAGCAAGAGCCAATAACTTCCCTAACCCTGTGTTTGATCAAATTTGTAGTACCTTGCATGGTTTGCCTTGTATGGAGGTGTGCTTAAATCTAATCAGAGTGTGGTTATTTATTGCTATAACAGTTCTGCTATTACTGCACACACTAGCCACTGGTTGTTACTGAAGTTCATAGGTTTCAAAGCCTTGTAACATCATTAATGTTTACCGGTTTTGGTTCCACACATTCTCCTTTAGCACTATGATCTGTAACTATCAAGGAAGATATTCTAGATAAAATTCAGTCTGATTTCTCTATATCTTTCATTCAAAGCATGAAGTTTCTCCAGCAATAGAATATTATTATTTATGATTTCATTTGTGTAACTTCCATGCCATGATTAGAAAATATTGCTTTACATCACTTTGTTGCTAAGTGTCCATCTTACAATCTTTTTGCCCGTTTTTGTTATGAGACTTAAATCTTGCTTGGAGACAGTGCATACAGATATCCTATTTTGGTCTGATCATTCTTTTAGTCTCTTACACTTTGCATTTTGAGCAGTTGTGAGTCTGTATAAATTACTATTCACTGAAAACAGAAGCTTCATGGATGAGAGTTGAGACCTGCACTAATATGTGGGTATAAAGTTAGTATTTAAGAAACAGTTCAAATGTCTTTATAGATATATTTTTTGGCTATACACACATAACCACATATGTTAATATTGTTGTTCAGATGAATTATACAGCGTATAGGTACCTTCTAAATACCTGTTTATACCCATACATAAATGATACTCTCTTTCTTAATGAGATAAGATTGTTTGTGATGAACAATAATGAATACAAAAATTCAAGTCTACTCAAGGTTCTAAAAAGTGCTAAATTCTAAATACAACATTTACAGTACTTTGTCTTTTGGTCAGTGAACATTACAATAGAGCAAAGAGAAAGAATACAAGAGACCAAAGGTAGGTTGTATAATGCTTCTGACTGAGCATGATGCAGCCATTGCAATGCTGGACTCACAGAAGCTTCAATTACTTGACCTGGACCTGTACAAGAGTAGCCCTCTCAATATCTGGTTACAGACAGGAAATGGGCCAATGGTGCCTTATCTCTCCTTGTTGAGCTAATGGATAGTAAAAAATAATGTAAGAATGGGGCTATCATTTTCAGTTATTCACCTGCTGATTAACCTACTGAAATTTAATACATAGTTCTAAACCCATGGTCACTTATGGTCTTGGTGAAAGTCATTGAACCAGAAAACAATACAAATGACATGGATGTGTATGGAAGGGGTGGGGGGAGTTGAGAGAAGTGGGAGATGAGAGTAGAGCATACATCATATACATGCACTACCAAGAATAAACTTAATTTTTAGAAAGATACAAAAGTAATATAACTTAAAACAAACCAAGTTTTGATGAGAGGAACTCTCCATGTTAATTTAACTGTGTAGTTTGAAAAAGAAATGCTCCTCACAGGTTCACATATCTCAATACTCATTCTCTATCTGATGGCAGTGTTTGAAAAGATCATGAGTCACAGAAATATATGGAGTAGAACTTTCCTGAAGGAATTAGGTTACTAGAGGCCTCACTTGCTGTTCACCCTCTGCTTCCTGGTAGTGAAGGTTGGTTACCAGAAAGATTTCCCTTTCTGCCAGCAAACTTCCCCTCACATGATAGAATGAATCTTCTGGGACTGTGACCAGAATAAACCTTCCCACCCTTTACTTGTATTTTACCGGGTATTTTGTCCCAACAAGCAAAATGGTTAATATATCAAAGGAAATGGAAAGAACACACATGAAAATTTTGAAGCAAGATAAGGAGTTATTCTCACTAATATTTCCCTTTAATGCAGACTTTAATCAGCTGGAAGATACTTTCAATATGGCTTCTCAATGAGCCCCATCCATTTAAGATTTTAATCAGGCAGTTACTGTCTGGTAATAAAATGACATTTAATGTTATAATGATGGGCCTTTCAAAGAGCCCTCATCAATGATTGAGTTGATTCTCAGTAATGAGATGATCTGCATTTAGCTCACAGTGCTATGTTTAATGATCTTAAATGTATTATTTTCTAGAACTGGAACTTTAAATCAAAGCCACACCATTGTGTCCAAACTTAAAAGTCATCCACACGTCTCTATTCAGTAAATATTGCAGAACTGTTCCTGGGGGAACACTTTCTTAGGTAAGATCATTCATTCATTCATTGTTTACATTGTCATCACTTCACCAGTCTTGAAGAAATAAATATAATAGCCCTAAATCTCTAGGTTCACAGAATGACTTATGAAAGTAATACAAAGAAGTGGGATTTACATAGGGATTGACTTTAGTTGTTTAAAATACACAGAAGAGTATTCATTTATCTAAAATTCAATAAAAATGGAAGTTTCATAAATTAATTAATTCAAGTTTTTTAAAGGCTGGGTATGATATAGCCTGCTTATAATCTAGGAAAAAAAAAAACCCAAAAACATAGGAAGGAAAACTATATACATTCAAAGCCAGCTGGTCAAGATAGACAGCTCCAGCCAAAAAAAAAATGTATATTAAAACCCCATTTCAATAAAGAAAAAAAATTTAGAAAGTTATATCCTATGATCATGCCAGGTCTTCTTATGCATCTTGTTTCTGTATCTCTCTCACTATCTCTATGTATTTGTGTATGTAGATACATATGTCTCTGTCTATCTATCTATATAATAATCTATCTTAATAGGTGCCTTTTCCTTCTATAGAGAGAAACCTATAGATAAAAGTAGATACAAGGTAAGTACTTACAAGTTAGCAGTTTAAACAAGCCTTTCTCTTTTATTCCATTAGTCCAACTTAAAATATGTCTTTCAATAAAAAAATGATAATGGGGGAAAGAACTAATTAAATTTTTCATTGTCATAACATTTATTTTTCTGTTTTAGAAATTAAGATAAATTAAAAAGTGAATCAATAAATCTTCTCAGGAGTACAAAGTAATTCACCTGCTGTCCAAATGATTTGAGTCATGCTTTCTTGTTCTATACAATTATAAAAAAATTTTGTTGTAATTTTAATGTGACTAAAATTTTTCCATCAAAATTATTTCATGTATGTTACATTCTAATACAATATCAGAATAGGCTGTTATTTTGTTATTTAATGCAAATTTTTGTTATATTTCTCTGCACTTAGTTTATATTTTTAAGATATATAGATAAATAAGCCTATACATGTATGCATGCATATGTATTAAAAACTTGGAAATTCTTTGATAACTATCTTTGTGCAAGGATAACTTTCTTATCACCTAAAGTTATGTTAATAAATAAAAAACAGCATGCTATAATGCAGATCTCATATATTTGGTAATATAGAGGTGTTGTGCTCATTCTAGTTCTCACTGAGACATAGCTTTAGACTTTCTACACAGTTTCTGAATGATTTGTAGGACAGAGAGCTTCCCCTTTATATAAATCATGCCCAGTTCCCCTTAATAACAACTCTTAGAGAAATGCTTTACCAGCTTAACTAACCTTTGGATTAAAAAGTCCACAGAAATACTTCTTACTGACCCAAAGACTTAAATAAGTCTGCTTTGTCTGAGGAAATGAAGCTTTTAATAAAGAACCCCAAAATAAAAATGTGTTCTCATTTCTTTTGGCACTTGGGGAAACACACTCTGAATAACTAGAGGTTTAACTGTGAAAAATGGCTTCCGTGAAAATGCAGCCACTACTTTTCATGAGCATAATGTGACAGTTTAAAAGCAGTCCAATAGACAGAGTACAGAAGGAAGGGTCTCAGAGGAAACCAGATGATCATCATGTAAATTAAATATTTCCTAAGGGTAATCTTTTTCTTTTCCTACAAATAAAAGTAAGTACTGCTTTAAAATAGAGATCCATTTCATAATTACAACAGCACGAGGGAGGATTTTTGTGATCCACTGACATAAAGTTTAATTGGGATAAAAGGAATTACACGTTTAACAACAAAATTCACAATGGTAGGGTGAAAGACCATATATTTTGTATTATTTTAGCAAAATTGACTGCCTTTTACGATAAAAAGATACCTCAAAACAAAAAAAGAAAACCAATGCTTGAATTCAACAAAAATAATTTTCTTTTTTTTCACTGTTCATTCACTGCCTATCAACATTTTCTTCTCCTGGTGGAGGAGATCATGAATGCATAGATGTTTAGGTTTGATTTCTGTTTTAATATCTATTATACAAGAACTCATTACAGCCCTTGAGAACGTAACTAGTGTTTCCTTCACTACTTGCTGGCTGAGATTCAACTGGTGGTACCAGGCTTGCTAATTTTGCATGAGTTTTAAAGCTATTTGTTGGTTAATTACAGAATTGAAAATTAACCTGTAAAGCACATCTAAGTACCAAATCAAGTTTTCCTCCATTCCAGTAATGTACTTAAATCAAGATTTCCAAAATAAATGACAGATAGATATTACTAGCTATTGTTATTTTACAGACCCCTTTTGACATTAAAATGAGTTGAATATCAGTCATGTCTGCTTTTTCAGATTATGGCTCATCCTTTAGCAATAACTTGGAGACTGTGTAAAGAGGGTGTAAATATTGAAAGAGTCAGAAAAATCAGGATATCTGTGTGAGGCTACATCTTCTAAATATTACAGGGATGCTGTATCCATGAAATTTCAAATCTCTTAATATCTGAAAACGACAATCCTAAGTGAAAATCCAACATGGGGAGAAAAAGTTTTATGGCATCCCCCCTCTAAATAAGACTGCAGGCATTAACAACTGCTGAGAGAGGAGAAATCTGACTTTCCCAGGGATGAGCCCACTACTGTTATTCAATACTAAGTGGTCAGTCCTGAAAGCACATACACGTAAACAACACTAAATAGAACCTCGGGTTGTATTTGCATATGCATATCTCTCCCCCCCCCGTGTGTGTGTTTGTGTGTGTGTGTGTGTGTGTGTGTGTGTGTGTGTGTGTGTGTGACTATAAGTAGCATAGAATCAGAGGGCATGAATTTGAGAGGCAGTGGGGAGACACAGGAAGAGTTGGAAGGAGGAGAGAGGGAATAATTTATGTAGCTGTGTCTCTGTATGTGTCTCTCTGAATGTCTGTGTCTCTCTGTGTGTCTGTGTGTGTGCATGTGTATCTGTGTGTGCATGTGTGTGTGTGTTTCGGTTGTGTGCAGGTGCACTTGTATGTGCATGTGTATGCATGTTTGTGCATGTGTGTATAGGCATGTGTGTGCACGTGTGTGTGCATGTGTGTATAGGCATGTGTGTGCACGTGTGTGTGCATGTGTGTGTATTTGTGTGTGCATGTATGCATGTGTATGTGTCTGTGTGTACTTGTATATGCATGTGTGTGTCTGTGTGCATGTGAGTGTGTGCATATGTGTGTGCATGTGTGTGTGTCTGAATGTGCACATGTGTATGTGTGTATATGCATGTGTGCATATGTGTGTGTGTGCATGTGTATTTTCTCATCAGTTCTTCCCATAAAAACAGTACTGAAACAAGTGGCAGAAAGGATGAAATATAACAAGGACCACAAAGTCATTATTTCTTTATTTTCTCTACTTCTTTTAAGTATTTTTTTTGTATAAAGACAAATAGGAAGAGTGTGAATCCTTAACTTATATCTTCTCTGATATTTAGATGATTAATTAAATCATCTGCACCTTAACTTCCCCATCTGATAATGGGTATAATAAAAATGCTAGCCTTACAGAGCCACAGAAAACTTAAATGAATTAATATATGTAGGTGACTTAAAATAAAATCTAGCCCCTACCATGTAATAAATGTCATTACAAACATTTTTATTCAAGATTTTGTGTTGCTTTTTTAATTTAAGACTGTGAAGCTTATTAAGAAGTAATTTAGGGAAGCTTTATAGATGCCTCGATATGTAAGAAAGTAGGATATGTAAGCATGATTCCTGCATTAAAATCCTGAGACCACTGAAAAGGACATAATTTGGATGCATATAATCCCAGAGATAGAGGCTAATGCATAGACTGAAGGATCTGTTGGGCTTCAGGTTAATACTTAAGTTCAATGGCAGGAAGAAATCATTGTCCTATGGCCTGATTTGCATACTAGTACATAAAAATGTGCATATCCCACAGGCATGTGCAGAACACACACACACACACACACACACACACACACACACACACACACACACAGACAGAGAGAGAGAGAGAGAGAGAGAGAGAGAGAGAGAGAGAGAGAAAGAGAAAGAGAGAAAGAGAGAGAGAGAGATAATTAATCTCTATGTTGATGTTCACAGTGATACACAGCATTCAAACAGGACAGGAGAGAGCATCAGATGCCCTGGTAGTGAAGTTAAAGAGGTTGTGTGTTGCCATATGATTTGGAGAGTCAAACCCTGGCTCTTTGGAAGGCCAGTGATCTTAACCGTTAAGCCATCATCCAATCCCGAACACAGAGAATTTTAAATGCTATCTCTATGCCTCTGTATGCCACGGACCTTTCCATGCCAATATACCAAGTGCATATGAAATATTGGAGAGGATAAGAGAATTGCAAAGTGTGTGTGTGTGTGTGTGTGTGTGTGTGTGTGTGTGTGTGTTATAAAGAAATATCACCAGCCACCAGAAACAATTATAATTTGCTTATAATCAAGTTTGTAGGTGTACTAAAACAATAAGCCTTTTGCAAAAGCTATGTGTTTTTATAATAGGAAAGAAAACCGTCTTAGGAATATATGCAGGTTGTTAGTGGTTGTAACATGGTGCTGAAAGGCCATAGAATGAACACTGAATAAACACTGATGCTTGCAAAGACAATGGGAAATGCTACTTCGCTATGGTCATTATCTACTGGTAACTATGCTGCCCTGCTTTGTGTTGATTTTAGTGATTTTATAATTCTGCGTACAGAATAATGATCATGTGTTTAGAGTCTTGCCTACACGTGTGGGTAAATGAATATCAGCAGGATACACAGAGCACAGCATAACACACACACACACACACACACACACACACACACACACACACACACACACACACACACCTTTGAATCACAACGTTAGTCTTCTAATGGCTTAATTGCCACGTTCTACCACTATTTTTTTTTTTCAGGAACCAGGATATGATGAGCCATATTATGTGATTCCTCCCAAAAAAGCAAGATCCTTGTGAAATAAGACAAATGAGGCTTTGGAATATGTAACTGTTGTTCATATAGAAACTTTAAAATAGATTCATGAAGATAGTAACACAAGGAAGACGCACAGGGAATAGTTATTGAAGAAGATATAGAGATTTAAAGACTATTAAAGTCTAAGAAACATGGGATGCAGGAATCCACCCAGTTACTATGTTAAAGTCAAGCAGGGATTGCCAGTCTTAGGAGTCAAGGATATAAACTGATATAAAATGCAATTTCTACTAAAGTTGACTAAAAAATGGGTGATCACCTTTGTGTTCCCTGGAGAAGCAAAAACAAGTTCATCATCCAGGATATGAGGCCAACCTTCCATTTTAAATTTGTTTCTCAGATCTGAATGAACTGAATAAACCACAACAAGTAAAAATAGATTATTCAAATGAAATTCTTAGGAAATTGGGCCAAAAACAAAGTGAAACATCTATTTAACAATGTTAACTGTGTTCCCAAAATATACTTATAGAGGGAAAATATCTTAAAGAGAGATGGGGTTGAAACATTTCAAGTTCTCTAATGGAAATGTTAGGATTGTACAAACAAAATAATGTTTAAACTATGAAAATAGCAAAGCCTACAGAAAAATAAATGCAATACTCCATATTTTTATTATGTTTTCAATCATTTTGAATAGTTACTGTAAATCATCAGCAACACAGATAAACACAAAAAGGAAAAATATAGAAATACAGAGAAAATAAGAATTTTGCTTTCTTGAGAAATAAAATTTGATTTATTAAGTGCAATATGAAGAACTTTAAATATTTTAAATTTTTAGAAGAAATATTTATGGTATAAAATATTTTGCACTTTGTATGTGGGATTATTCAGAAAAAATGGATGTCTGAAAAAAATCAAATTAAATCTTTATCAAAATATCCACATTCTCTAGAACACTATGTACAAATGGTATACATAATTATACTTGGAAACTCACAATATTGTTACCCAGCATCCAAAGCATAATTATGAATGTACTGATAATGACTAGTTAATCAGGCTGCATTACAACATATTAATTAACTAATTTAAAGGCAATTATTTTAAATGCTTTGAAAATAACAGTGTAAGGACTCAAAAATTCATTTCTTCCACAAAAGCAATAGAACCAGAAACAATATTAAAAACAACATTTCAGAACTCTGGAAATTAACCAAAGTGCTCAGACAATGCAAAAAGTAGTTTTATTCAGAAGTCATCTGACTCTCAGTAAGAGAAGCATGCTCTGAGACATTCCAGTCTCCCTGTATACATCCTCTTCAACCCAACTTGGCAAAAGTCTCTAGTCTGATTGGGGAAGACTTTTGAACACCAGCCACCTGGTAGTCACAGGAGAACAGAGTCGGAGCAACCTCAAAGCCACCATCTATAACAAGTTGTTTCTCTTAAAAGGAGTCTGTAGAATTTTGAAGATCCTGTTCCATTCTTTATTAGATTCAGTGTCTACTCAAGGGATAAACTGGAAACCCCAGGGACATGCTGGACAAGACCCAAGAATCTAACACAATGATTTTAAAAGAAGATGAAAGGCCTATACTAACATGCTATCATAAGTAGATTTGGAAAACTCTGACATATTCCTGGAGATCTACAAAGATGTGGACCTATGTGGAGATTTGATCATTCCCAAGAAAGAAATCAGAAGGCTCTGACCTTTTGTTTATGGCTTATCTTCATTTTTTAATTTATGAACACATATAGTACGACACAGTGGTGAATTATTGGACTTCTGAAGATCTTTCCCCATACATGCTCATAGAAGCATATTGACTTCTTAATTTTAGGAACATACTACCTAATTATTATCTAAGTGAATAACTTAATATATATTTCCAAAGAGAAACGATTCACATGAAGCCAAAAGGAAACCTGGTTCGGTGAAGTCAGTTTCTTTTAGATAGACTTAAGTCTATACAATTTTTGAAAATAGTTACCTGGTAACAATTATCACAAACCCATGTGCACAATAAAGCTCAAGGCATGAGTATACAGAACTGTATTGCAAAGCACATGTAACCTCAACCAGGAAGATCAGCTCTATAGCCTAAGGGCCTAGGATATGGTGTGTCATTGATCAATATAGCATAGAAATCAGCAGGCTATGAAATACATATGACATCTCCCCATAAAGATGGGCTCTATTGACTGAAAAACAAAGCAAAGGTCTAGGGAGAGAAAGTCTCAATTAAACATTCTGGGGGATTTGCAGGAGTCCTGACTCTAGATAGACCAGAATTACCTGGTTATCAACAACAGCCACACCCAGCCTTTTGAGTGATAATCAGGTATTGATTTCCTCTATTGAGGAGATATCCCTCTATGATTATTATCCCTGCTTTCTCCAATGATTACTTGTGAGCTACCATTCCCTCTACAATATAAACTCGAGGAACTACATGTGTCCAAAGTGTTTATCAGTAGTCTACCAAAAACTTATAGCCTTTACAACATTGCAAGAATTAGAGTATCATATATGACTAAGCACATCTTTGTGTACATTTTTCTTTCAAACTGCATACGAGTGTCCTACACCTGAGAGCCACCATCTGCCTCCTTTGCAGTGCTGCATTCTCTTTTCTCATCCAGGCCTCCATCCTCATTCACTCCAACTGTTTAAAGTTTTCTCACTTTATTGTATAAGACAGCTTAGCTTTCTTTATTTCCAACAATGATATGCCTATATTCCAATCTCTGGGAGGTAGTATGTTAACATGCCAGTTAGGAAATAATTGGCAGTTTCATATCACAAAAATTAAAGCAAAATGAACATTAAAATAGGAGAAATACCAAGCAAAAAGATTTATTTTCAATTTAATTATAACAAGTGCTATCTCATTAATAAAGAATTTTATCAATTAAAAGTTACTTTTTATTTAGTATTGAAATCTTTATTGACCTCTCAATAATTTTGAAAAATTGTGTATCTTTGATAAGGGCTAATTATGTGTTTATAATTAAATTTATGTGCATTATGTTGGCGTATGAGGCAGATTTGTAAAAAGCTTTTCAAGAAATTTAAATGGTAAAGTCAAGCACTCTATCATAGTGCTTCTTTTCCCTCACTTACGTTGTTTCTAAAGAATTTAGCTTTAATTCACAGGATTTCACTCATTCCCACCTAAGTAGACAGGATGCATCAGAGCTGACAGAGGTCTTTTATTTCCTTACTTTCTCCTGCATTAAAAGCTTCTATGCTATTTCTTTACCAAGGGAAATAACACATCAAGTCTTCCCCATTTTATTGTACTTAGAATTAAGTTGAATTGTGTTTAACAATTGTCCATCCACAAGTCTTCCTATGTGTGGAAATTCACATAACAATTTAGATTGCTATTATCTGATAAGAAGTTACTTCAAAGACCACAAACAAATTCAGCCAAAGTCAGAATAATGTAAATACAAAACAAGGAACTATATGATTTTAGCATGAGTGTTATTAAGGACTTGGTTTATTGTAGGAGCTAAGAATTTTACATATATAAGGATACTTTGGTAAAATATCTTAACAAAACTGTATTAAGAAATTGGCTTACAGTTCAAAGATACTGTCCATCATATTAGAGAAGTATCTACAGAGTAATATCACAGGAGCTTGAGGCAACTGAGTACATTAGCACAATTACTGACACAACTGTAACTTTAATTAAGGTAAATAATAATATAATAAAATGATAAAATGTGTCTATTACTCAACTCTAATTACAAAATCAGTTAGCAATGAATAAGAGATCCAAATATTTAAAGAGGGTTTTTGAGTAAACATGATCTTAGACAAATAGTGGCAATAAGAGGTTATATGTTCTCATTGTTCTAAGATGATTGTTATGAAGTTCAATGTTCCTAAAATATTCAGATAAAAGTTGAAAATCCCTACAAAGGTGGTAATGAATCTCCATGAATGTTTGATAGTTTTATCTTTTAAAAAAGCTATATATCTCAGTGACATTAAAATCTGATTTATATACTATTTATATCTTATTTAAGAAGACTCAATACTCAGAAATGATCACCAAGAATAAATTAATGCAAAGAGTTTCTTAATTGCAGCTCAAATATACTCTGCATCTTCCTTTCAGTATCTTCCTTTTGTATACTAGACCAAAGTGGCCAGGGAATCAAATAAATATACCTGTGTCAAGTGCCACCCTTCAGAGACTGATTATCTACAGTGGATAATTAAATTTATTTATAAATCCTACAAATCATTAATATACATTAAGCCTAAACATTTCTTTGAATGTTCAAAGCCAAATACATTTACTACACATAAATAATTATTTTTTAGCTTTGGCAATATCTAAGATTTTATATTCTAGAAGCATAAAATTAGTACAGATACTTACACACACACACACACACACACACACACACATATACATATAATATGCTAAGATACCTGTGTTGTATTATGAACACACTCAGTGTAACTTACATGGAAACCATCCTTGCAGATCGGTATTTAAAGTGGACTGTTGATGATTACAAATACTGATGGCCTCACACCTGTAAGTTAGATGAGTAATCTTATTTCTGTTCATCTTCCTGTGTTATATAATCACTGCAATTGACTATGTTCATCATGGAATAAAGATTATAATAAATTAATTCATAGAATACCCCACAAAGTTCTGAAGGATAATCATTTCACATGTGTTATCTAACTGTATTATAGAAACCGAAAAATCACCATTCTGAATCCTTCCACCAATTAGATTTGCTGAAGTTAATGTCCGTTTACAAAGCACTTCTGAAACTATAGGTAACTGATTTACACACAGAGGGCCAAGCCCTCCTTTAATCACACAAAGTCATAACATCCACCTTAATATAGCTGTCTCTTCAATTTAGGTAGTTATAATAATATAATGGAAAGATAAAGTGTAACCCTTTCTATCTCAGTTTCAATTATGTCCCAAGGGGGAAAAATTGTGAGCACTTCTTTTAAAAGTTTAAAGTGACATGCATGATAATCACTCAAGCAAAACCTTACAATAAAAGTTCTGAACACTAATCTGTTGAGTCTTAATTAAGTTTATCAAATCTATAAAGAAGCTGAGAGGAGAAACTTTTAAATAACTGTAAAGATGGCTAGAATTCCTGTGAGAAGGGATGGGGTTTCTTATTAAAGCACCCAAATATCCTACTAACAGTCTGGTGTGCTCACCCTGAAACTTAGTTAGAGGACACTTCATAGTAGACAACTAGTTAGATTCAAAACTCTAAGGAGCTGGTCAGTATAGTGGATAAGATCTTCTGATACTACAACAGTTGAGAGTTTTTTCTAATTTGATGCAATTTTGAATAAAAATTCCATTGGCACATGAATGTTTCTCATTGGACCAAGACATTAGAAATAATGGACTTGGGGTCAATTTAGATGATGTCTGTGGAGTTTCTTGAAAAATGAGTTTATCTCAGCAGCAAGAAGCTAGAAATGAGCTTGAAGTCCTGAAGATCATGTGATAACTGCTTAGGCAAACAATTGGTGGGAATTGATTTACTTCATAGAAACCAAAAGAAGTGTAAGCAACAGCATCCTCTGTCTAACCTAGAATGAGACAAATCTAAATATTGCTAAACACAGAGTAGCCAGTGCTGGAACAGCCTGATGGAGCCATGACAATAAAACCCTATTATCATAGTTCGGGTTTCTACTGTTGTGAAGAGACACCATGACCAACCATATAACTCTTATAAGGGAAAACATTTAATTGAAGATAGCTTACATTATCATCATGGTGGGAGCCATGTAGTCAGAAATGGTGTTGCAACAGGAGCTGAGAGCCTACGTCATGATCCAAAGGCAACAAGAAATGAACTGTGTGTCATACTGAGCATAGCTTGAGGAAAGGAGACCTCAAAACCTACCCCATAGTGATGCATTTCTTCCAACATGAGCAAACTTCCTGAGAGTGCCACTTCTTATGGTAGCCATTCTCTTTCAAACCACCACACCTATTCATGTATATCTCCTGCTGTTTGGTAAGTTTTAACTCAAAGTAAGCCAGAAAATTACTAGAGTATAAAATGGAAGCCAGTGATATCTTCATTTCACAGGATCCGTTTTAAGAAAATGTCATAAATTTTAAATTAGGGTTATAATTTCATATCAGTTATTTTTGTTACATGAGGCTTTTGATAGTTGAAAATAAGAAGAATTTACTACATAAAATAGAGCATAAAGAACTGAGATGCGACCTGCATTTCATACAAGAGGAAGGCTACAAACAGCACCTGAAAAAAGATTTGAACTTATGAAAGGAAATGCAGTTGAGTATAGTGAGTTTGACCATGCCCTTTATGTTGATAAATTCACTGCACAGAAAGTCAAGAACACAACTGTAGGTAGGTAGAAACCAGTAATAATGATAAAATAAATATCAGATCAGGAGATCAGGAGAACAGAGGAGAGGGAAATAAAAAAAATTCAACTATAGTTTAGAAAAAAAATGAAAAGAAAAATCAAACAAGCGAGGAGGAGTAGAAAACATTAAAGCTTTATTGGCAGGCTGATGGACACTCTCACTCCTGCTCATTTGGTGTGGCATACAGTTATTGCAATTACTGTATAGGTTAAAATGTGAAGATTACTAGAAAATAATGTGTAGGAATCATGTAAGTTCACAAAATAGTAACTTTAAGAAAAACTAGCCTTAGAACTCTTTCTCAGAGAGAACAAATAGTACAAAGAAGCCTCTAGGCTATTTTATTAATCAAAATTCATAAGAAACACCCCCAAAGACATAGGCAATACAAATCTCACATTATTAGATCATTGGCAGTTTTTAAAACGTAACAGGATACAAGACTCTTCATACTAATGAATATAAACATATTCAAAGACAACCTTTATAGAAAGTATTATATTTAAGATCAACCAAAACCTGGATGTCTAGAAACAGAGTTTGTTATAAGACTATGAAAGTCTTTTACTGGATACCAAGTTATGTTTATTGAAAGTATAAAGCATACTTAACAGTGAACTTAGTTGTTTGAGTCATTTTTAAAATATACTAAATGTGACAGTTATTAGAACAAGCATCTAGAAATGTAGAAAACAATAAAATTAAACATACTCAAATAATTTTTTAGCTACACTTGCTTTTAGTTGTTTTTAGATAAGTCACTAATTTTGGAAATTATACTGTTGGGCAATGCATTCCTCATTTCCTGCCACTTTACTGCAGATGACATTTCTGCTTGGAGCCACCAAATCCTGTGAAAACTATTCTCCAGTAAATATTATCTCTTTATTCCCTGAGGGAAAGTTTTGTCTTAACTCCCTGATCCTTCTGGAATAAAGATATTTATTCCTTACCCTATCATCTATGGAAACAATGCCCTATTTTATTCTAATATATAACTTTGCATTTATCTATTTCTTGGGAAAAGAAATAAAAATTAATGAGCCATAATACTTTGTAGTAAGATGTTTTTCTTTTAGTCAGTGGACCCAGAATATCTAAGGACCTACAGATAGAAATGAGTAATTGCCTTTCGGAAAGTCTCTTCATGTAAGCAAGGTGCCAGCAAAGATAGTTTCATTAGTGATGGCCTTATATTTGCCAGTTTTCCTGATAAATTTTTCCTTTTGTAACTAAAACTTCTCCTTGTGCCATTGGACTTCTTGAGCACGTGTTCATACTTAGAGGCTCACTTTTGGTATAAATCTACCCTAAAGTACAGGCAAATGGAAGTGAAAATGAGTTTACACTATACCTGAATTGGAATGCCGTGATACCTCTTTAACACAGCCAATAGCTTGAATAGTGTCAGTTACGTGATACTTTTTAAAAAGAGGAGGAACAAGCAAACAATTCCAGTACATCATTTACGAAATTATAGAATTTTGTTTCTCAGCCTAAATGAGCTTATTTTGCTTATAATTTTAGAAGAATATAATTCATGAGAAAAATACAAGCTTTTATTTTGTAAAACAATGATAAGTATATCTTTGCCCAGAAATATTTTTTTTTAGAAATAGCAGAAGAGTTTTATGAAAAAATAGCTTAGTAGAGAAAAACAACATAAGTATATTGGTAGATGATAAGACGGTATTTTAAAAGTAAAACGTCTCTTGATTATTTTAGAAATTTTTTCCTTAGGAAAAACATGTTTACATCTTAAATAAACATTTCAGCTATTATTCAATGCTCAAATTACTAAAACCATGCACTTTGTAGATAAGAATATGACAGTTATAAATTATTATTTCATGTGATTACATAATATCTCAGCACTGAAATAATGTTAAAAGTTTTAACATATTTAATTTGTAAGGAGAAAAAATGATATTATAACTCCTGAATTTTTACTAAGACTTGATTTTTTTTTACTCATAGTATTTTGTTAATTTACTCAGGATTTTATATATGTACTCAATCTATTTTAATTATATATACAAGTTACTCTCTCTTCCTATTCTATCTCAACCTCTTATATCACATATCCCCCTAAAAACTTCTTATCTTCATCATATTTATAAACTTTACTACTTCTTTGAGAATTTCATGCAATGTGTTTTGATCACATGCTCTCTCCCCCATCTATTTTGAGACCCACCACCTTTCCCTGTCCAGTCTAGTTTATTTTATTTTCACCAGTCCAATTTATACTTCCTATGATCCTAGGATATATGGAAATAAAACCTTTGCCTATATTTTTAAGGAATTGCCATGCTGATGTTCAAAATGAATGTTTTTCTTCTATTCACTCATGCCATTCTTTGTTGTCAATATTTTTAAGGGGGACCTTGTCCATTATGACTGTGGTAAGGTAAAATGTCAATGCTGTTTTAATTTACATTTTCTCTCACTCTGAATTCTGTTATAATGAATCTAAAACTAAAACTCTAAATGGATCAAGACTTCAAAATATGATATGATACATTGAATTTTATAAAAAAGAAAGTAAAAATAATCTTTAACATGGACTTTTTGAGTAGAACCCAACAACACAAGCAGTAAGACCAACAATAAATAAAATCTCATAAACCTAAAAAGCTTCTTTATAGCAAAGGATATCATTGCTTGAGTAAAAATACAGCCTATAGAATGGGGAAACTAATCTCTACAGGCTGGAATACAACAAAGGGTTATCATGTAATAGAAGGCAAGCTCAAAAAACTAAATTTCAAGAACAGAAACAACCCAATTAAAATTTGAGACATGAAACAAAGAAATAATTCTCAATGATTAAATATCAATGGCTGAGAAACCTTCTAAATACACTGAGCCTTTTATGTGTTGCTTATATACACATAAGTATTGGATCATTCACAAAATCATGAGTTTCTTACCACGGGCCACAATACCAAATAAGACTCATTGTCCCTCCACCATATATTATCAACTATCAATAGTCATCTAAGCGTGCATTCTCATGACTGTCTCCCTACCCATGGTACACAATTAGCTAACTTGATCTCTTGTAAGTTCATGGATATAATGGCCTTTCCATGTCAAGAATACACTATTTTGCAGTAGTCTTTCTTCTTATAATCTATCTGATCACTATTTCATGATATTCTCTGAGGCTTAGCAGGAAGAAATTTGAAATAAACTTCCCACTTAGGGGTGAAATCTCTATAGGAATTTAATGGATGCACTTTTACCAGTTGTGGGGTCCCTTTCTCCAGTAAAATAAATTATCTGATGAAGACAACTTCATTTTTTCTTTTACTTTTGAGATTATTATATAATATTCCTCCTTTTTCTTCCCTCCCTCAAATCTCATTGATTTTTAAATCTCGTGGCCTTTGTTTTCCATTGTTCTTGCATTCCCAGGCATAACCTGCTCCATCTGTCCAGTGTTGTCTCAATATGCTTTCATGGTGCATCATTTAGTATTGGAAAACCAATTGGTCGGATCATCTCTGGCTGAGACTATTTCTCACACTCTTGACATCCCTTCATTGTCTGTATTTCTTTGTTGTTGTCCATGTACAGCTCATTTTTAGATAGTTATATTGGTAACATTTTATGGGTATAGCTTCTTATATCACCTAGAGTCATAGTCTCATAGCAAACTTCCTGATTCTCTAGCTCAAATAGTCTTTCTCCCTCCTCTTCTGTAATGTCCCTAAAGCCTGATGCGTGGGAATGGCTTTGTAGGTGTATCTATTGATACTAAGTAAGACAACTTTGCATTTTGAATGATATAATATTCTGTAATAGTCTCTGTCTATTGCATATGAAAGTTTTCTTAATGAGGGATTAAGACTACATTTATATATCAGTAGAAGAACAAATATTTAAAATATATTTAGAGATTATGATTGATTAATAAAGTGATAGTTTTAGGTTTTTCCTCCAAGACTCACTTTACCTGCTTGGTAGTTGGCTAGGTTTCCAGTACCAGGCATGATTTCCATCTCGTTAGGGTCTTAAATTCAAATAGAAAACTCCTGGATACCGCATTGTTTTTTATGTGACCAAAATTATAGGTTTTGTGCCATGTTGGTCTTTATTGTGGTTCATAGAATTCATAACTGAGTAGAAGCATTGTTTGCTTCCCTCCTTTCATTGTGTAGTACATTCTGATATCATGAAAACTAGTCTTCAAGAAGGAAGTAATTGGGTGATTTCTAGCTCAGTGCCCTCTGGACCTCATGTCTAAACTACATAGTGTCTTCAGCAAGAGGGACTTACCTTCCATCTCTCTCTGACAAGCTACAAAAAGCAGTTGTAATGGCTCTAACATTTTGGGAGTCTCTTAGAGATTCCTTACAAACAACTCAGTCTGTTCTCATGCCTGGCCATGGTGGTTTTGTTTAGTAGTCTTTTGCTCTTGACACAGACTTTTACTTATTTATGTAGCTTTTTAAATAATTGTTAATAATATGAATTCTTATTAATTCTTCAGATACCTTACTGTTATTTTATTCTCTGCCTCCTTTTAATTAGAGTCTTTTCTTCTCTATCCAGTGAGATCATTCCTTTTCCATTATTCAGATTTGAAGTTTCTAAAATTAGTATAATCATATTTCTTCAGAAATAAAATAATTAACAATGTAATTGCAAAATTACATTTGTCAATATCAATAGCTTATAGTTATTTTCTTTTTATAAGAATTTTTGGTACCACACTAAAATTTCTGCCTGAATAATTGTAAAACTGAGTTAACTATATGAGAAAGACTTGTAGATACTGCAATAGGACTACAAACTCTAAAATAAGAAACAAAAGAAGCCTTTGTAATTGTGGTATTTGTATGGAGAAGTAATGTCCAGATACCACAGAGTTAGCTTAGAGCTGTCATCTTGCTGAGCTGTACAAAGCAGGGTTCACAGGAATTTGGGAGTACAGAGCAGTAAACACCGAAGACAGAGGTCTCTGAGGTTTGGAGATACTCTTTTTGTTAATGAGCTCAGAACAACAAGTGCATTTTTACAAAGCAAGTTGAGACTCAATAAAGCACATTAAAATTTTTGAAATTTTCTTGCATATCTGAGGTAATACTTTAAATATTTAATAGATAATGTGTAACAAAAAATTTAAAAAATAAATTGCAGATGAATGAGAGGATTCATTTTAACAAATATCTCAAATATTTTAAATTAAATATTTTACAATCTATGTACGCACAGGTGTTTGGGGTCAATTACTGCCACATTCCCTTCCTTATAATTCCTTTTTGTCCATCTTTGTTTCATTTTCAAGTTTATGGGTATGATCTCTTTCTCTGTCTGCTGCTGTTTTTCTGTCTGACCCCCACCCCTTATATTTTTCAAGTTAATACTCACTGAGTTTATTTAGTGCTACATAACGGTGCATGGGTATTGTACTATCTACTTTTGTATTGATAGCCTCATAGGGTAGTATCCCAGACAGAAAGTAAATCTATCTTTCTCTTTCTCTTTGTCTCTCTCTCACACAAACATACACACACATATTAATCATTAGCTTCATTACACACTCAAACTTCCATGGCATGAATTTGCTTGATTTGATCTTTCCTCAGCTCTCTACCATGAATTCATTTGTACAATGGCAATTATGTCTGGAAAATACTATTTTAATGGGGAAACCCACTACCTCTGACTATTAAAATCTTTCTGTTTTCTCTTTAATTATGAGCCCTGAGCCTTGTGGGGACAGCCTGAGAGCTCAGCACTTCAGAGTATCTTATTCTCTACAAGTTAGCTGGTTGTTGCTCTCTGTATTAATCATAATCTATTGCAAATAGAAAGTTTACTGATGAGGGCTGAGCATAAGATTATTTACATGAAGGAGAAAAGTGAAAACATATGCTGTGTGTTTTTAATGACAAGGTGTGAAACCAATAGAACTGATGCCAAAAATATAAAATTTTCTCTTTAAATAAGAGCCATTAATTTATGGAAAGTGTTACATATTCTTTTTAGTTATTTCCTACTTTTAAATTTACTATTATGTACTAAGTTATAAATTTTTGAGTGTATATTTTAAAATGCTTATTTTAAGTGTTGTCTCTTTTGTAATTAGGTGTTTGTATGTTGGCAGATCATTTTGGTTTACTTCAAAATAATAGCTAAGAAAGCTAAGATTGTCACACTAGAAAAAATATAAGATGATTATTATAAAATAAATTATATTTTAAATGTGATTTAGATAATTATTTTTCAAAAGTATTCAGTGGAAAAGAAAAAATACAGTCTTGAAATATAAAATAATAGATACCACAGAAATTATTCAAAATATGCAAAGCAAGAATACTTTACTTTATTAAAAAAAACATCAATTTTTTTGCCTCGACACCAGCGATATCTGGAGCATGTGATTCAAGTGCACAAACATCTTAAAATGTATCAATTGAAGAAGAACATATAGGTTCAAGCTTTACCTCTCAAGTGTATTTCTAATTTTGAGTTTTTATCAGAAGATAGACATATATACATTTTAAAATCCTGGACTATATTCAAGCAGGCAAAAATATACATATTAAAAATTCACTCATTATTTTATTATCTAAAGCAAAGTGAAAATATATGCTAGACTTCTAAAGCATCACAGTTGGCCTTTTTTATCACAAATTAAAGAAATATCAGAGATGTCAACTCTAAAATAAGGTATTGCACTCCTTTTTAAGATGATGGACAATGAGCTAAAATGTAGAAAAATGAAGACTTTGGTGAGACTTTAGAAGTTTTAAATTTCATCAAGCAGAAGTAAAGATGTGTGGTTTGGAGATTTAATAACTGGTATACTTCAGGACAAACACAGTGGTACTTGAGATCAAAATGTGCCTATTCCAGAAATAATGTTCCAATGGAATATTCCAGCTTATTAACTTCTTTCAACCAGCTTACCATGTATAGAAGAGCCATCCTCTGAAAGAGTTAAAAAATGGGTAACTATTTATGTGTCTCTTGCTGAAATGCAATAAATATAAGCTAGTAAAGAAATTACTTCAATTTGATCTCAGACATCCATTTTTATGCCTTCAATATATCTCATTAATGGAAGGCAGAAACTGAATGATGTGATACAGAAAAGGTGAGATGAGAAAATAATAATATTCATAAATTGCTATGGATACTCTAAGGTGTGGTGCAATGCTCTTATGTTTTGGTTGTGAGCCTAGCCTGTAAGGACTGAGCCATCTCTCCATCCTACAATGCTTTTAATCTGAGGAGATCTTACAGATTTATCACTGGACAAGGAAGTGATCTCAGTGGGAGGATGCAACTTTAGGAAAGAGAAAGTGATGATATAAAATAAAGAATGTATTTCTATCTCTGCCAATGTACTAAATTTGAGCATTTCAGTTGTGAGCCAAATAAACATTGTTCAAACAACTCAAAGTTCCCAGTTGATGAGATTTTAACTAGAATATGCCTACAGCAATATTCAGACTCAAAACATAATAGAATGGCTGAACAGAACTCACTGGTTCTTTTTTGCCTATTTTTCTCTCTCCCTCTTGTTACAATAAGGGTTTTGGTCCCAGGTGGCCAGAGGTCCAGACCCACAGACCTGTTGCACCAGACCCCTTAGCCGCCCGCTGATGATCAGGCCCTTAGAAATGATTTGGACACATATTAAGTTCATGCTGTTTACATCGTTAGTTTTTTAATTTTAATTTTAATTTATTTTTATTAATTTGTTTTGTTATGTGGCTTGTGCTATATTAGTGTTTTTTATATGGTTTATTTTTTTGGTGGCTGGCTAGGTTTGATTTGATTTTGGTTTTTTTTTGTTTATGTTTTATTTTTTTAAAAAAAATTTATGGTGTCTGTCATGGGCCAAAACAGCTCCTTTATTTAAAGATTAATATTCACAGCATACAGAAAAAAATTCTTACATTACCTTCTCTTTCCTCATTCCTTTTTCCCCTTCCCTTCTTCTTCATTTTCCTCTAACATTCTCCCCCTCTGTTTTCCCCTGGAATTCAGTTAGCAGCTAGAGAAAAGGAGGACAATCTTTGATAATAAAGAAAGATAATAAAAATTTAATAAACTTAATTCAAGGAATTACATTTCCAAGATTGGGATTTAAGGTGGTAGGAAAAAATAAATGGTATGGAATTACAGAAGGGATATAAATGCCATAAATCAAATCATATTACATATGTTGTGGAATCTATGAAGCTTTCTTAACAGTTTGGGTAGAGGAACTATGTGAACCTGAAGAATTTCGAGTAATGAAATTGATGGAATTTTGAAAATATTTTTCATAAATTATAAATTCGGTTATTGTTTTAAGATGAAATAACAATTAGAAAAGGTATTGAAGGGCAAAGATAAGGTGGGGACAATGAAGGATATAGAGATCTATAAATAAAACTTAATAATTAATGTTACCCTCATTTCTTCTCTCTGCATAAGTAGGTAACAAGTAGACAGATATAGATAATAGATAATAAATACATACATACATATGTACATACATGCTTCCATACATATACACTTAAAAGTCTTAAAAGGCATGAGGTGTAGATATGTCTCTATATAAATGGTAGATAGGTGGATAAGTAGATAGATAGATAGATAGATAGATAGATAATTAGATATAGACATACAACCATACTTGTTAAATAAAAGCAAATCACAAACACAATTTATATATAGAAGTATAAAACATGTCAAATATGTGGAAAATATTATTTAAGAAGAGATTAGGAAAGCATGAACATATCCTATTCCAGAACATATCTTGGCAATAGAGATAAAAGCCTAGCCTACTGTCTTGAAATAGCTGTTATGGGTTATATAAACTCTAACTACCTTTGCCATGATCCTTTGAGACTGGAAAATAATTTTGTTCTTTAAATTATCTAAAATGGTGAGTAATTACATACAGTTTATAATGAAATATCCCAGCTCTCTTTGAACAACTTTGATGAAGTCAATTTTATTAAATGTTTATAAATTATCATTGGATGTTACATTATAATAGAATTTTATCATGGCTAACAGAAATTTGGTAGCACTGCAAATATCCTGCTTGGAATATATAAAGCTTTAATGCAAAATAGCAGACAGAAACTACAAGGGAAGTAGGAGGATTGAACTTTTTTAAGGATCACACAGAAAGTCACATTAGGACAATTGGACAGAGGCAGAGAGATGCAGAAAGCAGATATTCCAACCTAGAAAAATAATTTTTAAAGCTAGATGGTAAGATCAAAGAAGGTGTTCCCTGATCCATCGATGCACCAAGACTAAGCTTTATAGGAGTTAAACAATTCACGTTGCTCTAGAATAGCTTCACTGCACCATACACTCAGTTCTACCTTCAAGCATTCCTAGGATTTTATCTGTATCCTGTTGTGTAAATTAGTTTTCCTTAATTCAGCTCACAAGGTGTGCTGCCTAGTTTTGATTCAACTTGATAGAAAGTAGAGCCATTTTGGAAGAGGGGAGAGACCTCAGCTGAGAAAATGCTTGCACCAGATTGGCCTTTGGAACATTTTCTTCATCAATGATTGATTTTGGAAAAACACAGCTTACTGTAAGAGATGCTATTCTTGAGATATTGTTCCTGGGTCATAGAAGAAAGCAGGCTGAGCAAGCCAGGAAAAAAACAAGCTGGTAAGTAGCACTCCTCTGTGGCTTCTGTATCAGTTTCTGCCCCAGATTCCTGACTAGAGTTTTTTTGGCAATCTCCTAAATGATAGAATACAAGCTGTAAGATGAAATACATACATTCATCCAAAGATTGCTCTTTGTCATGGAGCTTTATCTGAGCAGAATCTCTAACAGAGACACCATGAATATTAAGAAATTCTTCAATGTAGATGTAATTGCAAGTAGCACAAACCCCAGAAAATATGAGTAAGGGAAACTAAGCTGGAAAGTTCCATAAGCATGGCTCCAGGCATGCCTCTCACAAAATAAATAACAAGACTTCTCTCAAAGTGCAATGCAATAAAAGACTTGTAGCAGAAAAAAATCGTAAATGCTCCAATTGTGAATTTCTGTGGTAAAACACTATTTGACAGACATGACAGCCTCATTACATCAATAAATTCACAGGCTGTGACTGTGTATATAAGACCTATACAAAATCATGGATGGTTTAGGGTCTTGTGGCATTCCATTGGTATTTGATGGCTACTCCATCTAATTTCCTAAGCTGTAGAGTCCCCCCATAAAACCACCTACACTACAGTAGATGGGCCTTCACACAGGCACTTATATACATAATACTACGTGGATGCTGTAGTAGGAGATTTCTGGCCTGGACTTTCAGGCCTAGCCCCAAGATTTAGACCCACAGACCCACAGAGACACACAGATGTTTACATTAATTTTAAGCTGATCAGCCTAAGACCCAGGCATATAACTTGCTAACTCTTTAACCTTAAGCTAACCCATGATTCTTATTCTGTTCAGCCATGGGGCTCAGCATCTTTTCTCAGAGCAGTACAGTTTCCTCTGCACCTTCTGGTTTATCTGGAAACTCTGGAGTCTCTGTGGCATTTCTGCTCTGTTCTTCCTGTTCCCAGAGTTTTCTTAGTCTGATAGCCCTGCCCACACTTCCTGCCAGCCTTTGGACAAACAGTGCTTTTTTATTAAACTGACAGGTGGGACAATTATTTACAATGTAACATCATAAATCCACTACAGGATGCACTGGGACTTTTTGTTGTGGCTGTTGTTTTGAAGGATGTTTTCTTTGTTACTACTTTAATTAATATTGTATGCTAAAGGGAAATCAAAGAACCTGGATTGTAACAATAGCCATCATAGAATAAAGAAAACCTTATACATACAGTATCCCCAACTCACCACAGATTTCTGGCTTTACTTATCATGGTTTTGTATAAAAAACAGTGCAAAATTAAATACACAATTATAGAAATAATGTTTTAATTACACGTTATCCTGGAAAGAAAAATGATATTGCATGCTTCTGTCCTGCTGGAGTTATAAATCTTACATTTGCCTAATGTATTTTTGTCATATAAAATACTATTAATTAGTTAATAATTATCTTGGTTAGTCACCAAACTATTATCATGTCTGTATTCCTGACAGTCAAATAGCATGGGCTGTGTGTGGAGCCACTTGCAGTTGGACCAGAGTTTATTCCTGGTGCATGAACTGGCTTCTCAGAGCCTATTCCTTACAGAGGAACACCTAACTCAGCCTTGACACTGGGGGGAAGGGCCCAGACCTACATATACTGGGTATGTTAGACAGAACTGACTCCTTTGAGAGTCCTTGCTCTCCCTAGATGGGTCAGTGGGGTCAGGGGAGGCTAAGGAAGGACTGGGAGGAGGGGAGGAAGGGGAGCAGTGTTGGGCATGGGGAAAAATCTTTTTAAATAAAAAAGAGAAAGAAATATTTATTTTAATGAACCATGTCTCCTTCATTAGGCAGAGTTTTCTGTGAGAACAGAATCAGTAGGAAACAAAATAGAAAAAAGAATCATAAGTAGAGATGGATTTTAAAAACAAAAATACATGAATTATGATGAACAAGTAAGGTAATGAGTAATATATATATTTAACATTTAAAATACACGGTATATAGAGAGTCAAAACAGAAGCAAGGTAATTAAGTAGAAGTATCTAATGCTCTTAATAATCTAAGATTTGCAGCTATTTGAGAGAAGAGATGCTCTCAGTGGGATCTTGGGATGGTACTGAGTGATTTTGTTGTTGATTTGATTTTTTACCATCGCTCCCTCCATAGTAATGGCAGTCTAAGAAGTGCATTATATACATATCAATATCCCTATAGCATTCACAGCTTCTCAGAACACAGACAGACTCTGCTGTGGAGCCAACTCATTATCCTTTCTAAGACTTAATGTAGCTACTGAAATGTGAGAAAGTTCTCAACATGCAACAGCAGGGTAGGCAGATTAGCAACTGAACTCGGTCATGGATGATGAACTCTACCCCAGTCACAATTCTGAAATAATCTCAGGTACTAAAAATGGCAGAGAGAAATAAATATTCCTTTAAAAGAAACCTGGGAGCAATGAAGTGATTTAATAGCACAGCAGGCTTGTGCCTTATCATACATAACATACTCATCTAATAGTAAACTGGGTTGAGGGGAAGAAGGGAAAGACCCTTTGATTGTTTCTCAGATGAAACCTTACATGTGATTTGGTACCTCTTCCAATAAAACATCCTCAAGGAGGCTGATGTGGATAAACATTATCTACATATTAGTTACTGGGAGAGGAAATGCTCAACTCTACAGGATTTCTCACCGGATTGACTTGTATCTCATGTTTATAACTATACAGAAGAAAGTATGGGGGCTTTGAGGTCACAGATTTTTATTCAGATTCTGACATTTTTTGCTATATTGAATGAGATTCTTGCAACTCATGTGTCACCAAAGCAGTTAATTTAGTTACAGATGGCTCACATGATGCTGAAAAAATAAAACTAAAGAAGTTTATGTACAGAAGAAGTATTGTTTCTGGTGCTCAGTAGTCATTTTCTATGGAGCTGTGTGCTCCATTATTTGCTTACAAAATCGTGACAATAGTCTTCGATGATTTAAGGAAAATCTTCACACAAGAAAAATAAGGAATGACCATTTGAAGTAATATTTTAATGACTAGTTAGATAACTAAATAATGCAAAGGAAAAGGCATAAAACCTTCACAATGAGCAAGTATGGTGCAATGGCAATCCAATTATGAGACATATTTGCTTAGGGAGGTGATGTAAAAATTCATTTAGAGAAAAGTGGTCAGGTCACATACATTTAGTTAAACACGACATTGGTCTAAAGTGTGGATAAATTAAAAACTAGGGACATGGCTACAGGAAGGCCCACTGAATAAAAGTGATTGCCACTCAAAAATAAAAAAGGGCAAATTTTCAGAAACCATGTAAGGCTGAGCACAGTAGGTGTCTATAACCCCAGTGTTTAATGGTGAGATGAAAGGCAGAGGTAGGGAATTGCTGGATGATTGCAGACCAGCTTGTAGTCAGAAGTTTCTGAGCTGGTCATGTCCTAAGATATGGACCACTAGTCCCAAATGATCACACAAAGTCTTATATTAATTACATGCTGTTTGGCCTATGGCTCAGACATATTACTATTACCTCTTACTCTTAAACTAACCCATGACTAACCATGTGGCTTAGTACCTTTTCTAAGAGTAGCGTTCTCATCTTCCTTCCTCTGCACCTCTTAGCATCTGCATTCTGTTCTTCCTTATCACAGCGTTTTCTTAGTCTGGTATCCCAACCCATACTTCCTGTCTGCCTTCTGGCCAATCAGCATTTTATTAAAGTGGTAAAGGGGAAAATATTATAATGTACAAGATCATAATCCCACAATATTCCCCATTTTTTCTTTTTAAAACAAGAACCCCAAATCTAATTTTCTTTGTATAGTTTTTTTTTCCTCACCTTTATCTATAACAACTTATAACCAACACTGTAAATAAAGACAAACATTTATAATCTATTTATTGGCAATGTGGGAATAGTTCTCTAGACTACTTCATGCTGATTGGGGGAGATGGTAATCTTATTAGGATCCTTTGAAAATTCAGGATTTTGGCCAAGTCCTGACTGAAGTACTCTGTGAAGCTGGGTCATCTTAGCCAGTCTCTGTGAAGTTGTCTAGATGCAGAGCTAGATAGGTGTGAACAACAAAGTGGTAAACAAAAACAGTACATTCTTAAGAAGATGGAGCATGAGGATGTCAGCAGCAACCATGTGTCCTCTCATGCAAGCATGTATGAAAGTCTAATTCTCTCTCTCTCTCTCTCTCTCTCTCTCTCTCTCTCTCTCTCTCTCTCTCTCTCTCTCTCTCTCTCTCTCTCTCTCTCACACACACACACACACACACACACACACACACACACACACACACAAACACACACTCAAATACACATACACACATACATGCACACAAAAGAGAAAAGAAAAGAATATATTTGTGTTGCAGTGGAGTTTCTTGGTCCCAGACAGACAAAAGCCCAGACCCTGCCGTGGCAGACCCCTTAGCCACCAGCCTCTGCTGCTCAGGCCCCCAGAAATAACTCAGATGCTTATATTAACTTCATGCTGTTTGGTCCATGGCTCAGGCACATTGCTAGCTTGCTCTTACATCTTAAATAAACCCATTTCTATTAATCTGTGGCCATGTGGCCCGTGGCTCACCTGTGTTTCTTACATGTTGCTCCTTGGGTGGCTTGCTTGATCTGCCTGACCCTGCCCTGCTTCTTCTACCTATACTCTGATTTCTCCTCCTACTTCTTCTATGGTGCCTGTCATGGCCCAAAACAGCTCCTATATTTAAAGATTGATATTCAAAGCATACAGAAAGGCATTCCCACATCACTTCCCCCTTTCTGTCTAATCAAAAAAGAAGGTTTCAATTTTAACATAACAAAATTACATATAACAAAATAGCCATCAATCAAGATTTACAGTTATAATAACTAGTCTATTTGTATTTATCAAAATTAAAGAAAATACTCTTATCATCTATCTTATCTTTATGAATCTAAAGTTTCATATCCAATATACTTTTCAAATGACTAAGAAAAACTGTACCTATAACTATCTAATCTTCAACTATATCAAAGACCACAGAAGGATATATTTACCCAAGTAAACCAGAAGTGCAAGTGACTTCTAAAGTCTAGAAAGTACAGAGATGACACCTATCTGCCTGGATGGTTACCCAAAGTTTCTTTATAAAGTTGGGGCATCCATCTTCAGCCTACAGGCCCAGAGTCTCTTTTCATTTCAGTGAAGCAGGAAATCTGTTCTGTCCATTCTGGCACAGTTCATCAGGTGCTTCTCCTCAAGTCCTGAAGAATGTCTGACAGTTTTCTCTGCAAAGCAGGAACCTGAATGACCATCTCGGCTTGTTCTGCCAAAGTTCAGAGGTCATCTTCTTATGTAACCTGCATGTCCAGTTTAAACAGCACACTGTCAAGCAGTCAATATAAGAGCAGGTTCTTGTCCAGTGGCTAACCACTGACACAAATAGACTTCATATGGAGTTTCTTCAATGCCCATTTTTCTCTTGAAGTAAATTAGTGCTGCCAGGAGGAGACCTGTCTCACTGTTCAGAAAAGTTTAAGCTCTTAAAACATTTTGAATGCCATATTCTGTAGGTCTTAGTAGTCTTTGAAGGTTACCTATCTAATTGAATTATATCTTTGTATACCTAAAAGTCTAACTAACATGCTTTTCTTAATTATGCATTATAATTTTAAATCAGTTACATAAACATATCTTAAACAAGAGTAGAAAAATACATATAGCATAAGAGAATTTACCTTAAGTTTGTATCAATAAACCAAAATCCATGCCAATATAAAACATTTCAAGATTAACAGTTGATTTCCTGATCTAAGTAAATTTAATAATCTAATTTTTAAAAATCATTTTTATACCATATCCCCTTTTTCTTCTTAGAAAGAGATTAACTATGACCATTAACCATTTATAATGAAAACAAACATTCAGAAACAATAATTGGGGAATTTGGGCATAGTTTTCTATTACTACTTCCTGCTGATTAGTGGGTATTGAAAATCTCACGGGTTGTTGAGGCTGGATCATAATCTACAGTCTTTAAGCTGATACAGCCATCTCATTCCATCAGAGGTTTTTTCAAGGGGTCTTGGTTGATGAAACCATATTTGCCTGGAAGCAATCCACAGGTTCTCATTTTCTGTGGAAACAAAAGCAGAACTCTTCCAAAGCTATAAATCCTTAGACACAAATTTCAAAATCAAAATACCTTTAAAATATGTATTCTTATTTAACTTAGTAGCCTTTGCATTTGCAATCCATTGTCTTTCTTCAGTTAGCTCATTAACAGTTAAAAAATTAAAAGAAAACACAATAACAACCAAAATCCAGATTTTGTGTCTATTTTCCATCTTTATGTGGCTTATTATATTTTTATTACACTATTTTTTTAAAGTCTTTCTCTATTCTCCTTCTTTTCTCTCTGAAGCCTATGTACCTTTTACACACACTGTTAATAGTTTACAGGTTCTTCTTTCATCTGAATCTGTTTTATTGTGAATCCTTAATCATTTTTCAACCAGAAGAGCTTTTAAAATATACTTCTAAAAGAGCAGCATAGTTTGTGCAGAGGAAGCTGAATAAGTAAGTTCTCTTAGAGGGACTCCATCTCTGTTCATGGCCAGCAAACAGAGCACACCCAAGAAAATACTGCTAATAAGAAACTGTCTGTGTTTCCTTTTTGTTCAAAATAAACAGAAGTCTAAAATCAATCACATGCTACTGAGTCTTCTGTGAGATTTCAGGAACCTGCCTGATTGCAGTTTATATTGTCTGCTGCCAGTCTGCAGGCACCATTTTGGATGTGACCCAGACGCCATGCTTTCTTTGTACAATGATCCGTTTTGTATACACAATTTGAAAGCTGCCTTGGCTCAGTTTCTGTGATCTAGAACCCTTTCTAATCTTTCTCATGCTTTAAGTGAATAATCGACCCACGTTGGGTGCCAACTGTAGTGCGTGCATGCTTGTGTGCATGCGTGCGTGCGTGCATGCGTGCCTGTGTGTGTGTGTGTGTGTGTGTGTGTGTGTGTGTGTGTGTGTGTGTGTGTGTGTGTGTGTGTGTGTGTGTATGTGTTTTCTTGGTCCTGGGTGGCCAAGGGCCAGACCCTGCTGCGCCAGACCCCTTAGCCACCCACCACTGCTGCTCAGGCCCCCAGAAATGACTCAGATGCTTATATTAATTTCATGCTGTTTGGCCTATGGCTCAGGCACATTGCTAGCTAGCTCTTATATCTTAAATCAACCCATTTCTATTATCAGTCTGCCATGTGGCCCATAGCTCACCTGTGTTCCTTACATGTTGCTCCTTGGGCGGTTTGCTGGATCTGCCTGATTCTGCCCTGCTTCTCCTACCTATGCTCTGATTTCTCCTCCTACTTCTTATGGTTCCTGTCATGGCCCAAAACAGCTCCTTTATTTAAATTTTGATATTCACAGCATACAGAAAGGCATTTTACATCATATTTGTCCTTAACATTACATATAAATACAATAGAAAACCTAATTAACTTTTGTCAGTCATTATATAATCTAACAGGCAGGTTTTCTAAGAGTTTGTAATTTCTTAGTATAACTAAACCTATTACATTTGCCTTATTTAAGGCAATTACCTACTGTATTAATGTAAACATAGTAAGCATAGTTTTATCAGTCCTAAAATCCCAAACTTTCACTTTAACTACTATCAAATATTATAAGTCCATCACAATCATTCAAGTTTCAAGCTGTTTTGTGACTTAATAAACCATATAGAAATCGGCTACCTAATTATACACTTCACCTAACACATAAGTGCACATACATACTACAAGTGTTCATTCAATAGTCTGGCAATTACTTACTATAGTTTTGAGTTTATAGCCAAAGATCTACAATTTAGGAAAAGCAGTTCTTTACAAAGTAGGATGCTAATGGGGCATGACAATGCTTACAGAGGGAACTAATAAAATCCTCTTCATGTCAGCCCATTAAGTGTTTTTCCCTAAAACTAGCAAGCTAACCAATGAATGAGAATGAGAAAATAAAACATCAGAAAACAATTGCTATCCCTTTAAAATATCAACCTATTTTGTAGAATGAACTTCTATTGTAGAATGTGACTTTTATTGACTCATTCTTTTGAACATATTGCTAGCCATTTCTAATTTTTTACTGCTTGAGAATTGTATACATCTTTTTAATTATTTTTAGTAATTTTAAGCCCTTCCACTTACTTAACCCTCTCCTCTCATGCTGGGACCCACATATGCCATTTTTAAGGACCAAAACAGCTACAGACAGCTAAAAATTCTAAAGCAACAAGTCTATAAGTCTAAATCCCTGGCTGCCGGGAGTTAAAATCCTTATTCTAGCACTACTTCTCTGATGTTGTCTTTGTGTGTCTAACTCACTTGTTTTAAACTTTTATTTCATACTTTAAAAAATTGTATGTATACATGTATGTGTATGAATGCCTTCTGCGGCCAGAGGTGTTCTTCAGATGTTCTATGGCTGGAAGTAAAAGTAGTTTCAAGCTGCCTCATGGGGTCCTGAAACTAAACTCCAGTCAGTCCTCATAAAATCATCAAACTCTCTTAACTGTTGAGCTACATGTATAGCCCAGTCTAGTGTGTTTAATTAGAGTTCGTGCCACAATCAGTGAATACTCCACAAAAAAGATGATATTCCTGTCAATTTTCAGCCATTAACTGGGAATCAGTGGTCAAGTACAGTTATATCTTTGATGAAAAATTGACAGGCCCAATTTTGTGCAGATCATTCAGGTCTTGTATGGATAACCACAGCAGCAGTAAATTCATGACTGCAAAGGTTATGTTTAGTACAGAAGACATACTTTTGTTTGCTCTCCTTTCTCTGCTTTGAAACTCTTTCTACCCCTTCTTCTGACCTATTCTCTGAGTTTGGAGGAGGTGTGATAGTTGCCTTCTTTAGAGCCAAGCATTCTACCATGACTTGTTCTGGAGTGTTGGCCATTCACAGGTTTCTGTACTAGCATTTACACTGAAGGAACATGTTTCTCAGCCATTTATTTCTAGGTGTTTCTTTTGCACTTCAGTCACATTCCAAAACTCATACAATACCTTCAGAATGTCTACTGCATATGTGTACTTTTCTTAAACAGATAAATATAACTAATGGCATATATATATATAATATATGTATATTATATATGTGATATTCCACACATATGCTTCTAAATCTACAATTTAAAATGTATTTTATTTTTCTTGTCTTAAAAGTGTAGAAAATTAGGAATGGAAATCATATAAGATATTACTAATCCAAGCCTTCAGTTATTCAGCTGAATAAAAAATAATGCAAATGAGCTGAGATTTGTCTAATACAATCAATAGGAGAATCTCATATTCCAATATACCATACTTTTCTGAACTTCGAGCTTCTATCCACACCGTTTCCTATGGTCCCACTTTTCTTCCTCCTCAGGTTTCTCTTAGTTCCTTCATGTGCTTTTGTGTTTGACAAGTCATCATGTGATGTCTTATATACCATAGTAGTCTATGTGAGCAAAGTATGTTTGCATGGTGAGCAGGAGGTGGACTTTTAAAGTTAGTTATGTTTTTAATGTCAAATATCTTGAGAATGAATAAAAAAGGAAAGGTGGCCTTATAGTGGCGTGTTCATGTGTTAGACTGGCAAGGAGTTGATTCACAGTTTAATGTCAATTTAACAGAAGCTGAAGTCATCTGAGAAGGGGAACCTCAATCAAGAAAAATGCGTCCATAAGATCAGGCTGAAGGCAAGCTTGTAGAGAGTTTTTATTTTTTAAATCTTAAACATATATATTAGTGATTGGTAGGGGAGGACCTAGACCATTGTAGGTGGGGCCGTCTCTTGGCTGTTGATATTGGCTTATATAACAAAGCAAACTGAGAAAGACGGGGGGGAGCAAATGGGTAAGCAATATCTTTCTATGACCTCTGCATCAGCTCCTGGTTTCTGCCTGTTTAAGCTCCTGCCTTGATTTTCGTCAGTAGTGGATTGTCACATGGTGGAAGTGGAAGTTGAAAGAAACACACTTCTCCTCAAATTACCTTGGTCATTGTGTTTCATCATAGCAATAGAAAGTCTAACTAAGACTAAGGGCAACCCCACCCTTCTTATTTTTAATGTATCAACTGAGAAATAAAAAATAAGTATTTTAGGGCACAGCAGATACAAAAGCATGAAATTGGTAAGGGAAACCTTGCTATGTCTGATAGTCTAGGTATCGAAGCGTTTCAAAGGAGTAAGAATCATTAAAAGAGGTACAGGGAAGTGACACAGCACCAGCAATTTCTTAGTATATCATCCCTTTCCCAGGGCTATTGTTATGTTAATTTTTTCTCTTACCTACTCTGTTTAGATAGAAGCAAAACCACAAGACATTTTTTATGTCTATCTCACTATGTATAAGTTAAATTTATAGAGCTGTCTACATTTTAAAACATGTCAGAACATTTGTCATTTTACTTACAGATAAGGGCTTAACATGGAATTTATATAAGAATCAACTGCAAAGCTTTGGAGCAGTTTTTATTATGGATTTTTGTTATGCACTTTATAACATGGGTTTTTTGCCAGCCTCATGGCTATGGTATTTTGTTTCATTTTTGAGTCTGTCTCATATTCTCTTGTTCAGAGGTTCTGTCTTAAAACAATCCCTAGAGTTATGAAATATCTTTTTGGTACAGTTTGCAACTCTTACATTAGTTTGTATCAGCTTTTTCTGTGGCTCCGATTGACACTCACATAAAAAACCTTTGTTATTTTCGGTAAACCATCTAGCTTCTATGAAACTCCTGGAGCTTCACTTTGAAAAGAAAAAAAGTAAAATATTCAGTCATATCCTAAACCATTCATGGTGCAGGCACAGTGGAGATCCCAGCACAGAGAAACAGCTCACACAGGCCCAATAAAAAATAGAGCTTTGATATCCAACCTGATGTATCAGGAAACTCCATGCTTACATTGTTCTTTTTACCATATGCTCCCTAAAATATTCCAAATAATAGTTTAAAAATTGCCTTGACATTTTATTGGCTTTTATATCAATATAAAAACAGATTAATAGGGCACAAAAGAAAACAAAATCATCCAACCTTCCACATAGTGGTATACTCAGAATTGCTGGACAAGAAGGGAGCATTCTTGCCTGCTTTTTATTGGAATAATTCAGGCATTTTCCAACTGATAGAAGTGGAACTCTGAAGTACATACACATTTTATTTTATTTTATTCTCAGCAATGCATACCAAGCATAAGGCCTTACCCACCCACAGAACTATAAATCTTCAGCCCTTAGAAATTTTAGCTTTCAATTTTTGAGACAAGGTCTCACTAAAAATGTTCAAGCCATCCTTGAACTCACCCTGTGACACAGGTAACCCTCTTGCCTCAGCCTTTTATGTAGCTGGGATTACAGACCTACATCACCAGGCTGGACTTACATTTACTTTCTAGACTGAATCAGTTTATGAAAAGTTGTTCACATATCAACATTTTTATCATTTTTCTCTTTAATGAAAGTCTTAATTCTGAGATTACAACCAATATCATTAAATCAACCCAGTCAGTTTTTCTGAGTATGAGAATTTCTAAGTTTCTATTACAATTTTTCCTTTTACATCATTTACAGGATAAGAAATCCATTCATGAGTTATAATTATGATTTTTAATTTGTTAAATTTGTTAATTCCTTAACTATAATCAAAGCTTTAAAGATTCTGTCTACTACTGTGAAAATATCCATGTAACTGTTTCTGATCAACTTCTCTGTATTCTGAAAACAGGTCATATTTTATATTGTGAATAGGCTCTGATTTCTAATTGAATTGTGAGCATTGTGTTTGATGTTTGCAAAGACTATATTGTGTTTATATGAAGAGTTGATTTTGAACACAGTTCACAAAAACTCTAATCTTCATCTGCTCCTGCTAAGCTGTAACTAAAGTTTCAGTGACCTGTTTTCAATTAGTACTGGATCCATTTTACCTAAGATTCTGTTTCCCAATGCATTTGCAGTCAGCACATAGCCACAGAGCTGAGCACACTTGAAAACAGTTGTTAAAGCATGTACTTTTTACATTGCTAGTCACTATGCTGTGTTCTCTGCCTCTGCAAAGATTAGTGTAGGAGAAAAGGAGCATGTTAGAGTTTATGACTCTTCCTTCTTATAACACATATATAGATTATGTTGGTAATATGCGCTCTGCCCATTATCCTTTTTCTTGGTTTAGATACAGCACAAATTCACACAATTCTTATGGATTTAAAATTTACAATGAGGCTTTCTTTTACTTTTATTTTGTTTAAACATGGTTTCTTTGTGTAACTTTGGATGTCCAGGAACTTATTCTGTAGACCAGGCTGGCCTTAAACTCACAGAGATATGACCATTACTGCCTCCCAAAGGGATAGGATTAAAGGCGTGCACTGCAACTGCCTGACTTAATGAGGTAGTTTATAATTTTTGTAAGGCAGTTCATTTAAGATTAAAATTAAATAATTTAGTAAATGTATATAGCCATCACAATGATTTTTAAAAATATAACCATCATCCCATAGTTTGCCTTTGACAATAAGTCTTAGCTGAAGTTAAAAATAAACACTAATTTGAATCCTATCTCAAATATTGAGTTTTCTATCAATGTTATTTAAATAAAGTAATAAGTTATAGAGGCATGTATCTACATCATTTCTCTTGACACGATGTCTCCAAGAATCACTTACAAGCTTGTCTTGAATAAGCAGCCTGCTGATTTGTATTGGTAGCTACTATCCAATCTAATGGATATAGTGTAAGTTGGTAGATTCTTGGATTGCTTTTGACAATTTTTGTCATAAGTATTGCACTTCCAAACTGGTTAGTAAAAGCTAGTGTTTTCCTCATTATAATCTAATATCCTACTGCCCTTACAAAACTATAAGACATGTGTGTGGAATTTTAACTTAATTTCTAATTGTAATATAAGTGACTGAATAATTTGGCAATACGAATACTCACATGATCAGTAGTTGAAATATGAGGGGTATAAGTGATCTTTATTTCTAGAGGAAAGTATTATAAGATTTTCTGTCTATGTTTGTCTTAATATTTTAATCTTTAAATTATTTGCAGTTTATATCAAAAAGGAGACATATCAAAAAGGAGACATAAGACTGTTTTTTTTCAGAAACTTCTAATGTGGTTTCCCCTCGAATTCCATAGCCAAAGCCATACTGTATTTTTTATCTAGATGTTCAGTTTAAATAGCTTGTAGTCCCATGTTACTTAACAAAAGGACAAATAATATATTCAAATAATAAATTAGTTTGGGTATGCAACCATGTCCCAAAGCCCCAGCTTATCTGCTAACAATTTACCTATAACAGGAAAACATGTTTCCTTTTTAATCTGTAAAACATGAGTTTACTGACTAATATACATCATATGAATGGGCCAATATCAACAGTGAATCTTCACAGCCAAGCTCATGTTTTACCTAAAAGCACTCTACAAAACATCTTTTACTCAAATTTGTATATTTAAATTTTCCACACTAAGAACAATCAAGTGCCACCCCAGACAGAAGCCATCAAACACTATAAGCAATACTATATTTATGTTGGTAATAAAAATTAATATAAAGTAAGTATTTCCCATAAGAGATTTACTATGCACTACTGGAATCTTTCATAAGCTCAGAGATTGTTACCTTTTTACTAAAGCAAAATTTAACAATTTTAATATATTTCTTACCTCTTAAAATATCGTTCTTGGAATATTCAAATTTCTTGCCAACCATAATTCTTGCTCAATGTTGCCACTGTGTCATCACAAAAATATATAAAAGTTGTAATGTTACGTAAATGAGATAAATATTGATAAAATTTGTAGAAAAAGTAATGTATTTTCTACTTATTGTATTCTCAAATTTTTCTCCAGGAAAAGGACACCATTAAAATGTTAATACTGACAAAGTCTCACTTTGTTAGTTTTAATTGTCCTCCTTAGATTCTACTTGACATATAGACTAAACATCATGTCTTTATTTCTGGTTCAAAAATAACAACAAAAAAGACTGCCACTACAGCTTGGAAGATTTCTTGTATCTAATAGTCAATTTGAAGCATAGATCTTTGTATTGTAGGAGTATTTCAATGGAAAAAAAATACATCATTATCAAGTAAATTCTTATTGCGTTATAAGAGCATTTCAAATAAGATAAAACAAAATAAAATGTTGTTTACATTCTATTTCTCTCAGTAACATACTTTCTTCTTTTCAATTCCTCCCATCTGAAAGTGCAATAGGAAAACAATTCTGAGTGCACAAATCATCCAGACGTCTAATTTGTTCCATTCTGCCTAGCTGTAACCATTATTCCACTCTAGGAAATAATTTCTAATGAATTTTCAATCTCAAGTGTTTATTTGACCCTTAAGAAAGATGTGGGGACAGCCAGGGGGACGCATCAATCGTGCTATTAAGACACAAGTGAAAACGGATATGGGTCTATCAGCACAGTTCCTTTCCCTTACACTGCAAGACAAGTGATGAGTTAGAGGAAGTTAAAGGAGCAAAATATTCTTGGCAGTAGTCTCGGAGAATTTAAGAGAAGAGCAAATCCTCTTTGTTTCACCTCAGCTCCTCAAACGGTTGTCTCTTTTTTGTTTCAGAAGCTGAGGAAGCTACTCAAGAACAGTGTGTCCATCAGACTTCTGCCACCGCTATTCCTCCATTTCCTACTGTTCTCCACAGTTTAAAATCTAAAACTAAAGAAGCATGGAAAAGTTCTCTTCTTTACAATTTTAACTTACACGTATCTTATCAGGTCGCTAATGAAAGGCTGTCTTTCATATTGCTTAGAGGGGCGTGAAGACCAAAAGGAATCCATGAACTAAGTTTTATAGACATTTCTCAGGAATGTACTTATTGCCTTCCATTTCTGTTTTATTACCCTGCATTTTATTCTTCACAAGGACTCACACACCTAGAATTAGTTTCATTACATTTGGAGGAGGTATCGGTTCATTGATTGTTTCTATTAAAAAGTATCAGAGCCTTGGTAATTTGTAGAGAGAAGAGGTTTATTAATCTTATAGATCTGAGAAGCTGAAAAGTCTAACAGTATGGTGTTGAGCTTGGGTTTTTTTGTTTTGTTTTGTTTTTTGTTTTGTTTTGTTTTTTCCTCTGCTATTTTCTATTAGGGGAGAGGGTGAGAAGGCACATAGAACAATGGTTTAGTCTCCAGGAGCAGGTTTAAATTATCAAGCTCATTTTATTGAGGAAGGGGCAAGCCTTATGTATTCTTCATCCAGTCAGAGGGAAGGACTATGCTTTGCTGGCATCTCCTGCTGTGGCATGGTCAGCTCTTGCTGGTCTGGTCATCTCAGACCAGGACTTCCCATATGTTGCCATGGTCCCCAGACAGAACCTTGGCTCTTATGAAGTGACCAGTCAAGGAGCCCTAGTGGTTATAAAGAAGTACTATGAGCCCATCCTTTAAGGCGTTGTTATAACCAGTTTGAACTGGATAGGGCCAGGCTGGCCCCCAGGGACGTAGAAGCCTCTGGGACATACACATCCCACAAGGGTGTCCATGCTGTATCATGGCATACCTAAAGCAAGTTTTGGGCGATGAATGGTAAGAAAAGAAACTACAGGATAAAGGAAATGCCAGTTATATGAGCCCTAACTAAGCTGCATCTCTTGAAGGTCCTTTTAGCATTGCTCTACTGAGGACATCGATTCCAATACATGAAGTCTGGGAGGATATACTCTGAAAATCATTGCAAAGGGGCAAAATGTGCCTGAAAATGATGGTGGAGTGCTTTAAAAAGAATGGCTTCACAGATCTCTGTTGTAGTGGAGTTTCTCGGTCCCGGGCTGCCAGAGTTTCGAGACCCACAGACATGGAAATGGAGGGGAACAAAAATCAAAAAGTAAAACTACTTAGATTATTCCTAAAGTTTACTAAAGATATGATCATAATTTTAATATATTACTCATCAGTGGAAGGAATATAATGCATTTCAGAAGTTCTGGATATAGAAACAACATGACTGATTCATAGATTAAAATGTTGAGGATTAAATAAAAATAATTCAAATTCAATTTTTGTATTTTTCATAAGTTCATCAACTAAAATTACCATTTCTTGAAATCATAATTTAGGGCAAGATTGTTAAATATTCTTCTTTAGTGTTGAATGAAATGCATGCCAATAAACACAAGGAAAGTATCAGCAGAAGAGGATTCTAGTCATTTCTTCCAATTCATTATGGAAAATATAACATTTTTGAAAGCCAAACACTATAAATATTTTACAAAATACTATCCCTTTGGTAATAGGAACTACAGCATATACACACAAAGGAGAATTTGTACAAAATGAACATAGAGAATAAAATGAGAGAGTGGCCATATAAAACACTATTCATTTAAGGTATGAACAATACTACAAATTCATACGATCAAATTATATTTTAACAGTCTAAATAATAATTTGGGGGCTGGAGGGATGACTAATCAGTTAAGAGTAGTGGCTGTTCTTCAAGAGAATATAAGTTTGGGTCTCATCACCCACATGGCAGTTTACAATCATCTGTAACTCCAGATGTCTTCTTCTGCTCTCCTTGGACACCAGGCATCAGTAGGTGCACAGACATATAGAGGATAAAAACACTTATACACCTTTTAAATTTTAAGTAAAAATAAAAATTTACCATATGAATTCATAGTGTAATTTTATATCTACAATTTTTTTTTAGTTTAATGATCATTAGGCATACAGTACATATCAACTTCACCTATTAGCCTTACATATGAATATCTATAAAGACTGTGTCATAAAATTTTTTTTCCAAGAATATTTGCTGAACAAGGCAGCTAGAATAGCACAACAAAATTCCAATGCTTTCTACTTGTTTTTTTTTTTCAAGTCTCTAGAGAGTAATTTATATCTCTGTGATCTTCAGTCTAATTGACTCTCAGTTTAATGGATCCCAAGCTACCACATGCAGGATAATTATGTTAGGGCACTTCTACACCCAAAGTAATAAGTGCTTTTGATTGTTTCATTAAGATTTCTTGCTTCTCCTTCACTAGTAGTTGGAGAAGCTGGAGACAAATACATATTGTAAAGACAGAAGACAGCAAATAAGTACTTACAAGTAAGTGAAGCGACTAGTATATTTTCACTTCATTCACATTTATTTAATCTCACACTGAACAAATGTGTCAATTGTCCCCATATATTATAAACACTGAGAGCTTGTGAGGCAATTTTTCTTTAAAAAAATTTAAAATTTAAAAATCTATATTTCAAGATAGAGAAGGTACACCCATAAAATCTCACCAACATACCTACCTATACATGAACTAAAGAATGCAACAAAATAATTATTCTAACATACATAGCAGAAAGCCCTGGATGCTGAAACCTACACAAAAAAATTCAGTCATCTAAGAAATTCTGAGAATTGAAGAAAGTGTCTTTCTCAGGCAAGAGTATACTAATTTGTTATATGTTCAGTCCTGTAATAAACACACAACTAAAATTATACTGAGCTGGTATGCTTATATATTTACAAATTTATACAGTTACATCTTTTAGTTATATATATTTCTGGTATATTATATATATTTATAATATGCAACATATTTTCATTGTTGTTATACATATATGTATAGGTTACATATAAATGTTACACACATATGTGTATATAGAGAGATAATAAAGATATAGATTATGAAAGAATTATTAGTGAGTAAATAGGATATAAATTTGAAAAGGTGCAAAGAGCAATAATAGGAAAGCTTTGTAGGGGAGAAAAGAAGAGAGAGTAATTATATTAGAATCTCAAAAATGAAAGAAACATATTTTAAAAGGAAAAAATGTTCATCTGAGCTTGAAACAAATAGGTGTAAGATGATTTAGAAATAAATGAAAGATGATATATAGAAGATAAATGAGAGATGAAATAATAAAGTAGGTAAATTCTATATTAGTAATCCAGGGAACCTATAGAAGTAGTTTTCTCTCTTGAACTAAATTCACATAGATAGATAAAATACAGATAGAAAAATAGATAAGTAGGTGGGGAGATAGATTTGCACAATTGTATTTAAGTTAGCTGTGATTCCATCAGCAAACAAGACATATAATTATTTATAATAAATAGAGAGAGCCCAGTGAAGGGGACATTGACAAATATGTAAACAGTATATGGATACAGCACAAAGTCAAACCACAAGTACTGTTGGAACACAGTGACTGTCACCAGCCCTAGATCCAAGACAAATCTGAAAGAAGGTATTAGAATGATTTTGGAAAATGGACTACATATAAAGGTAATTATGGTAATTCAAAAGGTGATTTCAAAATTCAGCAGCATTGCACTTGCCTTTTACCCATCAACATCCCAGTGGGATTCCCCTTCCCTAAACCAAGTTGATGGTGGAGTTAACCAAAAGCACAGTCAACTCTCCAAGGCAAAGAACTGAATCTGCCTGGAGGAAGAAAATGGGTGATGTTCAGTAAAAGAATTTCAAATTGTGCACAAGTGTACTAAAACTAAGCATGTGGTTAAACACTATAATTAAAAGATCAGTACTCTAAGTCATATCACACAGTTGAAAAATTCCACGGTACATTAATAACTTCCAACTTTGAACTTAAGTAAATCCTTGTAGAATACTTCTCTCTTCTGCCTTTTTCACGTCTCTTTCATATAGAGAGTATATAGAGACATGTCTCTACGAAGTTCCATGTCTATATCAACAATAAGTCAAAGAATTAGTAAATGCCCCTTCTTCAAAAATTAAAGATTTAAATCTCCAGAAATCCAAGAAATGCATCAGAAACTATAAATGTATATAAATATATAATTTTATCTCCCCTTACCTTCTTCTAATTTGCATGACTTTTAAAAAAGTATATAATGGCCATGTATTGCTTATAATACATGTAGAGACAATACAACAAATAAAACTTATGTATGGGATTAAGCATCTCTACAAATACACAAGCCTATTATATTTTGCATTAAATAATGTGCTGATTATTATCACAATATGAAGTATAGATGTGCATATAATCCCTCCAGTCTTTCACCTCAAGCTGAAACCTTCTCATGGATTGAAACCTATTTAAAATAATTTAACTTTAACTTACTTAAGAAAAGTATATAAAATGTTAAATACTTAGGCCCAAGAGTGTAGAATACATAAAATGCAAAAAGCAACAAATGCTATATTTGTTAATATTAGGAAAATTAATTATAGCTAAATATCTAAATTTGTATATCCACTAAAGCCAATATTATACAGATTTTTAAATAAGTCATAAATACAGAATGATATATGAACAATTTATAAAACTGAACAATTCTTCAATATTATGACTAGTATATAAATCTATATTTCCAAAGCATGGATTCATGTGATGTGGGAATGTCTTTCTGTATGCTGTGAATATTAATCTTAAAATAAAGGAGCTGTTTTGGCCCATGAGAGGCACCATAGAAAAGTAGGGGGAAAATCGCAGCATAAGGAGGCGAAGGACAGAGTTGGAGAGCCACCCGCTGAAGGAGCATGTAAAGAACACAGGTGAGCCACAGGCCATGGGTCACGTGGCAGGAAAGATTAACAGAAATGAGTTGATTTAAGATGAAATAACTAGCTAGCAATATGCCTGAGCCATAGGCCTAACAGCATGAATTTAATATAAGCATCTGAGTCATTTTGGGGGCCTGATCAGCTGTAAGCGGCTAAGGGATCTGGGGCTGCAGGTCTCTGGATCTGGACCTCTGGTCGCCCAGGACCAAGAAACCACATTGTAACAGATGGCATCCCTGGGTGGGTAGAATATCCACTTAAGGCCTGAGAAAGTTTAAAAAGGGTTCTAGTTCACAGAAACTGAGCCAAAATAGCTTCCAAAATGTGTATCTGAAGTGGATCACTGTACAGATTAAGCTTGGCATCCGGCCACATTCAAAATGGTGCCTGCAGACTGTAAGAGTGTAAGATGCAACCAGGTGGTTCCTGAAGTCTCACAGAAGACTCGGTGGCATGTGATTGATTTAAGGTTTCTGCTTATTTTGAAAAAAAAAAGAAACAAAAAATGAATCCTTAGTAGCAGCATTTTTTTGGGTCTGCTCTGTTTGCTGGCCAAAAACAGACTCAGTCCCTTTAAGAGAACTTACTGATTCAGCTTTAACTGCAAAAACTATGTGGCTCTTTAAGAGAGTATTTTAAGAGCTCTTATGGTTGAAAGATGATTAAGGATTCACAATAAAACAGACACAGATGAAAAAAAACTTGTAAATGAGTTACAATGTGTGTAAAAGGTACATAGGCTTCTGAGAGAAAAGAAAAGAGATAGAAAAAGTCGTTAAAAAATAGAGCAATAAAAATATAATAAGCCACATAAAGATGGAAAATAGACACAGAATCTGGATTTTGGTTATTACTGTGTTTTCTTTTAATTTTTTAACTGTTAATGAGCTAACTACAGAAAGACAATGGATTGCAAATGCAAAGGCTACTAAGTTAAACAAGAATATATATTTTAAAGGTATTTTGATTTTGAAATGTGTGGATAAGGATTTATTGCTTTGGAAGAGTTCTGCTTTTGTTTCCACAGAAGATGAGAACCTGTGGATTGTTTCCAGGCAAATATGGTTTCATCAACCAAGACCCCGTGAAAAAAATCTCTAATAGAAGAAATGGGCATATCAACTTCAGGGATGCATACTATGATCCAGTCTCAAGAACCCATGAGATTTTCAATGCCCCATAATCAGCAGGAAGTAGTAACGGTAAACTACAACCAAATAACCAAAATATTGTTTATAAATGTTTGTTTTCATTATAAATAGTTAATGGTCATAGTTAATCTCTTTCTAAGAAGAAAAGGGGGATATGGTATATGAATGATTTTTTTAAAAAAAAAATAGATTATTGAATTTACTTAGATCAGGAAATCAGCTGTCAATCTCAAAATGTTTTACATTGGTATGGACTTTGGTTTATTGATACAAATTTAAGGTCAATTTTCTTATGCTGTATGTATTATTCTACTCTTGTTTAAGATATGATGTTTATGTAACTGATTTAAATTTGTAATGTATAATTAAGAAATGCACGTTAGTTAGATTTTTAGGCATATAAAGATATAATTCAGTTATATAGGTAATCTTCAAAGACTTCTAAGACCTACAGAATATGTCATTTGAATGTTATAAGAACTTAGACTTTTCTGGACAGTGAGACAGATCTGCTCCTGGCAGCACTAATTTACTTCTAGAGAAAAATGGGCATCAAAGAAACTCCATATGGAGAATAGTTTCTTTGTGGCATCGGTTAGGCACTGGACATGAAACTGTTCATATATTGACTGCTTGGCAGTATGCTGTTTAAACTAGACATGCAGGTTCCCTATGAAAGTGACCTCTGAACTTTGAAAGAACAAGCCGAGATGGTCCTTTAGGTTCCTGCTTCACAGAGAAAACTGTCAGACATTCTCAAAGACTCGAGGAGAAGAAATTGATGAATGGGAAGAGCAGATTTCCTACTTCACTGAAATGAAAAGAGACTCTGGGCCTATTGGATGCCCCAACATTATAAACGAACTTTGGGTCACTGTCCAGGCAGATAGGTGTCATCTGTGTCCTTTCTAGATTTTAGAAGTCACTTGCACTTCTGGTTTACTTGGGTAAATATATCCTTCTGTGGTCTTTGATGTAGTTGAAGATTAGATAGTTATAGGTACAGTTTTTCTTGGTTATTTTAAGGTATATTGGATATGAAACTTTATATTCATAAGGATAATGAAGATGATAGAGTATTTTCTTTAATTTTGCTAAATACAAATAGACCAGATATAGTAACTGTAATTCTTGCTTGATGGCTATTTTGTTATATGTAATTTTGCTATGTTAAAATTGAAACCTTCCTTTTTTATTAGACAGAAAGTGAGAATGTCTTTCTGTATGCTGTGAATATTAATCTTTAAATAAAGGAGCTGTTTTGGCCCATGACAGGCATCATAGAAAAAGTAGGAGGAGAAATTGCAACATAGGGAGAAGAGCAGAGTCAGAGACAGACTGAGCCAGCTGCCCAAGTAGAAGCATGTAAGGAACACAGGTGAAGCATGGGCCACGTGGCAGGAAAGATTAATATAAATGGGTTGATTTAAGATGAAATGTGGACATAGGCCAAACAGCATGAACTTAATATAAGCATCTGAGTCATTTTGGGGGCCTGATCAGCTATGGATGGCTAAGGGTCTGGTGCTGCAGGTCTGTAGGTCTGGACCTCTGGCCACCTGGGACCAAGAAACTACATTGTAACATTCATGATTAAAGGAAATATGGAATACATTTAATTTATTAGGATTATGGATCATGTCCAAAATCACATCAGCTTTAGACCTTTATAAATATTACAATATTGATTTTGTAATAAAGATATCTATACTGAAATATTTCAGCTTTTATAAGAAAAAAGATTTTTAACAAATAAAACACATTAAGCTCAAATCTCATATCAAAATCATAGATTTAAATAAGAAATACAGCTATAAAGTTATTTTTTCTAAAATAATTACAACTGCTTAATTTGTAGAATCCCAATTAAGCATCATTCTCATCCATCTAAGGCCAAGGGAGAGAGAGAAGAGGGTCCTAGAATGGATTTGGAGAAAGGACTGCAGAAGAGGACAAACATGTCCCTGAAACTGTGCAATCCGTTGTTGGTCATCTGTGTTTCATTGCTCAGAGCAGAGTGGCTCACTGTGTTCTCACTTTGTGCTTAGGACTGACAGAGATACTGCCAACATGAGGAGAGAATGCTCATTTCCATGTTTCTTAGACTACTGAAATGCAAACTCACAAAGTGAAACAAATAAGAATTCCTGCAATAGTTTACCTTAAAAGGAATACGTAGATAATATCTCTTGATTGTTTGGGGGAACAAGACAGAGAGAGAGAGAGAGAGAGAGAGAGAGAGAGAGAGAGAGAGAGAGAGAGAGAGAGAGAGAGCGCTACAGTGCACACAGCTCAGTTTGAATTTGACAGATTATAGAACCTTGATGATAACATAAATTGAGTCAGACAAGCAAGGAAAAATAACACAGGGTGGTAGATTAAAGTTGTATAACCAACGGTTGCACAGATTAAAAGGTAATTACAACGGAGCATGGGAGCCTCTGTGTCAAACTTCTAGAGTCACAGCCTAAAAGCCTAAAGGAGGGGCATGACACCTTAGGGACTTACACTGGTACAGACTTCTATAGATTGCTCACCAATAGACATCTTTAAGATGTTATTCAAACAGATCACATTTTAAAATGGAAATAGCTTCTTTATACCACAACAAACAGAGCATTTGGGTCATTTTAGTTAAAAGGAATTCACAATAGGAGAATTAACAGATCTCTTTAAATTTAACTAACCTAGTATTTAGCTCTTAAATTAGACTATATTCCAGAGTCAATTGTCTTAAATATTTATTCATTAAAATAATGGCAGCATTTAAAAATGCTAAAGATTATAAGATATAGTTTCAAACAATTCCAGATGGTTAAAATAATGATGTTATTTTCTGCAAAGAAAAAAATGCTAATACTCACAATTTAAATTTTATGAGCCAAATCATTAATAAAATTCTGCAATCAATAAGATAGGCATATATCATCTTAATGATAGTGATTATTTTAGATTTATAACTAATGATAAGAACTATATTTATGCTGTTTGTAAACATGACTACAGAAGTGCTGGCATCAGTGTTAATATTTTTGACTGAATGCCTCCTTTGTGCCAAGCCCAAGGGCAAATGCTTAACATTCCTGTTTATCTAATTCACACAATAACTTGATGAGATAGTTACTCCTTACATTCACATTTCAAAGGGAAAATATGAGATTTAGACTATCTGAACTGTCTTTAATCCTAAACCAATATTCATTACACACAAGCTGAAAATTTACCAATCTCTTTTTCACAGGCCAACACAAAGAATAATTAGTGATTACCTATCTCTTCCTTGAATTCTAAAGTCATCTATCCAGGTTTTTCTAAAATAACAGAGAATAACCAGATGTTCATGAAAACACAAAGCTAGGACCAAATTCTTTTAAAGGGAGAAACTTGTTTTTCTCCCTTAACAAATTAATTTTAATCTAAGCATGAAAATTAATCAGGTCTGTCATGGTGAGCCTAACTGTGGACTGTTATTAACAGTCATAAAATTATCAGGACACAGCATTTGACTTGATAACCTGGTGTGAACAAAATTCCTAAGGTTAATTTTTATGGGGTACACAGTGGCAAGCCTTTTTCTATTCCTGAATACCTATTCCAGTAGAGTGAGTGGAGGGATTCTTAACTCCTCCATTATGAATTATGTGTGGTTATATATATAAATTGACATATAAATTATATATGTCATATTTAAATGTGGTTTGGATTTAAAGCTGTTCTTTAAGAAAACCTAAAGTTATTAAAGGAGTCAGTGGCCCATTTTTAGTTGCTGTTGTGTGGAGGTCAGGTAAAAGTTACCATTTTCTGTTAATGAACATGAGAAAGTGTCTTCTCATAACAATCTCAGTAGTACTCACAGAAATAAACACAAATGAATAAATAAAAGAGTAAACATTTAGGATTCTAAAACCAGAAATCCTAATGGTGTTTCATCAAAGAATAGAAGCTATACAAATTCATTTTTTTTCTCACCACAAAAGGAATAAAATCATTACCCTCAAAAACATGCACGAATATCTCCTGTCTGTAACAAACATGAGACTTTCTCAATTCATAAGACATTCTTGTTCTATAAGAATCCTAGCTTTCAATTCATTACAATCCCCTTGCCTTTGCCTCAAAATTGATGGGATCACAGTATGAGTCAAGAATATCACATGAAGTGTTTTTTAGGTAATGTTTTTTTCTTCTATCCATTGCCTGGGATGGCTGGGAGGGATTGGGAGAGTGAGGGGGGAGCAGGGGGATATATTGATGAAGATGACATATTTTTAATGAATTATTTTTAAAGGCTGAAAAAAAAAAGAATTAATAATGCACTGCTTGAAATATGGCACTATGCCCTGGCACGCTTTAAGACTTTGTTTTGGTCTAATGTCCTTGTAACTGCAAAAGATACTGGCCTGAGAACAGGCTATCATTTGCTTCTAGATACTTAAAAATGGGTTATGGGTTAATAGGTAAAAATGATAACTCTGTTCATCAATGATGTCAAAACTTAAGAAAAAATGTTTGGGAATGATAACTTTGTTCTGAAACACATGTCTAAAGAACAAAAAATATATTACCTATGTTTTGAAACATCATGATTGTATCCCTGAATATTGAATTAAGTATAAATAAAGAAATATTCTGGCTGCTAGTCACTCAGGTTGCAAAATTATCCTGAAAAAAAAAACCCTCATGAAAATAAATAACTACCTTTTGCAGATGATCTTAATGTCCCAGTGTTGGTGATGCACATGTTTTTAGTACCATTAGAGTATGGATAACTGAATATCAGAAAATAATCAGCTATATGAATGAAAGCAGATTAAAGTATGGGTTACAAGTTAGGAGCAATCTCTGGAAGTGGTTTTTAGCTATTGCTGTCCTCTCATTTCCACTTATCCATGCAATACAACTCATTACCTCAACAGTAAACCTCCTATAAACCTCACCTGTTTTACCACAGAAGCAACATAAAACCAATGAATGGCCCAACATTCCTTTTTATTTTCCTTTTATTATTTTTTCATATATTACATCTTGAGGACAGTTCTCCCTCACTCCACTTGTTCCATTTCATCCCCACACCTTCCCTTTCCTACAGACTCATGTCTATTCCCTTTGCATTTGAAAAAATAAAAAATAATGTGAATATTAGTCCTCCCTAGGATATTAACAAAAAGTGGTCTAACAACTTATAATAAGTCTAAGCACAAACCCTCATATCAAGCTGGACTAGGCAACACAGTAGCGAAGAAAAGGTCCCACATGTAGGCAAAATGAGACTTCCACTGTTGAGAGTCTCACAAGAACAGCAAGCTATACAGCCATAACATATATGCATACACAGTACTGTTGCAGGAATAAATGAGAGTCGGATAGATCTCTGAGGAAGTCAGAGATATTAGAGAAAATAAACACCACAGTCAGATCTTACCCACCTGGCTTCCAGCTGGCTTCCTTTGGTTTCCTCTCCTGGTTTTCTATCCTTGCCTTAAACACTCTTATGGTAAATTAAGGCATGGCCCCACCACTGCCTGCTTGGATCCTGGAATTTCTTCTATAATCAAAAATGACCTTGACTCAGTCCGGACTAAGGGTGTAGGTCACCACTCACAGGATACACCCTGAACTGTGAATCACTACTCTCTGATTCTTCTAGACTAACTGTGGTTAGAACCCTGAACTTCTGGAGCTTTTATTAAATATGCGCATAGACTGTGGGTACATTCCCTCTGATATCTCCGAAACTTCTGAAGCTTTTATTGAATCCCCACACAGCGCCTAGCTCAGACTTATGCAGGGTCTGTGTTCATCACTTCAGTTTTGTGAGTCCTAGGGACACTGCTTATTTGATTCTACATGCCATGTTCTCAAGGATTCTACCTCCTATAGTACTTCCTACCCTCTCCTGTAGGTTATCCCTGGCTTTATCTGGTTCTTTGATTTGAATGTGTCTGCTCCTATCAGTTGCTGGATAATGCCCACCTGACACTGGACTAGACACCAATTAATGAGTATAGCAGAATATCATTAGGAATCATTTCATTGAATCTGTTGGTTTTGGTTTTTGTTTAATTGTTTGTATTGTTTTGTTTCTGCCAGTTATGTTTGGTTCTACCGTGGGTCTCTAGGTTATCCAGCCTCCGGTTTGTGGCCTTCCTGAGATGTCAGGCTAGTCATAGGCTCCCTATGAAGGTGAGAGCCTCAAATTGGATCAGTCATGCCTGGGCCACTCCCACAATTCTGTGCTATCATTGTCCCAGTACAACTTGCATACAGGAGAGACTATAGTTTGAAGGTTTTAAGGCTGGGTTGATGTCTCATTCCTGTTGCTAGGGGACTTGCTGGTTATACACAGTTATGGCTCCTTATTCTCCATTACTAGATGACTTCACCAGGGTTCCTCTTGTAGATTCCAGGAACTTTACACTGATATATATTTCTATATTAATCCTCAATTTTTTCCTAATTCCAGTTACCTCTCCCACTATTACCTTCCCCTGTCTCTCTCACCCACCACCTGACTCCTCCTGCTCCCTCACTTCTCCCCAGTCCACCTATAAAATCTATTTTATTTCCCTTCTCAGGAAGAACCACGAGTCCTCCCTTAATCCCTCCTCTTTACTGAGCCTCTCTGGGTCTTTAGATTGTAGTACATACACTTATAAGTGAATACATGTCATGTGTATCTTTCTAATTCTAGGTTAACTTCACATAGGATGATCTTTTCTAGCCCCACAGGCTTGCCTGCAAATTTCATGATGCCATTGCTTGTAAGAGCTGAGTACTACTCCATTATGTAAATGTACCATATTTTCTTTAATCATCCTTCAGTTGAGAGATATTTAGGATGTTTCAAGTTTTGTTTATTATAAATAAGACTTCATTGAACATGGTTGATCAGGTGTCCTTATGGTAGGATGGAGCATCCTTTGGGTATATTACCAAGAGTGGTGGTATAGCTGACTCTTGAGGTTGATTAATTTCCAATTTTCTGAGGAACCACCATATTGATTTTCATAGGGGCTGTTTAAGTTTTGACTCTCACCAGATATAAAGGGTGTTTCCTGTTGCATGAATCCTAATTGGTCTTTTAATACGAACCTGATCCAGATATTGGGGCAAATGCAGAGAGATGAGAGAGACAGAGAAACTTCTCACCAATCTAAATTCTCATACAGAATAGAGGAAGTAAAGGAAAGTACAGCTGGAAATAGAAGGGAGGCATAAGAGGTGAACTCCTCTTTTTTCCTGCCTTATGTTCCTCTCTCTGCTTGACCATATCATTTCCTATTTCAAAGTTTCTAGTGCTGGGATTAAATGCTTGTGTTTCCAGGTTCTAGGATTAAAGGTGTGCCACTGACTGTTTTTTGTTTGTTTGTTTTGTTTTTTGTTTTTGTTTTTGGACTTGAACTCACAAAGAAAAAGATGGATTTCTGCTTTTTTTTTTTTTTTCCAGAGTGCCAAAGTGCTAGGAATGAAGGCATGTGTGATCTTTTCCTGATCTCTCTAGCAGGCCCTGTCCTTTGATCTTCAGGAAATCTTTATTTGATACACAATATATCACCATATTTCTTTTTTGTCAAAAATAAAAACATTAAAAGTTAATATAAGAAAAACTAAATAAAATGAGTATAATAACTATATATAATATATAGAAGCAATAAGTACATCAATAATATCTAAACCATTCACAAATGACAAATTCAGAGAAAATGCTTCATTATTTATCTTTTCCTGGTTGGTCCAAAGTATTTCACCTAATTCACTTTCTATCTAATTTATATTACCAACTATCTTTTGATGTATCTCAAACTTACACATTTTTCACCTCTTTACTGAGTCTATTTTCTGAATCTGTAAGTAGGAAAACTATAATTATCAAGTCTTCAACTCCCTCACAGATCCAAGAATAAAATAATATTAACTGAGTAAACAGGAAGTACAAGCAAGTGACTTCCCAAAAATGTGAAAAATGACAGAAACAGCTGGCTTCGAGGACAATCATCCAAGGATGTTGCTCAATGTTGGGACACTCATCTTCAGGCTACAGGCCTAGAATATTTGACAGACCCATCTGTGGAGCAGGATCTTCTGAAGACCCTACCTATCTTGTCTTGGCAAAGTTTATCAGTTCTTTTCTTTGTGTCCTGCTTGTCTTATTTTGGACATCATACTGTGTAAGCAGTTGAGGCAAGAGCACTTTTTGTGCCCAGTGGCTAACTTTTACCACACAGAAAGTAAACATCATATGAAGCTTTTCAATGCTCATGATATTTTCTGAAGTAGACTGGTGCTTCCAGGAGCAGACATGTCTCATTGTCGTAAAAAAGAAACCTATGTTACTAAAACATTTTAAATGCTATATTCTGATCTTTGAAGTGTTTGAAGATGATCTGCCTTTCTAAAAAGTCTATATTTGACCTTGGAAACATATCTAACATGACTATATATTTTATACTAGTGAATAACTGCTAATTTGCATTTCCTTATAATTTCTTTATATCCTAATTAGTTAACAATAAATAAATTTCAAGACTAGTAATTTGTAATTCCTTGTTAAATGTATGTACAATAACTTGAAAAAGAGTAAAAATATGTATACATTATGTCTTAACAAAATTAATCTCAACTTTGTATCTATCATTATACACAATTTGTATATAATATATAAAAATTAATCAAATGTAAAATATTTAAAGCTAGTAGTCTGTTTTAAAAAGTAGATGCAATAATCTACCCTGTTATGCTATACTATCCATATTCTTCCTTTCTCTTTTCAGAGTAGATTCAATAATTTATATTTTTATTTTTGTCCTATTATTACTATATCTTATTTTAATCTTTTTTGTTCAGGCTTTTCCCTGATGACATTCAATAAACTTGTAACCAACCACCTAAATGATGATAAATATTCATAACTCATTGAACAAATAAAAACCACACACCCCATCTCTGGGGAATGTGGGTGTGGTGTCCGTAAATTTACTTCCTGCTCTCTTGGGTCAAAGACATCTTTCTGAGATTGCGAAAAAAAAAGTTGGAATAATTGTGGAGTCCTGGGGGAGGTAGCTGTATCATTTGTTGTCTAGTATCATCATAATGGAAACGTGTAGGGCTTGTCTCAAGTCCTGGCAATAATCTCTGAAGCGGAATCATTTCAGATATCCACCTCTAAATTGTCCTGAGCAATTTGTTTTCTAAAATCGATCTTTGAGTGGTGTTTGTCACCTCTATGGCATTACCATAGTCCATGTGAAAGTATCATTGTGTGGCCCCATCATCAGGACTCCAGATATACCCTTAGGTCAGATTATTCCTTTTCTTGGTAAGTTTTTCTGAGTAATTATTCTATCCTCTTTGGAAACCTACTTGTACAAAGATCTTTAAATTCTTCAAGATGGGATTTTTTTTTGTCCTAAAAATTAAATAACAAACTCTTCCCAACCCTAACTTTTGGGAGTTTTCAAATCTAATCTTTATCAATTTAGATTTATGGTTTATCCTGATTTTTTAAATTTTCTTTTCTATATGTTCTATCATACAGAGCAGTAATTTTTTTTTTACAATAGGCATTAGGTTTTGTATTTCTCTGGGAACGTGTTTACTTCATAATGACAGAAATTAAACAAATTGAATTTGGCCTGGGGACCTTCAAGAGGTCCTACAAGGAGTTTCCCAATGGCTAATGCAAAAAGTTACCTTGTCTGTCCCTTGCTGATTGACACTTATTAGCTTAATGTCTGCATTTGCCACAACTTCTATAAAATCTAGAAAGGAAGGGTGTTCTGCTAGGATTATTCTTAACAAAAACATTGTTTCTAAGAACACACACTTTATAGTCCCTTTTTAGATGATCTTGTTTACCACAATTAGAACATTTGATATTTTAATTTTTCTTCAAACCTCTGGAAATAATCTGTCCTATTCAAACAGCATCATAGTTATGAGATTAAATATTAATTGTGTCTCATATCCATTGCTCCAAGGGTGCTGATTTTGCCTTTAATGGCCTACACTCTTTTGCATTGTGTGTAACATTTTTAACAGCCAGGGATTCAATTATTATTTGTCTAGCTTCTGAATTTGGTATCAATCTATTTATTGCTGAAATTAACCTTTGAAAGAAATCAGTGAAGGTTCCTTTTGGGCCCTGTATAATTTTTGTAAATGATTCAAATTTCTTTTCAACTTCTATTCTATCGCAAACTTTCAAGGCTACTGCACAGGATAAAGCCCAGGTGTCATCATCAAAGATTGCCTTTCTACATTAGCATAATCTCTCTCCCCAAGAGTTTCCTTGCTAATGTGAACTGCCACTTGTATTTTTTATCTTAGCCATGCAGACAGGTATAAACTCAATGTAGGTTTAATTTGCATTTCCCTGATGATAAAGAATGTTTAATATATTTTGAGTGTTTCTTGTCCAATGGATGTATCATTTGTTTGAGAAATCTCTGTTTAGATCTGTACCACATTGTTTGATTATATTATTTGTATTGTTGATATCTAGTTTCTTGAAAACTTTATATATTTTGTATATTATCCCTCTGTCAATGTGGAGTTGCAACATTGTGAAGTAGCTGGATACCAGATTTACTCAAAATATCAGTAAACCTCCTATACACAAATGACAAATAGGCTTAGAGAGAAATCAAGGAAATAACACCTTTCACCATAACCGCAAATTATATAAAATATCTTGGGGTAATTCTAACCAAGCAGTTACAAGACTTCTTTAACAAATCTAGTCTTTGAAAAAAGAAATTAGAGAATATGTCAGAAGATGGGACGATCTTTCATGCTCAATGATTGGTAGAATTAACGTAATATTTTTGACCATATTACAAAAAATTAATCTACTGATTCAATTCAATTCCAATAAAAAATGTAGCACAATTCTTTATATACTTTGAAAGAATAATACTCAACTTCATACGAAGTAACACAAACCCAGGATATCTAAAATAATCTTGTACAATAAAAGAACTTCTGGAGGTATCACCATTCCAGATTTCAAGCTGTACTAAAGAGACACAACAATAAAAACTTAATAGTATTGGCATAAAAATACCTACTTTTGATAAGGAAGTCAGAAATAATGGAAAAAAGAAATCAATCTCAACAAATCATGCTTTTCTAGCTGGATGTTATCATGTAGAAGAATGCAAACTGATTCACGTCTATCAGTCTGCACAAAACTCAAAGATAAGTGGATTAATGTTGTAGTTTTTTGGGCTGTCAGCCCTATGACACAGAGACTAATTATTAATTATGAATGCTCAGCCTTAGTTTAGGCTTGTTTTCCATTAGCTTTTATTTTCTTTAACTTAAATTGACCTATTTCTATTACTCTATGTGCTGCCCTGAGGCTTGTTTACTTCATCTGCTATGTAATATGAGGTACTATGTACATCATCTACTATTCACATCTTTTCTGCTTCTTTCATGTCTGGATGGCTGGTCATTGGCTAGCCGCCTGTCACCTTTTATATTTTCTCATTATCTGCCTATTCCTTCTTTGCCTAGATATTAGATGTTCAGCTCTTAATAGACCAATTAGGTGCCTTAGACATGCAAGGTAAAATATAAACATGTTTTTACATAGTTAAACAAATATAACATAAACTAATACAGCACATCTTTTAAACAAGCATTCTGCAATACAAATACATTTTTACATAGTTAAACAAATATTCTATTCCATGACATATCAAAGACCCCAACATCAAACCAGATACGCTGAATCTGAAAAGAAAGTGGGGAATAGCCTTGAACACAAGAGACAACTTCCCAAACAGAGTACTAATAGCACAGGCTCTGAGAACAATCATCAGCAATTGAGACCTCATGAAACTTAGCTTCTCTAAGGCAAAGTACAACATCTATAGGACTAAATGGCAGCAGCCTATAAAATAGGAAAAATTTTACCAACTAACATAATTCTTCATAGATTAGGATAGTGCAGCAGAAATTTACATAGATGTTCCGTATATATCTTTGAAAATTAATTTTCTTAATTTTATGAGAATGAATGTATTCCTGAATAGAATGTTCATAAATCATATTCATGTCTAATGACCCATGGAGGCAAGGCAAGTGAATCTAATCTCCTGGAACTGGCATTAAAAACAGTTTTGAACTACGGTGTGAGTGCTGGGTACTGATCCCATGTACTCTACAGAGGAAGCAATGCTATTAACCAGTAAGCCATTCTCTTCTCCAGCCCTGAACAAGTATCTATTACATTCAAGTAATTTGCTACTATCCCATGATAACTCAGTTGCAAGCCTTTGTCTTTAATTGTTCTTGATCAAGTAGTCATTTTCCTCAGTAGTATCTTCAGCATCAATGTTTTATTTTAATCACTCTAACTCTCTTTATGCTTAGACTGCCCAGGCCACTTAACATTACCTAGAACCTGAATTATAGCCTGTATAATGTCCTACCCTCTAGCCAGAAAAATTACTGGCATAACTATGAATTTCCCTCATTTGATCATCTCTTCCAAGGCCTAAGATCACCTATGTCAGCATGCCTGTTAGAACTGGGGTCTTCATGTTTATTGTTGGCTTCTATCTGGCTAGAATGGATATCTCTAAGATACAATACATCTCTGTGTGTGACAAATGTTTGATACAGCCCACCAATATACAGTAAAGCAAAAACAAAACAACTACATACACTGTTGAGACGTTCTGACACAACCACCTCACCTATACAAATTACCCTTTCTCCTAACAGAGATCCTAGAAATTTCTGAAAATGTAAATCATACTCCACATTAGTAGAATTAACAATTTTAGAAGCACACGAGGCACACAGAAAAAGATGCTCATATCTTATAGTTTATGTGGATTGGCTTGCCCTTCCCTTCTTGAATTACTTTTTAAACTATGGCTTCAAGGCAAAGATAAGTGAGTATCCCTAAAAACCACAAGCCCAGGTAATAGATTCTGAACAACAGTAATGACTTCTGAACACCCTCCAGGGTACATAGGGACCTGATAAGTAGGAAAGAAATAAGATTGGTCCATGGGCAATAAAGCAGAGAACCACTATCATTGAGTAGAAAAACCTGGATTACAAAAATAAATTGCTACTGAAGAATCTGAACATTCTGGGCAGTGAGGCAGAAATTAAAAATAAAGAAATGAAAGGAAAATAGTACATGTGAAATCCATCTTCAAAAAGTTTTGTAATTAAGGTAATAAGAGAAGCAGGTGGTTTTTATTGTGATATTGGTTAAGTACAAATGATCTTAATAAGGATCTATGCCTTTGCTTTTGCAAAGAAGAGATTGCTTGATCTTTTTGAAAGTAAAAACTCAATTGTTTTGTTTTGTTTAATTTTAATCTTTAGCAATAATCTAACCAGTACCTATGATTGGTCATATTTTCAAAATGTTGGTGTCATTTCTGATAATAAATAAAGATTAACAGATGACTAGTGTTACATTATTTAATTGAATTTCTACCTCAACAACAAGGCTCATCTATAAATAAGGCTATGCTTAATCCAGGTAGGTATTAGCTACCATTCTTTGCATAGTTCTTCAAGACCTGCTAAATTTGACTGGTGTGTTTAAAGTAAAAGACAGTTTTGACAGTCTGTCCTAAATTTGGTGTTTATTAAATCAGCGATCATTTGTTTAGTAATTATTTATTGTAAGGCTTTGTCTATGCTCCAGATAATAAAGACAAGGAAGCCAGCTGTAATCCAACTGTAATAAGTGTTCAGTCATCTTTATTTGCCTAGATAGTATACATTGGTTGCAAAGTGATTCCCCAAGAGTTTCTGATAAAGGAAGTTTGAGAGGAAAATAACTCATTTTCTCTCTTAGTTTTATAAGTTTAACTTCATGATTGACTGTTACCATTTTTGAGCAACATTGAGGCAGAGTATCACAGTAGCATGATGTGAAAGAACAAAGAGCCATACCTTTTTATATCCAGGAATCAAAGAGAAATGGAGTGAAAGAAGTATAAGACAGGAAACATTCTTCAAAGACATTATCAAAATGACCACAGCCTCTAACCAGTACCTGCTTCCTAACATTTACATCAATTCCATAAATTCTATCAAGTGCTATTCGAATGGATTAATTGACCCATGAATTAAAAGCCTTCATGAGCTGTAGCAGTGAAGTTTCTGCCCCTGGGTGGCCAGAGATACAGACCCACAGACCTACAGCCCCAGACCCCTTAGCTGCCCGCTGCTGCTTAGGCCCCAGAAATGATTCAGACACTTATATTAACATCATGCTATTTGGTCTATGGCTTAGGCACATTGCCAGCTAGCTCTTACATCTTAAATAGACACATTTCTATTAATCTTTTAGGCCATGTGGTCCGTGGCTCACTTGTGTTCCTTACATGTTGCTCCTTTGGGCTTCTGGCTCTGTGTGTCTGACTCCACCCTGATTCTCCTACCTATGCTATGATTTCTCCTCCTACTTTTTCTATGGTGCCTGTCATGGGCCAAAACAGCTCCTTTATTTAAAGATTGATATTCACAGCATATAGAAAGACATTCCCATATCAATGAGCCAATGTTCTCCAGTGCTACATCTCTAAACATAGTTACACAGGGAACAAAACCACCACTTGCTAAATGAACATAATAAGCACCTTTAGAAATATACCACAGATTAAATAGCTCAGACAGTATAAACTTACTTTCTTAAAGTTTGGATGATGAGAATCCTGAGATCAATGTATCAGCAGGGATTCTGCTGTTGGAAATCTGCTGATGGAAGCTCTCTGTTATAGAACAAGAGAGAGGAGTGGGTCTATGATGTCTGTTCTTATGAGGGCACTAACCTCATCATAAAAATCTCCAGCATGATATCCTCTAAGCTTCATTATCTCTAAAAGATCCCTTTATAAATACTTTCGCATTAGGATTTGGTGCTTTAATATATGAATCTGGGACACAATTCTGTCCAAAGTAAAAGAGAAGGAGGATAGAGAATTAACTGTGATCAGTCTTGCTATTCTACAGCAGTATTCCAAAGTGAAAAGATGGAACACAGTAGAGAATCAGCCTAATGGCAGTATTAGTAAGCCCTGAGGTCATAGGTTGAGTATTATCCTGAAGGAATATTACAATACTCTGTATTGTAATCCCTAGAATAAATTGTCTCCTGAAATGTGTGTGTATGTGTCTATGTATGTGTGTGTGTGCACGCCTGTGCGTGTGTGTGTGTGTGTGTGTGTGTGTGTGTGTACTTGTGTTAAACCATGTGCATGGGTGCTCTCACCTGTACATGTATACATGAAGGTAAGCATTCTGTATTAAACTGGGTGTTTACTTCTATGGCCATTTACCTTGTTTTCTTTTTTATTAATTTTAATTAAAATATATTTAACTCAATTCTCACTTTCACCTTTGTCCTTCCAAACCATTCTACACTCTCTACCTCAAATTATTCTATGACCAGCCAACATTCCATCTCAAATTTTTGGAATCTTATCTTTGATTATTATTGTTACACAAACACACACGGACACAGGCACATGTATAAATATATTAACTTTCACTGTATTTGGAATTCACTATGTGAATAGACTGCTCTTGTACACTGTTGATATTTGTCATGTAAATATTGTTTTAATAAAACACTGATTGTTCCAGTAGCTAGATATGAAGTAGAGGTGGGACAACTAGACTAGGAGAACTTTGGGAAGCAATAGATCAGGGCAGATGACAGAGAGACACAGAAGAAGCAGGATGAGAATTCTTCACTGAGCAAATGTTACCAAGCCATGTGGCTAAATAGAAATATGAGTTAACTAAAAGTACAAGAGCTAGCAAGTGATAAACCTGAGCCATAGACCAAATAGCATGTAATTAATATAAGACTTTGTGTCATTATTTGGGACTGTTGGTTCCAACCTTGTGGCTAGCCTGGGCCAGAAACTTCTGACTATACTAGACAGCCTAGATAATAATCCTCTGGAATCCATTTTCTCTGCCTATAAAATACAGCATATTGGCAAATCACTATGTCTTGTTACAGTTCACTCAGAAACTGACTCTGCAAGTGAAATTCTCTCCTCACAATGAAGCAAATTTCAAAGACAAGCTGTGTTATACTCATTTATGCTGTGGAATATTTGTTTAATGATGAAAAGATGTGTTGTATTCTTCATGTTGTATTGTTTAACTCTATGAAGCGGTGTTACTTTGTCTGCTTAAAATTCTGATGGTCTAATAAAGAGCTGAACATCCAATAGCTAGGCAGGAGAGAGGAGTAGGCATGACTGCCAGGCAGAGAGGAAATAAGAGGATAAATGTAATCTTGAGAAAAGAGAAAAGAGCTTGAAAAGGAGAAGGAAGGGAGGATGTCAGGCACAGCAACCCAGCTACACCGAAAGCATGGAGTAAGAATAATATATATGTGTATATATATAATGAAAAATATAAAAAGGCCTAGAGTCAAAACATAATTCATAGTTAGCTAGAAAAAAGCTAATGTAAAGCCAGGCATTTATAATAAGTAAGAATAAGTCTCCATTTATTCACTTGGGAGCTGGGGGTTTGGTCTACAAAGAATTAAAAAAAAATCCAACTACACCAAGCATGTAGCATGTTTATGCCAAATCCCTCCAAAAACCCTATCTCAGGTTATGCTGGCCCTTTACCTTTTGTAACTGGGAAAGGGAAAGGAATTTAAGGATATTAAAACAATGTCCTTAAGAAAACCTAGAAGGTAAATTATTTTCAATTGTGATAATCACAGTTTATTCCAAATATAAAATATTTGCAGTATGACTGGGTAGTTGAAAGTTCAGCTATAAAGTCATCCTCAGAAAGATAAATCAGAAACTCAAAAGCACATTTTATTTCTGCTGGATTTGTATAAACTTCTCATTAGTTATAGATGTTTATTCTCTCAATCAGTTTAATACAGTCATCTTGGCTGAATATTGTAAAATCTTGATCTAAGGATGTTTTTTGCTACAACTCTGCTATTGCTAATGATCTAGTTCTTGCTGTGTTATTCCTTTGATCATACCTGCTATCTACTTAATATGCTCATTATCTTGAAACCAAAACTATAAATACCATAGGTTGTTCTCCAGACCATGCATAACACTGCCGATCTGCCAGGACTGGAGTTTCCGGTGCCTACTCTACTGCTTTTTGCATTGGGGCTGGGTATCTAAACCGAGGTCCTTCTTTACACACTAAGTCATCTTCCAGATCCTTTGTAATTATTTGTTTACTAAATTTTATTTTATTTTTAGTGAAGAATTTTCTTATGAATTTTACCTATACATTTTTAAAGTTTTTATTCTCACATCTTTTGTAATAGTACTATAATTTATTATGATTAATGCAAAATTTTAATTGTTCAACACAATTCTAATACTGGAATTATGTTATATTCTCTGGACCCAAAAAATAAGAAGATGATATAATGAGGGTGATACATAAATTATCCAAATTAACAGCCTTTATTTTTTTATACCTTCAAGTTTACTACCTAAAGGTATTTTTGATTCATTTATGCAGATTTAAGGGTTCCATTTATGTTCTGAATGTTTAAATTGAGGTTAAAAAAATAAAATGTTCTGTTTTTTTTTTTTAACTTTAGAAGCTTGGAAAATATATAGATAAAGGTGCCGGTTTTAATGGTTGTTATACAATGATCCTAATGATTAATGGTATCATTGACATAAATCTATTGCCTAGTCAATGCCAAAGAAATCCAACCACAAAGGGATTTTGGCCAGGCTTTCTATGACTGGAATTATCCTGGAGGAGGTAGAAAATGAGTAGAACAAAGAGAAGCTACAGCAATCTCAGTAAAGACAGCAGTAGTGGAGTAAACTCCACCCCCAATTAAATTAAAACAGCAATTCATATGAATATAACTAATAAATTGCAGGTGTGTAAACATGAAAAAAAACATTACACTTATTGTGCTTCTTAAGTTATTCTGATTCTAGTGCTGTCAACATAACAGATGACTCTTTCTGCTTCAGGCTGTGTGTGTGTGTGTGTGTGTGTGTGTGTGTGTGTGTGTGTGTGTGTGTGTGTGTGTGTGTGTGTATTAAGTCTTCATACAAAAAATGTGGCAGGAGATAAAAGCAAAGAAAATGTAAATCTTGTAGGTTGACAGTTCATTTATTGAGGCTATTACTGTTAAACTTGTTCTCAAATATGTTGGTTATCTGGACAAGCATAGCAGGAGAACTGTTTCCATGAACAAATAAAGTTTTAGAGTGAGCAACAGACTTTACTTGGATAGTTATCTATCATATTTCTGTCTATCACCTGTCTATCTGTATATCTATCATCTACCTACATACCTACTTATCTGTCTACTCATCCATCTCCTCACCCCTGATTTCTCAGGAGAAAAGCTATAGCTATAATGAAATTAACTTCCAATTGAGCGTGGGGTATGATTTATAAAACAAAATAAATTGTAATCAAGATTTTAGTCTTCTTGGAGAAGTAATGGATATTGGCAAAATAATTCCCGAATCAAGTTTTCTCTGTAGATGGTTGATGTGTTGATATCAGAAGCAAGTGCTTCCGTAGTCACAGGTAATTAACGCAGACTATAAAGAAGCCCATGGCCTCTCTTCCAACTCCGTTTTCTTGCTTTCCTTACTGCTGTCCCCTGTAAAGAATGACTGCCATATTCATGCTTTCATGTTTGGCTTTTCTCTTTATATTTTATTGCTTTTCAGTGTTTTTTAAATGTGAAATTTACCAGATAAAAGAGAATTAGAAAGAAAAAGAAATGGTTCTGTCCTATAGTCATGCACTTTCAGATAGATATTGTATAATCATTTCGATCTACATTTCACTCATACAGAATTTACAGAACTTAAGTATGTTTATAAATGTAAATCTCAGTATTAGCAGTATATAGAAATGCTAGAAGTTGTTTAATGACTTTAGAATTCTTGAAAAGAATGTGTATCAAGTTATGTACTATATAATGACTAAGAATTATTCATAAAATCTTACATAGGAGAAGAGGTTACTTTAAATGCAAGAAGGAAGATTAACTAACTTTTAGGTATCCACTGTGTCTAATCAAGTAGATAGGAATTCCTTATGCATTTTGCAATGCTTCTTTATGCTTTCTTATATCTCATGTAGGCAGACATTTTCCAATTCTATCAATCTTCCATGGTGAGAGATGGCTTATTTCACAGATAAATTGTTATTATAACTCACAGTGGAATTCAGAATAATCTAAAACACAGTAGTAGGACAATCCCCTGGAGGATGCAGAGCCAAATCAATCACACTTTTCAGCATTATTCCCCTCACCATGGAAACATTTCTATCAGGTAAAATAAAGGCAAAATGTCAGAGGCAATTGTCAGGAATAAAGTCACTCATAGGAAGGCACATACTTAGAAAAATAAGGAAGTATGCAGTAGAGAAGTAGATGCCTCAATTGGCCATATGGTGTCATCAATGAAATCAAATTAAAGGAAATAGTGTCTCCCAAGAGTCTTATAAACCTTTGTGTGATCAGTTTTATCGTAGATATTCAAGAGTGTCATAAAAGAGATATCCCAGAGAAATTTCATACTGAAGACAGTCATCATCCTCCCAAGTGATACAAAATATATAAGACCCATTAAAGAGTCTAAAATCTAGGTTTCAAATTGAAAAGACATTCAGATTGTTGAAAAAAGATAAATCCTGAGGACTGTAGGCTCAAATGACCATAGTGACTTCCCATTGATGTTTTAATACTCCTGACTGCAAGAGATTCTGACAAGCAAGATTATTCTTTCTAATTTGGAATAATTTTCCTTGATCTATATTTATTTTATAAAACACTTTCATTCTGCATTGAGTAATAAGAAGTATAGAATTGCACAAGAAAAATTTTAAATAAGAAGAAAGGTGAGATTGAGTATACAAAATTGTGAAAATCTATGCCTAACTGGCTTTTTCCTCATGAATTAAGAAGGAAAGGGTCTGTCAGAGTAAGATATGGCAGACAGGAGGCAAGATGAGAAATACAAGCTTAGAATAATTTAACAAAGGAGGTAATAAATGAAGCCCAACAGAGGCAAGAGTAACATTACCTTGCCAACTTATAATGTGTTAAATTACATTATGAGTCTCATTTTCTCACCTTCTCCCTGCTCTCTCAAGTCATATACTGGTTCGCAGTCCTGTCTTTTGAGCTTAGCAAGGTAATTGGCCTTGGTAAAATGATAAAATATGAGATGTGTCTATGTACTTAGAAATAATTCACATTATTTTTTGCCCCATTAGTAATATGCCACTACTGGTAGAAGAGTTCTTCAGCTAGAATAAATATTATGCAAAGATGTGAGAATTTATGGAACAGATTCACAAATAAAAAACTTTAAGTAGAGTCATTCCACCTGATACAAAATATCTCTGAAAATAAATGAACTATTATTTTGCATCATAAAGTGGCTTGGTTTTCAATATTCCTGAAGGGATGTAACTAGATGGATATGGTAAAGATATAGTTACAGTAATAAAAACAAAATTGTCGAAGTCACAAAAAATATTAAGTTATACCATTTTCAACACTAATATTCTAGATTTCAGTGTATAAGGTGTAGAACTGTAGTATGAGGTTTCTGGCCCTGACTTTTAGGCCTAGCCTCAAGGTCTAGGCCCACAGTCCCACAGACTTGCAGACCCACAGAGACACACAGATGCTTTCAATAGTTTTTGGCTGATCAGCCTCAGGCCCAGGCATATCACTTGCTAGCTCTCTACCCTTAAACTAACCCATGACTTTTAACCTGTTCAACCATGTGTCTAGGTACCTTTCTTTAGAGCAGCATAGTTGTCTTCTGCCTCTTTCAGACTCTGGCATTCTGTTCTCAAGAGTTTTCTGAGTCTGGTAGCCCCACCCACACTTCCTGCCTGCCTTTGGCCAGTCAGTGCCTTTTATTACACCAGTGGGTAGGACAATTATTTACAATGAAGCAACACAATCCTCCTATATAGAACTGGTCATATTAGATTAACAAAAAATTTCCATAGATAAATAAATGCAAATAATGGCAGAAAGTATTTAAAATGATACATGAAAATCTTGAGTGCGACTAAGGGAACAAGTCCTAGAAGAGCCCTGATGACTGAAAGAAAATCAGCACGCCTGTTACAGAGATCATAAGGTATATTTTTACATATAATTTGGTTAACACAATAAAAGCATAAGATTGTTGTGAGTAAAAATATTGAATCATGTTACAGAATTTAGAAAACAATAATTCTGTTGTGAAAATATTCTTAATAATGACCACTTCAAAACTCTAGTCAAGACTGATAGTATATACATTGTCACTGGTATGCCTCAATACATAGAAACAGTTCATGTGAGTACATACATTTTCAATGTTTATATTCAATGATGGAAGTTAGGAACATAGAAATTATGCTTAATTAAAGCCCAATATATTCTGAATTGAAAATTTTTAAAAGAGTTCCAATAAATTTACATACCAGGACTAGAAGTTACTAATCAATAAAAATGAGGGAAGGCCAGATACTTGTAAAATAATGTTTAACCGAAGACCATCCAAGAGAAATAGGAAATAGAAGAGAATATCTTCTCCCCCTTTAACTGTTTTTTGATATAAAGTATACAAGCAAAAATATGCTTTAGCAACAATGGAGATCTGGGTATTTTTTCACAAAGTAAGCATCGATATAACTATTATTTAGAATAAGAAAATATATAAACAGTGCCAAATAAAATATCTCATCTGTTTGCAGACATTATCTCTCCCAGAGGGAAGCAGATAAACAGAATAAAACAGATACACAGAATAACACAGCATGAACCCTTTATTATGGAAGTTTTTCATAATCATTTCTATGTTTAGGATTTGCATTAATTTCACTGCATGATTTGAGGATTATTTTAACTGTGTCATGGCATTAATTATTTATCCACTCTCCTCTTAATAGCCTTTCTATGGTGTCCAGTTTTCAGATATTTGAAACAAATGCTGCTACAGACATTCTACAAGGGATTGCTGTTGGTAAACATATGGACATAATTCTTTTAAGACTTATAGTAGCTAAAACATGAAGTAAAAATATAGTTAAGGTTTATAAATACTGTCACATAGTTTCTGAAAATGAATACACTATTATAAGCCTTAATTGATGGTATATGATACAGTCTTGCACATTTTTCATCAATACATAGAACTAACCCCTAATTATTACCTATTGAGAAAATATTTATTCTTTTGCTATTTTAGTCTGTTTCATTCTGATATAATTATGAATGTATTGGATAATTTAAACTGTAGTGCACTATAGAGCACAAATGTTCTACATTCTATATGCTTGAGTAAGTTAAAGACATACTTTGGGAAATTTGAAACTAAAAATTAAGTTAACCTCATTAATCTTAAATATCCTAACAATCTCAAAATGTTAAGTAAGAAGTAGGAACAGGAGATTTTTCTGAACACTATTGGCAAGGAAGACTACCAATCAGTCACTTCATCTTAAAAGAAGGGCTCCAACAGAATGAGACCTATAGTTTGTGTGATCTCTTATACTTTGAGAGACACAGAAAGTAGAGTGGAGGAGAGTAAGGGCTATTGGCAGAATAGTTGCTTTTCTGACTTTTATCTTTTAAAAACATAGGTTTTGGCCTCCACAATAATGTGTGAAATGTATTATTGTGAAAATCTTATTATATAAAACTAGGTATAGAGAATATGGATCATAACATTTTTCCAATAATCTTCTGAAAATAATGCTTTCTAGAACAAAAGTTTCTATCTAAAACAAAACAAACAAATAGCAATAACTGTGGCATTTTCCTTGACGCTGGTAGAGAGTTGGTGTTAAAGAAGCTTCAATGAGGCTTCAGGTGTGACCTCACAAAAAGTAGTATTCCCAAGCTTCTGTGTGATGAGGAAAGATCCCATAACTTCTAGAAAAGAAAGTAACTGTCCTGTAAATAACATGAAAGAGCTTCTGCGATGAGTTCAGGGTTTGTCCCAATATCTTTCCGATATCTTGGGTTCTGTGGCAGTCAGCTATAAGGAAACAGGTATAATTTTCATGTGTGTAAGTAGATTGCTCATTTAAATTTATTCCTAATAACACTTCGCAATAAGTGTTTACTGAAGGTTCTAGATAACATATGTATTCATTGTAGCCCCACACTGAAAACCTGAGTGGAGTGGCTAGGGGTCTGAAAAAAGAACAGACACAAAAAGTCTTATAATAAAGCTGAGATCAGGTGGACTATGTTTGTTCTGACAGAGCCACCCAACAATACAATAACAGAGAACCTCAGCATGTCTATGGTGCACAACACAGAATGAAGGCTTAGTTCGTCTCATAGGAGAAGCATAAAGATGCAGAAGAAAGCTGTGCTTGCTGGGTTTTTCACACACTGCCAATATTCGCAATCAGACCAGAGGAATGACTTGTCCTCCTATAGCCTGATGTGGGTGGAGGGGGTTAGGAGGCTTTACCATTTTTGTGTGTGGCCAAGGTATTTGGTCCTTGGTGTGGCTGTGTCCATTTCAGAACATATTCATTGTTCAGGACTTTCTCTGTTCTTCATATCTTTACTCAAGTCTTTATCTGCTCCCACATTTATTAAAAGTTGCTTTAATCTGAAAGTTTTGTGAACAATTCAAAAATCAAAAATTACTTGCTATTTTATAGTTTTTAAATTTTATGATATATATGTATATATCATATCTATGGCTATCTCAAGAAGCTGGATAGCCCAGAGTCCTAGAATAGAACAAAACACCATTGGAAAAACATCAATGAAATGATTCCTAATGAGTTTGGTACCTAGACCAATTGTTATTAAAGAAGCTTCACCCAGAAACTGACGGAAACAGAATCAGAGACCCTGATTAGCTAGACCTCATGTAATCCTTAAGAAGAGGAATGAATGGTTTTAGGAGCCAGAATGGTCAAGAATAACATAAAAATAAACCCACCTGATAATCAAATAATCTCATAGGGGTTCACAGTGACTGAATCAATGAGGGAGCCTGCAGGTGACTGACCTAGGTCCTCTACATCTATGCTATAGTAGTGTAACTTGATATTTTTGTGGGATACCTACAGTGAGAGCAGGGCCTATCTCTGACTCTTTCAGGCTTTTAGGGCCCTTTCCACATGCTGAGAATACTGCAATGTCTAGCCTCAACTTGGTATGTCTTATTTGGTTGATATCAATGAGAGGCCTGCACTCCTCTGAAGAAAAATGTGGAGAGAAGGATAGAGGGAATGGAGGGGAGATAAGGAGGTGGGACTGGGACTATAGGAAGAAGAGGAAACTGAAGTCAGGTTGTAAAAGAAAATACATAAAATATATTATTTTCCACCTTAACCAATTTGCAGGATATGCCCATGTACATCTTAAACCTTTGCACATATTTTGACATGAGTTTTATGCAACATCCATTGAGAAATAGATTTAGGAATGATTCTAATTTAAATGGAATCACTAACTAAAACCATAGATTTTTCTTCATATGTGAAGTATTTTTCTTTTTAGAACTTGTGAAATTAAATGTTTTAAAGCTTTAAATCCACTTCAGTATTTGGCTAATGTGTTATAGCTGATGAACCTAAGAATATGTTAAACTCTTTTTCAATTAGCAAACTAGAAAAAAAGAAGTTATAAAAGTTTTTATCTATCTCTAACGCAGTAACGCTAAGGACACTAATCAACACTCAGGATTCAAGAGGAATGGAAAAAACCAGATGAATTTAAAATATGCCACCATCTACTGTCAGTTCATTGAAAGGGATCAGGAAAGTTGGAACCTCTGAAACATTTATTTAATCAAGGAAGATGGAGATCTTTGCGGAATGAATGAATAAAGGGAGAGAAGAGGGAAGAAAAGAATCACAGAAGGAAGAAGGGGTTGAAGGGTGGGGGAGGGACAGGGCGAGGCTCATTATGGACCTGAGCCAGAAGGGAGGGTAAGGTGCTAATCAGAGATCACAAGCTGTGGTCCATTCTAGTAGGACTGGATGTGAAAAGAGTTCGGAATGCACTTATTTTCCATTTTTCAGTATCACAAATGCTTTTGACAGCCAGTAAAACAAGGAAGGTATAATCATATTGACTGGGCCAGTCTTCCGTAAAATTAAAAACTTAAAAAAAAAAAAAAGTATGTAGAAAGAAATGCAGGAAACATACAAATCTAAAGAATCTAGCTTGTTTCGTTCGAAGCTTCACGCTGAAGAGTAATGATTTTTACTTCGTGATCGTTATTAGCAGACCATACATGATAATAAATATTTTATTATTAGAAAACAAGTTTTTTAATTATTAAATCTACTAGTAATAACAGAGCAATTATTTTATTTTTTTTATTTTAAGTGTTTATTATGTGGCAGAAACTACACATATTTTCGTGTCAGACATTCATGATAATTTTTGAGAGGTAATTTTATCCCCTTTGTTCAAATGAGAAAACTCATGGTTAAGATGACTATAAATTAATTCAAATGCTGCAAAGCTCAGGGATTTAGTCTTACAAAGGACTCAGATTCAATTCACAGCATCCACTTGTTGGTTCATAAGGCATCTCTAAATCCAGTCGCAAGTAATCTGCTGCCCTCTTCTGGCTATGATGAACATTACACATGGCTGTAGAGCAAACACGTATACCTACCTGTTCACGCTAATATTGGTAATAAAATAAATCTTAAAAATTAATTAATTTATCAGCACAAAATGTGTATCTGAGTTCACATCAGATCATCCATATTTTCTATATTTCAAGCTGATAAGACGTGTGTATGTTCACTCTCATATTCTATTTACAATTACCTTGACTTGAGTCGACCCACTTAATGCTGCTGTCTCTTTTTTATTATGAGTACACTTATATCTCATTTAACACTTTTCTTACTTTGATAAGTTATAAACTAACTTGATTATAAGTTATAAACTAACTAGAGATTATTTTCATGAGAATATATCTATTGAAAAGTCAGAACACTGGTAGGTTTTATGTAAGTTTGGCAAAAACCTTAAAAATGACTATTTGCAAATCCAAGAACATAATGTGATATTAACATTATCTTTGAGGAACTTAGATAATAAAACACAAAAGACACATAAGGTAAATATGAAGTGGTTCTTGATTGAGAGCAGAGTCAGGTTGAGTGAGTATCCATAATCTTAATTGACTATATATATAATAGATATTTTCAATAGAACTAAATTGTTTTTCTTTGTAAAACATAGACAAGATTATCATTTGTTTACTAAACAAATGTGTAATCATATGAATAATTTTATAAGCCTTCACGATTGTTTATTCATAAAACAAATTTTATTCTCCAACTTTTGACTCCCATTTCAAATAAAATATTGATAGATTATTTCTTAATGTATGTTTTTAATACATGGGATATTAAAATATACACTGAAAATCATAACATACTAACAAATTAATTTTAAAATTGTACTACCCCAAATATTAGCAGGGAAATGTTAAGTAAATACACAAAATTCCCTATATGAGCATAATATATCTGCATCATCTATAATTTTACTAAAGTCAATCCATATGCAATTTAAAATATCTAAATGCATTTTCCAATTATTATTTCACATGTCACTTGTGTAACATTTAATGGTAGAAATTAACAATTGTTAAACAATTGTCAATACAAGATTCTTCTCAGTGTGCGCATTCTTGTTTTCCCTGAAGGTTCATAACTACACAGTTGTTCAGAGTCACTGTTTCATTTATGAAGCACAAATTAAGTTATTCTTCAAAATTGAATTTCTCATCAACTAATCATGTCCATAAATGAATATTAGTAACATTTAATCTAATTTCATGGTTCAAACAAGCAAAACTGAAATTCATACTCACACATAGGAAAAGACACACATACAGAGGCATAAAGACACAATATATAGACAAAAGTGGTGTACATACATACTAAAATATTTCATTTTAGTTTAAATTAATATGAATTAATTTCTAGAGGAGAATGATTTGTTTATATATTTGGTGAATACTGGCTTAATGACATTCTTGATCTATTAACGTGCTGTATCATGCTCATTGGTATAATCACTATTTCTTCTCAGGATAGTTAAACTAAACAATTAACAATATTTTAGATGGTTTATTTTATGTGCATATTTCTTAGAATTTGCAAGAATTACATCATCCGTATTAATGCACCCTTTGCTTTTGCTTTGGTAATATTTTGCAATCATGTGAATATTGGGGTTTATGAAGTTTGAGTCATTTAAAAATATATGTTTTATTAACTTACTAGCATATTTATTTTGTAATTTTTTTCTCCTTTCTCTATAAAAAGAGTGTAGAAAGGACATGGTATATGGGCTTTCTTTTGGGGTGCTGTCATATTTTTAAAACTCTCTAAAAAATAGCATTTGTGTTGCCAGAAATAATTCATCTACTACGACCTACTGTAAAATGTTATTAAATATTTTTGTAAGTTATAAACTAAAGTTTTGTTTACTGTATACACATGTGTGGAATGTGTGTATGTGTTATTTGGAAGCAGTTACTGTACTTATTTATAAAAATAAAAATATTTTAAATTATTTTTAAGTTTTTATATAAGTTTAAATTATATATTAAAAATTCTTTCATATAATAGACATTTTCTGAAATATCACAGTTTATTACTGTTTACTACTCTAATTGTTGGTGGGACCTGAGGCAGTGAAGCCTAAAAATGTGGTGGACTAAAGTCTTATAAAACAGCCAACTTAATTCAAAGCATCAGACAATTTATACTCTGAGGATTAAAAGTCACATGAGTAGTGTCCAGTTGCAAGGATAAGTTGCATGTTGTTCCAAGCAGCACATAGTAGGCAAGCCTCACACAGCAAAAACATATTTTTTCCATTTTAAGCATTAACAATAGCCAGTTGTAATGAATAATCTAAATCAAATTCACTCTTATTTGCTACACCTGGTAGAGTGACAAAACCACATTCCAAGAATAATTCTGTGTTTTTGAAGAAACTGAAGTCATAAGACTTTTGTTTTCTTGGCGTTTTCTCACAAGCATTTAGAATTCCCATTGCATGACCTTGTTCGTGCACTGTGTTCTGACAATTGGATTTTGATTTCATATGTATTGAGAAGCTTGAAATAAATTTTCACCTATTTCCTTATCAAGTAACTGAATGTACATGTACTCATATGGTTTTAATGGTGATCTAGCTAAATTTTTATCATACATTTGTTAGAAATTTTAGTTTTATAATTTTAATTCTAAATGTTCCCTCACTCTTCTGCAGTTTTCTTATTTTTCTCTCTAATCTACTTTCCATAGTTTATTAATTTTGAATATGTAATTACAATCAAGGCAATATAATAATTCATAATTTACCTAAATTATATATGGTGATACTTATTAATAGCTAGTAAGCTATTAATTATATATTTGAAGCTACTTCAAATATTCTAATAATTAATCATTTATCTAGAAATGAAAACTTTAAATTTCTGTTTTGTGCCAACTTGTCAAGGGTGTGAATTTTCTTAAGGGAATCATAAAAATGAGTCCTGAAAATTTTGAGAAGTTTGTTACAAACATGTGAAAATGCACTCTATCTTTAAATCTTATTTGAAAACAACCATTTGCAATATTAGCCAGACAATATGAAATGACAGACTTTTTCTGTCTCTCCATCCAGCTCCCAAATAATGACATGAAGATAGCTTATTAATTATGAAAGCTTGGTCTTTATTTTAGGATTATGCTAATTAAAATTATTACTTACATTAGTGCATTTATATTGATATATGTTCTATCAATTTCATTATCTGTCTTCTATCTCGTATCTCCTGTTTCTTCCTCATTATTTCTGGTATCTCCCATAGCACCTAGTTTTATTTCATACTTAATTACCCTTGGTCCAGAAGTGTGTCCTATAACTCATATCTAGCTACTGTTTGTTCAGCTCTATTTTAAACCAATCAGAAGGTATCTGTGGTGATATATTTTATATTTAATAAAATCACCCTGGAATATCACAGTCAAGCCATGAGTGTCAGGCCTTTAATCCCAGCACAGGGATGACAAAGTGGTAACTCATGCTTTTAATCCCTGAATGGGAATCTCTGAGTGCAAACCTACTGCTTTAATTCCTTCACTCAGGATACAATGATCTTCCTGGCTCTTCTGTAAATTCAAAGCCTAAAAACAAAACAGTAGTAGCTCACATCTTTCAATCCTAACTCTAGGATTATGATGCAGAGTTGAACCCAGAAGTAAAACAACTGGGCAGAGAAGATATTTAAGTCATGCATAGGTATACTTAAGTATTCTGTAGGAGCAAGCAGCCAGGCTGAAGACTTTTGAAGATAGCTTATACCCTGTTCAGCCTGAGAAGTTGGCTGTGAGAGAAAAGACTGTGGTTTGTTTCCTCTCTCTCATATACCAGCTTTTCTCCTATATCTGGATCTGATGTTTCATTTAATACCAACCAGAATTCATGCTTTAGTCACCTTGGCAATGGCACATCATTACAGTGAACAAACAGATTATTCTACATTTCCCATTTCCCTCTTTTTGTCTAAATAAAAAGAAAAGCTTTTTTTATCCAATACCATTAAAATATATACAGTCAGAACAAATACCAAGTAAGAAATACATTTACTCAGGAGAGTTTCTCTATTTCCCCTTCCATGAGGAATCCATGGACCTGTTTCTTATGCTTTTCCTGCTACCTAGTTGTCTGGAGGTTATGGATTTCAACCTGGTTATTCTTTGCTTTATGTCTAAAATCCACATTTGACTGAGTACATACAATGTCTATCTTACTGGGACTGTTTTACCTCACTCAGGATGATACTCTCCAAATCCATCCATCTGTCTGCAATTTATTTATTTATTTTTTTATAAAGGAAAGCATTTAACTGGCACTTGCTTACAGGTTCAGAAGTTCAGTCAACTATCATCATAGTCAGGGGCATGGCAGCACATGGGCAGACATGGTGCTGGAGAAATAGCTCAGAGTTATTATATTCAGTTCCACAGTCAGAAAAAGGAACCAGAGCTCTGGACCTGACTTGGGTTTCTGGAACCTCACAAGTCTACCCTCAGTGACTCACTTCTTCCAACAAAAACACACCTCCTAATTTTTCCAATTAGCTAGAATTCCCTGATAACCTAGCACAGCAATCTGAAAGGCCATTGGAGTCATTCTCATTCAAACCACCACAGAGAACATCCTAGAGTTTTCTTCTATTCTTGGTTGATTTTATTATTTATTTCATGTGGCCAGAAATCCTTAAAATTTCAATCATTTTAAGTATTTTGGGTCTTATTTTATGACATAACTTAGGTCTATCCTGAAGAATATTTCATATTTGAAAACAGTCTTTGTAGGACTAGGGATGTGGCTCAGCTGTTGCCCAGAATCCTCAGGCTGTTCCCAGTGCAGAAAAGAACAGGCATATCCTGCAGTTGTCTCTATAGCTCTATTCAGGTCTTCTACTTCCCAGCTGATCTCCTACCTACTTGTTCTAGCCTCTATTAAAAGTGGAATGTGTGGTCGGAATATAGCATGGTTAGCAGAGTACTTCTCTAACATAGGCAAAGCCCTGAGTTTGATCCCTGTCACCACATAAAGCATGTGGCATATTGCTAGTATTCTTAGTAGCAGGGCCATAAAACAGGAGGATCAGAAGTTCACTGTTATCGTTGGCTACATAACAAATTTTATGTCAATCTGGGATGCATAAGATACTGTCTTTTTTTTTTTAAAGTAGACTGTAAAAGTTCTCAACTAGAGCTGAGTGTAGTGGTGAATGTTTTTAATCCCATCCCTTGGGAGGCAGAGACAAGTGGATCTCTGTGAGTTCAAGGGCATCTTGACCTACAAAGTGAACTCCAGGACAAAGAAACCCTGTCTTGAAGAAAAAAAGTTTGTTGGATTGCCTGTTTGTCTCTTTAACTCTGTTGGGTTTTGCTTAATATATTAGGGGTCTATTGTTAAGTGACTGTACTAAGCACAAACAATAACATAAACTGTATTGTTTCTCTTTTCCTTTTGAGTGTTTTAGGACAAAGCCCCACAATGTACCTCCGGAGGACAAGGAACTTACTATGTGCCCAGTAGCTATTCTCCTGCGTCTGTCTCCTAAGTGCTGGAATGATGTCATGAACTACCAGCAACACTTAGTTTAAGAGGAAAACTTTTAAGTTTTTTTTTTTAAGGTAAAGAAATTTAGTCCACTTTGAGAAAAAGTAAAATTAAAGTTTAAATAAATGAAACAATAGAAACAGAGAGAATCAACCCAACAAAAATTGCTTCCTTGGAAACACCAATAAAATTAACTGAGTTATAGCTAAACTGACCAAAACTAACTAACTAACTAACTAACTAACTAACTAACTAACTAACTAACTAATTAAGTAAATAAATAAGAACAAGAAAGAGTCAGATTAATAAAATCAAAAAAGAGGGATATCCTACTAACCTTACAAAAATGAGAATTTTGAGCAAGTAATATCTACCTAAGTAGCTCAGTCATTTGGGTTTCTGCAGGAAAGCATTCCTCTGCCCAAGCCTCCTACAGAATCTACACTATTCTATTTCTTTGTATCTCTTTAAATTTCTTACTGTAACCCAGGCATGTTAAATAATGTAATTGACAGTTCTGGAAACCAGTTCCTGCTTTTTTTTTTTTTTTTTTTTTTTTTGCGATTGCAGCTGTATTTGTTGCCTGTGTCTTTCCTCAGCTAGTTTTGAAATCACTATCCTTTGTCCTGTATGACAACTTTTCTAGGTCAAATAAAGATTCCTCAGATCACCCTACCTCCCTGGTAGATGCCTCATCCTTTGCTGATGGTGCTGTACCTATTGCCTTCACTGTTCTTGCAAGCTAGACCACTAACCTAGGATTCACTTCCTGTGGAGCCGCAACTTAAGATAAGCCAATAGGTAAGAGATACACAACTCTATTTGTATGCTGACACAAGATCCCTAGGACTGAGTAAGAGCTGCTAAAAGGCCCTCTGGACATCTCTAGGTTTTCTTAAAAAGAGTTTGGCCCACCTGTCTTTTACTTCAGTAGACAGTACCACCAGGAAATGCTGAGTAGCAATCCATTATGTAAATGTACCACAATTTCTTTAAAAAATGGATTATTCGGTTGAGGGACATTTAGGTTTTTTCTAGGTTCTGGCTATCATGAATAATGCTGCTATGAACATAGTTGGACAAATGCCCTTGGGGTAAGAACGCATGTGCATCCTTTGGGTATATGCCCAATAGTGATATTGTTATATCATTGTATAGATTAATTGCCAGTTTTCTGAGGAACAGCCATACTGATTTCCAAAGTGGCTGTACAAGTTGACACTCCCACCAGCAGTGGAGGCATGTTCCCTTTGCTTCACATCCCCTCCAGCATAGGCTGTCATCTGTGTTTTTCATCATAGCCATTCTGATAGGTGTAAGATGCTATTTTGGAGTTGTTTTGATTTGCATTTATTTGATGGCTAAGGATGTTGAGCAATTCTTGAAGTGTCTTTCATACCAATTGTCATTATAGAAACTTCATCCAGCAATGAGTAAGGGCAGAAGCAGAGATCAATAGCTAAGAACCAGGCTGAGCTCCTGGTCTAGCTGAAGAAAGAGGGAGGAGAGAGTATATGAGCAAAGGGATCAGGATCATGAGGAATTGACCCAAAGAGACAGCAGACTGAGTTATTAGGATCTCATGGACTCTGAAATAATTGCTGAGAAAACTTCATGGAAATGAACTAAACCCTCTGAAGGTAGATGACAATCAAATGGTGTGGGTAGTATGTGGAGCCTCTTGCAATTGGATCAGAGTATATTCCTGGTGCATGAATTGACATCTTGGATCCTATTACCTACAGAGGAGCACCTAACTCAGCCTTGATACTGGAATGTGGGACTCAGGCATACCTCAACTGGATATGCCAGACCCTAGTGACTCACCTTGAGATAACTTGCTCTACTTAAGGGAGGGAAGAGGGATGGGGTGAAAGATACTGAGGAGGGCCTGGGAGGAGGGAAGGAAGATATGCAAAAAATTCAATAAATCTTAAAAAGAAATATATTTATAGTTTTTAGTTTATTAATATTAAGAAAAATTTTAAAATACTCCATTTTCTATCCTAACTTTTTGAACATAATGTTTTATATTTAAATTTTCTATTATAACTGTATTACCATTCTAAAACTATCTTTTTGGACCTCAAAACATTTTTTAAGATAAAATTTTAAGTTTTAATGTTTCTCAACCTTATATACTTTATAATTCTTTATGGGTTATTTGTTTCTGAATTTTATAGCAAAAGGAAACCTATAACTATTACTATCTCATCTTTAACTCCATCAGAAACCCAAGAAAGATATGATATTACCTGAATATATGGTAATTACAGAGAATACAACTTCCAAAACTACATAAATGACAGACAGTGAGCTCCCAATAGCTCTGATCAGTCATCTCTGTGGGTCTCTTCCTCATGATCCTCATCCCTTGGCTCATACATTCTCTTTTCTCTCTCTCTTCATCTGGACCAGGAGATCAATCTGGTGCTTAGCCATAGATCTCTGCTTCTGCCTCCAGCTTTCCCTCCTTGGGTAATGGATGGTGGAATAAGATGGGGGGAGGCTGAGGGAAGACTTGGAGGGACTTGGAGGAGGAAAGGCAGGGTGAGTTGTGGTAGATATGGGGAAAAAACTTTTTAAATAAATAAAGAAAAAATTGACAGAGATATATGGCTGCGTAGAATTTTGCCCCAATGTTTCACTGTAATGTTGAGGCATCCAACTTTGACATAAACTAAATTGTTTTTTTTTTAGTAATTTTTTTTAATTTACAAAGATTTCCTCATAACCCCCACTGCTCTCCCATCTCTTTCTTCCTCCCAGTCCTCCCTCAGCCTTCCCATCCCCATCCCTCCCATCCACGCCCCAGTAAATGCAAGAACTCCCAAGGTGAGCCAGATCAGATTCAGTTGAGGTAGCACCAAGTCCCTTCTCCCAGTATCAAGGCCGAGTAAGATGTTCCTCTGCAGGGAATGGGCTCTGAGAAGCTAATTCATTCACCAGTAATCCTCTCTAATCTGACTGTAAGAGGCTCCAAACACTGTCCAAGCCATTTGACTGGCAACTACAATTAGATGGTTTAGTTCCATTCCATGATGGTTCCTCAGCTGTCATTTCTAAGTCAGTGAACTCCCAATATATCAGGTCATCCATCTCTGTTTGAGGACTCATCATCCTGATTCCTTTGTTCCTGTGATCTCTCCTCCCTGTCTCCTGCTGCACTGAGAATAAGATCCCTGTGCTTAGCTATGGTCTCTGCTTCTGCCGCTATCAGTTGCTGAATGAAGGTTCTATTACGACAATTACGGTTGTCATTCATTTGATTGTAGTATAAATCCTGTTCAGGTACCCTCTCTACTGCAGAGCTACAATACCTGACAGACTTTTATATGAAGCAGAATTTTGAAGGATTGTCCTACCTTATTATGACAAAGTTCAGCAGTCACTTTCTTTTTTCTCCTACTTTTCCAACTTTGACAGAATACTGTCAACACTTAAAGCAAGGGTTGCTTTGTGCATGATAGGTTGGCCATAATAAAAACAAACTCCATTTAAAAGCATTTTGATGTCAATTGTAGTATTGGACTATATCCAAAGTATAATATAAATTTACATCTGCTTCTAGTTTGACGGAGCATAGAAATCCCTTCCAAATTATTTTGAATTATTTTTTTATTCATGCTTAGGTATAAACTGGAACCATAAGAACTCAAAGTAGATTATATGAACAAAGGGATCAGGTCATTGTGATATTTACATATTATTTGAAAACTCATGAATAATTGTAAAAGATGTATTATGTACCCGTGTTTCCTCCTGTGTCTCGGTACGATACTTTCTGTGTCCATCTCTATTTCACCCACTCTCTCTCTGTGTATGTGCTTATCTGTTTCTCTGTGTGTAGTTAGTGTAATATCTTAATATCTTCAGGGACACAAATGATTATCAGATTCCCATAGTTACAAGTTTCTATCCCAGGCAGAAACTCTCAAGTTCTGGCAGGTACTTCCCAAATAAATGACTCAAAGGCTTAATATAATAACTGCCTTGCCAGTAGCTCAAATATATTACTATCCAACTCTTACACTTAAATTTACATATAATTCTTATCTATGTATGTTTCTTCATATGGCTTGGTAACTCTGATCAGTTCAGCATTCTCATCTTGCTTCTTCTACATCCAGCTTGAATTTGCTTCTCTGTCTCCTCTTCACAAAATTTTCCTAGTGTGGTCACTCCACCTATATTCCTGCCTAAGTATGGACCAATCAGTGTTCTATTAAATCAATACAACTAACAAATCTTTAAAGTATGGAAGAGCAGTATTCCATAGCAGATCCTCTAGAACTGGAATTACAGGTAGATGTGAAATGTTTAGCACAGACCTAGAAACAGAGCTAGGTTTCTCTAGAAAAAAAACAGCTCTTAACTTTTTACCATTCCTTCAGACTGAGAAATTAACTTTATAAAATTAGTCTGTCATTCTTCACTATAAAACCTGATATTTCAGAATGCTAATATGCTTTTATTTCTAATTTACATATTTAAATTTTATTATTATTTTGTAAATTAATACTTATTTAAATGCATGAGTTTTCATTATTAGACTATAATAATAATGACAATGGTGGTGGTTGTAGTGCTAATGATGATATATTATTATTTTATTACTGAAGTTAAATAAAAAAATTCTCCTTTATTTATCTATTATTTATTATTTTGTTTTATATCCTGACTACAGTTTTTCCCTCCTACTCTACCAGCTCTTCCTCCAACCTCTCTGCCTTTCCCCCATCCACTCCTCTTCCATTTTTATTCAGAAAAGGTTAGACTACCCATGAATATCAACATAACATAGTGACAGCACAGAAACCCAATATAGTACATTTTCAATAAAGAAGTTTCTTACAAAATAATTGTCTACAGTTGAGACTGTTAGAACTTTGAAGTAACATTCATTTACTATTGTTCAAGGTAATATAATGACAAAGATATGTACATAAATATTTTAAAACAAATGTTAATAGAAGCCATTAAGCTTCCAAAATATTTCTGAGTATCAAAATTGTACTGCATCAATTGTACTGCATCTCTAGAAATTTCTGTAATTCAAGAATACCCTTATATCTAGTAGGAATATATCTTATATATTCCTAAAACTAAGGAAAAAGAAATCACCTTATATTAGTCTTACAGCAGATACCTAATATTTTTCCTCCTTTTGACTGGTGATTTAATTGCAGATATTCATTCCTAGATACGTAATTGAGACTATCCCAGGATAAAGATTAACATGTTTTTTAAAACAGTTTATCACAAAGATAAATGAATGTGTACTCTAGTTTCCTTTTACCATATGCTTCACTGTGTTAAATAAACTGATAATGAGAACTATAAGTATTCTTGGGAAGTCAAAGGAAACTCAGTTTGCTTTGCTGTGTTTTTCAATATTCCTAAAAGTCACCCACTTTGGAGGTTTTTTCTACTCCCCACAGATTTTCTATCCTGGGCAGAGCTGTGCATGTGTCTACATGAGAAATTCTTGGGCTTCTTTGAACTATAATTTCCCTCTCAAACTGTGAATTCGTCCAGCAAGTTATAGCCAAGAACAAACCTGGCTTCCTTTCCACACAAATTATGAGACTCCATATGTAACATGGAATTGAATTATACAAAGTTGTAGGTTCTTTGTGTTTACATAACATGCCTATAGTGAGTAGTGACAAGGTGATGAAGTATAATCTCTTCACAATATAATGCAACAAATATTAATTTAGAAATGAATTCTGTATATGATAGATAATGGTTACAGCATACAATAATATGTGAAATGACTCAGGATGATTTTGAAGGTTGTATTATTACTAAGAATGGGGGCCAAGAAGAGCTTATATCATTGACCAAAGCATGAAAATAGTTTTAAATACATTTTACTGCTTAATTTTTGTTAGTAGGCATTTTCACAGATGTATACAATATTTCTGATTAATCTCTTCCTCCTCTCTCTCTCCTATCTCTTACCCACCCCAACCAACCTCCTTCATTCCCTCTTTCTTAATCCTTCAATCCAAGAGTTACACAGATATTACGGGATAAACCAATAATAGTAGTTTTATTCCAATAGGTCCAGGTGATAGTGTGGCCTGAGTTGTAATAGAACTTCACCTCTGTCTAACTATTTAACCTTGTCATGGTCATTTCCAATTCTGGGGAAGAATAGTCCTGCATATTCTTGGCAGAGTTTCTCAGTAAAATGACATTAATGAATAGTGGCACCACATCAAGTTTAGAGTACTATCCCACAATGAAGTTATTTATGTAACCAATTATTCCAGGCTGCAAACCAAGAAGTGATGGTTTTTTAACAGCCAGAGCCAAGAATAAGCAGAGCTAAGAATGTCTTATTCCTAACAAATCAATACAGCAAAGTGTTCCATTGCTTTCCAATACAGTAATTAAAACATTTGTATTCAAGTGAATCCATAGGATATGATGATGCATAACAAAATTAAGTCATCACCTACAACCATTTCTAGTAACCACCATACCTAGGCACTCAAAAAAAATCCATAGCCAAAAGGGACAAGCATAACATAAAGACAAATTTCCTATTTGTTCCTGCAGATAACTTCTGTAGTACTGCAGAATTTCTAGGAGTATATTTTCAACCTGAAGTGGAATAATCCATCAAATGTCCACAGGAAATAGCTACATACAGTTAAGCATGTATTCATAGAAAATTACTTCAGCTTTTACAGATTATAAAATCTACAATTATAACAGTGGTTTAAATAAATCTTTTGTTGATTAAACTGTATTATTATTATCAAAATAATAGAACATATGTTTTAAAAAGAAACAGATATTTTGTAATTAAAAGCTGCAATGAGGCACCTTTAATTGCCATGTTTTAGATGGCAAAAACCTCTATTAGATGTTTTATTCCATTTTCCACTGATTGAATATTCCAATCTCTTTAAATTTTGTGTATTTCAATGTCTCTATAGAGGTACTAATTTTAAAAAATATGTATCAAGTCCCAGTTTGGGATAATTAAGAATAGTCTTGTAGAATAATTTTATTATCATACTGTTTCATTTAAGTACTTAAATTTTATGTGCTTAATATAGGGATATTTTCCCTAAAACCTTTTATTAAAATGAGTCACTGTATCCCATTTTGTCTGTAGAAGTGACTCTGTAATTTGGGTTATTTTCCTCACTGGTTTGTTTTAAGCACTAATATTAGAATGTATACAAGAAAACCTGTTATCTCAGATGTTTAAGGTAATCTGGTAATGTTATTTAAAGCAAGAAACAAAGATGCTCAAGTATATTTTTATATCACTGAGCACAGTAGTAATACCATATTTTGTGACTAATATTACATTTTTAATTCTCTTCAAAATTTAAAGAAGTTAGCTTATTTTGTTATTAAGAAAATATTTTAAAATTTTTTCATTGTTGAAAAGTTTATTATATTTATAATATATATATATATATATATATATATATATATATATATATATATATAAATGACATTTGGATCAGACAGAAACTTGTAGAATTATAAGATTTTTATGTAAATTTTATCTTCACAATACAGACTATTACAGAATCCATTACTGATAAATGACATGGGTTTTTAAAACCTATGCTAGATGATTGCAAAAGTTTTTAATGGTGGCAAAGACATAACTGTATATGAGACATGGGTTCTGGCAAACAGTGTTTTCTATGCTGACAGCAAAGGAAAAAAATACTTATGTATTATCTACATGAGCAATTTTAAACATTATATATTATTAACTTAAATTAAATTACAATTAAATCAACCTTAAAGACATTGCAAAAGTAGAATTTTGTCTATTCATCTAAATCTTCAAATTTATTTCTTGTACAGCTGTTCATCTCTCAGAACAGAAGTCTTAACACTTTTGTTTTGTTTTTGCCGACAAATACTCATTCTTCCCCTCTCTGTCCTCACACTTATGCAAGATGAGACTTTCTAAGATTACACTTTTAGATAATTTTGTCATGTGAGAAACTTTAAAGTTGCACATTTACACAACCTCAGATAACAATGTTGTCTATCACTGAAAATATGCTCTATGCAGCTTGCATGTGCATTTATTTATGTGTATTCACATAGATACGTGTTCTTTTAGTTATTATTTCTATTGCTATGACAACATACCATGATAAAAGCAACTCTTATAAATGAAAATATTTGATTAAGGATTTCTTACAATTTCAAATGCTTAGACCATTATGAACATGGCAGAGAGCCTGATGAAAGGTAGGTAGGCAGGGTGTTGGAGAAGCATCTTAGAGCTACAATCTTATCATCAGGCTGCAGAAAGATAGAGTGAGACTGAGCCTAGAGTGGGCTTTTAGAACTGCAAAACTGACTCCCAGTGAACACTTCTTATAAGAAAATCACACTTTCTAACCTTTCCAGGAAGTCCAACAGGTGAGAACAAAGCATGCAAACATATGAGCCTATGAGGGCTATGCTCATTCAAACCTCTAATATATGTCTATATTACAAAACCATATCCAGATTCTTGAGATGTGAAAATTAGCCATTGTATACAAAACATAGTGATGGTGTCATTATGAGACAAAGGCAAAAGTAACACTGGACATATGACATTGAATGTCAAGATAAATGTGGGTAGAAAGATTTAATGACAGAGTGACATGGCTGCAAACAAATGAAATACCAATATCTATGAACTGGAAAAAATGATATAATCTGCTCAATTTCATTCAGAGGGAGACATCCCTATCTCATTAAAATATGGCCTTGAGAAGTTAGTTAGAATGCAGTTTCTTTTCCATTTAACCACACAGTCACAGTCAATTAATATATCATGCTTCAGTACTTAGTTGTTTTGCTATATATTTCCAGCAGAATAAATACCATTTTATATAAATTAGGCATTAAAACAATGCTTACAAAATTACAACAAAAATACACGTTTTCAAATCTTATTTACATGTTAGTATATAACAAGTTAGCACATTCCAAGGAGGATGATATTACAGAGATAGCAAAAGGACATATGCTAAATACATTGTATATGCTCCAATGACATTATCTATGAAAGTTGCATGTAAAGTTACTTGATTCTTTGAAAAAAATCTCACAGCAATTTAAGCTGTCATACTATGTGATGTTGTATGGCACAGGAGATATTAGTTTTGAGGCAAAAGATGTGGCTTATAATAAACACTTTCTATTCAATAGTTATACACTTTAGAAATACTATTCAAGTCATAATTTCTTCACTTGTAACACAAAGCTATTCAAAATATCTAAAATTCACGGTGTGACTTATTTGAAATTTATACAGTTTAAAAGGTATAATGCTAAATAATGTTACTAATATTGATGGTATCGATGAAAGGCATGTTTGCCTACCAAGTTTTTAATATTCAAGATCAAAAGCTTCAAAACATTTATTTTTCTACCTCAAATATAATCACGTATTTCACGATTAGTAGATAGTAACAAGTTTTTGGACTAGAATAAATGAATGAGCTAGTGAGCAAAGGAATGACATGTTACATAGAGTGTGCTGTAAAATTCACCCATGAATATACACTTGCAAATGGTGGTCAAGACGACATAATAGATTTTCAACAATGAACAACGCACAGTCATGTCTTGGTTCCAAACATAGGCTTCCAATCCTTTTCTTTCTTTCTCTTCCTTTATTATTTATAATATAAAAGAAGGGGTGATAGAAAATTGGGAAGTAAAGAAGAAAGGAAGGGTCATGTGGGAAAGGAGAAAAGAAAGGAGAGGACCAGAATGATAGAGGAAGGAACATAAAGAAGATACAGAGATCTGTGTGACTGCCTCTGACTATAATCTCTCATTTCATTCCTTCTGAATGAGCTCTGCATGCACAAAATGAACTTACTTACAGTTCACATAGATATGTAATTATACCAAACAGTCAAGTATAATTCACAATCTATTCATTTCCTTAATTTTTTTAGTAATTAGTATGCTTTTTCTTTGATTTTCCTTAAATACCTAGAAACTGGTGTTATAGAAGGTTCAAACTGAAGGAAAAGGTAAATGTTTGGATTTTAATTAAGTAAGTTCATTTAATAATAGTTACCAAATGCTACGCACAGAAAGAGACATTTTTGAGGAAAAAATGGACCCAGTCATTTGAAAAGGTGCTGGAAACACAATTAAAATAAAAGCAAAAGTGTTACTTGTGTTTTCCATTGGACAATCATAGGACACTTTATTCATCTCCATGGTAGCAATAGAGAGGTGAGATACAATATGCAAAATAAACAAAAAGTAAAGACACACGTATTTAGCTCTGAGCATCAAGTCTTTAATTCTTAGCACTTTGGTCTGTTTTGCATCTCAGTATTTTCTGCTGTGCACTGTGAAAAAACATTTTCTGGACAAGTTGAGAGCAACCCAGCTATACGGGTATAAATACACTTAGAGGGTAGCATGTCAACCTAAGAATTTTATAAAATAATAATAGCAGGTAATACCCTATGACCTATGGCCTCACCAGCCATGAGATTTTGAGCAAAGTTATACTGGCCTAAAGTTCCTTCATGCAGAACAGATTTCAAGTCCATTTAGAAAGTTCAGAGTTACTGTCTTAGTTAGAGTTGTATTGCTATGGAGAGTTGCAATGATCACAGCAACTTACTTTCTCCAGCAAAGTCACTCCTCTTAAGAGAGCTGCTCCTTGTAATTTCATTTTTGTTTTCACTCAAACAATGACATTCTACTCCATGGACCCATAGGATTGTAACCATATCATAATGAAAAGCTATATTCAATCCAACTTTACAAGTTGGCATCCAGAGTTTATCACAGTTTATCTACTCTGTTTAAAAGTCCAAAGTTAAAAGTCTTTTCTGAGACTTATAGCAATCCATTAACAATATCCCCTGTATTATCAAAAGGCAAAAGTATATCATATAATTACAAAATGCAGTGTCACAGAGTATATATTACCATTTCCAAAGATGCAAAAGAGTAAATAGTGAAGAGATACTGGACCAAAGCAAGACTGGAAACCGGCTGCGCAAACTCCAAACTCTGCATCTCCATGTTTCATGTCAAAACACTCCACAGATTTACAAATCCTTTTAGCTTTATTGACTAAAACACACTTCTTATTTTTGGGCTTGTTTCATTCTGTTATCAACTCTCCTGGAGAGGTACCACACAGCTCTGGCATATTCAACATCTTGGGGCTCCGAGCAATCCAGGCTTTACTTTAATTGCTTCACACAATTGCACCTGTAGGCCTCCATGGAGGGGTAGCCGTGTCACATACCTAGCCTCTGCGGTTCTCTTTAGTCAAAGAGGAAGATTCATAGCTCCATTTTTTGTATCCTTGACTATAAAGCCACAAGTATGTGGCTAAAGATGCTAGGTTCTGCTGTTTGATGGGGCTGAAAAATGGCCTTTTGTCTAACTACATATGTACCAGCTTTCTGTTTTCACTGACTTCTTTCTACCTAAGTTTGCTGTTCTGGAACTCACTCTTTAGACAAGACTGGCCTTGGAACTCAGAGATCTGCCTACCTTTTCTGCTACAGTGCTGAAATTAAAGGAGTGTACCAAGACACCTGGGGCTAACTTAACTCTAATTTCATTTCACAAGTAGGAAGCTCATCTAGCAGGGTCTAGCCCTGAGGTCACCACTCTCTTATTTCTAGGATCTAGATTTTCTTTAAACTAGGCTTTCTTCCTTTTGCTAGTGCTCCATTTGCTTCAAACTGCACATTTTGTTTTTTTCCTTGCTCACCATGTCCCTTTTCATTACAGATCTCCAGTAGTGTGCCCACTAATAACCAAGAAATACAATTAATATGAGGCTGTTTGATAATCTCCTTAGCCAAAGCTGTTAATCTATTAATCTTCAATACAGCTTCAGGCAGGCATTTTGGATCACAACAATGATCTTTCAGATATGTATTAATATTTTTCCCTAAAACCTCTTAAGCCAGGTTCCCACAGTTAAAATTACCTTCAGCATCCCTGTCTTTCATAGTCCTACTAGTATAACCCAGTAATCCTTGTTACATTCAACTGCTGTCCTAACCTAAAGTCTACAATCCTCCAAATAAAAGCAGGGTCAGACCTATCATAGCAAAATGCCAGTCTCTCAGTGCCAATTTCTGTTTTAGTTAGAATTTCTATTGCTAAGAAAAGCACCATGACCATAACATGTTTTACAAAGGGTAACAATGGACTGGCTTACAGTTCAGAGGCTTAGTCCGTTGTTACCATGACAGGAAGCATGATGGTACACAGGCATGACATTGGAAAGGGAGCCAAGAGTCCTACATCTTGACCAGCAGGGAGGAGAAAGTAAGATTAACATGGGGTCTGGAATGAGCATTTGAAACCTAAAGCCCACCTCCAGTGGCAAATGTCCTCCAGCAAGGCCAATCCCTAAGCATCTACCAGGGCCATTTCCATTCAAGTCACTACCATTACTACATAACAGTCTTATAACAGTTGTAAACGTGAGTGCATTTTTGTTTGGCAGGTCAGAACTGTACCATTCAGTGTTCCTGGAAGCTTCAGTAGCACTTTCTGATACTATGAAAGATGACCATCAAAGAGAAATCTTTGTAGTCACTTCCACAATGAGTTTTTATGGCCAATAACAAAAATGTGCTGTAGCTTCAGCAACAGGGCTTTAATCCATAATTATAGTGTATAACCAAGACCAAAAGTAAAAGGATATCTTTGCCTAATCTTTGAAGCCTTTCTATGAAGATCACCCAAGTTTTACAATGAAACTTTAATTCCCCATGTCTCTTGGGAAAAGCATTGTCTATTCATGAAGAATACATTTATCCACCTCATCCAAAGGAAAGGTATATTAAAAGGTCATATGGGAGCCTACTATTTAGCAACCCAATTAAAAATAAAACTCAAGGGGTACTGATATGAAATAGATATGTAAGAATATTGAGGAATACTAAGTATGCCAGATTAAGGAATTAAGTAAGGATGGGAATGGAGAAGAAAGGGTAATAAATGGGTTAACTAAAACTAAGGCTGCATGAAAAACAACTAAGAACCCCCTAGTTGGTATACAAATTTCAAAGATTTTTTTTTTAAAAAAAATGAGCTCAATGGGAGCCTTTTTTGTAATTTTAGGTAAGGTATGCCAATAAAAGTATGGAGTAATGATCTAATGATAATAGAAAAAAAAAGACTGGATATAAAATCCTTGAGAAGATTATAAGGATTGGGACTTTATCAAAGAGAAATTAAGGAGAAATTAAAGAGTCCAGAGCAATGCTTGCATAGAACATAGTACAATAATAGACATGCAGATATGAATATGATAAAAAGAAGATTTTCATCAGAACTGAACAGTCATAAATTTTACAGCTTCAGTGGATTGCATAGCTTAATATTGTCAAATCATATCAGAGTGAACAAAGTAGAGTGAAGAGTAAGTGATCCAGCACAACAAGAATTTGATATTGAAAGTAGTTAGGGGATGATCTTAAACATGTAAGGTCAAGAAAACTTAAAGAAACCAGTTGTTTAAAAATGGAAAGTCAAAAAGAATGATGAAAGTGTTACCTTGACTTAATCACCAATATTACTGAAAGTATAAATTGAGAGTGAAATTATGATCAAAGAAAAAAGTCTTTGGTGGATGAGCAAGATGTCATGGGATCTATAGATACAGTGACAGTAGTTTTGCCAAATGAAATGGATGACTAAGAAGCTGTGGTCTTTAAAAGAGAAAACAGAAAACACAGATATATATATATATATATATATATATGACTAAAAATTATTACATAATTAAAACTTTTAAATAATACAAATGTGAACACATTTATGCATAGTCATATAATACATAAGTGGTGCTTTATTAATTAGGAAAACCCACTTTATAATAAATGTATAATATATTTAGATAAAATTGTTGATGATCCTTGTAATCAAAAACAATATGACAAATTTTCTTTTACAAGTTTATATATTTGTTGACATGTAGTTTGGTCCAAGATAAATTCCTTGATAATAATGACTATTTTATAAATATTTATGATTAAAGAAACTAGCACAGTTTGAGCCTTGTATATTCTGAACTTATTGGATTCATTATTATAAGACCTCTTATTATATGAGGATATCCTCCAGTAATAACTGAATCTGTGCATAACTTGGGGAATTCCAAATTAGCCATTGCAGATCAGATTGAAGTATATTATGCTGTTATGAGTCATGTGGAATAGCAGCTCTACCTACTGGGCATCACAATTTGTATTTTAATGTCTAACACACTTAAAATTTACTAAAATAAAAGTGGAGTCGATTTGCATTATTCTGCCCTTATGTGTGTAACTGCAAAAAAAAAAAAAATCATTGAGCATATTTTGAAGAAAACCAAAGTCAAACCCTGTCTGACCCTGGAAATTGGCCCTGACCATCTGTGGTCATGGTTCATTAGTGATATACTCTACCAGGCTCATGAATAAATAATCATTCTCATTCTCTTTCATTGCTTCTTCTGCTCATGGAGGCCATTAGCAAATAAGAGTGACATTAACACACATTTTTGTATAATGAAGATTCTATGAACCCGAGAATCTTACTTTTACTGTCAAGGACCCATAACCACAGTAGGGGAAGGGTGAATACTATATAAAATGCTAGAAATAGCAAAAATTTAATACAACTTTAAGTGAAATGCAACTAGAAATCTGAGGGAAAGTTACAGTCATATGCCTCCATTAGTAGACTGCTGATAGTGGAACATAACACTTATGCATATAACAAATATATACACATATAATATATAGGTAAATCTTGTGAATGTAGTATGTATACATATTCATGAATATAAATACTAAAAAGTATAACCATTATCTTAGATCCTTGTCTGGAAGCTGTTATGAATCCCCTTCTTTTTTACAAACAGTAATAAATCATCTGACACAGAAGAAATATGTATACTACAGATGATTTCAAATATGCATATGAATACACACAGGATTCAATAATATGACTATAGTCACTATCCTAATGAAATTCCCTCAGTCACTATTGCTTTACATCTCTGTTTCCTTGAAATTCCTCAAAACAATTTGTAAAAACACAAATTTATTCCAAAATAATCATCATGCTAAAAGTTGATGTCTCTCCTTAGTTTAAAAAATTGTTAAAGATAACTACAGTTCTATAAACATTCCAAGAATAATGAAGAGAAATTTCTTAAATCCTGTGTACCCAAGGAAGGCATGGACATTATTTTTTTTTTGTTGATTGAGTAATATTTTTATTGACAATCTTGATCACAGTTTCCCTCTCCATTTCCTCTCCTGGTTCTTCCCCAGCTCTTCCCTCCTCCAGTACCACTTCCCTCTGTTTCTCTTCAGAAAAAACCATGTCTTCAAGAGACAGCAATCAAACAAGACAGAACAAGGCTATATAAGCAAAACAAAAGCCCTTATACTGAAGCTAAAGAAGGCAAGTCAATAGGAGAGGAGTCCCAAGAACAGGCAGAGTCAGGGACACATCCACTCCCAGTGTTAGGTATCTCACAAAACCACCAAGATAACAGTAATAACATATACCAGGAGGATCTGGTGCAGACCCATGAAGACACATGTCTGACAATTCAGTGTCTGTTGTCGCCATATGAGCCTTCCTTGTTGACTCAGTGAGCTATTTTCTCCTGGTGTCCTCTGTCTCCTCTGACTACATTTTTTTTTCTCTCTTTCTTCCAAAAGACAACCCAAGCTCTCAGGAGAGAAACCCAATGGGAAACTCCAATTTAGATTCTCTATCCACATAATGTCTAGCTCTGGGTCTCTGTCCCTGCTCACATTTGAAGCTTGAAAGAGCCCCTCAATTTACTAGAAAAGGCACTAATCTATGAGTATGTCATTAGTAATCATTTTATTGATTATTTTCTTTCTTCCTTTTTTTTTTTTTTTTTTTTTTTTTGTCAGTCATGTTTGCTTCTATCCTAGGTCTCAGGGCTAACCAGTATACAATTTATAACAATCAAATAGTAAATGACACAGGCACCCTCTTAAGGCATGGGTCTTAAATTAAACCAGACATTGATTGGCCACTTCCACAAGTTCTGTGCCGCATTGCCACAGCCCGGATTGCAGGCAAGACAGAGTGTAGGTTAAGGGTTTTGCTACTGGGTTAGTATCCAAGTTTCTCTTTCTAGAGTATCTTTCTTCACCAAAGAGACTAGAACAAAGGTGAAGGTTCCATGCAAGTACTATATTCAGTGAGTTGTATAAATGTCCTTAGCAGTGGGGCCATATCATCAGTTTTCAGAAGGAAACCCTCTGTCCTAGTACTCACTGGGTTGTTTAGGAATCTCCAAAGCATTCCATTGACTAACAACTTAACAGAATGCAATCCATTCCTACCATTATAAGACTTGCCTAGCTACAGTTTCGACTCTTTATTCTCCATTACTAGGAATATTCACTAGGGTCACCCTCATAGATTCTAGAAAATTTTCACCTCATTAGGTTTCCACACTATATCCCAAACCCCTCCCAATTGCAGCTATCTCTCCTCATATTCTTTTTCTCCATCCATTCCCTTCCTCAACTGATCTTCCCCACTCCTGTTCTCATCTTCCCCTAGTCCAAAAATATATTCTAGTTCCCCTTCTAGGGAGATTCATGTACCATCCCCACAAACCCCTCTTTACCTAACCCCTCTGGATATGTGGATTGTTGTTTGATTATCATTAGCTTAACAGCTTGTATCTACTTATAAATGAATATAATCATATTTTTTAACTATAAATAATATATTACTTAGATGTAGATGTCTAAAGTCCTTTGCTCTTTTTGTTTCCTTACACTGTTTTATAATTGTTACTAGGCCAGGCAGCCTCGACAGTAACTCAAGGACAAAGTCTGGGACTTTTCCAGGCCTTCCCAAATATAGAAAACTGTAGCCCTGACCAACCTCCAACTAACCCTAACCAATTAGAAGTTACTAACATGATTGCTACTTGCACAAGCCAGTCATATGTAAGATAACCTGACTTCCTTAGAGTCAGAGCAGAATCCTTATGTAAACCCATGCTTTCATCCTGGAAAGGTAAGATGAGAAACAGGATGAAGGCAAAGACCTGGATATTTTATTCTTTGTTTTCATTTAGTCATTGTGCTACTCGTTTGTCTCCCTCTAAAACCCCATGGTGTTCTGGCTACCTCAGTAGCTATCAGCTTCCCCAAGCAACAACCTTTTCAATCCTTGTGCTTTCATTTACAGGAAAGACTTAATTTGGGAGGAGAAACAGGACCATATGATTTTTTTTTTTAAATTTACTTAACTTAGAGCAAGCACAGTCTTCCACATAGTTCACACCCAACTACAATGAGTAAATATCCACTATGGGAATTCTTTTACTGCAGAAGACCAGTAACTCATACAAGAGACACAATACAGTTCAGACATAGATTTCTATTCAACTTCAGGCCCTCAAGAACTCCTGCTCTTTACCACACAGAGCATGAGCACACTGTGTTTTCCTCTTATTCTTTTCTTTCAGTCTAATTTCTCTACATTTGTAGATTTTTCTTAATTCACATGATCACAGCTCCAGAGCCAGGTTTGATTCCCCAGCTGGAGAAGAAGCAGTGACCATCTCATTTCTTCCCACTGGGTTGCTTTGTTTAATCTCAATGGAAGTTCTTTTTCTTGTTTTGTCGTGTTTGGCTGTTTTCTCTAGGAGACATTCTGTTTTTCTAAGGAGACAGGAAAAAAAGATGGATCTGGAGATGGGGGAGATGTGAGGGAACTGGGAGCAGTGGAAACTGTGGCCATGATGTGTTATATGAGAGAAGACTCTGTTGTCAATAAATATAAAAAAATTAAAAAGTATCTATTTTTATTTTATTTTTGAAATTTTAATGTAATTACAACATACTTCCTTTCCCATTTCTTTTTCCAAACCTTTCATTTTATCTTCTCTGTTCTTCAAATTCCTGGCCTTTTTTATTAATTGTAATTGTATGCATATATTCCTAACTATAGCCTTTTAGTCTGTATAATGTTACTTGTATATGAGTTTTCATAGCTGACCATTTGGTATTGGATAATCAGTTGGCATGCTATTCTCTGAAGGAAATCCACTTCTTAATGCCCCCTCTCCACTTTGCTTTCTAGAGTATTCTATGTGGGGTTGACACCTCATGGGTTTTACCCCATCTATTTCTGCATGTCTACTGGTATTATTTCTGTTCAGGTCAAGCTTGAGTGATCATGTTGATGAGTCTTCATAAGTGTTTTATCAGATGCTACTGAAAATATGTAAGACCCTTTCTCTCCAATACCTCTTTCCAAGAAAACACTCCAGCAGCTTTTCTATACTGTTTCTTGAAGAGCCTAAGGGGAAAAACATGAAGATGCAGTGGAAAAGATGATGACTTATGGCAAGCAAAATGGCTTCACTCACATCTTACTATTATCTTCAATATTTCTATGTATGATCATTACCTTTATAGTGCAGGGTATTTAGTAGTTTTAATGTTTATTATTTTTGCTATGTCTGTATGCATGCATGTGTGTGTGTGTATGTGTGTGTGTGTGTGTGTGTATGTGTGTGTGTGTGTGTGTGTGTGTGTGTGTGAGTGTGAACATGTTCATAGGATGCTTGCAGCAAGTGAACCATGAGGAAGGTGACAGATACTCTGGGGCTAAAGTTACAGTTGTAAGCTGCTTGATGTGAATGCTGAAAGTTGAACTCGGGTCCTTTGGAAAAGCTTCAAGAACTCTTAATTGCTGCACCATCTCTTTAGCCCATTAGCATCAATTTATACTGATCACTGGACCATAGGCTATTGTTTCTGTAGTAAATGGAAGATGGAGTCAATATTGTATTACCCAGAGAAGCAATGCTGGATTTCAAGAATGTACAGTTTCAAATTTACAAGATAACGATGACAAATTGTTCTTGAATGTGGTGGGACAAAATTGCAATTTCTTTACCAAGATGACATTTTTATTTCCTTATGCTCTCACTGAGAAATTGTATTAACAGGCATTTTAAATTCTATAAACTCAGAAAAGCTAAGTAAAATTTCTTGAGTTTTGTATTTGCATAAACTTGATTATTACTAAGATTATATATTGTCAAACTTTTATGATCATTAATTATTCCTCTTCTTAATTACTAGTTTATGTATCTTGCTTCTTCTTCCTTTTAGTTTCATGTTGATTGATCTAAGTGAGCTTATTACATATTCTAAATATAAAGGTTTCTCACTTGCTTGTCACAAATCTTTTAATATTTTATTTTATAAACATTTTTACTTAATTATAATTAACACAACCGTCTTTTTTTAGCATTTATTTTGCTTATGTTTTTTTTCTTTGCTACTTCAAATTATTAAGTTTTCCTTTATGTATCTGGTTTTTATTCATTTATTCTATTTTCTTTATGCTCTTCAGTAAATGTAATTGATTCTTCAGTAAAAAGTTCTGTACAAATTCAATAGATTTACTTCTAGATACAATATACAATATAATATTCATTTTCTTGAATGATATTAATTAAGAATCTAATTTATATTTTAAAAGACAGTAATGTTATTGATTTGTAAGTAATGATACTGCTTTGAAGAAATTGATAATCATTCATCTTAATGGTTTATAAAATTATTGAGAGGAATTTTAGGACCCAGTTTCCTTCTTATCCCTCTTTTGTTTCCTAGCAATGAGCTAACTGGTTTATTCTGCTATACACTTTTCCTTCATTACAAATTGATCATCAAGTTTCTCTCTAGAAGAGCATTGGCTCCCTCTATCAATATATTTATTTCTTTGCTCTCCCTCTCTGTTGCTCCCCCACTCAACCATCCCATTCTCTCATGCTCTCTGCCCACCTCCCCTTGTTCTCCCCCATATGATTCCATCGTTTTAAGAGATCTTCTTTATTTCCCCTTCCCAGGGGGATACATGGATGTATCTTCAAAGTCCTTCCTGCTGTCTCTCTGCTCCTGGGTTGTGAACTGTAGCCTAGTTATTCTTTGCTTTACATCTGAAATCCATTTATGAGTGATTACATTCCGTGTCTATGTTTTTGGTTCTTAGTTACCTCACTCAGGATGATGATACTCTTTAGATCCATCCATTTGCCTACAAATTTCAGAATATTTTTTTTCTGTTGAATAGTACTCCACTGTGTAAATGTACCACAATTTTTTAACCCATTACTCAGTTAAGGGAAATCAAGATTGTTTCCAGTTCTGGCTATTACAAAAAATGCTGCTATGAACACAGTAGGAAGACTTTACTGAGAAAAGCCTACTTTCAATGGCAGCTACCAATCATCCACCTTTGATCTGTGTGAATATGAGCATTCTCAAGGGGAATATTTGGGTTAAATATCACTTACATTTGTGAATCAAAATAAATTAAAATATCTCAAAATGTCTAATTGCTCAAGCAGTCCTGCCATTTTAAATGACTTTAAAAACACTTCAAATTGATTGTTGTACAAGTTTGTCTATGTTCCTCTCCTTTTTTCCTGTTATTTGTTCCTTTGATTCTATAATATTTTCTTCTAAATAACTGTAATAAAAATTTCCAAAAGTTAAAGGTAGTTTCTCACTGTTACAAATTGAAAAAAAAAATCTTTTTCAACTTTATAGACTATCAGTCTTATATTAAGTGGTAAGCATTTGGAATATTGTTGTGAACTATTAAGAGAAAGGACTTTTGCTTAGGAATATGTATGAAAACAAATATTTGACTCCTAGTGATATTATGAATTAAGGTGCACCAATTGCTCAGTAGTTATTCTAAGCATTGCAAAGTAGTACATGCTTGGACTCAGCCCAGTACAGTTGGTTCAGTTAGAAATCTAAGCACTGTGATCCATTAACCTCATGATCATAAAAAGCACTTCAATTTTCCTGGGTTCTACTAGCAGAAATGCATCTAGTAAAAATAAGAGTACATGTTTCTTTGGCAAGGTATAAGACATAATACAAAAAAATGTATGAAGTACGTAGAGCCATGGCACAAAGGGGGAAATCTTGATGTTTATTATTATGGCTTTATATTAGAATTTTTTTCTTATTTGTAAAGACAGAATAAATGTACTAAATTTTTTAATAACTTCATGTTATTTTATGATTCTCACACTGAGAGACAGTGAGATCCTATTCTAATAATCTTTAAATGACCGTGCAAACATCTAGTAAGGAATATATATCTAAAAGTACAGAAGTTGTCTCAAAAATAAGAAAACCCAAAGTGTAATAACAATATCTCTACTACAAATGCATTAGAACAAATCTGTGCAAACTATGCCATATAGTTTAAAGTGTGTTGGTCAAAAGCCTAAATAAAGTACTACAGTGGAGAAAATGTTTTCACCATTATGTTGGAGACAAAGAAAAGAGAAAAGATAGGCCAATAGCTGTAGGGAGATTAAGTTGTTCCATTGCAAATAATTGTCCCAGTCTATGAGTTTAATGAAAAGTGCTGATTGGCCAAAGGCAGACAGGAAGTGTGGGTGGGGTTACCAGACTAAGAGGACTCTAGGAACTGGCAGAACAGAGCAGAATGCCAGAGAGAAGCCAGAAGAAACTGAGGAAAACTATGCTGCTCTGAGAAAAGGTACCAAATCACATGGCTGAACAGGATAAGAGACATGGGTTAGATTAAGGGTAAAGAGTTAGCAAGTTATATGGCTGGGCCTTAGACCAATCAGCCTAAAACTATTGTAAGCATCTATGTGTCTCTATGGGTCTGTAGGTCTGCGAGCCTAAACCTTGAGGTTAGGCCCAAAAGTCCGGGCCAGAAACCTCCTACAACAAATAACATAGTTTATTAACCAAAAAAATTAGATTCAGGAGTATTTAATTTTTATAATCTCCTTTTCCCTTTTTGGAAAAATTTTCTCCAAATGAAATATCTGAAAAGGTATTTGTCAATATACATGAGTATATCATGCGTAACTTTCTCAATTCTTTATATTTATTTTTAATATTTATATATTTGTAATTAATAACAATTACTCATTGTTATTGATGAGAACTATCATATGGTGAAAAGTACCTATCATAAGATGAAAGAAGCAAAATTTTTTGGTGAGGTCTAATTATATTTTATGTGTCCTTTTCCAAACCAACATTCTTTACTTATTTCCAAAGTGAAACAAAGGAAAAAACAACGTAACATGGCAAAGAATAAGTTATATAAAGGATGAGTGTTCGTATTAAATAAACACAATAAATGATATAAATAATATTTTTTATGACTATTACAAGTGAAAAACAACAGACAAGTCTGATAATGGCTATGAGAGAACCCTGACTTCATAACACACTGTGTGAAAGGCAAGATGAATGTCCCATCCTTAGAGACTTGTGAAATACAACACTGAGTGATAGATGATAAAAGCTTGAGAAGAAAAAGTAGAGAAACAAGGGGGAAACATTCATCCACTAAACAAGTCCTTAGGTGTTAGCCTCATTTTCTTCTTCCATAGGAACACAGTCAAGTTTTCTAGTGAATGCTTTACATCTAAACAGCAGAAAGCTACTTGAAAAACAATCTTTTAGATTTTTCTTGTAAACATTAATAGCTACATGTGTTTACTTAGACAGAGATAAAGTCAAATTCACAAAGCAAGTGATTCTTAATCCGTGAAACAAGATGTGGAGAGCTATCAGGTTCTATTTCTTTAAATTACATGGATCTGCTATATTAAATATAGATAACACATACTTATAATATGTGGGATGTATCAAAACTGGGAGATGAATTTAGAGAAACAATTTGCTTGTAAAATAAAAGTCAAGAATTCTCATGATTGGGAGTGAAGACCAAATTAACATTTTTTTAAAAGGAAATTCATGGCCATAAAAATAAAGGTAGGGATAAATAACAGTAGTTGCTAAAGAATTAAAAGGGCTGAGAGATAAATAAATATGATGATATTATTGTCTAAAAAGAAATCTTATAGCTCTTAGGCTTAAATATAATACTTTCGTGTCTGAATCATGAAAAAGTAGAGTTCCATTTAAGTCCACATCACCAAATCATCCAGACTTTCTTATGCCCAGAGAAAGTCACTTCAGTCAGAATACTTTGATAAATAAAGGAATCCTCATTTAGGAAAAAAGACAGATCAAAGACAGCACAAATGCATGCCTGAACATTCTTTAAATAAATTAGACATGTTTTGTTTGTTTAAATTTATTTAGTTATTCTTTGGTCATTTCATATACATGTTAATCAATTATATTCGTGCGTACTTTCTACTCTCATTTCTCTCTCCCTTGTCCGCTGAAAGCTTTGTTTCCCAGAGTCCCTGTTCCTATGTCAATATCATTATGACAATGTGGAATATTGCCTACAGAATTGAAGTACGCCTACTTTCATCAGTTTGAATGGTGCACTATTTATTTGAATATGGAATATTTTTCATTTAGCACTGATAAAAATGACTTCCATATGTAAAAATAGACTTTCCAGAGTTTCTCATATACATCCACATCCGTAATGAAATATTGACAGGTCATATAACTTACAGTAGAAAATTTCTTTAAAACTATCTTAAAATATGTATGGGACTATAAAATACTACAAATAGCTAAGACAAATGTGATCAAGAAGAATGAAGTTAAAGGCTTGCACCTTATTCTTTCAGATGGCATTACATAGATATTTTATCAGTTATATTTTGTTGTGGGATGAAATATCTGACAAGAAACAATGTAATGGATGTGGTAGCACTTTGAGCTAAAGAATTTTTATTCTAAAAATTAAACAATCAACAAACTAAAAGTAAACCTATAGAATAATAATAAAAAACATAATGAAAACTATTTTATCTGGTAAGCAGATAAAATATAAAATATATAACCAGTTACAAAAAATAAAAAGCAAAAAATTTGAACAGATTTTCTTCAAAGAATAAATATAAGTGAACAATATGTATAAACGAAAGTTCTTGAAATTACAAATAATCAGAGAAATGTAAATTAAAACTGTAATGAGACTATTCATTGTACCTTCTAGAACAAGAGATAATGATCATTTGCAAGTGTGTTGAAATAACAGGACCTACGTAGTTTGAATAAGAATGGCCACGGAGTTTTATATGTTTGAATACTTAGTCATCAGAGAGTGACACTACTTAAAAGGGTTAGAAGGTGTGGCCTGTTGGAGTCAGTATGGATTTAATGGAGGAAGTATGTCATTAGGAGTGGGTTCTGATTTTGAAGTTTCAGAAATGCAAACCATTTTCTGTCTCCCCCCCTCTCTCTCCCTCCCCCTCCTACTCCCCCTCTCTCTTCTCTCTCTCTCTCTCTCTCTCTCTCTCTCTCTCTCTCTCTCTCTCTCTCTCTCTCTCTCTGTGTGTGTGTGTGTGTGTGTGTGTGTCTCTCTCTCCTCATTGTCTTTTGATTTAGATGTAGAAACCCTAGTTATTTATCCAGCATCTTGCCTGCAGGCCACTATGGTCCCACCAATCATAATAATGTACTAAACTTTGAAACTAAAAAAGACCCACTTAAATGTTTTCCTTTCTAAGAATTTCTTTAGTCCATAAAGATAATGGACTAAACCTCTGAAAATATTAGCCACCCCAGTTAAATGGTCTTCCTTTATAAGAGTTTACTGTGGTCACAGTGTAACAGAAACCCTAAGATGCAGACGTACACATACAAATACAGTTTCCTACTAATCTCTGTAATTAGAAAATATAGCAAATCTTTGCTTTTTACATATTTCAATAATGTATTATGATGATACTGACTACAATGTACTAGGTGTATGTGTGTTTGTTCTTGGATTAAGAATATCTTTATTTCATTATAAAAAGTACATTTACAAGCAAAATATTAAATAGAATATATCTTTGTGGAAGCACTTATTGACCTGAGTATATAGCCTTTGATTTATCATATGCACCCTTTCTAAAGTTGAGAAGCATTGACCTTGAACTCTAATTGTAAGCCAATTATGTTATTTCATTGTTAATAATTGTCCCTGCCTATGAGTTTAATAAAAAGCGCTGATTGGCCAAAGGCACACAGGAAGTGTGGGTGGGGCTACCAGACTAAGAAGACTCTAGGAACAGGCAGAACAGAGCAGTATGCCAAAGAGAAACCAGAAGAAACAGAGGACAACTATGCTACTCTGAGAAAAGGTACCAAGCTGCATGGCCAAATAGGATAAGGGTCATGGGTTAGATTAAAGGAAAAGAGTTAGCAAGTTATATGCCTGGGCCTTAGTCCAATCAGCCTAAAATTATTGTAAGCATCTGTGTGTCTCTGCAGGTCTGTGGTCTGTGGGCCTAAACCTTGAGGCTAGGCCCGAAAGTTCAGAACAGAACCCTCCTACTACATATAGTATTTTTTTTATATTTAGAAGCAAATTATTTGAATTCGTATATATGGTATTTTAATCAATGAAATTGGTACTTTCTTCCAATAAATTTTTGACTTTAAGTAATTATATTTGAAGGTTCATTGTATATATATGCATAATACCTTTTATTACTACTTATAACAGTATTTAATGTGATGCTGAATTAAAGATCAATGAAAATCTAAAATAAGTTATTCATTTAATGTCATATTTGCACTATGAGAAACTGGTTTTGCCTTTCCATGTCAAATTTAATGCTGTAAAACCTGCAAACATTTTTAAGGATGAAATTAGTTTTTATGAAGAATCTATCCTTAAAGTCATACTCATAAGTTTATTGTCTGCTCTTTTTACCCATCAAAATAATTACATAAACTCTTAGCAATATCTTATTTACAGTGTGAGTGTAAAGCAATCTTAGTGGTGAAACTAAATTGTACTGCTCAAGAGGAGATACAGAAGAGCTATTTTAAAAGGCAATTACAACAGTACTCAGGTGCTGTTAGATTAGATCCTATTTATAACAAGTAAACTTAGCCTACCTTTTCCTCTAATCTTCATGTCATTAACTTGTCCTTAACACTACCATGTTAGCCATCAGACAGGGGAGCACAAAAGATCAGTTTTAATTTGAAAGACACAATATCAGGGCCTGACTTGGAACACTAGGATACTCTATGTCTTAGAACTGACATGAAAGCCTTCTAAATACTATATGAAGTCACAGTGCATACCTAAAATAGAGCTGTTATGATGATAAAAAAACTTCCTTTTGTTCTCCTAAATTAAAGACCTTATGTGAGATGCTGGAGGAAGTCAAGGCATAAATAAAGTAATTGAAGGACTGTGCACTGAAACACAAAGGAGACCAAGAACAACTTCTTAAAAGCATTTCAAAGACAAATTTTATTCTATTTACAAGTTACAGCCCTATTTTAACAAGAAACCTATCAACCAAATGTGTGGGGATATTTTTAAATATGATAAAAACAGTCAGAGATATTAGAGGGAATCTACCCACAGTCAGTCTAAGAGGAGCTGACAGTTGTAACTCACACCTTTAATCCCATCATAGGGAATGTCCCAGGAGTGGTGACCTACACTCTTAATCCAATCTGAGTTCAAGGTCATCCTAGTTTACAGAAGTTCCAGGCTCCCAGGCAAGCAGTGGCTGTATCACACCTTAACTGAGCCAAGAAAGTATTTAAGGCAGGCACAGAAATACAGAGAAAGCAAGGAAGCCATGGCTCACACTGTTAGTCCCAGCACTTAGGAAGCAGAGGCAAGAGAATCAAAGCCAGCCTGGTCTTCTAAGCAAGTTCCAGGACAGTCAGGACTGTTACACAGAAAACTCTGCCTGGAAAAAAACAAAACAAAACAAAAAACAAAGAAAGACTGGAGGAGGTGGATTTTTCCTCTAATATCTCTGACTGTTTTTATTATATTTGAAAATATCCCCACACAAATGTTTTCAAGATTTAACAGGCAGATTATTTTCTCTGTGTGTGTACTTTCTGAAAGGAAGAAGGAATTGTAAACTCACTACTAGCTAACAATTTAGTGTCTTGGGCAGAGCTTTGAATTAATATTAATTCAACAAATATTTATAAAACACACTTATAAAATGCATAGGAATAGTTCTAAATAATTTTTATTCTAGAAATGATTGTAGATGATTGTGGCATTGCTATAAAAAATGAGAAAGACAGTTCTTGAATAATATTTGATATTTTTCTAGTCATCTTAGGTTGGAAGATGCACCCTAATAATGGACAGCACCATTCTATGAGATGGAGACCCAGACTTAATATGAAAAAAAGTAAATTCCATAGCTAGAAATGTCAAATTTACTACGGAGAAACCTGATGCTGTTGCTTTTCTGTAATATCAAATCTTTCTACTCAGCAGATACTTATGTTTTTGTCTATAGATTAGTGTTGATTATCCTTGATCAGATAAGCTTCATCATCTATTAGATGCTGACTGATTTTTAAACCAGTCTTTGGAGGATTAGTGGAGTGCTATGATGTTACAATGAGGTTTCTTGGCTCCAGGCAGCCAGAGGTCCAGACCCACAGACCTGCAGCTCCAGACCCGTTAGCCTCCCACAGCTGATCAGGCCCCAGAAAATGATTCAGATGCTTATATTAAGTTCATGCTGTTTGGTCTATGGCTTAGGCACATTGCTAGCTAGCTCCTTTATCTTAACTCAACCCATTCTCATTAATCTGTCTGCCATGTGGCCAGTGGTTCACCTATGTTCCTTACATGTTTCTTCTTTGGGCAGCTGCTCGAACTGACTCCACCCTGATTCTCCTACCTATGCTGTAATTTTCCCCGCCTACTTTTTCTATGGTGCCTGTCATGGGCCAAAATAGCTTCTTTAGTTAAAGATTGATATTCACAGCATACAGAAAGACATTCCTACATCACGATAAAATGCTGGGGTTTTTTTTTTGTTTTTTTTTTTTTTTTGGAAATGTCATAGCCACTGAATTTATGAACTCCAACAGCTTTAGTTAAAAGACCTGTGTATATAAAACTTCAACAAGATGAGGCCCATCAGAATTCTATCATGATGTGTGGGGATTTCTTAGACCCACTGCTCCATCATGAAGGAATATAGATCATCACAGCAGGGCATTCATACTTCCCTGCATTATGACTAGGGACACAATGTGAAAAGACACTTCACACTTCTGTTTCCGTACATTCTCTGTCTGATGGTCTGTATTACTTCAGAATAGAGTGGAAAAAAAAAAACACTTGTATCCCTTGTTTAGACAGTTTTTTTTGTCAGGTGTTTCATCACACCAACTAAAGAAGTAGTTAAAATTTGGTTAATTTTATGAGGCTAAAGATTGAGTCTTTGCCACACAAAAATCTGGAACTTGCTTTATCATATTTATTTCTCATTAACTTAACATTTGAGAATGAGTAAGCAAGGATTCTGCTATCAAAATACCCCAGTGAGAATCAGGCCCACATGGGTAAAAATTCTATAGAGTGTGACTAGTTTTCAGTATTAACTGACATTTCTAATGCTCCTATACTCTGACACTATCTTGTGTGAAGCTACTATTCTGAAATTACTGTGAATGATTTCTTTTGTTTCCTTTCTGAGCATCAGCTATGAATTATGCAAATGGTTTTATGAATGGTCCTTTGAATTCTCTGGAAAATTTTCTACATCTTCCCTCATAAAGAGGAAAGTTAAATTATCTCCTCCTCACAGTAAGACAAGCAAAACTATAGTCCTCTATTGTACATGATTTTGTAAGAGACTTTCATCACTTCAAAGCCTTTTAGAGTACGGCCTGTTGTTTCTTAAAATTAAACACATTAAATTGGTACTTGATATTATTTGAAAAATTCATTGTATTTACTAGTGACCAAGACTGTATGAGACAATATTTTAGCTTAGTGTTGCTTTAATAAAAAAGGTAGGGGGAAGATATCTTTATCTTTGATCATAAATGAGGGTAATTTAGGGAAGAGCAAGACCCTCCATTAATAGGATAAACTGAAGGAAAGGAAATGCAGTCTCTTACAGGAAAAGTAATGAATTGATGGTAAAATAAGTCATGGTGTTGAGTAGTACATCTTTGTCGACATAATGGGAACAGTATCTTCCAGATAATTAATGGGCATGCAAACTTGTTGATAGGCTATATAAATGGGAACCAAGCAAAAATAAACAGATATCCTATATATTATCTGTTTAGGAACTTACAGGAAAAAATAAACTTGAAGCACTCATTAGGCACGTGCCTCTTTATTATTATTATTTCATCACAGGCATCATTTTCTTTGTGGATATGAAGTAATTCTTCTGCCATGTACTTCAAGGGTTTATGATATGAGGGAAAAATTTTCACATTCCTCAATTCTATAAAATTTAATTTTTTAACTATGCTATATTTATAAGAAGTAAAAGAACAATGACACAGAAGCAATAACATTTTAAAACACAGCAAATGGAATGCACGATACAGCACTGGCTGTGATGATTGTCTAACTTAGTAAGATGTTGCTTTCCTTCATTAAAACACTTTGTTGTATAAAAGGTCATGTGACTGTTTTCATGCCTTCTAGGAGTGATCTCTTCTTCCTTGAAATAGGTCACTTTAGCAGACTATACGCTTAGAGTTTTGTGACTTAACATATTGATAATCTATTGCTTCCATGCATACTGCAATGTGGTAGGAATGAAATGTGATCAAAATATTTCTAAGCAGTCTATGTGCTTAGTTGGGACGCTGCCCTTCTTGTAATGTAGCCATATAAAAAACAGAAAAGTGTAGGATAAAGGTGTAAGACATTATTTTTCTACAGAGTATGTAAGGGCGAACAATTCACTGATATCAACTGTTTACATAGGCCTGCTGAGGTGGAATTGTAATAAGAAATATACTGCCAAAATTAGACTCATAAATTAATGAAAACAAATGCTATAAGGAGGAAATCTCTCATAAACAGGAAATTACTCTAATAAGAAAGAAAGAAACTTGAAGTAATACATATTAATCTTCAATTTGCAAATCTGGAACCAGTTTCTCTAGTTTATTAAAAATGAGCTAATTGTAATTCAACTCACATTGTAAATAAATGCTTGGATAGGCAGCAATAGTCAGACTTTAAAACCATAAAATGCACATGACCTAGATGGGCTGGATGTCTATGTAAAAATACATTAATAATTTAGACAAAAAAGCTGAAATAATGGTGAATTACAGACTTTGTTTCTAAAGAAGGGTTATAAAAAGGGAAAAATAGATTCTTGATCCCACTTTGTCTTGAAGTATAGTCATGTAATCTATTTTGCATACCACAATGAAGAGACTTATGAAATATGTAACCCTTCCTACTTTCATTACATGCTTATGTACACCTCTCTCCTGAAGTGTGAGCATAGTCTATAACTACTGCTAAAGCTGCATATGGTGCAAGTGATTTATGTGTGAAGAGTTGTACCAAAATATGTGAAAGTGTTATATAAGATGGTGACTAATTACTGGAGCCTCTCCTTTACTGCCTTTAAGAAATCAGGAGATCATATTGGGGAATATTACATTATAAGAAACAAGGTAGTCTCTAAGAGCTAAAAGAACTTCTCACCAACAGATAACAAGAAAGTAAAGCCCTGATTCTTCCAGATGTAACAAATAGTTACACCAGAAACTTGGGTGAGTCTTGAAATGGCTCTTATACTATAAAGCAGGAAGGTCCTTGAGGCATTGGGAAAAATGCAAATGAGTCCTAGCCACATATTATGAAACCAACAGGCAAGACTCCTCTATTAGAGACCTTATGAGCAAATAAAGTTGATTAGCAGTGATCCAAAAGGTCATCAGGCTTCTCCCTTAAAAGGAACAGCATGCTTTGTTTGTTTTTGTTTTTATTTATTTGTTAGGGTGAACAAACATTTCTTGCTGTCTCCAAATATCCTGGCCCTGTATCTGGTGGGTTAATGGGCATTCAACTTCATGTGAGAACTGGCAAATTACCTATCAATGTGTATTTAAAAACCTCATCTCAATAGCCTTGTTGGGACCACATTGTATGTTGCAAAAACCTTTAGATGCTTAAGTTATTGAGAATACACAAGGCAAAGAATGAAGAAGAATAGGCCAGCTCCAAAGGAAACTGACCAAGTCTTCTTGGATCATAGTACTGGGTAAAATAGTTTTAATGTGCCAAAATGAAGACATAGTTATGAGAATTCTGACCAAATGATTAAAATGGCAAAGGGGACTGCAATGGTATGAAGGCAAAGGTAGAAAGTATTTAATCTCATATTAAATGTCCATCAGATATCAGCTTGGTCAAGTGAAGATTACCTGTTTGTAACCAAAGCATCCTTAAGGTTTTGAGAAAACCTACACAGAGTGTTATCGTCAAGATAACAGGAAGTCAGTAACATATCAGTTAGCAAGAAGTCTTGAAAAATGAATGGTTTTGAAGTCAATTTAGTGGTATTTACTGTAGCTAACAGAAAATACTATGATATTATTCCAATGGATTATTTGATATATTAATTGAGTCTGAGAACTTACTGAGGGCACTTTAAGAGACAAAGTTTTCCATGGTATCAGCTCCCCCTTGTCTTTATCATTTGTGTATGTCATCATTCCAGACCCTAATAATTTGAGCTTGCTTTACTCCAAGATTGCAAAGTTTCTAGTTGCTTGGCTTAATCTGTTTCTAGTGTTAGGAATTTATTTAAAATATCTAAGTACACAGGGAGAGTTTATTTTCAACTATTTCTCTTGGAATAGTCCATAGCTCTCTCATTGGTTTCCATAGTCAACACTCAGATGAAGTTATCTCCAATAGACACTTTGATTGTGGCTTTCAGGGAACCCTTGAAAGTTGTGCCCCAAAGTCTTACCCATAGAGTCTCTGAGTTCATAAATGGGTTTTGTTGTTGTGACTTTTCCATAACAATGTGATGCAGAAACAGAAAATTAATGGCTCAAATTTTACATAAGTGGTAACAATGTGTTTTTATTAAGAGGAAACCTGGTGCTAGTTTTATTCTAGAGGTTTTAAGAAAAAAATCAAATAGGAAAGATGAACAAATAAAATGTCCGTTCTTGTGTGTCTGATAGGTCCCCTTTGTCCATAAAGGGATAACATGCCACTGAGGGGATCACTAAGAACAGAAGAGGGACTTGTCCTACTTTTCCTTCAAATGTAAAGACATTACTTTTCAGTTTGTGTCTTCACAGGCCTACAGCAAAGCAACATTAACTTGATTGCCAGATGGAATTAGGCAAGGTGAGGCTTTGAAATTAAGTGTTTCTCCAGTGCCCTCATTTAACCACAAGTCATAAGCACTGACCTGAGAGCTAGAGAGGAATCAAAGAATGAATAAAGCAGACCTAGGACCTCTCATAGGTGAAGCGCGGGTGGACTGTGTGGATAGAAGCTCCTTGGGAGATGTCGTAGATTCTAAGGCTTACACCACATCAGTGCAGAGCCGAGGTGAGAAGATCTAGGGAATTACACATTCTTTCTGTAAGCCAAGTGATCACAGATTTTGCATTTGTCTTACCATACATTTTAGAAGCAAATACAATCAATCATTCTTCAGAGAAAAAGTGGTTGGAGAGAAAAGGGAGGAGGAGAAGAAAAAAGACAAAAAAGGAAAGAATGAGCAGGAGGACAAAGGGAGGAAATACTTTTTGAACACAGTCTCTGTTACGCTGAGTCACGCACATTCTGTTGACACTCTAGAAACAGAAGTATTACAAGGATTCCATCAAAAATGATACCTCATAATAAAATCAACACAACAACTCTATGTACATTGCTTTAAATAATCAAAGAACAGCATTTAATAGAAGTCATAATAGAAATAGTAAACATATTTATTTATTTGAGTCATTAAAATATACTTTAACTTATCCATATTGGAAAAAATTTTCAAGATGTAAGCTATGTGTTCATGTGAGTGTGTCTGTGTGTTATAAGCATAGCTGAAATACTGTTTCTATATAAATATTTAAAAGCTTAATATTTAAGGATTTACACAAGATAATATTATAGAATCATCTGAAATTATAAAATATTTAACTTTTAAAAATCTGTGTATTTGGAAATATATTTAATTTTCATGTGTCTGAAGCCTTAATGTAACAAAAGTTGTTTGTCCTAGTTAATCAATGTACTTAATTCACTCTCATGCAAATATCCCTCCTGGATTTTTCATAGTTAGACAGTAGTCTTTAAATTCTACATGAAATGGAATAAAACTAAATTAAACTAAACACATTAAATAATTTCTAAATAAAAATAAATTTCAGGAACTAATATTACTCAGTTTTAATATACAGATAATGTTTCAGTGTGATATAAAGTGCTACCTGATAAAGAGACGAAGGGCAGAATACAATCTAAAAATAGTCTCCTAGTTACATAGAAAGAACCAGCTGTAAAACCATAGCAAGAGGAAGCTTGAACCAGATATGAAACCATCAAATTCAACAACAAGGAAAAATCTGTCTTCAAAAGCAAACATTTCAACAAAGACCAAGGAGACGAAGCACATTTATTGAAAGAGTCACAGCATCAGCATACATATCAGTCAAGGTCACCCCACTCAGAACTGTAAACTCACTAGAGAATACATATCAGTCAAGGTCACCCCACTCTGAACTGTAAACTTACTAGAGAATACATGGTCTCAAATGAGATGGTGTGGGAAATTTATCAAGTAACTGGAAAATTGGCTCATTACTGTTGGAAAGTCAGAATGCCACACCACTATAATATTTGAGAGTTTTTTTTTTAACTAGGGTAAATACATGTTTACCCCATGATTCAGTCATCCTACTCATAAGTATTGATTCTATAAAAAAAATAAGTTAGGTTCACAAACTGCATGTAAGTGTACACAACATGTCTACTAGCTAGAAAATGCAATAAATATCATTATTCTTTAATGGACAGATCAATAAACAAACTGAGTTACAACCTTCCCACAAATATCACTGAACAATGAAAATGAGTCTGCTATTGATACTCTTAACATCATATGTGGATCTTAAAAGCATTTTTCAAGGAGAAAAAGTCATTCTCAGTTTGTGATATTATGTCTTATTCTATTTGTAAAACTTTCTAAAAACACAGAATTTCAAAGACAAAGACTTGGTTACTAATTTCTAGTCCCATCTGATTGTAGGAGGTAGCACATGCAAGTATTATAGAGGTGCTTTTTGTGGATGGCTGTGTTTACCAATAGACTATAAAAATTAAAGGAGGTGTACCTTTGAAAGGCTCTCAATATTGCCATAAATACTTTTAGTAATAATTATTAAAATTTATTAATCCACCTATTTGGCAGCTTTTATTGCAAACTGTTTAACTTTTCTAACTGATAGTTTCCACTGTGAGAAGACTAGCCGTAATAATAACAATGCTTATAGCATGCTCCCCAAGAATTATTTGCAGCTTTTAATAAATCTTCTGAGATCTTTTTTCCACTTCTTTCCTACTCAGTTCATGAGCTAAGGAAGAAGCAGGCTAGCTCCCAGGTCTTGACACAAGAGAACTGAGACAGTGGCTAGACTTCAGTTTTTACTGTTGTTGGGTTCTCAATACCAACTTTGAGTTAACCAATTTCTAAAATTTGGATTCTTTAGGGAGTGATTTTTTTATTAAAGTCTCTAGAAATGATTCATTATTTATTTTAATGTGAATTAAAAAGCATCATATTGGAAGACTTATTGGAGGTAATTTAACTACCATAAAAATGTTCAACAGGGAAAGAACCCAGAGACCCTATGCCCATGGAGCTAGTCTTTCTAGAGTACATTATTCCTCTGAATATTTAAATTTTATAAGCTAGTAAGAATTTTTCAGATGTATTATCAAATTTAAATTAATATTTATATTACACTGACCATAGGAGTGGGAGAAAGAGATTCAAGAATTAAAGTATCTCCCCTGGTTTCTTGTATGTGAACAAAGAATCAATCATTGTCAATGAATAGCCCTTCTCCCATTCTCAATGCTGCAGTGATGACTTATTTCACTAACTTTATCTACTGAATTAGACTATTAATTTGATTTGTCATTTATCGTCTTCTGAATTAGGAAATACTGTGTTTTCAATCTTAAAAATAGAAATCATACATAGCTGGTATTTTCAAATGTTGCCAGTTTACTACTTAAAGTAAAATTATGATCTCTATTAAGTGAAAATGTAGATTAAATAACTACTAATGATGGTTAATATTGCCAATTTTATAAGGACTAGGATCACCTAGGAGCCAAGCCTTCCAGCATACCTGGAATTTTCTGGAATGAGAGATTTTCCAGAATAGGATAACTGATAGGAAGAGATAGGAATGCCTAGCCAAACTGTTTTATGAGCTGTGGTCCTACACTTAATAAAAGAGAGGGGGCCAGTGGAGAACTCAGGTTCCTTTCCTTATGCTTCTTGTCTAATGATACAATGTGATCATCAGCCTCAAGCTCTGAAAATGGGTCAAAATTAACATTTCCCCCTTAATCTGACTTCCTAGGATATTTTCACAGCCCTGAAACAAATAACTAATAATTCAAATATGATAAGTTTTTCAGCTATAATTAATGAAAATATAGATATTATTATACCTTCCCTATGTATTTAAATTAAGAATTCTGGAATGATTAGTAAAGCAATAAATTCTCCTGATTACTTTTATACTCAAAACAATGTATGGTTGTTACTCCAAAATCTAATTAATCATCTTTATGCTTCAAAATCTTTCTTTAGCATCTGACAGTGTACACCATTACTTTCTTGGCACACTATTTTTGACCCCGAAGATTCCTATCTTAGTTAGGATTTCTATCATTGTAAAAAGACACCATGACCACAGCAACTCTTTAAAAAAATTTTTTAATTTGGGCTGGTTTACAGTTCAGAGGTTTAATTCATTCTCATAATGGTGGAATATGGCAGTGGTCAGGAAGACAAGGTGCTAGAGAACTACATGAAAATTCTAAATCTTGTGCAGGTAACAGGAAGTGTTCTGAGGTATTGAGCATGGTTTGAGTATATATGAGACCTCAAAACATGCCTCCACAATAACACACTTTCTCTAAGAAGATCATATTCACTTCAATAATGCCACAGATACTAACTGTGCCACTCTCTTTGGGGGCCATTTTCTTTCCAAGCACCACAGTGCTGAATTCTCAACTCTCCCATGTTTCACAATTTCTCCTTAAATAGCTTTTTTTTCTTCTCTTTTTCTACTTACAAACATGAGGGCTATATGGTTGGAAGTTTCTCTGAAACTCTTCAAAAAAAAGAGAGAATTTCAAAGAAAAATCAAGAACTTAGAATGAAAGTAGAAAGTTGGTAGGTAGAAGAAAAGGTGCTTTTTGCTTTGATTTTCTTTCAAAATGATTATATATTCATATAAATTTGAAAATATAGTGGCATACTTTTGTACCTTTGACAAATGATTTTATGTGTATCTCAAAGTAACAGCAAACATCAAACTTGAAGGTGAATACCCACTTCATTCCCATTAAAGTCAGATCAAGAATATATTCCTCAGTCATTGAGATTCATGGTGATTTATACATACTTTGCTATTGCTGTTTGAAACACTGAATAAACAGTAAGATAAAGACACAATTACAGTTTGGTAGATTTTTATTACTTTTTACCTTGAGACCCAGGAAAGTCTATTGTGCCCTTCTTAGTAAGAAATCTTTCATAACAATATAATGATGTGACTTTGCTCAGTATTGAAATAGTTATAACTATCAATAAATTTTATGTTCCTAACATAAGCAATGCCAGAATACTATAAGCAAAAATCTAATTCAAATCAACATTAAAAAATATATTGTATTACCAAGAAACTTTGTAAGAATGTGCTTTACGGATGTTTATATAAAATAACAAATTAAAAATCTCTTATGAGGGTTATAAATAAAGTATTAAATAACTGCATAGAAAAATATGTTTCTGACTAGTAAAACTCAATATTATCTTCCTTTCTCCCCTCTGCTTATTAATTCTCAAACGATAAAAATATTTACATGTAATATACATAATCATAAATGTATTTTAATAAACTGAACTTGATAAATGTAAGGTATTTGTAATTAAAAGAAAACATAAAATATAAGTGTAAAAGTACCAGTAATCACACTAAAGAGAGATTTGGAATGTCAAAATGGGTTGTGGCAATACAATAGAATACATTAATGACATTGAATTTAAACTGTACAAATAATATTGGTGTGGGTAGATAAAAGATACATAACAGAAATGCGGAACAAACAAAAGTCAAATTTTTATGTAATAAAAACTTTATAAACTTTAAAATGTCATAAACTTTAAACTTAACCATTATTTAAACAATGAACTATTTAGAAAGCTAAATTATATCTACAGGCATAGTAAATGCTAGGTTGGAAAAAACTAATTTCATTTCAAAATACATAATTATGAATGTAATTAATAACCCAGTTTTAATGGAGAATAAGTTTTATAATTCAAGCTTATATATAGGAAAATGTAGGCAATGCTAAAGTTGTATGTAGTAATTTTTAAAATGTAAACTTTAAAGGCACATTATCTTTTAACAAAATTTTTTTTGAATTAGTTGGAAAAAAACATGTTCAGCATATTTGACATGAAGTTAACATATTTCCTATAGAAAGCCTCATAATAAAAATACTCAAATCAGAATTATATAACTCATTTTAAAATTAATTAATCAATGTTTTTATTATTGTTTGTCAATGATACATGTGGGCATGATTGTGCTATGGCACTTGTGTAAACATCAGAAACAACTTTGTGGAACTACTTATCTCCCTGCATATTTACACATATTTAATTTAAGTCTGTAGAGGCATTATGTTATTACATTGTAAATAATTGTTCCACTTACTGGTATAATAAAAACACGGATGGCTGAAGGCAGACAGGAAGTGTTGGTGGAGCCACACTAAGAAAACTCTTGGAAGAGGGAGAACAGAGCAGAAATTCCATGGAGACACCACGATGAGATGCCAGCAGATGCACAGGAAAGAATCTGAAGTGCTGCTCTGAGAAAAGGTACCAAGCCTCATGGCTAAACAAGCTAAGAGACATGGGTTAGTTTAAGAGAAAGAGCTAGCAAGTTATATTCCTTAGTGATGTGGGAATGCCTTTCTGTATGCTGTGAATAGCAATCTTTAAATAAAGGAGCTGTTTTGGCCCATGACAGGCACCATAGAAGAAGTAGGAGGAGGAATCAGAGTAGGTAGGAGGAGCAGGGCAGAGTCAGAGAGAAGGAGCCAGAAGTCCAAAGGATCAACATGTAAGGAGAGACAGATGGAGCCAGAAGCCAAAAGGAGCAACATGTAAGGAACACAAGTGAGCCACGGGCCTCATGGCAGACAAATTAATAAAAATGGGTTGATTTAAGATGTAAGAGCAAGCTAGCAATGTGCCTGAGTCATAGGCCAAAAAGAATGAAGTTAATATAAGCATCTGAGTCATTTTGGAGGCCTGAGCAGTGGGCTGCTAAGGGATCTGGGGCTGCAGGTCTGTGGTCTAGGCCTCTGGCTTCCCAAGAAACCAAGATACTACTACATTGTAACACCTTAGAGTTAATTACTTCTTTTTATGTTTTCTTTAATTTCTTCTTGTTCTCTGTGTGTGTCTGTGTTGCTTATGTATATATGTGGATGGAAGTCAGAAGAGAGCATCAGATCCCCTGAAGGTGGAGCCATCGGGAATACTAACATGCTTGCTGTTAGTGAGAGGAAATGAGCTGGACGTTTCTGTAAGAACAGTAAGCATTATTAGTAAGTCCAACTCTCAAATTACTTCCTAATTTTACCAAAATATAAATTTAATTAGGTAGAATATATGAGATTTTTTGCACAGTTCCAGTATTTGTTAATCAATTTTGAATATTAAATTTCTTGTGTTTATAGTAGAACTACCTGTTTGCCAGAATAACTTCATGCACTAGTCTAGTGATACGCAGCAAGGGCATTTAAAGAATCATTTCTTTTTAAGTTACATAAAGATTGATATTTGGTGACTGACCCAATATATACAGCAATAGACAAATATCAACCAACAGTACCTCCAGATAATAAACTTCAAATGCTGGGAAATGTTTAGATGTCTGGGCACTAAATGATAAAATTTGGCGTTACATATATACTGTCCCTCAAGCTTCACTCAAGCATAAGCAGGGATCCATGCAGAAAAGCCATGAAAGACTAACCAGAGGACATTCTTTATACTGAATATCCCAGATATCCTTGAATCTCAAAGTATCCAGTATAGGAGGGGAGAAAACCTTTCAAAAATAACACATATTTGATTTCTGATAAGCTTTATAAGTTTCTTGTCCTTAGTAAAATTTTCTCTGGTTTTAAAAACTGGGCAAAATGACATTTGTGTATTATGATTTTTGAAGAACACTTTATACTTGTCATTTGGCTATAGTTCCCTCTATAGGTCCTTCATTGATGTGTCTCAGTGATAGAGAACATTTTAGTCTAGAAAAATACCAAGTTTCTAATTAAGGAAGACTGATGTCAGATGTCCTTTTATACTCTGTAATTATATCTTATTACCATTTGTTAAGAAGCTGTTTGGGTCTATGGCAATACATCTTCGAAGCAAGTGAGAAAATGTGGTGGGATTCAGGTGTCAGCTGATAAGGTCTGAAGATGCTTATCCAGGGTCCCGGGCTCCTGGAGGGGGTGTGGCCAACCCCATTGATAAGGAGCTACTGGGATACTAGGAACTCTCTTCCTGGTTCCTGGATGTTGGAGAGATCGGATTGGAATCCATTGTCCGTCCATCACTCGTCCATCTCTCGGATACTCCAGTCCCTGTTCAGGTGCCACTATAATCTGTTACTTGTATTGTGAGTGTTGATTTATATTCTAATAAATATTAATCTTGGACTGGTGCCTTGTAAGTAAAACTCCGCCTACAAGAAAACCAAGCATAAATAAAGATGAAGAAGAATGAAATCAAGGAGATGCTGAAAGCTGCTACTCAAAGCACATGATATAATAGAACACAGGTAAAGCTACAGAATACATGGTAGTATATACATTAATTGAAATGGGCTAATAATAGCTAGTTAGTTGCTAATGAACCTTAGCCATTAGACAAACAGTTGTAATTAATATAAGCCTCAAAATAACTATTTTATAAGTGACTGCAAGACCACAGGTAAAAAAATAAAAATTTAAAAAAGTAAAGGGTTTTTTGGCCTGTGGCCTAGACAGGTCAAAACACCCAGCTACAGAAGAAAAATTGAATGTTATTTTCTCAATACTTAGGAGTTGTTCAGCAAATGAGACTTTCATGCTAAAATACAGAAAGCTCACAGCATCCTAAAACTAGCTTATCATCATATAATCATCATTCTACCTTCTTTATTTTCTTTTTTTTCTTTGTGTTTTTTTTGAGACAGGGTTTATCTGTGAAGCTGTGGCTGTCCTGTGACTCACTGTGTAGACCAGGCTGGCACTGAACTCAGAAATTCAACTGCCTTTGTTTCCTGAGTGCTTGGGTTAAAGGTGTGTACCACCACCATCTGGCCTCATTTAATCATTTTTATTTTATTATTTATTGTAAAAAATATCTTTTTTTTCTATCCATGTATCCCCTTGTTCCTCCTCCCTTCCATCTCCTAGTCCCTCCCAGTCAGCCTTTAGCCTCCCACTCCCTATCTCCTCATCCCTTTTAAAAAAACTTATTATTCAAATAGAATTATATCACTTTCCCTCCCTTTAACCCCCAGCCCCTCTGATATATGATTCCCTCACATGCCTCCCACTGTCACTTCAAGTCAATAGCCTCTTTTTTCTTTATTATTGATATACATATATGTATGTTTCTATAAATTTATAAAAATACAACCTGCATTGCTGTTTATGTGTCTGTGGTTTAAAATCTGACCACTCTGATTGGATCACACATCAAAATGTCAGTTATCTCTGGTGGAGGATAATTCTGAATAGTATTTAGTTGCCTATAGATATTGGCTAAGGATATAACCCACAGAGAGTTTTATAAATTAGCATGTCTGCAGATATTGTCAACATTTAGATCCTATATATGCATCCATTTCTAGGTAGGGTAGATTTCCTGGTAATCTAGCTCCTAATCTTTTCTCTCTTCAGTGAGTGGCCCTGAACCACAAATGGAGGACTTGTGTTATAGATATATCCATTGGTTCTTGGGGACTTATCATCTGTTGATCTCTGCACTGTGTTCAGTTATGGTTTTCTATGACCATCTCCATTTGTAGTTAGAGGTTCTGTCCCAGCCTTGCCAGCCTCATGGTCCAGACCCAACCACTGCTGCTAAGCATCTCAAAAAAATGGCTCAGATGCGTATATTAATTACATGCTGATTGTCCCATGGCTAGGGCTCATTGCCACTTAGCTCTCTCATCTTAACTCAACCCATTTCTACCAATGTGTCCTGCCACACTACCTGTGGCTTACCTATTTCTTTACATCTTGCTTCTTGGACAGTTGGATCAAATTTCAAGATTAAAGCTCCTTAAATCAGGTACTATTCCCATTAAATTTATTACTTTACTTTCAAGATATAACACATAATAAGAATGATGAAATCACTTTATTTATATATGTGCACATATATTTATATATAATCATATACATGGCAAAGAAACTGCAGAAACATTATTCTAGTATCTATCTAGATTTGAAATTCAGTGAACATAAATATAATAAATAAACAAGATGACTCTCTTAGATTTTGATAATAAACAGAAAGCAGAAAGGAAGCTATTCTTATTTCTAAAATAAAATGCCTTCATATTTAATATTAAAGGAAGGATAGAGAAAGCTTTATAGATGCTATTGGGAATTAAGGAGAGGAATCCAATTCTAATAGAAGATTTGTGTTGGTCTAGATTCAGCAGTAGAAAATGAAAATTTATTTTTAATGTGTAGCTGCTAAATGAAGTGTGAAGCTTCCCTTCAAGATTAATGCAAAAACAGTTCTTAAGGCTTAATGCCAAAAGGAAGAAAAGTAATAAAAGGACTAGCATATAACTTCTCTTTTTAAAATCAATGAAAAAATGGAGGAGCAAACACTGCCAGGAAAATAAATAAGAGCATGTACTTCATAAACTAGTTTAAATATATGAAATAAGTACTGTGAGAAGAGAGCTGCTTCTTAATCCAAGAATAACCATGCTCCTGGAGAGAAAGAAAAATGCCTCTACCAAAGTGATGTAAGGAAGAAAATTAAACTTGAAAACATACTTAAGTGATTTCCCTAACACATTAGTGTAGATAAGCTGCAAAGGAAAAAAATGTGAAGCTAACAGGGGCTTGATCTGGTTGACCCTTTCATGAGGTGCCACTATGTATTATATTCTCTCTCATTCAGCATCCCCACCACAAATCTCCTGGCATGAAACACAATCTTCCAAGTCTTTTGCTTTTATCCCTCTACATAAAAGCACACACTCAACTTCTTGATTGAATATTTCTTTATTTACCTAGACTTTGAACATTCTTTCTTTTTTTATTTAATGAAAAGATCAGGGCAAATGAAACCTTCCAATTTGAATAACTATTTGTAGCACACAACTTTTGGTGAATTTCAAAGAAGAGTGAGAATGTGATAGACCAACTTTAGCATAAATTAAGGATGCTCCCTTATTGCTTATCAGTTAACTAATTGATGCTGTACTCTTATACCTCAATCACCAAAAATTGAGACTTTATATAATTCCTAGAAATATTTTCTTCTTCCCTTGGCTACATTGAAAACCATTTGTAATTTCTTCTCTCATTTTCTCTCTCTCTCTCTCTCTCTCTCTCTCTCTCTCTCTCTCTCTCTCTCTCTCTCTCTCTCTCTCTCTCTCTCTCTCTCTCTTCATTTTCTACTGCTGAATATAGAAAATAAAAATCTTCCACTAGAGAATCCACTCCTTAATTCTTGAAAGCATCCATAAATCTTTCTGTATTTTTACTTTAATATTAAATACTGATTGTGGGAATATAATAAAAGATTCAAAAGTTTTGGAGATACCAGAGGAATCTACCCATAGTCAGTCTAGGAGGATCAGAGAGTGGTGATTCACACCTTTAATCCCAGCACAGGGAGTATCCTGGGAGTGGTGACCTACTCCCTTAATCCAAACTGAGTTTGAGATCGTCTTAGTTTACAGAAGGAGTTCCAGGCTCCCAGGCAGGCAGTGGTGGAGCCATGCCTTAACTGAGCAAAGAGAGTATTTAAGGCAGACATAGAAAGGCAGAAGAGGCCAAGAGAAGCCAGGCTGAGGAAGCTGGAAAATGGCTGGGTAAGATCTGACTGTGGGTAGATGCCTATATCTCTGAAACTTTTGAACCTTTTATTATATCACCACAACTGATGCATTTTATTTTAAAAGACAAATAATTATTTGAACAGCTTAGGATATCAAAAATGGACTTCAGTTGGAAAGATCTTTATTTTCTTGATATCATTTGAACTGCACCACAAATCTTTCCATACTGAATGAAAGCATCTAAGTCCAAAATTCTGTTAGTTGAATGTTCTTTTTTTAATCTTTGGAGAGACCTCATCTATAATTATTTATTCTTCCATCTATGTTATTGTTTGTTTCCTAAGCTTTGTGGCATATATATATATATATATATATATATATATATATATATATATATAAAACATTTATTTTCTATTTTGTAATTATTTTGTAAATATTTGTAAATTATTAATATAATATATTAATTCACATATAGATTTTTCCTGAGATTACTCCTAGTGATTAATGTCACTGTTCATTTTATTTATGTGATGCATTCTTTTCTCATTTCTCCTTTAGGAAAACACTCAGTCACTGTCCATATTGCTATGCTCCTTGAAATCTGATTTATATAAACTTTATCTGCTTGGAACCAGTTTTAAGGTTTCCAGTTTACCTATTGAAAACCTCCAAAAAGAGATCAAAACACATAGGAAAAATCAGCTCTTGTTAGATCTGCTTGTCCATCTATCTGTCTATCTGTATCTGTGTGTTTTTCTGTCTGTCTCTCTTCATCTTTGTATCTCACTAGGTAACACATTTTTATTCTTCTGCTTCTAAGCAGAATTTTTCTCTCTGAGTTTCAGTTTTTCCTTCAGTGTGTTTTAAGTTTAAATGTGATCATGAGTATCCATTTTGATTAGCCTTGGGGTCATTCACCATTCTCTTCAGTTTTGCTATATAGAGTTGTATGCTGTTTGCTCCACAATGTTCCATGTGTTATTGTCTTGATTTTTGAGTTATGATATCACATTGCCTTATGTTAGCTGATAAAGTATTTAGCAGGTAGGGGCTGTGTTGGAGGTCCTCAAGTCATCAGGAAACTGTTTTGAAAAGGCCTTGTGAGATTTCAATCATTCTTAGGCTTCTTATTTTGAGAAATTAATATATTTTTCATTCACACTCTTGCCATCTAAAGTGATAATCGCACAAGAAACAAGCTAGTGGCTACACTATGCCTTTATCTGCCGCCCCCCAAACTGTGAAGCTAAGCAAATCCTTTTTCTTTATAATCTTATCCTATCTTAAATATATTTTCTAAATTTTTATTTATTCTTGTTAATTTTATAAGTGTAAATAATATCTTTTTATCAGTATCACCATCTATTGCCCTCTATTGTTCCTCTCCTACTTCCTATTAATCTCTTTATCTTCTCAACAAGTCATTTCCCACCTTCATGTAATTTTTTTAATGATTCACTGAATTTGATTAAGGTTGCTTTTATGAGTCATGGGTGTGGGGTTAATTTCTGAAACATAGGCAACCAACCCAAACAAAGAAGAACTGTTTCTCTATCTTGCAACAGCAATTAATTGCAAATAGATTCTCAGCCAGAAGTGGGCCATCATGTGACACCCTTATGCCCATGATGGAATATCTGCAGGTAAAATTATATGTATGTTATATTCAGATATCCATAACTTCTGTGAATTCATAAGTGCAATATTCTTGTCATGCCTAGAAGACAGTATTTCTTATATTCTTTTCCATGGTTCAGCATTTTATTGTTTCCATCACTCTTCCATCATATTCTGTGAGTTTTAAAGTATGGGATATAGATGTTATTTTTAGAGCATCGTGATAGTACTTATTATTTTAGCACTCTTACCATTGTGAGTCTCTGCATTAAAAATTGCTTGCCTTTTGTAAACACAATCTTCCCTGTCTCTGATATTGGGCTACAGTCATGAAACTAGCCTAGTAAACTATAATATGATGCATAATAATTTTAAGGATTCTGTATTAATATTTGTTTCAATTGTCATTACTATGCTTTATTTATTGCTGGAAACATAACTGATATAACATGCAATACAATAAGTCTTAGAAAGCAAAATTTAATGCAGAAAATATCCATTTTCTTATAGAACAGGGGATTAAAAAGAAGTAATAGTAACCTGTGTCCTTACATGTTATTGTAATTAACACTGATGACATTAGACAAATTAAAGGAAGATAATAAATGACTTTCTCAGCCTGAATTGCAGCATATGGATTTATCTAGCTATCTACCTGTGCAGAAAAGAAAGAAGAGAGAAAGCAAGAGATAGAGGAAGGAGACAATAGGAAAATGAAAGTCGGGAGGAGCTGAAGCTTTTTAAGGCCAAGTTCAATGTGCCAATGGAAATCAAAATCTTCTGGATCTTGAAGAATTTGTCTCCTATAGTTAAGAAAGGGATTTCTGAGACCAAAGTGATATCATATTTAATGTACTTCTATCAGCAATTCAGCTAAAACAATGATCATTCTCACGTTTGCAGCAATTAGTTCACTAGTGGAAACTTTATCTTCTTTCCCTTTGACTCTGATATAAATAGAACCTACTTGTCACAACACAGTGTGATCATTCTGACAAACTGAAAATCAGGAATGTTTTTCAAGTCATACTGAGTCCTTGTGCTGCTGACCAATAAAGAAGGAAGGAGGTTACCAAGAAAAACAAAATTTCTTCCTTAGAGCAGAGGAAATGAGAAACATACTTAGAAAAAAAAATTCTCTATGCTATCTTCTTGTGCTTCCTTACAGAAACTAAGTAACTATAAAGATGTATTAACAACAGTTCAGATTTTCAAACCTTTGAAAGTTTCAAAACTTTCATAAAGATGAGAAGAGTGCATCTGTGGGAGGTGGAATAAAATAGAAGTGGCCATCATCATGAGAAATTATTCTAGTGTCTTCATTTTGGGGATCATCCCTATTATCTTTAACGGTATCTTTTGCTTTATAATTTTTATTTTTCTTACCTTTTGAGATTATAGTATAATTGAATCATTTTCTTCATCCCTTTCCTCCCTTCAAAATCTCCCATATATTTTCTTGCTATTTTTCAGATCAATGGTCTCTTTTCAATAAATGTTGTTGCATATATACAAGCATATTCATAAACACAAACACAATCTGCTTATTTTATATAATTTTGCTTATATGTATATTTTCATGTCTGATCATTTGGTATTGGACAACCCATTTGTGTGGCCTTTCCTGAGGATGAATATTTCTCCATTTATCAGAAATTCTTCATGTTCTGTAGTAGTTTGTTGAGGTCTTCTGTTCTACCAACACGCCTTCTGCTTTAGATGTCTTTGCTATTGTCCACGTTCAGACAATATTTAGGCAAACATGTTAATGAGACATTACTGGTAAAGCTTCTGGAATTACAACAAGAGAGACTATAACAGCATTCTTACTGACCCTTTGGATCTCCACAAACTTTCTGCCTTGTCCTGATAATATATCCTCAATCATCTGTTCGAAAGGCTATTGGTTTTCTTCTGATCCCACTCCAACACACAGTTTAAGTTGAAATAGTCTATCATTTCACATTTAAATAATTGCCTATTTTCTTTCAAGTAGTATATGTCTGTCACGTGTATTGTATCAAATCATTTTTCCATTGTATATAAGTATGTATGTAGGACTTGAATAATCTAAGTTTAGCTTCACAATCTACTAGTATCTTAGATTTTTTCATAACCTTGTTTTCTGCATTTATTTATTTATCTAAATTATTCACTATATTGATGATAATAGGCTTTTAAGTGAAGTCACAATCTAATACAGTGACTATAAAAGGAATTCAGAGGTGTTTGTAAATGAACCCTTCTCTGATTATTTCCTTTCTTTATGAAATCTCCCATGGCAAGCATAATCCTAAATTATAGTTTAATGAATATTTTTCAACTATTCATGTTGTTTTGTTTGTACTTTTGAATTTTAAGTATAATATAATGCCAGATAAGACATGTCTATTAAGGGAATGAATGAGGGTAAGTCAATATTTCCTAGTAATAAAGAGAATGTAAATGTAGACAGTAAAGAAACATGTGTCATGAAACACAGACATTGTTTTCAATTTTTTTCAATAATGAACACACATATACTATAAATAGAATGCAATTCATTTGAAAAGTATGGGAAAATATTCATTTAATCATGTCTGAAAATGAAATGGAAGGAGCAGTATCAGTGTACATTAGCAGGGAACCAGGGGCATATATGAACAGACATGGTAAATATACTCTTTTTCACACATGAAGGACCACAACAGCCTATTAGTCAGCCATGCACCATGCCAGGCATACATGCTGGAAGAGTCAGGAATATCCTGACAAACCAAACAACAATAATTTATTTATTCAAAATTTCTAATATTGATAACTCTATATCCATTGCCATTAGTTTCAGGCAAAAAGAATGAGATTTGAGCAATTTTGTAAGCTTAATTAATAAACCACTGTCACAAGGGTGATGATATTGGAGGTGTCCTTTCTTGTCATATCTTTGAAAGTTAACACAGATTAGTGAGCATTGGGTGAAGGGATGTCTTCATTTCAGCAGATGTTACAAAATTAAATTATGAATCAAACATCCAAGACATGACTAACATTGAAGGAAGTTTCCAGGCTCCTGAACTCTGAGAAGACAAAAGCATATTTGATTGTACAAGAAAAACAATGCTTTGGCTAAATGATATTCCTCAGTATCTCATAACTAATGCTTCCCTCTAATCACATCTCATTACATGTCATATGCAAGGAGTGATATAACATAGACACAACATGAGGAAGCTTCCTGGCATCATGGATGGTTGCACTGATTTTATTGCCCTCTGGTTAACAATACTATAGGAATCTCCAGTGAGGACCTTACTCATGTCTTCCACATTCACAAGCAAACCTCTAATAGATTACAATTATCACAGCCTGGCGCTGGATAAGAGATACCTAATTTATGAGCATAGTCTGTAATAAACTGACTTCTGGCAAGTTTTATTCCCTCAATGGCCTCAAATAGAAAGTAAGAAAGTATTATAAAACAAAGATGTTTTGACTTTAATACGTCATTTTTACAGCTCTTACTATACAAATTATCATACATTAAGTTTCCCTTAAAAATTAATGTTTTGATTCTAAACACAATTTTATGTGGAAATAGAGTAGTAGAGATATAACTAGATATATTGGTGTGATATATAGTTTACAGTGAACTTATCTCAATACAATGAAATAGATCTCATTGCTTTATGGAATCATGCAATGAAATATTCATATATAAGATAGATGGTATGACAAGATATAGGCATTCCATGAGCTTAGGAAGGCCTAGAAGTAGAACTTAGAGAAAGATCATGAGCATCTCTTTATCCATGAACTTCAGAAGTAGCATCCCATTGCCAACAATGTAAAGTTTGTAATTCCATATCCAGAATAGTAACAGAATAAATTTCTATTCTCTGACCCTACTAGCTTGTAGTATTTTGAGAGTTACAAAATATGAAAACACAAATGTTTGGAATATATTTTCTTTAATTTTTAAAATTTAAACTTGTCTTAGATAATTCATACATGTACATAGTGCATTCTGCTTTTCTCACCTCAAACTATTTTTATTGCTTTTCTATCCTTATTAAATAAATTTCTCCCCTGCTCTCTCCAAGTTTCTCACCCAGTTTCATAACCCAACAAGTTTAACCAAATTGTCTGTGAACATCCCTGGCATTTTCCATGAACTGAACAGGTAAAACTCTTTCCTTCACCAAAACAGTGCCTTCTAATTTTCCATTCCCTGGCCTCTAGAGGGAGCTAAACTAAAAAGAGAGGCCATCCTACAACAATTTCTGAATGTGTAAACTTGGGTTACATTCAAAAGTATATATTTTACATGTATTTAAAAAAGCAACATTTATTAACTACAGAATTTTAAATCATGACATAAAATCTTCCATAAACAAATATTTATCACTAGCTATGCATCATTCTGTCCCTACAGGATATTCATTTTAAAGATATTAACAAAGCCTATTTCTATATTTAAAAGCCTGCAGATATCTAAAAAAAATCAACAAAGAATGATGTAGCACAATAAATTAATTTAATATTTTTGTATAACAAATATGAAAAATATTAATTATGTTACTGAAATACAAATACAGAAATAACCTGGCATTCATTTTTCTAATTTTATACTTAATCTTGGGTTTTATTTATTTTTCTCTAAGAGAAAATTATGTGATGATTATACATTTATATAATATGTGTTCTCTTTATTAACTTACACAGTCTTATTTTTATTTAGAATAAAGCTGTATTTTTTGTGTTCTACTTGAATTCAAGGTATTTTTGAAAATTATTTGCCAAAACAGGAAAAAAATACTTTTCATAAAAGTTCCAATCAAGATTGGATAAATGGAATTTTAAGCCTATTAATGACATAATTCAACTTCATAAACTATAATTTTAAGTTTTCAAGTCAAAGATCATCATGAGGTCAGCACTTAGATGTATTATTTATTTTACATATGTCATCCTGTTGATTTAAAACTGTGAATTTTAAAAAATGTGTAGTTGCTTGGTTCCTAACTGAGGATATTAAAAATTAATTTCCCAAAGTAATTATTATAAGTGGCTCTGGCTACTTTTCAGAAAAAAATGTTTTATTTAGCTTACAGCCAGAGAAAAGTAAATCTTCAATACTGGTGTCAACTTCCTCTGAGAAGGATCTCATTGCTGATGTTCGTCCAGTGGCAGCACCACATGTGTAGATCACATGGAATCATAGGAACTCATAGGCACTAATGACTTGTGAGAATTACATTCATTCATTTCACAGATGCACTGACAATGATCAAACCACCTTTCTAAGTACACACAGTTATCACTTATATCAAGGACCAGCTCTCCAACAGTAAAACTCTGGAAGAGGAACCATTTCCAAACCATAGCAGAAACAGTGTTTGAATGCAACTAACTTTAATTTGTTAGTATTTCCAGTTTTTGAAATCTAGGAATTAACTACTATTAGCCTCAGAGAATTGCAAAGATTCAGAAAGTATAGACTTAAAAATAAATGGAATTCAGCTTTCCTAATATGATGGATTGTACAATTGCAAAAAGGGAAATTTTAATATTCTTTTCACTCTGGTTTTAACAGCTCAATTAGAATCATTTCCATCTTGTGTTATATACAATGCTAACCTAATCCCTGACCTTCTTGGAATACTTCTTTTATTTGTTCTTAAGAAATAGTCTTGATTTCACTTAAAAATTAATTATTATAAAAAGAAATGTGTCAAGTACTCTCTGACTAGAAATGCAAATTGGTTTATGTGTAAAGATGTTAAAATCCAAGTTTCAAAGTCTTCTTTTAAATGGATCTGAAACCTGAAGGATGAAATGATAGAGTCAATTTTATCTTATGAATGCAGTCATCAAAGAATCCCTTATGCTGTTTGGCTTCTGTGTTATTCCATTTCATAATGGGCTTTGAATGAAGACGGATGAAAGTGAACATCATTAAAGCAGATGATTCATGGAGAGCAAGTCTTTAAAGACAGTTAACTATTGATGAAAAATGTCAGTATCATTATACACTTGTACAGTTGAAAAGGATTAAAATGTAGACACTAAGAAAAGGTAATACTGAGTAACCTAGGAACTAACTCTGAGGAAACAAACATTAACTTCTGACTACCTAACGATACCAGTCATATGGGATGGGAATTTGCTTGGTAACATCAAACATCAGGCCCTAGGCCGTGGTAAATGTGACTCAATCATCATCTCTTCGTTCATTCATTTTTAAAATTTAGTTAAGCTTTGTTAAATAAAAAAAAAGAAAGATACACTAATGCTAACCAACTACTCAGCTTCTATTGCCATACTTTCTAGTCAATCTTTACTCAGGTTAAGAATTGTGTGACTAGTTTTAGAAATCAAATGCCATATGTAGCTGTAAGTAATCCTTCTGAGATAAAGCAATAGACTGACTCCAGGTAGTTCTCAACTTCCAGTCCCCATAATATATGAATGAATGACAGTGAACTGAGACAAGAGTAGATGGACAGATGTTACATTAAAAAAAAATGAAACCTGATTTCTGAATTAATAAGTAACTAGGGGAACCATCCTGAAAAGTATAAATTTATTTAAATTTCAGTCATTGAGACATGTAAATGTTATTTTGTGAAGCCAAGATCATTTTGTTTGAAACCATGCCCCTTGCATTTCTTCATTAATTTAATAGATATCATCTAGTATTTTTATCTGGTTATGTGGAAGTTTCTACATATATCGTATTTTTAAAAGATCACTGATTTGTAGTGGAACTGCTGATCCAAAGCTGGTTTATCACTATTCTAGTGTTTTACTTGTTTGTTATATATGATGTGCCCATGATAAACCAACAGAATCTGAAGGCATCTTGTTTGGATTTCAGTTTGAAAAAGAGTATATCTAACTTAGATGTTCACTTAAATATTAAAAGCCTTTATACCTTCAGATTTATGGTTGTTAAAAGTAACTCCAATGCCAATTACTTCATTGAAGCTCAAAGTACCAGTTAAAGGAAACTCATAATTCTTTTTCCAGAAACATATTCCTAAAAATCCTCTGTTATTTCTATTTAATGTGTGTTTTTCAAACACTTCTTATACTTGTTTCCAATAAATGCGTGGGATACAATTGAAATAGGACACATCAAATATCTTGGGGTTACATAGACAATGCAAATTCTAGATAATAAAAGTTATGTGTCAGTTTTTAATGGAATAATTTTACTAGTGACATTTTTCTGCTTCTTTCTAGAGCCATGCGCTAATGGGGAAAGTTTCTAGGTTGTGACATTCTGTATAGAGGGGCTTTTTCTAGTTCACATTTTCAACAAATTCATTATCTTTGAGAATAACAGATTTATGTAGTCAACCTTTTCTAACTCCCCATGTTGTGCTAACATTAGACATTGCCAAGCCTACCTCTCAAAAGACCTATTAAAATCTAAAAAAGCTTCAGACCTTTGGCAGATCCTCTCAGGGAATATGTTGATGCCAGGAATTAGTAAAATTTCTAAACTTATTCTTTTAGTAATTTTTGACTTCTGTGAATATTTTTACTTTCTTATTTATTCTTTATGTCTTTCATATTATGCCTTCTGATCCCATCTTTCTCCCCTCCCCCAGAATAAAAGAAAAGAAAATTTCAAAGAATAAAGGTGAAGAGGAGGAAATCTTGTTATAAAAGCTGCATTGTGGCACAGTGAGTCATTCAGCAAACACTTTTATCCATAAATTTTTACCTCCAGGCATTCCTGTCAAAGAATTTTTGATCTAGTTCAAGGACTCTGGTGTCATATCTCTGGACCCTCAATGGGACTCTTCTTGGAGACCCTGTTGCTGTCCTGTTATGTAGATTCTGCCATCCTGGATCTGTAGTACTAACCCTTCCCTCTCCCCACTGCATGCTCCAGCAGATCACAGATCAGATGGATTTTGGAATGGACCAACACATAACCCTGGTTCAGGGCCTGGATAGTTACAGGCTTGGTCGTATCACCAACTTCTTTACCCTTTCTTTGCCATAAAGGTGAGTTCTCTACCATTGCCCTGCCTTAACTACTTCACTCCTTATAGAGATGTTTCAAAGGGCTGGGACAGTTCTCCTGCTTTCACATCTTTAGATCTTCAAGCTCAGTTCTCTCATACCTATACATTCAGGACCAGTTCTACTGTGGTGTCCAGGTAAGGTATAGGGGCCTCTCTCTTTAGTGTTGTAGCTTTTGAACTCTGAATTTTTGTCACATCTCTACCCTCAGGATTAAATGAAAGATTAGTGTTAATCTTTCATCTGAAATTAGTTAGTACTTCTAACTAATGATTGCCTTATGCCCCACTCCAATTTGAGTAGATATCCTCAGGTCAAGATGTGGCCACACTAGCCAGAAGAACATATAGACAAACATAAGCAGACAGACAGCAGACACTCCCTGCTGGACAAGAGTACACTCTGCCCACCAGAACTCAAGTTTGGTCACCCACTTTTGGACCTCTCCCACTCTGTAGGGGTTCTCCTGATGTTATCCTCAATCTTGCCTCCCCTTCCTCACTGTCATGTCCTAGCCCACAGTTTGGGTGGAGAGCCCATGCTGGATAAGACACCATGCTAGTTGTCAGAAGTCTAACCCTCAACTTGGGAAGAGAATCTCTACACAACGACAGGCAACAGAGACCAGAAGACCAGGGATGAAACAGAAACCCAGGAAAAAACACCCACTCAACAAAGACAAACTTAGAAATTATACTTAGACTTAAAACCACCTCAAAATCCAAAGGTCTAGACTCCAGAGTGAGAACATAGTCAACAGTACCCAGAGAAATATATCACCACCTGAGCACAACTACCAAACTACAGCAAGCCCTAAATACTCCAATACAGATAAAGAACAAGAAAACCATGTTAAAGGTGATTATGAGGTGATAGAGATCCTTAAAGAAGCGATCAATTTCTTAAATAAATTAAGGAAAAAAATTAAAAAATGGAAGAAAGGAATAAATGCCTTAAAGAGAAGAGGAAACAAGCAGTTAAAGGAAATAAATAAAACTGTTTATGACCTAAAAATAGAAATAAAAGCAGAAAAGAAAGGCATAACTGAGGTTGTTATGGAAATAAAAAAATGTCTAGATGAGTGAACAGGAACTACAGAGGCAAACATTGCCAAAACAATACAAAAGGTGGAAGAGAAAATTTCAAGCACTGAAGATGATAAAGGAAAATAATAAATCTAAAAAAAAAAAAAATTGAAGCAAAACATTCAGGGAATCTGAGACATTTTGTCAAAACCAAACCTTAGAGAAATATGAATAGAAGCAGGAGATAAATTTTAGCTAAAAAGCCCAGAAAATATTTTCAACAAAATCATAGAAGAAAAGTTTTCTAACCTAAAAAGGTTGGTACCTATTAAGGTGCAAGAAGCATACATAACGCCAAGTAGATTGAACCAGAAAATAAATACTATTGCTACATAATAATTAAAATGCTAAACATACAAATCAAAGAAAAATATTTTAAAATGCAAGGAAAATGAGTAAGTAATATATTAAAGTATAGCTTTTAATGCACATCCAACTTCTCAATGGAGACTATAAAACCCCAAGAGCCTTCACTGATGTACTGAACACACTAATCAACCACTGAACCCAGGTCAGATTACTATATCCAGAAAAATGTTCAGTTAACTTAAATGGGAAAAAAGATGTTATATAATGTAATCAAATCCAAGCAATATCTATCTACAAATTCAGCCCTATAGAAGACACTAGAAAGAAGATATTAATCTAATGGGATAACTATACCCATAGAACCAGGAAAAATAATGTCACACCATAAAAAAAACCAAAAGAAGGAAAGCATAAACACACAAATATACACATAAGCAAACATCTAAGATGCTATGGGAGCAAGATATAACGGAACACAGGTAAGAAACTAACAACACATAGTTTAGTAGAAATGAGCTAATTTAAGATGAAAAAGCTAGTTAGTTGTGAGCCTGAGGTATAGACCAAACAGTTTGTAATTAATATAAGCTTCTGAGTAATTATTTTATAGTAGCTACAGGACTGCAGGTGGGAGAGATTCATCAGGACATTTTTGAAGATATCTCATAGAAGTAACTTAACAGCATACCTGAATGCTCTAGAACAAGAAGTAGTAAGCACACCCAAGAGGAAACATGAGAACTTAAATCAACAAAAATGAGAATAATACAATGAATCAATGATATGAACAGTTAGTTGTTTGGTAAAATCAACAAGATAGAGAAACCTTATCCAAACTTACCAAACATCCAAATTAATAGAATCATAAATAAGAAGGCAGATATAAAACAGATATTAAGGAAATCCTAATGATTTTTAGGTTATACTTTGAAAGATTATTTCATAAAGTTAAAAAATCTAAAAAGAGAATAATTTTCTTAATAGGTACTTCATAGGTCAAAGTTAAATCCTGATCAAATAATTTACACAGACCTATAATTCCTAAGGAAATAGAAGCAATTATTAAATGACTCCCATTCCAATAAGCCCAGTTTTGGTGTGAATTTCTACCATACTTTTAAGAAAGACTAATGTCAATAATCATCAAATTAGTTCCCCACAAATTGAAAGAGAACATTAATTTTATCACCCAGAAGCCTAAACCACACAAACTCAACAATGAAAATTATAGAATTACAACCTAATCTCCATCATAAACATTAATGCAAAAATACTTATTAAAATACTAGTAAATGCAATCAAAGAACACATCAAAAAGTTATCCAAATGATCAAGTAGGCTTCATCCAAGAAATGTGTTTCAATATATGAAAATCAGTCAATTTAATCTACCATATAAACTAACTGAAAGAAAAGCAATGATGATCTCATTAAAAACTGAAAATGAGTGAGAGAAATACATCAACCCTTCATTATAAAACTTTTGGAGAGATTATGGTTACAAGGAATGTACCTAACCACAATAAAGACAATTTACAATAAACTTATAGCCAATGTCAAATTAAAGGGAGAGAAACTCAAAGCAATTTGTGGTGGGATTACATTACATTGTAAATAATTGTCCTGCCTACTGGTTTAATGAAAACGCTGATTGGCTGAAGTCATAAAGGAAGTGTGGGCAGGGATACCAGACTAAGAAAACTCTGGGAACAGAAAGAACAGAGCAGAGGTGCCAAATATAAACCACATAGACACCACAATAAGAAGACAATAGTAGACTCAGGAAAAGAAGTTGAAATGCTTCTCTGATAAAAGGTACCAAGCCACATGGTTAAACAAGATAAGAATCATGGATTAGTTTAAGTGTAGAAAGTTAGCAAGTTATATGTTTGGGCTCTAGGTAAATCAGTATAAAATTAATATAAGTATCTGTGTGTTTCAGTGGGTCTGTGGGTCTGAGGGTCAGTTTGATCTGCTGGTCAGAACCTCAGGGGTATGCAGGAAATTTATTACTACAGCAATTCCTCTAAAATCATGAATAAGACAAGGCTGTTTAATCCATATCTCTTCAATACAGTATTTGAATTTTTAGCTAGAGCAATAAAACATCCAAAGGAGTTTAGGAGGATGCAAATTGTAATGGAAGAAGCCAAAGTATGATTATTTACACAGAATATGATAGTATATATAAGTGACAGCAAAATTCTACCATGGAACTCCTACAGCTGACCAGCATTTTCAGCCAGGTGACTTGATAGATTACCTTAAAAAAATCTGTATCACTCCTAAATACAATTGACAAATTAGCAGAGAAAGAATTTTGGGGGGAAACATCCTTTATAATTGGCACAAATAATAAAAACAAAAATCTTGTGATAACTCTAACCAAGCTGGTGAAAAAACTGTATACAAAATTCAACTCTTTGAAGAATTATGGTGATATATTTTATATTTAATTAAATCAGCCTGGAATATCAGAGGACAGAGCCATCTCTATAGGCAGAGGTGGCTCACACCGTTAGTCTCAGTACCTCAGAGTCAGAGTAAGGATTTCGGTGAGTTTGAAGTTAATCTGGTCTAAAAATCAAGTTTCAGGACAACCAGGATTGTTTTCCAAAAATGCCCCATCTCAAAAAACAAAAACCAAACAAACAACAAAAAGAAAACAAACAAACCTCATATACACACAAAACCAAAGAAAAAAGGAAAAAGCTGAAGAGATGTCTCTGCCCTCTGATAGTCCAGGGTGATTTAATTAAACATAATTACATCACCACAAAGAATGAAATTGGGGAAGATATGAAAAGATAAAAAGATCCTATGTTCAAGGATTAGTAGAATTATCATAATAAAATGGACATCTTACAGATGCAGCCTAAGGAGTCACTGCAATCATAATAAAATTTCCAAGACTATCCTTTACAAATATTGAAAATTTAATACTCAACTTCATATGGAATAACAAAAATTTCAGTATAGCCAAAACAATCCTGTACAACAAAAGAACTTCCAAAGGTATCACCATCCCTAATTTTAAGCTGGCCTACACAGATGTAGTAATAAAAACCATATGACATTGGCATTAAAATAGACACATTGATTAATGGAATCATTTTTTTAAAAAAACAGAAATAAATCCTATTCACCCATAGCTATAGACAATTTTAGATAAAGAAGCCAGAAATATACCATGGAATAAAAGCAGTATCTTCAACAAATGCTACTGGTCTAACTGGATGTCTGCTTGTAGAAGATACAAATAGATCTATATCTATTATCCAAAATTCAATTTTGGGAGAAAACATCCTTTATAATTGGCACAAATAATAAAAGCAAAATCTTGTGATATCTCCAACCAAGCTAGTGAAAAACTTGTATAAAAATTCAACTCTTTGAAAAATTGGGGTGATATATTTTATATTTAATTTAATCCATGTATGTTAAGTACCTCAATATACAACCAGATACACTGAACTTGTAGGAAGATAAAGCTTTAAACATTGACACAGAAGACAATTTCCTGAACAGAGCACCTGTAATATAAGCACTAAAATCAACAATCTATATCAGACTTTATGAAACTAAAAAGCCTTTTAAGGCAAAGGACACTGTCAGTATCCCAAAATGGTAGCCTACAAAATGGGAAAAGAAATTTTGAATTCCACATCTGGAAAGGGGCTAATACCTAAAATGTCACTCCAAAGTGATATACATACATCCACATAAAGCCCAAGAAAGCCTAAAAATGGATTATAGACACAAAAGTACAGAATCAAGCATTGCTTCTTGGTAGCAGCATTTTCTCTGGTGGATTCTGTTTTCTGGTGGGAAGTCTCCACTGGGCTTCTTTAAGAGAGGCTTCCTGACTCAGTGCTAGCAGCAAAGACATCATGGCTATTTTAAGAGGCCCTGCTCCCAAACACTTAAATGGTGTTTATGAATAATCAGTGGCATTTCTCTGTTTAGTGACAGTATGGACCTGAAAATTTCCCAGGGTTGGGGTTGGTAAGTGTGGATCCTGCCAGTACCTCTGCCATGAAGCTAAACTCTCACAAGAGCTGGGTAGAGCTAGTGGAGGTTTTAATCCTAGCCACACCACTTACAAGATTAAAGATGCATATGGTCAGGAAAAGATAGAGATATTCAATAAATACAGATTTATATTAAAAACTAAATAATTTACAGTGTTTAAAAATACACTTAGTCTTGGGAGGGCAAAGAAAAGGTAGACAGTAATTTAAAAAAAAATACATAGTTTTAAACATAAAGAAGTCCTTAAAAAGAAAGTAAAATAATGTTTAAAAACCACTGTAAAATGGTAAATACACGAAAAGTCTGGATATTATATATTTATGTTGTCTTTGAATTATTTGCTGAGGAAGGAACAACAGTTGCTAAAAGTCATTTGATTGTGTTTGTTAATCCAACCTACATATTTTGAACGTCTTGAGTTAAGTCAAAAGATATGTTACTTTGGATAATCAGTCTTGTTTTTATTTCTATAGAAAAAAAGAGCCTGTGGAATCATTCCTGGTTAAGAATAATAGGGTTTGATCCAGGAAGAACCCCTGATAAAGCTCCAATAAGAATGGATGACCCAGATGATTCAATGTTTCAGAGCACCTCTGTTGCAGTTTCCTCTGAATTCTGCATCCAGAATAGCTTCAAGAATTCTGATTGAGATGATCCAGGCTTACAGACAACTTCAATCAGAACTTGTTCATAATGCTAAATGTTCTTTGGATCCCCTACGATGACCATTGCCCCCATTTAGTAGAAAGTAGTCTAGAGAATTAGGCTCATATTTCCAAAAAAATGGATTATGGATATATGTCTTTGTTTAGAGTGTTGGTTACAAGTAGTTATTAATAATGGTAAAGAGAAAGGCTAAACAAAGGAGATTGGATTCAGGGTTTTTGTTATAAAAAGAACAAAAAGAAGGTGTTGTGGGATAATATTTTTGTCCACTGTAAAGATTTGTGTCTTGTATTAGTTTAATAAAATGTTCATTGGCTGGTAACTAGGCAGGAAGTATAGGCAGGGTGACCTGACTAGGAGAATTCTGGGTCGAGGAAAGCCAGAGAGAGACACCAGCTAGATGCAGAGGAGGCAAGATGAAAATGCTGAACTCAAAAGTTACCAAGCCACTTGGCTAAACAAAGATAATAACTATGGGCTAATTTAAATGTGTGACCTCATTAGTAATATGCTTGATGTATTGGTCCAGCATTTACTATAATATTAAGCCTTCAAATCAATTATTTGGAAAGTAAACTACTGGGTATTTGGGAGTTGTTGTTGAGACAGAAGCTTCTGGCTATAAATATATATAAACAATTCGAGACACTAGACATCTACAAGCCAGATGATCACATTAAAAAATAAGGTACAGATCTAAACATAGAATTTATAACAGAAGAATTTTATACAGCTGAGGGACATTAAAAGAAATGATCAACATCCTTAGCCATCAAGGAAATGCAAATCAAAACTACTTTGAAATTCTATCATACATCTGTCAAAATGACTAAGATCAAATGCACAAGTGTCTTAGGGTTTCTTTTTTATTATTTAAAAATATTTTCTTATACCCACAACTGTTCCCTTTCCCTCCCCTCCTCCAAGTTCTCCCTCAGCCTTCCCCTCCAACCCCATTTCTCCATCCATCCCCCAGGGAGGGCCAGGACTCCCAAAGTACATAAATGTAATCTGGACAGAGGCCCTACCCCACTATCAAGGCTGAGAAAGGTGTTTCTCTGTAGGGAATGGGCTCTGAGAACCAGTTCATGCACCAAGAATAAACTCTAGTCCTATTGAAAGAGGCTCCTGCTCATGCCTTTCCTTTATTATCTACATTTGGAGGGCTTAATTCCATTTAAGTAAAGTTTCTCAAATCTTATTTCAGAGTCAGTAGCTTCCAAAAGCTTGGGCTAGCCATTTCTGTGGGTTTCCTCCTCATGTTCCTCATCCCTTTGCTCATATAGTCTCTCCTCCTCTTCAGCTGAACCAGGATCTCAACCTGGCGCTTAACTTTGGATCTCTGCTTCTTCTTTCTTCAGTTAATGGATGAAGAGTCTGTAATGGTAATTAGGGGATCATTCATGTTATTGTAAGGAAAAGTTAGTTTGGCTACTCTCTCTCCTATTGCTTAGAGTCCTTGCTGTGGTCATCTTGTGAGATCTTAGGAGTTTGCCTGGCACCAGATTTCTTTCTAGCCCCATAATGGCTCTAGTTAGAGTTTCTTTTCCTGTAAAAAGATTTCATGACAGTGGCAACTTTTATAAAAGGAAAAACATTTAATTAGTGTGGCTTATATTTTCAGAAGTTTAATCTATTATCATTATGGCATGTCATAGTGGTGTGTAGGTATATATGGTGCTATAGAGATCCCTATATCTTGATATAAAGGCAACAGGAAGTTGTCTGTTTCACTGGATTTGGCTTGAGTATACATGAGACTTCAAAACCTGACCTACAATGAAACACTTCTTCCAAAAAGGCCACAACTACTCCAACAAGGCCAAACCTTCTATTAGTGATACTCCCTTTGGGGTCCATTTCTTTCAAACTATAAAATTCTGCTCCCAGGGCCCCAATGTCTTGTAGCCATATTATAATGATGCATTCAGTTGAATTTCAATTGTCCCCAGAGTCTATAGCAGTCTCAAACTTACAGAAAAAAGTTCAAAGTCTCTTTGATATTCACACAACCTTCTAACTGTAATCATCAGTAAAATCAAAATAAAATACAGATCATATATTCCCCAACATTTAATAGCACAAGATTTACATTACCATTACAAAACTTAGGAAACAGAGCATTTGTCCATATTTGTACCAATACCCATACTTGAATAATTGGTCCATACTTGAATCATTGATACTAGAGCAAACAAGACTTAAAATCAGCTGGGCAAATTATAGACTCCTTCTGTGTATGTCTAAGGTCAAGACATTCTTCATATCTCCAGATCCTTTAAGATTTGTTGACTACAACATGTTTCTCTCCCTCAGGCTTGCTCTACTTGCTTTTGGCAGGTTTCCTTAGCAGATAGCCCATGGCTACGCCATCTCCAACATTTTTGGGTCTTCAAGACAGTCTAGGTCTCAACTTCATTTTTTCATGTAACTTTGGAAGTTAAAGGGTATTTTTGTTTTTGTTTGTTTTTTTATTTGTTTGTTTACATATCCTGAACCAAATCCATTTAGGAAAACCAAGACAGGAACTCAAACTGGGCAAGAACCTGGAAATAGGTGCTGATGCAGGAAGCATGGAAGAGTGCTACATACTGTCTTCTTCTTGATTGGCTTACCTGCTTTCTTATACAATCCAGGACCACCAGTCTATGGTTGGCACAACCTCACATATCATTCATTAATTAACAAAATGCCTTGCAGATTTGCCTATAGAATATTTACATAAATGAAATTTCTATCTTTCTCTCAAATGGTTCTGTGTCAAGATGACATACAACCATTCATCAAAGTGTTTTTTTCCCTCGGTGAAGACCATTTCTCCACTCTTGACAGTCACACTCTTAAGTCCTATTTATAATCTTTATCAAGAAGTGGCATTTTCCTTTCTATCTTATAATCCCCAAGGCACACAGATGTATATCTTTTATAAAATTTTATAATCAAACTTAAATTCATCAAGAGCATAAGGTCAGAAAAGTTTAAGATGAAATATAAATATATGTTAAGCTTCTATTTAATTTTTACTGGAAAAATTGCTATAATTATAACCTGTGTTACTACCATGGAGTTATCTGTTTTACTTTATATAAATCTCTTGTTTTGTGCACCTTATAAAGGAATGTCTTGGGAAGCTATTTGTTAGACAATGAAATGACTTTTACTGAGAATGCAAGTATTAAACTGTGGATAAAGAAAAATGTTTCAATCTTTAAAGAAAACACTATATTCAGTAATCACTATGCTAACTTTAAATAAAAATAAATATTGACATTCCTAAACACTAGAAAAACTAAGCTTCAGTAGGAAGAATCGATTCCTAGTGAAGCACAGACTGCATCACAGCATATGGTCACTGTTAAGTATTTGAGAGAAAGCAAAGACTTTTATGTAAAGGATTAAAGTGATGAAGGGAAAATAATGTAATTATATAGCAATTTCAAAAAGATAAAAAAATATTTAAGATAGGGTAGTGGCTCCCAGGAGGAATCAACAATGTCTGACATCAAAAGCTGAGAGGCAGAAGAGGGAAGGGAGAGGAAACTGTGGTTGCTATATAAAATGAAAAAAAATCTTTTAAACAAAATATGATAACTTGGAATTGTTTTAGAACCAGAAGGGAACTAGAAAAGATTTTGTGATATTAGCCAAGATGTAGTATGTTACAGCAACAACAACAAATCTTAATTAATATTTTATGTTCAATCAGCCATAACAATTTGGATATTAGATATATGTAGAAACCATTACAAAATTACTTAAAGAAAAAAAAATCTGTTTTGAAGGTTTAGCATTAATTTTTTTTGGATATTGTGAATTGGTGTGGGTATGTTTTTGTGTCAAATAACAGTTGCTAGAAAAACAATGCCACATTTTAAAGTAAAAATATGTAGAAAAATTTACAGAACCATTACTCTATTCCAATACTAAAAGTAGCAAAGCATATAAAATAACAATAAAAAGGAAAACTAAGTTATAGTTAATGACCTCTCAATTTTCATTAATACTTAATAAAATTCTGAAAGCCCCAAGTGATTTCAACATCATCTTGAAACTAATTTTATGAAGACATGTCTTACAATTTATATGCAGGAAAGATTCTTATATGTCCTTTATTATAATTCATGTTTCTCATTAGATATAGACTTTGTAATGTATTTTCATTTATGCACTGATATTTATAAGAAACAGAAAAAAAAAGCTCAGGCCAGGGAGACATAGTAACTTAATCAACAGTGAAAAATGAAACAATCAAAATTAATAAAATATAAGTGTAAATACATATGTGCACATACACACAAACACTTATTTGTATCACTATGACATTGACATGGAAGCTGTTCATTTTCTCTTTGAGACCTTGGCAAACCTAACTCTAATACTCATATCCAAAATACCAAAAACCAATTGTGTCTTGGGGACCTGCCCTTTTCTGAAGAGAAATGGATTTGGAGTGGAGCTAAGAAAGAGGAGGAGGTAAGAGAAAGGAGCCTAAAAAGTGGAGGGAAGTAGAAACTGAGTGGATGTATTGTATGAGAGAAGAACCTGTTTTCAGTAAAATAAAAAAAAAATGTCCTTGAAGTGATAAAAATATACTAAACAGAAAGTAAGTAACTGATAGATTATCATCCTTCAGAAAAATAAGCCAAGGTAAAGCCAAACCAACAATGGTAGTAAAAAGTAAGGAAAAGTTGATATTTTAGAGTTCATTTTCTAGACGACAGACTCCAATGTGACAGTTTGTTGTTAGAATAGAATATATGTCTGTGTGTGTGTGTGTGTGTGTGTGTGTGTGTGTGTGTGTGTGTGTGTGTGTGTATGAAAGCTCACAGTGAAGACACTTGGACAGAATGAGAACTTGAGTGAAATAATGAACAAGAGAAATAGTAGGATTGACAGATAAGGTGGCCAGCCAACAATAATAAACTGTTCCAAAAAAAATCCCTTGCCTACTTCATAAGCATCCATGTAGATGTGTGTGTGTGTGTGTGTGTGCGTGTGTGTGTGTGTGTGTGTGTGTGTGTGCGCGCGTGTGTGTGTGCGTGTGTGTGTGTGTGTGTGTGTGTGTGTGTGTGTATGTGTGTGTGTGTGTGTTTAACCTCGAGAAGCTTGAATAATTAAGGTACAAGTACTTTGTTGAATAAGTCGGCTCGTTCATTTTGCCTATATTGCCCCTGCAAGTATTTATCTAAGATATAGTACCACTAGCACAAATTGTGTTCTACATTGTGGTACTCAATTTTCAAAGTACAGATTTGATACGTAATAAAAGCAGCATTTAACAGCATCTATAAAGACCTATTAAAATGTCTCAGCAGGTAAAAATGCTTGTCAAAGATGCCTGAAGACCTAAGTTAGATCCCCAGAGTTTAGAGTGAAAGGAAAGAAACAGTCTCAGGAATTGCTCTTTGATCAAATCCCATGTACAGTAGCACACACATGACTATATTCACTCACACATATCTCATACATACAACAAAACAATTTTTTTCTATTAATTAAAAGCTATCTAAGCGGTATATAGTTATATGTTATAAATGACATAGTCATAATGTCAGCTACACCTCTATTGAGATGAAATGGGATACCATATTAATGAAACCTACTTTTCACAAGCCCATGTGACGTTCTCAAGACTGAGACACTACTGGGAGGGAAGGAAATGCTAGTATGCCTATCAGTTTCAATCAAGTTGAATTATTGCAATTTCCAAGATTTAGCAAAACAATCATCCTTATTGATTTCACAAATAATGTGCCCTTTTTTCTACTTAAACATGTTTACCTTCATTTTCCCTCCCATACCACCTGCCAAAGCTGAACTGTATTTCTGCTTTATAGAATGTAAACCCTCACATCTTCATGTCCCACCAGAGATGCTAGCATATTTTAATAGTTCACTAGGATAATGTGGTCATCCCAAATTCTATCAGCATAAGGTGATATATTTATATTTCAATTAATATATTTAGCATTCCATCCAATGGATAAATCAGTCTACAGGCTTCTGTGAGTACAACTAGTAACTACCCTTTCTTCTCTCTGGCAGATTTAGTACTTCCTTAGGTAGGTCTTGTTTTATGTATTCATTTTGTGGCTAGATAAGATATGTAAATAGATCCTAGAATAAAGATCTTATTGTCTTCCATGGCAAAAGTATTATGTATTGGTATAATATGGGAGGTTGTAAGCCATTTGTAAGGAGTAAGACATGTTTTGCAGTCCTCAATGGCTTAGAAAAATTGAAAGTATCTTTTACTTTATAGCTCTTTGGCATAGTCTTTCTGGACTCAGAATTATTCTGTTTCCAACTTTCTCTGAAGCTCTTTTACTCTTCTAATTAAGTCTTTGGACCAGCTGAAGCTGTCTCTGCCCTAAAGCCACAGGAGATGGGAGCCTCATTAATGCTTCCTTTAATGCTTTACTGCTTCCAATTAAACATATTAAATTCTTTAATTTCTGCTTTCTCTGAACTACTCAAACACCTAAGATACTGAATGCATGAGATAGTTTTTTCCATGCTGTCCTATAACACTTCAATAGTAGCAACAGTTTCAACACTTTCCTTAGAATTCCATTCCCCCAGTGGCACTGTCTCTATCCAAAGTTAGCAGTAAGTTTGCCTACCCAAAATTGAAATTGGAAGTCATCTTTCTTTGTTCACATTCCTCCAGACACAGGCACTCAGACATTTATATCCAGATAGTTAAGTGTCATTAATGTGAGAATGACACCTAGGGTAGGGCAAATGGTTAAATTGTAAAAGATGAAAGGGTGGATGCCTTGCTCCAAAGAGTAGCCCTGCATTTTACATTATAGCATTCATTTCACCATGGGGTTCTATTCAACACAGAAGAACATTGAGAGATAGAAATATAGCTCAATGGTAGAGGGCCTGTCTAGAATGCATAGACCTTGTCTTCAAACAGGAAGGAAAGAAGAGAAGAAAGTGCTGACATGGAAAGAGAGAGAAAAATTTGATTCCCAGCAACAGAGATTAAACAAGGGTAAAATACAATCATAGAATATGTATATTTCACAAGTCAGATTGCAAGTCAGTAGTGATACAAGGAAGAGTTCCAATTTCTATCCTGAATCTTAGATGTGTGAATGAACAGACCTCAGAACTCCAAATGAACAAAAGGATAAGTATGGTATCTCAGAAACCATCTACTCATGGGTGATGATTCATAACTATATTTTCCCACTAGCCTATGTGTTGTGAAATATTAGTTTAAGATATATTTTTATGCTGTGAAATATTTGTTTAATGATGCAAACATATATCATATTTTACATTAAATTTGTTTAATTCTGTAAAGATGTGTTACGTTGCCTGCCTAAAAACATGATTAGTTTAATAAAATCAGAAAAATGGTCAATATCTCAGTGGTAGAGAGAAATATGTAGATGGGCATAGAGAATAAATAGGAGGAGAAATCTAGGGAGGGGCAAAGCACAACAAAAGGGCCAGCCAGCCACAGAGAAAGAAGGAAAGAAAGATATATAGAATAAGAAAGATAAAAAGCTCAGAGGTAAAATTTAGATAAAGAGAAATGGGATAATTAATGAAACAAGCCAAGATAATATCAGGCATTTATAAGTCAGAATAAGTCTTTGTGTATTTATGTGTAATTTTGGTGGTGGGTTCCCAAAAAGACAAAAGAAAGCTACTACATCTTGTTATTACAGTGTAGGCATATATTTCCATGTAGGTATTAAGAGAGTTGAAAAAAAAAGATATGTTCTTTAATAAGTTCTGCCACGTTTTTCACACTAAATAGAAATAAAATAAATAAATAAATAAATGAATGAATGAATGAATGAATGAATGAATAAATAAATAAATAAATAAATAAATAAATAAATAAATAAATAAGTAAAAACACCTGTCACAGTGAAGGGTATTGGCATGCCAGAGCTGGGGAAATGGAGTACAGTTAACATTCCCACATATACAAATGGCCCATGAGCTTTTGGCTCGGTTATCATGGAACTTTGAAGCAAGCAGAGCCAGCTACCAAAGCTGATGCAGGGGCCTAGATATACTTATTAATAGGATTTTGTTCATGTAGACAAAAAAAAAGACTAAAGATACATGGTAAAGACATATCCAGAGAGAAAAAACTCAAAATTGTTACACTTTTAACAATCTGTATAGGTTTAAATAAGAAAAGAAGGATATAGACAGTTAGAAAATCATATTTTCTAAATAATAAAGTATTTAAGGAGAAGGTAAGGTAATATTTAAAAAATGAATAAGCTGTGTAGTGATGGAAAATACACAGGGTGTCTGGATACCGAATGATCATGTATTATCCTTGAATTTTTGATTGCTGGTAATAAATGACAGTTGCTAAGAGACATGGGATTGAAAGAGAGACTGTTGAAATAAACCAGCCTATATAGTTAAGAAATGCTTTAACTTTATAATAGAATTTTTTTTAAAAAAAAAATGTATTTGTCAAATGTAAGTAAAAAGTGCTTTGGGGATGAGGTTATGGTTTTGTTTCCAGAGGAAACAAGAGGCTGTGGATTCCTTCAGGTTAAGTATAGATCAGGTTTGACTAGGGGAAGACCTCTTATATCTTAACATGTGAGATATATATATCAACCAAAGTTACAGCTGCTTTTCTCAGGACTTAGCCATTATCTCAATTTTCTCAAGGATCCCTAAAGATGCCTTTGCCCACAGACAAAAGAAAGCAGTCTAGAGAAGATGATGTTCACATTTCTAAGAGGTGGTATGTGGGTGGTATTTGATTATTTGGTGGCTTATAGATTTTTTTATCATTTAGAAGAAATGTTATGTAGAAACATAGGATAAAAAGACAACTACTAATTTCATGTTTGACATTGGCATGGATTTTGGTATAGCAATACAAATTTAAAGGTAGTTTTTTTATACTGCTTATACTTTTCTTTGGGATATTTTTCTTATGAAGTTCATTTAAAATATAAATGTATAATTAAAAATGATGTTAATAGTTATTCTATAAGAATAAAATTTGAAGTCGCATTAGGTATGTTTTCGTTGTTAAATGGGTATATCTTAGACAGATAGATAATTTTCAAACCCTTCAAAGACCTACGAAATATAACATTTAAGCTGTTTAATAACAAGGTTTTTAATGACAATGGGACAATGAGACACACTTGTTCTTGGCAGCACCAATTTATTTCATAAAATGATGATGAGTATCAAAGAAACTCCACGTGGTGTTTGCTTTTAATGTGGCAAGAAACTGCTCATGCCTTGACTGCTGACAGAATACTGTGCATACTGGTCAAGAAGAACACATTAAAAATACTGTTGTACTTTGCCAAGACAAGGAAGGAGAGTATTTATGAGTCCTGCTTCACAGAAGAGTATGTCAGACACCCTACAAGACAGAGAACAAAGCTGCTGATGAGCTTATCCAATACAAGGTGGTACAGTCCTTCAAATCTCCTGCTTCATTGAAAAGCCTGCCAGATGTTCTAGGCAAGTAGGCTGAAAGTGGATGTCCCCAATGTTGTTGAGGAACTTTGGGTGCCTGTCTAGGAAGCTATATGTCTCTGCTATTAGGTGATATTACATCGTTCTGAGGCATTTGATGAAGTAAAAGACTAAATAATTAGTTAAAGTTTGTCTTAGTTATGATAAAAAGTGAATTAAGTATAAATCTTTGGAATTACTAAGATATATAATGGAATATTTTCGCTGAATTTTCTAAATACAAACCAAATGAATATAAAAAAAATGTAATTCTTACTTGGCAACTTCATTTGTATATAGTTTTACTATGTTAAAGTTACAACCTTTCTTTTTATTTAGACAAAAATGTAGAAATGTTATATAATATTACTTTAATATGTGTAACATTCATTTATACCCTGGAATATTTGTTTGTTTAATGATGAAAAGATGTGTTGCATTCTTTCATGTTGCATTTGTTTAATTCTTTAAAGCTTTGTTACTTTGTCTGAAACATTTGATTGGTCTAATAAAGAGATAAGTGGCCAATTCATAGGCAGGATAGGAATATAGATGGGCTTGTGTGGGCAGAGAGAATAAGTGGGAGGAGAATTCTAGAAAAGGGAAAGTCACAACAAAAGGATAAAGAGAGGGGGACACCAGAGGCCAGGCATCAGTCATACAGTCACACAGCCAGCCAAAGAGTATTAAGGAAAGAAAAATATATTAAATAAAAGATGGAGAAAGCCCAGAGGTAAAATGAACTTAAAGAGAAATGGCATAATTTAAGTTAGGAAAGCTGGCTGGAAACAAGCCAAACTAAGGCTGAGCATTCATAAGTAAGAATATGCATATAAATCCCCATGTATTTAATTCTGAGTCATAGGACCCCAAAGTGCAAAACAAAAAATAAATAAAAATAAAAATATAAACTATATCCATGAAATATTTGAAATAGATATGATGCATAGTATTCTGTTCCCTGTATATTCAGCCTAATTTTCAAAAACATGTTAAATGACAAAATAAAACATTTTTGTAATTAGATATATTTATCAAATATATTTTTAAGTGGCATTTTATTTCTGTACAATACTTTAAAAGAAAAATGTCGATATTTTATACAATGGAGCTGTGGGTCATTTGATGTCATACAATTGAGTTTATAAAATTTCCAAACCTTGGACTTTGTTAACAGGTCTTCTTTATGAACTGAGTTTTTGAAAGGACTTACAAACAGTTATATATCATGATGAGAAAATGGTTATGCAACATCTTCAATAAAAATAAAGTAAATATATTCATACTTCCAATGGTGATAAACTTCAAACATTAGAAAGCATGCTGATATATAGGTCAAATTTTATCAAATATCTTAATAATAGGAGATCACACTGTTATTTTAGGTGACTGTGATCACAATTCTAACAATTTGTCCCAATCATTGACATGCATTGATAAGATTTTACTTTTTGCTAACAGTTCCACAATCAGAGAATCTTACAGAATCCATTAGTTTTAACAGTTATAACCAACTCTTAGGTGGGATTCTAGTTTGTTCTCTTTGCCTTTAATTCTTCTTGGAAAAACTAGCAATAAAGAACCATGTTCTCTTTATGGCAACAGTAGGAGCAAAGAGATTCAGCAGGTTCCAGGATATAGTTCTATCATGGTTGCCAATATTTCATTGACTGCTTCATGTCAGTTGGCCAAAGTTTAAAAGATATGAATGCGTAATCATTCCACCAAGAAGTAAAAGGTAAAGACAATGAAAATCTTTCCATTTAATCTATTTTTTAAAATTATTTACAAGAATTCCACCAACAAATATGTCCTACATCAGCCTACAGTGGTTGAAATTCATACTCTATTTGATATCAGGTTCAAAGACCAGCATCTTGTTGGGATCACTCTGGTGCCCATTTCATGCTGGGATTCAAGTAGAAGAGACAGCATTTATTTATAGAACTTAATCTCTTAATTGAAGTTCAAAGTTTGAAGAGGTGTAAGCAGAAAGTCATACCATTTCTTATTGCTCACATTTAATTAGCTAAGTAAAGCAACATGACCAAGAACAATATTAATAAAATATACAAATATTCATTTTCCATAAATGTTGAGAGAAGAAAATATTACTGTTCTTTATTGAATAATACTAATATTAAAATAAAACCACATAGTTCACATTGCTTTTATTAAATTCTACAAAAAATAAATTTACAACAGTCACATCCTTCTTCCTCTATGTTCTACATATAAGAAAAAGTTATAATATATAATGTAGGCCAAATGGTAGAATTATTTTGGCCCACATCCTTCATTAGTGGAAAAGTCATTTCCCATATGGGCCAAGATCACAGGGATTGCAAAACTTTCCTTAGGGATCTGAATACAAGCCAGTACCAGTATGCACTCAAACTAACAACTGTAGATTCCTCCTCCTCCCAGGTTTTTACAACTTGAGATTTCTCACCTTCAGAGACCTCCTATAGCAGATACCCAAACTTTTCCCCTATGTTGTACATAATAAACATGTCAAAGTTCTAGTTGCTGTCCAAAGTGCATATCATTCCTTCAGAGTGCACTCAAACTACCCAACCCCATCTTTTCTATACATGTGTAACATTTTCTGTACAGTTTTTGCTCCCTTGCCATTCCTAGTCAGGATTCTAGGACCCAAGCTATACAGGATACCATCAACATGGAGAAAAATGAATCAAGATCCCAAGAAATGGAAAATTTAAGTGCTCAAGCTAGTCATACTAATGGAAACTAAAATATAGACAGATAACGTATAACTGTTAATAAACAGTGAAAGGGAAAATCATTTTTCTCTTTTCTTTATTCTCTATTATCTCTTTTCTTCTTAAATGTCCCTTGGTCTAGCAGTGAACCAAAATATGATAACAAATATTAAGAGTTTCTTTTTGTCCCTCCCTGACTTGACTATGTTGTTTCTATATTGTTTTGCACAGTTTTGCTAAATTTGAGGAGGGAAAATGTGGGGTTTTCATCTGATACCATGTAAAAAAAAAACCAAGAAAATAAAAGTGGTTTTTCATGGTTTTGCTTGCAAAAACATTATGATTTATTTTATTAAAAATAGATTATTCCCTCATACAATACATCCTGACCACAGTTACCTCTCCCCCATCCATCCCATTTTCCACTAGCTCTTCTCTCCTATAGATCCTTCTTCTTTTTCCATTTAGAAAAGAGCAGACCTCTAAGCAATAACAGACAAACAAGAAAAGTCATGATACAAGTAAGACAAGGCAAAAGTTCTCACACCAAAGCTAGACAAGTTGAACCAATAAGATAAAAGTCAAAAGAGCAGTTGACAAAGTCAGAAACACACCTTCTCCCATTGCTCAAGTCCCACAAGTACACCAAGCTAACAAATATAACATCCCTAGAGGACCTGGTAAAGACATGTAGGCACGGCACTTGCCTCTTGAGTCTCTGTGCATCCATATAGCCCTGCTTAGTTGGACCAATGGGCCATGTTTTCTTTGTGTCCTCCATTCCATGCCTACCATCTTTCCTCTCCCTCTTCCATGGGGGTTCTCCAAGCTCCTATGGGAGAAACCCTATAAAGACCTCCAAGTAGACTTTTTTTTCCAGAATTATGTTTGGCTGTTGGTCTTTTCACCAGCTTCCATCTGCTGTCAAAGGAAGCCTCTCTGGTGATGGCTAGACAAGGAACCATTCTATGTGGTATAGCAGATTATCATTAGGTATCATTGCATTGATTTTCTTTTTCCTTTCTCTGCTTTATGGCCACTTGTGATTGGTTTTACTGTATCTATCCAGAATCAGGGATCTGACCACATCAGCAGCACAGAGCATGGGTTCTCTCTTATGTTGTAGGCCTCAAGTTAAATCAAACATTTTATAACTATATAATGAGTCATCTTAGTGTGTGTGTGTAAATTTTTTATTTCTAGCAAACATATTAACTGAGATTAAAAAAAAATGAAATTGTGCCAATGACTACATGAAAACGGTGTGGACAAGTCATACAAACCCTATGAGATCATGTATCTAGGTTCAGAAGAGCATATCTCAATATTTGATAAAAATTAGAACAAATGGGGAGGACTTAATTTGATCCATATAGGAGACAGACAATTTTCCAGGTTCCAAAAATATCACTATGAAAAATAGAGTTGTTGTTGATGTTTCAGTTGGGACTGGGAGCTTTAGCTTTCTGTCTTGATTATGTATGATTTTCTGCAATGTTCTTCATATGTTGCAAAGGGAAATTTCCTTGATGATGGATGAGGATCGCACTTATATACACATAGAAGGACAAATATTTTAATGTAGTTAGGGATTGTGTTGGTTCAATAAAGTTGTAGTTGTATATTCTTCTTCAATATCCACAACCTTACTAGCCTTTGGCTAGGTTTCCAATAGGGAGTTTTTGATGAGTAGATAAATAGCTTTAGAAATCTGTTAGGTACTGCCATGCTATGCATACTACTATTGTACCCTTGGAATAATAATACTACACTGTGTGTTCTCAGATATCATAGCTAGTTAAGATTCTTGGTTTCTTTTCTTTGGAAGTTTTAATGATGCTTTCCAGTGTCACAGAAGCTGGTCCTCAAGAAGGAAGTATTCAAATCAGTTCTAGCTCAGTGCCCCTGGTCCCTGTATTTGAAGTATATTATTTTTTCATAATATACTATGTTCTACCTTTGTGGGACAACCAAAGACAATAACAATAGACTTTGTTTTGAGTATCTTGGACAGATCTGACCAAAAATTATTTTTTGGAAAGTTTCTCTCATTGGAATTGACCGAGTAGGGTAGCTGCCTCCTTAGCAGCCTAGAAACCCACAACTCTCTGTCTACTAGTACTGGGCTTGCAGATACAGATATCATGCCACACTTTTTACCTGTGGACCAATGATCCTCATGCTTAGCTGAAAAGCACTTTACTGACTGTGCCACATCCCTCTCAACTCAGACTGGGAATTATTTGTTGTTCCCATGCTAATTTACTAATTGCCATTTCTATCCCAGAGCTGTTATTCCTAAAACTATCTTCTTCATTTTAGAAATGCTAACATGGTTTTGTACTTAATGTTTATTTTTTCACTATTGTCCTTTAACATATCATCATAGTTATTGATAATTCCAGCATTTGTATCCTATCTGTTTCTAATAAGGAATAAAGAGGGAACTTTCTAAGAACTTCCTATAAGAAACTGGATCATAGTTAGGGTCTAGAAGAGGGTAAGGAAAGGTCCCAGAATAAAATAATACCTGACTTTCTCATATTGAGGCTACAGCAGTTCATAAAAGTTAATAAGCAAAAGATCATACTAGTGAGTTCTCAGAGATTTCTGTTTCAGATATATATAGACAGTTCTGTTCCACTGATAACTTTATGCTTTTATACTGTCATTTTCCCTAAAATAGCATTTTTTGTGAAGTCAGCAAAAGTTATAACTTTTCAGAGTGAATAGCTTGATTTTTACACAGATACACAATTCAATCTGCTTTGTATGGACAGTGTATCTCTATATATTTATATATATTGTGTATATATAACATATGTATGTATGTATGCATATTTATATGTATACAATATTTTTAAAAGGAGGACATAAATCTAAGAGAAAGAAAATAAGGTTAAAAGAAAAGCTACGGAGTGAAAAAATAATATTTTAATTTCAAAAATTTCTACAAAGAGAACATTTGAAGAACTTTATACTTTAAAATTAAGATAATTATAAAATAGTATGTAAAAATATATAAATATATTAAATATATTTATACAAAGTATATTAAAAATTTAGAGTTTTGATTGCAAACACCAAAGTTGTATTTAGAAGACAATAATGGTTGATTTATGCCAATCCACACTTTCATGTTTTTATTGCTTTTATATCATTAAACAAAATTAGAAAGCTTTGTTGTATATTTGAAAGTTGATTAAATTATGGTAAATTAAACAAAGATGAAACATCCACTCCCTGCTTTGCCTGAATGTGTTTCTAAGTTATTCAACACTGAAGAGAGAGAACAATAATAACCTTCCATTATTTGATTTTTCATAGGCTCTTATTATTATGTTGCTTCAATGAACTTAATTCTAATCCTCTTTTTTCCAAAGGGCTGGTTATTTAACCAATGGGAAAAATAAATAATGTTGCACTTTCAGTTTGAAATTGATGTAGAATTAGAAATAATATGGCAATAACTTAGTAAAATATCAGGTCTCACAAGTTGTTGGTTCCACTATTTTCATTGACAATAATTGAGTCTCCTTAGCAGGTCAGGCTGAAGAGCACTCAGAATTGTGTTTCATAATTGTTCAAGAAGCACAGTGATCAAAGTGGAATCACCCACTTTATTTTCAGGGACATTCTGAATTAAAGTTCAAATTCATTTCAGTGCATGTTGACTTTTTCTAATTAACATGAATGTTCTTTTCTCCAGGGGACATTTCAGTGATGCTTGCTGAATGTATATTCATAGTCTGCATTTTTTAAGTTCTACTTAGCCATATAGTCGATTACTGCTTTTAAGCCAATGAAGAATACTTCCTCTATATTTAAACAGAAATACTAAATTGTTAGGACCTTTCTATGCTTTGTGTGGCCATTTATTTTTGTTTATTCTCCATCTCAGTCTTGCCAACATTATCACCAAAAAGAAACATCATTAAAACTATTACAGACTTTATTAAGAAATTAAATATCTGGTTTTTGTCCTATTTTTGATAACTAAGCTATTCATGTTCTCTTTATAGACAACAAGGGTTTCCATGTCTATGTGGCTTGTGGAGAGATTCATTCTTTTATTCTTACATAGAATCCTTATTATCTGTACAACAACAAACTATCAGTGAAGTCTAAACAAATAACTCTCTCACCTGTAGTCATTCTTGTAGGAACTGCTGATTTAGCCACTAAAATTTGGACTATCCTAATGATAACCTGGGTATCAGACTAAGTTAATTAAATCCATCAGGAGTCTAGTCCTCAATGCAGAAAGAGACCTTTCACTAATGCATAGACAGCAGCAGCCAAAAAATCAGAGAGGAAACAAAAACCAAGGGAGAAAACATACATCAAAGACAAATCCAAAAATTTGCATCTAGATGCTTAAACGTAAGTGTAAGAACACAGACAACTAGTTCAGGACACTATATCACCACCAGAGCCCATGCATTCTACTATGAAAAGATCTGAATATTCCAACTTAGCAGAAGAACAATAACCTTAAAAACAAGCTTATAATGACAGCAGAGGTCATTAAAGAAGAAATTATTAAATTTATTAAAGAGATCCAAGAAATACAATAAAAAATTAGAGAAAATCAATGAATGTCTTTAAAAATGTCAAGAAAATCAAGAAAAAATAATAACAAACTATTAATAGAAATGAATAAGCTGTTCAAGGTCTGAAAATAAAAATAGAAACAATTTTAAAAAAACACAGAGATGGGATTCTAGAAATGGAAAATTTAGTGAGAAAAATGACAGATACAAGCACCAATATAAGAGATGGGTGGGAGAACTTCAACACTTGAAGGCAATAGAAAGAAATAGTAAAAGATAATGTGAAGACTAAAAAATTCTCGAGACAATGTATTTAAGAAATCTGAGACACTATGAAAAGACCAAGTGGAGGAAAAATGGACATAGAAGAAGATTCCCAGCTTAAAAGTAAAAAGATATACTTAAGAAAATCGTAGAAGAAAGATTCTCTAATCTAAAAAATGATTACAAATAAAAGAACAGAAGGGTAGATCATGGAGTAGATTGACTCTCAGTTTTAACTAAGTGCCATACTGATTTCAAAAGTGGTTTAGAAGTTTACATTCCTACAAGCAGTGGAGGAGCATTCCCTTTACTCCACAGCCCCTGCAACATAGACTGTTAACAGTGTTTTTGATCTTAGCCATTGTGACTAAAAATGTTATCTCAGAGTTGTTTTGATTTTCACTTCTCTGGTAGGTAAGAGTGTTGAGCAGTTTTTTAAGTGTCTTTCAGCAACCTGAGATTCTCTGTTCAGAATTTTCTATATAGCTCTGTACCGTATTCTTTAATTATTTTAGTTACTATTTTTATGTCTAGCTTCTTGAGTTCTTAATATATTTTAGAGATCAGTTCTCTTTCAGATGTAGGGTTGTTAAAGATCTTTTTTCTATTATGTAGGGTTTTTTTTGTCTTATTGACAATGTCTTTTGCCTTACAGAAACTTCTCAGTTTCATGAGGTCCCAGTTATTAATTGTTGCTCTCAGTGTCTGTGTTGGTATGATTTTTAGAAAGTGTTCTCCTGTGCCAGTGAATTCAAGGCTATTTCTGACTGTCTGTTCTATCAGGTTCAGTGTAACCTGATTTATGTAGAGGTCTTTGATACATTTGGACTTGTGCATGGTGTAGGATAATAGATACGGATTTATTTGGATTCTTCTACATGCCACCATCCAGTTGTGCCACCACTATTTGTTAAAGATGTTTTCTTTTTTTCATTGTATACTTTTGGCTCCCTTGTCAAAAATCAGGTGTTCATAGGTGCATGGATTAATGTGTCAGGATCTTCAATTATATTGCATTGATCCATATGACTGTTTAATGACAATAGCAATCTGTTTTTATTACTATAGCACTATAGTAGACCTTGACGTCAGGGATGCTGCTCCTCTTGAAGTTCTTCTATAGTACAGGATTGTTTTGACAATCCTGGTTTTTTTGTTGTTGTTGTTTTATTTTTCCATATGAAGTTGACAAAAATAGTAAAAATGGCCACCATACCAAAAGAAATCTATTCATTCAATGACATTCTTATTACAATAGCAACACAATTCGTTATAGACCTTAAAATAACAATGCTCAACAACAAATGGTAAAATAAAAACCCAGAATAACTAAAACTATCCTGTACAATTAAAGAATTTCCTGAGGTATCTGGAATCTAGGAATAAATGCTGGTCCTACTGCTAGAGGCCTCACAAACTTCCCAAGAAAACCAAATGTCATTCACATTCTAAGGCCCAGCTTAGTCACTCAGTCCCACACAGGTTTCAACGTTTCAACACAATTCACAAATCTTAAAAGAACAATATTCAAATTCATATGAAAAAACAATCCATAACCCTAAAACATCTAGGTAACAAGCCAGACCCTGAGAAACTATCCTGGAAAGGGGAAATAGATAAGATCTTCTGAGTAAACTGATAGCATGGGGAGTAAAGGGTGGTAGGAAGAAAATATGAGAAAACTGCATGGATTAATAGAGTTGGGGAAGGGACAGAGAGAGAAAGAACAAAAAAAAGATATTTTGACAGAGGGATCCATTTGGTCATTAAGGAGAAACCTGGCACTAGGGAAACTCCCAGGAATCCACAAGGGTCACCCCAGTCCAAAACTCCAAGCAATAGTGGAGAGAGTGGCTGAACTGATCTTTTCCTATAATAAAATTGATGACCACCTTAATTATTATCATAGAACCTGCATCCAGCAACTGATGGAAGCAGATTCAGAGATCCACAGCTAAGCACTGGGCTGAGTTCCCAGTCCAGTCCAAGAGAAGGAAGGATTATATGAACAAAAGAGTCAAGATCATGATGGATAAATCTATAGACAAATGGCCCAAACTATTGAGAATAAAAGTAGTTTTGAATGAAAACATGTGAAATTGTAAGATAGTAAGACAGGAGATATATCCAGTGTTTGAGTTGCAAAACTGTCCAAATAATTTGTTTATTATTGCTGCTCACATGCTTAAATTTCAATCCTTTCAGGTACTACTTTTCCATATCACAGAAAATTTCAGTAAAATTTCTTTTGGCTTAAATTTACTAGATTACTTTACTATTTTCCATCAAGTTTAATAAGAGATATGCACCATGAGATCCAAAACATTTACCAACTAAAGGGCCCGCTAAAACTAAATTCTGGCACTTTTATGCCATACTTTGAAGGCTTTTACCTATTTATTAAATTTCTCCACATTTTAGTTTGTCATAATAAGCACATTCATTTGGGAGATATATATATATTCATCTATTTAACCACAGTGTTGTCTTTATGGGTAATGAGTTTCATACTCTGAAACTTAGCTTACCTAATACCAGTGTAATAATAATGTTCCCCCAAAGATGCCCATACCTTAATGAGACTCAGAATATATTATCTGAAATAGCAAAGAGACTTTGCAGATGTAGCTATAATAATGTTGAAAAAAATATTTCTAGTTATTAAGGCTGAATATAATCACAAAGTTTCTCAAATATAAAAGAAAAACTCATTAATGTAAAAAATATATCAACAAAGATTGCATATGCTTTCTGACTTGCAGATAGAATAAAGTGTTCTTCCCCTCTAGCCTTTAAATCTAAGATATTCTGCTACTATTACTCTGTTCATGACACATGATTTTTTTTTTAAATAAGTCTGCAAAAGTTAGTGTTTTGAATTCACATTGTATTTGCCTTAGTATGTGCCAAAATGGGGCACAGCAACCTTGGCAGGAAATTCTTCACAAGGAATTATTAAATTGAATAATCATTCTAGTGGTTAACGTTAGAAATTATCAAAATAATAATGATAGTATAAGAACAAAACATGGGGTCTTTCAGTTTTGTTCCCTACCCTTAAAAGTTATGATCTCAAGTAGAAACAACCAGAGTCTAAACATAAACTATTCATCTCACCTCATTGCTCTCTTGACTGTGGACAATCATAAAATACTATCAGATTTAGAGTATGTTCTAGCCATCAACTGCACCTCTCTTTCCTTGACAAAGTCTTAAATATTATCTACATTTTCTCATGTCCCTTCTCAATCTTTCTCAGTGTAGAGGCTAACTCTGTAAGCAAGCCAATCAATATTAAGTATTTTATCTTAGAAAACTTAGACAGAAATAACTGGCCATAGTATCTATATTATATTAAAATATATACATTGTATTGGTGAAGGAAGGACAACATACAGGAATTTTTAATAAAAATAAAAATTATGTAATTTAACTATGCACTGACCACACCTTAGCATTCCTTATTATCTTCATTTGTGGTGTCTTTGTGTGTGCAAATACACAATGATAATTCCTGAGGCTCATTGTGATTAACTTCTACCAATTTTATTTACGAAGTACTCTCACATCAAAAGTCACTGACAGTTTCAGTATGTGTGTGATTAAAAAGATGTAGAATTTACATATAAAAATTAAACTGATTTTAGCCTTATAGGAACTATTTTATTTTGATTGTGACATCTGGCCAGAGCCTTAGGTAAACACAGCCATTTTCCTTTGCAGTTATTAATAAGCAAGTAGAACCAGAACAGAACTCATCAGAATGATTCCAGTATATTTAAACATCAATCCTGTTCCAATAGAAATATCAAAAGCTTTGGAGATGACAAATTTGTTATAGACATAACAACGGGAGCATTACTGCAAGTTCAGTGATATGAATGGTCCTGAAAGGAGAATTCCTTGTATAGAGCACTCGATCAGTTGGATGAGGTGATTGAACTGTCACATATTACATCAAGAGTCTGTATAGCATGGCTGAATCAAGAAAGTATTGACTATTTTCATTGACTCTCATAGCCATTACATCTTGGCTCAGTATACTGTCTTTACATTAAAATCCATGTATTCCTCCACTGATGAATTATATGAAAGCTGGCTCACAAAGATATTCTTAAATCTAAGGTACATAGGTTTTATTATGAATGTAAACCTCAAAAGAATATCTTTTTTTCCATAAGATTTTCATACATATATACACACAACGGGGATATTCTAGTGGGTAAAAGTGTTCGCTGTTTATTCTGGAAGCATGAGATCCTAAGCTTGAACTCTCAGCACTCACATAAAACCTAAGCATGGCTGTACACGTCTGTAACTCCCATGTTAGGGGGCAGAAACAGATAGATACTGAGAGCCAAGTAGCAAGCCAAATTATCTAAAATGACAAATATTATCCAATGATAATGAGGTGGGTAGTAATAGAAAGCTCCATGAATCTTGATATGGCTTCACCAAGACACACAAATGCATGCACCATAAGCACACATATACACATACAGTAAGAAAATGTGATTTATATTTTTTTGTTTAATATGACCATATATTTTATTAACTATTATGGCTTTAACTTTACAGAATTGGGGATTATAATGTTATACCTTAGTTTATGGATACAATATTAGGTATCATGCATGGTAATATTATAAAATTAATCAGAAAGCAACATTATAAACATTTTTGGTAGGCAGTGTATCAATTTGATTTTGAACGGTCAACTATATAATTATAGGGTGCTTTTTAAACTACCATTACTGGCTATAAATTATAATTTGTGTGAAAGGAAATTGACTCTGTTATATGAATTTTTCCATGTTTATTTACATTCTAATGAATTTTTATTCTACCACTTAACTTCTTCCCACATCAGTCAATGCCAGTTACATTTCTTTTTCAAACACAATGCTGAAACTCATCATTTTTAAAAATTAATTACAGTGTGCAGGATAACCACTTAGGTATAAACCATGAAGAATCCTTAACACTTGTTTACACATTCTCTACAACCATCTCCCTCCACTACAGTACTTGCCATGGTACAGAAGAGAGAGAGAGAAGAAAAAAAAAATGTCCCTTTGTCAGAGATAATAGTTTCAGTCATTACAAAGCTTATCCAAAGGGCCTTCAGTAATGTGAGCTTAAAATTGTTTTTCTCCAAAATATTTTTTCCTAAATTCACTAAATCCCCCAAGCCAAGTGGTAATGTATTATTGAAAGATTAACTATTTATATGTTGCTATAGCATTTGTTGTCTGTGTTTATTTATATTGTTCAAACATCTATTTTAATTTTATTGCATTTATTCTGTTATTATAAATCATAGTTAAGTCATTATCTTCTTAAGCTCCATTTCACTACATGACCTCGGTTTTGATGTCTAACTCATAAAACTTGAAAAGCCACTCAGAGTTTAGTCTTTGTGTGTATTCTTAGTGACGTAAGTTACTTTCCCAGTATACACTTTATTTACATAGCCATGGGTAAACATTCAAGTAATTTGTGACATAATCTGCTGAGTATTAGGAAAAATTTTAAATATTGAAAAATTATATGTAGTAATAATATTGCAAAAATATAGTAGGAATTATGGAGGCTTGTAGTTGTTATTTGAGTGGTAGATTTAGTACTTTATATCTCATAGCAATTTTAAATTCTTTTTAGTTAAATATATAAACTAAATTTCCCTTATTCCCTTTCCTCCATCCATCCCTTTCATGACTTTCTATCCCCTCCTAATTTACCCAATAATTTCTCTCAAATTGATTATATTATTGCTGTTATATAGATATATAAGTATAACTATATATATAATTTTATATATATATATATATATATATATATATATATACACACACACAATCAATTTAGTACATTTAGTGTTGCCTGTATGCACATGGTTTCAGGCAGGCCATTTACTTACTTAACTTGAGAATAACAATGAACCACCAAGTGATGTTGAAGAATATACATATGTCTAACAAAGATGTGAACATATATTCATATTTAGAAATATAATATTTTGAACAAAATGATGAAGAAAATTAAGGATTTAAACTCCTTTAAAAACATAAATATTGAACAGAACTAAAACTGAAACAGGTGGATTTTAAAAGCTCAATAATACAAGTAGAGAACTCAAAGGAAAGCCTCTAAGCAGGAAGATCCAGTATGACAGACTAACAGGAACTGAATATAAAGTATGAATTAGACAAAACAATCAAAAATATGAAAATGTTAAATCACAAGAAATGGACATGCAGGAACATGGGGCACCATAAAAAGACAAAAATAGAAGAATTTCAACGGCACTGACTTAATCTTCAACAAGAGCATAGAAAGCACTTCCCCAAACTAAGGAAAGGCTTACTCAGACATATACAAAAAGTGTATATAGCATCAAACATACAAAATAATAACTATTTTTAAGGAGTATTAAATAAGGGGAGAATAATGGTTTCTTAAAATTGTTATAGACTTTAGTTTATAAAAAGATGTCCAGGGCTTCACTAATAGACATATTTATTAAAATTATAAATCAGTAACTGAAATATAAATTCCTGTCTAATTTTTTTCTTGCAGTCATTACTTTGCTATTGATTAGCTTTAAAATGGTATTAACTCTGAATTCTCTGATAGGTCCCATGTGCTAATATATTGACATAAAAGCACAGGATATTTCTTATATGATATACTGTAGTAAATTTAATTTACTGCCATTTAAACATATAGGTTCCAATTACTAAACTCCAGTGAACACAACTGTGACTTTATTTGGTAATCTACTTTTTTCAGAGGTAATAAAGATTATGACCTAGTAGACTAGGAGACTCTAACCCAAATAACTGGTGTTTTACAATAGAAAGGTTTGGATCCAGAGACACATGTGAACCATAGAGTAAATGCAGACACAGAAACACAGCAAACACTGCATCTTATAACTTAAAACTAAATATTTAAAGGATACCAAGACATATTGATACCATGAATGAGAGGGGAAATCCAGTAAAGATGTTGATGGCAGACAAAATACAATTAAAAATTTGACAAATTTTAAGTAAATTAGAAAGAAAATGTTCTATGAGGAATGATGATATTTACAAACAGAAAATACATCCTAGGCCAAGAGTAAAGTTGAAATGTATACACTGAGACACAAGGAAGAGGTGCATGTATAGAGACTCAATATCAAGCTTAAGGAGAGGGGATCACAAAGGCTGGAAAAGTCATAGAGAACAGAACCTAAAGCTGATTATGAAATAATCTAAATACAAATAATGCAAAATTTACAAAATGTGCACTTTACTCACCTTAAAGCTACATGTGTTCATTGCAGAAGTGATATCTTAATATGTTTATTTAAGGGTTAAAAGACTGTGTTTAAGTGCAAGAGCTATATACAAATAGTCATATATATCCATATATGCATACATATACATATATAAACACAATTAATTTTTTTCAAAAGCTTATGCATAATCAAAATATATTTATTTAAGAATCTTTACTCCCATTCCTCCCATTATATTATTTCCAATACAATATAAACTCATCAGTTTCCCCACCCTCCATTCTTCCAAGCTTCCTCCACCTCTCCTTTCCCCAGATCCACTCTCCCTACATCAGTTTCAGAAAGGATCGAGTTTCTAAAATACAATATCCAAACACAGCAGAAAAGATACAATAAGAGAAGGTGAAAGCCCTCATATCAAGTCAAGAAAAGGTAACACAATAGGAGGCAAAGTGTCCCAAGAGCAGGCAAAAGAGTCATGAAATGTCTGTTCCCACTGTGAGCAGTCTCACAAAGCCAACAAGCTAACAACGAATCTCTGGTTTGACTTAAGATCACTTCATGAGAGGAAGCTCATTCCAAGCACTACCTGGATGTTCAGGAACTATTGACTGAATAGCCCAGAAACATAGGGTAGAACCAAACATGAGTGGCCATTTTTTTAATTAATAAAATTAGTGCCTTGTCCAGTTGTCATCAAAGAGGCTTTTTCCCACAGCAGATGGGATCCGGTGCAGAGATTCAAAGCCACACATTACATACAAATACAGTCAAAAACCTTTAAAGTATAACACTAAACACCTGGTTAGTAGATTTAACTATGATAATATTTTAGTTTTTCTTTTTTCTACAATGATTTTGTTTATTTATTATGAATAGTTTTATGCCTGTGTGTATGCCTTCAGGCCAGAAGAGGGCACCAGATCTCATTGTAGATGGTTGTGAGACACTATGTGGTTGCTGGCATTTGAACTCAGAGACCTCTGAAGAGCAACCAGTGCTCTTAACCACTGAACTATCTCTCCAATCCAGCTTTTCAATATTACATGTTTACAATTTTATGTTCTCACTTTCCCAAATTCTTGTCATCAGTTTTCTGTTACTTTTCTGTAGTTATGCATTTTAAGCATTTATAACATGGGTGCTAATTACCTCATTAACATTAACAATGTGCAATGTGACTCAACTTTTTCCTCTATCAGGTTTATAGCTATTGAAGCTTTCTTAGTAAAGTGTTTTTCCAGACTTCTTCAATCTCCAGTACAATGTCTCAGAACTGCTTCAGCAAAGTGATGGAGAGAAGTGAATGTTAGTTCTGGTTCTTAGTGATTTTTTCTGGATATGAAAGGCTCTCTTTACTCTTTCCTCAATTTATGAAAGTGATAAATTCTTAAATTTTAAAGTCATTTAAAAATTTTTGGATGCTGTTGAAAGTAGGGCAAGTGATTCCTAAAAGGATATAAGCTATTGCTGTTACCTTTGGTTGCTGTACAGATATCAAAGGTAAAGGTAAATCCTCATAGCTGGAGATACTTCATTCATAGGACACAGGACTATGATGATTAGATCTGTAACTACCATGAGATCTTCCTTCTTTTTCTTCCGAATTAAAAGGGTTTTTTTTTTTTTTGTACCAACTTTCACTTCCTTCCTCCCACTCAGCTGCCAATATCCTCCTCCCCCACACCTCCTTCCATTCACTCCTTAGAGAGGACTAGGTCTCCCTTGGGGAGTCAACAAAGTTTGGCATATATTTACAGAACGACCTACACCCGCTCCTCCCCCAGTATCAAGGCAGAGCAAGGTATCCATCTATTGAGAATATGCTCCAAAAGCTAGTTCAAGCACTAGAAATAAATCCTGGTCTCACTACCAGAGGTCCCACAAAACTGCCAAAGCCACACAACTGTCATCCACATTCAGAGGACCTAGTTTGTTGACAGCAGGTTTCCCAGCTGTCAATCCAGAGTCAGTGAACTCCCACTAGCTCAGCTCAGCTGTCTTTGTGGGTTTCTCCATTAAGATCTTGATCCCTTTGCTCATATAATCCTCCTCCCTCTCTTGGACTAGACTGGAATCTTAGCCCAGTCCTTATCTGTGGGTCTCTGCATCTGGTTCCATCAGATGCTGGATGAAGTCTCTATGATGACAATTTGGGTGGTCATCAATCTGATTACAGAGGAAATCCAGTCAGGCACCCTCTCCACTGTTGCTTTCATTGTTTCAAACTCAGGCCATTCAGTGTCTCTTTCCTTGTCTCTTTTTTTCTGATTAGGATATAATCTCTCAGTTATTGTGCCAGCACCAGGATATGTGAAAAATAAGTACTTTTTAACAAGCATTGTAGGTCCTTAAATAAAATTACCTTGGCATATTATATTTTTACATTAACCTTTAATGTTTCCAAATCCTTAAATGTGATCAGTGTTGACACATTTTGTGGAAATAAAATGAGCTTGAAATACTGACTCAGTAAATTACTTTCATTTCTAGAAGACAGGGATTTTCCAGGAAAGCTACGCTGGGTAGGAATCCTGTATAACTGGCTATAAATAGTATTTATCTGGCTCAATTATTCATTTAAGTTGAAACTCTATACTAACAACATATTCACTTATTCAAAAACCACATTTTCCTTATTGTGTCCTAAATGCAATTCTCTTTATTTTTCTATTTCCAACTGAAAGATAAGAAACATATTACATAAACAAAATAATGAACACAGTATTAAGTACTATGGAAATGCTGAAAACAAAGATATATAGTTATAACAGCAGCTTTCAGCATATAGGTCTCAACTTCTTTGGAGGTCAAATGACTCTTTCACAGGGGTCAAATATTAGCTATTCTGCATATCAGATATTACAATTCATAATATTAACAAAATTATATTATTTAGTGGGAACAAAACTATTTTATGGTTGGGAGAACATGAGGAACTGTGTTAAAGGTCACAATATTAGGATGAATGAGAACAAGTGAGTTATAGGGTTGGTGGACATTTTAATAGTAGGATGTATTTCCATTCAAAACTAGGGAAAAGAGTATTCTAAACAGAGTGAATAAAAGCCTCAAAAAGATTAGAAACAAAACTGGATACATAAAAAAGTTACTAGTCTTGAAATATATTGACTGAAGGATAAAGTGATATGAAATAAAGCAGAAGCTTTGTAAATAAGAAAGAATTTGAATGACATTTTAAAGAGACTAAAAATGTACAACAATAGCTGATTTAGGTATTATGCAAATGACCCTCTGGTTCTTAAATGATAATTGGTTTGAAAGGTGAAAAGAGATACCCATCAGAAAGTTTCTGTTCTCATCTGTATAAGAGATGGTAGACCAGGACCATGGCATAAGAATAGAAGTAGACAACTAAGCCCTCTGAATGTAGTTGAATGGCAGGGGAAGTTTTTGGGGCCTCTGGCAGTTAAACCAGAACTTATCCCTAGTGCATGAGCTGGCTTATTAGAATCCACCCCCTACAGAGGAATAAATTTCTCAGCCTTGATACTGGGGAGAGGGGCGTGGTTCTATCTCAACTGGATATGTCAAACTGCATTGACTTACCCTCTCTGAGATGTAGAGATGTAGTAGGGGGAAGTTAGGAGAGGACTGGTAAGAGGGGAGGGAGGGGAGCAGTAGTGTGTATGTTAAACATTTTTAACAAGAAAAATGAGTAGATCTGTAACAAAATGGATGAAATTCAAAATTTAGAACATGAGTGGGACATGGAGGCTCCTGAATTTAAACCTATCATGTGTGAGGTAGATAAATAATAGAACACTCAACAAATCAGGAAATCAAAGCTTGTCTCAGTGACATAGTAAGCTGAGCTCAGCTTCATAGTGACTTGAGCTCCAAAAGGAGGTTCAAACAAATAATTAGCTCAGAGCATGATTTAGATTTAATTGCTTATCAGGTTTGAGGCAAAAAAAGTAGGCAGAGATTCCTTCTGATGTATGCAAGTGTATGTTTGCCAAACCAAAGAAAGAAGAAACAATGAGGATTAGTACAAATATTTATAATCATTATTGTGTAAGTCTATAAATTATGAGATGTTTAAAATACAGAAAAATAGTTGTATACGAGTCTAAAATTCCAAGATGTGTGTGTATGTGTGTACTTGTGTGCATGTATGTGTGTATGTATGTGTGTGCATAAAAATATGAATATGGATAGTATTTAAACCCATGGAAAAAAATTGAGAAGCGTTCATGGATGAAATGTGTTACAGTAAGGTTTCTTGGTCTGGGGCAGTCTGAGGCCTGGACCCACAGACCTTCAGCCCTAGACCCCTTAGCCGCCCGCCACTGCTCAGGCCCCCAGAAATGACTCAGATGTTTATATTAAGTTCATGCTGTATGGTCTACGGCTCAGGCACATTGCTAGCTTGCTCTTTCATCTTAACTCAACCCATTTCCACTAAACTGTCTGCCACATGGCCCGTGGTTCACCTGTGTTCCTTACATGTTGCTCCTTTGGGCTTCTGGCTCATCTGTCTGACTCTGCCCTGCTTCTCCTACCTATGCTGTGATTTCTCCTCCTACTTTTTCTATGGTGTCTGTCATGGGCCAAAACAGTTACTTTATTTAAATATTGATATTCACAGCATACAGAAAGACATTCCCACATTAGAAATTAAATGGAAAAATGGAGAGGAAAGGCCCAAATGTAGTTCTGAGCCCTCCTCACATGCAGAAAGAAAAGACCCTTATAAAAACAGGAAGTAGTCTTTGAGAAAAAGGAAAGCCAGAGAAGAAAGCCAAAATGCATGTTATAAAATACAAAGATGTAGGAAAGAAGAACACACAATTATGTCTAAGATGAATGCTAGTTGATTAAGATATACATTGTATTTGATTCAATGAGAATCATGAATGGCCTTGACAAGTGTAGAGTCAGCAGTTATCAAATCTGATATGAACTAAAATAGGTTGAGGAAGTATGTATAGAGTATCATTACTATGCATAATTCTGTTTTTTTATTTGCTTGGTTATTTTTTAAAAAATACAACAGATAATTCAGATACGTGATTGTCAGGGAAGTTTTTAAGATTTATTTTTATTTTTAGTTTAATGTTATCAAAGATGAACAGTATAAATTGCTAGGAGCACAGCTCTAATGGTGTGTGTGGGGTGTTGATATATAGAGAAGAAAAGAGTCCATTCCTCTAAAAGAATTAGAGAGTTTGTGTCAAGAGAGATGGCACAGAGGTTGAACATTTATAGAAGGCAGATTTTTCCATCCATCATTTCAGGAATAAAGGAGAATATATCCCCAATGAGGGATGGAGAGAGGAAAAGGTATTTTTTTAAAAATTTAAAATTTTTTTAGAACAGAAATGGAGGCTAATGAGATGGCTCAGCAAATAAAATTACTTGCTGCCAAACCTGAAAAGTTGAGTTCAATACCTGGAAAACACATGTTGGGAGAAGAAAACTGACTCCCCTGACTTCCACTCTTGCAAACATTTACATGCACACACACTACAAATAAGCAAATACTTTTTAGAAAATAAACACAAACTGACAAGATGGTACACTAAGATTTGCCATACAATATATTGTGATATTGAATAGTTTCTGGAACACAATAAGGTCAAGACTGAGGTAAAATATACTTCTTGCAAAGAACAGTCTTATAATTAAATCTTGGTGAGGACCACAATGCTGACTGTCAAGTTGACTGCTAAAGTGATTCACAGCCACAGAGTACCAATGACCATCATGTCGTTCACTGGAGTAAAGGGGGAAAAGCAAATAAACCTGAAAGAGAATGTAAGATGTGCCAAAAATGTAGACATAAAACAGAGACCTGACACATTGGCAAAGAAAGCTACTGTCATTGAGCCCAGACTAAAACTTGATTACCCAAGGGTGAGAGAATAGAAAGTTCTATTTGTTCATAGCATAAAAAACCTTTCAAAATTAAGTGACTTCGGAATTTCGCAAAGGTATACTGCTTTTCTGTGATTATTATTTTTCATGTATTAATCATGTTTGTAAACCAATAGTAAACAAAATCAGAATGTAGGCAGAGGAAGTTGAGCCAAGACTTAACACCCTCAATTTCTGGAATAAAGGAGGAGGGGGGTCTGTCTATAGGTAAATGGCTTCAATCAAGAGAAAGTACATCCTGAAGAACTAGATGTATGTCGAAATTTGGATTTTATTGTTTAAAAATCAGAATAAATGTTCTTAGTTTTGATTTGTCAGCCTTTGCTATGGAGTGGTGGTAGAAATATCTTACCTCCTCACAGAAAAAAGGTGTTAATTTTACCAGAAATTCCCGTCACAGTCACTTTAAGAAAGGGAACACACTAAAGTGCAGTGGGTATCCAAAAGGCCACCTGAGGTAGTCACTCTCGTTGCCTTACACACTCCCCTGGGAAGTATAACTTCAGATACTGCTTGACTTTTGATACTACTGACAACTTTTAACTACTAAAGGGTAAACTTGGCCCTAAATTTACAAGTTTTAAGAATGGCTATTTCCCTAAGAAATACAATGACTGGATTGGCATATGAAAAATTCAGGAAAAGATACTTTTCTCCATCATAAAATAATGATGAAAATATAATTCATAAATTGAAAACCTCTTCAGTGACACACACAAATGAATCTTCTTAGGTGTCATTTAAATCACATGTTAGGAACATATAAATTTGTAAAAGAAAAAGAACTGATTAAACTCCTAAGCATATAAATATAGATATCATGAAAGAGGAGAGAAACTCACCAATAAATCAGTACAATAGAATGACAGGTAAGAACCACTCAAGATACTCAAGAGATATAGAAAACAATGTATATTATTTACTAATCATAGCTTCTACTACCTTGCCTAAAAAGATAGTAAAGCGTAGTTGGTTTTGTTTTGAGCTTCTGTGAGATTTGTTCTTTAGTTCTTTCTATTGTGGTCCATTAATCTTTGTCTTTAAGTCTCACTTCATATTCATACTGATGCCAGCTGAGCTGTTAATAGACTCTTGGTGGGTCTCTGTTCACAGGCTGTGGAGTTTGGAGGCAACTTAGACATCCTACCCCAAGTCTATTTGAGTTAGTGCTGGGAATGTTTTTCTGCAATTTCTCAGCATGCCACACCTCTTAATGATAATTGTCTGATTCTCTATGTTGTGGATAACTGTGTCTTTTAAATTCAGTCTTCAGTTGCCCGAATAGCTGGGTATATGGGTAGGGGTAGGGGATCTGAGGTATAAACAGAATCTTATTCCCTTTTCTCTGTCCTTCTGCTCAGTTTGAAGCATAGGAAAGGAAGTAATACCTGCTGAGAGAGGGAGAGTGAACTATGATATGGATAGTTCAGCAATGATTCTCACTTTTTTGAAAGAAAAGAAAACCACCAATGGACTACCTAGACCCACGGTGTGTAGAGCAATCTAATCTTTTCTCTCCTGCATGATGTGATATGTTGTGATGTGGTGGTGGTGCTCTCTCTCTCTCTCTCTCTCTCTCTCTCTCTCTCTCTCTCTCTCTCTCTCTCTCTCTCTCTCTCTCTCTCTCTCTCTCTCTCTCCATGTGTCTGTCACTGAAGCATGGATCTATCTCCCAATATGGAATGATAGGAAACTAGTGATATTATATATATTGTTTAAACTCTTGGTTTTGATCCTGTAGAAAACTTTGACTAATATCCTTTCATCGTGATTGAATCCACAGAAGAACCTTTGGCATAATTAGATTATCATAGTTGAGTCCTCATAGCAGGATATGGTCTCTTTTAAATATCACCCCAGAGAGATTCCTACCCAGTGCTGTCCTCTCTGACATGTGAGGCACAGTGAGATGGCAGATAGCTATGAGAAAGAAGCTAAACCTGTCAGGGACTTGTTCTCAGACAGCACAGACTCCAATAGCAATAGATCTTTTGGCTGTGAATCCCGCATTCTTTGGTGTTTTTTGCAGTCCTTATGACACAGCAGTTGGCTTAACACAGATTGAGGAATAAAAAGGGCAAATCAAAGTACAATATATTTTATGACATGGTGTTAGAGGTTGTATACACACCATAATTTTTACAAAATTTAAAATTGCATAAACCAATCATATTGATCAAAATCAGAAACAAATTCTACCCAAATGTATAACATATAAGCAGCAAAGAATATTTGGGACATGAGATTAGCACATTTTACTTTTATTTAAATGAAATATAATAAATACACAAAACAGGAAAACAATGCTATTGTATCTATGCACATGTCTATACTGACAATGTTAAATTAGGTAAATACATCTATTTGCACACTCATTTGTGAGTTTGTATGATAAAAACATTCAAACTAATTTATTTTCTTGTTTTGAGGACATGGATCATCATTGTTTCCAACTGCCTACTCTGCTGTGGAGTAACACATTAGATGTCTTACACAGACCTAGATCATGTGGTCCATTCCTGCATTACAAACTTTGGAAGCTAATATGGCAAGTAAATCATTATCCCTAGTCCTTTATCCTGAATACTCTTTTAGTCATTGCTGGAGCCCGTGTAGGAGTGAAATCATATAGTAGTTCGATATGCAATTCCTAGATAATTTTATTTCAACCACTCTGTGGTCACAAATGACATTATATGGATTTTAGTAGTACAATTTATTCCATTATGTACTAGATTATGTTTATCTACTCAAAACTTGATATATACTTTGGTTTCTTTGTTTTCATGGGATGTTGTAATTACTGATATAACAAACATGAAAGTTTTATTTCCACCCCAGTAAGTTGAACTAGTGTATTGTAGCAGATTGTATTTTTTTTTAATTTTTAAAGACCAACCACATCATTGGGAAACAGCATAGAGTTTGTTCTTAGCTAAAAAACAACAAAAAAAAACAAAACAAAACAAACAAACAAAAAAAAAAAAAAACGCTTGTATCTTAGAGACCAAAAATACAAAAAAACAAAACAAACAAAGAACCAATAAATAATACCTAATAATATTATTCTAGATTCATAGGCTGGGACCTTGTCCAGTGGTCATCAGAGAGTCTTCCTCTGCCAGCTAATGGAGGCAAGTGCAGAAACCCATAGTCAAACATTAGGTGAAATGAAAACCCAAATTAGAGACCCCAATATGCTCCCTCAACATGTAGTTCAGAGAATCCTGTGGAAGAGGGGTAGGAAGTATTGTAGGGGCCAGAGGGACCAAAGACACCAAGAGAACATGGTCCATCTAAGCTCACAGGGGCTCACAGAGACTTTGATAATCCTGGGGCCTCCATGTATCTGCACTAGTCCCTCTGCATATATGTTATGGTTGTTAGCTTGATGTTCTTGTGGGTCTCATAACAGTGAAAGTTGGGGTTCCTCTGACTCATTTGCCCACCCTTGGGACCCTTCTCCTCCTACTGGGTTGCTCAACCAGCCCTTACGTGAGGTTTTGTGCCTAATCTTATTGTATCTTCTTATGCTGTATTTGGTTGACAACTCTGGAGGTCCTGCTCTTTTCTGAAGGTAATCAGAGGAATAGTGGATATGAGGGAAAGGGAAGGTAGAGGAGGGGAAACTGGGAGGACTGGAGGAAGAGGAAATAGGTGTCAGGAGTCACTGTATGAGGAAAGAAAAATATTTAAAATACAATTTCATCACTTCCCATGCTCACTCTCAAATCCCTCCACTGCTTCCCTCAAATTTATGGCCGTGTGTGTGTGTGTGTGTGTGTGTGTGTGTGTGTGTGTGTGTGTGTGTGTGTGTGTGTGTGTGTGAGAGAGAGAGAGAGAGAGAGAGAGAGAGAGAGAGAGAGAGAGAGTGAGTGCATGACTTTGTGTGTGTGTATGGCTATGTGTGTGTGTGTGTATAAGTGAGTGATTAAGTGCATGGCTCTGTGTGTGTGCATGGCTATGTGTGTGTGTGTGTGAGAGAGAGAGAGAGTGAGTGAGTGTATGGCTCTGTGTGTGTGTGTGTGTGAGTGAGTGAGTGAGTGAGTGTATGGCTCTGTGTGTTTGTGTGTGTGAGTGCATGAGTACTGTATGGCTCTGTGTGTGTGTGTGAGTGAGTGAGTGTATGGCTCTGTGTGTGTGTGTGTGTATGGCTATGTGTGTGTGTATGGCTATGTGTGTGTGAGTGTGTGTCTCTGTGTGTGTATATGTGTGTGTCTGTCTCTCTGTGTGCGGATCTGAACAGGGAGTGCTGCCTAACATAGCATTCAGAAAATGACTAAGTTAGAAACACTTGAGAGAATAGAATTTTAGCGCTTTGTTCAGCTTCTTTAATATACATGTCTCTGTTCAACTTACTCTTATGAGTACAACTTATATTTGAAAGAGGCTGTCTTTACCATACACTATGTACAATGAATATATATGAATATAAAACAATAAAATACAGATAATTATTTTAACTTCATTTTATATATACTTCAATAATATTTTGAGACTAATTTTAAAGTAGATAGACAGAATTTAGCAACAGTCTATTCTGTGAGGAAACAAGGGATCAGTTACAAAGTAAAAGAGATCAGAACACAGAAATAGTGGAGTATGGATTACAGTATTTGTCAATGTCAAATAATAGGGAAATATTGATATTACACTAAACAATTATGACTGTTGTTACTGAAGCCAGAGAAAATAGTGATCTGATGATTAAATCATACAGCACTGCTGAAGTCATGTTCTAATTTCCATCAAATTAGAACAAAAACATAGTGAAGAGCAGAGGCCAACATTTGTAAATAGTGCATAAATTCTATATCAGAGACCCAGGCAAGCTATCTGCTCTCAAAATTCTAGATTGTAGCTTTTTATCAGTTGACCTTCTAAAGTTGATTCACTCAGTCAGTTGACCCAATCACTTCAAGGATAATATCACCAAATCCATCAATAACATTACTTAAATTTAGGTGTGTTAACAGAAAGAAAAAGGAACTTTAATAATTCCAAGAATTAGAATGAGGTAGAAATGTCCAATATTAGATAGCTATTAATCGATATTCTTAGTGGTTTACTTAAAAACTTGCACTGACAATATGTCAAGCATGACTTTAGTTGCCACTTAGAATAGAGTGGCCTGGGAGAAAAGTTGAAAAATGGGTTGTTGCCTGTAACAACATTTTGCCTACCAGCTATGCTTCTGTAAGGCCACGCTTACTTGCCTTCTTGATCTTTTGGTTTTAGAGTATGATGTGAAAATGTAGGCTAGATTCAATACCAAGATGGTTTAGAATCCATCTTGACTTTGGTCCACTTGAAACAACTTCCTTCCACATTTCATTTGCATCAAAGTGTTTATTCCAAAAAGATTCCTGCCATACCCTGTACTGTATGTGTGTGTAAGTTACTTACATTATTTTACTTTCTGAATGAAACAAGACAATTAAAATGATGTAGAATCTCTCCCCTCTGATTTCATATGAACAATTATATAACTTTTAAATTATCTTCTAAAAAGTCAATTAAAAATAAGTTACATTCTCAGTACTTCTCTCCCTAAGTTCTGTCATTTCCATTGTGGCTCTGTGACTCTTTTGTCATCTATGATATAAAACAAATTAAAATCTATCTTTCTGACAGAAAAAAATAAAATTTAAACTTTAAAATGTCATATATAAAAATATAATTTATTCATCACATTCTTATGCCCAGAGGAGAATGCATCATCTAATGTTCAAGGTCAAGCTATATCAATTGGTCTTCCAGTCCTTGACTCTTCTAACTAATCATCAGTTACGTCATACTAATTAGCCCAAGTGTCTATAATAGAAAACTAGCTGAAGCAATAGCTTCTTTGGGGTATTATATTCTAGTATACAAAATAATAATAAGTAAACAATAGTAGAAGTAAGTCATGTGACTCAAAGACCAAAAGGAGGTATGGTGGATAGCTAGATGGTTGGTATACTAAATGGGGAATATAGTAGCTTTTCCTCAAGAATTGTCTGTTGATTAACTACTAATAAACAAAAATGAGGAAGGACAGGACAAATTCACAGGGGAACGCCATTTTGGGGTTGTATGGCTGCAAATCAGATATAATTGGTATTATTTTAACTCACAAGTTTGGATGCTGGTCCTCTACGGTCACTCAAAAATTAAATATATATAAATGGAAAAAGAAACTCCATCATGAAAAACAGATATTTTTGAAATATTTAGTTTTTAATGATTTTGATTTATTTTATCAAATTTAGTCCTCTCCTCAAAATTGTGATGGAAGTTATTTATAGCAAAGTGGGATGGATTGATATTTTTTAGAGTAGGGCATTAGGCTGAGAAAAGGTCAGAAAAATGCAGTCCTGGGCTTTCTGTGGATGAAACCTAGAACTTTTCCCTACTGCATGATGAATCTATCTTAATTAATAAATCTTAACCTTCAGCCATTTTTTTCAATATAAATATAATCCCTAAATGGAATATTAACATTTATTTGTTTATTTATTACATTTCAGAAAACTTTACAGAAGGGCAAAGCCTAAGCAATATTGCCTTATCCGATAAAACTTTGCATATTTGCTCCTTACTCTTTCTTAGTCTCACCTTTTCCTATCTTCTCTCTTGACCAGCATATTTATCTTCTTTCTCTTCTCCCTTCTTTTTAGGAACATTTGCTTGCTTTGTACTGTCTGCCAGAGTGTTAGTTCCTTCCAGAAAGAGAGTTATTCCTCATCTTTGAATCACAGTAAATGTTATCCAAATGGGGGATTAGTAAAAGCTGGTTTTGTTTCTAAATATATCTAATTCTCAGAACAATTATTCAGGAAAGTGAGAGTAAACTAGTATTTAATACTATAATGTTATGTCTTGATTGTCAACTTGAGAAGAAGTCTCTAGGCTTATCTGTGAGTGGTTTTCTAGATGAAGTACACTAAGTTAGGAAGATCCACACTAAATATGGGCCATGTCACTCATGGGTTAGTGTCCTGTGTGGGATAAATAGGTGAAAACAAGCTGAGCAACAGCATCCTCACTGTTTCCTGCTCAGGGTGCAGTGTCACCAGCCACTTTTGCTCTTGTCAACACACACTCTTATTCATAATTAACTTTGTCCCTGCAACTGTAAGTCAAATCAACTGCTCCTTTCTTAAGTTGATTTTTTTGAAGAACTTTGTCAAAGGGACTAGTATGTAACATAAGTGTACCAATGCTGGAAATATGGTTCATTTAACAATACTTTTAATGGCTTACAACATTTTAGGAAAATGTGGGACATATAGAACCAAAGAACTCAGTGTCTAATAGTTTCAAGGAAGTATTACAGTGATAAGTTATCACATTTTCATAATTAGTAAAAAGTACAATTGAGGATAAGAGTGGATATTAAAGAGGTGTATTTTTATTTTTCATTGCTATGATCAAAATTTTGACAGAATAGATTAAAGAAGTGATGTTGCTCAATAGATTGTAAGTCCACAATACAGCCAGTCATGAGGGAAAGACAGAGAGGCAAAGTGACTAACAGCTACTGTGGTGGGCACTGCACAGAAGGACCAGGACACAGAAATAAATACTAGTGCTCATCATCTTTTCCTGCTTCTTGTACTTTTTAGTAAGAAACTACATAAAATTCCTAAGTGAATCCGACTATTTTAAAAGAGCTGATGATATATTCATTTGAATTTATTGTATTTTAAAAGTTTCCATGTTTGCATAAGTCTTTAGGAAAATATCTTAATTCTTATGTCTTAAAGTAAGTTTATATATACTACTAGAAATATTGTTAATATGAACAACATGTATAATCACACATCCATGAGTACATATATTCATGATGATTTGTCCTCAGTTTACCCATTTAAATGAGGTTATTTATCATAGCATATCATTCTGCAATATCTGAGGATTATATTCTAGGTTTATTTCTGAGTATCTTGATAAATTGGGTAAGTAAATTCAGCCCTTTCTGCCAACAAACTTAATGACAAAATTAGAATAAGATCCTATTTCCTGAAGAGATAGCACGCATAAGTAGGAATATAATTTATGAGATTTGAATAGCTAAAAGAGGATTTTCTCCTAATCTCTGGTAAAATCATGTTTACATTACCCTTGGATATCTGTACCTCATATCATTGAGATTTGCAGCATGCTTATTTTTTTATGTTTATAAATACCATCTTCATTGGGAGATTTTCTGAGAAATTCAATACCTTTTCTTTTTATACTGCCACATATCTGAGGCTCAGAAACTTTTTCATAAAAAGCTATTTTTGTTATAGATATTAAAGTTGGAACTCATGATATTGTGTTAACACATGTTTAGACATTTATCTTAATAGTAATGTTGAAAACTATGATAATGTAATAAAATTAACACATGAAAGCACTTTACAATGTATTGTTTAACTACTAGACCAAATCTAGACAGCTGATATCAATGTCAATATTATATTATATAAGACATAAAAACTAAAATACAGACATTGACCATTTCATTCCATATCTAGGACAGAAATAGACTGAATCTAGGGAATATATATATATATATATATATATATATATATATATATATATATATATATATATGTACTATATATATATATATATTAGGATAAATATGTTTATACATTGTAATACATTAATTTGCATAAAAGAAATAAGTTTGTACATTGCAAGATTACTTATAAACAATTTTGATAAACAGGTAAGATGCTATGCAAAAGTGTGAGCTGGAAACACTCTCAAATTTGTTTTATATTAAAAGTCAGTCCCAGCTCACATACAAAAGAGGAGGGTCCTCAATTATTTTTACAACAGCACAAAGGTTAATGTGCCAAAGCTAAAATATGTGTAGGAGAGAGAGAGATAAGAGAGAGAGAGAGGCAGAGAGAAGGATAAAAGGAGGAGGTGGCAGAAAGTCAAAGAGACAGATTTATTATATATATATATATATATATATATACATATATACATATGTGCATATGTGAGAATGTAGATATATAATTAATTGGGCAATATCTTCTCTACTTCTCAAAATTTACATATTCTAATAGAATTTAGGTCAGATTCATTCTTAAGTTCTAATGTTTTACCAATATTGAAATTTACAAAGCACCCTATGGTGAAAATAGACCATCTAGTGTTTGGTGCTATTCTTAGTATTAGGCATAACATCTATTGGATATTGTAGTGTTTGTTCCCATGGTTTAATGTCTGAAGTAATAATACCATATTTTTTCAAATTTTCATTCAATAAAAATATTTTTACTCCCATGCTAAGGCCTCCTTTTGTCCTCATCAGTTTATTATGATCAAAATTCTTTAAATATATTTTATTTATTTTATTTATTGCATGGGGACAGAGATGGACACACTTGTCATAATGAATGTGTGGAGGTGAGGGTGAACCTGTGGGGACTGGCTCTCTCTTCATACATTATATATTTTTTATCACTAAACCTATACTATGTCACAGTGTCTATGGAGAACAAGGAAATTTACTTGTGGCAATAAAACATATCTCTTTGAGGTTCATGTATCTGATGAAATCAGCAAAACTAAATACACTAGAATTTAGTTTCTGGGAAGTCCTCTTATTATTCTAACCAGTAAATGTGTGCAATAATTTATTGAAAAACATTAACCAGTCATTATCTGACCTATTTTCATATTCGGGTCATCATTTTATCTTCTAGATTCTTAGTTGGAATACTTAGTCTTCTTTGTTAATTTGTCTAAATTTCAATCACCATTGAACACAATCTCAGTGTGTCCATGAAAGTGTTTACAGAAAGGTTTAACCAAGCAGACAAGGCCATTTTGAATGTACAAGGCAGAACAGACGAGCTGGGGTCCCAGGTAAAACAAAAGAGTTGGATGAGCAGCAGCATTCATCTCTCTCTGCTTTGAGATGCAACCTACCCAGCTGCCTTCCTCTCCTTATTGGAGAACTCAACCAAACACTAATGTTTCAATGCATTTTGTGCAAAATGACCCTTATGTGTAAATGAACTAATTGAATTTCACATCAACCCAAGTAGCAGTCTGGTCCAATGGTGCAAAGAGAACAGGATGTGTTGTCATGTTCAGCAATTACACTTTATGCATAAACTAAGACACTCTACTCCATTTTTACCACACCTCCTTAGGACTATTATCTTTTCTGGTGAATATTAATATTCTCATCTCTCATGGAACTTAGTGTGTGGGCCACTTAAGTTGATAGAGCAATCATTTCTTTAAAACAAATAATATGCTTTTTTTCCCCAATAACCAGAGAATCCATGTTTCAGGAGATTTCTGGTCTATAATTTCATTGACTGGTGTTTGCAAAAAAAACTCTTTACCTCTCAATTGACATAGATTGTGGTTGTTCATGATATTGGCTCTGAGTATAAAGTTAAACTCTAACTATGATCATGAGTCAAACTCATATTACATTACAATAATACAATTAAATACAATAAACAATAACAAAACATTTGGAAATGCTTAAGGAACATTCTTTTAGTAATTAGATCTTTTAGTTATTTCTGAGGTACATTGTAAAAGTTTAAAAGCAGATAAGAGAAAATCATGGTTAAGAAAAAATAAGTCTAACGTACGTCATAATTAATTCAAAACACATATTTCTCCCCTGAGACTTGGTTTGTATAACATTTAGAGCTAATGTTGGTGATAGTTGCATATTTCTGAAGATCCGTCATACTTATAGGAAAGCACATTTTCCCTAGCTAGTCCTCATAGTCTTGACTGGATATTTGCTGCAAGTGTGAAGCCCTGAGTTTGAGCCTCAAGTTCCTCTATCATACACAATCTTCTCTTCTACAGCCTAGTATCTATATTTAATGTCATAGGTTTTCTCCTCAAATTCTCCCTTATCTTCTTGATATTATTCCCTAATCCTAATTTTTTTAATTTATGCTGGTATTTTTAACACTTTTAAATTATACCATTTAAATAAGAAAAATCGGGCCCTGATAACTGATACATTCTGAGTTTCACACCATAAGAAAACATAGGAGTATATATAATCAGGGAAAGCATAATAGTTAATAACCCCCCTCTTCAGTTTTAACAATGCACTGTAGAAATACAGCACACACAATCAGAACTGTGCTCAGTGACCCCCAAAAATTAGAGAACATAGTGCAAAGGTTAGAGGTCACTCAGCAAAAATTTCATTGTTTGAAAGGGTATCATTGCACTAGGCAATATAGTCAATGCCCATGAAAGTCATTATTCATATTCAAAAACAACTCAGAAAAGAAGTAGCCAAAACTATAGAATATTTCATGGTAGCTCACATAAATTATCTGATTGCAAATTGGAGATAATCCCAAAGCACAAAGTCAACTTTGATTCTATTTTATAATCTTCAATATTATTTATTGATTATCAGAATGAATGAAAAGTTGTTTTGTCTGTTCAATTTCCTTTTTGAATCTAAACTACCATTTCATTAAATAAATGCTTGTTTCTCAGTTTTTATTTGATTTACTATATTAGATGTTATCCTGCATTTGGGATAGTTTACACTGTATTGTCTAATTATATTTCAGAAAATGCTCTAATTTTTGTTATTCAGACTAAATTGCTAGAGTTGTAAATGCTCCACACCTGTTACAGTAGGCATCTAATGTGTGCAATAAGAATCTTTCTTCTACTACATGACTTCTTAATACTTTGTAACAGTTATTTTTATTCAACAAGAATCAGTTCTACAAATAAAAGCAAAAGTATAGAAACAAGAAATTAAACTATGAGGTGATAAAAATTAATTTTTATAAATGGGTGCTATGTAAACTGATAAGTAGTACATAATATATGAACTTGTATAGACCTTCTAAGTCGCCTGCCATCACTGTCTAACTCAACAAAAATATTTTAGTGTGATATTTAAAATACTAATATTTAGAACTACAAATTTTACCTCTATAATAAATATCTATCTGTTTGAAAATGTCCATTAACTAGACATCAGAAAATCAGTAGGCTCTTATTTGTCATATTTAGGGTGGAACCTGAGACTTTTGCTTTAACTTGAGTTACTAAGTTATATGGGTTTGCTGAATATTATATAATGAAGTTTTGAATATTCAAAAGATGAAGCTCCATCTTTAAATGGTAAAAGAATGTGAATTCTGGAGTGGTTAGCTCCATGAAAAATCACACAACCTAAATTTTGGATTCCTAAACAGACATTCATTGTAAAAATATAATCATTCTTGATCAATAAAAAAAGGGAAAGAAGAGCTTCATGAATAAGGCATATTCTAATTGTTCATATAAGGTGGTGGGATTTCTAGGGGCTGTAGGGGGAAACAGAAAAGACTAGCTGGTAAGTTCTGGGAAATTTATGGTTCCAGTGGTCACTATGCTGCTCAGGTAGTGGAAATGTGGACAGACAGAAAAGAAGATAGAAGGCATTTCTATAACATAGGAAGGGCCATTTGCAAAATCAAAAGGGTTTAAATGCTTAATTGAAATAAGCATTTGAAAGTCTTTTAATAATCTCAGAATTTACAAATAGTTTGATTTTCCTAATTTCTATTTGGAGTATTTGGGAAGGTAGACATAAACCACGCCCAAGTTGCAGAAAATAATTTTAATTTTTAATGCCAAGCACAGCAAAGATATTTTGAAAATACTTTTAAAATATCAATAGTGTTTTGAAATCAATTTAATTAATCAGAGAGAATGCTAAATAAATTTTCAGTCACTGCAAGGATGAAGAACTCCAAAGAAGAAAAGAGTTGAATATAAGGGGGTAGGCTGGATGATGGGAAGCTGCAAGCTAGGGAGGCTTTGTGGTGTTCCCTGAAGATACTGGCTAGAATTTATGGGACAAATATCCATCATCAACTTGTTCCCCCAAAGACACACATTACATTGACTGGATATTAGAGTATACACATCCCCTGAAAGTTAAGTAGCAACTGCATGATTTTGTTTTACTTAATTTAAGAGCAGAACCACTTCTTAAAGACCTTATAGTTCTAACAAGAAATTCATTTCATGAGTTGACAATTCCAATTAAAATGCCTGCAAAAATTTTTTTGAAAGAAAGATTACAGGAGTCTAGATTCTGGATATATTTGCCAGAAAGTGCTAGATGACTTCAGCTCTAACACTGCATGAATAACAAGTTTTATTGAAAAGTGAGCAGTAAGAGCAAAGAGTAATCTGGCTGGGTCGAACGTGAGTTTTGCCTATAATATAGTCAGAAGTTTTTCTGTTCTGCCTGGTTTTACTCAGTTCTGCCTAGATTCCTCAGTCACTTAGGAAATATTACAGTAACTGCTGGGCCAGTAGTTCAAGCATTACTAACTTTCTTTGATGCTTAAGTTAACCCATGATTTTAATTACAATTATCCATGTGGTGGTTTGGTACTTTTGCTTCAATGTGGCATTCTCATCTTCCTTCCTTTGTGTCTGACTGGTGCATGCTGTTCTGCCTTTACTCTTCCCAGAATTCTCCTAGTCTGGTTTCCTCACATCAACTTCCTACCTCTACTGGTCAACTAATATTGTATTAAACCAATATAAATAACAATTTTATAGTATACATGAGCATTATCCCACATTTACAAAAAAACAAGAACCCTAAATCCAATAACCTTTGTATGGTGTTTTTTCCTAACATCATCCATAATAACATGAAATCAACACTCTAGACAAAGACCAGCATCCATAATATATTTCTTTGAGAACGTGGCCATAGTTTTATAGCCTACTTCCTGATAATTGGGAGTTTGATAGGCTTATAGGGATGCAAGGAAAATTTAGGATTAGGGGCAAGTCCTGAGTGGAGTATTATGTGAGGCTGAACAATTCCTGCCAGGAGTTTTAAAGCTGTTCTGGATAATAAAAATAAAAATAAAGCCTCTTCAATGTACTATACATTTTTATTTAAATATTGAGGTCAAGGAATTTTCAAAGCATATAGGTTGGATTAATTGGACAGAATTTATAATCAAATGTCTCTAAGCAACTCTTACTCCTTCCTCTGTAGAAAAAAAAAAACCCCTCAAAAACAGCACAATAACATATAATGTCCAGATTCTTTTTATTTTTAATCTAGTTCTTTTTTTGGATTTTCTCTATTATTTTTTTCTCCCAACCTACATGTATTTTTAAACACACTGTAAACCATTTATAAGTTTGTTTTTTTCTCTAAGTCTTTCTTCACTGTATATCTCTCTTTTTCTAACCACACCTTTAATCCACTATGTGGTATGCCTGAATTTGTGGCTAGGAATAAAGCCTCAGCTATGACTGCTGGTTCTACCCAGGTCCTTGGTTTATGAGAACTTAGCTTAATGGCAGAGGTACTAGCAGGAGTTACATTTACCATGAAACTCTGAGGAATTTTAGGGTCCCCATTGCCACAAAATAAAGCACCAGCACCCACTGCTCACAAACATCATTTAACTGTTTGATAACATGACCTTATAAAAGAGCCTCTGGGTTTTTGTCATCAATGATGAGCCTAGAAACCTCTCTTAAGGGAACCATGCTTCGGATCTACACCAGCAAGCAGAGCTGACCCCAGAAAATGCTGCTATCAAGAAGCCACGTTTGACTCTGTTCCTTTTTCATCTGTATAAACGGAAATCATACATCCCTCATATGCAGCTCATACATATAGTTTAAGCCCACTTTAGAGACACAATTAGGAAGTTGATTTTGGCTCCATTTCTGTGATCTAGAATCCTTTTAAGATTTCTTAGGCTTTATGTGTATGCATGTGTACAACATTGGAACACCATTTATAGACAGAAGCTTTTCTGTCCTGCCTGGCTTCTCTCATTCCTGCCCAGGTTCTTCAGTTGCTTATAAAATAATTGATTTGGAAGCTAAATATTACAGTAACTGGTGGGAACATTACTGACTAGCTCTTATGCTTGAACTAACTCATGGTTAATTTCATTTTTAGCCACATGGCTTGGTGCCTTTGATTCAATGCAGCAGTCTAATCTCTCTTCTCCTGCATCTGGCTGGCATCTGGTGCTATGTCATTCTTCTGCCAAGAGTTGTCCTAGTCTGGTTGTTCCACTTCTTCTTCCTACTTCTACTGGCCAATCAATACTTTATTGAGCTGAGATGAACAACAAATCTTTACACTATAAACTTTATTCTCCCACACTTCACTGTTAATAATATTTGATCTAAGGTTGTATCTTGGGGCCTCAGTTATAATTCCATGAATCTTTTAGAAATAAGTCTAGAAATTAGGGACAGCAACATCTTTTTACTCTAAGATTATTCTCAGATGTGTTCTCTGTGGGCATATAATAAAAGATTCAAAAGTTTTGGAGATATCAGAGCGATCTACCCACAGTCAGTCTAGGAGGATCAGAAAGTGGTGATTCACACCTTTAATCCAAGCACAGGGAGTATCCTGGGTGTGGTGACCTATGCCCTTAATTCAATCTGAGTTTGAGGTCATCTTAATTTACAGAAGGAGTTCCAGGCTCCCAGGAAGACAGTGGTGGGGCCACACCTTAACTGAGCAAAGAGAGTATTTAAGGCAGACATAGAAAGACAGAAGTTCAGAAGAACCAGGAGAAGCCAGGCTGAGGGAGCTTGAAGACAGCTGGATAAGATCTGACTGTGGTGCTTACTCTCTCTAATATCTCCGACTTTCCCAGAGATCTGGCCCTGAGTTTCCTTTATTCTCCAAATTGAAAGCACTAATAACAGCAAAAAAAAAAAACCTCTACAAAGCTGAAAAGCTGACAAATTCCCCAATTATTGATGGGCATGTTTCTAAATATAGTGATTCTCAGACTCTTACTCAGCACCCTCTTGCTTATGTTGATATGTATCATCCTAACATAAATGTTGATATAAAATTTGGAAAAAAATGAACTCAGTTTACCCAAGTAAAGAAATTCTTTTTGCTTATTCTTTCATTCATTCATGGACACATCAAGGTAGACAATCCAGTGCATGATAAATATTTATCACTATATATCTATATGAACCTCATTTAACATTATGCTTGCCATGACTATTTAATGAGCCACCTGCAGAATGGTGAAAATATAAATTTGACATTGTGGGAATGTCAATTAAAGGAATCATAAAATAATCCAGCCCAGGATAAAATAAGTGCTTTATCCCATAGCACTTACTCTATAGAAGATAATTCTTAATTAGTACTATGTCAGGAACAACACAGCAGTTAGCTGAATGATCAGCATTTAGAACAATAAGAATAGTGTGAACTGACTGCTAAGAGATAAAAAACGGGGAATGAGGTGAACATTATTGAAATTAAAGCATGATCCACACACTTTAAGAATAACCACTATCTAGCCTCATACTAACCATGAAAAATTGAGCTGGTTCTGAGAATTATGTGAATAAAGACATTCAGGTCTACTCTTCAACTTTTATCATGTCACTGGAGAATCTAGCAGTGCACTTAGGAAAGGAATTGGATTAGTTAATAGAAAGATGTTGAAGGGAAGAATTAATGGCAAAAGGAATGATAAATGCTGAAAGGAAGATGCAATCATCATTGTAAACGTCTAGTAGCATCAACAACAAAGCTATCATATTTATCTAGCTCAAAATAACTAGGTTAAAGCACTAAAGTCACTTAAGTATTTATTTGCCAGCTATAATGGACACTATTCCTATTAATATAGCCAAGGTGTCTGTAGAGGCAATTGCAGAGAGGCTTAACAGAGGAGGAGAAGCACAATCTAAATGATGGCAGCACTGTCATATGAGCAGGGATTCCATACAGAATAAAAGGGACAAAGCAAGCAGAATGCTAGCATTCATCTCCCTCTGTTTTCTGAATGTAGACACAGTGTGACTGCTGCCTCAAGCTCCTGCCATCACAGCTGAAGTCATACTTGCCAAGACACCTCCTCCTCCATAATGATTATATTTTCAAACTGTGATTATATACTCAAATGTTAAAAAGTATTCTTCCTTCTAAAATTACTGATAAGTTGCCTCAAGGGACTGAGAAATGACACAGATTGTACAGGAGTTAAGAATATTGGCTGTTGCTTTTTTCGAGTTTGAATCTCAGTACCAATATGGCAGCTAACAACTGTCCATAACTTCAGTTTGAAGGCATCTAATGACCCTTCTAGTCTCCATACACACCAGACAAGCAGGTGCTTCATAGGAAAAGGCATGGAAAAAAACAGAAATATGTATTAAGTTACAAAATTAAATAAACTTCTCTCAAACCTTAAGAAAAATCCACCCATTTATTTTTATTAAATACAATTGTTGAACAGATAGTTCATTAAACACACAGGTTGCTAGAAAAAGTAGATACATGGTAAGGAACACATCTGCTAAGTCAGAAGTTGAAAGGATGGACAGTACCAAGTAATTTCAGGGATATGGCAAAAAAACTGCATATAATATAGTTTGGAATGCAGAGTTGTAAAAACTATTTTTAAAAACCAATAGTTTCTTAAGATGTTAAACATAGGTCTACCATCTGTTCTAACTATGCAGTTTTTAGGTATTTTCCTAAGAGAGACAAAAGCATATGTTTGAAAAACTGAGCCTTGTACACAAATGTCCATTGCTTTATGTAGAGCTTTAGGTAACAAATTTCTGTCAAAATATAAATAAACAAACACTTATTGGTATATCAATTCAATGATATACTACTGCTTGGAAATAAAAAATAGTTTTTTGTTCATTGCACATTTTATTTGTCTTATTTAAAAAGTAATTTTAGTTGAACTAAAATTTCATCACTTCTTCCCTTTGCCCTTCCAGCTCTTCTCAGAAAACCTCCATCAAGCCCCTCCCATGCACCCACTTCTAACTTGGTAGACTCTTTTTCTATTATTATATTTGTTGTATAGTTGTGTGTCTGTGAGTGCACAAATATTTATGAATTGTGCCTGTTCTTGTTATTTTTGTGTCTGATTTTAGGACTGATCACTTTGCATTAGGAGACCAATAACAAGAATCATTTTTTTAAGAGATGAATTACCCTTCCTCTAGTCAATAGCTGCCTGTAGTTCTTTGCCTAGTGGTATAACCCAACAAAATTTCCCCCCTTCCCCTTCAACATGTCCATTGATAGCAATATTATTATAGTCTTATTTACACAACCCCTTTGAACAGAGACTCTTTTACAGAAGACTTCCTGATACTCTGAATATTTTATCTTTCTATCCCCTCTTTTGTTATGTTCCATGAACCTAAGATGCAAAATCCATGAGCAAGGTATGGTATGTTGAGGCTGGCATCCCAAGACCTGTTGATTTCTGTATTGTGCTTGAGTAGGATTTTCTTTGATAGTCTCCACTTGCTGAGAGAATTTTTGGTCAAGGGGAGCAGCTACACTTATCCATTGGCATGAGGATAAGACTGAGAATGGAGCAAGGGATTTTGCTAGTCTAAGAAAGTAATGATTGTTGATCATTTTCTAAGGTCCAAGATCACACTAGTCTTGGTAAGATAACTAAGTAACTACAAGACACGATGTGCCTCCTGATGAATAACCTTTAAGTCCAATTAGATAGTTATTGGTTTGCACTGACATGTGAGTATCACTTCTTGAATCTTATTGAATATCTTGCCATGCTGGTAATTGTCATGGTTAATAGGTATTGTGGCTGAGTAAGACTGTTTGATTACTTCCTGCTTTCAGCACCTGGTATAGTATTTTCAGGGACCATGAAAGCCAAAAAAAGGAAAAATTCTTTCAGCTCATATCCAACTTAGTAATCTGAGTAGTGTGCCTTAAGAGTATGGTGGGATGCAGCCACAGAAAGTAGGAAAGTATAAAGGGATCATAGGTGAAGGGGAAGGCTTAGGAGGTGACTAACAGTAGAAAGATGATATGAGGTGGGAGAAGCTCCAACTTGGATAAGGGAAGAGCAACACAAAAGTAGAAGGAGGATGAGTAGCTGCTGTAGAATATTATTTTTAAATGTGCTACATTTATTTGTGCTGTGGGACATTTGTTTAATGATACAAAGATATGATGCATTCTTTTATGTTATGTTGCTTAACTCTGTGAGTCTGTGTTATACCAGATTGGTTTAATAAAAAGCTGAACAGCCAATAGTGAGGCAGGAAAAAGTATAGCGAGGACTGGCAGGAAAGAACAAACAGAAGCTGAAAACAGAAGAAAGGGATCAAGAAGGAATAGGAGAGAATGAAGAAGACCACAGGGGCCAGCCACCCAGCCACCCAGCCACCCAGCCACCCAGCCACCCAGCCACCCAGCCACCCAGCCACCCAGCCACCCAGCCATATAACCACACATCCACTTAGCCACACAGCCACCCAGCCACTCAGCCACACAGCTACACAACCACCTACAGAGTAAGAGTGCAAGATTGCAGAATTAAGAAAAAAGAAAGCACCCAGACAGAATCATTTAAGAAAAGCTGGCTAGCAACAAACCAAGTCTGAGTGTTCATAGAAAGAAAAAGTCTCCTTGTGGGAGCTGGGTGGCCACACTCTAAAATAGCAAAAAGCAAAATAATAATAATTTTAGAAAAGCAACCAGCTGCAAGGAACATCAATGATGCTTGACAAAACCTTGAAGAATAATATCATATAGTATACCTACATTTATTATATAATTATATATTATATATTTGTATGTATGTATAAGGTTCAGAAGTTAAACTGTCTAGGGAAACAAGGCTTCCTTCAAGAAGCAAATAAATAATAATAATAATAATAATAATAATAATAATAATAATAATAATACTAAAGAAGAAGAAGAAGAAGAAGAAGAAGAAGAAGAAGAAGAAGAAGAAGAAGAAGAAGAAGAAGAAGAAGAAAAGTACCAGCCACGAGATACATTTCAAAAGTTTGGTTAGAGTAGTGCAGGTGACTTCCAAAATAGTATTTATTAGCAATGTAGTCCATGTTTTCCAAGCAAGTGTTGAAGTTAGACCCCTATTTTTAAAGACAACAAAAGCCAAACATCATGGAACACATACATGAAGAGTCTCAGACACAGAAAACATCTTCTGCCTCCAAAGTATTATACTGTGTGTTTTCTGTGTTGCAAAATTCTACAAAATTGGGGCTGGAAAGAAGTAAATAGCATTGGCTGCTTTTCCAGAGGAGCTAGATTCTATTTCCAGCACCCACATATCACTCTCATGTCTTTCTACCTCTGATTCTGAGGATATGAAGTCATATTCTAACCTTGCTTGGCTCTGCACAAACATGGTACCTACCCTTACATACACTCAGTAAAAAGAAACATATATACACAAAATAAAATTAAATTTTAACCTATAAAATTTAAAGACATTCATTATGATAAATAGTAGATGTGTGGCCATGGGTGAGGTGCAAGTGAGAATCTCAAGGGTCAAAAGAAACTATCATTATTGATATGTTCATTTTTTTGATTGTGACAATATGGTTACAGGCATATGAATTTGCAAGAACTTACCGAATGACAAATTAAGTGCATGCTAGTTATTTTCTCAACTATACTTTAGTAGACAGCTGTGTTTGTGTAGGTAGTTAACAATGCTGGAAATGTAGTAGTGTTAAATGCTCACCTGGTTTGTGGAAGGCACTGGGTTAGACCTCTAGGCCTATGGATAAGAATTAAAAAAAAAAAAAAGAAAGAAATAATCAAAGTTGGGGAAAATCAAATTGAAAATTCAAAACATTGCTCATAATAAGAGGACCCATGGTGATGACAAAGTTTGAAAAGGACTTTAAATGACAAAGGAAATTGCTTACACTGCAAAAGCAACAGCTGTGCAAAGGCTCAAGAGATGGCTGTGCGTGGCAATGAAGCCAGCCTGGAGAATGAGCACATGGAAGACAGAAACCTGGGATCAAAAGAGCACTGTGACACAGATGAAGGACAGTGGTTTCCACAGAAGAAAAGTGAGTGACAACTGCGTGTTTTATCAGAGGAAAGAAAGAATCTTTTAATATGTGAGAATGATATTCTTGCTTCTGTCATAGTGTAGTCTTTAAGGAAATAAAAGTACAAGCTGAGCGATCAGCAAGGAGGCTGTAGTGGAAAGCAGGCATTATCACCTTGCCCTAGTGGTGTAGCCTTGAGGTCCCAATGATCTGGGCAAGGCCAGAGGGCCAGTTTAACATGGGGTGTTCACCAACTGGCTTCCTGTTTTCTCTCTCCCTCCAGCTCTTGTTTGGACAAACTGACCCAATGAGCTTCAGCTACGTGAACCATAACAGCTTTCCATGAACAGCACAACCGTCTAATCTCATGTATCAGTGCATTTCCTCCCTGAAACCCCTAAATTAGTGTATCCTTTCTTATCAGTTGCCGGTGATTTGTGTTAATGGAAAGCAGTTCCAATAATTCAGGCAAATGACGAAAGCAAGGAGGGAATGTGTCAGATGCTGTTAGTGCTGCATGTGTGTTTATGGCAGAGACAACTGTTTGTGGAGGGCCTGATGCAGAAGCTCAGGTGAACAAAGGGGTTTCTTGAGCTGGTTTTCACGTTCACTTTCTTCCTGATTCGTCCTCTCTGGTAACTTTTAATTTTTTTTATATTTCTGCCAGTGTAATTTCATCTAGACACTCAACCACTACAGTTGAGGTTTTTGTATGGATCCATTTATCCTATCTGGAACTGGAAAATAAACAACTGTGTAGCAGATATTGTCAGTTGATGGTTTAATCTGAAACTCCAGATAAAGGCAGTATGCCTGCTTATCTACTGCTTCTTCAGAAACAATTCTTCAAGCTTCTGTCATTTTTCAATGAACTGCAGTTATTTGGGAAAATGTTAAAAACCTAAGTCACAAAAAAAGGCAAATGTAATCTGTATTTTCCATTTTTTAAGAGCAATTATAGTAGAAATGTTGCTCATTTAAAAAAAAAGTATTCCAGTTTGTTGGGAAACTTAACTAAATCTTTCACTTTAAATATGTACTTATCAAGAAAGCATAGGTCCAGAAAAATGGGAAGACCGTTATTACTGTGTGATCTATGAGTCAGTATCTTCATTATGTTTTTATTATAGGGAGATTCAGATCAATTACATCCCTTTAGTTTAGTTATACTAGAATATTTAGTTCTCATTTTCTGTTTCATTGCCTTTAAGTGATGTCTTATTAGGTGCATTCTCTTTATTCATACATTTTTTAGGGTTTTTGCTTTTTAGCACATGACATTAAATTCTTCTTAAAGCAAGTAGAATAAAACTAATATATCACAAAGTTTAAATGAATAGTTATCACCACCAGCCAAGATAAAGCTGGTCACACAGCTGGATTCATGCTGCTGTTTTCATCAGTATCTATTTTTTTCTTGACTTCCTAGACTCTATTTCTAAAGGTGGTGACAATCCTCCACATGTTTCTCTTGGATAAATAGCAGTTTTGAAACTTTGTCACCTTAGATACATGGCAATTTTTATTTTTTAACTAATATTCTTTGTCTCATTTTTTAACAATTTCTTTAAAGAGGTTTTTATTTACCATTAATATTTCTGATTGCTCTTCCTTCCCAATCCTCCCTCGGGTTCCACCCACTTCATCCCTGCCCCCATCCATTCACCAGGGAGGGCAAGAATTCCCAAGGTGGGTCAATTCAGTCTAGTGTATCCATTTGAGGTAGGTCCAATTCCCTCATCCAGTATTAAGGATGGGTTAGGTGTTCCTATGTAGAGAATGGGCTCCAAGATGCCAGTTAATGCACAGGAACATTATCTGATCCTACTCCAAGAGGCTCCATGCCATTTGACAGATACCTAACTTTGGAGGGTTTAACTTTCCCCAGTGGCTGTTTCTGATTCAGTGAGCTTGACAGGAACATAAATATTAGCTCTGTGTTAGTTACTTTTGAATCGTTATGAGAACAGTTCTTGACAAAAATGATGTAAAGATGAAATACTGATATAGGCTCATGTTCTCATATGGTTGTAGTCTATTCTTGAAAGAAAGGAATGGTATAATAAGCTTAGTTCATGGCAGTATTAATAGAGGCCATTCTTGTCACTGTATACCAGGAGTCACAAAATATAATAGAAACCAGAGGATAGAGGTAAAGCCTAACTTTTAAATACCCAGCCCGCTTACTACACAGCCCTAGTGAACTATTTCTGCCAACAAGGACCCAGCTCCTTTGAGAACCTTCCTGGTAGTGTGATGAGCCCATCAATGTGTCCAGCTTAATGTTAACTATTCATTTAAACTTTGTGATTTATTAGTTCTATTCTACTTGCTTTAAGAAAATTTAAGGTCATTTATTCTAGGGTCCCAGAATGCTCTAGGGACCAAGAATTTGAACAATGAGCCAATGGGAACATTTCAGTTACAAAACCATTGCAGTTTTAATTACTGTTACATTCTTAAAGAAAATATTTTCACAATGACTTTAAATTTAAAAAAAAAAAAAGACTTTCACAGAAATGTCAGAGCATCTAGTTCTCTTAAAAATACTTATTTATCAGTTGGAAAAATCAAAACAGAACAAAATAAAAGTATCAGTGTTAATATGCTCTGCTAATATAATGCATCAAATTCAGAAATGTCTGATATTTTTTGCTAGCCTACTGCTTTTATTTATACTAAATTTAGGCTTTCCAAATGTTGATAACAACAATGATCACAACCCTTCAGCACACAAATGTATATATGTTCACATGTGTATACACAAACACACACACACTCAGCATTCACTGCAGATGTAAAAGTCCCCTCATCATATCCAAGAGATACACCAAATGTTAAAAGCAGCTGTATTGAGTCTTGCACACACTACCAGTGCCTCACTTCTTGAGCTCCAAATGCTGATCCTCTACTTGTGTATATTGTAAAATTCTTCATGCCTGCTTTATTTACTGTCACCTAAACCATATAGTAGTTAGTGTCTCCAAGGGCAGGTAGAAGTCCACTATGGTTTTGATAAGGGCCATCTAGAGGCACATTCGATATTCTAGTTCATCACCACAATGAAACTTTTTGTTTTTCATTTCATGTCTCAGTTCGTACATTCCTTCCCATTCACTTCCTAATATCATCCCTCATATATATTATATTCAAATCCGCTTCTGATTTTTAGTTATCTCAAATCAAAACAGCTAGCTCTGTGGACTCTAAATTATAGTCTTTAATTAGGAAAGTAGTATATTTATTCTACTAACAGTGCATATGTTCCAACTTAAAAAATTTCCTAGGTCAAATAATCCTCACAGCAAAATTGAGAGCTTATTGTAAACTTCCTTTCTGGATAGAAAAGTGTTAAATAGTTTGCTGTAAGGATATCTGACTTTCAAAACAAAATATATCTGGTTCCAAACCAATATGTTTTCTATCATATCGATTCTCAAATCATGTTGTCAACATATCTCTCCCTGAGAAATTTTAATGATAATTCTGTGAAGATGGATAGACTATATAGAGTTTGTGTACAGCAATCTTCAAACACTCCCAATGTTTGACAGTACCACACAGGTTGCTTTTCAAAAGAAGACCTTCCTCCTTTGAGGGAGCCCTCCTGTTGTTTTGAGATTTTGCACAGCTGTTAATGCTGCTGCTCTGGCTGGGTTCCAAATCACATAATTTCAATAGCCTGTAAAAATTTCTCTTAAAATTCTTGAAACATACATTGTTCTTATCTTGGTATCCTAGTATAGAATTAGAATCAGTTAAGCATTCTGAAATAAATTAAAGTCTATAAAATTTTGGCAGGTCATATATCAACAATAATGATTTCTATCTTCATTATGCAACAAAAAGGAGATGAGTTAAATCCTCTCTGTAATTAAGTTCTAAACATTGCGTGTATTATTGTTCTGTTGGAGGGAAATTGGATTATAACAATGTATGAAAATTCTATCTGCTATATGCTCAGTAGGGCATATATGAAGCAGAGTTAATAACCTATCATTTCTATAAAATTTTTGTATGAATATTAATTCTTTTGAAACACTAGTTACAAGAAATGAAATAAGATATATCTATAATCTTGGCTGAGTTAGTTGTAGATTACTGGAATTATGAATAAGAATAAATTAAATAAGATAAAGGTTTATCTCACTCATACAAATTATAATAACTAACCTAAAAGTCATAGGATGATTCTATAATCTTCAGAGGAAACTTGTAGTGTGCAAAATATTATTATATTGTGGACACATTATTAAGTGTTGGCCATAACACCCACATTCTTAGCCATCAAGAAAAGGATATTTCAAAGTAGATTTTCATTCTCCAACAATTAGCTATACTCGTTTATTTGGTATTTTTCTTAGCCTTCTACACACATAGCCTGGCCACCTAAAATTTAGACTATTGAGTTGGGCATATTTGTATCCATGTAAATCAGATGTTGTATTACTAAGAAAAATAAGGAAAAAAATGGACACTAGAAAGAAATTACGTAGCACATATGGCATTTAAACCATACAAAATTATGAACAATAGCTAGATATACCGTTGTAAATTGAAAAATATTGATTAATATTTAGGCTCTGTAATTTCTAAAACTTGGAATTATATGCTTAACTAAAGTTATTTCAATGATTAAATAAAACAGTACATACTAAATGCCTTCCATCGTATATAACAAAATATGTAGTATATATGCAAGACTGGGAGTCATTTCACCGATGTTACTAATAACAATATTTCTGTCTATATAATACTTGGGTATTTTGAATAGGTTTGGTGGGAGGGCAAAGAACTAAAGAGCTAAAATTAGTTTACTTTTTAAAAAGGTAATTACAGTATTTAACAAAGAAGGAAATTGAGTGGAATACTTTTGCTGTTATAGCATAGTAAAATCACATTTTATTCACCATTTCACATAAATAACTATATTAGTGAATATAAATAGACTGAAAATTTTAGAACTTTTATCTATGACTCCAAAAGCATTCACATTATTATAACCATCAAGTTTTCCCCCCAAAAAATCAATTTAAACCTAGGAAGATTTTCAGTCTTGCCCAAGGTCACACAATATGAATGGTTGACTGAATAAGGAATATAGCAAGTGGTATTTGCCTGAGGATATCATTTAATAAGCTCAACTACATGGCTTGCCCAGTCTAGTTTCAAATCAGGAGTCCTTTAACCCCACCCCATTTAATTGAAGTTAATGATCCTTGTGAGGGCACAGAGTAAAGGACCCATGGCAAGCAAGCAAATATAAAAATGGAAGACAAGCTTCATTTTCAGAATAGATATCCTGCTGACAACATCCAGATGAATTTGAATTTTCACAGCCCCAAGTGATAAGATGGTTTGACTATGTGTCAAATTAAGCAAATAAATTTCTCCTACCCTGTGTTGATATTTTACTCAAAGAATGGCTTTGTTCTTTTTCAGCTGACAAAGAATGAGCAAAATAACAGGGATACATGACATTTTTCCTTAATAACTTACAAAACGTGGCCTTTATAAGACTATAGTCCAGCCTACTGATGCATGCTGGTAATCACGTGGCAGGAAATTTGTGGGTTCAAGGCCAGTCTAGGATATATTTAAAGTTAAAATCAAAGATTAAGGATTTGAGACCATGAGTCATCAGTGAAATATTTGCATTGCTTTACAGAGAGCAATAAATAATCTTGACTAAAATGTCACTGTATTTTTCTCATATTTTTATGTTTATCATACCACCTTTCATAAAGACAAAATAATTACTTTTCTGGCAATAACTCCAGATCTCTAAAATCAAGAAACAGAAAAGAGGGTTGGACTGAAAGTTTCCTAAATTCATATATCTCATACATGTAAATCAAATCCAGGGAGAATACAACCAAAGGGCCTTTTAAAGTGAAGCCCTTGTTCAGCAGGAGGGCTCTCTTAACCTAGGAAAGTCTGATAAGAAACATACATTTAACAAGGAAAACACTGGAAGAAAGACAACAGCACAGACACCAAGGCATAGTTTCCCTCCATTTTGCAGCCATCTCACATCTGAAACACCACTATAGTTGCCTCTTTTCTCTATAGTATTTGAAAATCTATTTTTCTATACATTAATTTCAAATATTTGTTATTACTAAAAATTCATATATGCTATGAGAAAGTATTGTATGTTTTTATGGATACATTACCCTCATGTTTATAGTATACACATTTTGGGAAGAATGGTTTGTATAAATTAAATGACATTAATTTATTGTATGAAGTGTAAGAATTTGCTTGACACTAATCTTGTCTTTACTATTCTAAGGTGTTCACTGATAAGGCATCTCCCATTCAATTTGAAATTGCATTCTGGCTTCCATAATACAAATGCAAAATGTGTAATCTATTCCCCTCCCATGTAAAGGTCTGTTTGCTCTCTTATTCTCTCTCTCTCTCTCTCTCTCTCTCTCTCTCTCTCTCTCTCTCTCTCTCTCTCTCTCTCTCTCCTTCCTCTCTATCTTTTACTTTCTCTTCCTTTCCCCTTTTATTCCCTGTATCACTCTTTCTCGCATTTCCCCCTGCTCCCCCCTCATGATTTTTAACGATTATCACAATATTCCATGATGTGGTTTCTTTCCTTACCTGTATTCACCCTACCCTTAGTGAGTAACTCCTTTTTCTTTCCAGAAATATGGAGATGGTATCCAATACTAGTCATTAAAACTTGCTGCCCTCCCACCCTCATTCTTTTGTCTTCCTTTCTTCCATGACATAAATTCAAATCTCACATTCATTGGATGTTTTCATTTGTTTGTTTGTGGTTTCCTTGAAATCTGTATAATTTCTATCCTTCTTTATTTTCCAACACTGCTTTCTCAACTTTCACTAGGTTGATCAATTTTTTTATTTTATTTTATTTTATTTTAAGAATCACTATTCAAAAATGTTGATCTTGCTCTGCTTCCTGAACACAGCCTCTGGAGAGGCCCATCAGAAGAGGTGTGTTACCCTCCTCCCAACCAAACAGGTAAGACAGTCCTCAGGTTTGAGCAACAGGGAAAAAAATGTACCCCTAACCCATTGCAACTATAGCCACAGGCAAGCAAGTAGGACTCCTGAATGCAAGTCTAACTACCTATACCACTCATCAGACCCTCTGACTCATAGGCCTCAATTTGTATGGCCAAAATTACCCACCCTCACAAACCCAGCTGCTTCTGAGATACTACAGGATTTGGAGTGCCCCAGCAGAGAGCTGCAGCTGCAGCTGCTACCTGAGACATAGTCTCTGGAGAGTTCTAACACAAGAGCCTCCTCGAGACATGCCTTGGTAGTGTCCATCTAAAGTGTGGCTTCCTGAGACAGAGAATCTGGAGAGCTCCTAAACAAAAACTCTGAGCTGCAGAACTCAATTGCTCTCTGAGACATAGACTCCACTGCCTCTGAGCTCTGCAAGAGCTCCAGTTGCATGAAGAGCACCAAAATCAGCTAGCTGAATCACAAACAACACTTGCACTGATCAGCCAGAGAGATAGGTAGATGTCAGTGCAAAAATTACTTCAACAACATAAAGAACAATATGGCAACAGTAAAACCTAAAGAATCTACACCAACAAGACTGGAGCATTTCAGCATAGAAGAAGCAGATGGAAACAGCCTTAAAAGTATCTTTATAAAGATGATAGAAGCCTTTTAAGAGGAAAATAAGGAAGAAATGAAAAACTCTCAAATAGAAATAGTGAAAAATACAAACAAGAAATTGGAAGGAAAAAATCTCTTAAAGACTAGAAAACTAAGAAAATACAATCAAACCGGTGCTGAAAATAGCACAAGACTTAAAAACTGAAACAGAAGCACACAAACCAAGGGAATACTGAAAGTGGAAAATTTGAGTAAATGAACAGGAACTCCAGATGCAAACATAACAAACAGAATGCAAGACATTGAAGAGAGAATCACTACTGTGGAAGATAAAATAGAGGAAATAGACTCATCAGTCAATGAAAATTCGACAGTTAAAAGAAACTATAATACAAAATATCCAGGAGATCTTGGACATCATAAAAATACTAAACCTAAGAATAATAAAAAGAATAAATACCAGCTCAAAGTTGCAGAAAATGTATACAACAAAATCATGAAAGAAAACGTTCCCAAATTAAAAATGAAAATGCCTATGAAGCTACAAGAAGCTTACAGAACACCAAATAGACTAGACTCCCTTGCAAAAAAAAAAGTCTCCTTGACACATAATAATTAAAACACAACATAAATAATTTTAAGAACCTCAAAGGAAAAAGGCCAAATAACGTATAAAGGCATATCCATCAGAATAACACTTGACTTCTCAATGGAGACTATAAAAGCTGAAAAGGCCAGAATAGATGTTATAAAGACACTAAGCGATCACAGATGCCAGTCTAGACTACTATACCCAGAAAAATTCTCAATCACCATGCACTAAAATAATATACCATGACAAAACCAGATTTAAACAATATCTATCCACAAATTTAGCCCTACATAAAACACTAGAGAAAAATTTCAACCTAAAGAAGTTAGATATACCCACAAAGCCACAAGCAATAGATAATCTCACAGAAGCAAAACCTAAGGAAGGGAAACACACACATAGTACCACCAAAAAAAAAAAAAAAAAAGGAATTAAGATTCACTGGCCATTAATTTTCCTTAATATCAATGGACTCAATTCACCTACAAAAAGACATGGGCTAACACATGGATTTAAAAAACAGGATCCATCCTTCTGCTGCATAAAAATAAAATAAAATAAAATAATAAAATAAAAAAATAAATAAAAAACCTCAAATTCATAGACAGACACTGCCTCAGTGTGAAGTGTTGGGGAAAGACTACAATAAAATGAACTCAAGAAACAAGCTGGTATAGTATCATAACAGCTAACAAAATAGGCTTCAAACTACATTCAATAAAAAGAGATCAGGAAGGACATTACTTATTCATCTCAGGAAAAAAAATCAATGAATCAAAGAGTTGGTTCTTTGAAAAAGTCAACAAGATAGATAAACCCTTATCCAAACTAAACTAAAGGCAGAGAGAAAGAGTATCCAAATTAACAGAATCAGAAATGAAAGGAGAGATTTAACAATATACACAAGGAATTCCAGAGAACTAACAGGTCATACTTTGAAAATCTATACTCCACTAAAATGGAAAACCTAAAAAATTTGGACATCTTTCTGGACAAGTGCCACTTACCAAAATTAAATCAAGAAAAGATTAATGATCTACAAAGATGTATAACACCCAGGAAACTGAAGCAGTTATTAAAAGTCTTCCAAGTAAAACAATCCCAGGGCCAGATGATTTCAGTGCTGAACTCTATCAGATAGTCAAAAAAAAAAAAAAAAAAACCAAAAAGCCTAATACCAATATTCCTCAAACTTTTCCATACAATAGAAACTGAAGGAATATTGTTGAACTCTTTTTATGAGTATGAGGTTACAATCACCCTGATACCCAACCCACTCAAAGATGCAGAAAAGAAAGAGAATTACAGACCGATATCCCTCATGTACATTAATTAATGCAAAAATAATAAAATTCTGGCAAACCAAATTCAACAACATGTCAAAAAATCACCTAACATGATCAAGTATGCTTTATCCCAGAGATGCAAAGATGGCTCAACAAACAAAAACTGTCAATATCATCCACCATCAAAAGAACCTGAAAGGAGGAAAAGCACGTCATCATCTTTTTACATGCTGAAAAACCCATTCATGATAAAAGTCCTGGAGAGTGCAGGATAAAGGGAAAATACCTTAACATAATAAAAGCAATATACAGCAAGCCAATAGCCAACTTCACGCTAAATGAGAAACTCAAAATGATCCCACTAAAATCTGTACAAGACAAGACTGCCCACTCCCTCCATATCAATTTAATATAGTTCTTTAAGTTTTGGCTAGAGCAATAAGAGAACAAAAGCACATCATGGGCATACAAATTGGAAAGGAAGTAGTGAAACTAAATTATTCATAGGTGATATGATAGTATGCATAAGTAACTCCCAAAATTCTACCAAGATAATCCTATAGCTGAAAAACACATTCAGCAATATAGCAGGGCACAAGATTAACTCAAAAAACAATAGCCCTCCTATACACAAATGATAGAAGGGCTGAAAAAGAAATAAACAAAATACCACCCTCTGCAATAGCTGCAAATAAAATCAAGTATTTTGAGATAACTCCCCCCAAAATTGAAAGATCTGTATGATGATAATTTTAAATCACTGAAGAAAGAAATTAAAGTAGATACTAGAAAATGGAAAGATCTCCCATGCTCTTGAACAGGTAAGATCAATATAATAAAAGCAATCTACAGATTTAATACAATTCCCATCAAACCAAACACAATTGCTTAGAGACATTGAAAGAACAATACTCAACTTCTATGAGAAAACAAAAAAACAAAGGATTGCAAAAAAATAAAAATAAATAAATAAAAACCTTATTCAATAATAGAACTTGTGGAAGCATCACCATCCGTGACTCCAAGTTCCACTCCAGAGTTACAGTGATAAAAAATTTTGGTACTGATTTCAAGATACACTGTAGAGAAGTAATAATAAAACAGCTTGGTAGTGAATAAAAACAGAACTCAATGGAATTGAATCAAGGCCCCAACATTAACCCACATACTTATAAATACCTGATTTTTGACAAAGACCAAAAATATTCAAAGGAGAAAAGATAGTACCTTCAACAAATGATATTGGCATAAATGGATTACAATATATAGAAGAATAAAAATAGATCCAAACCTATCACCCTGCACAAAACTCAAATCCAAGTGGATGAAAGACCTCAATATAAACTCTGCTACAACGAACTTGATAGAACAGAAAGTGGGAAATAGCCTCCAACACATTGGCACATGTTACCATTTCCTAAATATAACACAAGTAGCACAGACACTAAGATCAACAATTAATAAAGGGGATCTCCTGAAACTGAAAAGCTTCTATAAGGCAAAAGACACAGTCAATAAGACAAAATGACAGCCTACAGAATGGGAAAAGACATTCATCAACCCTACATCTGACAGAGGACTGATCTCTAAATTATATAGAGAACTCAAGAAACTAGAGCCCAAAAACCCAAATAATCCATTTGAAAAGTGGAGTTCAGAGCTACACAGGGAATTTTCAACAGAAGAATTTCAAATGGCTGAGAGGCCCTTAAAGGATTGCTCAACATCTTTAGCCATCAGAGAAACATAAATCAAAACAACTTTGAGATACCACCTTACACATGTCAGAATGGCTAAGATAAAACCCACAGATGACAGCCTATGCTGGAAAGGATGTGGAGCAAGAAGAACACTCCTCCATTGTTGTTGGAAGTGCAAATTTGTACAGCCACTTTGAAAAGCAATATGGCATTTCCTTAAAAAAACTGGGAACCAATCTCCCCAATGATCCAGAAATACCACTACTGGGCCTATACCCAAAGGATGTACATCCTTATCCGAAAGGCATTAGCTCAACAATGTTCATAGCAGGACTATTCATAATAGCAAGAACCTGGGTAAAAAACCTAGATGGCCCTCAACTGAAGAATGGATTAACAAACTGGTACAATTACACAATGGAGTACTACTCTGCAGAAAAAAAAATGGCATCCTAAAATTTGCAGGCAAATGGATGGATTTAGAGAATGTCCTCCTATGTGAGGTAACACAGAACTAAAAAGATAGGCATGGAATGTACTCACTCATAATTGACTTTTAGACAAAAAGCAAAGAATTTCCCAGCTGCAAACCACAACCCCTGAACAGCTTGGAATCCAAAGGAACTTAAGAGAGACATCCAGGGATTCTCCTGGAAAGAGAAAATATAGAAGATCTCCTGAGAAATTGGGATCATAATGTGTACCAAGGAAAATTGGGAACAAATCATGAGAGCAGGAGATGGTTAAGTGAGATGAGCAACAAAGACAAAGAAAAATGAATATCTTTATATAGAAAGCCATTGTGGGGTTGGAAAGAGTCTGGGTGCTAGGGAAACCTCCAAGAACTTACAGGATATTCCTGGCTAGGTCTCCAACCAATAGTGGAGGGAGTGCCTAAACAGGACTTCTCCTATAATCAAATGAATGACCATCCCAAGCGTCATTATAGAACCTTCTTCCAGCAGTGAATAAAGGCAGCAGCAGAGATTCATATCTAAGCACCAGGCTGAGCTCAAGGCCCAGCTAGAGAGAGAGAGAGAGAGAGAGAGAGAGAGAGAGAGAGAGAGAGAGAGAGAGTTGTCTATATGAGCAAAAGGAATATGAGGAGTCCCAAAGAAGGCTGACTGGAACTCTGGAAAGCTCTCTGAATCAAAAACAGCCACTGGGGAATCATCATGCAAAAGAACTAAACCCTTCAAAGGTAGATGACTGTCAAATGGCATGGGCAGTATGTGGAACCTCACTGAGTAGGATTGGACTAGTTTCTGGCACCTTTCAGCTCATTCCCTACAGAGGACCACCTAACCCAGCCCTAATATTGGAATCCTTCCTCAAATGGATACACCAGACTGAACTGACCAAACTTGGCCTTTTGGGGGGAAAGGATGGGGGATGAGGTGGGGGGAGGCTGAGGGAGAACTGGGAGGGTATGGGAGGAAGAGGATGGAAGAGACAGTGAGCAGGTAAGCTGAAGGATACATGGGGAAAAAACCTTTTTAAATAAAAAAAGAAAAAACCCACAAATTGTGGATTGTTGTACATTTTCACAACAGAGTACTACTCAGTAGGAAAAAAATTGCAGGGAATGGATGGATCTGGAGAGTATCATCCTGAGTGAGGTAACACAGAACCAGAAAGAGAGACATGGTATGAATTCACTCATAAGTGGATTTTAGACATAAAGCAAAGAATATCCAGGCTAATACCCACAAACCCGAGCAGCTATGTAATAGGGTAACTTAAAGGAGACATTCATGGATCCCCCAATTAGGGGAAATAGAGAAGGTCTCCTGAGAAAATTTTGATCATATAGGAGAATGAGTATGCAGAGGTAGGAAGGCAGGAAGTAATCATGATGTAATCATGATCTCTCAGGAGATGGTTGAGTGGAAGGAGCAACAAAGAAGAACAAAGAAATAGATACCTTCATAGAGAAAGCCATTATAGTATTAGAAAGAAACCTGGTGCTAACGAAACATCCAAGAACCCACATTTTTTTCCCTTGCTAGGACTTCAAACAATAGTGGAGAGGGTGCCTAAAAAGACTTCCCTACAATAAGATGAAGGACCACCCTAATTGTCATTATAGGCCCTTCATTCAGCAGCTGATAGAGGCAGAAGCAATGATCATTAGCTAAGTACCCAGGTTGAGTTCCTGGTCCAGATGAACAGAAAGGATAGAGTATATGAGCAAAGAGATGAGGATCATGAGGAGGAGACCCAGAGAGACAGCTGACCCGAGGAATTAAGAGCTCACTAACTCAGAAATGACAGCTGAGGAACCTTCATGGAATTGAACTAAACTCTGTAGATGACAGTCAACTGGCATGAGCGGTTTGTGGAGCCTTTTTCAGTAGGATCAGAGTTTATTCCTGGTGCATGACAACTTAGAAACCATTCCCTACAGAGGAACACTTTACTCAGCCTTCATATGGGGGGGGGGGGGGGGCTGGGATCTACATCATCTAGATATCTCAGACTGAACTTATTTACCTTGGGACTCCTTGCTCTTCCTTAGGAATGGAGGGGAGTATTAGGAAGAAGTGGGAGGAGGTGAGGAAGGAGGAGTAGTGGTGGATATGTGGAAAGGCTTTTTAAATAAAAAACACAGATAAAAAAAGATAAAAAACATTATTTTTTTTATTCATCTCAAATCATCTATGACACCACCCTAACTCCTGTAGTCTTTTCTGGGTTTTTTTTTTTTTTTTTTTTTGATATAGTAGATTATATATCAGTTTTCTAGGTACATGCATCCATACCTTTTCATGTAGTATGACCAAATACCAGACAGGCAGGCAGACAGGTACACACACACACACACACACACACACACACACACACACACACACACACATACTCACACACACACACACACACACACACACACACACACAATTTGTATAAAAAATGCCTGAGAGAAAGAATAATATAATATTATCTTATTTTTTTGAGTGTATAGTTAATAATGGCTGGAAAGATACGGCTGCAGGAACAGCTCAGAGCTGGGGTGCATGCACTTTCACATATATGGGCAAATCAGGAATCATGGAAATGAATTCTGTTGAATCAGGTCTCTCCTCTGTATCTCACACTGTTGATCCTAAATATAGCCTGCCTTTCCAACTTTCAACAAGTGTCAATGTCACCTGCATGAAAACCTCTTGGTCTGAAATATGTCAAACTGATAAATGATGTGTCTGTTTTTTGCTAAAAGAGAGAGTGGTTTACAAATCCTCACAAGTTTGAAGACCAGTTAAAAGGGCTGTATGTTTTCTGATTCTTCACTATCATTAGTTTTGGTTTGTGAGTCAGCTACAGCAAGGTGTTAGGTGCACTCTGAAAATTTCTATTTGAGACAAAAAAAAAAATGGAATGACAATGTTTATTGATTTTAATTGTTAACACAAACCAACCAAGTTTTAGAGTAGTGGGCTGCTGAATGCCAGAATGTAGAAGACCTTTACATGGGGTTTATTAATTTTTCTACATTCTTTTTGGTTTATTTGGAAAGTATAGATTCATTTTACATGTATAAATTACATATCTCTTCTAAATGGTTTTACCTGTGTAAGTGCGCTAGCATGTTTAAGTACAGCAGAGTTAATCAGGAATTATTAGCTCATAGTCTCTATTCTGCATTAATTTGCATCTGTCCTGAGCTTATAAGGATGACATATTTCCTGTGTCAGTCACCTTTATCATAACTTGTCTCTGACTTCTTCCACCATGACCTATTAGTGATTGCTTTTAATAATCAGCAAATGTCGTCAACGTTTTTTGCAGTCATGTTACCTTTTCTTCAAACTCTTCATTTGACTGAGTTTTTTTTCCAATAATTTAAAAGAATTTCCAAAAAGGCAGAATTACCAGACTTCTATCTTATGCTACTTGGTTCTTGAATGTTCTGTGAATGTAACAATGCTAGTATATTGCTTTTATTATCCACAGATTCTATATCTTACTGCTCTGGGTCTGTAGAGTCTAATTTCATATGTAAGATCTGAAGTCAGTTCAATGTATTTTATAATTTAGATAAAACTTATACTAAGTATGTTTTTAGGAAATTATATGCATACATTAAATGGTATGCAATTCTACTGTAGATTAACATTCCTACAAGTATTTGTAAATATTCAGAATTTAGATATATATTTAAAAATCTCTTCAAAAATAAAATATCTTTTATTTTAGTATCAATTTTAAATGTGGACAAACTGACATAAAATTGATCATATAGCTAGGATGTCAACTATTTCCAAATAGTGCAAACCTTGTCATGTGCCATAAAATGCCTTTCAAGTTAACTATCTGGCTCCATATTAATTTATTTTAGATAATTTCTTGAAAGTTTCTTGAATTCATTATAATCACATAGAATTAATATCAGTCTTAAATGTTATGTTTAATTGAACACAATTTGATCCAAATACAGTTGAATAATTATTTGTAAATCATCTTACATTCAATGTGGGACCCAGGATTTTAAGATAAGTTTTATCTTAGGCAAATATTATCTCCACATAGTTAAGTATTTTACCTTAGTATGTTAATATTTTGTTCATGTTGTTTCATATCCACAGTGAAGCAGTATAATCTAAGGTGAAGTGTTATCTTAAGGTAAAGTACTTACAAGGACACACATATTTACAACCAGCTTTCCATGTTAGTCCATGGGTAGTTTTCCTTAAAGTGGCCAGAATGGGAAATATCAACCATGTAATCTCAGCACTCAAGAGGCAGAGGCAAAGGCAGAGATCAAAGGTTTAAGGACATAGACTGGGGACATGAGTCAGTGGGTAAAACATTTGCTACACAAGCTTAAGGACAAAGTTAAAATGCTTACCTCCAATGGAAATGCTTCTTGGGCTCACATAAATTCTCTGTTGTAGAGAAATGGAGACAAATGTTCCCCAGAGTAAGCTGGTTAGTTAAAGTAGCCAAATTAGAGGGGGTCTTTGTTCAAATTATCGACTCTGTCTCACTATGCAAAATGATTGGTAATCAGACACAACCCATAAATTTCTGACTTTAACACACACATATATTCATGCACACCCACATCCACATGCGTACTCATAGGCATGCAAGCATGCATACTAACATGCATGAGTGTATAATTACACACATATAAATATAAAAAAATGTACATAAACAGCATAAAACAGACCATGGGCTTAATTCCTAGTAACATAAAAAAATATCAATAATCATATCTTTAATATATTTTACTTTCACTGAAATAAATCAATGTAAATTCAAGATTTTTATGCAGTAGTTTAAGTAGTAACATTATGAATATATAAGTAAGAAACAATGTAACACAGAGTTTACTTTTGTGATTTTTCCATATAATGTCCAAAGTATATTAAGTGCTCACTAGGAACCACATACTTACTGCAAGTTAGTTAATTTGCTACTAGATCTTTTGATGTGGGAATGCCTTTCTGTATTTTTTGAATATCAATCTTTAAATAAAGGAGCTGTTTTGGCCCATGACAGGCACCATAGAAAAAGTAAGAGGAGAAATCAAAGCCTATTAGATAGGAGAAGCAGGGCCGAGTCAGACAGACTGAGCCTGAAGCTCAAAGGAGCAACATGTAAGGAACACAGGTGAGCCAAGGCCACGTGGAAGACAGATTAATGAGAATGGGTTGAGTTAAGATGTAAGAGCAAACTAGCAATGTGCCTAAGCCATAGACCAAACAGCATGAAGTTAATATAAGCGTCTGAGTCATTTTGGGGGCCTGAGCAACGGCGGGCGGCTAAGGGGTCTGGGTCTGACTGCAGATTTGTGGGTCTGGACCTCTGGTCACCTGGGACCAAGAAACCTAACTACTAAAATCTTTATGAGTAGATGCTGATATATCTTAGAAATTATCAAAAGGAATGGTAACTTGATTGATAAATACCAGAGTCAGTATTTGATATAAGTGTATCCAACTTTGAAGTCTGTCTGATAATATTCTGTAATTGTAGAACAGCCAACCTAGAAATCTATATAGCACCAAGCAATTCTGATTTAGCTTTCCCTGTGGACAGTACGTTCTAGAAGGAATATAGGCATTAGTTTGTAGAGAGTGAAGAAAAAGGTCATACATGCCTCTGACTTGACTAATACTATTGATGGCTTGGAGTGAATTGTGTGCTCAGATTTTTGACATGCTGAATTTCAGTTGCCTTTCCTATTTATGTGAAATTGTCAGATGATTAAATTGCCAAATATATCATTTCTGCTCAGACACTTAGAAGGTTATTTTAAGTATGTATATGCTTTTGATATTTCATTATAGTGAATCAAAATTTTTGCAACAGAATGCAAAAAAGCTATACCAAATATAAAAAGAAAATCTTGCAATGACATATTGCTCCCAGTACAATTAAATCATGAATACATTCAACAGATATAGGTATGGGGTAGGTGGACCCAAGAGTAAATGGATTTTCTAGCTTTGATACCAGCTTTGGGGTCAAAGATCACAGATACTCATATGATGGAGCTCAAGTTGTCACAGCTCAGACCTGATTTACAGACCTCAGCATATTACCCAATAATAGCACCACATATTCCACTGAAAGAATCACAGTATAACACTACATTAATTGAACAGAAATTGGACAGGAACCGCAGTTTCATTGACTACTACTTGAATCAAGAATAAGAAACTAATACCTCAACAATACATGGATCTCTGAATGAGGAGAAAGATAAAGGACCATAAGAAAAGTTATTAATAATTGATTTTCTTTTGTATAATACTGATTAATAAATAACTGAGGAAGACTAGATGTTTTCCAAATTTTACAGAAGCCTAGAGAAAGGGGATTATTTCCTTATCAGAACTCAAAGGCTATGACAGAGAAAAATAAACATCAAAACCAATTAGCATATTTTCCATGCTGAATAATACAGGCTGTATTTTTTAAGTTTTTATGTTTTTAAAAATACAAAATAACTGCAACACAAAAACATAATGAAAATTTTAGAATAACCTTAATAATTTTTATATAGTTTTACTGATCCATTTTATTGTCTGTATCTTACTATAGACAACAAAATTTTCATATGGGTTATAGTTTTCCAAGAATGTATAAGCTATTTCTACAGCATTTCAGTGTAAGATATTTGATTGTACTGTGTGTAAATGTATTTCTGTTTTATCTCACCTGTCTAAGACACCTTCTGACTGGTCTAATAAAGAACTGAATGGCCAATAGCTAGACAGAAGAGCATGGGTGGGACTTCAGGGCAGAGTTAGAAATTCTGTAGATGAATCTGATAAGAGATATTGCCAGTCAGACACAGAGAAAATAGACAGAGTACTGAGAAGTAATTATCCACATGGTAAAATTTAGATTAGAGCTAATTTGAATTTTAAGACCTAATTGGTAATAAATCTAACCCACTGCCAAGCTTTCACACTTAAGACATCTCCATGCCATTATTTGGGAGCTGGCATTTCAAAGAAAAACCTGTTACAAAATTACATCCAATATATTTAACTAAAAAGTGAATTTAAAAATATAGGATAATGTTTCCTGATTTTCTATTTTCTTCAAATCTAGGTATCATCTCATGAGAGCTGTACTTATTCACATATTAGCAAAAGGTGTTTATTAGCCATACAATCATCTTATTGTTTTTATTTCCCTAAGTTATTCCATGTACGTTTAATTGTGTTCAAATTAGCAAAGAAAGCAATTTATTGTGTTGAAATAAGAGTCAAAGGACCAAACTGATGTAATACTGAGTAGTGCCAGATAGGGAACATTGCTTTGGCGTGTCAGCAGACATGGACTTGGTATTCTGCTAATCCTAAGCATTTCTCACATGAGCTTCTATTTCTCCATCTATTGCAGCCATGACCATGGGATAATTATTTATTATTTTGGAAAATGACAATATTAAATTTAAGGCACTTTTACAAGGAATTTGAGTAGGTAAAATGTGTTAAGTATTAGAATATATTAGGTTATTAATAATACATTAAATAGTCTCCTATTCTGAATTTAAACACTGTATCAGACAGATTAGAATGTGCTTCTTTGTTTATATCCATAATGTGTTTGAGTAATTAATGATTGGCAAATTATACTGGCAAATGCATCATTTCCAAAAAACAGGAATTTTTAATACAAACTAGTACTATAATTTAAAAATGTTTCAAATAAAAAGAACAACTAATGAGGAATTGGGAACTAATATATACATTTTCTTTAATTACAATGCCATAAAATTGCAAATAAATTTATAAAATTATTGAAAAGTCAAAATATTATTTATTGGAAAATCATATACATGTATCTATGCACACATGTACACATGCAAACACGCGCATACATGCACACACAAACACATACACACTTGGTGAAGTCAAGTGTCATAAGAAAGAACAGCAACAGTAAGATCAACACATATGATAACTTACAGATTCAAGAAAAATAACTAGTTAAGGCCAATTGATTTTTCAAGTAGTAGAAATAATATTAAAAATGAATGAGTTATTATCTCAAAGGGCCAGGAAAAGAACAAGAAGAAGCCCTCAAGAAAAACAAATGTAGAAGGCAATGAAAACAACCAAAATTAATGAAACAAAAAATAAACCCAAGATAATGTTACTTTAAAAGTCAAATATAATGAATAAAATTTGGACAATACTGATGATGTAAAACAGTGGTACCAGGATGAGGTAAGAAGGGAAGGTGAGGGCAGTGTACCACTTAACATTTGATAACCTGAATCTATAATCTGATGAGTTTGCTGTCAGATAAAATATACAGTTCTAAATGAAAGTTTATTTACTTCAAGAATAAATGGAATATGTGAGTTGATTGTTGATTCTGTTTACTTGGGGTTTTAGATTTGGGGTGATTATTAGATAGCACACAAAGTAATGTGTTTGAAACAGAGTTTATTTTAGCTGCTCTCACCTCTGGCCCCTCTTGTCATGTTTCTGCCTCTTCCTCAGCTGGACTCTCTGCAGTTCCCTTTTCACTTTTATATCGCATGTATTCTATTGCTCTCTCATACTCTTCTCTTAAAAACAGTTTTCACTGTAATGATTCCCTCAATGGTGTCATGACCTGTATCCTCCATTAATACACAGATATAATAATTAGAAATTAGGAACTCAATACTAGAGATTAAACATGCCCTACTTGTCTTTCTTGCATCTACTTCTCCATCTCAGATTACGTGATAAATAGCTCATTTATTTCTCAAAATGTCCCTCATAAGATAAAGAATGGGACAAAAGATTATAATGAGGTTGTTGTCTTAATTTCCAAAACAAATAACCCAGTATAAATAAATATAGAGACTAAGTTTGAATATTTGTAATTATAATCTCTGAAATTCTTAAAATATTACTCATGACAGAGCATTTCTTTTCCAAGAACTGAAGAAAAAATTCCACATTATAATGTATGTTAGTGTTTTGAATCAAATATAATGTTTTACAAATGTTATATTTTCCTCCCTAAGTTACAGAAAATTTCCAAGCACATCTCATGTGAGTTGAAGCATATGACAACGAGCATACAGAAAAGGATTGGCCATGACAAAATGTAGTTTCAGGAGAGGAAAAAATAGTCACACCCAGAGAATACTTTTTTAAAAAGATAGAAATGCCTATGGATCACAGGTTCAAAAGTGATTAAAAAATGATACTATTAATGTGATTCATTTAATATTATGTGTTTGTGTGCAGCTTTGATGTGGCAGAGGGCTTACTCCATGGAGTGCATATTGAGGTCACCAAGTACCATTGTGAGGTTGACTGCATTCTCCCACTTTACTGGGAAATAGAACTTCACATCACTCAATTTGGATTGTAAACACTTTAACATGATGAGCAATATCAATCACTCCAAATGATGCTGCTTTGTACATAAAGTAAAGCAAATTGTTATAAAAGGAGAAGAACATGAACATCTGTCTAAGATGAGTGGGAAAAGGCAGAAGAGGGACAAGTGAAGGAATGCTTCTTCCTCTTCTCCTCCTCTTCCTCCTCCTCCCCTTCTCCTCCTCTAAGGAATGTCTGTCTAAATTTTTACTTTTGATACTCTACTTTTTAAAAATACTAAAAATTAAGTAAATGTACTGGAAAACATTGACTCTCCTTTTAGAAAATGCATATAAATGAAGTTAATTTATGTTAGCCAATAAAAATCGTAAGGGATAGTACATAGATTATACATCCCAATTGGAACATTTTCTAAGAATAAATCTTCTGGACATAGAGGGCTGTGATGGGTATTAGTGTAGTGATGAGAACATTCTTCTATGGCAGTTACATGAACTGCACAAACATGCTGACATTGTTGAAGCCCCGGTTTTTCCTGATATTGTTGAAAGCCCCCCGTTATTCCTGAAAATGAAGCAAGTTAACAATGAAAACTATCAAATGTGGCAGTAGATTCCTATTTAAAGTTAAAAAAAAATGTTAGCTGTGAGAAATGTTCATTTTATAAGAAAAGAAGGGGACATTGGGAGAAGGAAAGAGAAAATAATTAATATAAAACAAATTATTTAATGTCTCCATCTAGAATCAGATATGAAGCGAAAAAATTAATAGCAAACATGTATTTCTTCCAACCAATAAAAGTCAAAAACAATTTTAAATGCATGAATTAAACATATAAAATCTATGAGACACTAATAAAACACAAAATTTTAAATTATAAGCATATAACAAAATAATCATATTTCAAGGGCAGTTTCAATAAATTACTTTATTTTCCATAAAGTAGTAGAGGAAAATACCCAAATCTGAAAGATATTCATCCAGATAATAGTACTAAAAAAAAAAAAAATACATGAATAACAAATGTAGTAAGAGGTTTCTGGCCCAGACTTTCAGGCCTAGTCTCAAGGTTTAGGCCTGCAGACCCGCAGAGACACACAGATGCTTACAATAGTCTTGGCTGATTGGCCTAAGTCCCAGGCATATAACTTGCTAACTCTTTACCCTTTAAACTAACCCATGACTCTTATCTTGTCCAGCCATACAGCTGGGTACCTTTTCTTAGAGCAGCATAGTTGTCCTCTGCTTCTTCCAGTTTCTCTCTGGCATTCTGTTCTGTTCTGTGTGTTCCCAGAGTTTTCTTAGTCTGGTAGCCCTGCCCAAACTTCCTGTCTGCCTTTGGGCAATCAGCGCTTTTTATTAAACCAGTGGGTGGGACAATTATTTACAATGGAACAATATAATCCCCTACAAACAAATAAACAGACCCAGAAAAGAAATACTTTACATCATTGTGTGGCTAAAACAATAAATATGAAGGACAAGGATATTGAAAGAGTTTTTTTTTTAAATCACAGATAAAGGCAAGTGCATCAGAATAACAACAAATCTCTCAATGGAAAGCCAAAGGCCAGAGAAATGTACTTTCAAAAACACAAACAAAGACTATTTATTATCTTGACAAAAGTATATGTCATAATTAAAGGAGAATAAAATATTTTCCATAATGAAAACTGGATTGAGTAACAATTGCAAACACTAAGCCAACCCTACAAAAAGTAGGGCTGAAGTTTTTTTAAAGTATATCCAAAAGGACAAAGGAAAAAAATACATGTTAGTAAAGTAATTTGTTAGGCATAAGCAAAATGAGAATGAGAAAATATTAAGTACTAAAAATTAAACAAAATAACAGGGATTGATGCACACCTGTTATTATAACAATGGTTTTAACTCTCCCCCATTTAATAGATACAGACTAGCAGATTAAACTAAGAACTATATCCATCTTTTTAATGTCAATAAGAAATATCATCATCATCAAAGGTAGGCACTACCTTAGGGACAGAAAATAGATGAAATTATTTCAAATGAAGAGAACAAGGAGTCCAGCAGTAGACTATGCTTATATATGAGAAAACAGGACTCAGATTAATATATGTAAGAAGAAAAAAAATACTTCATGTGATATAAAAATAAACTCATCAAAAAGCATTACCACTATAAAAATATACACATTGAATACAGGCACACTTAATTTCAGAAGACAAACACTACTAGAATTAAAATCAAAAGTTAAATTCAGCAATGACAGTATGTGACTTTACTACCACATTGTCATCAATAGGTAGGGCATCCACATGAAAAATGAATCTAGACAATTTGAGCCAAATGGGGCCATAGAGCAAAAGGACTTAACAGGCATATACAGAATATTAAACTCAACCCTGAATGTATGTACTTCTCAGAGGTCTGTGGAACATACTCTAAAATTGTAATATATCAACACACAGGGTTAGATAGAAGAAATATAATACAATTAAAATAAGTACCATTGATGTGGGAATGTGTTTATGTATGCTGTGAATCTCAATCTTTAAATAAAGGAGCTGTTTTGGGTCATGGCAGGCACCATAGAAGAAGTGGGAGGAGAATTCAGAGTTTAGGTAGGAGAAGCAGGGCGGAGTCAGAGGCAGACCGAGCTGAAGCCGCCCAAGGAGCAACATGTAGAAGCTCAGGTGAGCCATGGGCCACGTGGCTGATGGATTAATAGAAATGGGTTAATTTAAGATGTAAGAGCTAGCTAGCAATGTGCCTGAGCCATAGGTCAAACAGCATGAAGTTAACATAAGTATCTGAGTCATTTCTGGGGCCTGAGCAGTGGGTGGCTGGGTGGCTAAGCGGTCTCAGGTGGCAGGTCTGTGGGTCTTGGACCTCTGGCTGCCTGGGACAGAGAAACCCCACTACTACATACCATGATGGAATAAAGCTGAAAGCCAACAGGAGAAAACACAAATCTTACAATCTAAATATGTTCCATGGATTTCTAATTCTTGCCAATTTTATTCTAGTTGTCTTTTTATGAGGATAACTGTTCAGTAGACAGTAAAAACTGTCTCCGTTTGCCACTTACATTTTAAAAATAGTCTTCCTCATCCTCATTATATATCTGAGATGAAATTTCTACTTAATGATTAAATATAAGCCTTCAGACTCTTTTGTAAGCATTGATACAGAAGAATAAAGAGACCAAATTGAAAGCTATATTCTCAGTTTTTAATTATGTAAAACATTAATGTGACTTTTCACATGAGGTCTATCAAACACAAAGATGTTGAAGCGTGTAATAAAAATATACAAATGTGTTATGTAACATTTTATTTAAAGCAGCTATGTATATTTACCTTCTGGTTTTCTATTGTGAGTCATGACAATCTAACTGGTCACTTATTGTTCTAAGATATATAGTAAACCTTTTAAGCTAGTATCTCTAACTCAGCAGTATCTCTTAGCTTATGACACAATTAAGTTTTCAACAACCTGATCTAGCTTCTTTTAATGGGTCACATAATCAGATTAATGATTTCTATGGCAGCAAGTGCCAAAATTTTAGTTTCCCTCTAGTTAGAGAGAGTGTATAGAAAGATACCATATCAGTCATGTCAGTCTGTAGAGGTGTAAGACTGAAGACTTCAAAAGAGCTTCCAGTTCAAATGACAAATATCTTTTCAAACTGATGATATTTACCTAGTTAGGATTCTCGGCAGCTTTCAACTGCCATGAGTGTGTGGTGTCACAGGGGGTGGGATTAGACTGAGTTCCTGTTCATGCTCTGGCACCTTGGAGTCCATTCCCTGCAGAGGAACATGCAGCTCAGCACTGACTTTGGGATGAGTGAATCAGATGTGCCTGGAGTGGATGTGCTGTGCTGTGCTGGCCCACCATGAGACTTCTTGTTCTTTTGGGGGAAGAGGATGGATGAATGGGGAGGGGTGAGGTTGACGGCTGGCTGGGAAGGATTGGGAGCAGGGAGAGGATGGGGAGTAGGGGAATACATTGCTGGAGATGACATTATATTTAATGAAAATAATAATAAAAAATGGAAAAAACAAAGATTTATTTATTTAAAAAATATTGCTGGTGACCATTTATGTAGGACAAAAACAAATCCAATTGGAAAAGTATGCTATGGGTTGAACATGTTACCCCAATACTGGTGTCCTGGAAACATAACCCTGCTTCACATATTGATGTTAGTAGGAGGTGGGAGGTAACAAAAGTGACATAGACAAGATAAAGTTGAGCATGTCAAGTGTCGAAGATAAGATCAGGAACCTTAAGAGAAAAGAAACAAGACAGACTTATCATCTTTCCATATAAATCTCTCTATATTATGATACAATGTTTTTTTTACATATTGAATGTATAATACCATTCCTTTGAACCTCTCAGATTGTCTTATGAACAAAATAAACTTCTATTATTTTATATTACTGGGTCGTGGATATTTTCTTATAGCAGCAGCAAAAGTAGATTGAGAAAAGTCAAGCTGCATATTCGATAATGTTCTTCCCAAGCTGTCCATTGAGTCAAATCATTCACAGTAGTTCATAGTGTGCATCTACGCTCACTTCTTTCAGTGTTTTCCATGACCAAATATTACACCTATTTTGTTGCCTTGGGGATCAGCCTCCAGCAGTTCAGGGCTAAAAGGGAATTCATAGAACAGCATGTACTATGACTATTTATCTGAGGGACTTAGTGAAAAGACACTTACATGTAGGGGGATTATGTTGTTCCATTGTAAACAGTTTTCCCACAAACTGGTTTAATAAAAAGCACTGACTGGCCAAAGGCAGACAGGAAGTATAGGTTGGACTACCAGAGTAGGAAAACTCTGAGAACAAGAAAAACAGAGCAGAAGGCCAAAGAGAAGCCAGAAGAAGCAGAGGACAACTATGCTGCTCTGAGAAAAGGTACCGAGCCACATGGCTGAACAGGATAAGAGTCATGGGTTAGATTAAGGGTAAAGCATTAGCAAGTTATATGCCTGGGCCTTAGGCTGATCAGCCTAATACTATTGTAAGCATCTGTGTTTCTCTGCGGGTCTGTGGGTCTGCAGGTCTAAACCTTGAGGCTAGGCCCAAAAGTCTGGGCCAGAAACCTCATACTACAAATGTAGGGGGATTATGTTGTTCCATTGTAAATAATTGTTCTACCCACTGGTTTAGTAAAAAGCGCTGATTGGCCAAAGGCAGACAGGAAGTGTGGGTGGGGCTACCAGACTAGGAAAACTCTAGGAACAGGAAGAACAGTGCAGAATGTCAGAGAGAAGCTGGAAGAAGCAGAGGACAACTATGCTGCTCTAAGAAAAGGTACCGAGCCTCGTGCCTTAACAGGATAAGAGTCATGGGTTAGATTGAGGGTAAAGAGATAGCAAGTTATACCTGGGCCTTCGACCATCAGACTAAAACTATTGTAAGCATCTGGGTATCTCTATGGGACTGTGAGACTGTGGTTCTGTGGGTCCCAACCTTGAGGCTAGACCCAAAATTCTGGGCCAGAAACCTCTTACTATACTTACACACTCTGTGATTTCCTTCAGATGTTTTCTTTATTTTTTGCATTCTCTATTCTTTATTTTGCTGATGATTTCCTTCTAGTTCTTGATGTTTTCCTTCTAACTCTCTCAATCTTGATGTTTTCCTTCAGACTCATTTTAACTCTATCTTTCTTCATTCCTTTCCAGCTTGCAACACCAACAAGATATTTCATGTAATATAACAATTACAATGTGGTTATATTCTATTTTTCAAGTGAATGTTACAATGAATACAAGTAAAATACAACATGTTTTCCATAGCCTTACATGAGTAACCATTTTACATATTATCTATAAAAAACAAGTCCCAAGAACTCATGTGCATTCATACCCAAGCAGCTAGTTATAGTGTGTAAAGAAGCACAATATTCTTTTACCAGCAGAGTATGTTTTGCAGTTACAAAGAAAGGACCAATCAGTTTATTACTTATCTTGAAAGGTAACCTTATAAGGAACGTTAAAGGAATCACAAATCACAATTGTATATGTTTAAAAATCAGCTTATCTTTGAACCTTTTGGGTGTGTACACACTCCTACAATTGTGTGTGTGTGTGTGTGTGTGTGTTGTTGTTGTTGTTGTTGAATATATATTGGGGGAAGAAGGTATAAGGAATTGACCTTTGGTCATCAACCAATCCTAGCAAGGAAAGTATGTCAGCTAGTCACAATTGGACTACCTTGTTCTTGTTTCCTGACCTTAATGAGTTCCTCATTCATCTATGTGCCTTTCAAAAATTTAGATTGTTTTCTTGGATTTTTCACTTAAAAGCTATTTTACAAAAACATTTATTCTAACCTTAAGTTATTTTCAAAGCTTTGATTAAGATGTGATGCACTCCAAATCCTATGAACACATCCTAATATTACAATTAAAAGAATTTAACATAGCTCAGCTACTGGGACTCAGTTGTTTGTCTTAATTATTGACCTAAGCCACAGATTATATTGCTCCTCAATAGAAACCTTTGCACTCTAGCTGTGTGGCACTTCCTTGTTTTAATTTTTATTAACAACACTTTTAAAATAATAATATTATTATTAATTATTATTATTATCAACTAGACAGTACAGCTTAGGAAGAAATCACCTTCATTAAAAATCCACAGGTAAGAATGCCCAGTAGAACAAGATGTTCACATGGGATAAACACAAGAAGTAGGGAACTCCCCACACCCATTTATTGCCAGATAGCAGAGAAAGACAGCAGCAGCAAATGTTAAGGCACAGCAGAAGCAGAAGACAATCTGGAATCTGGAGTCTTAGGGTCTTCCCTATCTGAGATTCACTAATCAAGTTCACCTTCTGGTGGACTATAACCCTGAAGTCAACTGCTATGTGCAGCTCCTCAGATATGGCTACCAGCATACCTAGACATGTATTTATGGAGAATTCTCCAGGTTGGAGACTCCCTAGGACATGAATTTAAAGGAAACAATCATTCACCTATATGTACTTTCAAAGCATTCAAGCACTTAGATGTACTTTCCCCCCCACACCCATTAACATCTGAAAGGAAATTTCTCCTGACATATAGATTGAAAAAGATGCTACTAAACAATGGTAGAGGGCTCCATGAGAATGCTTGTGCCATTTCCTGGTTCTTTTTCAAACTCCCTTGACTGTAGCAAATTTGAATGTTCAGTGAATTAAAAACCTAGATTCCATGAAGATAAGTTTGATCCAAAAGTTACTTGCTGAATAACAGTCATCTGTTACATTCAACTATACTATAATAAGGATTCTAGGGCTCACAGAAGATGAATGACTTCTTCTCAGTCTCTAGGGATCATACTAGTGATTGCCAAAAGCTTTATAGCATCTCTGTTTTCCACTATATTTAGACTACACAGTCACTATAACACAAATGATAGGAAGACTTGCATAATTGCCTATATCTGCTCAAAGCCCATTCTTCTCCTGGCCTCATGCAAAAAAATAGCAGCTTGCAGGAAGATACTGCCAAGGTCTGAAGGATCCTGCAGAGGAGTGGGATGGCAATCACAATTTAGGGAAGAAACTCAGCCAGTGCTCAGTGGGTTAAGGGCATCTGTGTGTGTGCTACTCACATGGCCACTTCTACTCGTCAACAAGTCATAGACAGATATTTTCATAAGAAGTTATTTTATTTGTTTTAAATTCTTCAAACAAACAAGCAGGAATACTTACCAAATTTGAATTTTAAAATATCTAAGATCTCTTAAGTAATAGAGAAAAGTCATAATATCAAAGGTTGATGATCCAATATTACAGAAGAGAAAACAGATTGAGATAAACAGGAATGTCTACATCAATACTACATCAATATGTCTCCTAATGGCATATGCTAACCAGACCTGAGATGTGAAGCCCACATGTGAAGAAAAAGACTAGAATTTGGAAGTTGTCTCTTGTTACTGAGGAGATGAAAAGAGTTTGTCTACAAAGAAGGTTAACATTGTTACTTCATAACACATTAGTGAATAAAGATAACAATTAAGAATAAGTGATACTCCATCAGCCAATTACAATACAATTCATGCATTTGTCTAAGGTAAATCTATTTTTAATGTATACTGTAAAAATAAAGAGGTAGCACAAAGAGACACAATCTCCCTGAAGCATGATGTGGATTGAACATGTTCCCCCAAAACTGGTGTCCTGAAAACCTAACCCTGCTTTATATATTAATGTTAGTAAGAGGTGGGACATATCAAGAGTGAGATGGATCAGATTAAGATGAACATGTCAAGTCTCTTACAACCTTGTGGCTACTCTTCAATAATATCTCTGAGCCAAAGGTATGAGTTTGATAGGTGTATCTATTGGGACTGGTCTACATTTAAATTGGTTGTGGTTTTGTGTAGTGCCCCATGTCTGTTACAAGGAGGAATTTTCTTGATGAGGAGTGTAGACTACTCTTGTCTGTGGGTATAAGGACAAATGTTTATAGAGTGTTGTTGTGGAGTATACTGGTTTATTAAACTGGTGACATAGTTTCTTCTCCAGTAACCATGATTTCATTAGCACTGAGTAGTGAGCTGGGTCTACAGTATCTCACATGATTTCCCTTCTTTAGAGCATATCTTAAAGCATTACAAAGTGTTATACATGGTAAGCCTTCAAAACATACACACAAGTAACAATCTATACACTGAACAAGTTATATTTAGGAATATATGTATATACATATTTTTATGTGCAAGAAATAACCATTAGTTTAAAAAAAAAACATGAATTGGAAGGAGAAAGGAGAAGGATGTATGGCAAGATTTGGAGGAGAGAAAGGAATGGGGAAAATGTCAGTACATTATAATCTGTAAGATAAAGTAAAATAAAAGTAAAAGAAACATAAGAAAATAGATAAATATAGTAAAATTATGTCGAACATAGCAAAGTGAGAATACTTGGAACAAAATTTTGTCCATTTCCTGACATTTCACAGGGTTCCATTATAACTGATGGAGCAGGGGTTATTTCTGGTTTTTAAGATATTAGGGTACATTAAGTTTGACAGCTGATAATCCCAAAGTATGTATGCCACTTTCTCCAGTATAAAATTATCAAAGTAAGTGCTACAGAATGCTATTAAGAAAATTTAATTACTTAAAAGAGTCTAGTTCAACAGCTTATCTTCAGGCCTATAGATTCATCTTATTGTAAAAATTTAATGGGCATATCTTAATAGACTTTAATTTAGACTAGTTATAGGTTCACCACAAAGCTGAGATGGAAGTGCTGAGATCCGGTTACTTCTTGCTGTTCACACAGAGAAAGACTCAGTTATTGCTCATATTTTTTTTTCCACAGAGGTGAGAAATTGCTGTATCATTATCACACAAAGGCTATTACTTAGGGTTCACTCCTGATGATATTAGTATTCTCAAAAAAAAAATGGATAGGGTAGTGTGTGTGTGTGTGTGTGTGTGTGTGTGTGTGTGTGTGTGTGTATGTGTGTGTGTGTTGTGTAATTGTTTACAATTTATTTCATCAGTTTTCATTGAAAGAGTAACAACAGTTGAGTCATACCCAAGAGACTAAGAATTTCATAGGTGCTCAGACATCAAGGCTTGGTGCTTCAACATTCAGAATAGTCTCACTGCGGCTGTCTCACACCAAAGAGGACAAGAACTAGTAGCTGCTTAGTCCATGGGACTGGGTGGTTCAGAATCCCCTAATCTAGTTTCAAAAACATAGAGGGTGCTCAGTCAAGGATGAGTGTCTGTAAATACCATTTGTGATATCAGCCAAAGTAGTTGGCAGCAGCAGGAACAGAGTAAATTAGCTCAAGACCAAGCAAAAGATGAATAACCCTCCGTCTGCCATGACCCCTTTTATCTGGGCTGCTATTAGAAACTGCCTACATTTAGGGTAAGTTATCCCACATAAATTAAGGCAATTAAAACAATTTTTCTATTGAGGCCTCCTACTAAAGTGATTCTAATTTGTGGCACATTGACTTTAAAGCCATTCATTAAAAATACATTTTAAACAAGTATATAATGCCATGTGTTGATTATTTTAGTTCAGTACATAACATTTTGTTACCCTAATAATCCTGTTCACTTTTCTTCCTCATTGCTATCTCTCCAATAGCCTTGGTAATAACTGACCAGTCCCTGGCATCCTAGGTTTACCTTTCCCCAAATGTCTCACAGCTGCAATATTACAGCACATACACATTTCAGATTGACATCCTTCTCCTAGTGATATGCTTATGTTTGCTTCATTTCTGCCACAGCATAGTTGTTTCGATTTTAGTGTTGTACATCATTCCATTGTCCAAATGCTATATTTTATGAGTTCAATTACCAAGTGAAGGGCTTCATTGCTTCCATATCTGACCAATACTGAATAAAACTGCTATAAATATTTATGAACAAGTCATACATTTTCTGTTTCTTTAAGAGACATATAGTTTTCAACTACAAACAACATGTAGGTGGGTCTTGTGCCTTTAGATCCTTGCCAGCAACTGGTACTATCAATATCCTGAATTTTGTATGTTCTAGTAAGTATGTCATGGTATTTCCTGAGATATCCCTGATGACATATGATATGGGACATCCTTTCGTATACTTAATATTTGTATATCAGTTTAGTGATATGAGTATTTTAGACTATTCTTTATTTTTGCCTCATTCCTTATTGTAGACTCTGGAAAGATGTTTGTATGTTTTGGATTTAAAAAACTCATCAGCTATGTATTCAAATGCTTTCTTCCAGTTTTGTTTTTGTTGATGCTGCTGTTGTTAGCGTTGTTTTTGTTGTCTTTACAGTACTTTTTTAGAGCAGAAAAATTTTAATTTTAATTAAATCTACCTTGTCAAATTCTCATCATGGCTCATTCCAAAGACAGGCATTACATATAAAAGTCATCACTAAATCTAAGGTTATGTATAAGTAGATCATATATACATATATATATCAAAAAATTAAGTAAAATAGTTTAAAAGTATATGTTTTATCTTGAAAATAGATTCCATGTTCTCAGGGCACAAATTTATATGATAGCACAAGTTGATCACCTCAATTATGATATTGTACAAAGTAAGTCCATACAACTTATAATTGCCATTTAAAATTAAGCTAAGAAAGACTGTATCATAGACATAAAAGTATAATACAAAACTATCACATTTATTCAAAAATAAATCCACAGAAAAACGTCATTTTTAATAATCAGAGTTAAGTTGATTTCTACTATTTTGTGAATTTATGCATGCAGATATTCATGCAATTTCAGAATGTTTATTCAAGATGTGGAATGTCTTCTTATAGCTAAATTGTCTGTAGAAGTTGAATCCATTTTATTTTATTTTGAATTTTATGTGCATATCTAGGTAATTGCAATAAATATGCATATGGGTTCTCATAATGAGAATCTCAATGTATGGCTGCCAGAAAACAACCAGGGAAGAGAGAAGTTGACTTGCTACAGGGAACTGAGGATTTCTGTGTTACAGGTGCTTTTCCTAGTTCTGGTCAAAAGTTAAATATAAAACGGACATAAACATAGTGCTGTGGGATTAGGCAAATCTCTATTATTCATTCTGAGAAAATAGTTTATGGTGAGAAGTAAAGACTGTATTTTATGAGATCAAGTTTGGCAAGATAGAGAAGCATTGCAAATCTATCAAGAGGATGCAAGGCTTGCCTTCAGATTTCAGAAAGCTGAGCCTATTAGTACAGAGACTTTGAATGTTTTATGCATAGCTGTCACTAGAAGACATCTTTAGACATACAAAAGTTATTGAAAAATCATAACTTTTAAAATAGAAGTAAGTAATCAAATATGTCATGCTCTATACTGTGGGCTCTCAAGGACTCTGTATATAGCTGAAACATAGATTCAGTATAACTCCTATTAGTTATCTGCTATCTCATTATCACCTTCAATTGATTTCTACTTCACTGGCCCTTTATATATTTTCCCATGTTAATTATTATTGCTTAATAAAATTATTTCTTCTGTTGTGAGCTAGAAACATAGCTAGCTCACTCATTGGTTTCCATCTTCTATGAAGTGGACATGGAAGACTCTACCATTATTTTACAACTATAGTGTCTGTCACTTTTCTATGGGAAATAACTTTTATAATAAGTACATTTATGGCCTGGTGCTAAGTTTAAGCCATTCTTGATGGGTTGTGGTGGCACATGCTTTTATTCCCAGCACTTGGAAGGGATAAGCAGGTGGATATCTATAATTTCAAGACAAGCCTGTTCTCCAGAGACAGATCTAGGACAATAAAGGCCACATACACAAACACACACACACACACACACACACACACACACACACACACACACACACACACACAATCCTCTTGAAAAAAAAATTCATTCTTATTTGTTGCCAACAATTATTCAAATGAGCAGTATTCAGATTATTTTAAGAGAACCACTCTTCTGTTGCATCTTGAATTATAAATTAAGTATCTTGTGATTATACTCTAGAGTATAAGAATTAGTCCCAAACATACAAGAATAAATTAGTGCACTGAAATTACTTTCCTGGATTTCAGACAATAATGTATTAGAGCATTATAAACAATTAAAATTGAGTGGTAGAACTATATGTGCCCCAATACCATTGTAAAATCATAATTTTCTTTCTAGAAAATAAACACCTTCTTAGGATAGTCAGTTCCTTTAAAAAATAACTTTCCAGCAGCTTCAAGCAGTTCAAAGTAAATTCAAATAATCAATATTTACCGAACCTGGAAAATAATGATAATAGTAACAGAGACTTTTTCAAAAATGGTCTAAAATAGTGATACTGTTATGAAAAAGTGTGAATAACATGGAACTGGTGGGTCTACAAAAAATAAACAAATAATCATAAAGAATATGACTGCCTAAATAATGTTCATAAGTGAGTATGACCCAACTTTAATATCCAAAGTACATATTCAAAGAGACCTTGTTCATCATATATCTTCCCATGTCATGGGTTTCACAGCACTAAACTTTCTCACTACGTTCCATGTGCTAGAAAAGATGGTCACTGCATAGACATATATTAATCCATAATGAAACTATGGAATAGGTGATTAAAAATTATAAAGAAATCCAGGACAACAAAGAAAATTCTTTCAAATCATATTTATCAATAGCAAAGATCAAATGACTTTGATTTTGGTCAATTGAACATATACATTTTCACAGGTATGGATGACAGATTTGTACTTAATTTGTGGAATGTCTTTAATTGCAAATATATGAAAAGTTGCATATTATGTAGCATATTATCTCAGAAATATATATTAATTCATATAATGAAGGGTTATATTAAACTTTCCACATTTCCTCAACATTAATATCTACAATGTAACCAAATACTCATAGAATCTCCACAAGCTCATTAGTTTTATATTCTCTAAGAACTGGGATATCTGAAGTTCGTAAGTGAAAGAAATATAAGATGTAGGGAAAACTTATAGATTACAAAAAAAATAAACTTTAAGGGATATTGAAACTACTTACAATTTTATGGTAATGAGCAAGAAAAAGAACTACAATGTTGGTAATAAGCATATTGACAGAAATGATAAAGACACACCAGAAGTTGCATTATATACAACTTAGAATTAATATCCATGCACAGAGAGGGGCAAGTCCAGTTGTCATGATACACATGGACACTTTCTGACTCTACAATGGCAGTTGAGATAAAAATAACTTATCATGCAAATCTCTCTGAACTTACATTTTGATTTAAATTTTAAAAAACGCCCTTTTAATAACCACTGAATTATTAAATTGGAAATTGGAAAAAAAATTATTGGGGAAGGTATGAAGAGATACATTGCATGCATGTAAAAATTTTCAAATAATAAATAATAAAGCTTATTTTAAAAATATATAATTTTAAATGGGATGTCTCTATCTAACCTCATGAATCAGAGCTCAGAAGAGGAGGCAGAAAGGTCCATTGAATCCCTGAGTAAGAACATGGGTTTTCACCAGGTGCTTTTTATATAAATAATATTTTCCAACTTATTAATTTTTATGAGACTTCTTAGTGAGAAAATGAGTATCTGTTTGCTTCTTGTGCCTGCTCTTAGAGCTCTTTTCCTGCTGTTGGCTTGCCTTGTCTTCTGTCAATGTGATGGTTTTTATTTTCCTGTATTATCTTAACATGTCTGGTTGTTTTCTCATAGAAGCCTTTTCTTTTCTAACAAGAGATAAAGGGAATGGATCCAGAGTGGAGGAGGGGCAATTGGGAGGAATCATGGGAGGTGGACCTATAATCAGGACATATTGTATAAGAACAGAATCTATTTTCAATAGAATAAACAAAATAAAGCATATAAATGTTTTCATTTAAAACATGGCTAATCTGTCATTAAATTTATATAAAATGTTTTATAATTAAATCCATACTAATTGATTTTTAAGTTATTCACAATTATACTACAAAATGTTGACTAAGAAAGAATTTAAATTGATCTTTCTGTGTATTTTTAACTTTTGACCTTAGAAAAATCCTAGCAGAGAAATTACTGGGTCAAAGGATTTGTACATATTATTGGTTTTGATATGTGTTTCTGGAACACCCTGCAAAATGACGATATATCCTATTTTACCTAATAGGACATTACTCCTTCTTGTTTTGGTTGATACATTGATTATATTTCTGTAAACTTGATTTTTAAAACATCCTTATTTTGAAGTATTAAAACTCTAATTGAGTTTCAGTTATACAGATATGAATCCCTAATTATAAAATAGCTTGTAATACATTCAGTAATATATGCCAAGAGCATCCAGTTCTGTCATTTTCGCTATTTATATTAATTAAAAGTGGAACAAAAACTTCAACAATGATACATAAAAGAAAACCATTCAATCTATTTTAATTTCAAACAGAATAAAATGTACTTTATGCTATTTAGGTCAATTGAAGATATTACAGTGAATGGACCAATAAAGAGACAAAGTAACAATAATTTATATTTTAATATACTTGTATCTAACAATGTCAAAATGATGATATATGAATGCAGAGTTCCAGGAAAACGGAGGTAGTTGTGAGAAAAACTGCCTTTTTATTTCTTGTTAAAGAATAATACCACTAATGCTGATAGCTATGTGTCTAACTAGTTCTAAAATCAGCAGTATATATTGATGTGGGGAGAACTATACATTTTAGTACTCTTTTATTTATTTTTTATTTTATTTTTTAACCTTCAGTTTCCCCTCTCCCCATCCCCAAATCCCCTCCCCAAAAGGGCAAGAAGTCCCAAGGTGGGTCAGCTCAGCTTGGCACATCCAATATAGGCAAGACCGATTTCCACATCCCAATATCAAGACTGGGTTACTTGTTCCTTTGCAGGGAATGGGCTCCAGGGTGACAGCCCACGGACAGTGTTCCTACACAGTTTGATCCCACCCTTCGAGACTCCCCATAGTGCTCATGCCAGTGGACAGTTGCCTGCCCTTGGAGGGCCTAACTCCTTTTCCTGATGGATCTCCAGTAGCTGTTCTTGATTCAGTGAGCTCCCCAGAGCTCCAGCTAGCTATCCCTGTGGGAATTTTCCTCATAATCCCTATCCCTTTGCTCATACAGACTCTCCTCCCTGCTCTCAGCTAGACCAGGAGCTGGGCCCAGTGCTCAGCCATAGATCTCTGCCTCCACCTCTATTCATTGTTGAATGTAGTTTTTGTGATGACACTTAGGGTGGTTATTCCTGTGAGGTGTTGGTGGTTTCCCTAGCATCCGATCTCTTTCCAAACCCACAGTGGCTTCCACTATCAAGATATCCATCTATTTTTCCTCCCTCTTTGTTGCTCCTCTCACTGAGCCATCTCCTTCTCTCATGATTTGCTGCCACCTCTTCTTGTTTGCAAACTGTTATAAATGAAAGATATATTTATTCATATATACACATGAAACAATAATTAATGAATATAGGCCATGAATCTGAAAGAAAGCAAGAAGAGATATATGGGGGCATTTGAGTGAAGAAGGGGAAAAGTAAAGTGATGTTATTATGTCATAAAATAAAATAAATAATTTTAAAAACTCAATTGACAAGAAGAGCGCGTTAGAAATTCACAAGTTAATCTGTGAATATCTATTTGTAAGTCATGCATGCATTTCTGTTCAGAAGTAAAGACCAAAAAGAGTTCCAATGACATAAGTATGGTTACTGTTTCACTGTGTTTCAGTCTAACACACCTAAGTAACTTCACCATGCCCTTGTTGTTTTCTCCGCATGGTGCCTGGGCCAGATGCTGCTTCATATGCTGTATATGGCCATGATCACTACACACCACCAACGTCCTGTGCAGAGACCATCCCTCCAGTAACTAATTTCAATGGACACATTACTGCTATGTACTATGCTCTCTGCCGTGTCACATTGTCTCTACTAATTTCATGTTTTTTGTTGATCCTGACTTCCACAGTTGTACTGCCTACATCTCTAGAACTGTCTAGTGCTCCACAACCTGTGATGGAGTGAGTGGAGATGCCTCTGCTTTGTATGGCACTTCTTTAGTGAGACACTAAGGCTTTGGTACTTGCAGCTTATTCTTGAATTTCAATCTTTTATAAAATACATTTTCTCCTTATTAATATATTGCTGAACTTCTCTAATATCTGACCAGAGAATGCAGAGTAAACTCAATGACCACACCAAGGTTGATTCTGAAATTCTCAAACAAAACTGAGACACAATTTATGATGAATTCCATCACCTTTTAATATCAATAAACATTTTCTGAATTTTTCACCAGTTCTCTTGGCTTGTATAGATATATCTGAGACCTAGAAATGAACAAGACATAGCCTTCTGCTGTAAGATGAGTTTCATGGCAGCTCAAAGAGGATAGGAAATGAATTATCTACACGAGCTGTATCATCTTTCTAATCACTCACCAGACAATCTCTCCATCCCACTGAGTTACCTTGACTTTGTGTAAACACCTCTCCCCACTCACAATTTTTACTGTTTCTGTCTTCATGTAACTTGCCTCTTATTTCAGGAAAAATTCAAATGATTATTAGCAGATTAATCAAGTAATAAATAACTTCCTCTGCTATTTTAAAACAAATTTTAATGACTTGATACACTTCAATACCTACAAAATCTTTTCAGTGTTCACATATATCTGCTAGCTTTAGTTAATAGACATTATGAAGTTTAATTTTGACTGTAAATTTTATAGGGTTTGGAATTGCTATGGAAATAAGTCTATTGGCTAGTTTGTAAAGGATTCTCTGAATTAGATTAATTGGGATGAGTAAACCCACAATAAATGTGAGTGATGTCTCACAAGATAGGGTTCTGGTCTGAGTAAAAGGGAGAAAATGAGATAAATGCAACAACTGATTGCTTTTTGTTTCCTAACTACAAACACAATAGAACTAACTGAATTAAGCTCATGCCCCTCCCCTGTGCCTCATGATAAAGGCCTTTCACCGTGAACTGTGAGTCACAATAAACCATTCATGAAGTTGTTTTTGTTTGAAACATGGCATCATGACATGTAACTAATACATCCATTCACTAACCAATGTGTAGTAAATATTTAATCTCCAACTATTTTTCTGTCTTTAAAGGTAGAAGGCAAAACTAAAATAAAGAGTCCTTTGTTTTCAAAAATCATAAGTCAGAACTTGGGTTGGTAGACATACAGCTGTCACACCATAATCCCCTATGTACACTTTGATTTTTCCATTGAGGAGGTTTCTGCTCTATAAGAGTCTCTCATTTTCTATTCTCTCTCTCTCTCTCTCTCTCTCTCTCTCTCTCTCTCTCTCTCTCTCTCTCTCTCTCTCTCTCTCTCTCTCTCTGTCTTTTCCCTATCTCTCTATTCCCTCTCTCCCTCCCCATTCTCCCCATCCCTTCCTCATCTTCATCCATTCCTCCCCTATTCTCCACTCTCCACTTTCTTCCTCATTGCTTTGACATTTCAATCAATACTTTGACACATCTCCCAATAATTTCAAGTACATTTGACTTGGATACAATCCTTAATCAACTAATTATTAACATCATGTTTTTAAAGTCTTTTTTTTTTACACATTATATTTGTACCATAAGGAAACCCAAATTTCAATGAATACATTTCTTCTTTCAGGAAATTTAAAAAATGACTCTTTTTGTGTGAATTAAGATTGACTGATTGACTGGGGAAGGAGTCAGAGAGGGAGAGAGAGGGAGAAGAGAGAGAGAGGAGATAACTTAGTCTGTCACAGTCAAAGATAGTGGGATGAAGCACTGAGTACATTTTCCTTTGGTATCTCTAGATATTGGTATAATTTTCTTTATATATATTTCAAGATACTGTCCAACCCTAAAATAGAAGGTCTATTTCTCTTACATTAGCCTTCCAACAGTTGTCCCAGAACTGAGTCCCTCAATACTTTGACCATGAGTATAAACTATTGAGCAGAGACTTACCCATGTGTCTGCCTAGTAAGGTGTAACTCCTTAAAATTAACAAGAGCTTTAAAGCACTCTTGAATGAAGGGGGGTGCTGGAAGACAAATACACACACACAAACACACACACACACACACACACACACACACACACACACGATTTATTGTGTAAGATCTCTTACTCTCCATATGCCGATTTCATGGAATTGAAAAAAAAAAAAGAGTAATGATATATTCAAGTTCCACACAAAGACCCTTCACCATCTATATTGTCTTACAAATCCAAGAAATATACTAATGTTATTTTTAAAAATCTCTGCTACCTGCATGGATACAGTTGGTTTTATAAACGTTCTTTTCACTGTAGTATATCCTGAGTCATTACTGATCATCTTCTCACTGACTCTAACCCTTTCCACTTCAAAATACCTAATATGGGATAAAATATAGAAATTCTTTTTCTCCATAGTTTCAACACTTCACAATTGTGTTTTAACCCCATTTTCTAGTTTATCCTCTGTCTCCTCATCCAGCATGAACCTTCTGAATCTTGCTCCAGTCCTTGCATGACAGGATCTTGCCATTAGAGTCCTGTCCTACCATCAGTAAACCACGAGTCTCTGTATGGTAAAGATGCTATTTGAGTTTGAAGAAAATATTAGATACTGGTGTTTGTTCAGAGTGTTTGGAGTAGCTGGGCATGGTGTCATAAACTTGCAATCCTACAACTCATGGTGTAGAGGCAGGAAGGATCAAATGTTCAAGTTTAGTGTTTTCTACATGGCAAATAAAAGACCTACACGAGAACTCGTCTCACAAATATAAAAATTAGACAGATAAATAGACAGATAATAAAATAGGGTTTAGAGTGATTTCCTGATGCAGAGAATGAGCATTAAGTTTTGTGCATTCACCAGAAAGCAAACACTGAAGAATTCATACTTTAATACTCTGAAGATCAGAATAGTTAGGAGTGAAGGAACTTAGTGGACTATGTTCTGTATCATATCAAAGCCAAGGATTTTCTATTTAACTTTGTACACTTTTGCAGACGATACATTTATCAGCATTCCTATAAGGTAAGAAGTAAGTATCTGTGTCTAAAATAGTGCTTAGATGAATAATATCATTTGGGAATTGGGACCTGAATAAAGTATGTTTCCCCTTCCTCTTGCCACCTCAGTGTTCTTACAGAAGCTCTTCCTCAGCCCCTGACATCCATATCATTTATTAACAGAGTCTGGAATGACTGAGTGGAAGCTCTCTCTCTCTCTCTCTCTCTCTCTCTCTCTCTCTCTCTCTCTCTCTCTCTCTCTCTCTCTCTCTCTCTCTCTCCTCTCCAGACCCGGTCCCCTCAAAGCCCACAAAACACTAGCCTCTCCCTCTTGTTCCAGACCCCTGTCCCTGAGGAAGCGTGCCAAAAGCCGCATCCTCCCTGCAGCTGCTCAAGACCAAGACCATAGGACCATACCATACCTACAGGTTGCTTAAGGCCAGTAGCCATAATAATTGCCATGTGACTCTTCCCCTGCCTTTCCAAGGGTCACCCAAGATTGCTTTGCTCTCTGTTCATTAAACCTGAATTTACCAATTTGGCTTGATTGCCTTATTACAGTGGCAGCAAGAATCCAGCAACACAAGATTTAAAAAAAAAAAAAAACTTATCAATCAGTCCCATAGCAAAGTTGTAAATCTCTGATATAATGCAGTGATCCCCAAGTATATTTCAAAGTATATCTTTGTATCCCATACAAGAAACAGTGTATCAAGATCACTGTGTGGGGCTTAGATACTGAAATTATTTTTAACCTTTTTAGATGATTTTAAGGCCCAACCAGGCTTAAGAATTAGAAACATACAGAATCTTATCCCAAAGTAAAAAGAGAGTTAGAATCCTGCAAATGCTCTGGCAGCATATGCGGTTTCTTATCAACCCTTCACTTACTTTGAAAAAAAACAAAAACAAAAACAAAACAAAAAAAAAAAAAACAAAAACAAAAAAAAAACAAAACAAAAAAAAACCCAAGCCTTTCTTCTGGAGTCTGAGAAAAGGAGTCTGCATAGTACACACCTAGAGGAAGCAACACAGTCAAAGGTCCTTCATGGATGAATTAAGTTTAATAGGAAAGCTGTTCTCTGTGCAGGTGGCCAGCTGGGTAAACCTGGCCCCAACCACTTTACCAATTATCACCATGCCCAAGAAAATGTCAGGTCAGGGCAGTTCTCCACTTGAATTCTCATTGAAATCCTCCTGTGTGCTGAGTGAATTGGTTCTACCTGAAATATTCTAGATATGCACAAAATCCAAATAAAATACAGACCAAAGCAAAGGTAGAAGAAATATAACAAAATGAACAAGTGAATGGATTCTTCCAAAGCAAGTGTTCCAAGGCAGGCTCTTGGTGTGAATACATTCAATTGTGCAGTTTTATTTGTTTTTGTTAGTCCCTTGGTACAGCCTTTGAGAAATCAGGAATCCCTGGTCCTTTGTGACTTCAGCATCAAATGACTAGAATGAAGACAGACATACTTTTTATTTTTAATGGTATAACAGGGCTACTTGTAGAATGTGGGTACACACCTTGAAGTGTTAAAGCTCTCAGCCTATATAGATACTGTTTTCATTGCATCTTTGACTACCAGATATTTGGTCCTACATCAGACTAAAAGCCCATAGAGACTTTGAACAACCTGAGGTCTGTCCCACCCCCACCTTCAACATCTAAAATCCTAACTCTCCTTTCAACGGCCTTTTCTTACCAGACTTCTACTGCCTTCTTTCTTCAACACTTGAAATCATTGCTAGAGCTATATGTAAAACAGAAAGTTAGCAGATATCTCAGTAATTGGGCTGAGAGTATGACTCAGTGGTAGACCACATATTTAGCATACACAAAAGCTATGCTTCACACACCAGAACCAAATAAAAAGCAATTAATTTGACATTAACTAGATTCTTGTTTTAACTTATATAATGTCACATAGTAAATAACTGACTCTAAGAATCTGTTTTCTTAATCTCATCCCCCACTTCCCAGTGCTGTAATATACACTGTTCAGCACATGGTAGAATCTTAATCCTCTCATATTACCCTTAATTAAAAATCAGACTCCTTTAAAAGCACAGTCTCCACAGGAAGCATCTCCAGTAAAATTCAAGAATTGGTTCTTCTGTAGATACTCATATCAAAAAAAAAAAGTTAATTTAATTTCCTCTTTTTCTAACTTGTTTTCTATGGAATTCCCTTTTTATTTATTGAGATTTTCATATATGAATCAATGTATTCTGATAATTCCATCTCTTCTCTCTCCTTCCCAACTCTAAATCTCCCTCCACTGCTTTTATCTCCCACTTCTTTGTGCTCTTTTTAAAAATTTCATTGAGTGCATTTGGAACTCAATGAGTGCAGTATGTACTTGAATAGAGCACCATACACTGGACCATGAACATCCTATCAAGGGCCTCTTCCCAAGGAAGCAGAATCTGTCAAATCTGCTGCTCCTGGGTATCTATAAATGGCCAAGAGTTCCTTGATATTTCATGAGTCCCTCCTCAACCCGTACTCAATTTTTAGCTGGCTCACTCTTGCCTCTTACATACATATTTGAACCTCGATTTGCTGGAAATTCATTGAGTGACCCTGGCCCTTCTTTCCACCTATATTTATAAAGCTCTCATCTACTACCTCACATTTATAGAAGACATACATGATTCATTGTATATATCTATTTCAGTTAATCTCACTAATCTACATGATATCATACCTTTTAGAAATATCCACATATATGAACGTTGCTTGACTTTGAACTCTAAGGATCTCACTCAAGGGCTCTCCTGTATAGCCATCTGTGTTTGCTGTTGTCTAAAGCATTTACACTGGAGACATTGAATTTCAATCATGACTGAAATCCCATTAAATCTCTCACTCTTTACTAGCAGGTTAATTAACCATTACTGTCACCTTTACCTCTCTCTGATTGCTAGCCAATCTTACTTCTCACTTTCTACTTTTTTATTCTCATCCTGAGATATTTTTATAGTAGATTTATATCCAATACTTCAGCATTTGAAAATATTTTACAAACCGTGGATATTGAACTATTTTTACTGTAGTTCCAGTCTAAATGCCAGTGTACTGTCTAGTTCTTTTTGTCAAGCTGACACAAGCTAGTCTCATTTGAGATGGACTCTTAACTGAGAAAATTTCCCTATATAATTGGTCTCTAGGCAAGTCCATAATGCATTTTCTAAATTGGTGATTAATGGAGGAAGGCCTGGCCCATTGTGAGAGGTGTCACCTCTGGGCTGTTGGGTCTAAAAGCATGTTGATCTTGCCATGATGATCAAGCCAGTAAGAACATTTCTCCATGGACTCTGTATCAGATCCTTCCTGCAGTTTCTGCCCTGTTTGAGACACTGCCCTGAACTGACATCTTTGATAATTCTGTGGTGTGCAAGTGTATTATTTAACCCTGTCTACCTCAAATTGCTTTTTGCTCACAGTATTTTATCAGTGCAATAGAAACACTAATTTAGACAACTGGTGTAATTAAGCTTAATACTTTAAATAATGATAAATAGTAAAGATGAAAAGAAATATCTAGTAATAAATGATGTGGCAGCTTGGTTACAACTTGACCACATCTGGAATTAACTAAAATCCAAAACTGAAGGGCACACCTGTGAGGATTTTTTTCCCCCTTAATTTGTAGTAGGAAGTTCCACTTCTACTCTGGATTTTTGAGGTTAAAATACACATCATTAATCATGATCTTTTGAGTTGGAAACTGATGTGGGAATGCATTTATGTATGCTGTGAATCTCAATCTTTAAATAAAGGAGCTGTTTTGGGCCATGGCAGGCACCATAGAAGAAGTAGGAGGAGAAATCAGAGCATAGGTAGGAGAAGCAGGGTGGAGTCAGGCAGACAGAGCTGAAGCCCAAGGAGCAACATGTAAGGATCACAGGTGAGCCACGGGCCATGCGGCAGACAGATTAAAAGAAATGGGTTGATTTAAGATGTAAGAGCTAGCTAGCAATGTGCCTGAGCCATAGGCCAAACAGCATAAAGTTAATATAAGCGTCTGAGTCATTTCTGGGGGCCTGAGTGGAGGCAGCAGGCTGCTAAGGGGTCTCGGGCAGCAGGTCTGTAGGTCTGGGCCTCTGGCCACACGGGACTGAGGAAGCCCAATGCAACAGGAAATCTTAAATATGAGCCACAGTTTCTGCTTAAAGCCTATTTAAGGACAATGAAGAAAGAAACTTTTGCACCTGGCTAGCAAATACATTCCTTCGCTAGCATCACAACCTATTCTTCATGATTCTAGCCTCTAATAAAGACCAGCTGATAAATCCAACCCCATGTATTGAGCAACTTCTAGATTCTTGAACTCTCTGTTCATAGCCAGCCATTCTTGGATTAGCTGGACCATACTTATAAGTCATTCTAATAAGTTCTCCTTTCTATGATATAGAGAAAGGCTTATTCTACAAGTTCTATTACTTCAGAGAACCCTATTACACATACTCTACTGCTGTCTAAGCACTTAGAGTCTCTCACTAATCTTTCTTTCTTCTTCTTTGCTCATTAATACTTCTCCCAACTGAAATTCTAAGTAATTTTACTCTGCGTAAACTACTTATTTAACAACAATGACAAAAAAATTATTCTCAATTGTAACTTTGTCGCTGTTATTACAGAAAGACACAAGGTAGTATCTAAAACAATATTCACCCTCTTAGTCCTCCAATATATTCTGATAACTACTAACATGCTTTAAATTATCCTGTCTCAGTTCTTCCTGCTTTATGAAAATATTTATTTAATATTCATTTAACCATTGTACTTGGTCACATTATTAAATGCTTTCTCTATGATCTCTTGATTGTGAATTTCCTTTCAACTAATTCCTTATATATGGTATAAATATATGATGAACTCCCATTAAAGGGGGAGAGAGAAAAGCTAGGTTTCCACTTAAGCCAAACTTTTTTTGGCTAGACAGTTATTGGGAATCATTTATTCAAGGAAACCTTTTTTGAAGACAATTGTTCAGCTCCATGTCTAGGGTCACACTTTCTACCTCTCATGTACTTTTTATGGCGTTCAAACGCTTAAATTTTGCCTTTTTGTCTTCACTTAAAATTTCATGTATGTAAAGGACATTGGACTTTGAACTTCATTTCAAATATATCCTATACATATGAATTAATTTTGATGGTCGTTTTTTTTTTTTTTTAGAAAAACAAACTGTCTACAGAGGTTGACCTTGAACTCACAATGTTGTCCTACTTAAGTATCCTTTGTGCTGGAATCATTGTCATGCCATGCATCTTGCATTGTGGTTTCAATTTTATCATCATAAATTTAAAAGATAGATTTTGAGGACTCCCACCCCTCATGAATGATGAAGCAGATAGCATCATCCATTGTTTAATATTTCCATCACTTAAAACACCATATTTTGTCGATGTAACCATTTTTATATTTTTTTTTCCAAATAGGAACAGTTTGGCATTATCCTGTCTGGTCCTAGTTTTAAAAAAAAGTCAGAAATGACTGTTGAACAGCTATATTCATTAAACCAAATTGTCAATCTATTTTGGCCATCTATGTTTGAATATTATCATTTGTTCGTTTTCTTAAAACTACTTGGTGCTCAAGAAAAATTCACTTTGTGCTTTTTGTGGCCATTTCTTCTATCTCTTACCCTCCACCTGTGCACATTTACTTTATGTTTATTTCTTATATTCAAAAAATGCATTATTCAATTTATACACTAACCACAGACCCCCCTTCCATTCTTCCTCCTGCTTCTTCCTTTATTCCTCCCCCACCCACCCCCAGTCCCTTTTATAAAAAGGTAAGATTCCTATGGGGAGTCAGCAAAGCCTAGTACATTCAGCTGAGCCAGGTCCATGTCCCTTTCCTCTGCATCAAAGTTGAGCAAGGTGTCCCACCATAAGTAATGGCTTCTAAAAGGCCAACTCATGTACCAAGGGCAGGTCCTGATCTCACTCCCAGGGTCCCCTTAAACATCCAAGCTACGTATGCAGAGGGCCTAGCCACTCCCATGCAGGTTCCATAGTTGTGGGTCTAAAGTTCATGAGTTTCCACTACCTTGGTTCAGTTGTCTTTTTAGATTTCCCTTATCATGATCTTGACCACCCCCCACCCCTTGTTCATATAATCCTTCTTCCCTCTCTTCACTGGACTCCCAAAGCTTGGCCTAGTGCTTGGCTGTGGATCTATGCATCTGCTTCCAACAATTACAGAATGAAGGTGATGTAGGAATGTGTTTATGTATGCTGTGAATATCAATCTTTAAATAAAGGAGCTGTTTTGGGCCATGACAGGCACTATAGAAGAAGTAGGAGGAGAAATCAGAGCATAGGTAGGAGAAGCAGGGCGAGTCAGGCAGATCGAGCAAGCCGCCCAAGAAGAAACATGTAAGAAACACAGGTGAGCCACGGGCCACATGGCAGACAGATTAATGGAAAAGGGTTGATTTAAGATGTTAGAGCAAGCTAGCAATGTGCCTGAGCCATAGGCCAAACAGCATGAAGTTAATATAAGCATCTGAGTCATTTCTGGGGGCCTGAGCAGCGGGTGGCTGGTGGCTAAGGGGTCTGGCCCAGCAGGGTCTGGACCTCTGGCCGCCCGGGACCAAGAAACCGCACCACTACTACATGAAGGCTCTATGATGACAGTTAGTATATTTACCAATATCACTGGGGAAGGCCAGCTCAGGCATCCTCTTCACTATTGCTAATAGTCTAAGTGGCAGTCATCCATGTGGATTCCTGGAAACCTCCCTAGCACCAGGTTTCTCTCTAACCCCGTATTGTCTCCCTCTAACATGATAGTTCATTGTTCTCCTACTTCATCCCTATGCCAGCTCCACACTCCTGTTTCCTCAAGTTTTCAATCCCCATTTCCTGTCCTCTATGGTCCCTATACCCAACTTTACATAGAAGATCTAAGCTATTTTCCCTTTCTAAGGCAATCCATGTGTCCCTCTGAGGGTTCTCCTTGTTATCTTTTCTGGAGATGTGGGTTGTAATATGTTTATACTTTGCTTTCCATTGAGTATCCACTTATGAGTGATTACATACCATGTTTCTCTTTATGAGTCTCGGTTACCTCACTCAGTAAATTATTTTCGAGCTCGAGTTATTTGCCTGCAAATTTCATGATGTCATTGATTTTTTGTTGTTGTTGTTTTACTGCTGAGAGATTCTCCATTATGTATAGGTACTACATTTTCTTTATCGATTCTTTAGTTGAGGGTTTCTAGGTTGTTTTTAAGGCCCTGTCTATTAAAAATAATGCTGGTATGATCATAGTTTTATGCTTGCTTTAAATGGGGATCTTGGATGACATTGTAACACTTTGGGAATCTACTTTGCAGAAATGTATAGCTTCCTCCTATTTCTGCAGCCTAGGCATCTCTCTCTTGTAACTTATATATCTCACATTCAGTATAACTAAATACAAATTAATACCTCTAAAATATCATGATGGTTTGAATTAAAATGCACCCCTATAGGCTCATAGGGATTGCCATTGTTGGAGAAGCCTTGTTGGAGTAGGTATGGCCTTGTTGAAGAAATTGCATCACTGAGGATAGGCTTTGGAGTCCAAAAAGCCCGAGCCAGGCACAGTATTTCACTATTTTTTGGATGCTTATGTATTCAAATGTAGAAGTCTCAGCTACCTTTCCAGAAGCATGTCTGCCTACATGCCACCATGTTTCTCTCCTTGACAATAAAGAAGTAAACATCTGAACTGTTATACCAGCATACAAACCCTAATAAATGTTTTTCTTGATAAAAGTTGCCATGATATCTCTTTATAACAATAAAACCTTACCTAATATAAATACCAACTGGCCTAACCCCCACTGTGGATTTAGTTTATTTCTAGCTACTATCATCTTATCGGACTTAATGTAGAAATCCATGAGTCTTTCTGCCTAATTTTTCATCCTTAAATTCTATTAGAATATAAACCCTTCCATTTTTATTTTTAGTGTTATTTTTCCCTGAACTTCAGAAGATGTATTAAGAACAGAGAGAACAGTCTTCTTATCCATCCCTAATGTTCTCTACATAGTTTAAGCCACATTTAGATCTTTAATGTGCTATAACAACAGCCTTGTACCTGTTCTTCCTTTCATTCTTCTCCCCCTAAAATCAATTTTCTATCATGCTCCTTTTCAAAATGATGTTTCCTCAGATTTATAGTATGCCCTTCAGTTATACTGACATACCCATCCTTTTACCTGGTTATCAAGCTGAGTTTCCTTAATACTTGACTCAAGAAAACTGTATTATTTCTTTCTTCTTATGTTTTTATAGAACTGGGGAGTGAAACTTGGTCTTAATCTGTGGTAAACTAATTACTCTGCTATTGAGCTATAAACACAGACCTGAAACTTCCATTTTCTCAAAGAAAATTCTTGTTCTTAATAGTGATATTTCTTGGTTCTCCTTGTTTTCTTACATAAAATCCTCAAGAATTTTTATTCAAAATATGTTTTAATCCTATAGTGTTTTCCTACTCTTCATTATCTTATGAATTTTATATGTCTCACAAGCCGTAGACTATCCCAACAGATAGTGCAGACAAGCCAATGATTTAAAAGTAAATAGTTAACAAGTGCATAATTAGGATGAATAGACTTTCAACTTTTTCTCCAAAGAATAAAGTAGTATTTTTTGAACATAAAACAGTGACCATCTCACAATGACAAAAGTATAAAAGGAATATGTAGAAAATTACTTTTTTCTAGCTGAAGCTATGCATCATTACACTTGGTGGCACATGTCTTACACATAATTGGTTATTTCTAATATTGATTAAGCAATTATGAGAGTAGCATAACAATTATGGGAGACATGTAATGATACAGAATTCTTTATTTGCAGTCTCTCTGAAATGGAGAATAATAACTGCAATTTCACAAATGTGATTTTGAAAATTCAACCTAGGTTTGTCTATAACAAATTCAAAGTCACGGAGGTATCTGAAACATTTCACAAAGACATGCATGAAAAACTTATATTTTGGTTCTGGAGAAATATCTCAATGAATAAGTGCTCTTGCTGATAAGCATGATGAGCTATGTTTGGATCAATTAACATGTAACAAATTAACTATGGTTGCAAATACACATAAAATAAGCAATAGCTAACACTTTACAGATTAGGTCTCTCTTATAAATATTTACCTTACATTAATTTGTAAATTTATCAAATAAAAAATAGAATCATTGGTAAGTTTAAACTACAGCTAAAACTGGTTGTGTCATATGTATTTGTCACAAACTCTAAACAGCACATGGTTGACTGAAATTTAAATTTAACTAGACATCCTTACTTTGACAATCCTAATTCATGTGAAATTGTATTATCATTGACACAGATGTAATATTTATAAATAAATCTAGTTCTGCCAACTTTTATGTGTAAGAAATGAACTAATTATTTATGACACATCCTAATATCTACATTAATCTTTGAAAATTCCACATAGGCACAACTACAAATTAAATATATAGAAAGTTATTCTCACTTTTTAAAATTTTGTCAAAATTCTAAAGACTGGCATCATTCAAAGACATGATAGAAGTGTCACCTTAGCTAGGTCATCCCAAGCCTATGCTTATGTCTCCTGATATCCTATTCTAGTTTAGATGTCACTTGTCAATCTTGATCTTTATTTATACCAATGTTTTTATGGACACAGGATCATTTTTCTATGCCAGTGCTGAGAGTACCTTCTGGAACTCAGATATTAGCTACTAGTTCTCAAAAACATAAGCTCATAATACAGCTTATTAGACCCAGGGGAGCAGTATCAGCTGATGACAATTATTTGCTTGAACATAGTATTCTTATTTGAGGTCTCTCTCACTACCTCCCTCCTGTATTCTTCTTTGGAAGTTTGAAGATTTCCATTGCATTTGAAGTATCAATGAAGGACCAGAACTTCCAGAAAATGAAGAGGGGGAAAAACAGGAAACAAAAGAAATGAAAATTTAAAATCTCTGCAAAATATGAAGTATATTTTTAGAGAAAAAAAAATGCTGTAAAGTGGTTGTGTCAAACTAATAGTGCCATCTCCACACTGTATTATCTCAAGCACATATGGATGGACAGCAAACATGGAGAGGATCATGGAAGCCCAAGCCCTCAGAGGCAACTCATATTTGTGTGACAAGGCAGCAAAGGAACACCTGGAGATAAACCCTTCTCACTCCAGTATTGAAACCTTAGGACAAAAAACACAGGCTGACAAGAATGGCAAGCCTGTGGAGGAGCTGGCCATCTTGCTGTATGAATCTGCACTCCTGTCTTCTGACTTCAATATGGATATTCCCCAGCTGCAGGCTAACAGGCTCCAAAGGGTGATCAAGCTTGGTCTAGATGTTCATAAGGATGTTCCTACTGCAGAAAAATAATACAAGTGCTAATGTGCCTGAAGAAATACCACCCATTGAAAGAGATATCAACACATTATGCATGGAAGTAGATTAAGCTTTATCAGGAGATCTACGAGTTTAATGGTCACCTTAATTCTTTCTAATAGATTTTCCAATATTTTGTTTATTTTGTTAGCATTTAAAACATTTGTGTGGCATGAGAACTTAGGGCAAAATAAAGTTCCTTTCTACTTCTGATATTGTGATACTATATATTTGATTTAGCAGGTTGGTAGAGTGTTTGTTGTAAAAGACAATGTAATCCATTGTTAACATTGTGCTCTGGCATGTGTAGCTGTAAATCATTGATTGCTGAGCTATTCTGAGATGTACATGTTTAAACGAGAGAAAAGTTAAGATGTCTTAAATTTCATCTAAAATCATTTTATCTCCTGCAGTTAATTCTGCTTGAACTAGTCTTAGAAGTAAGAACACAAGCTAGAATAACTTGACAGAAGAATTCCCCAGGTGGCTTGTTTTGCAAAGTACTGAGAGCAGAATTTTAAGCTTCCCTGGGTCTTCTAACTCAGCAAGGCTTGTGAATGTAAAATTAGTGCCTAGTCACACTCTGCTTTAAAAAGTAAGGACAGATGAGATTAAAAAAAAAAAAAAGGAGGCGGGGAGGGAGACATATGGAAAGAGAGAGAGAGAGAGAGAGAGAGAGAGAGAGAGAGAGAGAGAGAGAGACAGAGACAGAGACAGAGACAGAGACAGAGACAGAGAGAGCCCTAAGCACAACAGATTTGTTTCCTGCTCCCCAACCTCTACAATGACCAAAGGCTTTAAAGGCAAGGGTCCTCTTTTCCAGGCACTTATACTTGTAGCTCTGTGATTTCTCCCTCCTGCTGAAATACTATTTAGTCTCAAGTACAACCTAGTTAGTATCAAATGTGAAAGTTTCACTTCTTTTCAAAACCACCTTCCAAATATGTGGTTTATGATATAAGTACATTCAGATCCTGAAGACCCAACCTTCCACACGTAATTATTCTATGCTATATGATTTTCTGTTTCTTTCTTTAGAGTCTAAGTCCTTATTAAAGATCATAAAAGTCTAACCAAAGTAAAGAGTGAAATAGAATAAGAGTCACATATTTATATAAATATAATAGTGTAGATATATAAGTAATCACATCTTTAAAAGATAAAAGGACATATTCACACATACTTATATATATATATAGGCATATGCGTCCTTTGTATTTAAATGCATATATGTGTATAAAGGCTTTGGTGTACACATTTATGCATAAATATACTTAATTTTTTATATTTTCTGACTGTAGGTAGGTGTGATATGGCTCCCAAATAAGCCTTCATTTTGATATCTTCCAGCTAAAGAACATCATTTGGTTGTCTGCATTGTGATGCTTTCTAAGATTTGAGTAGGTAGTGCTTTAGAATTCACAATTTATTTAGCTGGAATCTAACATAGTTAAATATATCTGGTGCCATGAGATTATAATACACAAAATCTAAACATAACTGATACAGAAAGAGATTTTAATGGCTGTTTCATCTTCTCCTATTATATACTAATATTCTAAGCAACTAAAGCTGGGCACTAATGAATGTTTCTGGCTGGATCTAGCTAAAAAACATACTTTATTATCACTCCAATAATTTTCTGTTCCTAGGGCGCAATTGAAAGGAAATTGAGCTGGTTTAGTTTGAAATGTTGCCTCCAAGACCTGTTTAGGCTAAAATGTCACAAATATTCTGGATGGCCAGCTGCACTATGCAACAGCTTCACGTAATTTTTCTCTTATTTTTTCCATAACCCATGTTTTATAATTTCTATAACAGAATGTCTTCTTAAAGCTTGTGACAGTTCACTTTGGGCTCCCAAGCAGAGGACAGGTCACAGCAGGTTACATTCAGTGGCTAAAATTCTGTATGTGGGTTAAAAACTAAACATGTCTTTGGGCTTATGTAGAATATATACCTTAGAATATGTGTAAGACAAAAGCAAAGGGGGAATAGTGAAGAACTGGGAACAAGCATGGCAGGAGGAAAAGAGCAGAGAAACTCTGATATGTTTTAAATATCTAAAAGATTTGATAAGTCATAATGATAGTATATGCAATGTCAAAGCACATTTTTGAATAGCATAATAAATGTATACCTACATTCTCTCTAAATAATGTGTTGCTATAATTTTCAGGTAATACATATTTATTCAGTGAATTATTTGATCAGAATGCAATCAAGTACGCTTTAGTCAAATGAAGGCTTTCTGCCATCACTGTTAATATGAACATAATCCAGTCACCGACAACCAGCATGCATGGTGTGAGGCGATGACACTACAACCAGAAATGGCAGAGCATGTTGGTAATTACAGCAATTCATATGTGCACCCTTCCAACAAGGCCTGGAGGCCCACAGAGGGATATCAATCAAAAGCAACCTAAGTCTTACTTTGATTTTAATGCCAGTTTTACTTTCTGATATTTTGTTTTCAAGTGATGCATGTATATGTGTATTTCAGTTTAGCTTAACATTAAATAGACACATGCAGATTCACAGTTCATACATATATATGCTTTAACAAATTCATTCTTCAGTTGTAAATTGTAAACATATAAAAATAAAAGTTTATGTGACAGAACCTGGAAAGGTAAGTTGAGTGAGGAAAGAAAAAACTCACAAGAAAACCATCACATGATAGAATGGCAAGCTGTAATAAATAAGTCATGTAGACTTCTTTAGCAAAGTAGTAATAGGGACATGGAAGCTGTTAAGTTCTAAATAGTATCGTGAGAAAATAGGAAAAGAAATATAAACAACTGAGATAACGTAGGGAGAAGAAACAAATGAGGTTCACCTCTCCCAACATTAAATTAACAACTGTCACTCGGTGAGAAATTGCACACTGAATGAACAGATTAAGTGGTGGGTGACAAACCCAATGACTTCAAATCCTAGCAATGTGTGACAACAGTCATGCTGGAATGAATCAGGATGAAAAGTTTTCAGAAACATCCTCCAAGTCCAATAGATAGTTTTATGTCATTCATACTCACCCCCTCAATACACACACAAAACCTGGTCTTTAGTATTTGCCAGAATCCCAAAGAAGTAGACTCTAATGCCAGTTAAGAAATGGACTTGCCAGAGAGAATGAGAGCAAGCAGGCAAAGAGCAAATAATTCCTTCTACGTTATTTATTTGCTACCAGTAGGTGTTGTAGTAGTGGGGTTTCTAGGTCCCAGGCAGCTAGAGGTCCAAGACCCACAGACCTGCCGTGCCAGACCCCTTAGCCACCCAGCCGCTCAGGCCCCTAGAAATGACTCAGACACTTATATTAACATTATGCTGTTTGGCCTATGGCTCAGGCACATTGCTAGCTAGCTCTTACATCTTAAATCAACTCATTTCTATTAATTTGTCTGCCACGTGGCCCGTGGCTCATCTGTGTTTCTTACATGTTTCTTCTTGGGCGGCTGGCTCAATCTGCCTCTGACTCTGCCTTGCTTCTCCTACCTATGCTCTAATTTCTCCTCCTACTTCTTCTATGGTGCCTGCCATTGCCCAAAACAGCTCCTTTATTTAAAGATTGAGATTCACAGCAAACATAAATGCATTCCCACATCACTTCCCCCTTTCTGTCTAATCAAAAAGGAAGATGTCAATTTTAACATACCAAAATTACATATAACAAAATAGCTATCAAGCAAGAATTACAGTTACAATATCTAGTCTATTTGTATTTAGCAAAATTAAAGAAAATACTCTATCATCTACCTTATCTTTATGAATCTAAAGTTTCATATCCAATATACCTTTCAAATCACTAAGAAAAACTATACCTATAACTATCTAATCTTCAACTACATCAAAGACCACAGAAGGATATATTTACCCAAGTAAACCAGAAGTGCAAGTGACTTCTAAAATCTAGAAAGGACAGAGATGACACCTATCTGCCTGGACAGTCACCCAAAGTTCCTTTATAAAGTTGGGGCATCCATCTTCAGCCTACAGGCCCAGAGTCTCTTTTCATTTTAGTGAAGCAGGAAATCTGCTCTGCCCATTCTGGCACAGTTCATCCGTTGCTTATCTTTGAGTCTTTGAGAATGTCTGACATTTTCTCTGTAAAGCAGAAACCTGAATGACCATCTCGGCTTGTTCTGCCAAAGTTCAGAGGTCATCTTCCTATGGAACCTGCATGTCCAGTTTAAACAGCATACTGTCAAGCAGTCAATATAAGAACAGGTTCTTCTCCAGTGGCTAACCATTAGCACAAATAAAGTAGACTCCATATGGAGTTTCTTCGATGCCCATTTTTCTCTTGAAGAAGATTGGTGCTGCCAGGAACAAATCTGTCTCACTGTCCAGAAAAGTCTAAGTTTTTAAAACATTTTAAATGCCATATTCTGTAGGTCTTAGAAGTATTTGAAGATTACCTACCTAATTGAAATATATCATTGTATATCTAAAAATCCTAACTAACCTAACTATAAGTTTGATTATTAAAGGTGACTATTAACCTTCCTTTCTTAATTATACAGTACAATTTTAAATCAGTTACATGAACATCATACCTTAAACAAGAATAGAAAAACACATACAGCATAACAAAATTGACCTTAAATTTGTATGAATAAACCAAAATCTATACCAATGTATATCATTTTGAGATTAATATCTGATTTCCTGATCTAAGTAAATTTAATAATCTAACCTCTTAAAAAATCATTCATATACTATATCCCCTTTTTCCTTCTTAGAAAGAGATTAACTATGACCATTAACCATTTATAATGAAAACAAACATTTAGAAACAATATTTGGGGAATTTGGGCATAGTTTTCCATTACTACTTCGTGCTGATTAAGGGGCATTGAAAATCTCATGGATTGTAGAGACTGGACCATAATCTGTAGTCTTAAAGCTAATATGGCCATCTCTTCCCATCAGAGATTTTTTTTTCAGGGGGTCTTTGTTGATGAAACCATATTTGCCTGGAAGCAATCCACAGGTTCTCATCTTCTGTGGAAACAAAAGCAGAACTCTTCCAAAGCAATAAATCCTTAGACACAAATTTCAAAATCAAAATACCTTTAAAACATATATTCTTGTTTAACTTAGAAGCCTTTCCATTTGAAATCCATTGTCTTTCTGTAGTTAGCTCATTAACAGTTAGAAAATTAAAATAAAACCCAATAACAACCAAAATCCATATTTTGTGTCTATTTTCCATCTTTACGTGGCTTATTATATTTTTATTACTCTATTTCTCTTTTTAAAGACTTTATCTTCTCTCTTTTTTCTCTAAAGACTATGTACCTTCTCTCTTTTCTCTCTGAAGACTATGTAGCTTTTACACATATTGTAACCAATTTACAGGTTTTTTTTCTTTTCATCTGAATCTGTTTTATTGTGAATCCTTAATCATCTTCTAACCATAAGACCTTTTAAAATACACTCTCTTAAAGTGCTGCATAGTTTTTGCAGATTAGGCTGAATCACTATGTTTTCTTAAAGGGACAACATCTCTATTCGCAGCCAGCGAACAGAGCCCACTAAAGAAAATGCTGCTACTAAGAAACTGTCTTTGTTTCCTTTTTGTTCAAAATCAGCAGAAATCTAAAATCAATCACCAGACTAAGAAAATCTCTGAGAACAGAACACCAGAGCAGAATACCAGAGAGAAGCCGAAAGAAGCAGAGGACAACTATGCTGCTCTAAAGAAAGGTACCAAGCCACATGGCTGAACAGGAAGAATCATGGGTTAGATGAAGGGTAGAGAGCTCAGGCCTGGGCCTGAGGCTGATCAGTGCTTTTTATTAAACCAGTGGGTGGGACAATTATTTACCATGAAACAACACAATACCCCTACAAGGTGTGACCCATATTAAAGGGGGGCACCTAAAAAGATTAGGATTAAATGTGGGTCTTCCCACTTCAAATGAATTAATTAAGAAAACTCCCACACAGATGTATCCAACCTCTTGGGTTTTATTTAATTCCAGATGTATTCAAGTTGACAACAAAGAATAGGCATCATGCGTACTATTCTGTAAGTACATGGGAATGTACTCTTACAGGAGTTGTACTATTAATATATCCAATCAGTTTTCCCAACCATGCACAATTTTTTTTTTATTTTGCAAGAGAAAAGCAAAAGTAAGGCACAAGACACCTGAACAGCTTACCTAAGATCATATGGATCACATACAGGAAAGATTTAACAAAAAAGTGACTACATTAAAATTAAAATTTCTATTTATTTTTAATTTCTCTTTCTACAGAGTGAAGCATATTATTTGCCAGTAGAACATGCATCTGTTTGAGAGATACTACAAACAAAGAAGTAGTTTCAGGTAACTTGTTAGAACCAATTCCTGAAACTATGTCATTGAAATCATTACCAGCTCCAAATTCTCCCTTTGATGTTGAATGGTCCATCAGATGCTCCCATGATGAGTCCATAAGAAATAGTTTACATTGCCTACTAGACCCAGTGATTTCTCTATATTTCATGCCTCAGCTGCTATCCTGCCTTAGTAGAGAACTAAACTTTCCAGCACTTTCCAAATAGTAGTACTACAGTAATGTTTCTTGCTGTCAGCCTCTTCCTTACTCTCTGTTGACCTTTTAGAGACCTTCTGTTTCTCCTTGGCCCGTGGAGACTCTGCTTCTTTCTATTTCAATGATCACTGTACACATTTGGTCAAGGAAAGCTCTTCCTCTTGGCACTTCCCTGAAGTTGTTTTATGACTGAAAATTTCATGGATCACTCTTTATTGCAGTCAGCTCTCCTTGAGTGTCTATGCCAGTTCAGTGATGAGGACAGCCTACAGTTCCTCTAGGTTGGCTAAACTTTAGGCAGATTTCCCTCTGATTTTAAATCCTGGTCTTCTCTTTCTTAGAATTATTCCTTTAAAAACTCAGATCTCTCTCTACATCTACCTCTGAATCTTTCTCTTTACCCTTAAAATGTATGTCAATCTTTCCCCTCCCACTTGTCAACTTTAAGATAAAGTATTTTTTTGTATTGTAAACATGAAAACCATCTGTCTAAAATTGAACACTGACTTTCCTAGATTCAACCCAGAGGGAAAGAACCTTGCTTTAGTGGTTACAAATTTACAAGCATGAATAAACTACTCAGATGTTCACAAACTCAGAAATAACATGTTCCACTTATCGCATGGACCAATGATTCCCCAAAGTCTACTAGTTCTTTCTCAGTATTCATTCTGATGCTTAAATACTCTCCCATCTTTTGAATCAGGGAAAGATGAGCGCAGCCTCCTGCTCATGTTAGTCATTAACACGGTATTTTTTCCCTATTTTAATTTTCCAGCCAAATTTTACTTCAGTTTCAGTGAAGAACTGGCAATGCTCTTATCAACTTTACTGCCAGATGTATTAGAGATTGGTGCCACCACCTAGAAGTATGCCTTGAGCCTCACTTTTCTGATGGTCATCTTTTCCAATCTGAGGTCATTTTGATGAAAAGGGATTCATTTCTTTTCGTGTAGTTTTGATTTATTATCCATAGTGGTCAATTGGCTCTACAGATTCCAGGTAGGTGTTTTTCTTGGGAGGAAGTTCAGCATCCCAGCAAGTTTGAGTTGTCAAAGAAAGCTCTATGACAAGCTTAGACATGACAATTTTGGCAGATTAAATGCAACTTAGTCTTCTGCATTGCTACATAGGTCAGGACACAACAAAAATATCAAGAGATTCAGTAAGGCCTAACAGAAATACCTGAAAATATGTGTCATTATATATAATTATATATTCAAAATCTATTTTTAGATAGGCACTCGGCCTTTCAGTCTGCCAAAATAACACACAAATGTCTACTGTCAAGAAAAATCAAAATTTAAATTTTTTCTACTAACATGGAATAAATAAAATCCTTCTCCCCCAAATCTATAATATGATGTTTTACTCATTGAATGCATTTATAGCCATTCTGACAGGTATAAGACAAAAATCTCAGAGTTATTTTGACTTGCATTTTTTCTGATAGCTAAGGCTGTTGAGCATTTCTTTACATGTTTCTCTACTATTGTAATTTTGATGTTGAGAATTCTCTGTTTAGATCCATACCCTATTTCTAATTGGATTATTTGGTTTGTTCATGTCTTGCTTGTTGAGTTCTTTATAAATTTTGAAAACCAGCTTTCTGTCAAATGTGGGGATGGTGAAGATCTTTCCACATTTTGTAGGCTGCCTTTTTGTCTCAGTAACAGTGTCCTTTGCCTTACAGAAGCTATTCAGTTTCATGAGGTCCCATTTATTAACTGTCCATTTTAGTGCCTACACTATTGGTGTTCTGTTCAAGAAGTTATCTCCTGTGCTAATGCATTCAAAGCTATTTCCCACTTTCACATCTGTTGGGTTCAGTTTTGAGGTCTATAATCCATTTGAACTTGAGTTATATACAAGGTAATAGATATGAATCTATGTGCAGTCTTCATCACGCTGATATCCAGTATACTAGCACCATTTGTTGAAGCTGCTTTCTTGGTTTTTTCATTGTATAATTCTGCCTGTTTTGTCAAAAATCAAGTGTCCATATGTGTGTGGCTTTACTTTTGTGTCTTTGATTCAATTTAATTTATCCATGTATCTGTTTTTATGCCAACACTATGCTGCTTTTAATACCGCAGGTCTATGAGAAACTTGAAATCAATGATAGTAATACCTTCAGAAGTTTAGTTTTTATTGTACAGGATTGTTTTGGGAATCTTAGGTTTTTATTTTTTTTATATAAAGTTGAGTAGTATTCTTTCAAAGCCTATAAAGAATTGGGATGGAATTTAAATGAATATTATATTGAATGTCTAGATTTCTTTTGGTAAGATGGCCAAATGTTCAAAGTTAATCCTAATGAACCATGACCATGGGAGATCTGTCCATTTTCTAATGTATTCTCTATTTTTTCCCTTCATAGATTTGAAATTCTTGTCATCCAAGTCTTGATTAGATGACACCAACATATTTTATATTATTTTTGGCTATTCTGAATGGTGTTGTTCCCCCGATTTCTTTTTATTTATCATTTGTATATAAGTGGGCTACTCATTTTTTTAATTAATTAATCTTGTGTCCAGCCACTTTAGCAAAGATGTGTATCAGTTGTAGAAGCTCCCTGGTAGAATGCTTGTGGTCATTTATCTATACTATCATATAAACTGTTAATAATGATACTTGGACTTCTTCCTTTCAAATTTGTATCCCCTTGATCTCCTTCAGTCATCTTTTTTCTCTAACTAGAGCTCTAAGCACTCAATTGAATAGAGGTGAAAGTAAATAGCCTTGTCTTATTCACCGTTTTAATCAAATTGCTTTGAGTTTCTTTCAGTTTAATTCGATGTTGGCTATCTGGTTGGTGTGTACATTGTCTTTGTTATGCTTAGGTATATCTCTTGTATCTCTGATCTTTCCAGGACTTTTATCATGAAGGGATGTTGGATTTTTCATCATACAATGAGATGATAATGTGTATTTCAGCTTGCTCAGATGGTGGATGACATTGACAGATTTTTGTATCATGTACCTAAGATCAAAAACATAAGTAACAGTTCATGCTGGAAAAGATGTGCAACATGGGGAGCCCTCTCCCATTTCCAGTAGAAGTGTGTACCTGTACAGGAACTTTAGAAATGAATATGGCAGTTTCTAAAAAAAAAAAATGAAAATCAATTTACATCATGACCCAGCTATATCACTCTTTGGCATAAACAAAAAGGATGTTCAATCATACCATAAGGATGCTTGCTCAACTATGTTTATATCAGTTTTATTCTTAATATCCAAAACCTGGATACAACCTAGATATCCCTTAACCAAAGAATGGATAAAGAAAATGTGGTACATTTACAGAATGGAATATTACTCAGCTGTTAAAATCAATGGCATCAGAAAATTTGAAAACAGATGGAACTAGAAAAAAATTATCCTGAATGAATAAATCCACAGTATAAAAGGCCAACATGGTATATACTCACTCATAAATGAATATTAGCTGTAGGGTAAAGAATAACCATGCTACAGTCTACAGACCAAGAGTGGCTAGGTAACAAGGATGGGTCAAGTGGGCATGCTGATATCTCCCTGGAAGGGTTGGAGTGGAGGCAAGTTAGGATGGAAGCGTGGGGGAGGGGTACTGGAATAGTTGACTACAAAGCAGAAGGGGGTATTTGGGAGCCAGGTAGGAACCTGGTGAAAGGGAAACTCTAAGAAATCTACAGGGATAACATCAGATAAGACTCCTAGAAATAAGCAATATGTAGCCTGAACTGGCCATCTCCTGAGACCAGGCAAGACTTCCAGTGGAGGTATTAGGGCAGTAACCCAATCACATCATCTTCAACATACATTCTTTCTTGCCTAGAGATGTACTGGGGTGAGGGTAGAAGAGAGATTGTGGGAAAGGTCAGCCAATTACAGGTCCAGCCTGAGAGACATTCCAGAAGAGTGAGCCTACCCTTGGCACTGTCTGGAGCATCAGGATTCAGAGTCTAGAAACCTAAGAAGAACCAAGCATGACTAGAGAAATAAATGATGAATGAGAAAATTATGAATATAATGATACCTAATGATACTTTGCTTTATAGATTGGTGCCAGGCCCAGTTGTCAGCAAGGGGACTTCATCTAGCAACTGATGAAAACAGATGCAGAGACCCACAGCCAAATATTAAATATTAGGTCAAGCTCCGGGAATCCTGCTGGAGAGAGGGAGGATTCTAGGAATTAGAGGGTCAAGGACATCACAAGAAAATGCAAAGGATTAACTAACTTGGGCTCGCTCACTCATGGGAGCTCACAGAGACTAAACCATGCTAAACTAACAATGAAATGTGGATGGGACTGACCTAGGCCCTCTGTGTATATGTGACAATTGTTTAGCTTGGTCTTCTTGTGAGAACCTTAACAGTGGGAGCAGGGGCTGTGTTTGACTCTTTTGCTGGCTTCTGGAACCCTATGCCTCATACTGAGTTACCTTGTACACCCTTAATACACTGGAAGGTGCTAAGTCTAACTGCAACTTGATATGCCATGCTTTGTTGATAACCATGGGAGGCCTGACCTTTTATGAATAGAAATGGAGGAGGACTGGATTGGGTGGTCAGAAGAGAGGTGGGTGAAGGGGCTAGGAGGAGAGGAGGAAGGGAAAATTGAAGTTTGGTTATAAAATAAATAAATAATTTTTTAAATCATCTTTAAAATATTATATCACTTCTGCTCAATGTCCAAAGCACATGTACCAGACATAAATCATGGAAACAAAATGTCATTGTGCAAATCTATGACAGGAGAAATATTTAATTTTTGTGACAACCCAGTACCTTTAACATTACCCATACCCCAATATTGCATGTAATAATAATGTTACAACTAGTCTGAGTGGTTGTAAATGATAGAGATTAATACAAGTGATTTGTATGGCATATATAGCTCTGACTCTAAAATGGCAAAGTTGGTGGTATTTTATGGTAAACACAACTTAACACTTCATTTTTAAAAGCATTACCAGCAATAAATATAAGACACTTCAGAAAAATAAAACTGCTTTCTGCCTGTAGAGAAAGTCCTACTGTTATTTACTTGAATATGTCTGAGCTTTTATTTAACTGTGAATTCAAAGAATTGGGAAAGCAGTTGCTGTCAAGATCAAGCCTGTTGGGTTTTTCACAGGAAACAGAGACTGGCAATTTCAATAAAAACAGAAGCTTCAATTAACTTGATCTTACTTGGAAAAGGTAATCTTTTGGTCAAGCTTGGAGTAGGAGGAGTGAAAGACCAGCATGAGTAGCATAAAAACCAGGATAACAACCCTGCAGGTGCTTATTCAAAGGATCCTGGAAGGTTTCAAATGTTAACCTGATCTTCAAGGATTTTGACTCATTATGGAGTGGGATGGATTTGATGTTTAGTATTTTCCAAACTCTCCAGATAATTCTAATGTATGGAGTTTAGGAACCACTCATATGATCCAGAAGCTAGCACTCATCAAGATTCTTATTAGTTTGCATAACATGACTTGATAAATCTTATCAATCAGTAAAACTTTTGGAATGTTGCAGTAATCAAGAATATACTCACAAATTCAGGATGGAATCTTTATAGTGTCAAAATATATATATATAAAAAAAAAACCTCTTGCTTAACTAATGTGAAATTTAAAGCATAGTGTAATATTTATTAATATTTACAGTAAAGAAGAAAAATGTCAAATATAATAATAAGTAAATTGTTAGCAACATTTTGTTGTTGTGACTTCTAAATGTGGCTGTTTTAAAAAAGACAAAAAAATACACATAACACCCGGTGTTCAAAGTTGTTATCCAAGTATGGATAAAGATGTTGGAGAATGTAAAGAACAAAAGAGAACTACATGAACTCAGTGTCTGCTGCTACAACGTGGAAAATGGCCCACACCAATCCTTCCTCTTTTGTAGCTGTTATCACATTGAAAAACTGTTAAGTAGCTTATATACTCTTGAAGTAGTCACAAAATTATAAGGTCATTTAGTCCTATTTTACTTTTAACATTTTAAGAAAAAGATCCTCTCTCCCAACTGGGATAGGAGTTAGAAACATGTTCCCTTCCTGTAAGGTGAGGAATAACACCATGCACTAAGCCACAGAACAAGGACTTATATTTGCTTAAACACCATGTGAAAATTAAGATGTGGGTCCTTGAGGTAGTTACAATGCCTAATCAGCTGGCCTGAGATGGGAAGAATATCTTGATTTACCCAATTTCATGCAGGATAGTAACAACATTCTCCTAACTGAGGAAAGGAAATTGGCACAAGCTCAGAATGATGCTGCTGTATAAATGATCCCATAGAACATTGCTGGCTATGAAGATGGAAGATCCCGATCTTGGGCAGAAGTTCAGAAGGCTTTAGAAAATAGCAAAGGCATAGAAATTGCTACTCTCTGTCAGCCATCAGAAAGGAACACAGTCCTCCAGGTGCCTTGAACTTCTGACCTCCAGGACAGCCAGACAATGAATGTAAGCAGGTATTTGTTACAGCGGCTAGTTGACATTAACACTGTGTCCTTGGATTAAATATTTTGACCAATCCTGGACCACATTTGAACTTCAGCATTTAAGAGCCTCATGTTTTTGTCAATCTGCCTAACTCTGAGTCTGGGTTGCCCAGTTCCCATTTGGATATTTATTCCAGCGTTTCTCAATCTATGTCTTTAATTATTCTATTCAATATTATTTAATTCTTTCCTTGTCTATAAATTATAATACAGATTTCTACCTGTAAGTATAAAAAATGTCTCTTTCAAACAGACCTAATACCAAGTATACCCTAGAGTAGTCATACAGCCAGTTACTTAATCTTTTTCAACTTCTAAAGAGTTTATAAGAATTAGAAATAAATTTTATAAATTAAGACAAACTCTAGTTTGTAAATAAAACACCAAAGAGATGGTAGATCTGAGACTTTTTAGTTTCATTCTATATTGCATGGAAAAGGACTATGAGGTAATGAACCTCGCAATAAAGAAAATAAATCTGCCATCTACTGGTGTCCAGTGAAAACTACAAGCATTGAGTCTTAAGATGATACTGGGCAACATGTAGTTGTATTCGAGATCTTAATACAAAAATTTCCATTCTTACCTATACATGGAAAATAATAGAATCTTTTTATTAAACTTTGTGATATTTCCTAAGTCATTTCTTTTATCTCATAAGCCCTAATATTAACTATAAGAGTAGGAACATAATATATTTAGAGGTATATAACTAAATTACATTGTAGTTCCATATAAAAGGAAAGTTTCTTCTAGATAGTTTAAATTGTTATTCTTTAATACTTAAAGGAATCTTTGAGATGAAATCTTCCTGTGTGTAACCACTGATAGCCTGTGGTGTCACATAAATAAATATACACTCATGCCCCCCAAAAGCATAGTATTACCTTCTTACTATACACAGTGAAGTGTTCTAAATCACATATCTGATGACTTAAAGCATATAGGACATCTTGGGTATTATTGGATAATAATGTTCAGCCTCTGATAAATAAATTACATTCTTATGGCAAAAATCAATCTTGTTCACTGTCATCTGAGGAATATGATAGCACCATGGCTATATTTATAATAAATTAATTCAAGTCTCTTTTTTTAATCTATTATCTTCTAAATTTCTGTATACAGTCTTTCTATGAAAAGTAATACAGTCAGTCTTTATCATCTAATGGGGGAACTTACTGCCAATAAAGGATAACTTGCTACCTGTGTTGTCTTTATATCAACTAACTAGAACTCACTGATACACTAGTAAATGAGTTTCACATTATATGCTGACTAGTAAATGACAAATGATTCAGTATACCTAAAGCCCTATGAAGTCAAGCCCACATCTCAAACCATGATAAGCTGCTGTATTTTCTAAAAATTTAAAGAATATCCTTAAACATGACCAAAAAGAATTATAAGAAACTTCTGTTGGAAGCCATTCTTTTATGAAGCAAAAACACAAATTGTGCTGATAGACAAAGGTATCACCCATTTTCAGATTCCCAAAAATATTAATCTCCTGGTACAACTATACTATGGAATTTAATTTTGTCTGGGAGGAGCTCTTCAGTATATGAGGGAGGGTAAAGGTCAAATAGTACTCAGTCTTATTACAGTGGTAAGGCTAAGACTATAGTTTTGGTGTGATTATTGCCCAGAATAAAGGTTTACAAAATATCAAAACATCAAAGCAGTTCTATCCTGTTTTCTCCTCTTCCCTGTGTTCTACCATTTTCCTTCTTGCTCTATGTGCTTATTCTAGACTTGAAATAAGTAATTGACAACAGTTCTAGAGGAAAGCAAAGCAGGGTAGAAATGGCTTCGTGGGTCCTGAGCAATATAGGACAATAAAAAAGAGCCTTGGGAAATGTAGAAGTCACTTATATGTTTATGAATATGTTAGATAAAGACAAAATCAGGCAGTATCTCTAGGTCATGTTACAAAAGAAAGGAGGATGTGAGCAGAGAGAAAAATTACATAAACATAAAAAGTCCAAGTTGAAGGAACTAGAGAGTTGGTTGAGTGATTAAGAACATGTACTGCTTGCAGAGGACAAGATTTTAGTTTCCAGTTTAATACTTGTCCAACGATTCCACTTCCAGGCATAGTCAAAAGAATGCAGGTAAATTTATGTACAAATGTATGGCTCAGAAGTTCAGAGTGTTATTGCTAATAGCAGTACAGCATTATCTCCAGCAACTACAGCAATCAGAACAAAAAGTATAACATTATCACTCTTGTAATCATAATGTGTACGGAGGGTAAATATACATACATACATACATAAAGCAAGTTAGACATGAATACATGTGGTATGATTAGCTTTAATGCTCTACGAGAGTAAGCAAAGTTAAAGATTATTTGGGGAAGCAAAACATGTTATAATACCAAAAATACACAAATTGTGTTTTATCATAAAATTTAAGCTAGTCTTACATCTTTTAGAGAGAGAAAGGATGCAGCAAATATAGAAAGCTTTGGTGAAGATCTTCGGACCTAACATTATGCTGTTTCTTTATGGTAAGATATTTGCCTGAGGATTGTTGTAATAAAGACTTTTCTTTTGTTTTTATGCAATCTTTCATAAGGGTTGTTATTACTTCTTTTAAAATATAAAATTCAAAATGGAAGAACAAATGAATTATTTGTATATAATCCTATACCATAAACTCTCTAAGAATGGAAATTATGTCTATTTTGTTGACTGATGTCATCTCCATCATGGAGCATCTGAGTCTGGGACAAAATATGTGGAATAATATGTTTAAACTATACATATAAACAAATCAGTTTTATTGTTAAATTTTACCTGTAACAAAGAGATTATAAGAGAAGAGGTAATATTGAGTGTTTACTTTGTGTTAGAAATTTACTACTATTACTCATTGTTAGCTAAACAAAATAGTAAAGTTAAATAATTGGAATAATATCCTCAGTGTTATCAGTGACAAAATACCCAAGCCAGAAGTCATATCTTTTCCTATTTCAATGCATTTTTAATAAGTTTTACAAAGTAGAATACTAGCTTAATCAACTTGAATTATTGATTACTTTGTTTACATAGGTAAGTTTTTCAACTTCATGGGGTTCAAATTTGCAGTTCTTAATCTATGAAATTATTCTCTATAAAATTATCTTCTAAACTGAAGGTAATATTTCCATAAAGAAAAGATAGTATGTGTCACAAATAATAACTATTTTCTAATATTCCGCTATCCAACTGTTATTTGCCTTTTTACTATTACTATAGAAATTAAAGGAGATATAACTCCAGCAGAGATATTGATATTCACCACCACAACAAAACTCCATTTATTAAATAATATTTATGTTACAATATTAAAACAGAAAATACATTCACAAAGAGAAAAAAATTGTCATCAACTTTTATTTTTCATTTGTGAATTTCTCACATGCCTATAAGTTGCTTTGCTATAGGCCAAAACAGTTCTTTTATTATCCAATGTTAATTCATAGCATACAGAAAGACATCCCACATCACTTCCCATTTTCTGTCTAATCAAAAAGGTTTCAGCATAGCAAAATTACACATGATTAAACAGCTATCAAGCAAGAATTACAGTAACAATATCTAGTCTATTTGTATTTATCAAAATTAAAGAAAACATTCTATCATCTACCTTATCCTTATGAGTCCAGAGTTTCATACCTAATTTGCCTTTTATTATAACTAAGGAAAACTATAACTATCTAATCTTCTACTTCATCAAAGACCACAGAAGAATATAATATTACCTGAAAGAGTGGTCATCATAAGAAATTTCTGAATTCTAAACATGACAAAGATATCTGGATATCTGGACAATCACCCAAAGTTCCTTTGTAATGTTGGGGAATCCATCTTCAGCTTACAGGCCTCAAGTTTACGGCATACCTTTCAGTAAAGCAAGAAATTTGAATAACTGTCCTGTTCATTGTGGCAAAGTTCATCAGTTGCTTCTCCCTGTGTCCTGAAGAATGTCTGGAAGTCTGTGAAGCAGGAACCTGAAAGAACATCTCTGCTTTCTTGACAAAGTTCAGGTGTCACATTTCTATAGGTCCTGAATGTCCAGTTTATATGGCATACTGTCAAGCAGTCAAGGTTAGAACAATCTCTTGCCCAGTGGCTAACTTTTGCCATAAAGAAAGTAAATTCCATATGGAGTTTCTTCAGTACCCATTATCCTCTTGAAGAACATTGGCACTGCCAGGATCAGACATGTTTCACTATCCAGAAAGTCTATGTTCTTAAAGTATTTTAAATGCCATATTTTCTGGGTCCTTAAAGTGTTTGAAGATAAACTAGCTAATTGAAATATATCTTTGTATATCTAAAAATCCTAACATGACTGTAAGTTTGATAGATGTCCCTTAATGTTTTCTTAATTATATATTACAATTTTAAAGGAATTGCATAAACATATAACTTAAATGAAACATATATCTTAAATAAAAGTATAATATAATAAACAGTTTCACATTTTGCTATGTCAGAATACAAAATATTCCTGAAAGAACACAGGTGTATAAAAGGTACAAGAGCCATATGTGCTTCCTTGTATCTCCAGGAGGTTAAATATCAAACAAATAATAATGTGTTAAAATACAAAATAATACTAAATTGGTAGAGGAATTCCAGGTGATTAATTTACAGGATATAATTAAAAGAAAAAATCCCTTGAAAGGCAATGGGAAACTGATAAGTACACGTATCTGAAATATTTTCTCATATTAATTCAATACAAAAAATACAGTAGAGTTATTGAAATATCTGAAAGTTAACAACTTAATTCATTGAGTAAGTCTGACATCCTCAATAGTAGGACAATTCAGTAACAAGAGCTACTTCCATAAGATTCCTTAGAAATGAAATAGCATTTAGTACCCTGTCAAACCTTTATAACTACTATGAGCATGTGTGCATATGCACACACAGAGACACACACACACCTGCCTGTATTCTTCAAAGATGTCAAGATCACCAAAGCTAGTAGATGGAGGAACTGTTTGGGGATAAAGAAGACTAAAGATAACTAAATGCAATGGGATCCTGTTCTAGATACTGAACAAGCTAAAATCATGCTTATGTGAACAGGACAGCACAAGGAGGTAATGTTTAACGTTACTATAAATGGCATCTGTAACAACAAATGGCAGATCTTAAGCCAGAGTTCACTTAGATGACCCATTTTATGACTGGTATCATTCCTTGTTTCGATCATTGTGCTGAAATATTATCAGAAAATTTCCCTGCTCCTAGAAAGTATGTAGAAAATATTGCTTCTGCAAAGTTATAATATGAAATCTACTAAGTATTTCTCTCAAAGCAGAAGGATTTTAGAACTTGTAGTATTAGACAAATAATATTTGTGTAAATAATAGAAAATATCTAAATATGAAACATTCAGGGAGAGAATGTATCCTTTTTTTTAAATGCATGGGGGAATTTTCTTAAATTACAGTATTCTATAACAAAAGTAAATTTTCAATACATTTCAAATTAACTGAAGTGGCCTATTTTTAAAATGTTTTTAAAAGGATAATATACCGTTTTCCTTTTCATTCTCCTTCATCTATCCCTTCCCAAATAACCTCATTGCTCTCTCTCTAAATCATGACTTCTTTATATATGTATATATATATATATATGTATATATATACATATGTATATATATATACATACACATATATGTCAGTATACATAATAAATATAAGCTGCTCAGTGTATATAATTTTACTTGTATGCTGGACAACCACCTGGTATTAGATAACTATTTGGAATCTCTTCCCTGGGAAGACTATTTCTCCTCCTTTCAGCATTACTTATATATCTATCATTTTTTACAACAATGAGAAAAGATCAGAATATTTTAAAGATTTATTTATTATGTATACCGTGTTATGTCTGCATGTGTGCCTGCAGACAAGAAAAGGGCACCATATCTCATGACAAATGGTTGTGAGCCACCATGTGGTTGCTAGGAATTGAACTCAGGACCTCTGGAAGAGCATCCAGTGCTTTTTAACTCTGAGTCATCTCTCCAGTCCTAGGATCAGAATTTTAATACAATTTACTCTGTGACCAAAGATGTGTCTCTCTAATATGTGATTAATTAACCCAAGCAAAACCAATGAAAAACTAGTAAGAATATATTCATGTAATTTTGACAGAAAGTGATGATACAGAGTATGCATAAATAATACAGATCAGTCCTCTGTAATCTTTGTTTCCCTCCTGTGAAGTCAGTTGAGTGACAGCAGAGTAAGTGTCCCTTCTTTTTGCCCTCCAATCCTTCCCCCTCCCCTAAAATCAACTCCTTTGTTGTCCCTCACTACTTCTGTTTAATCGAATATTTACATGCAACCACTGGTCAGTGCAATGACAGAAACCTTACATGGGAGACAATCCGATCAATCCCAGTAACTCTAATTAGTGTTTATATGGGTTTAGCTGTGTCAAGACAGCCCAGGAGAGGACACAGCTGGTAGTACTAATTACAGTTAAGGGCTAAGCAATTAAAACAAAATGATCTGCCTAGTAGAGGCCAAAGCACAAGGACAGCAGAAAGCTGGCAATGTATATGTGACATATTTAAGACTTATTTCCTGGGAAGAGGAGGAAAGGATCTAGGCATGCTTCTCTTGCGAGCACAGAGAAGTCAGGGAAGCATGCATATCAGATCTCTGGTCTAGTCAGAGGTGTGAGCTTCTGGATAAAAGGACACACACTTCTTTCAAGAATATGAATCATCAAATGCTTTTAAAAGTTGCCTGTTGATATAATTACCTCTCTTCATATTTGACCTCAAATTAGTTAGAAAAAATAACTTCATTAAAATTTGATCAAATATTTTCACTGAATATCAGCAATAAGAATTAAACAACTAGAGTTATAATTTGTGTTTAAATTATTGTTTTTCCCTTCTACAAATCTGCCCATCACAAAATACAACTTACAAAAAAATTTTTAAATAGTCAGTTGCTCTGATTTCGAGATTTGGGCTAAGTTGCATAATAGAATAAGTAAAATCCAATTCATCATCATTACTTTCAAGGATTGTGTTTGTAGTGATATTAATCAATAAACATAATATGAGTAGCATAGCATAAAAGTTGTAAACATGCTTTCTGCCTTACTCTACCTATTTGTTCTCTGGGAGTCTAGAATGGCCCTGATATAATTGGGAGATCTCTCATATTCAGATCAACACACATTGAGCAAAATACCATAACTAAATGTAGTACATTAAGTTTACAATTGAGGCCACTGAAAAGATAGTTTGTATTTACTATTTGAAAGTGAGGTACAGAGTTAGGATCCCAATAATCCACATGTATGTATGGAGGGAACTGTGGCAGCCTGTCTTCTTAGGAGTTGGAAGAGAGAGACAAAGGGCCCTAGGAGCAAAAGGGCTAACAAGAATTGACAAACCGTGAGCTCCAGATCAGCAGAATACCTTTTCTCAATCTATAAGAAAAAGTAAGATCAAAGAAGATACTTGATGCTGATTTCTGGCCTACAGACACACATAAACACACACACACACACACACACACACACACACACACACACACACACACACCCATAAATAGGCATATATCCACACACATATGAGCACATACACACATGCAAAAATATATTATTTTATTAAACACTTAGAATGGATTAGGTACTTTGCTGGATGACATTCATGCATAATCAATTATTAAAATAACATGAAATAAGATGTATGCTAATATTTTCTGGGATTTAATAAAGGCCAAGTGACCTTACTTTATAAGTTACAAGTTGAGGCTGGGTTCTGTCCCACCTTTATGGCAGCTATCATCTCATAGTGGCATCAGCCTTATTATTACAATATGTAGGTAATTTAATGACAGAGTAAATGGGTGGATGCTACTCTGTGTCTCTAACAGTGATTAAGGGAGAGTAAAGCCAGAGACATTGCAGTGACTTCTCTAAATCTTGGCCAGAAAGAGAGTTTGGAAAATAAAATGATCTACTATCCAGATCCAAGTGACTAGCTTAACAGAATGAGAGTTAATCACATTTCTACAAGCATTTTTCAGTGACTCAAAAGTGACTTTTTCTTTCACTTTTGTGCACTCCTGGGAAAGGTGCTCATGACCAGAGTATACCTGGATGAAGTCAAAGTTTTGGGCAGTAATGACCAGTACAAGCTACAGCCTAGAAGCAAAAGAGCACCAGCCCATATCATAGCTCTGTATTTGAAGACTACAGCTTCTGACTGAAGGTAGAGCTAAGCTAGGCAGGTACAGTTCAGCAAAAAGGAAGTCAGCCATAGCCAAAGTTAATGTGCAAAAGAGGACAAAAACCCAGGCATTTGTGAATTTCCACATGGATTACCCTGCTGGCAAGCTACTAAAGCACATACCTATCTGAATTAAATATACTAGCAATGGAGGAAAAGAGTTTTTCCTCATGGGTATATGTGACCTATAAGAGGGTGGTTGGGATACTTTGCTCCCATTTAAAACATGGCCTATGTGGTTTAAATCATGTCCCTAGGGAGGACAACATCCCTTTCAAAGCAATCAAGTAAACACTTCTGCTTCTTGTTGCTCTAATCAATCCTCCAAGTTAATGTCCGTATATCATTATAATAGAGCTATTGTAAGCTGAATTCAATATGGTGACATGTTTATGACTCTTTTATTTACTTTAAAGAACATTATGGAAGGTGTGCTTATTTTGTAATGCTATTAGCAGACTGTACTGCCACAAATCTTAGGATAATTCCTTCCAATCAAGACAAGGTACTCAAAAGCTATAAAGGAGAAACTGTACAAATTTGACTATACTAAGACATTTGGTACTATGTAAAATCTACCACAAATCAAACAAAAATTATCGAAAGTGCAAAGGCAATTCTTGTAAAACACGTACCAGGTAAAAGATTAATGGAACTTACAAATTTGTTTTTTAAAGTAAAACACACAATCCAAATGAATAAAGCACTGAAACAGCTCACTCTGAAGAAGCAATATGATTGGTAAGCAGGCATGTTTAAGGCACGTTAACCACAGTACTCACCAAGCCATATAAACCAAAGTAACCATGAGAAAGCACCAGGTACTCATGAAGCAACAGTGACCAATAGAGTATAAAGGAAGCAACAGAGGTTCTTCTTCCCACTGCTATTCTTCAAGAGGATGTACAGATCGATTGGAGCTGAGTCTATTTAAATACTGAGCCACCCACTGTAGGACATGTTACTTTCCTCTGGGGGCAACATCACTGTGAGAGCTCATCAGGAGGAGACTAGCTGAGCTAATTAGCCTTTCAGCATTCCTACCTAAGCATTCAGTTATAAAAATAACTAGATTCTGGGGCCCTCCAAACCCAGGCAGGTACCAGCAGAGCACCTTAAATGACCCAAGCCAGTGTGCACCAGAAAAATTGCCCTGATAATAATACTGCCTGAATTTTTGTATTAATAGTTCCATTCTGTTTTCAAGTAGTTTGCACACACACCCCCACACAGAGAGAGACAGAGACACACACACACAGAGAGAGAAACATGATGACAATAACTAAATAAAAGTTAAGCTAAAGGTGTTCTAAAATATGTCCTAAAATAAGTCTTCTTAATTTATGTGAAGTAAAATAGAAAAAAAAAAAGTCAGAGGGAAATTCAGAATAAATGATGTCAATGTTAAAAAGTTAGAAAATACATAGGACAAAAAGAGGCTAACAGGATAGTGTTCTATTATGTTTCTGGCAGACCTTTCCAGCCTAGCCTCATGACCCAGACTTTCAGACCCACAGTCCCATAGTCCCACTGAAACACACAGACACTTGTAATAATTGTACGCTGATTGACCTGGGGCCCAGGCATAGAACTTGATAGCTCTTGCTCTTAATCTAACCATGATTCTTATCCTGTTCACCCATATGGCTCGGTACCTTTTCTCAGAGAAGCACAGTTGTTCTCTGTTTCTTCTGCCTTCTCTGTAGCATATCTGCTCTGTTCTTTCTGTTCCCAGAGTTTTCTTAATCTGGTAGCCTCATCCATACTTTTTTTCTACCTTTGGCCAATCAGCATTTTTATCAAACCAGTGGGCAGGACATTATTTACAATGGAACAACATAATCCCCCTATAGGATGGCACCACTTTATATGAGTCAGAATTTAGTCTTTCATTTGTATTAGACACTATCAGTTCATTGACAATGTTTATGAGAAGAGCTTTGGTAAAGTGACAATAAATAGTAACATGAAGAAGCATAACAATTCCATTCCTAAGTATATCTTTCAGTATACATCATACATAAAGTTTCAAAATGTCTACACACATAGTATACACAGTAGTGATATTAATCACTGAAATAAAATATAAGGAACTCTGGCCAGGGAAGCATGTAGACTATATGCAGATCTTCATCTCTCCCTCATCTCTTCCAAATCCACCCCCAAGTCTCACTCCCAGCTCTGCAGCAGACCATCTGCTGCAGCCTCTTCTCCATGCCCCTGCCTCAATCTCTAATGAATCTCCCAAATACTCACCTCCTGTTTTCTTGTACCATTGCTTTATCTAATTCCTAGCTGCAGCAAGCTTTCTCAGAGAACTCACAGGCCGTTCTGGCCAGGGAAATATGTAAGCTATGTTCAAATCTTTACCTATCCCTCCTCTCTTTCAAGTCTAATCCCCCAGCCTAGTGCCCACTTCTGCAGCAGACCACTGGCTGTACCACTCCTCATTGTCTGCCCCTGTCCCAGGAGACTAAGAAAATACTGGCCAAACAAGATCTTTTTTTCCCAGCCTCTTAAGGACCCTTTCTGCACCACACTCCCTCATGTCTAACCTCATTTCTAAGTATTATTTTCTAGTACCTAGGAACACATTTTATTTGGGATCTCAGTGCCCATAGAGCCCAGGAAAGCTACCACAGTAGGCACTATACATTCTAACAAAGCTGAAGCACAGAGCATGATCATAAAACAACCTTCATGACTGTTACAGAGTTCCTTAAAGAGGAAATAAATAAGTCTCAGAAAGAAATATATGAAAACAAACTATCAAAAAGTGGAAGTAAATGAATAAAGCAGTTCAAGACATAAAAATGAAACTAGAATCAATAGAGAAAACTCAAGTTGGGAGAAATCTAGAAATTAAAAAAACAAAACAAAACAAAAACAAAAACAGGAAGTCAAACAGAACCACAGAGGCAAGCCTCTCCAACAATACACAAAAGATACACTACAGAATCTTAAGCATTAAAGATATAAAGCATTGAACATTGAAGACCTGATAGAAGAAAGTGGGAGGCTTCAATACCCCACTCTCACCAAAACTCAGATCACCCAAACAAAAACCAAAACTAGAGAAAGTTGAAGCTAACTAACACTGTAAATCAAATAGACTTTACAAACACACACCAAAAAAAGTGTACCTTCTCCAAACCTCATGGCACTTTCTCCAAAATTGGCATATACTCAGATACATAATAGAGTCCAACAGATACACCAAAGTAGAAATGACATACTCTATCCTATCTAGTTACAGCAAATTAAAGCTGGATATTATCAACAACAGAAAGCTTACAAACACATGGAAATTCAACAACTCTCTAATGAATGAAAAATAGGCCAAGACAAAGGTTAATAAAGAAACTAAAGACTTTCTAGATTTGAGTGAAAATCAATATATAACATATCCAAACTCATGTTACACAATGAAGGATATTCAAAGAAACAAGTTCAACATACTAAGTGCCTATGTACATAAGTCAAAGAGATCTCATACCAGTAATGTGGGAATGTCTTTTTGTATGTTGTGAATATTAATCTTTAAATAAAGGACTGTTTTGGCATGGCAGACACCATAGAGGTAGGCAGAGAAATAAGAGCATAGGTACGATAAAGAGGGTAGAGTATGAGAAAGATCGAGCCAGCTGCCCAAGAAAAAAACATGTAAGGAACACAGGTGAGCCACAGGCCATATGGCAGACAGATTAATGGAAATGGGTTGAGGTAAGATGAAGGAACTAGCTAGCAATGTGCCTGAGCCATAGGCCAAACTGTATGAATTTAATATAAGTGTCTGAGTCATTCAGGGTGGGGGGGAAGCTAAGCAGCTGCGGGTGGTTAAGCAGTCTGAGACTGCAGTTCTGTAGGTCTGGACCTTGGCCAGATGGAGCCAAGAAACCTTATTGTAACATACCAGTAACTTATCAGCGTAATTAAAAGCTCTAGAGCATAAGGAAGAAATGACAGTCAACAGTAGTAGATGGGAATAAATAATTAGACTTGTGTTGAAGACCATAATAAAAGCAAACACAAAAATACAAAGGATCAATGAAACAAAGAATTTATTCTTTTAGAAAAATTTATAACATTGGCATAACAATGAAAGAATACTCAAATTCACAAAATTAGAAATGAAAAGGCAGAATAACAAAAGACACCAAGGAAATGCTTTAAAAACTTGTCTTCACCAAATTGGAAACTCTAAAAGAAATGATAATTTTCTCAACACATACCAATTACCAGAGATCAAACAAGATCAGATAAGCAAGTTAAACAAACCTATATCCCTAATGCAACACTGGTAGTCAATAAAATTAACCCAACCTGTCAGCAGAACTACAACTATTTCTGAATTCAGTCCCACAAGACCCTTCCCCAGACTGAAGCCATCCCAGCTAGTCCTTGGTCCTGCTGCTTCTTTTTCCTGCCACTAATGCCAGCTGAGTTTAGCCACTGAGGCATAGACCATACCAGCCACAACCAGTGAGTGACCCTCCTGTTCTGTGACCTGCTCCCTCCCATCTCAGCACTAATGCCACTACTGTGTCCTTCCCCCAAATCCAAAGGAGTCCCAGTGCTCTGGTACAACACTCACCAGCAGGTGAGTGACAGGTTTACCAGTTGGACTACTACCACCAAATGAATATTGCTCTCCAAAACCCACATTGGAGCCCAACCCCTCCCACATCATTATTCTCCTTGATACCAGTTCTTCCCTCAGAGCTCCTGTAGAGTCCATAGGCTCAGACGCAGTTCACATCAGTTAAAAGAACAGACACTATAGACCCAGGTAAAGTCTACTTCAGTTGAACAGACATTCCCATCAGCTCCACATGAGGCCAGATTGGTCCTAGGTACCCCCAAAAGACACAGGCTCTACCAGAGTCAGGCTGAATCTAGAGACCAACAAAAACTTCAGCTTTACAAGAAGCCAGACCAGATCAAGGGACCAAGGACCCCAAAACCCCAGCGGGATACCCTATTGCAGCTGAAGACTTATCAGTCACAAGAGAAGGAGAAACTACAGCCAAAAAGAACAGAAGATAGGAAATAATCACACTCTGGGAGGAAAACAATAAAATAGAAACAAAGAACAATACAAAGCATTAATGGAACAAAGAGTTGGTTATTTGAGAAAAGCAATAAGGTGGCCTAACACAGATAATAGTTATGGATTAATTACATGTAAGAGCTAGTTAGTAATATTCTTGAGCTACTGGCCCAGAATTATGATAATATTAAGTCTTCGAGTCAATTTTTTGGGAAGGGGATGCTGCATATTTGGAAACTGTTGGGCAGAGAGAAACAACCCATGGCACTTAGACATTAGAGGAATTCAAAATGACTCTAACATTTCATCTTATGTCTAAAATTACTAAGTTCAAAAAATACAAAGGATAGCCTATGTTGAAGAGAATGTGGAGCAAGGGGAACACTCCTCCATTGATGGTGGTACCGCAAACGTGTACACCCAATTAGAACATAAATATGATGGTTTTTAAGTCAAAATTGGAATTAACTACCTCAAGACCCAGCTGTACTCTTGGGCATATAGCCAAAGGATGCTCAATTATACCACAAGGACACTTGAATAGCTATGTTTATAGCAGCTCTATTCCTAATAGTCAGAACTTGGAAACAACTTAGATATCTCTTAACCAAAGAATGGATAAAGAAAATGTGGTATATTTGCACAATGAAATATCACTCAGATGTTAAAAATGATGGTATCAGGAATTTTCAAGGCAAATGATGGAACTTAAAAATACTCCACACCCAGAAAGACAAACATGATATTTACTTATTCATAAATGGATATTAGCTGTAGAGTAAAGGATAGCCATGCTATAATTCGCATACTCAGAAAGGCTAGGTAACAAGGTGTGTTGTGGGAGGGGAGGACTCTTGAATCTTCCCTCTTCCCACAAAGTGAAAACAGAAGAGATCTTCTGTGTATACAGAGGGTAGGAGGAGATTGGAACTTGTTTAGGTTAGGATGTTGATAGAGGGGAAGAATACTGAAAGAGATGACTGTAAAGGGGGGGGGGGGCGTTTTTGAGTCAGGTAGAAACTTGATACCAGGGAAACTTTCACTAATCTACAAGAATGACCCCAGATAAGTCTCCAGTAATGAATATGTAGCATAGACTGGCAATCTCCTGTAATCAGATTAGTGTCTACCCCAATTGTCACCCAGTAGCTGACAGAAACAGATACAGAGGCACATGGATGAACATTAGGCTGAGCTCAGGGAGTCCTACTAAGGATGGAGAAGAATGTAACTGACATTTAGATACTATTCCTCATACTGGATTGCCTTGATCAGCTTTTGTACAAAGGGGAGGTTCTTAGAATTACTGCAACTTTATATGTCATGCTTTGATGATACATATGGGAGGACTGCCCCTTAATGAACAGAAACAGAAGAGGAAATTATTGGGGTGGTAATGGAGGGGAAGTAGAGGAAGAAACTGGAGGTTAAAGGAGAGGAGAAAATATGGTCAGGATATAAGCTAAATAAATACATTCATTTAATTAATTTATTTATTTTAAATGAAGTAATCTAACACTCTCCCCCCTAAAATACCCTGTGTGAGATGGTTTTAGTGCAGAATTCTACCAGACTTTCAAAAAAGAGTTAATGCCAATATTTCTCAAGTTATTCCACAAAACAGGAACAAAAGGAACATTGCCAAATTCATTTTATGAGGCCACAGTCACTTTGATACCCAAACCACAAAAAGACCCCAAAAGAAAGAGAACTATAGGCCAATTTCATTTTTAAACACTAATACAAAAATTCTCAATAAATAGCTACAAACTGAATCTAAAAACATATTAAAAATATCATCTACCATGTTCAAGTAGACTTAATCCCAAAGATGCAGGGATGATTCAGTATAAGTAAACTATTAGATGTAAACCACCATATTAAAGACATTCATCTCATTATATGCAAAAAAGGCCTGTGACAAAATATAACAGCATTTCATGTTAAAAATCCTGGCAAAATTAGTAATATCAGGGACATATCTCAACATAGTAACAGCAGTTTACAGCAATCCAACAACCAACATCAACTTAAATGGAAAAAAACACTAAGGAATTCCACTAAAATCAGTAACAAGACAAGGCTATCCACTTTCTTTATCTCTACTCAGTATTATACTTGGTGTCTTAGCTATAGAAATAAGACAACTAAAGGAGATTAAAGGGTTACAATTTAGGCAGGAAGATATCAAATATCTTATTTTCAGATGGAAAATTACAAAAAGCAGTAGCCTTCCTGTATACAAGCAGATAAGAAATATATCAGGGGAGCATCACTTTTCACAACAGCCTTAAATAATATAAAATACCTTGGGGTAACACTAACCAAGCAAGTGAAAGAATTGTATGATAAAAAAAAAAAACAAAATAAAACAAAAAACAAAAAAAACTTCAGAAAAAAGTGAAGAAGCTACCAGAATATGGAAAAATCTCTCATGCTGATAGATCAGCAGGATTTTATAATGAAGATGGCCATCTTACAAAAGCAGTCTGCAGATTCGATGCAATCCAAATCAAAGCTCCAACACAATTTTCACAGACCTTAAAATGATGGTTTTTATTTTCATATGGAAAAAAAACAAAGATATCTAAAAAGAATTCTGAATAAGGAAAGAACTACTAGATATATTACCATCTCTAACCTCAAATTGTATTTCACAGATATGGTATTAAAAACAGCATGGTATTGGCATATAAACAGGTACATTGATCAATGGACTTGAACTGAAGTTACAGACACAAACGCAAACCTATAAACATCCCTTTTATTATTTTTTTCTTTATTTGTTTAACAAAACCAGAAATGCACACTGGGGGAAAGATAATATCTTCAATTAATGATATTGTTCAAACTCGAGGGCTGCATGTAAAAGAATCCAAGTGGATTCATAATTATCACTCTGCACAAAACTCCTTTCCAAAGGATCAAAGATCTCAATGTAAACCTGATATGCTGAACCTGATGTAAGAGAAATTGAAGAATAATCAAGAACTCATTGGCACAGGGGAAAATTTTTCTGAAAAGGACATTGGCAACATAGACATTAAGATCAGCAATTAATAAATGGTACCTCATGAAATTAAAAAACTTCTATATGGCAAAGGACATCATTGTAATAAGTTTCTGGCCTGTCTGGCGTGTGGTCCAGACCTGCAGTCCCGCAGTCCCACAGAAACACACAGAGGCTTATTGACCTAGAGCCCAGGCATATAACTTGCTAACTCTTTACTCTTAAACTAACCCAGGATTCTTGGTGTGTGTGTGTGTGTGTGTGTGTGTGTGTGTGTGTGTGTGTGTGTGTGTGTGTGTGTGTGTGTGTGTGTGTGTGTATGTGTGTGTGTATGTGTGTGTGTATGTGTGTGTGTGTATGTGTGTGTGTGTGTATGTATGTGTGTGTGTGTATGTATGTGTGTGTGTTTGTGCATGTGCATGCACATTTGAGCACTTGCACGATTTTTGTATTACTTTTTATTAAATGTGTATGTGTCCCTCTTTTCCCTCTCCCTCTTGTCAGCACCCAGGCTTGCCCCTCCCCATTCTCTCATTCCCTCCCCAGAATAGCCATGGGGCTTGGTACCTATTCTCAGAGCAGCATTTCAACTTTTTTTCTCTGGAGTCCCTCTGGTGTCTCTCCTCTGCTCTTCCAATTGCCAGAGTTTTTCTTGCCTGATAGCCCCACCAACACTTCCTGTCTGCCTTCTGGCCAATCAGCCTTTTATTAATCCAGTAGGAGGGACAAATATTAACAAGGTACCAGAACATATTCCCAGAGGACTTCATCATTTCCACAGCATGTAAATGGAAAACATTTGCACCAACTACTCATCCTGTAAGGGCAAACAACTAAAATATAAAAAGAACTCCCCGCAAAATAAATAGGTATGAAGAAAAAACTCAATTAAAAATTATGTATACATCTAAACAGATTTCTCAAAAGAGGAGTGTCAAATGACTGAAAGAAACCCTTAAAAAAGAAATATTGAACATCTTTAGTCACCAGATTAAAAGCAAATAAAACAACTCTGAGGTTGTATTTTACACCCACCAGAATAGCTAAAATAAGTATAACTAATGACAGCACTTATTGACAAAAAGATGGAGTGAGAGAACATTCATTCATTGCTGGTGGAAGTGAAAACTTGTATGCCCTCTATAAAAATTAGTGTAATGGTCCCTCAGGAAGAAAGGAATCTATTTGACTCAAGAGTCGGCTATTGGTCTCATGAACATCGACCAAAAGAATGCTTAAACCTACCACAGAGGCACTAGCTCAACCAAGTTTATTGATGATCTATTCATAATAGCCCTAAACTGGAAACAACCTAGATGCCCCTCAAGAGATGAAAAAAATTAATGAAATCATGAAATTTACAGGTGAATTAATGGAATAAGAAAAACTCATCCCAAGTGAGGTAACCCAAATCCAGAAAGAAGATGTGATATGTTTTTTTTTAATATAAATAAGACATCAATGATAGCTGTAACATACCCCCAGACTTTAGCAAAACTGACTCCCAGGTGGAAGTAGCATTCAAGCCAAGAATGAAAACAACTATCTAATACATGAAAGTCCACAGTTGTGGGAAAGTCCCTAACCTTGCTTCTTTTGGCTTTGGTAGTTCTTCTGCCTAATTATTCTTGTTCATTAAAGTATGTCAGCCAAGAGTATTTTTTATTGTTATTGTTGTTTGTCTATTTGCTTGCTTATTTGTTTGTTTGTTTATATTTATAAGCTTTCCCTGATAAACGGTTGAGACTACCCTAGGATCCCAAACACCCACCCACTATACTCAACCAGACAACTAATAGACCATTAGTCTATTATTTCAAATACCATGCTTAGCTTACATCTAATTGAGTTGTTGGCTAAAGGGGATTCCATGTAAGCACTAAACAACCCTGTCCGCTGCCATGACTATAGATTGCTCTCTACAAACTGATGGTAAGGTGCTATCACTAAAGAATACCAGCACACCTCATGGAACATGCAGAAATTGATCAAGTGCCTACATATACCTTTATTTTTATATTATATTCTAGTATCTTTTATAGAGGAAGGTATTCTGCATACTACCAGAAGAGAAATGCAAACACCAATGCAGTCACAAACTATTAAATCTAAAATGGTTCGGTGCCAGTAAGATCTAGGGCAATGGTGGGATAAAGCTTGTGGGAGTAACCAACAAATCTGACTTGACTTTTAAGTCTCCTACTCCATGAGTAAAACAAGAACTTGAGTAAACAAGAACTTGAGACTAAATAGTCCATGGATATAGGGTAAATCCAAGTACTACTATTATAAAAAATAAAATGACTTTTAATAACATTTCACTATACTCAAAGATCAGTTCTGTAGGGGGATTATGTTGTTCCATTGTATATAATTATCTCTGCCTATGAGTTTAATAAAAAGTGCTGATTGGCCAAAGGCAGACATGAAGTGTGGGTGGGGCTACCAGACTAAGAAGACTCTAGGAACAGGCAGAACAGAGCAGAATGACAGAGAGAAGCCACAAGAAGCAGAGGACAACTATGCTGCTCTTAGAGAAAAGGTACCAAGCCAAATGGCTAAACAGGATAGAGTCATGGGTTACATTAAGGGTAAAGAGTCAGCAAGTTATATGCCTGGGCCTTAGGCCAATCAGCCTAAAATTATTGTAAGCATCTGTGTGTCTCTGAGGGTCTGTGGGTCTGTGGGCCAAAACCTTGAGGCTAGCCCAAAAGTCCAGGACAGAAACCTCTTACTACAAATGGTAGCCCAACATGGGTACAATATACCCACATAAAACCATAGAAAGCTTTAAAAATGGTCTATAGCCCAAAGCAGTTTCTGTGTTGTGTCTCTCTTGTGAGCTATGGTACAGAGATGCCCTGGTGAGTCATTTGGGCTTGGGCTACAATGGCGGGCTTTTGGAGTGCAGCTTAAGATGTAAAATGGCTTGTTCCTGAAGTCTCACAGGACCCTCAATATAAGCAAAGTGTTGTAAATGATGTATTTAAGGTTTCTGTTCATAAGGACAAAAAGGAAACAGAATCAAAGACAGGCTTTCTAGTGGTGGTGTTTTCTTGGATCAGCTCTGTTTGCCGGAGGCAAAGTGAGACTTGGTTTTTTGAAGAGAGAAGCTTCCTGATTCAGCCTTAGAGGTAAAATACTTGTGCGTCTTTTAATAAGCTCTGCTGCCTAATACTTAAATGGAGTTAATGAGCAGCAGATGGTAAAGCTTTACTTGGTGATTATATGGACCCTAAAATTCCCCAGAGTAACTGGGTTAAAAACATAAATTCTATGAAGTTAGACTAAGAACTGGTTGGAGCCATCTATCCATCCTACCAACCTTTAATCCTTAGCCAAGGAACTTGGCAGATTAAAGGTGTGTTCAGAAACAGAAAGAAATAGAAGAATCTGAGTGGAGCCAATCACCCTAGCCAAGCAAAGGTGTGGTCAGAGACAGAAAACTTTAAGAAATAAATAAACAGTAAAGAAGACAGTTATTTTTTAAAAGTCTAAGTGGTTTAGAGTGAATATATATATATATATATATATATATATATATATATATATATATATATATATATATATATATATATATATATATATATATATATATACACATAGGCTCAGAGAAAGAAAAGAAAATGTAGAGAAAGCCCTTAAAAAATAGAGTAAAAAATTAAACAAAAATACGCCACGTAAAGCTGGAAAATACCAAGAGTGTCTGGATACTGTATGTTATTGTCTTGTCATTAAGTTTCTTGACTGAAAATGAAATAGTAAAAGCTGCTAAAAGACAGTTGATTATAAATGCTGTTGGATTAATTCAACCTATATATTTTGTAAATGAGTTTACTTTAAAATTGAAATACAAAGATATGGACACCTCATACTACACAGTTCTTTGCTCAACCAACAACCAAAAATCTTTCTTCTGCAGCATAGGAGAGAAAAACAGAGACCCATAGCCAGACATTAAACAGAGAGTGAGAGACCTTGAAACATTCAGCTCTAAACCAGGTATCTCTGTTAAATTCTTCCCATCAGGACTCGGGAAACCCTCTGGAATAGGAGGCATAAAGAGTTTAAAAGACAGAGAATATGGAGGACACCATGAATACAAAGCCCTCTAAATCAACATGTTCAAAAACAATTTGAACTACAGAGATTCAGTAAGCAAGAAGAGAGCATTTACATGTCTGCACCAGGTCCTGTGCATATATTTTATGGCTTCCAGTTTAGAGCTTTTATGTGATTTATGAGTGTGTAAGCAAGTTGATTTCTGTTTCTTGTGCCCTCTTTGGAGAACTTTTCCTTCTGTTTGTTCTCTTTTTTCCAATTCTAATGTGTTATTTTTATTTTATCTTATTTTCTTTATTTACTTTATAATTAAAAAAAGAAAAGAGACAACTTTCCTGCTATCTATGACTTGGTAATTGGCATAATGATTGTACATGTCAGTGGGGTAAAGAGGACAGTTTAATACATATATACAATCTGTACTAATGTCGTAAAATGAGTATTTCTAGTTTCTTAAATGTTTGTCATATTTATGGGAAACCTTTAAACTTTTCTCTTCTACTACTGTATAGATTCTCTAATAAATTGTTTTTAAAACAGAAATAAAGCATAAGTAACTCAAATGTTGCTGGCAGAGTAGATTTATTGAATATAGTCTCACATATTGTGATGAGTAAATTTCAGGCAAGTGAGAAAGTCACAGAAGATTATTTAATTACTCCTCTATGTCTATGATTTCCACGTGTATGTATTTAACTATTACCAATCAAACATATTTGAAAAATCAGGCATAGAAGCTCATACCTATAATCCTAGCACATGAGATACCTAGAAATGGGGATTTCCATGAGTTTGAAACCACCATGCACTACAGAGTGAATTGTAGGCAGCTGGAGTGAGACGATGTCTATAAACAATTTCCACTGGATGCAAAAAGCAATCTGTACGAGAAATAAAACATAAAAATACATATATTTTCCTTGTGATTATTCTTTATACAATGTAGTATAATAATTGTTTATAGAACATTAACATGTACTGGGCTTATATAAAAATCTAGATATAGTTTGAAATATAAGGGAGGATGTGGTAGATTGCATATAAATACCTACAAACTTTTCAACAAAGATTTTGAGCTCTTTTCAGACTGAGAAACCTGGAGGGAATTCTAGAATCAGTCTCCCCTATCTATGAAAGGGTGATATGGTCTGATCATTTTATTAAATTAAGAAATGAAGCAAAGTACATCATATATGTTATTAACTGAATAAAATATATATGTGTAAATATATGTATACATGATGAAAGATGACAGGGTAGTGATAATTCTCTTTGCTGGAGGCATCCATGTCCTTAATGCCTTGCTAACTGCAGAGAGGCTTATTTGCAAGGAGAGAGCCTCTCACAGTGTGTCTAGCTATTGAAGAGACAACTGAAGTCAAAGTCAAATTTCAGAAGACTGGGGTTAGGAGTTTACTTTTATTCATATGTTTTACTACCTAATACTCCTTTTTACCTTTAAAATCAGATTTTTCCCTCAGACACTTGAAATAATGTGAAGGTACTGCTTATAGCTTCTTAAAGAAAAGTGGAAAAAAATTCAGTTATTATCATTCTTTCTTCCAGATGTTGGACCAAAATAGAGTTTCTAATACTATTTGAGAGGATGCAAGATGGTCAGCTATTTTCTGGGGTGGATGGGGTATGAGATTGGAGAAATCCTGACAATTACACCATTAGAATGAAATGAGCCCTAGGCAGGTCAAACTTCACAAGGTCATGGCCAAAGAACAGTTTTTCACAGAAAACCTAAAGATTGTCTTTATGAGAAAATGAAGATTTATGAACTTGCACTCAAGACAATGAATTTTATAATGAGGGTGTAGTGGTCCCTGTGAGTGTCATCCAGGGAAGCAAACCCTATGAAGAGAAAAGAATGAAAACCCGGTGCAGATTGACTTCATTAACCTGGATCAGATTGGGGGAACTTAAAGCAAGGTGGTTTATTGTTAATATGTTATAAACACAGAACAATTTTGGCAAAGGTTTTCAGGCAACAATCAGTCCAATTCCATGTTACAATAATAAAATTTAAACAAGACTGTATAGGGATCCTTTACAAAGGACATGTGACCATGAGGGTGGGTTCTATAGCTAAGTGGCCTATAATCTACTGAGGTCTTTGAAGAATATCATAGAGGTCAGCAGACCATAAAGTACTTGTGATATCTACCCTAAGAATGGGTAATGGTCTAGGGAGGGAGAAGTATGATATCTAAGGAATCAGGGTGAAGTCTGTCCCTTCAGATAGCAAAAAGGTCACCAGGGCATTAACAACCTTCACTTTCAGCTTTTTGGAGGAATGCATGAATTTGATGTGTATCTTCCTCCATTGAGGAGATACTCTTGCCTGTATGATTAACATTCCCAGTTTTCATAGTGTTTCTATTTGAGCACAAGAACCTATGTGTTCCCAATATGATAGCGGATAAAGAATACCAGTGTGGGATTCCCGAATGCTGTTTCACAATGTGTGGGAATACACATGTAAAAGAACCATACAGTGGTTTCTCTCCATCTTGATTTAAGATCAGAATCTTTTTGCTTCATTCATTATGGTTGCACCTAACTGGATGTATATTATATCCACTAGATTTAATCTATGTGCATTCTGGAGTTTACTGAACCTTATGTCCATGGCTATCTTGATCAGCTACATTATTTCAACAAGAGAAAATAATAAGCTCTATGTCTTTTTTGGACCAGTCTCCTGAGAACAGAGAAGCATGAACCTGGGCCTAAGATGAGCCTCCCTTTACTGGTAACAGTATGCCATAGTTAACATCTGTAAATTATTAGTAACATATGCTAGTGTAAGTGAGAATTCATTCTGCAAGATTTAAGATTACAGACAGATGGAGAAATAACTTGATCTGCACATGTCTCAAAAATCTTTTCACCTACAGCAAAACGTCTTGAGTTAGCGCAGCCTTTTTGAAACCCAGCTCAAACTGGAGCCAGTCTGGACCCAGATCTGGTATTCCTCAGCTCCCAATCTCACCACTTATCTGAGGTTAAGGATCCTAAAATCTGTACAGATTTTTTTCAGACTTGATATCTGAATATGCCCCATTCCTGGAGGTAAAATGAATAATAAGCCTTGAACTGTCACTTTTCTCTGAAATTCTTAAAAGCCTCATTGCCCTGCCCCAGAAAGCACATCTAAACAACTATATCTCTTAGCAGGTTTAATGTACCAGTTTTACTTGAATGTTTTGAGATGGAATGTGTCTTGAAGATTAAAATGTAATCCTAGATTTATGGTGTGGGAGAGCGATAAACCACACAATTTACACAGAGAGAAAAACGGCCTGTCCTGGATACACTCTAGTCAGGATTACACCATTTGGGAAACATGGAAATATAGTGTGGATATATGTGTGTGTGTGTGTGTGTGTGTGTGTGTGTGTGTGTGTGTGTGTGTGTGTGTGTGTATTTTCTCCAAGTTAGAGATGTTTTGATCTCAATTTTAGCTGTGATTTAGAAAATATTCTTTTTTAAAAAACCCTTAAAACTAATCTTCTTAAATATGCTATACAAATTCTGAAATAAATATCCTTATAAGAAACTTCTTCTTAGTCCCATATTATTTTTATTAGCTTTACATCTGAATTAAAAGCTTTCTTAAAATTTCTTAAGTCATGACATTGAACCCCAAGTCCTGTCTTATTTAACATTGTATCATCAGGTGGCTATGTGGTTTGTGCCAGTTTTCAATTTACTGCCTCTCTGTTCCAAATGCACTTTTCAATACATACTCTGTGATAAGCAATGAATTTTATGGATCACCTTTTTAAACAGGGTGATAAGTTCATATAATGAGTACTTAAAGGACATAATAGAAGGTATAGATGTCAAGGTATATAACTACCAGCCAGGAACTCAAAATGAGCCCCTTTTACAATTTTACAGCCTCTGCCTCATGATAAAATAGAAAGCAAATGTCTCAATAGCAAACCTAATAACAAGACCTATTTACCTTACAGGCACCAATTTACCTTTACATGGTCTATAAAGGCAATTTGACTCCACTGATCACTCTTACAACCACATACATGCCAAAGTTCTGATAATTGCTTCTTCAGCAACTCTAAATCAGGTTGGTTAATTCAGTCATCTACTAATTGGTAGAGTAAACCTTACTCTAAAAATGATACTTGAATCTCTTCCAGATTTGTACATCCTTGGGAACTCTTCTCCTTCCTAGTGAACCATATAATGTCTCCTCATGGCTCTGTTATTCCTTTGACACTGTTAATAGTTGTTCTATTAAATACACCCTATTTAGCATACTGTTGGGCTCTTTTATGCCAACTGCACTATGTGAAAAGCATCTAAAACTTAGGATTCTAACAAACTGGGCACTAGCATAGGAGGCATATACACTTTTCTGTTTTGCATCACTCCTTTTGTCAAATCCAGTATGACTATCTCTGTTTTTAATCTTTTAACTGTTCTGTTATTAGGAAATCCTACCAATTGTAAAGAAATTATCAAGCCAAAATCATTATTTCAAAAACACAAATTGTCACATTCCATGGAGCTTGGGTCCTAGGAACCTGACTAGGTGTGGCAAGGAACAGACACATGTATAGTGAAGCTAGGGTCACATGGTTACTGATACAGCCAAGAACCTCAGAACAATTTTTAGGTACCAGTCAATGGAGGGATTAACTGGTATCAGTAGGAGCTTTCCAAAGGGGAAGTATCAGGCTGTAAACACAAGGAAAAGGAAGCCTTAGGTGCAAATCTTTGTACACACTGATGAATTAACATGGCCACATACTCAGCAAATTCTTTTAGAGCTTTGCCAATATCTTTGACACAGTCATACTTATGGCAACAAGCATATTAACTTAACACTTCCCTCCATCAGGACTCCTTACAACAAATACAGATGAGTATTGAGAATACATATAAGAAGTACTATCGTACATTAAATATTTTAAGTATATCATCAATACATTCAAAATCCAGAAATGTGAATATTCCTTCACCAATGCCAAAGTGTAGAAAACATAGCTATGAAAGTTTGCAAACAGGATCACATAGTTATTAATTAATCAAAATGGGGCCATGCATGATTGATTCCCAGTATGTGCTCATTCTCATTTGCTTCAAGTATCTTTATACATTGAGAAAATTTGTTGGTATCTAATTTCTCTCTGGGGCAAGGTCAGTTCCCATCTGATGATAAAAACATGTTCTCTCTCTTGTCAGCATTTCCAATGGGTATTTAATAATATACACCAATCTGCCTTGAACTATATATACTGTGTTTCTTAAATTATAATATAAGCATTTTAAAAATTATATTCAGTCTTAGGCACCATGCTTCCCATCTGAGCTCCAAGAATAATATCTATTATCTTTCCACAAAGAAAAATAGAGATCCACAGAAGCTAACAATGATAATGTATATTGAGTAATTTTTTTCAAACACTTTAATAATTAAAGTCTCAAAGAGAAAGAAGAAATGATTAGGCTTGTCCTGTGGCTGCTGTAATAAAATATTTTATTGTTTCTAAACTTTATATACATAAGGAATTAACATATTTATATTCATAGATATTAGTCTGTTACAATTTTATCATTATTATAAATAATGAAATACAATTTTTTCATTACTAAACTACAGTATAAAACAGATTTACTTGGTTTTTTTCAAAGCATAATTTCAGCACTTCCTACAATATCCACAACATAGTTTTTCCCAATAGATATAATAAACATATAAAAAATATTTTTGCAATCAATATGATAACTATTTTGGTAAGAACTTACCAAATGAAGTTTTTAGTCAAGTTGGAACAATAAAATTATTTTTAAATTATATTTATCATAATTATGTAATCAAAACCACAATAACTGCCTAAATTTGAAGTTTATTCACCACAGAGCTGTTTTTGAAATGTTTAAATTAGAATGAGAAGTTGATGTCCAGACTGCATTGGTTGTAGAAGTTGCTGGAAGTTTTTGTTTGCTTGCTTGTTTATAAATCTCTGAATTCATGATACTGGATTTATATTTCATCATGAAAAGGCACACAAATAATAAAATTAACAAATAAAAATGTTAAACTCTGGGTTATTAGTCAATAAACAAAAATGCCTTCAATCATTTCATACTGCTTCAACAGACTGTTACAGAATGGAGTAATTTACAAGCAATTAATTTCTGAAAGTCATAAGCCTAGGAAGTCCTGAAACCAGCAGCTGGCCTTTACATGAGCATAGACTGGCCTTTTTACATGAGCTGAGGCTGGCCTTTATATAAACAGAACCTGGCCTTTTTACATGAGCTGAGGCTGGCTTTTACATGAGCAGAGGCTACCCTTTACATGAGCTGAGGCTGGCCTTTATATGAGCAGAGCCGGGCCTTTTAATGTGAGCTGAGGCTGGCTTTTACATGAGGACCTTCCTGCTAAATGTTCTGGAGGAGAAAACAGTTGGGCAAAGAGACAGGGAAAAAGAAGCCAGAGAAAGAGGAAGAACAAAATAACATCAATCTGCTACCTCAGTCAGTGTTCTGTTGCTGTGAAGAGACACCAAGACCACAAGAACTCTCAGAAAAGACAGCATTTAATGTGGCTTGCTTACACTTTCAGCAATATTGCCCATTATCAGCATGGCAGGAAGCATGCTGGCCCACAGGCAAATGTGGTTCTGGAGAAGGAGCTGAAAATTATAATTGTGCATGATGCAAGGAAGAAAGAAAAAGCTGCCTGGCTTGAGCTTCTGAAACCTCAAAACCTTCCTTCACTGTCATATTTTCTCTAACAAGAGCAGACCTACTAATTCTTTAAAATAGTACCACTCCATAAGCATTCAAATATAGGAGCCTATTAGGGTCATTCTTATTCAAACCATCACACTGGCACTTTTATAAAAATACCTTTTCTACAGTAATAACCACATCTTCTGGGTGACAGTATTAATTCACTAATGAAGGTCATTCCCATGATCCAAATACTCCACAGTAGATCACACCACCCAGTAACACAAAATTAAGGATCATATTCCAATGTACATACTAGAATGGATTCACATTATATCAGAAAATAAAGTCAGAGTCAGGAAAAGTCATGAAGATTAAGGATAATTTAAAGAGCTTTAATATATATTCACATATTCACTAATGCAAATATGTATTAATATGTATTACTAGAATTCCCAAGGAACCAGATGCTAACAAAAATATTTGAAGAAGTAATGGCTAGAATCTTTGAAACTTTCATGAAGAATTTAAACCCATATACTCAAGATTATCAGCAAGTACAAAATGAAATAAACATTAAGAAAATTATAAACAGTACCACAATAACTACATTTACAAAAATAAATAATAAAGGATAAAATAATTAAAATATGAGTTTTTCACAAAAGCAATGAGAAAGACAACAGAATATAGTAAAGAGAAAACAAAAATCCCTTAGATTACCTACTAGAAATAGCTTTTTAAGAAAATGAAAGTGATACACTTTTCACACAAACATTGAAAAAAATATATACCAAAAGAGATATTGTTGCAAATAAAATGTTTTAATAGTCATACAAGCTAAAGAAAAAGATACTATATCTAAATATGAATATAGATAAAGGAAAGAAATGGCACAATTAGAGAGGTAAAGGCAACATATTACTTTTATATAAATGTGTGAATAAATCAAACTTTAAATAAATATATTCTGTAAATCTCTAAAATATTACCTAAATATAACATAAATAAAAATAAAGACAGTATTGAGTGAAGTTTATAACATATGACAATATGAATGCAAAGATGCTATTAAATCAGAGAAGGGCTTTACAACCACATAAGACTTCCATTAAAATTGAAGTTTTAGACTATCACTTAAAGCTAGAACCTCAACTAGCCAAGAAATAGCAAGACAGAGGCAGAAGTATAATTTATATAACACCAAATATATTTAAAAATAAATCATACAAAAAGAGAAAAACATGAAAATAATATGACACTAATAATAGGATTGTTGTATAAGATTTATTAATATAGATAGCCATATTAGATGCAGAAATTTAATCATCCAAGTAAAGTCAGAGATTGTCAATTTTATTAATAATCAAAGACCCTCATATCACTGCCCAGAATTCAGGTTAGTATCCTGAACCCAGGTAATACAGCTGCCTACCACTCCTGTGGCTGCCCAAAATAACCCCATGCTCTCACTGATACCACTTCCAGGCCCACAACTCTGGAGGAAGCCTCCTCTGTGAAGGCCAGGCCAGCATCCTGAACCCCAGCTAGGAGGTCCCCCTACCCTGCCAAGCATTAAGTCCTAATCCCTCTCCTCTCCTCATCACCATATTCTGGCCCTTACTCCTGGGGGAAGCCATTAATGCCATCAAAGGCCAAGCCACACTACTAAAGCAAAGAGGCCAACTCCCTGAAAATCAGACAGAAGTCCCCTATCTCACCAGAAGCCAGGTCAGTATCCTGAAACCAAGACTACCCCAAGCAAATTAAAAGGCCATGAACACAACCAGACCTTCAGTTCCAAACTTGGGCAGCAACTCCATGCCGAAGCAGGAGAAATATCAAATATTAGGAGCCCGATTCCCAGTGTAAGAGGAGACATTCTGCTCCATCACAAGACATGGCAGCCAAAAGACCAGACAGAAAACAAAAAGCCAAGGAAGAAATCAGCAATCCAACAAAGAAAAATGCAGAGATTAGCAGCTAGCTTATAATCACTCCAAATGCAGATGGCTAAACCTAAGTGTAAGAACATAAATAACAATATCCTGGATCATATGTCACCACCAGACCCCATCCCTCCCACTACTGCAAGCCCTGAATATTCTAGCATACATAAGCATTAAAAAACAACCTTAAAATCAAATTTATGTTAATGATAGAGGTCCCTAAAGAAGAATCAATAAATCCCTTATAGCAACTAAAAAAAAAAAAAAAAAAAAAAAAAAATCCAAATTTGAAGGGTATCAAATTTCTCAAAGACTGTCCAGAAAACCAAGAAAGAAAAAGCATTTGACAGAAATTAATAAAACTGTTCAAGACTTGAAAATGGAAATAGAAGAAATAATGAAAACATGGGGACTCTGGAAATGGAAAATCTAGGTAAGTGACCAAGAACTACAGATGCAAACATCACCAACAACATACCAGAGCTGGAAGAGAGAATTTCAGGCATTGAAGACAAGATAGAAGAAAAAGATACATGGGCCAAAGAAAATGTTAAACCTAAAAAATTCCTAACACAAAACATCCAGGAAATTCGGGACACTATGAAAAGACCAAAGCTAAGAATAATAGGAATAGAAAAAGATTCCCATCTCAAAATCCTAGGAAATATTTTTTAATAAAATCATAGAATAACATTTTCCTAACCTAAATAAGAACACACCTATAAAGGTACAAGAATCTGAAAACACCAAATTGATTGGACCAGAAAAGAAAGACCTTCTCCTACACAAAATAATCAAAACACTAATTATTCAGAACAAAGAAATGATATTAAAATCTGCAAGAGAAAAAGGCCAAATAATATATAAAAAAGCAGACCTATTAGAATTATATCTAACTTTTCCATGCTGAGCTGACAATCTTGGGACTTCTTGCCCTTTTGTAGGGCAAGGTAGATGGGCAGATGGGGAGGGTCAAGGCTGAAGGCTGACTAAGAGGGATTGGAAGGAGGGGAAATAGGAAGATACATAGATAAAAATGACATTTTTTAAATAAAAAATAACAAAATATATTTTAAAAAGAAAAAAAAATATGCCTAACTTTTCAATGGAGACTTTAAAAGCCGGAAGGGCTACACAGATGTGCTATAGACTCTAAGAGATTATAGAAGCCACACAAATCTACTATATGCAACCAAACTTTCAATCATCATAGAAGGAGAAAGCAAGATATTCCATAGTAAAATCAAATTTAAATAAATAACAACTGTCTGCCTACAGAAGAAACTAGAAGAAAAATTCCAATCTAAGTAAATTAACTACACCCATGAAAACAAAATAAATAAATAAATAATCTCTCAGAAGCATAACCAAAGAAGGAAAATGCACACACACACACACACACACAAACACACACACACACACACACACACACACACACACACACACACACACACACATTACTACTTTCAACAGCTACAAAAATAACAAGCATTAAACTGTCAGAGTCCAGCTCTAAATCCAGTGTAGTTCAGGTCACAGGTAGGAGGCACAGATTGGTAGAAGGCAAGAGGGTGATACGGTCTGAGGGTGAATCTAGATGGCTGACTACTTACTGAAAATAGAACATAGCTTATATACTCTTTAATACATTATACAAGCAATATTAAAAACAGGTTTATTAATTTTGGGGTAAAAATAGTCACTAACTCTATTAAAGCATTTTTCTTGAATCAAGAACAGTATATTTAGTATGAATCTAAATGCCTATTGTCCTTTCAATTTTAGTAACCTCACCAGATGCTCTCTTATACTTCCTCCTGCATGGTCTTAGCCCTTGTAGTCAGGAGTATCAAACACTGAGTCTTGAGAAATAAACTCTTAAAGGCAATTTTTATACCTCAGGGAATATGATGTACAGTTTGTACCATGTAGCATAACAAGCATTAAGCTGTTTTCTAATTGTATTTCTCTGTGCCTTAGGCTTATAATATGTCTATTCCCCTTATATGTTCCCCCAAAAAGATTGTCCTGATATATTATTCTTTTTCTATTATACCTTACCATTATGATTCCTTTAATGAATGGTCCTGTATATGGCAGCGACCAAGTCCATCTAAACTGCTCCCCATGGGGTATCTCAGATCTTGCCATACATCCAGTAAGCCATTCATCATGGGCACTATTCTATATTTATTACCTGAATTCTTGTCCTTAAAGGCCTCAGTCTCTGTGTCTGGGACCATGGTTTCTCTTGATTGTGGTTCTGGTTTTGTTTGTTTATTTGTTTGTTTGTTTGTTTGTTTTTAATCCCTGGGACCAGGTGTTCCAAGTTAGTAGATCTTCAATATCTCTAATTTTTAGTGTTATCAAAGGGACACAATGGAGATTCCTGTGTGGGAGTAAGTGGGTTATTATGTTATATGATTCCACAAGGATTTTTCCAAATAATGTTTTTGATTAAAGAAAGTACCACTGTGTAAATTTTCATCATTCATTAAAATTCGCACAAATTTCACAAAGAGGCATAATAAAATTCCTATACCACATAGTTAGCATTACAAATGAAAATATAAAGGTAGTGTAAATTTGTGGTTGGCAATGTTGAAAGTCTGGAACTTTGTCAAGCAGAAATGGTCAACATGTAATTCACATCAATTAGTAGTAATTGGTAACTGATATCTCTCAATATCAATGGACTCAATTCTCCAGTAAAAAGGCATAGTCTAACAGAATGGGTTAGAACAAGATTCATTCATCTGCTTGAAGATGAATTGAAAGAGTTGAAAAAGGATTTTCCAAGCAAATGTCTCCAAAAATTAAGCTGGTACAGCTATTCTGATATCAAACAAAAATAGATTTAAAATCAAAATTAGTCAAGAGATATGGAGAAGGACAATTCATACTTATCAAAGGAAAAATACACAAAAATGACATCTCATTTCTCAACATCTAATTCTCAAACAAAAGGACATCCATGCTTGTTAAGGAAACACTGTTAAAGCTTACTACTGTGAAATTATACTCTTGCACATTGCATATATTTGCCACTCATATTGGTTTAATAAAACAGTAATTGGACAGAAGGCAAACAGGAAGTACGGGCGGGGCTACCAGACTAAGAATAGAGCAGGAAGAGGAAGAACAGAACGGAGATGACAGGGATATGCAGAGGAAAGAAGACAAGATTGCTGCTCTGAGAAACAGTCTTGTGGCTAAACAAGATAAGAATCATGGGTTAATTTAAAAGTAAGAGTTAGCAAGTAATATGCCTGAACCATAAGCCAAACAGCTTGTAATTAATATAAGACTTTGTGTGATTATTTGGGACTGCTGGTCTGGATCTCAGGGTTAGACCAGACCAGAAACTTACTACAGCTTAGCTTGTACATTAATAGTGGGAGACTTCAATGCACCACTCATCAATGGAAAGACCATATGACAAAAACTAAAGAGAAATACTAGAGCTAACAGATACTATTACTCAAATAGTCCTAGCTGATTTCTACAGAACATTTCACCCAGACACAAAAAAATACACTTTCTTCTCAGAACCTCATGAGACATTCACCAAAATAAGCCACATACCCTGTCACAAAGCACGTCTCAACAAATAGAGAATTGAAACAACCCCTTTCATGCCAATAGACCACCATGGTTAAAGATAGACTTAAACATCAGAAACAACAAAAAGTTTGAAAACTCATGAAAACTGAACTCTCTCCTGAAACACTACTGGGTCAAAGGAGACACAAAGAAAGACATTAAAGACTTTCTGGAATTTGTTAAAAATGGATGCACAACATACCAAATTGGTGGGAAATAATGAAAATGGTTCCAAGAGAAAATATTATAGCAATAAATGCCTTCATAAAAAAATTGGAGCTATCTCATAATAGAAAAGTAACTGCTCATATGAAAACCCTGAAATAAACAGAAGGAAATCTACAGAAGCAGAGTAGAAGGAAGAAAACAATTGAACTAAGGGGTGAAATGAATAAAATAGAAACAAAGAGAACAACACAAAGAATCAATGAATCAAATAGTTGGTTCTTTGAGAAAAATCACAAGATGGACAAACCCTTATCCAAACTAAAAGGCAGAGAAAGGATACCCAAATTAACAAAATCAGGGGAAAAAATGGTGTAAATAACAACACACATCAAGGAAATCTGGAGAATGATTAGGTCATACTTTAAAACTTGTACTTCACAAAATTGGAAAAATTTAAAATAAATGAACACATTTATTGATAGATGCTATTTACCAAAATTAAATCAAGATCAGATAAAAATTTAAATAGACTTATAATTCCTACTGTCACTAAAAGTCTCCCAGCTTAAGAGAGAGAGAGAGACAGACAGACAGACAGTCAAAGGGGGGAACAGACAATTATCACAGAATTCTACCAGACTTTCAAAGAAGAGCTAATAATGATATTTCTTAAATTATTTCATAAAATATAAACAGAAAGAACATTGTCAAATTTATTTTGTGTGACCACAGTCATCTTAATAATCAAACTACACAAAGACTAACCAAAGAGAGTTATAGACCATTCTCCCTCATGAACATTAATGAAAAATATTCAATAAAATACTGTCAAAAAATCCAAGAACACATTAAAAAGGTAATCTACCACAGTCAAGTAGTCTTCATTCTAGAGATGCAGGGTTGATTTGACATACTAAAATCTGACAGTGTCATCCACAATTTAAACAAACTGAAAAGAATAAAAACCACTTGATCATCTCATTTGATGGTAAAAAGGATACTATTCCATATCTATTCAATCAACTACATAAAGTTCTACCAAGAGCAATAAGACAACTAAAGGAGATTAAGGGAATATACATTAGAAAGGACGAAGATAAATTACCTTTATTTGCAGATGATATGATGATATACATAAATGACCACAAAAATTTTATCAGAAAATTCCTATAGTTAATAAACACTTTCAGTCAAGTGCCTAGATGCCAAACTGACTAAATTAATTTAGTTCCCCTTCCATATACAAACAATAAATGGTCTGTATAAAAATATCAAGAAAACATTTTTCATACACAAATAATATAAAATATCTTGGTATAATTCTAACCAAGCTAGTGAAAGACATGTATGACAAGAACCCCAAGCCTTTGACAAAACAAAATTGAGGATATATCAGAAGTTGGAAAATTCTCACATGCTCATGGATGGGTAAGATAAACATAATGAAAATAGCCATCTAACTAAAAGTAATCTACAGATTCAATACAATTTCCATTAAAATCACAACACAATTCTTTGCAAACCTTGAAGGAGCAAGATTCACCTTCATATGAAAAACCAAAAAATCTAGGGCAGTGTAGGTGGAGTTTTACTTACAAGGCACCAGTCCAAGATGAATATTTATTAGAATATAAATCAACACTCACAATACAGGTAACAGCTTATAGTGGCACCTGAACAGGGACTGGAGTATCCAAGCAATGGACGAGTGATAGATGGACAATGAATTCCAAACTGGTCTCTCCAGCAGACAAGAACCAGGAACAACCACTCCCAGGGTCCCAGCAGCCCCTTATCTATGGGATTGGCCACACCCCCTCCAGGTTTGCCATACCCCCTCTGGGTTGGCCACACCCCCTCCACGAGCATCTTCGGACCTTATCAGCTGACACCTGAATCCCACCACATCTCCCACTTTTGTCTAAGAAGGTTCTAAACTAAGACTGCATACAATAGCAATTATTATGAGGTAGTAACTTTAATTCCTATTCCTCAACCCCTTCAAGACCTGAGAAGGAAGATGTATCACTAGAAAGCCAGTTGTGGTGGCGCATGCTGGTAGGATTTGCTGAAGGAGGCAGAGGCAGAGGCAGGAGGATCATGCGTTTGAGACCAGCCTGGGCTACAGAGAAGGCAGAGGAATACCAGATTGTAAAGAGCCCATAGGTTAAATCACTTTATTAATTGCTCTTAGATCCATCACCATCCTCCATTTTTCAGATTTTTTCTTGACAACAAAAACAGGAGAATTCCATGGACTGGTTGATTCTTCTATATGCTGAGCCTATAACTGATCCTGTACCAACTGTTCCAAAGCCTGAAGTTTTTCTTTCATCAAAGGCCATTGTTGAACCCAAGTAGGATTTTCTGTTAACCATTTCAAAGGCAGTGCTGTGAGTGTCCTTTTAGGTCTGTGGTTATTGGGCAATTCTATTGTACAACCTGAATGGCTGGTGAATTTTCTTTATAGCACCTTAAAGCATCACTTTAGAAACATAATTGAGTCTCTGGTTGATATCAGAATCGGGAGGGATTTTAATCTGGGTATTCCATTGCATTACAAGGTCACGACCCCATAAATTCACTGCTATGTCAGCCATATATGGCTTCAACCATCCTTTCTGACCTTCTGGTCCTATGCATTCAAGCCATCTCACACTCTTTTTCACCTGAGATATTGTTCCAACACCCAGAAATTGGATATCCACTGCCCGTAAAGGCCATCTTGGATGCCATGATTGTGGGGTTATGATTGAAACATCAGCCCCTGTGTCGACTAAACCCTGGATATAAATATTATCTATCCTTATTCCCAATTTTGGTCTTTGTTCATTTATTGAAGTCTGCCAAAATATTCGTTTTGTGATTCTTTTTGGAATTTCTGAATTTTCTTTGGAATTTATGTTATTATATAATGCTGTATGATCTTCTAGATCAGGTATTGGATGTCCTATTTGTCCTGAGAATGCTGGTCTTCTACTATGACTGGACATGATCTTATCGTCCTCAAATTTGGAGTCTGATTTTTGGGGGCTTCCCGGGGGAAGCCCTGAAAGGTGTTTCCTGATGGTAAAGGGTTGCCTTCTTTATCCCTGGTAGATCTACATTCATTGGTCCAATGCTGTCCCTTGCCACACCTTCTGCATAATCCAGAAGGCAATAGCCTTCTGTTCAAATTAAACCTAGATCAGGCATTATTTCCAAGAGTACCTTGTGTACAATTCCATCTTATATGGCCTTGTTTACCACAGTTGAAACAAGTGATGCCTTGGTTCCTCACCCTAACATTAGCAATGACTTGGCCTACCCAATTCTCCTTGTTGCAATGGAGAGATTCAGCATTGATTGCATATTGAATCCATTCTTCTATAGGTGTGGTTCTGATATTTAAAGGCATAAGCATTCTTCTACATTCCAGATTAGCATGATCAAAGGCAAGAGAAAGTATTAATTGCTTTCTAACTCCTGGATCTGATATTGCTCTATGTACAGCCATAGTAAGCTCCATAGAAAATTGGTATAAGGCTCTTTTAAGCCTTGTTTGACCTTAGTATAAGGCTCAATTTTTTGACCTGGGTCCAAAATCTTTTCCCAAGCATTCAGTGCAGCAGTACATCATAGTAATAAAGTATGCTCATCATAAGTAGTTTGTGCCTTCACATCAGCAAACATGCCTTCACCAAGGATTTGGTCCTGAGAAGCAAAGAAACCCCTAATTTTTCCTTGTTCTAAGGTCCTGGCCTCCTCTCTAAACCAGCTTCTCCACTGCAAATTCTGATTTTGGTCCAAGACAGCAGCCCTTAGCTGCATCCAATCAATTGTTGAATCGGATTTTTGCTGACCATGAATTGAGAAACTGCTTTACGTAAGTAGAGTGTATACCATGCATTGATATTGCCTCTTTAAAATCCTTGATGTCTCTCATATGTACTGGCTCATAACTATACTCTACATATTTTGAAGCTCCCCCAGATGCTTTCTTTGTCTGAACAGTAGCCGGGAACAATAGTGGTGGTGAAGGGGGTAGTCCTGTCGTGTTTACCACCTTAGGTAGGGTTTCTCCAGTACCATAATATCCCATTGGGGGTTGACCTGAACTGTTCTGAGCATAAGATGCATCACTACCCCTTTCCAGTATTGCAATATGGTCCTCCCATTCTTGGATTTTGGATACTATCAGTTCCCATTCTTGGATTTTGGATACTATTGGTTTCCATTCATGGATTTTGGATAATAATGGCTTCTATTCCTGGAGTTTAGATACTATTGATTTTTCTAGAGCTTGATTTTCCTGATGAAGTAGTCCTTCCAATCACTGAACCAGCAATTTTTTGATCCCCATCATTAACATAATTAATGATTTTCTTGTTTTCGTCATTTACATAGAGCCTATATTTTTCTTGTACAGTGTTATCCATATATATCCAAAGAGGAAGCCTTATCTGAAAGCTTGTTGTAACTAATTTCCAGAGTATCAATCTTATCTGCCATTTTAGTGTTTGAAATTTCCACATCACATATCCTAGACAGCAACTGTTGATTTATATTTTTTACCTCCTTAACCTCATTCACTATTTTTTGTGTTTGATATTTCCATATCACATATTTTGGACAGGAATTGTTGATTTCCAATCTTCACATCTTTAACCTCATCTGCTATTGCAGCATTCAAAGTTTCCATATCACATAATCTGGACAGCAATTGTTGATCTCCATATGTCACCTCTTTCATCATTCTCTTATTTTGAACCCAAAATAGAGAAACAAGCCAAAAAATAGTAGGACTGGGGTATTGAAGCCTTGAAGTTATTCATTCAAAAATTTGTTAATCACCATGGAAAAATATGACCTGAAGTCATTAATAATTATCAGCCATTGCTGATAATTCAGGTATAATGACGTTTGGTCCACAGGTGTCACAATAGCGTTCAATGCACTGCTCACTATATGGCAGATGCAGAGACTCTCAGAAGCAGGAAGCTACCTACAGACCCTACCTAGTCTTGAAGGGCCCAAGGCAGGCAGAATACAATCCTTAGAAAAAGCAAAATCTCACAAATTAAGACAGGATGGCAATCACAAAATACAAGGGTTTTAGTTTCCTTTGTTTGCTGCGAGTGTGCAGTGGAAATTACAGTTGCCTGGGTCACAATCAGTGACCACGTGGGCTGGCTGGGGGGGTGGTGTGCACGCACTTTAAACTCAACTACTAGGTCTAGATAGGTGGAGCCATCGTACAGGCAGGCAGTGGCAGGCCAAGCAGATGTTGGACCATGCCTGCCCGCTGCGCCAGCAGGCAAGGTGGGCACGTGCCATGTTGGTAGGCCGAGCAGGCAGAAAATCATGCCTGTGTGCTGGGCCGGTGGGCCAAAAAGCATGCCTGTGCACTGAGAAGGTGGGCCAAAAACCGTGCCTGCGCTGGATTGGCGGTCTGGAAACTGCACCTGCATGCTGAGCTGGTGGGCCCAAAACTGCACCAGGCAAGCGAGAGGGAGCTTTAAGCCCAGGCACTGGAGTGCAAGCTCCCAAAACTGAACAGTCTGTATGTCCCCTGCCCTCTTACAGTTTTCAAAACACAAAGGGGCCCCGTATACCCGAGGGCAGAGGCCCAAGGACATTGGGTGCCAGATGATGGTAGAGTTTTACTTACAAGGCATCAGTCCAAGATTAATATTTATTAAAATATAAAATAACACTCACAATACAGATAACAGTGTATAGTGGCACCTGAACAGGGACTAGAGTATCTGAGCGATGGACAAGCAATGGACGAGTGATGGATGGACGATGGATTCCACACTGATCTCTCCAGTAGCCAGGAACCAGGAACAACCACTCCCAGGGTCCCAGCAGCCCCTTATCAATGGGGTTGGCCACACCCCCTCCAGGAACCTGGGACCCTGGATAAGCATCTTCGGACCTTATCAGCTGACACCTGAATCCCACCACAGGACAGCTAAGACAATGCTTTACAAACAAAACGAAACAAGACAAAACAACAACAACAAAAAACCCTGTTAAGTTTCATCCTCCCTGATTTCAACACACAGATATAGTAATAAAAACAACATGGTATTTACTTAAAATCATATAGGCGTACCAATGGAATAAAATTGAAGATCCACAAGTAAATCCACACACCTATGGACACCAAATTTTCAACAAGGAAGCCAAAATTATACGATCTAAAAAACAGCATTTTCAACAAATGTTATTGGTCTAACTGGATATTGACATGAAAAAGAATGTAAAAAGATTCATACCTACCATGCTACACAAAACTCAAGTCTATCAAACACATCAACATAAAATCAGATACACTGAACTAAATAAAAAAGAAAGTGATCTGAACTAAATAAAAAAGAAAGTGATAAATAGCCTTGAACGCATTGGCACAAGAGACAACTTTCTGAATAAAACATTAATAGCACAGGCACTAAAATGGACAATTAATAAATGGAACCTCATGAAACTGAAAAGTGTCTATAAGGCAAAGGACACTGTCATAGGACAAAATGACAGCCAACAGAGTGGGAAAATATCTTCAACAACTCACATCTGACAGAGGATTGGTTTGCAAATATATATAAAGAACTCAAGAAACTAGACATCAAAAAAAAAGAACATTCCAATTTTAAAATGAGGTGTGATCTAAATGGAATTCTCAACAGAAGAGTCTCAAATGGCAGAGAAACACTTTAAAAAGTATACAACATCCTTAGCCATCAAGGAATAAAAACAACTCTGAGATTCCATCTTACACCTGTCAGAATGGCTAGGATCAAACCCACAAATGACAGCTCATATTGGAAAAGATGTGAAGCAATGGATCACTCCTCTATTGCTGGCAGTAGTGCAATCTTGTACAACACCTTGGAAATCAACATAGTGGTTTCTCAGGAAACTGGAAATTGATTTACTTCAAGACCCAGCTATACCATTCTTGGACATTTACCCAAAGGATGTTCAATCATACCCCAAGGACACTTGTTCAACTATGTGCATAGCAATTTAATTCATAGTAAACAGAACCTGGAAACAACCTAGATGCCCCTCAACCAAAGAGTCAATAAAGAATATGTGATACATTTACACTGCTAGCATGCTTACTAAAAAATTTCACTGTTATTATGTCATTGACTTGTGAATAGCTGTTTACCAGACTGTGGAGATGGAAGGGTGGCTATTCTGAACATTTGCATTCAGTACTATGCTGGTGTGCCCAGTTTAAAAAAACAACAGAATCATGAAAAAAATTAGAATCCGAAACTGTCTTTATTCAATTAAGATAAGTTAATCTCATGGATTAAAAATGACTAGAATTAATGAATGGATTCATCAAGATCTCATGCTGTAAGTTTTAAACTGCAAAAAAAAATTATTTATGTCGCACAGTAACAAAGATTTAGAAAATAATTAACAATGCAGAATATCAAAAACATAAAATCTTCCATAACAAACATGGCAAAATATGTGTAATACTTTATCCTATTTTGCTTATCTGTTGTGGAGATAAAACACTAACCAAACCCAACCTGAAGGATGAAAGAGTTTACATGACTAACAATTTATAGTCCATCATCAAGGTAAGTGAAGGCAGAAGTTGAAGACAGGAACCTGGTGCAAGAAACTGAAGCAGAGACTGTAGAAGAATGCTGCTTACTTGTCTGTTCCCTGGCCCTCTTTCAGCTACTATTCATTCACAGAACAGGCCCACCTGCCTAGGGATGGCACTGCCCACTGTCTGCCTATGGATGGCACTGCCCACTGTCTGCCTATGGATGGCGCTGCCCACTGCTGGGCTCTACTATATCAATTAGCAGACAAGAATATGACCCACAGACATGTCCACAAGTCAGTTCAATGGAGACAACTTCTCAGTTGGGGTTCCATGTTCTTAGGTGTGTAAAGTTGACAACTGAAACTATGACAAGCTACATGATTAAAAATATATGTAATCAGGCTGAAAATGACAAATAAGTGGAAATATGTAAGAATATCTGAATATATTAAGGTATCAGTTCTCCCGAAATTGACCTATAGCATCATCTACTATTTAAAAAGATGCTAGATAGACACATACGTACATTCATACATATATACATACATACATACATACATACATACATACACACATATATACATACATAGAAGCATAAATAGACAATATGGAAACATGAATGAATGTATACTAAATAAAAACCGAATATTTTAAAATTTACTAGTGATTATAAAATCCATATACAAATATGTGAAACAATCTACAAAAAAATTTAAAAAAAAATATAAAGCCAAGTAGTTATATCCTGTTACCCAAAGTTTTATTGCAAAAATACAATAATCAAAATGAGACCTGGGGAAAAACCAAGAGAAAATAGATAATTTAACAGAGTTACTACAGCAAGATATTTTAACTAATTTTCAGCAAAACAAAAAAGTAATTCAGGATAGAGAACACAATATTTTTCAATAAATGACAGTGGACAGCTGGCTATCCACTAGAAAATAGATAAACTATCTTTCGTTAATACCATACACCTAATTAACTCAAAGTAAAACACAGACCTAAAAAAAAAACTATAATCCTGACCTTTTTGAACAAAATATGAGAAAAATCTCTGTGATATATGGTTTGACAAATGTTTAATAAATAAAACAAAATTATAGTTTATTTAAAATAAAAACACCCAGATAACTTTGTGTGTATAAAAATCATACTCTTCTATTTATATGAACTGTATGCCGATAATCTTAAATGAGATAAGGAACCTAAAGTTACCAGCCTTCAATCAAAATGAAGGTATTGAAATGAAAATGTTATACTGTAACTATTATTTCATAAATGAATTATAAAAAGCAAAAGTATCTCCTTTTTTCAAACTTAATTTACATTAATTTATTCATTTAAAACTTAATACATTCTACTTAGTTTTTCAGATATTTTCTTTTTTATTTTTCCTTATCATTTTTTTCTTTTATTGTAAAACATTCTTTTCTCATACAATAATCCAAATTATAGTTTGTTCTCCCTCTGCTCCTCCCAGATCCTCCACATCAACCATCCCCTCCAAACCCACTCCCTTTCTATCTCCCATTAGAAAAGAATAGGCTTCTAAGAGGTAATAATCAAATATGACAGAATAAAATATAATAAGATGAAGCAAAAGTTATCATAATAGATTTAGGCTTGGCAATTAAATAGGAAGAAAAGAATCCCAAGAGCAGGCACAAGAGTCTGAGAAACACTTGTTTTCACAGTCAGGAGTCCCATAAAAATACTAAGCTAATAACTATAACACATATGCAAGGGGACCTTGTGCAGACATATGTAGGCCCTATGCTTGTGACCTCATATAAATCATGCTTAGTTGACTCACAGGGTTTCCTGATGTCCTCCATCCCCTCTGGATCTCACAGTCCTTCTACCTCCATTTTTGTAGTTTTCCCTAAGATCTGAAGAAAGATTTGATGAAGGAGTCCCCTATTTTTTCTTTCTCCCCAAAATGACTGTCTGTGAGTCTCTGCATCTGTTCCCATCTGCTGAGAGAGGAAGCCTCGCTGATGATGGATGGATAAGGCACTGATCTATGAGTATAGCAGATCTTTATTAAGACTTTCATTGATATTTTTTAGACCAGTAATTGGTTTTACCTGAGGTCTCTGGTCTCTTTAGTCTCTGGTTCTTGGCTACTCAAGCAGTAGTGTGGTATTTAGGTAAAAATCATTGTTTGGCTATTTCCCCTTCTCTCCTTTTCAGCTGAGGACTCTGAGGCATTCAGTCTGAGGATTCAGTCGTGGTGATGTTTGTCTAGTGGCTTATTCCTCTCTTCCCCCGATCTTTCATCTTTACTCCAATATCAGGCTTCTGGTTTTTATGGCAGGACTAATTAGGATTTGTGAGACATTTTCTTTTGCTAGCCTGTAGAGTACTTTCCTGTGCCAAAGATACTACAACATAGGAATGAAGGCTCCCAGCTCACTTTTTAGTGTTCAGTGAGTTGTATGGGTGTTGTCTTCAGTAATGCTATCCTCCCCTGTCAGTTTGTGAAGAGCAAACCTTTGTCTTAGTCACAGCCTGGGTTGTTTGGGAATTTCCATTGTATCCCTGTAGCCAACAACTTAGCTGAATGTATCCTGGTCTCATCACTGGAAGCCTTGCCTTGCAACAACTGATGGCCAGTTGAGATTCTGTTACCCTCCCCCCTCACTAGGAGTCCTTATTAGGATCACCTTTATAGATTCCAGAAAGTTTCCATTGTACTAGGTTTCAACACTATCCCTGAAATGCCCCCCAGTTCCAGATATCTCTCCACAGACTCACTTTACATCTCCCCACCACCTAATCACTCCTCCTGTTCCAACCCACCCCCAGTGTGCCCACAGAGTCTATTCTATTTTCTCTCCCTTGTGAGATCCATGTGTCCCTCTGAGACCTACTCCTTCTTATTTAACTTCAATGTCAGTCACCAAATAAAACTATTAAAAATAAAATGACATACTGTAACTATTATTTTATACATAAAATTCATAAAGCAAAAAAATCTCATAATGAATACCAGTTCTTCAAGCCTAACTAATAAATTTACATATTTATTTTAACCTAATGCATTCTATTTCCTTCTTCAGATTTTGTAGAAGAAATAGAAATGTTTCACTAAACATTAAATTTTCTAAAGTAAAGCTTGTTAACTGTCTTTGTATTTTCTTAACAGGATGATTCTATACCTGCCAGAATTAGGAATTCTAAGGGGAAGGGAGAGGGGGATGGAGATGGAGAGGGGAGAGAAAGTGCCACTCTCATTAAGGTCTCTCCTCAGTTAACGTTCTTTGGAACTATCTCTCAGATACACCCAGAGGTGTGCTTCATCAATCTGGTGACTTTCTAACTCATCAAGTTAGCATTCAAGATTCAATACACTGGATATCGGAAAACAATAATTTAAACAATGTTTGTGAGAAAACTTGAATGTTTCTTGGTTTATTCACTAGACACTGATATTTTTAATTGTTTCATGGGGGGCTTTGGATTAGTCTTAGAGATCTTATCCTTTAAATAATACTTTTAATGCGGTTACTGGGGGGAATACATGAGAACCAAGACAGAACTGAGGGCTGAGAATTGAAAAGTTGGCATCAGACAGCTTTGTTAAAGGCAGACCTATCTCGGCCAGGAATTTTCCTTCTACACATATTAAACTCAAAGGCAATTGAACAAAAGTCAGAGTTGACTTGTAGTTTTGAAAGCACCAAAAAGGGTGATGATAAAAACCACTAGTGAAAAATTCAAGCATTCAAGCTTGGCAAAGCTGAGTTTCTCCCAATTTACCATGTGAGGAGTGAGAGTAAGAGCTAAACATAAGTTATTAATAGTCTAAAACTCTTCCTTCTTCCCACACAAGAGCGGACGATAAAAAAAATTCTAATTAAAATTAGAGAAATTAAAGAATAAAACATCTTCCCAGATTTAGTCAATTCCCAATGGGGCTGAAGCACAGCTAATTAAAAGGTAAGTGAGCTTCATCCTAAAAACAAGCCCAGTTCTGTACTCTCACAGAGCCAAGATGTATGAGAACTGAGATCGGACGAGGGTAATGAAAGGCTCTCTCCTTTAAAGTACCCCATTTCTCACACAACAAATGAACAATGCATTCAGAAGTTCACTATTTAATAAGCTTAGAGATATAAGTGTCACTGCATAGTCTCCTTGAAAGGCTCAGTGTCTTCTCATCTCCCATTTTGTTCCTTTCATTGACTCTTTTTCTCTGTTACTGACACTATAAATGTTGATCCAATAGCAACATTCATGATTGGCGCTCTTGACATAGAAAGGCCATGAGGATTACACAACTAATGTATGTGTAAGAAGGACTTTTTTGCATGTGCAGATTTAAATACATACAACATAGATAATGGTCAACCTATACACCAAGAAAGCAACTTTGACTTTTTAAAGGAAAAGTACAAAGTCTTAATTTGATAGTCCTACTTTTACATATTTCTTCAAAAGTATACTTTCAAGATTTATATTATTAAGACATGATGTGCCTTCTTATTTCATTAAGCAAAGAATACAATGCTAGAGAAGATAGACTATTTAGGTTAATTAAAAAGTATTTTATATTTGGAATATTTTCAATTATGCTAAAGCTAGCAAATATGTAAATCAGAGAATGGTGGTCTGGCATGGATATACATGTTCATAATGTGTAAATACTTCAAAATCAAAGATATGGAGCTTTTCAACAAGTAATAAAATAATCTATCTACTCAAGACACATATTAGAAGTTAATAATCAGTTTTATTATAATAAAGTTACTTAGAGCTTCAATATAATAGAATATGAAATTCCCAAGAGTGCTTTTTTTACTTTTCCATTTTATGTTGCTTTATGAATTTGATAGTGTAATGTTTACATAAATAATTTAATCATAGTTTAATATGTCTTAGCCTGTTATCACTATAATAAACATCATTTTGATGACTTCATCTAACTTTGGCTGAAAATGTTTACAACCATAAACTCATAGCTAAACTAACAATAAAACACTAATACAAGAGAGAATATTATTAGAGCATGAAACCAATTTCTTGCCTTTGGAGTCATTAACTTTTGTTACCATGAGTAGACATATATACAAAAGAAACACATGTAAATAAGTACAAAAGATAGTATAAAATTATGAGTGTCATAGCACAAATAAAAAATTTTAATTTGATGATAGCTAAAATAAATAGAAAATATAATATATAAAAGGTCAGAAACAAAGGGAGAAGCATTCTAAAAGCCTTGAAATGGAGAAACACACTCTTCTTCAAGTATCTACACTCACATAAGTGAAGTAAGCATCAAAGCAAAGCCTAAGCCCTGTAGAAACTCACAACTGGTTAGAAGTGGAAATCTGTCTTACCTTCTGTCTCATGACAAGACCATCTTTCTTCTTAGATTTACTCACTGCTTTAAAACCATCAAATTTCACTCTCTGAGGTAAACATAAGTTAATTTAGAATAAAGTGTTCAGAACACTGTTGCTAAGACTCTTGTAGGAATTCTCTGTAGGAATTACTGGTTTTGGAGGATGTTGCTGTTCCCTGACCAATTTTTTGACACAAAGAATTTATCTAAAATTGAAGTCTACAAAGTAAATAAATAGTACTACTACTACTACTACTAGTACTACTACTACTACTACTACTACTACTACTACTACTAATAATAATAATAATAATAATAATAATAATGATACTTCAACCTATACATTGGATTTGATATGTTTTTGATATATTCAAAAATCTGGATCCATCTCCACTTGAAAACCTGCCTTTGGACACACTGCACACTCAGCCCCACCTTTAGCCAGAGCATCCTCAGCAGCTTCCACTGAAGCCACCTCCATCTTCTCTTGCTGTTACCACTGCTGCTGTGATCACCTGTCCCTCTCATCCTTTTTTCTCCTCCAATTCCTGCTCTTCTTCCCCCTTTTCTGGCTCCTCTTGCCCTTCTGCTAAAAGCAGAGCCATAGGCAGCAGCTTCCTTTCTCCTGCTGTGAAGTGGATGGGACCAAAACAATAGATGCTGTGTAACCTGATAAAGAAGGGACTAAACCATAAATCCTAACCAGCTGTGAGGCCTGTGAGCAACTACAATGATCTGAATGGCAACAGGTCCCTGAATGTGATCCTTCTCCCAATCACAGTGGCACCCTGTGGGCACTTCTGCTCTCTACCACCTTTCACTGGACCTTGTATCCTAGAAGTCCCACTCCATCCCCCAAACCCACTCAACACCCAGACTCAGCTGCTCCCTGAGACACAGACTTTGCCAGCTCAGTCACAAGAGCTCCAATTATAGGCCAAAAGGCAGGACACCTCCCCTTATCAAAACCTGTAGCTTCCAAGCCCCACTCAATCCCCCAAACCTACCTATTCACTGGAGACACAGAGTTCAATGGCTCTGTTTTCAACAAGAGCTTTTTATTGCACCAAGAGTGGTTGCTGGACAATGAACAGTTGCTTGAGACACATACAATGCTAGCACCAATTGGAGAAAGAAATGAGTAGACTCCAGTTCAAGAATACATTCAACAACATAAGAACAATATGGTACCACAAGAACCTAGTGATTCTATAGCAATGAGACCTGAACATTTCAACACAGAAGAAAAGGATGAACTTAAAAATAATTTGTAGGGATATTATGTTGTTCCACTGTAAATAATTGTCCCTGCCTAGAGTTTAATAAAAAGCGCTGATTGGTCAAAGGCAGACAGGAAGTGTGGGTGGAGCTACCAGAGTAAGGAAACTTTGGGAATAGGAAGAACAGAGCAGAATGTCAGAGAGAAGCCAGAAGATACAGAGGACAACTATGCTGCTGTGAGAAAAGGTACCAAGCCGCATGGCTGAACAGGATAAGAGTCATAGGTTAGATCAAGGGTAAAGAGTTAGCAAGTTATATGCCTGGGCCTTAGGCCGATCCGCCTAAAACTACTGTAAGCATCTATGTGTCTCTGCAGGTCTGTGGGTCTATAGGCCTAAACCTAGGGGCTAGGCCTGAAAGTCTAGGCCAGAAACCTCATACTACAATAATTTTATAAAGATTATAGAAGCCTTTAAAAATAGAAATACTCCCTTAAAGACATAGAAAAAAAGACAAACAAAAAATTGGAAGAAATAAATAAATCCCTTAAAAGGAACCAAGAAAAAGCAAACAAACAAGTGAAAACAAGCACGGAAACAGTTCAAGATGTGAATCTTGAAATAGAAGTCATAAAGAGAACATAAACCGAAGTAATTCTAAAGATGGAAAATCCTAGTAAACAAACAGGAAGTACAGACACAAGCACAATCAACAGACTGCAAGAGGTGGAAGAGAGAATCTCTGGCACAGAAGATACAGGAGAAGAAATAAATTCATCATTCCAGAAACAAAAATAAAGTGAAAAAGTCATAACACAAAGCATCCAGGAAATCTGGGACACCATGAAAGACCAAACCTAAGAATAATAGGAATATAAAAAGATGAAGAAGAGGAGGAGGAGCTCGAAGGCACAGAAATATATTCAACAAAATCACAGAAGAAAACGTTCCCAACATAAAGAAGGTAATGCCTATGAAGATACAAGAAGCTTACGGAACACCAAATAAAACAGACTCACCCTCCAAAATCCACTCTCCATATAAGAATCAAACCATAAACATACAGGATAGAAAAGAATATTAAGAGCTGCAAAGGGAAAAGGACAAATTACTTATAAAGACAGACTCATCAGAGTAACACTCTATTTCTCAGTGGAAACTATGAAGGTCAGAAGGTCCTGGACTAAGAGCCGGCCAAGCAAAAGTTTTACACCCAGCAAAACTCTCAATCACTGTAGATGGAATAAACAAGATATTGTATTAAAAAAAATAGATTTAAACAACACCTACCCACAAACCCAGCCATACAGAGAACATTAAGAGGATAACACTAACCTAAGAAACTTAGATACATGAAACTTATATGAAGCACAAGAAACAGAAAATCCCACATCAGAAAATCCCAAAGAAAGAAAACATATGCACATTACCACCAAAAAATAACAGGAATTAGCAGTCACTGGTCATTAATAATTCTTAATATCGGTAAACACAACTTGTTACAATGTGTTTTTCTCGGCCCAGGGCTGCCAGAGGCCCAGACCCACAGACCAGCAGCCCCAGACCCCTTAGCCACCTACAGCTACTTAGGCTCCCAAAAATGACTCAGACACTTATATTAACTTCATGCTGTTTGGCCTATGGCTTAGGCACATTGCTAGCTAGTTCTTACATCTTAAATCAACCCATTTCTATTAATCTTTCTGCCATGTGGCCCGTGGCTCACCTGTGTTCCTTACACATTGCTCCTTTGGGCTTCTGGCTCAGTCTCTCTCTGACTCCGCCCTGCTCCTCCTACCTATTCTGATTCCTCCTCCTAATTTTTCTATGGTGCCTGTCATGGGCCAAAACAGCTCCTTTATTTAAAGATTGCTATTCACAGCATACAGAAAGACATTCCCACATCACTTCCTCTTTCTGTCTAATAAAAAAGGAAGGTTTCAAGTTTAACATAGCAAAATTACATATAACAAAACAGTTATCAAGCAAGAATTACAGTTACGGCACATAGTCTATTTGTATTTAGCAAACTTAAAGAAAATACTCTTATCATCTATCTTATCTTTATGAGTCTAAAGTTTTATATCTAATATATTTTTCAAATAACTAAGAAAAACTATACCTATAAGTATTTAATCTTTAACTACATCAAAGACCACAGAAGGATATTTTACCCAAGTAAACCGGAAGTTCAAGCAACTTCCAAAATCTAGAAATGACAGAGATGACACCTATCTGCCTGGATAGTCATCCAATGTTCTTTTATAAAGTTGGGGCATCCCTCTTTAGGCTATAGGCCCAGAGTCTCTTTTTATTTCAGTGAAGCAGGAAATCTGCTCTGTCCATTCTGGCACAGTTTATCAGTCACTTCTCCTCAAGTCCTGAAGAATGTCTGACAGTTTTCTCTGCAAAGCAGGAACCTGAATGACCATCTCGGCTTGTTCTGCCAAAGTTCAGAGGTCACCTTCCTATGGAACTTGCATGTCCACTTTTAACAACATATTGTCAAGCAGTCAATATAAGAACAGTTTCATGTCCAGTGCTAACCATTGCCACAAAGAAGCTAATCTCCACACTGAGTTTCTTTGATGTCCATTTTTCTCTTGAAGTAAGTTAGTGTTGTCAGGAGAAAATCTGTCTCACTGTCTAGAAAAGTCTAAGTTCTCAAAATATTTTAAATGCCATATTTTGTAGGTCTTAGAAGTCTTTGGAGATTACCTATCTAATTGAAGTATATTTGTATACCTAAAAATCTTATCTAACCTAACTATAAGTTTGATTAACAAAGGTGACTATTAACCAGCATTTCTTAATTATACATTACAATTTTAAACCAGTTACATGAACATCATACCATAAACAAGAGTAGAAAAATATATTCAGCACAACAAAATTGACCTTTAATTTGCATCAGTAAACCAAAGTCCCTGCCAATGTAAACATTTTGAGATTAACATCTGATTTTCTGATCTAAGTAAATGTAATAATCTAACTTTTTAAAAAATCATTCATATACCATATTCCCTTTCTCTTCTTAGAAAGAGATTGACTATGACCATTAACTAGTTATAATGAAAACAAACATTTAGAAACAATATTTTGGGAATTTGGACGTAGTTTTCCATTACTACTTCCTGCTGATTAAGGGGCGTTGAAAATCTCACGGTTCTTGAGACTGGATCATAGTCTGTAGCCCTGAAGCTGATATGGCCATCTCTTCCCATCAGAGGTTTGTTCAAGGGGTCTTGGTTGATGAAACCATATTTGCCTGGAAGCCATCCACAGGTTCTCATCTTCTGTGGAAACAAAAGCAGAACCCTTCCAAAGCAATAAATCCTTAGACACAAATTTTAAAATCAAGACACCTGTAAAATATATATTCTTGTTTAACTTAGTAGCCTTTGCATGCAATTCATTGTCTTTCTGCAATTAGCTCATTAACAGTTAAAAAAATTAAAAGAAAACACAATAATAACCAAAATCCAGATTTTGTGTCTATTTTCCATCTTTACGTGGCTTATTATATTTTTATTGAGACTGTGCCAGAAGCCCAAAGGAGCAATAGGTAAGGAACACAGGTGAGCCACGGGCCACATGGCAGAAAGATTAATAGAAATGGGTTGATTTAAGATGTAAAAACTAGCTAGCAATGTGCCTGAGCCATAGGCCAAACAGCATGAAGTTAATATACGTGTCTGAGTCATTTTTGGGAGCCTAAGTAGCTGTAGGTGACTAAGGGGTCTGAGGCTGCAGGTCTATGGGTCTGGGCCTCTGGCTGCCTGGGACCAAGAAACCACTTTGTACCAATAACTCCTCTACAAAAAGACACAGGCTAAAAGATTGAATATGAAGAAAGAATTCATCTATCCATCTTATATGCTATTGCATATAAGAAATACAACTCAACTTCTTAGACAAAAACTACCTCAGATTAAAGAGCTAGAAAAGACTTTCCAATCAAATGGACTTAATAAGCAAGCAAGTTTAGCTATCCTAATACCGAACCAAACAGAATTCAAACTAAAATCAAAGAGATCATAAAGAACATTACATCAAGACGATGTCTCAAACCTAAACATCTATGCTCCAAATACAAGTTCACTCACAAACATACAAGAAACATTAATAAAGCTTGAATCACAAATCAAACGCCACACACTCACAGTGGGAGAGAGATTTCAACACTTCACTCTCACCAATGGACAGGTCTGTCAAACAGAATCTTAACAAAGAAAATAAGGGATCTCACTTATGACTCAAATGAACTTAATACATACATGTACATAACTTTCCACCCAAACACAAAAGGATATACCTTCTTCTCAGTACCCCACACTCAGCTATAATTGACACATAATCAGCTATAAAGCAAATATTAATAGATACAAAAAATAGAATAACTTCTTGTCTCCTGTCAGACCACCCTGGCCTAAAGTTAGAGCTCAACAACAACACTTAAAAATCTCATGGAAACTGAACTGCCAATGGATCAAGAAAAAAATAAAGAAAGACATTGAAGACTCCCTAGAATTCAATGAAAACAAATTTACAACATACTCAACCTTATGGAACACAATAAAAGCAGTGCTAGGAGGAAAATTCATAGCACTAAGTGCCTACATAAAGAATTTGGAGAAAATGCACACAAGTGACCTAACAGCATACCTGAAAGCTCTAGAACAAAAAGATTCACACTCAAGTAGAAGGAATATAAGGGAGGAACTAATCCAACTCAGGGCTGGAATCAATATCACTGAAACAAAAGGAATAATTCAAAGAATCAGTGAAGCAAAGAGTTGTTTTTTTGAGAAAATCAACAAGATAGACAAACCCCTATTTACCTAAATAAAAAGCAGAGACAATATCTAAATTAACAAAATCTAAAATGAAAAGGGAGACCTAACAACAGACAATAAGGAAATCCAGATAATCATTAGGTTATACTTTAAATCTGTACTCCACAGAATTGGAAAAATCTAAAAGTAATTGGCAATTACCTAAATAGGTACCACTCAAAAAAAAAATAAATAAAAAAAAAATAAAAAAACAAACAAACAAAAAAAAACCAAACAAACAAACTCAGACCAGATAGATAACTTAAATATGTCTATAAGCCCTAAAAACATTAAAGCAGTTATTAAAAGTTTCCTAACCAAAAAAGTTCTGGTCCGGACTGTTTCAGTGCAGAAATATATCAGAATTTCAAAGAAGAACTAATACCAATACTCCTCAAATTGTTCTACACAAAAAAAAAGAAACATAGCTAAACTCTTTTTATGAGGCTATAGTCATCCTGATAACAAAACCACACAAAGACACAACAAAGAAAAAAATTACAGACCAATTTCCATAATGAACATTGATGCAAAAATATTCAGTAAAATACTAGCAAATTTAATCTAAGAACATATCAAAAAACCATTCACCATGATCAAGTAGGCTTCATCCTAGAGATGCAGGATTATTGAACATATTAAAAAATATGTCATGTCACTCACCATATAAACAAGCTGGTAGAAAAAAATGAGTGATCATCTTATTAGACATTTAAAAAGCCTTTAATAAACTCCAATACTCCTTCATGATAAAGGTCTTTAAGAGATCAGGGATACAGGAACATGACTAAACATAATAAAGGCAATTTACAGAAAGCCAACAGCTAACATCAAGCTAAATGGAGAGAAACTCAGTGGTCCCACTAAAATCAGGAACAAGACAAGGCTGTCCATTCTCTCCATAACTATTCAATGTATCACTTGACGTTCTAGCTACATCAATAAAACAGCAAAAGAAGGTCAAGCGGATACAAATTGGAAAGGAAGAAGTCAAACTTTGACTATTGGAAGATGATATGACACTATTATACAAAGGTGACTTAAAAATTCTTCCAGGGAACTCCTAGAGCTGATAAACACTTTCAGCAACATGGCAGGATACACTCTTAACCCAAAGAATCAATATTCCTCCTACATACAAATGTTAAACAGGCTGAAAAGGAAATCAGGGGCACATCAGCTTCACAATAGCCTCAAATAACATAAAATATCTTGGACTAACTCTAAACAAAGAAGTGGAAGTCCTGTATGACAAGATCTTTAACTTATTGAAGAAAGAAATTGAAGAAGATATCAGAAAATGGACAGATCTACAGTGACAATCTTATCAAAAGCAGATTCAATGCAATTTCCATCAAAATCCCAACACAACTCTTTATAGACCTTGAAGGAACAATACTAAACTTCATATGGAAAAACAAAAAACCCAAGATCACCAAAACATCCTGCTCAATAAGAACTTCTGGTGGCATTACTATCTCTAACTTCAAGCTCTATTATAAAGCTTTTGACATAAACAGACACATAGAAGAGAACATGAGGGGACAGGATGGTAGAGTTTGGGGAGGGACTGAGAGGGAGAAAAATGAAAGAGATATTTTAATAGAGGGAGCCATATTGGAGTTAGGGAGAAACTTCTAGGAAATTCCAAAAACTTCATAAACATGACCAACCTAAGACTCCAACCAATAGTGAAGAGGGTGCCTGAACTGCCCTTTCCCTGTAATTAAGCTATGACCACCCTAATTGTCACTGAGTTTGGGGAAGAACTGAGAGAGAGAAAAAAATGAAAGAAATATTTTGATAGAGGGAGCCATGTTGGGGTTAGGGAGAAACCTGGTTCTAAGGAATTCCAGAAAATTCACAAACATGCTCCACCTAAAACTCCAAACAATAGTGGAAAGGGTGCCTGAACTGGCCTACCCCTGTAATCAAGTTAATGACCACCCTAACTGTCACAATAGAACCTTCAACCCTCAACTGATGGAAGCAGATGCAGAGATCCATAGCTAAGCATTAGCTCGAGCTCCCAATCCAGTTGAAGAGAGAGAGGAGAGATCATATGAGCAATGGGGTCAAGATTATGATCAGGAAACCACAGAGACAGCTGACACGAGATATTGGGAGCTCACTGACTCTGGACTAGGAAGCCTGCATGGGACTGAACTTGGCCCTCTGAATGTGGATGACAGTTGTGTGTAGTGGGAAATTTGTGGAGCCTCTGGCATTGGAACAAGGATGTATCTATAGTGTATGAACTGACATTTTGGAGCCTATTTCCTATAAAGGGATACCTTTATCAGCCTTGATGCTGGGGAGAGTGGCTTCGTCCTCCCTCAGCTTGACTTGCTGGACTTTGTTGACTCTCCAGGGGAGGCCTTTTCTTCACTGAGGAGTTGATGTGGGTGGGGTAGGATGAAGCTGGAGAGGAAGAGGAGTGGAAGACTGGGAACTATGTTTGGTATGTTTAAAAAACACTTAAATTAAAAAAGAAAGTCTACATTTGATTTTTTTCCAATTTATGATTTGTTAAATTCCTTTTTTTCTGCTATGCAAATTGTAAGATGAATTCTTAGTTTTTCTGATGGAAGGTTTTGACACATTTACTATTTGTTAATTTAATGAAGATACTTGATTTGGCTGGAGTAGGTTTGTGTTAGAAAGTAGAGAAAAACAATTTTGTAAAGGCAGACAGCAAACAGAATTATTAAGACAGAAATTTTGATAGAATAAATTTTAACAACTTAAGAGGCTAACTTTCATACTGTAATTTGATAATGGTATGTATTGAATGATTGAAGAGAGAGAATTAGGCACAATGATACTTGTGATACTCCCAAGTATGAATTGACATTACTTATCAAATGATTGGGAATGATGGTAGAGGACACAGAGGAGACAAAAATTCCTCATATGTTTCATGTAAGAACCATTTTGAAATAATTTCAATAACTTTTAAATGATCATTTGTTGAACTAAGAGAAGAGGACATCATTAACAGACACTTGAAGTAACTGATATGTTTAAAGTCCATGCAGAAAATACATAAAGAGGAGTTAGTCATACATTAGGACAAATGCATATTTATTTGCTTTCAAACTGGAAAGAGGAAAATGAGACACTCGACATCTATGCCAGGAAATCAGATGCAAAAACAGAATATCCCTGGCAACCTGAAACATCAGGGATTCTCACATTAGTAGGATTAAAGAGAGTGTTTATATGATTCAGGCAAATACATAAGTGGCTTGCTTAGTCCTCATACTCTTCCTTCATACAGTTACCAACCACTGGCAAAAACTGGGGAATTATATTTAAGAAGTCTCTGAACTGTAGAGATGGCAACAGACTATAGAACCACCTCAGGATGTAAGATAATCAAATGACATGGTGTCTGTGACTTTCCTTGCTGTTTTACATTTCTTCATCACAGAGGACTTTTCCAGGATGATATCTACATAGTTGTGTCAGGTGCTGGGAACTGGCAAATAAGAACAAAATAAATATGATAATAAATCTTTAAGTAATATCTGTACTCACCAAGAGGGTCTGGAGAAGGACAAACTGGCAACACATGTTATCAATATTTCCCAACACCTGCCAAACACTGATGGAAGAATCAGTGTTCCAGGAATCTTCTCATACATTGTATCCTGCTATACGTAAAGGTTTGCATCCTGCTATGATTTCTCCACCAACTATTTGAGCAAAGAGCTAATCATCTAGATACTTTGTGAAATAATAAAGATATGTTATATTCAACTTCCCTGGTATAAAGATATGTTCCCATTCCCCAGGTGACTGACCTTCTCAAACCAAACAAACAAAATACTCTATTTCCCATTCTGATGACTAGTGTGTCTTAAACTCACATGAAAAAAAAAAATGAAGAGGTACTAGAATTTAAGGCTAGCAATTACTTTGCTCAATCTTGCCACTGTCATATAATCTCCTTAAGCAAAACCCTGACCCCAAAAAAATTGTCATTAGAAAACTTGACATTTGAGGTTTCAATAGAATGGTTGGAGAAAGCAGAAAAAATGAGAATCCAAACAATAAATGCAACATTCTCTTGGAAAGCTCTATTAATGGAGACAAGAGAAGAAAACATGAGAGTGTAGAAACTGTTCACTCCAAAATGATGTCAGACAAAGATAAAGGTCCCAAAGAACGCTATTGTCACAAAAAACTCATGAAGGCAGTGATGACAAGTGCACCCACCAAGTGTCTGCCCACTAGCATGCAGAAAAGCCAAAATGCAGGCCAGGGAGAGCCAGCTGCAGGGTTTATCTGTACATGGCAGCTGATCTTTAATTAGTTCCGAATATGAAGGAAGAGTGGGTTTTAAAATGAGAAATGTAAAGAGACTAAAACATTCTGACAATAGCTGTCTCATTTTCAGTGGAAAACAGAGAAGTAGGCTGCTCTGACTAGCATTTCTTTCAGATTATATGCTCTTAATGGTTTGCTATAGCTGACTGTCTGAACTTTCTACAGAGAAAAATAAATGAGTAAAATTAGGCTCTTGGGAAAACTCCAATGCTGCATCTGAACTACACTTTACTGTTCCAATAATTAGGAGTAATTATTTCTGTGTAATTTTGACCTGAGAACCCAGCATTTCTGCCTGTCAAGAGGCAGCAGTGTGAGAAGCCCTGTTCTGTAGTGTAGGGGGCAGAGAAATCTTGGTGAAGAACCAGTGTTTTACCTACAGAAGGCGCATCATTCTCATGGAGGAATCCTAGATTACATTCCCAGGATGCCACCATGACCAGTCAGACTTAGGCTCAGGCTGTTGTTTCTATTCAGGATCCTGAAAAATGATTCAGCATTTGTGTCCATTTCTTTAATCCTTATACTCGTATTGGATTTTAGCACAGAATCTTTAGAAGAAGGCTCATCAACTAGATCATATCAAAATAAGCTAAGGATTGTTTTATTTATATTACTATTCAAGGAAGTTTTATATCTCCACTATTTTATCATAAACAATATTTTACCTGGGGAGCTCTCTTTTATTTTCAAATGGGTTACATAGTGACAATGTGGTTACTTTATTTTTTTATAAAGCTTTTTAAATTTTTTAATGTTCCCTTTGATTTTTTAAACTTTTCCATTTTGATAGTATCTTAATCAGTGCTAGAGTTTAGAATGATTTAGGCTGTTCCCTCCCTGTTGTCAAATGTTTGAGAAACTGCTTGAGAGAGACTTCAAAACTCATATGTTGTGAAGACTTTAAGAGGAGATTTAGGGCAGTAATTTTTACATGTGTGTGTATGTAAATATCATGTATAAGAGTAAGTCTTAGTGACATTACACACACACACACACACACATACACACACACATTTAGTAGTTCATCCTAAGTCTCTAGCTTGTGTCCTGGTTCCACTCTTTATCAATCAACATGAAATTTGTTATTGGAAATATGGGTGAAATTAATACCCTTGAGACATTTTTAAATGACTATTTTATTTGTTAGTTATACAGTTTTGGTCAAGATTTAGCTTCTAGTGAATGATGTGGACAAAGTAACACAATGTCATTTTGAGTGGAGCTTAGTGTCCCCAAGGGAACAGTACAATCTCCAAAGCTACTACATGGTGCTAGCCATAATCATTATTCTGTTTCTCCAAGAGTCATGAGTGTGTGTACTAAAAACCATCTAGTAACTAAAGTTTAATATAAGTGATAATTTTTTTTTACAAAGAACTAAGAGCAAATAGATGAAACTTCCTGGACACTATAGGACTGAAAATTTACAGCCAATGAAGGGAGTAATGAAGAAGTAGAAAAAGGAAGCTTCTCCCATAGGGTGGAGTCTCAGACTTCATTCAAGCAAATGTCTAGGTTATCCTGGTCAGAGTCCTCAAGCCATGTAAAACAAATATATATAAACTGAGGTGCTGACAGAAAGTTTTCTATGAAGCATTCCCTCGGGTTGCTACTGAATTTCATGAGAAGCTGGTTAAGGCATCAACTATGTCAGTGAAGAAAATACCAGCAGGAAAATCATCCAAAGATCATTACTGAAATTGTTTTAAGAAGTAAATTACAGTAAGTACCCTTGAAGTATATATTACAGATTTGGTGCTACAGAATTTAACTTTAATGTGCCACCTGTAGTGATTCTGAAGTCCCCAAAACCATATGATTAAATTATAAAAACTGACCTCCACTTGCTGTCCTTGATGCCATCTTGTATCCACCTAAGAAGAAAGTGGAAGCAAAGCTCTCCAGATATAGAAAAAACCTTTTCTTCCTTCAGTATCCCTCTATCCTTGTTAAGTTACCATTGTATCAGCTAGCAAGGAAGACACATGATCTGTTTTGTACAGGGAATAAAGGATCAATTTGGAGTAGAGAAGCTTTAAATTTATGACTTTAATTCACAATTAAGTATACAAATGAACAAACTAGTAATATATTTGCCTTCATGAAGTTCCAATACTTGATTATATGTGATCTGAAAATATGTATGAGACTCTCATATAGTAGGAATATGTAAACTCTATAGTATGAAAATTATTGCTGTGGGATAATGCTCTTATATACTATAAAGATTTGTCACTTGCACTGGTTTAGTAAAATGCTGATTGGCTGGTAGCCAAGCAGGAAGTATAGGCCAGGTGATCAGACTAGGACAATTCTGGGAAGAGGAAAGACAGAAACACAGTCTCCAGCCAGATGTAGAGGAAGCAAGATGAGAATGTTGGACTGACAAAGGGTAGCAAGCCATGTGGCAAAACATAGATTAAAAACTTACGTGTCACTTTAAGTGTAAGTGCTAGTTAGTAATATGCTTGAACTATTGGCCCAGCACTTACTATAATATTAAAACTCCAAGTCAATTATTGGTGAAATTGCTGCTGGGTATTTCAGAGTTTCTGCTGGGACAGAAACTTCTGACTACAAATAGTATTTTCTAGAAAATTGTGGCATTTTACATACATTGGGATAAGCAGAATTTACCTTTCCAGTTTAAGAACACTTAAAACCATTGTAACTTTATACAAGTAAAGTATTAGAAATCATAAACCATAATTTTCAAAAAATATTTTAATTTTTGCCTTGTGTGTATTGGTGGTTTGAGTGTATGTCTGTGTGTTGGTGTCAGAACCCCTGGAACTGAAGTTATAGACAGTTGTGAGCTTCCATGTGGGTTCTGAGAATTGAACATTGGTTCTCTAGTAGAGCAGCCAGTGCTCTTAACTACTGCTCACAAATCATTCTCAAATATGTTTACTCAACTATTGACTCTCTCCTTGTCTAGTGAGAGATACAAATCCCTGAACAGTTTCTTTGAGGTAGTAAGTCAATAGCAAATACACAGTGAGGCCTAAGTCCATGAAACATACAAGCCACCTAAATAGCTTTCTATAGCAAGGTGCAAATTCTCAACGATAGCAGGAAATGTACAAATTAACACAGTTGCATTATAATAAGAGTTTCTTGGTCATTCACATATTCTCTGCTTTCTGTATCAATAATAGTGACACTGGCATTTCTAACCTGCTCTTGGGAGCAACTTTGTGAATGTAGAAAAATCTTTTGCTTTAAGGACAATTAATTCTCCTGCCCAGATATAATTAAAATATGTCTACCTGACCAATGGACTACAAGAAATTCTAGCTGAAATATACTAAAGGATTTGTGGGTCTGTGGCTGTCTTTTCTGCTATTAAAGCTTTTTGATGTAGGAGAAGTGTTTCCCCTTTGCAGATGGAAGGGGTTGGAGACTGCATCTAGAAGCTGTGAAAACAGATTTGGCTGTCTTGTATATCCTTTCTAATATTGTTGCTATGGCACCCTTGTCTTAAAAACAAACTGGATTTTAGAAGGATTGGTGTTTCCTGAACCTTCCAAATAAATTTGACCTTGTCTAACTGCCATTGTTGCTAAGGCAAAGTTGGATTCAGGTATAATTGTAACTCCACACAGAGTGAATAATTTTTGTTAAATGATCCAATGTTCCAACATGGAAACAATTGTACAAGACCTAGAGAAACTTAAGCCAGCTAAAATCCTAGCATGAAGGAGGAGATGTGGGCATGAACTCCCAATCCTAGCTGAGGAGCTCCTGGCATAAAATAGCTTGTGGGATAGAGAAACTCTGTCTTCTTTAATGATGTGACCACTAGTAGTTGACTGCATTCCAGGGCAGGCCCCATTCCTGAGTGTATAGGGCAACAAAAGCTGGACTCAATGGGAAAAAGAAGAGAATTACTATTGTAATTACTGTTGTGTAAGGGATGTGGGGATTGGTTAGATATGGGAGGAATTTGAGGTGACCATGCTAAAAGTACAATGCAATTGTCAAAGAATTAATTTAAAGTATTATTTTTAAAAAGGATCCCAGAAATTTTCCATTTGGCCCTGCCACCCTCTTCTCCTGCTTGAAATTTCTCTATATCTGACAACTATTAACAAAATCCTATATCCAATTGTGCTGCCTTTAATATTTCTAAGCCACTAGCTTTTGTCATTTTTATCATAAAACTCAAATGATGAAATGTCTTCGCTCTGAGCTGCATTTTTCTTTTTCATGAAAAGTCAAATATTGAGAACCATTTGCGACAAATAATACTTATATTTCCCATCTTAGTTCTTCACCTATTGTATGCCAGTACTATCATTTAAGCTTCTTGCTGAATAACTAAAGAGTTCATTGGCTTTTCTAGGTTTTTGTGAAGGACACCCACCCTTCCTAATCAATACCAGTTTTAGTTCCATCTACACAAAACTGTGGCTCTCATTTTTAGGAGAGTATTTCTTAAAGCTGTACTTACAAGTGTTGAATTTAATGACAGGGAGTAAGTTGGGGCTTTTCTCAATATTATGTTATCTTGCTGACATTGAAATAATGATATTTATTCATTCTTAAAATAGTCATTTAGCCTATAATTTTGTTCCAAGCTTAAATGATAATTAGGTTTAGATTCTAGCTGATTAATCAGTTGCAATAGTCATTGTAATCAGACTAATTCCACATTCTAATTTCTAAAATAACTAAGTATAAAACTCATTGGTGATACAAAATGTAATGCAACTCCACACAGCTGTATCTTAAGGATGTGACAGAACCTGAGAAAAGAGCGGTGAAGTTCTAGACCCGGGATTGCTCTAGTTGGCAGGGTGAACATGGGTGAATGAAGCTAAAAGTGAGGCAGATCCAAGTCTCTTCCAATAGCTAACTTTATTCAGAGCATCAGAAAATTTATATTCTTGGGGTATTCTAAGGATTAGGCAAGGTCATGAGCGAGGTTTACATGAGTTTAGATGGTATACAGTCACACAGGCAATGCATACTTAGAAACATCTTTGAATAATAAATGTAAAATGACAGGTAATCTGAAGCACAACTCACCACTATTTACTAAACCTAGGAGGTGTACATTCCAAGAACAATCCATGTTATGGAGGAACAGGTTGCAAGGCTTTTGCCTTGTTTCCTTAAGGTTATCCACGTTCTCTCAGAATTTTCCTTACATAGCTTTATTCATGAAATGTGTTCTAACATAGGCCAATTTCTAAGGATAGTTCCATCCATAGGAGAGGAGGAAGTACTGCTATTAAAGAACAGACACGTGTATAACGTGCATGGATGTGTCCTGTTGATGATGGCAGAAGACTGAACTCAACACTACTCAATGTCCTCAATAAAACCAAACTACCCTGACTATAACTCTAAAAGTAACATATATCTGAGAGACAGTAACATTACCATCATCTTAGTTACATCATCTCCCTTATGAATTATAGTGAGCACAATATTTATACTTTTTATAATTCTTTCTACTCAGTCAACTTCCCCTTCTTTTCATTCCTAAAGCTTATTTAATTTGGTTAAACCATGAGGGCATACATTAGAGAAAATTGAAAATGGAGCTTTATAAATAAAGTGAGCCCGTAAGCTACCCTGAGCATAACTATTCCATTAAATAAATTATTATTGTAACATACTTCCATTTTTGTTAAATTATAAAAGGTAACATTCACTTTAAAGAAACAAACACATCCTGGAAGTTTAAAAAATAAGACATATAATACTATATAATTATCAGTATAAGCAAGTATTTTTTATCAATATTTCTAAAATAGCTGTGAAACTCTTTATCCATGAGTCTATCATTGTTAAAGGCAGTCACTTGACAGACATTTTAAAAATTTCTTTTCTGAAACGCAACAAAAAGTGAGTGTTTAATTGGTGGTATTGTTAGCAACTGACTCTAACTCAGTAGAAACACATCTTCATTTAGTATATTCAGCTTGCTCTTTTTTGTCATTAGGCAAGGGTTTGAGAAAAGAGAGACAACCAGGAAAGTGAAACCAAGTGTCCACTTTACATTAGATCAGTCTGAAGCAAACCCAGCAGAAAGACACTTCAAGAATTGTTCAACATCTTTAGTCATCAGAGAAATAAAAATCAAAACAATTCTGAGATACCATCTTATACCTGTCAGAATAGCTAAGACAAAAAACACAGATGACAGCCTATGCTGGAGAGGATGTGGAGCAAGGGGAACACTCCTCCATTCCTGGTGGGAATGTAAACTTGTACAGCCACTTTGGAAATCAGTCTGGTGGTTCCTCAGAAAACTGGGACACAATCTCCCTAAGGATCCAGCAATACCACTATTGGGCATATACCCAAAGGATACACATTCTTACACCAAAGGCATTAGCTCAACTATGTTCAGAGCAGCATTATGTGTAAAAGCCAGAACCTGGAAACAACCTAGATGTCCTTCACCTGAATAATGAATTAAAAAATTGTGGTACATTTACACAATGGAATACCACTCAGCAGAAAAAAAAAAAAAAAAAGTGTGATCCTGCAATTTACAGGCAAATGGATGTATCTGGAGAGTATCATCCTGAGTGAGATAACACAGACTCAGAAAGATAGACATGGTATTAATTTACTAATATGTAGATTTTAGCCATAAAGCAGAAGATAACCAGGCGACAGTCCACAAACCCCAAGCAGCTAGGTAACAGGAGGAATTTAAGAGAGACATCCATACATCCCTCTGGGAAGGGGAAATAGGAAAGATCTCTTAAGTAAATTGAAATCATTTGGAGAATGAGCAAGGGGAGTTGAGAAGAGATCATGAAAGAATTATTGTTACTTTTCAATACCGCATATTCTTCCTCACATAAACTATAAAGATAATTTGCAAGGATGACTACCTAGAACAAGCAGACTAATAGGGCATTTATAATATCTTTTTGACTTGGATTATCAGTTCTTCTACATGGAATTTAAATATGAATGAAAAATATTGTTGTCTCAGCTTTGAAATTTTATAGAGTGGAGAACCGGTTTCTATGTTTTCAAGGTACACTAACCTTTCTGTGATCAACACAATCAAAGACAAGCTCAAGTAGATACGCAACTGTTTCTCCCTGGAGAAGAATGGATGATAGAGAAGAACAGAAGTAGTGTATAGAAGGCATGCAATCCTCAGTCACAAGAACAGAGCACAGACCCAAAATTACAGTTTGAGAAAATTGTACACATCTCCATTCTCCCTAAATTCTGGGGGTATTCATAATTTGAGTTTGTAAGAAAATTATTAAGAATATGTCCATAGACTATGCACCTGTCTGTGCAATAATTATTTCAGAGTAAAATAATAATATTTTGAAGCCTTTTCTTCATCTAAGTTATAAAAATATCTAGACCAGTGGGTTGACAAAATAAACTAAAAGATTATTTTATTTGGTGCTTTGTTAAAGCAGTTCTCATTTTTAAAAAATTCCCCAATATAGGGTTAGTTCAATGCCTAACTCAATGTTATAGATCGACAAAAATATATTTTGGTCTTTTACTACCCTTCAGAAAAACTAATTTTCATGGGTAAATCTTCAGACAACCACACTTTTAAAACAAACCAGTATGTGCAAGTTAATATTTGGAAATAATTGAGATGTAAATATGCTGAATGCTCAGTAGATTCTATTCCATTGATGAGTTTATGTTTCAATCCTTCGCAAGTGGCAAAGGAAAATGTCCTTCCTAGGGATAGAAAAACTTTTGACCACCTACTGACTTGTCACTTTTGATTTAGTGACTTTTTCCCCAAGAAAGAAAAAAGCATTTTCTTTGAAACTCAGTGCATTGGCCTTTATACCAAATCCTAAGAAAATTCTGATCTTCTCAAATGACTGATAGATGATTAGACTCCCTGTGTGTTGCCAGATGAGTCGTGGCAGTGCCACAAACTACCCAAAGTCAAATCTAGTACTAACAAATATCTGATGGCCGCTGAGCACAAAAATTCTTCTTGGAAAAAAGTAAAATGATAGATTTTCTTTAAAAAAAATTCTAAGAATTTCAAACTATACACACTAAAGTCTCCATAAATACCATCATCCACCCTTTATATTGATGCAAAACAAGAAAGTGTTACTTTTAATTTACATGTTTTATTTTCTTGAAATAAAAATTTAAATTTCTCAATGTTCATTAGGCCTTGTTATATACTACCTGTGCTCATTGGCCAAGACAATTTCAGAGATTGATGTTTCACTAAACATGGTCAAAGCTACCAAAAAATCTTTCCATAACCAGCTGATAATTCTTCTTATGCTACCGAGATTTTTAATCTGTTATTTGACAAGAGGAATGATTTCATGCTGTATTTAAATACACTTTTATACCCCATCCTTGTTACAATGTGGTTTCTTGGTCCCGGGCAGCCAGAGGCCCAGACTCACAGAACCTGCAGCCCCAGACCTCTTAGCCCGCCGATGTTCAGGCCCCCAGAAATGATTTAGATGCTTATATTAAGTTCATGCTGTTTGGCTTATGGCACAGACACATTGCTAGCTTGCTTTTACATCTTAAATAAACCCATTTTTACTAATCTTTCTTGCCACGTGGCCATGGCTTACCTGTGTTCCTTACATGTTGCTCCTTTGGATATGGTATATGAAAGATTTTTTAAAAATTTGATTATTGAATTTACTTAGATCAGGAAATCAGCTGTTAATCTCAAAATGTTTTACATTGGCATGGACTTTGGTTTACTGATACAAATTTAAGTTCAATTTTTGTTATGCTAAATGTATTTTTCTACTCTTGTTTATGATATGATGTTCATGTAACTGATTTAAAATTGTAATGTATAATTAAGAAATGCGTGTTACTTAGATTTTTAGGTATACAAAGATATAACTCAATTAGATTGGTAACCTTCAAACACTTCTAAGACCTACAGAATATGGCATTTAAATATTTTAAGAACTTATACTTTACTAGATAGTGAGACAGATCTGCTCCTGGCAGCACCAATTTACTTCAAGAGAAAAATGGGCATGGAAGAAACTCCATATGGAGATTAGTTTCTTTGTGGCATCAGTTATCCACTGGACATGAACCTGTTATATTGACTGCTTGACAGTATGCTGTTAAAACTGGACATGTAGGTTCCATAGGAAGGTGACCTCTGAACTTTGGCAGAACAAGCCAAGATGGTCATTCAGGTTCCTGCTTTGAAGAGAAAACTGTCAGACATTCTTCAAGACTCGAAGAGAAGCAACTGATAAATGGGCAGAGCAGATTTCCTGCTTCACTGAAATGAAAAGAGACTCTGGGCCTGTAGGCTGAAGATGGATGCCCCAACTTTATAAAGGAACTTTGGGTGACTGTCCAGGAAGATAGGTGTCATCTCTGTCATTTTTGGATTTTGGAAGTTGCTTGCACTTCTGGTTTACTTGGGTAAATATATCCTTCTGTGGTCTTGATGTAGTTAAAGATTAGATAGTCATGAGTATAGTTTTTTTTTTTTTGGTTATTTTAAGGTATATATGAAACTTTAAATTCATAAAAATAAGGTAGATGATAAGAGTATTTTCTTTAAGTTTGCTAAATACAAATAGACTATATGTTATAACTGTAATTGTTGCTTGATAGCTGTTTTGTTATATGTAACTTTGCCTTGTTAAAATTGAAGCCTTCCTTTTTTATTAGACAGAAAGGGAGAAGTTATGTGAGAATGTCTTTCTGTATGTTGTGAATAGCAATCTTTAAATAAAGGAGCTGTTTTGGCCCATGACAGGCACCATAAAAAAAAAGTAGGAGGAGGCATCAGAGTAGGTAAGAGGATCAGGGCAGAGTCAAACAAAAGAAGCCAGAAGCCCAAAGGATCAACATGTAAGGAACACAGGTAAGCCACAGGTCACATGGCAAGAAAGATTAATAAAAATGGGTTGATTTAAGATAAAAAAGCAAGCTAGTAATGTGCCTGAGCCATAGGCCAAACAGCATAAAGTTAATATAAGTGTCTGAGTCATTTCTGGGGCCTGATCAACAGTGGGCAGCTAAGAGGTCTGGGGCTACAGGTCTGTGGGTCTGGGCCTCTGGCTGCCCGGGACCCAAGAAACTACTACAATGTAACACATCCTTGCTTTTGGTTACAGCTAATGAACCTTTATAGAGAAAAAAAAAAAAAAAAAGAATTTCTTCTTTGTTATAACTCACATTACACATAACTCACATTCCACTGTGTTCTTACACATGACAAAGTGTAGCCACTCTTTTGTTTAGTACATGACACTACTTCACAGTCTGAAGAAAAACAGAGTCCCCCACAAAGTCCTAAGGGTGAAGCTGTGCTTTATTATATGACTATAGCTCTGCTTTTATTTCAACGACAATGAAAATTTTGATCTACATGGATTTCTAACTTCAGCATTTCACTGCTTTTTAGTTTCTATAGAAACTTAAGCTTTGAAAAATTGAATGACTGGTGAAGCAACATGTTCTCTTATTATTTAATTCATTGCTATTTGCTATTAATACATCTCACATAGCAAAATTATTATTATCCCGTTGAAATCTAGTGGCCAAAGACTTAGCCTTGCTAGCATTTGTGGGTATCTCCAAGAAGCAATCAAATACTTGGAGAATTATGGAGAAGTCAGTGTTATATTTTAGGAAATCAGTCTAGCAGCTCATCAAAAGTTTGGCATAAAGAAAATTAATTTTTTAAATCAAAGACTTTATTTAAACTCAATTTTTTGGAGACTGAAGGGAAAATCCTATTTTTAAATGTCATATAAATGAGCTCTATGGTCCATTAAAATCCTTTGGCCATTTATAATTTTCTTAGTCTAATACTTTACTTATAAATACGTTTCAACTCATAGGTTTTTTAAATGAAAAAGCAAAAAAGAATGAAAGGGGATAGGGGATTGGCATTTATCAGGTAACTGATGCATTGCTAGCGGAATGATAATTCATTACATGCACTGCCTCCTTCATTATTCAGCATGACCTTGAAAACTACAGACACAGCACTAGCTTTGGACTCAACTTCTGTGTTCATATACACCCATAATCAAATCACTCAGCTTATCTGGGTTTCAATTTCCTTTTCTGGCACTAAAACTAAAAAAAAAAAAAGAAACCTGTTGATTTCAGCATTAAAATAAATAATAAATTTCTAATCAGGGTATACTACTCATAATACATTCAATATGTTGAAAAATAATACATCAATATTATTTTTGCCTTACATACTGCAAAATTGAAGCTCAGTGTCTAAAGAGATGGGTCAGCTGCCCTTGTCCAGGACTTGGGACCAATTCTAAGCACCCATATGGCAGCTCATGACTGTCTGTAACTCCAGTTTTAGTGTACTCCAACACTTCCACAGGCACCAGATATGATATGCATGTAGTGCACTTTAATGAATGCAATAAAAACATGCATAAAATAAAAATGTGAAGGAAATGCAAAACTCAGGTACCACAAGGTGTGCAACTATTAAAGAACAAAATATTGTTAGTTGCTTATTTATATAAGAAGTAAATTTTTCCAGTATATACACTTATAGCCACCCATGTTTCACAGGGATGGTAAGACAGTTCCCTAGAGTATAGGTCTTATATCAATAAAGTCAAAAGTATATAAGTTATAATAAAAAGATGGTTCCCTAAGTAACATATTGCCATTGTGTAGCTTCCTCAGTATAAATAGAGTCAGGACAAGTCTGATGGAAATCTTCATTTCAAAGATGGATAAAAGTCAGTGACTTATCCATGGTCATACACTGTATGTTGTGAAGTCCCCAAGACATTTAATGATGGATAAAAGTCAGTGACTTATCCATGGTCATACACTGTATGTTGTGAAGTCCCCAAGACATGTAAGGCACAATATTGTAGAATGTATGGGCTTCTAAGAGGCCGGGAGATTTGCCCAGTCTCAGAAAGTGCAAACTAATGAAAACTAGTGCCTTAAAACATGTGCTCCTAAGCATAAGCCAACCTGGGATCTGTCTAGGGCCTTGAAGAGGGCCAGATACAACATTCCTAAAGCAGCAAGAGACTGGAGTTGCATATACCAACAAATCACAGCCTTTTCCCTGGCTGAGGGTCTGTGAAAAAAGTATTTAAGGTCTTCTCCTCCATAATAAAATTGAACTTGCTTGCTTTTACTTGTTTTCAGAAGAGGCCGAGTTGTTGCTTCTGAACCATCTTGCCCTCCTTCCCCATGGAGAAAGCAGGACCCTGAACATAGTGGCAACCCCAACTCCTGACCCCAAACCACACACACATCTCCAACACAATATAGCTTCCCTTCCAAACTACATGTTTGGAAACTATGTAAGATACACTTTTAGAATACTTTTTAAATCAAAGTAAAAAGTATTTTTGTTCATATGTCACAAAATCCATTAAAGGAAATCTATGTATTTTTACAAGATGTAATCCTACTGGCAATTTTTAAAAAATAGGCTATGCTAGCCTGCACTGTTTTGAAAGGTGTCAGATTAATGACTACAGCATATGAAACTGCTCTTATTTTTACTTAAAATGATACAGCTCAGACACAATGATTGTAATTCCCTGTATCCCAGAACATATCACAATGTTTTATGCTTCTTGCTTTTGCATACAGAAAGGAGCAGCCTTGAGTATCTTCTCTCTTTCCAGTCTTGACTTCCTGACAAATTGATTGTTACTGTGCTAATCCTTAGGTTGGACCTACTTTCTTGGCTAAACATTCTTGCATTTGCTAATTGTTTCATTCCCTGGTCATTATCTGATCACTGAACACAGTTACATTAAGGCTATCACAAAGTAGAATCTTTTATTAAAATGTCCGTCTTCCCTGATAGATGAACTTCTAGAGCATTGACTTAGGTCTTAGTTATTTTTTAAGTCCAACTTTCTGCAGAGTATGTAACACATGAGAGGCAACAGCAGTGATTTATACTATAGAACCACACAACACAAAGAAATTAACATCTAACTTCATTTTTCTATTAATTACTATTCTTGTGATAAAGTTCCTGACAAAAACAACATAAGGGACAAAGGGACTATTTTATCTCAATGTTCCAGGGATAAAATCCATCATGGCAGGGAAGCCATGGCAGCAGCAGCCTGGGGCAGCTGATCACCACTCCATCAGTAGTCAGGATGCAGAGAATGATGACTGCTGGTGCCCTGCTCCTTTTTCATTGACTCATTCAAGGACTCTAGAACATGGAATGATGCCACCCATGTTGGGGTGACAGGAATATCCCCATACTAATTAACTCAATCTAGAATATTCCTTATAGAGACATCTAGAAATTTGTTTTCTTGTGATTCTCAATCTTGTTCAAGTTGGCAATCAAAATTAGCCATCACAACTATACACTAAAATATATCTATTTTAGACTATTACCTTCTATCCTGTAATCACACAGGCTCCTGACCAGCTCATATTGAAAAATGCATTAAGCATAATTTCAAAAATCCCCATATCCTTTAGGAATCTCAAAACTGTTTTAAAATTCATAGTCTAAACATCAGAGACACAAGGAAATGTAGTAAGTGTGAGCCTCTATAAAATCAAAAGCAAGTAACAGATTTCTAACTTATAGTTAAATAGGATATGTTTATTTAGGATAAATAATAGTGTAGTGACTTATATACAGATGACCACTATCCTATCGTCACTTGTTGTAGAACACAGAATATAAAATGAGAAAGAATATAAAAGACCAGCAGAGATATGGAAGCATAGGATGGATAAAGCAATAGGGGAAGGGATAACTAACACTAGGGTGCTTTAAAAAGCTACATGGAAACCTATTATTTTATAAGCATGCTCCCTATGTTTTGTTCATATAAAAGAGTTTAAATCAGTTGTAATACATGGTGAATAGCAAACATTCTTCGCAGAAGCCACATGTTGCTGTCAAATAGCAAACCCTGTACCAGGTATGTGATATCTCTTCCTTTCAAGTTATAGTCAAGAGGTTCCCAGAGATCCCCAAAATTATATTGTATTTTCTGCTAGAACATAATAATACAAGTTTATTACTTTACTTATTATTTATTGTCATGTACTTTGGTCTTAGGACATGAAGAAATCAAGCTGGTAGTGATTTGATAGCTTCCTCTTATTGGGTACCTTTCATAATACCAGAAGATGTGACAGTTTGAGAAAAGTCTAAAACAGCTATGAGTGCTTAGAGTTATAATAACTGTCCTGATGAGACATGCCCATGAGTTTGTTGACATCATAAATATGAAACAGGTAACAACCATTTTCTGATGGGCCTTAAGACTTTTCCACAGGATAAATACCATGCCTGGTACTATAAATCTTGCCAAAATCTGATAGCTTGAAAGCTTATAGACCGTATGAGGCAACTTACTACTATTAACTTACTATATGAACAGAGTGTGAAACTATCTTCTAAGCACATATCTTTATATTCAGAGATTAGCACATTTCAATCATAGTATAGGAAGTTCTTTTTGTAGTGAATGATCATTAATACAGAGACTCACAACATAGATAAAATACATGCCTATGGAGTCATCATCATCATCTCTAAATCTGTCTGGTCATTACCAATCACTCCAAGACTCTAAATAAAAGAAAAAGGGTGTGGTGGGAACTGTGAGAGCCAGATGTTTAGAAAGACTGCTGTTGTAAACCAGTATCTTGTTAACTTGACGGGACCATTACACTTATGAACTCACAACAGCTTTTGTTGTTGGCACAAGACCCATATAACATCAAGTCAGCCAGCATTTTACCATGGATTAGAGAGAGCTTCATAAGTCCCTACACCAAGCTGAAGAGTTACTGGAGGTTGATGGCAGATAGGTGAGGAAGAGGCAGCTATCTTCAGAGGTATAGTACCTGGTAGGATGACCACACTCTACATTCAACACTAATCTAATCCAATCTAACTCATTCATTATTTTCTTTAAATAAGAAGAAAAGAAAAAGACAATGAAGTTAAGAAAATGACATGAAGATTTGAGTCTAAAAGGAATTATTGTGGAAGAGAGGAGGTAAATATGATCAACATATATTGTCTACATTTAAAAATACTCAAGTAATGACCATATCATGAGATATGAAATATGATTTTTGAAATATTATTATTATTTAATTATGAGATATTCTGATGATCCTTCTAAGATAAGATATAATCAAAATATTAATTTATACATGTCTTCTATACTTGTCAATGATTGCAATAATATAATTTTAGGAAGATCCACAGAAGTTCATGTAGTCACAATTTTCTCTTTGTAATTAGACTCTAGCAATTGAATACAATCCAATTTAAGAATTAAAATATGACCATGGAAAATACAAAATAAGGATTTTAGCATTTTTAATTTATTTTTGTTACTGTCTTGAAGAACAACATGTTAAACATAAGTTGTGGTTTTAATCTGCACCATTATGATAGGAATTAGAGACGATTTTAAAGCGGTTTTATGTTTCATTTCCCTGGCAAAGATCATTGAAACTTTTTCAGTACTTCTTACTCTCTCTTTTTTTTTTTTTTTTTTTTTTTTTTGATGAGCCTACTATCATCTATTGAGGATTCAGTTTAGCTTGATGCCCAATTTTAACTAAGTTCTTTGTATCTTTGTTGTTTAGTTTTTTAGTTCTTTGCATATTCTAGTTACTAATTTATCGTTTGATATGGCTTGTGGGTATATTTCCCTGCTATTTTACAAACTGCCTCTTATAAATGAGGAAATAGGGTATAAATGCTTTGCTATACAAAACCATTTTAGTTTCATGTGGTTCTATTTATCAATTGTTGGCCTTAATGCCTGTGCTACTGCAGTCCTATTAAGAAAGACCTTTCCATATTTAAAAGATCAAGTGCTCCAGCTACTATCAAATAAGAGTATCTATCAGGTCATATGTCAAGTTCCTTGACCAAATCACCATTAAGTTTTGTGCTGGATAAAAGAAAAATATCTAGCTTCATTTTACTACATAACCATCCAATTTGACCAGTGCCTTTTGTTGACACTATTGTCTTTTATTCAGTGAGTGATTTTCTCTCTTTGCCAAAAATTAGGTTTCCATAGATGCATCAATTTATACCTATCTCTTTGATTTTATTTTAGTGATAAATTTGTCTTTTATGTCAGTACCATATGTCAACTTAAAATTGGTGGGAGATGGAGTAATACCTCCAGCAGTGATTGCTTAAGATTTTGGCTATTCAAAAGTTTATGTTTATGTTTCTATATGAAATGTAAGCTTACTTTACCCAGTAACTGAAGGAAAAGATGCAGATATTCACAGCCATGCACTGGGCTGAAGTCCTGGGGTCTTGCTGAAGAAAGGGAGGAGGGATTGTGTAAACCAGGGGAGTCATGCTGGGGAACCCACCTAGACACCTGAGTTGAGCTCAGGGACTCTGGACCAACAGCCAGGGAGCCTGTATGGGACCGATCTAGGTCTTCTGCATGTGTGTGACACTTGTGTAGCTTGGCCTCCTTATAAGACTCTTAGTAAAATCAGGACTTTTCCCTGGTGCTTAGCTGGCTTTTGGGAAGCTGATCCCTAGGTTGAATTACCCTCCAGAGCCCGGATGCAAGGGGAGGAGTTTGGTCGTGCCTCAACCTGGTGTGCCTGCTTCCTGTAAGACTGCGGGAAGCCTACCCCTTTCTGAGTGGAGACTGAAGAAAAGGAAGAGGAAGAGATAGATGGGAAGGGGAGGGGACATGGAAGAGAAGAGAGAAGGAAAATTGCGGTAAGCATTAAAATAAATGAAAAAAAGTAATTTAAATAGAATATGAAATAAAAAAAAAGATTACATTTTCAGTTTCCATGAAGAATTGTATTTGATGAGAATTGTGCTGACTCTATAATTTGCTTTTGGTAGAATAGCCGTGTGAACAATATTAATTCTACCAATCCACAAACTTGGGAGGTTCCACTATGGCTGTGCAGGAAAGGGAACGTGATTTCACTGATGGTAGAAGTCCAAACTGATGTATGGAAGTTCCTCTAAAAGCAAAAAATAGATCTACCACATAATCCACCTGTACCATTCTTTGGCATGTACACAAAGGAATCTATATTTAGAGATTCTTGCACTTACATACTTACTGCTCCTTTTTCATATAGATGCCAAAAAATGATGAACCCTAGATGTTCATGAAATGAGTAATTAAAAAGTTTTAATTAATTAAAATATTTACACAATGTAATATTACTCAGTTCTTAAAAATAAAATTATGGGATAGAGAGACGGTATTGACTAAAAAGCATTTTCTGTTCTGGAAGAGGATCCAGGTTCAGTTCCTTGCACCACATGATGAATCACAACCATCTGTAACAGCAGCTCTGGGGTGGGGTGTCTGATGCATTCTTCTGACATCTGTGGCTGTGCAGTTGGCATAAATACATATGCATGCAGACAAAATGCACAATAAAACAAATGAATCTCTTTTGTGAGTAATTGTGCACAAAAATTGGACTCATTAGGTTTTGAAACAAAGAAGAAAACCCTAAGTTGGGTGAATAAGGCATGGATATGGTCAAATTACATTATATGAAAATTGCAACAAATTAATAAAATATTATTTTAAAAAACTTATTATTTACAGTCTCTAAACTTTATACAATCTTAAAACAAGGACTTTAAATTTAGAACTAAATTTTATAAAGCCAGGGAATTTAATAACTCCCCCTGAACAAACGTTTTGCTAAGGAGGAAATAGATGTTATAATGCTCTAAAACTCTTTCTTTTTAGCAGTCTCAGTATTCCAATGTGTGAATGAGATTTGAAAGCATTCTTGACAAAAGTCAATGACTACATATGCAAATCAGCATACCTTTTAAGCTTAACTGAAACTCTTACCCAAGCAAATAACAAAGGTGACCTAATCATTTAGGAAGTTCACAGCAAAGAGGTCCCAGCACTGCTTAGAAAAAGAAAACCCCATCTGTGTGTAAAACAGCAGAATAATTGGAGCGAGTCAAGCTTCTTTCCAGACTTATTTTCCAGTGAGTTCTGTTTCTTTAAAAAACATACACGCCTGATTCTCCATTGAAAGTACCACTGTTGTATTACAGCCCTGCTTAAGAAGACCCTCCACATTATTTAAGAAGGCTGTTTGCTTAGTCAGAATTGCATTTCACTGACCTCACAGTGGTTCCTTTCTTCCACACAGCTGGCTCTGCCCTCTGTGTTTCCAGAGAGGGCGAAATGGAAAAAATTTAATGGCCATCCAGGCACCGGGCTCTTGCTGCGAAAATTTTAGTTCGCCTCACAGTATTCATCAGGAAAAACTGGTTTTCTGGCAGGCCACTCTTGAGAGTAGCCATTAGAACGCTCGTAGGTGCTGAGTCTGGGTAAGTTTGCATTTATCCTCCTGCTTTTTGGTTGATTGGCAAGTTTTGTTGGTTTTGTTCTGGTGGATCATACATTACTCTAGAATCAAGAATAGGATTTTAGTCCACATTAGTTCATAAAGTTAGTGAAAATGGTAGCATGTAGTATGAGGTTTCTGGCCTGGACTTTCCAGCCTAGCCTTGAGGTACAAACCCAGCAGACCCACAGACCCACAGTCCCACAGAGATACACAGACACTTACAGTAATTTGATACTGATTGACCTGGGGCCCAGGCAAATAACTTGTTAACACTTTACTCTTATACTGCCCATGATTCTTAACCTGTTCAGCCATGTGGCTCAGTACCTTTTCCCAGAGTTATCCTCAGCAACTGCTTCGCTGGTGTGTCTGTGGCATCTCTGACATCTCTGTGGCATCTCTGCTCTATTCTTCCTGTTCCCAGAGTTTTCTTAATCTGGTAGCCCCACCCACACTCTTGTCTGCCTTCAGGCCCATCAGCATTTTTACTAAGCCAATAGGCAGGATAATTATTTACAATGTTAGCTATGTGTGATAACATTCTCCTGCAGGTCTAGCATTCAGAAGGCTGAGGCAGAATTGCAAATTTGAGGTCAGCTTTGTCTACATGGGGAGACTGTCTCAAAAAAAAAAAATCTATTAAGTGTTTGGAATCACAACTTATTTACAAAACATAAAAGTATGTTAAACACACTGGATGATACTAACTCTTGGACATTATTTTTATCCTTTAAATATTTTAGCTGAGCTAAAACACATTGCTCCTTAGTACTTAGTTCAAAATGATATACATGCTACACTGTGAATGAGCCTTGAAAACATTATACAACACGAAAGAAACCAATTATAAACTATCACTGTATTATTCATTTAACTGGGTGAATTATATGGAGTGTGAATTATGTCTCAGTAAAATGATTACATTAAGACATTCACACACTAAGCTACACTAATGTATTAAGAAAAAGTTTCAAAATCTATTAATTCAAATCATTAATTCCATATTATGGCACTTTAATTTTTAAATTTATTCAAAACTGTTTTTAAAAGGCATATTTTCTGTTTTATTTAAAACATAGTTACATCATTCTCTTTCTCATTTCTCTAAAATCTCCCATGTCTCCTCCCTTCAACCCCCTCTGTGATCCACCTTCCTTCTTTCCAAATCCATAGCCTCTTGCTTTTTTTTTTTATTATTTATCTTAGTTTGGGGCACTGTTGCTGTGACAAAAATGCCATGAGCAAAGAAATTTGGAGAAGAAAGCATTTATTTAAACTCATACTTCTATATCACTGTTCATCATTGAAGGAAGTTAGGACAAGAACTCAAGCAGGACAGGAAACTAGAGGCAGGACGTGATGCAGAGGCCGTATAGGAGTCCTGATTACTGGTTCACTCCTCACAGTTTGCTCAGCCTGCTTTCTTATAAAACTCAGGACCCCCAGGCTGAGGATGGTACTAGTCATAATGGGTTGGGCCCTCCCCACATCAGTTCCTAGTTAGGACAATGCCCTATTGGCTTCTATAGGCTTGCCTGTACAGTTTTATGGGGGCGTTTTCTTAATTTAGATTCTCTTCTCCCAAATGACTACCTTGTGCCAAGTTTTCAAAATATCCATCATATTATTGTTAAACATACACCCAGAGTGAACATTTGTGTGTGTGTGTGTGTGTGTGTGTGTGTGTGTGTGTGTGTGTGTGTGTGTATAAATATACAAATACAACCTATAGAGTTGGTTTAGTGTTACTTGTGTATATGGATTCAAGATTAATAATTTTGTGTTGAACAATGAATTAGGGAGCTCATTCCTATGGAAGATTAATTCTGTCTCTTAGCAGTTATTAGTTTCATGCAATTCTTTGTCTAGGAGGGGGACTCTATAAGATTTTCCCCTTCGGCATTAGTATTCAAGTTGTCATTGTCCAGTTCTTGTTTGGGCAGCCATATTGGTAAGGTATATAGGTGTAGCTACCCTATTATTTTTAGTAGATACCCTCTCAAGGCTGATTTCCTTACAATCTTTCTATCCTCTTCTTTTGTGATGTTTCTTGAGCCCTTGATTTATGAATTGTATTTTGGATATATTCACTAAGGTCGAGAACCCCACATAAGTTCTTCTCACAATATTGACCAGTTGTGGTTTTCTATAAGGATCTCTTCTACAAAGAGAACCTTCTTTGATGAGGGGAGAAGTCTATATTTTTCTCTAGCTATGAAAACAAATATTTAGAATATAGGTAGGAATTAGGCTAGTTTAGTAAAGAGATGGTAGGTTCTCTTCTGAGATCCAGGACCTTATTAGCTCCAAGGAATTAACTAAATATTTAGAACCAGGTATTATTTCCTTGCTGTTGAGTATGGGCCTTAAATCCAATTAGAACTGTTGTTTAACATGAAAATATGAGTACCACTATTGCACCATTAGTGAGGTTTTGCCATGCTGGTGATTTGTTGTGATTCATAGGCATTACCACTGGTTAAGACTATGATGTATATGCCTGTATGCCTGTGTGAGGGTATGTCCACATGGGTGTAGGTGCTTGGAGAGGCCAGAAAAGGGTGTTACGTTTTCTGTGGCTGGAGTTACAGGCTTTTGTGAGAAACCTTTTGAGTTTTCAGATCGTAACTGAGGAGTTCTGGAAAAGCATTATGTGTTCTTTACTAATGAGCCATCTCTCCAGTCCCAAAAATTTTGAAATAAATTTACCTATATGTGATTTACTAAAAAAGGATAAGTTATTTAATTAATATAATAAATTATTATGAGATTAAAATTAATAAACATTTTATTTAAAGTTACTAAGGGTTTATGCCTTAGATGATACACTTAAACTGTCTAATCACATAATTATGTATTTTTAAAATATAATTTAAATTTGCTAGCCCACACAACTTGACCAATCTTAATATTGCTCTTTTACTTTCACTTGCTGGCAGAGCTTATTAAACCTACTTTTAAAGAGGTATGTTGGTGAATTCTCAACATGCATAAAGATACAAAGGTAAAATCAGAAATTCAAGGTAATCCTTAGATACATAAAAAGTTTAAGACAAAGCTGGGCTACATGAAACACTGTTTCAAAAAAGCTGAAAGAAGAAAAAAAGTATCTTAAATGAAGGTATATTAGATAATTATAGAGCATTCTATGAATTATCTAGAAAAAGCAAAACTGAAGGGAAAAAAGGAAAACCCATTCACCATTACTCAGTTCAAGAACAAGAAAACCCTACAGGCATCTACGGAATGCTGAAAGCAAGAGAAATAGTCTCCCCCCAAGAATACCAATTATCTATTCAATTTTGAATAACAAAAATTGAATTATTCTTGAAAACAGGTAACATTCTATAGACTGAGCAGGTTGTACTTATAAATTTAGAAACACACACATACATGGATGTAACAATTAAGGACAAAGAAGTCATAAATTTGAAAAAGAGAAAAGAGGAGTTTAAAGGAGGGCTTTGAAGGGAAGAAAGGGAAGGTATAAAGGATAGAATTATATTACAATCTCAATTTTTAAATTAAATTATAATTAATTAAAATAATACTGATATATCTTATGAAGGTTTTTGTCATATAGGTTACTGTAATCTGGATCTATACCGTTCATCAAAAGTCCTTTTGTTGAAGATTTTCTCTCAGTTTGGAGATGATAAAAGATGCTAGAGCTCTCAAGACATGGACAAACAGGAGGTCATAGATCACTGAGGACTCAAAGGGAGTGTTGGATTCTGATCTGTCTTTGCTTTATGAATAACATAAGGTAAACACCACCCCCTATGACATGCTGCCTCTGGGAAATGAACTCAAACTTCTAAAACTGTGAGCTTGAATAAGCCTTACCTGCTGTGCTTTGTTGCAATAACAGCGATCTGACTAGAATGTACACAAATGTATCTATTTATACAAAGAGTCTATTCATTTTCCTTGGAGTTTATCTATACCTGTGTGTCCCACAAACATAACTATTGCAATATTACAAATTATATTATGACTATGGTCACCACATTTGCTTCTCTACTAAGAAGTGAAATGAAAACATATTGTTCTTGGTATCTGTGATCTGGTGAAATCTAGTGTTAACAAATGGTAAGTATGGGTTAGAAGATAATGTCAATGGTAAGAAAATATCACTATGTAGAACTATGTTCTCAAAGAGCCCTTCAAGCATCAGTCTCCAAGTGACCATAGAGAAAAATGTTAAACTCAGAAGAGATGGTTAATCAGGGCACAATCTGTTAATGCTGAAAGTGAACCCTGTCTCTCTCTCTTCTATCATCCCAATAGCTCTCAAAAGCAAGGGATTCTCATGATCAAGCTCATAAGAATGTTAAGAAAATTGCGTCAGTAGTAGTATAGTATGTGCAAGGCCCAGATCAAATCAACAATGTGTTCCGAGTGGGTGTGGTTTGAAACACGCACCTGTAATCTCAGTGTTCAGGAGACTGACGGGCAGATGGATTATTGCAAGAGTCAAAGCAGCAAAGACTATAGCATAGGAGTTTTTCTCCACAAAATGTCAAGAAACTTTTTGATTCATACAATGGCACAAATGCTTCCCCTCTGTCTTTTTAAATATGTAAAAGATTAGAACTCACTCACATTTTTTTTTTGCTTAGATTTTACAATTCTAAGTATCTGGATATTATTTCACCATTTTTCTTTTTCTTTATTTCCTTTTTCAGAATTTAATTATTCTGCCAAGTAGCTGTTCTGTCCTGACAAGTATTCCATCTTATATGTTCTTGGCTCATCTCTTTTATTTTGTGAGTTGTTTTTCTCTTGCCAAATTTGTACATTTTTGTTTTTATTCAATCACATTTTGCTAAATGACTTCTTGACCTTCTCTCTTTCTGTCTTCCTTCTGGAACTCTGAAATGAATTATGTACATTATCCTACTGTTTGCCCAAAGCGCCTAACTCAGTTAATTTCCTCCCTCTGCCGCCCTCTCTTCTGCTTCTCAGACTAAGAAATTTCAAGTGCCTTTCTGCTGCTGAGTCCATCATCTGAACTCTTCAGTTTGGTCTCTACATTTTGGGGTCTCTAAAATCTCCATGTGACTTTTCCGAAGCATACTATTTCTTTGCTGAAGCTTTCTATTTGTTCATTTGTTTCAAGTATTCTTATAATAGCTCCCAGGATCATTCTTGCAATGGCTAATTTAAAATCTTCATAGCTAATTCTGTCTATTCATACCAACATTGGTCTGTATGGATTGTATTGCTCTTCTCAGATAGACAACTAGGTGATTTTATTGTATGTTATGAGGCTCTAGATTATATTTAGACTTCAAGTCTAGTTAATTTCGTGGTCCTCATAAAACTAAGGAGATGGAGTGTGGACTCCACCTATGATTCTGAGAAGAAGCTTTGCCACTGAGCTTCCTCCAAAAGTCCTCATCAAATCTGTGCAATGGTTTGCCTAGCTGATCTCAAAACATGATGATAAGGCAAGTAGCAACAGTGAACTTTGAGAGTCTAGGTGGGCCTCTTAAATCACCCCTGGTAGACTTTTCTCATTCTGTGGGGACAAGATAACCTATTACTTTTAGCCTTCTATGGCATCATTGTGCTGGGAGATGTTTGGGTACCTCATTACTTCAGGGCATGTAAGTACATATGCCCTGTTGTTGGAATGAATAGGGAAAGAGTCAAGTTTGTTCTCACTTGATTTGGGGCCCAGTGTGAGTACAATGGCTGTCTTCTGTAAGCGTTTCTTTTATGTTAATTGATACTGATTCTCTAGCTATAAAGAACAGGATTGTATGGGAGCTTTAATCTTCATCTCACCTTTGGGATTCACAGACTGCTGACTTTTCTAGCTTCAAGTCTAGACTGCTGAAGAAGACAAAGACAAGAAAACACCAGGGAAATGACCACTATTGTATTCTTTAGCTCTCAGTATCACGGGGCCTTCTCTTTTCATCTTTTAGAACTTCTTCATACCTGACATACATTTTTTTTTTTCTGAATTTTTTAGTTGAACACGAACTCAGTGACAAAAGATACATCTGTGCCATCCCCACACTGGCATAAACCTGAACTCTGAAACTGCTCCTAAAATAATAAAAGTTTTTTTTTTTAAATAACCTTCAAAATGACAGTGATTCTTTCAAGTTATAACTGAAAATAGCTTATTTTTATGTAACATTTTAAAAATTCTGAATACTATTGTAAATATAAAGGTAGCAAAAAAGCACAAATAGGCAGAATAATACAGCCTATGTTCAACTTTTCTATCAGTGGAAAGACCACTCCACATCAGATGCTTGACAAACTTTTCATGAAGAACTGCAGGAACAAACACAGAGATAAAAGGGGGATCTAATAAAAATACAATGTTTTCAGCTATAAGAGAGCAATTAAAAGGTTATAGTAGATAAAGAACACTATAACTCCAAAAACAATAGAGTGTGGGGATATGTTTCAACTATAATAAAAATAGCCAGAGATATCTATCCCCACAATAGGGTATAACCAAAATATTTAATACTCTACAAATTCTATGCATGTATTATAAACAATTTTTTAATTATAAACCCCATAATTGTGTTCAATGACTACAAATACACAAACCAAAATTGGTCAAAATGTTGTATTTATTAAACAGACTTTCTCCCTTTGGTTTACAAATTTCAAGTGGCATGACACATGTCAATTTTAAATGAATTGCTTTCCAATTCTGAAGTATATCTTACTAGTTTTTAAATAATTTTAAGTATAATTAAATTTATTTTAATGGGTTTGATTAGGTTCCTTTCACTTACTTAGTATTCTATATGAATTGTCTAAAGTAGATGTTCTCAATCTTCCCAATGTTTTGACATTTTAGTATAGTTCCTCATGTTATGGTGATTCTCAAGCATAAATTATTTTGTTGCTACTTTGCAACTGTAATTTGCTACTGTTATGAATTGTAATGTAATATAAATATCTAATATAAAGATATTTGATATAAACCTTCCCAAAGAAGTTGTAACAGCACTGGTCTAAAGCAACTTGGTAAACACTTTCTCAGAATAGTAGTATTTTTTAACTTTATATTCTCTGAAGTGAATTTTAACTGGTTGCTAAATGTTGACCATTTTCTATAATGTAGTCTTATGTTTCCGGCCTGGACTTTCCAGTCTAGTCTCGTGGCCCAGACTTTCAGACCCACAATCCCATAGTCCCACTGAAACACACAGATTCTTGCATTAGTTTTATGCTAATTGACCTGGAGCCCAGGCATATAACTTACTAGCTATTGTTCTTAAACTGGCCCATGACCCTTATCTTGTTCAGCCATGAGGCTTCGTACCTTTTCCCAGAGCAGCATTTCAACTTCTTTCCTGAGCATCTTCTGGCATCTCATTGTGGTGTCTCCTTGGCTTCTCCTTGGCTAAGAGTTTTCTTAGTCTGGTAGCCCCACCCACACTTCCTGTCTACTTTCAGCCAATCAGCATTTTAATTAAACTAGTAGGTGGGACAATTATTTACAATGTAACAACACATAATCCCACTACACTATATTATTTCTATTTTTATAAATTTTGCATTTTCTAAAGACAAGTCAAGCTTCATATGTTGGTAAATATTACATGAGTTTTGTTGTGCATTTCCCTTATACTTATGCTTCTCTTATACAAAATAAAATATTGTAACTCTGAGATTATTTTCATCCATTAAATTTTGAGTTTATAGTGAAGAGAAAGACAATCTGAATGCCACCTCCTTTTGGAAACTAATGATAGGCTGCATTCAGTAAAGTGGCTGTGTGTTTTATCAGCCAACATCTCTCCCTTGACTAGGTCAACCATAGCAAACACAAAACATTAATACCCATGGGCCATGCATCGATTTTTGCATTACTCAACATATTCCCTACAGTTTACTTAGACTAACTATTTGACTCATAGACCTTACAATATAAAGTTCTGAAACCCATCATAACACACATATAAGAAATGAATTATAAAATGTCAATCAAAATAGATCCTGCTGCACACACAGCATTATGTGGGCATAGAATATAAATGAATGTGAAATCAATGAAAAAAGCAATAACCAGAATTGTATCTTTAGACCTTAGTTCATTTGTAGCTCATACAAATTGTTAAAACTCAAAAATACTGCCAATATTCCAAGCAGTTATAATGGATGGAGAACAGCTAGAAAAATAATGAGAAAATAGTTTTAAATGTTTCTGGTAAAACAAACAAACTTAAAGTAAGTATACATATCAAAGCTCCTCTAAAGTTATGTTTGAAAGTTTAGCTTGTATAAATCAGAGGTATCTGTAGATAAATACAGAATTTTTAGGTACACTCGTGAGCATCCTATTTTTATCATATTGTTATCTATAACACACACACACACACACACACACACACACACACACACACACACACTCCTTTTGTAACTATGTCATTTGAACATTGCTTTTAAGGTAAGGGGGTAGATAAGGTAATATGTTTCAAATATCAAACGTCTTCTTGTGCTCATGCTTAAATGCTAGGTCCCCAGCTTTAACCCTATTGGGAAGCCTGTAGAGCCTCAAGGGAATGAGAAGGCTGGCAAAAGTGTGTCACCAGGGGAGAAGTCTTTAAAGGTTACCCCTACTGGCTTTGCTCTTCTTCTCTCTGTTTTCTGGTCCTGTCCAAGGACAACCTCCCCTACACTTCTCCATTGCCCAAATCCTTTCTTCCTCTTGCTTCCCTGATGTGATTGAAACTCCCAGAGACTGTGAGCTCACCAACAGGATTTCTTTCACATATTTTTTCAGATCAATGAAAGAGTAACTATTATGTAGAGCATGCTTTCTTGTTTAACAAAACCAAAGTAACTGTCACTACACAAAAACTCTATCCTGCTTAATTCATCTCAGTTAGTGACATAGTCTGATATAATTGGGGATGGGGGGAATACAAAATGGCTGAAATAGCTCCTGAGAAATCCCACATTACTAAAACAGTTATATTTTCCTCGTGGCTTTAAGAGCAAAGAATTGACAGTTGTATAGACAATGTCTATCTTAGGCACTGTTTTTACTGTTGTTTCAGAACACTTAACACATGCAACATAAGGGGAAAAAACGTTTCCTTTGACACACCTTTTGAGATTCCCAACAATGTGGTGAGAAGCTTATAGCAGCTGGACACATTAGCCAAGAAGCAAAGAGCCATTACATGTTAGGAGCCAGACAGAGGGCTCAGATGTGTAGATCAATCGTTGCTTCTACAGAGGACCTATTTTCAATCCCAGCACCATTGTGGTAGTTCACAGTCATCCATGAGTCCAGTTGCACCGGATCCGGAGTTTTCCTCTGCATATATAAAATTAAAATTTTGATACTCAGTTTACTTTCTCTTTTTGTCTATTCTAAGTCTTCAGCCCATAGAGTGGTACTATCCTCATTTAAGAAAAGGCCTTCTACCTCAATTAACCTAAGCTAGAAAATCTCTCATAAACACATTGAAAGGTATATCTATTCGTTAATTCTATTAATATCCTGTCAATCTGGCGTATAATATTTACCGTTAAAATAATCAAACAGAAAATAAGAAAAGAAGCATGGGAAGAATAAAATTTCCACTTCATTTATTGCTTTATTTGTTTCCCATTATAAATACTCAGTGTGAGGTTTATATCATTTTAAGGGTTTTCTTGTGGAAGCAGGAAGGACCAGCTATGTATTTTGTGAGGTTTAGAACAAACTAAAATTATGGACCACTTTTTTAAAAAAAATTATTAATTTGCAGTAGATGGTGATTACCACAAGGACCCACAACTGGTCCAGATGCAGTGAGTAAGAGACTACAGAATGGTCAGCCCTAAATGGGTATTGTATACCACATACCTTTTTCCCAAGGCTCAGACATCACTGCACACAGGGGACAGGAAAATTTTAAGAGTCAGAGGTGATAGGTGATCACAAAGAAATAGCATATTCTCTAAACAGCAGAGCAGCTGAACATATGAAATAACAGCAATACGACAACATGAACAAACATATGCAAGTTTATGCCAAACCAAACCCAAACATGAAAAGGGGAGGGGACCACAATGTCCCACCTCTGGCTAATGAGCTATTGGTAATTGATACCTGCTTGAAGATGGAGAGTCAGTTTGAAGAGTATACATCCTGGTAAGCTGATCACATACCAGGCAAAAGCCACACATGCAAGGCCATATAAACAGCCCAAATTGGACTGGATGGGTTTGAAAAACAAAAATAAGAACAAAGAAACAAATAAAAACAGGGAGGTACACACAGTTGAGTGGGAAAGGAAGAGTGACTAACTCTGGTAGGAGGTGGAGGAGTTCTACTGAACCTCTCAGGGTACTAGTAAGAAAATTTAATGCTGATAAGGAAGAAAAAATATGAAAATATATATAGTCTGCTCCCTCTCTTCTTCCCAGCCTCATTATTGTCTTATTTGTATATTCTTAAAAATCAAAGAGACATTTGGTAAGATATCAAGAGTGTTAACCTAGGATTACATAACATTATACAAAACTATTACTGTATTCTGGTTTTCTGGTTACTCTCCATTTCCTGCAATGAACAATTACTAGTTTTGCAACTAGGAGACAACAAAATACAGACTCAACTTTGAACACAGTTTCTAAAATAGTAGACACAATAAACTGAGAAATGATCCAGGTAGACCTACTTAAAATGTGCCATATTCTCTCACATATGACTCTCTGAAGAAGTAAAACTCAGACAGCAGCAGAGTTTTAGTTAAACTCATATTGCTTTCTTGGTTGCAGTATGTTTTTCTGTTTGCTATGTCATTGAACAGATTTAGTTAAATAACTAAAATGAATTACTTTTCATGTATAGGTTAGCAAATTTCAAACATGAAACTTTTAAAATTGTTTTATTTTTTTTATTTTTATTGTTAATTATTATCACTTGATTTTTGTTTTTGAGACAATGTTTCTCTGTTCTGAAACTCACTCTGCAGATCAGGATGGACTCAAACTCATAGAGATCTGCCTCCTTCTGTTTCCTGAGTGTTGAGAGTAAAGGCATGTGTCTCTATACAAAATTTGCTTTATATAGAGTCAAGCCAATGGCTTAGTCCTAGAATAAAGGTTTTCTAATTACCAATATAATAATAATCAATTATGATAAATAGTTAGAAGTTTAAGATTTCAAAGCATCTTGAGTCCCCTATAGCAAAGCTAAAATAAGGACTTAGATGCACGTAGCTTATCTGAGAAGTGACAAGAATATTACCTCTAAGAAAGGGACATAACAAGAGAGAAACCAAGCAGCTATATGACTATGGTTGGGTGTAGGAGATTTCAGACTCTATGCAAAAGACCTCTCGGAGTTTTTCACCACAGCGAAGGAAACTTGTTCTTCTTGGAAGAATCATTTTCCTGCACTGCTTGGCTAACTGCATCCCATCAGTCAAGACTTTTAATATTTTGTAGAGAAAAACAGCAAACATTTGAAGTAAGAGGCTGGGGAGGTATTTAGGAACTGTGTAGCTCAGCTGCTGCTGAAATCACAGATAGATTGAAGGTAATTTGTTATGCCCCACCTTAAATCTTCACAAGTGGGAAATAAATGAAGGAATAAAAATGACAAGAATGTTTTTAATGTGCTCTTGGAACAGAAGAAAAAATCATACTGGAACTAATTTCAACAGTTTACATGTGTTAGTAGTAAATAGGGGCTCTTAGTTCAAGACCATAGTATTTGTATATATGTACTTTTAATCTCTGTTTTGGGAAAACTTCATAGACAAGTTAAAGGTACGGGGTATTACAAATTGGGAAGGCAAATAAAAGCACTATTCAGAGATGTCGTTGAAAATTTTCTGATTGTCATAATTATTTGTTCTAAAATTACTTTGTCAAGCATCCAAGTAGTTCTATACCACTGGATATATACCAAGTATTGTTTCTGGGAGGTTCTAATTTCAGTGCTTCTTAATCAATAAAACTCAAAGTAATCATGAACTCACAGATCTTTGCTCTATAATGGAACTCAATACCCTGGACATTCAGGCCATTTGGGTCAAGTTCAAAACAACTTACATGGCATATCCCTCTGGCCACACTGCTGTCTTAAAATAAATGCTCATAGACTTGGAGAGACATGACAAATGTACTGCAATAAACTGTTTGGTCCCACCACAGTGATTTCTCGGCCCGTTGTTCATATCTGTACAGTAGCACTTAATGGAGTCTACAATGATACATCTTGTTATTTATCCAATTCCCCAGAAACTGGAAGGCTTCTCCTCAGTAGCACTGACTCATCCATCTGTGAAGAAAGTTCAGTTTCTTGCTAGTACAATGAGTATTCAATCCCAACCTTCTGGAAGCGTATGGAAAACATTCCTAGACTCATGTCAAGTAGACTAGCAGTGACACAACAGAAGCAATCGTAACCCTGCCATGACCAAGTGGGTTATCTTGGATAAGTCAACATTTTTCCCTCATTCTTATTTTTTTATCTTTTTAGTAAAAGAGTTTGAGAAGACAATTCCTGGGGTGCTTTCAAGCACCTGCAAGTAATAATTTATGTGTCACGGCTGTTGACTCAACAGAATGCACCAACAGAATTCTGTCTCCAGTTTGCTAGCTAGCTTCCCAAATAAATTCTTATGCTTTGTGGCTAATGGTGTATTTGTGAATAAATGAAAATATGATAAAAGGAAAATTACACTTTGAACCAAGGAGCTAATGAAGTTCATAACCTTTTTCCTCTTGAAATTTGAATAGAAAGTATCTTTGCTTTATCTATTGCTTCCTTTTGAGTTCTGTATCCATTTCTAATCTTTGCTCCGGGAAGCTAAAGATGTATTGTAAGCCTGTCAATAACTAAGCTTGACTTGTGAGAATCAATAAATACATCCTATTTTTACTCCTCTAGCTTCTTGTCACAAAATTAGTCAAAAATCTAAAACTTGCTCTCATTCTAGCAACCAAATTTAAAGGAATGTGCTTCTCAGAGCTGGGAAAGGTGAGAGACAAGTGAATGAGCCAAGGGACAAAGACACTGTAACAAAAGGGCTCACTATCACACAGACCTCAGGAGTCACAAAACCTGAAGAAAGGAAGTGTTATCACTGTTTTACTCACAGATATTTAAAAATATAGAAATTAAGGAAGGAAATAAAAATAGGAAACCAGGAGGATTATGTTCCAAACAAAGCAATAAATTAAAACCAAATGTAATGAGCACAAATATTATAGGAAGCAATAGAAAAACAAAACAGACTGACTAAATTCATATCAGAATCTTAGTCTTCCAGAACACTTACAGGATGTGATGACAGCTGTAAATGTGGCGATGTCTCAGTGTTGTGGCTTAAGGATGCAAAAGAGAAACATATATGTGTGCTCATCCTTCCTAAAGGCTGAAAGGGCAGTGAACACAGGCAGACAATAGGGTCTAGCAAGGAAAGATTAAAGAAATAATTTAAAGCACCATGGAGAATATCCAGAAGAATTGCCATATGTCTGAGAGTATGTTAGCATTTTAAAAATGGTCACACAACAAGAGGAAGCCATTTCTAGGGAACGAAGATAATCAGGGGGAAAAAAGCAATTCCCAGAGTTTTGTGCTATCCTCTTGTATTTATGTAACATTCTTGAAATGACAAAATTTTAGAGATGAAAATCAGACTGTTAGTTTTCCAGGGAGAGGACTGAACCAGAAAGGTTACTGTGGTTAGAAAGGGGTACCGGGAGGGAGGGTGCTTGTGTGGCATAATTGATATTTTGATTAACACAATTTTTACACAAAATTATATAAATTTTTGCCCACAATAAACCTGCATAGAAGATAATTCATATACACATGATGAGACAGATTATACATAACACAATGGCACACACAAATGCACACATACAATCCATACAGAAGTATATACGAGATGTGAAATGAGAATAATTCCTTTGGATTTCATCAATTTTAATTATTATGTAATGCAGTACCTATGCATGATGTCCCCAGTGCAAGAAACTGAGTAAAGAGCAAATGTGAATCCTAATAATATAGAGATATTATTCATTGGGAATGCATATACATCTTCAATAACATCAAAATAAAAAAAATAATTCTAAAAAGTAGTAAAAGTAGTAAAATAGACATCTATTAAGTAAAAGGGTTAAAGATTTAATACACCCTGAGAAAGAATAAAATTTAACTGAAAATGAATCTAAGAAAAGCCACCAGCCTGTTTGGCAGTCAGGGAAATTCATTTTCAAGTCATAGTTCAACTCTATCACACAGAATGGCTAAAATTTACAGTATCTGCTGTTAACTATAGAGTAATCTGAGATTTAATTTCAAGTTTTCTACATACTGTCAATGACATAGCATATCTGAGTATACTGGCTTAATTGATACCACCAAGTTTAAGGTCTGCTATTGCTCCACATATGAACTGTAAAATAAGACAAATGAAACAGAGCCAGTCTATTCACCCTACTAACACTTGGCTACAGGCTGTCATCTTTAGCTTCAAAAACATCAAGTTTGGAGACAGGAGGATAATTCAGTTTGTAGGATGTTGGCCTAACATGCACAAAGCCCTGAGCCTGATTTCCAGCACAGAATAACTGGGGCATAGTAGCACGTCCCTGTGACTGCAGCTTGTAGAAGGTAGAGGCAAGAGGATCAGAAGTTCAAGATCGTTCTTGGCTCCATAACGAGTGGCAGAATAGCCTGGGCTACATGATTTTCTGGTTCAAAAGGAAAGAAGAAACCTCTTGCTTGAAAATGTAGAGAGAGAGAAAATGAGAAAGAGAAGGAGGGAGGAAGGGAGGGATGGAGAGAGGGAGGAACTGAGGGAAGGGGGAGGGAGGGAGGGAGGGAAAGGCAGAATTAAGCATACTCAGCATTTTTATTGGTATACATTACTAACGGAAGAAAAATTGAGCAAAATGACTTTGGGAAATAAAGTGAAATTTTAAAAACCAAAACAGAAGATAAAATTTAGGACAAAGAAAACAAAAGAACCCAAAAGATGTATTTTGTTATATACATCATTCATTTAATAATAATTTTCAAGAGATTTAACACTTAATTTTATTTTAAAATATTAATAAAGTTATAATTACATCATTTTAACCTTTGCTTTACTTCCGCTCACCTTGCACTCTCTCAAATTCATGACCTCTTTATAACATATGTATATATATATATGAAATTTATACATATATAAATGTAAAATATAACTTGCTGAATATAATATATATATATATATATATATATATATATATATATAATATACACTGCTCAGTCCATTTAGTATTTCTGGTATACCGTTTGGTGTTGGAAAACCAGTTAAGGGGTTTATGCTTGTGGAAGAGATCTTTTTCCCTCTCACAGCAGTTCATAATTATCTGTAGTCTTTTTCCTATGAGTAGGATGGCATAAAATTGCTCTCTTTACTGTAGCTTGTAATCAGTGTTGTTCTTGTACAGGTCTTGTTTAGGCAGCCACATCATGGAGATACTATCAGGGAAGCTTTCCTGTCATTTTTAAAAGGCACAACCCCATAGAAAGTTCTCTAATACTCTGGCTCTTACACTTTTTCTGATTCTTCTTCCTCCATGTCTCCTAAGCCTTAGTATAGTATTAGGTTTCTGGCCTGGACTTTCAGGCCTAGCCTCAAGGTGTAGACCAGCAGACCCACAGACCCGCAGAGACACACAGATGCTTACATTAATTTTAGGCTGATTGGCATAAGGCCCAGGCATATAACTTGCTAACTCTTTACCCTTAAACTAACCCATACTTCTTATCCTGTTCAGGCTTGGGGCTCAGTACCTTTTCTCAGAGCAGCATAGTTGTCCTCTGCATCTTCTGGCTTGTCTGGCACTCTGCTCTGTTCTTCCTGTTCCCAGAGTTCTCATAGTCTGGTAGCCCCGCCCACACTTCCTGTCTGCCTTTGGCCAATCAGAATTTTTTATTAAACCAGTGGGTAGGACAATTATATCCCCCTACACCTTAGGTACAGGGGTTAAAATGTAGATGTATCCATTGGAAACTCAGGATCAGTTGTTCTTCTCAGTATTTTGACAGCTATACTTTTCTACAATAAACGTATTTTCACCAGAAATTCCATTTGGGCATTTTAAAAAACAAGTGCTTATATGTTTGTATCCTTCTAAGAGTATTTACAACTTAGTGTGATTTGGCAGACATCTGGAAATAGTCCTATAATTCAAAAATAAGAGTATAACAATACTACACACACACACACACACACACACACACACACACACACACACACATATATAGTCACATATATATGTCTAGATGGTCATGATAACTCTTGTTAAATAATTGTAATATTTTTGATTAATATAAAGTTCTAAAGCAACCTTTTTATATTAATGCAATAAAACATGGCCTCAGGCTGGTTGCTGAAGGCTTTTCTTGAATCTCTGATGGATTCTTTGTTCATTAAGCTAATGCTTCTTCCTGGGGAGCTGTAAGGATATTTAAAGGCAAGAAATTGTGATAAGCCATCTTTAACAGTTCCATGCCAAAATGACAGCCCTGCTACCTTTCAGCTTGTTCAGTTTCAGAGCCAATCACAGCTGCTGCTGACTTACTTAGACCTGTGGAAAGCTGGAGACTTCACTGCTTTTGACAGGCAGTCTCAGCAACACAATGCTATATGGAGTTAGTTATAGAAAATGGATCTGCAGCTTTCTTCAACCCCTTAAGATTGTGAAAGGAAAATCTCTGTGAGGGAGTTACATGGTTTAGATGCACAGGAAGAAGAGAAACAAGCTGGCTACAGGGATGATGCAACAGTAAAACTACAGATAATACAGTAACATTATCCAACACAGCCAACCAAATTTATTTGAAATTCTCCACTTCATTATAAGGACATAATTAAGCTTGCAAAAGTGTTTTTCCCATCATGTACCTGATTCTGTAGCACATCGGGAAAAAATTGTATAAAGAAAATATTCATTCGTTCCTAAAGCTCTCCACCTTTTCTCTGCCTTAATTATAATTCTTTCTTCCATTAACTTTATCCATAAACTAAACTATCTAAATTTTCAGAGCGGTAACATTCTCCCTGGAAAAACCCACACTCACATCTCGGTAAGTACTTTTCTTTGTACCTTAAGAAACTCCAATTTGGGGGCTGAGGGTATCACTCCAGTTTTAGATTGCTTGCCCTCCATGCACAGAACCTGAGTTTGATCCCCAGAACTCCGTATGCTTGGTATGCTGGCACGTGCTTTTAACTCAACACTGTGCAAAAACGATCGGAAGTTCAAGACTGTCTTCAGCTATAAAGTGAGATGTATGTTACCCAGGATACATGAGATCCTGTCTCAAAAAAGAAAAAAAAAATACTGTTGGGGGAGTAGCAAAAGGAAATAGTGGGGATTCAGAGGAGGAAAGTTCAACAAGAGAAATGTTTACTTGAAAATGCAGGGAAAATAATGACTTTAAATGTCAGGACAGTGATTACTAATGGAGGAGGAATGTGGAGAGGAAGCAGAGAGTGGTAGGAGGTCTAGACTGACCTCTATCTCTTGATCCCAGGAGTGATTCCACCTGTACTTGATTTATAATCACTTTAATGTGTAAATACATTGAACAATCAAATTTAACATTAGCCCAGCATTGACTTTGGGATGAGTGAATCGAATCGGACTTGCCTGGAGTGGATGTGCCAAGCTGGGCTGGCTCACCTTGGGACTTCTTGCCTTTTTGGGGAGGGGATGGGTGGATGGGGAGGGGCTAGGCTGAGGGCTGACTGGGATGGATTGTGAGGGGGGAGGGGAGGAGTAAGGGGATACAGTTATGGAGATGACATTTTGTTTAATGAAAAAATAATAAAATCAAATTTTAAAAAATGCTGTAAGCTCAAAAAATAAAAATGGGTTAAAAGGCTAAGGTCGTATTTTTGTTTCTCTAAATACCTGCAGACTCATTTTAACAGGCACCAACAGGACATTAAGTATACAAAATAAAATCATTGACAGCTAACATCATCCAAACATTAGGCATTTCTAAATTCAATCTTTTTTCACATCCATCTCCAAGCAGAGGAAATACAGAACACAAGGGAAAATAATTAGCTGCCCATAAATACGACAATTGCTAAATCAGTGTGTGGGGGAATGAGTGAGCATACATCATTTTACCCTTTCTCTAGGTGATCTACCATGACAGCCTCAATCTCTTTGTCTCCTCTTCTGGATAGTTATTCATGATCTTAACTGTTCTTACTGGCATCTTGGCAAGCACTTCATAAACAGCTGTAGACTGGGTATGTTTTATCTCATGAAATGCATACTTCAGACTTGTCCTTATAGTAAATTTAAATGAAAGCAGATATTATAACACAAGAAAAACAGAGAATACAGCAAAATATTCTGTTTTCTAGCCTGTCATTTTTTCTGAATTTTACATTAGATATGTCATGCTCTTACGACTAGAAGAACAAAAATGGAATAAAAATATTTGAAAAATAAAACTGAAAGCTGTAATTTTATGATCAATCTGAGTCACTGAAAAAAATAAATAGGAATAATCAACCTCGCCATTATTGGGACCACCCATTACTGTAGTCTTAAAAGTTTTTTAGAGTCTGGTTGCAGCCGTAAGTGGTATATACACTTTAAATTACTCAGTTGTGTTTTAGCCTTAGAAATTAAATCAGTCGAGGTTGATTGTTGTATGCTGGTGATTATAATTTCTCCCTCCCACCCCCTGCCTTAATCCACAATTTATATCTGCATATATTTCTTCTTGCAATAATTATTTGTGCATTAAATCTGTGTACCTCTAGACTGAAGATCCAGGGTTTCTCTGAAGTACTCATTATCTCTGCATGAAAACATAGTGCTGTAGGGGTAAGGTCTGTAGCCCATGGAGTCTCATTGTCAAGCTGTGCCTCCCAACATTACTGACTTCATCCTATATCTGCCTTGAAGAAAGACTTTTTTCTAAGAAGCAAGGCATTTTCCAAAGCCTTTGTGAGCTAGATAGGCTTTGCTAGGGATTACAAAAGGCAAGGACACAGGCATACAAGAGGGACAGTAGCATGTTCCCTCCAGTGGAAGTAAACATCCCCAGAAATCTCTTCGGCAGACTTTCTTTTCCCTTCCCTTTATCTTTATTGTTTTAGTATTTGCCAAAGCATATTCTAACGGTCTTGGTTCTCTCCTCAGTTATTTTTCTTTTCTTAACCAAAGCAGCATGTTTGTATTTGATTCTCCAATTTTTTCTCATGTCAGACCAACATTGGACATTAAAGTAGAAAGGGCCAATAAATTGAGAATTAAATGCATGCACCTGTGCCTATATGTGTGCCTCTGTGTGTGTGTGTGTGTGTGTGTGGTGTGTGTCTGTGTTGTGTATGTCTGTGTGTATCTATATGTGAGTGTCTCTGTGTGTGTTTCTCTATGTGTGTTTATCTGTGTCTGTGTGTGTATGCGCGCGCATAGTAATTAACAAATTCATCGCAGAAAGAAGAAATGAGGTGAGAAAAAGAATTCAAAATATTTACTGTTTTGGAAAACTTTGGTTGGAATTATTTGAAGCTGTTTACTATGGTTGTAACACTAACTGATAAGGAAGCTCCTTAAGATGGTAAGTACATCTCCTCTGGTGGTGCTCCAGCCTTCTTCCAATCTTTTATTCAAATCAATAGCCATCTTACCGTGAGGAATCATAATCCTCCTTTGTAAAGACATTTCTCCACCACTCTTCAAGCTGTCCTTTCACAAAAGCCAGAGTTCCTTTTCCGATGCAGTGATACAGCATCAAAATAAACACGCAAAAGTGTATAAATAAAAAAAGGAGCAACTTCTTTGCAGCTTCATATTCAGTAGATGACACTGACAGTCTGCTCATCTTTTCGCCAACCCAAGGGAGCTCAGATGTAAGAAGCATGTTTGTATTTGATTCTCCAATTTTTTGTATGTTCATGCCACTTTCTGATGGAGGGATGTTTTATAAAAATAAAATTACATCATTCAACTTGGGCTTCTAATCACGATCTCCCTTTTCGATACCTATGTCATAATCCACAGATTCAGTGCTCCATGATTTACTTAGTCTTTTTTTTTTCTCAAATTGTTTCCAAGTTGTGCGTTTGTTTGTTTTTCTTTGTTTGTTTTTCCTTTCTCCTCTTGGCTAGTCTTTAGTACTTACCATTGTATGTCATGCAAATCCTAATTGGTCTTAATATTAAACACCCAGAATCTGATTATCAGGGTAAATGCTGAAAGATAAGGGAAGTAAAGCAGGAGCTACAGTCTCTTACTCCTCAGACTAAAAAGGCCTGAGCTTCTGTTTTTACCCAGCCTAATCACTTTCTTTCTCTACCCAGCCAAATCACATCCAGTCTCCTGTTTGTACAGATCTCTATGGCCAACTAGTGACTGGCTCTACCCTCTGATCTTCAGGAAAGCTTTATTTGTTAGAGCACAATAAAATATCACCACAATTGTATCTATATTTTTCATGTCTATAAGCTACAGTCTCAAAGTAAGATGAAAATATATGTACATTCTGACTGTAACAGTATATTCCCCAGAGTTTTCAGGAATTATACTGCCCCAGCAACATTATAAAATGGCTCATTTCCATTCATTCCCACTAGTCTTGTGGTAATTGCTTTAAATTATTTTTTAATCTAATAGACAAAAAACTGATAGAATTTCACTTTAGCTTCCATTTCCTTGCTTTTGTGAGATTGGCTTTGTTTTACATACTTGTTGGCCAGTGGGGCATGGTCTGGTCTCATCCCTGCTTATACATGCCAGCTTTTCTTCCTCTCCATATCTTCACTGCTCAGTGGGGCCTTACCCTTTGTCAGCCATATATGCTGCAAATATTCACTTGTAATTTAACATGCTTTACAAATATTGTGCTGTAAGGCATTTGAAAAAATATGATGAAATATATTAGCTCATTCCATACCTCTTGAGGTTACAGAACCCTCTCAGTTTTCTCTAAAATGACCTTCTAGTATGCTCAATACTCCTGGATCTGCCTCCCAAGTATTATAGTTACAGATGTGTCCCACAACATACAACTCTTGGTCAAGTCATTCTGTCATTTCTTTTTCAATTTTTGATTTTGGTTCATGTTTAAAGAATACCTATCAGATTCAACGTGGCACAAAGTTTGCTTTTTAAACATTTAATAATTTGGTCTTACACTAAAGTCCCCATTCCATCTATTTCCATTGTGTGTAAAAATAAGCATGAATGGACAGTGGACGTTCTTTTCTACCTTTATAGGAACTTGACCAACACTACTTGATAGATTGTTAATTTGTCTAAAAATAACTGCTTGTTTTTTCACTGATAATCAATCAAATTAATATTTCTCCTGACACGCTTTTCCAATACCACTGAAAGGGCAATTTCCTAACTTTATAACATAATTATAATTATTTCACAATTACTTTCCCACAGATTTTTAACTTTGTAATAATCAACCAAAAAAGATTTTGATCCATAGCCCTTTACTTTCTTTTTTTCCTCATTTTATTAAATTTCATACATCTTCCCAATTGCTCAAGGTAATAATGTAGATACTAGCCATTTTTTTATCTTTCCTGAACAAATACCATAAATTCAACAGTAATTCCCCTTTATCATAGCTCCATGACTAACAGACTCTCCTAGTTTCTCTCTCTTGCTCTCTGATGTTAAAATACTCCACCCTGGGTCCAGCCTCAGCTAACTAGTCAAACCTAATCCTTTTGTAGCTGTTGCACCAATTAAAAACCATATATTCAAACATATGAGCCTACAGGGTCCATTTTTATTCAAATTACTCAAATTCAGACTAATTCAGTGGCTTTTCACACGAAGCTCCTTTGCATGAGATGATGTTCTGTACAATGTATCATTTTTTTGTCTTTGGTTAAGAAATAAGGAGTCATATCTTTTGGAATATTTTGCATGTAAAGTGTTTTCTTACTAAAATTTTTATTATCCAATTGAACTTGATATATCCCACCTGGTATTTAAATATGCATTCCTTGTAAGCCTCTTGTACTAAAATCTGATACTGAACCTTTCCATTTTAGAATATAGCTCATCTTTGAGGCATTGAACTAACAACCAACAGGAGGCTTATTGTTTGAGGACCAAACAAAATACATAATAACATCTTTCAAAGTGATTCACAGCTTGTTCTTTGGGGGTTACTCTAGGCCATTGAAATAGCACAGCTTCCAAGTAAACACTAATTTTCAAGAAGAATGTCCTGGGTTCAACCTTAGATCAGGAGCCAGGACTGCCAAGCCATATTGGGTATTCCTTAAGGGCCATTGAACCCAAAGGGACAATCAACTGAGTCTTGAAAGAAAGATCACGGGTACTGACAGAGAGAAAACCCACATTTGTGGAGGTGGCCCTTGTGGAGACCCTACATGTCACTTTAAAAAGAAGGATCTTATTGAACTGGCTTATCCATGCTGTTTGCATGTCTGCAACACTGCCTCTCTGCCTCTCTGTCTCTCTGTCTCTGTCTCCCTCTTTTCTCTGTGTGAGTTATGTTTTGTGTTCCACAATGTCTGTCTCCGTAGCAGGGAAGTGGACGTATACATGTGTATTTCTCTCTCTGTGTGTGTGTGTGTGTGTGTGTGTGTGTGTGTGTGTGTGTGTGTGTGTGTCTGAAATGTGCATGAATTCTTTCTCTGTAGGAAGAATATGTGTGTGTGTCTGTCTTTCTGTCTGTCTGTCTGTCTGTCTCTGTCGGTTGATGAGTGTTTTTTTTTTTTCTATGTGTCTCTCTTTGTCTGTCTGTCTGTGTTGGTTGATGGGTGTATTTTTGTGTGTGTCTCTGCCTGCCTGTCTCTCTCTCATCTCTCCCTCTCTCTCCCTGACTCACTCATGTGTGTCTCTGTCTGTCTGTCTCTCAGTTGATGAGTGTTTGTGTGTGTGTGTGTGTCCTCTTTGTCTCTATTGTTGTATCTGTGTATCTCTGACTTTCTCTGTGTATGTATGTGTGTGTGCATGTGTATGTGTGTGTGCGTGTATGTGTGTGTATATGTATGTGTGTGTATATGTGTGTATGTGTGTGTATGTATATGTGTGTGTCGGCACACACACTCACATGTGCATGACTACACTCACCTTACCAGCTATGCCCCACCAGGCTGTGTCCTGGGAGTGTTCAGGCTGCTTCAGGAGCTGTCACTCCTGCTTGTAGCTGTGACATGTCTCAGCAGTGGCTGTTGTTCTGTGTGGGAGTGAGCCCTAGGGTGCACATTTTTTTTCCAAATCTCTCCCTCAAGCTGCAAATGCCATTTGACTCATTTTCCATTACAATCATCAGTGGACCTTTAACAATTCTGAGGGGTTAGTGCTTTCTTTCACATCAAATATCTGACTGCAATTCAGCTCTCGAGAGAAAATCCAAGAGGCCTCTTTAGTACCTGTAAAGAGAAAGGGTAAATTCTCTTGTAGATACTGTTTTAAAGCTGAAGGAGACCTTGAAGACATTCTGATTCTATGTACACGTTTTGTACATGAAAAAAAGGTCTCATGTGCCTGGAACAGGACATGGCATGCTGGGCAGGGCCCACTCATAAAATTTGGTTTATGAACAAAAGAAGGTCAAGGAATGGGCCAATCTCTCTCTCTCTCTCTCTCTCTCTCTCTCTCTCTCTCTCTCTCACACACACACACACAAACACACACACACACACACACACACACACACACACATACACATACACACACATACACATACACACACATACACACACACACACATACACACACAGGCACACACACATCTGTAACAGACCAAACACTGCAATTCTTACTTACAGAATTCATTAGCTTATAAAATTAAATGGTCATTATTAAAACAATATAAAGAGCCTATATATTTAAATATTTGCTATAAAGTAGTCCGTTTTATAACAATGTTGGTAAAAGCTAAAAGGTATCTTAAGAAAATGTGAACTTGGTTCTTTGAATTTACCTAAGACAATTTCAGTAAGGCTTTATGTCTCATTTATTGCTAAACATATATTTTACATCTTTCAAAATCTATTAATTTTAATTAGAAAAAAGAATAAAATGATGAAATATGATGGATTTTCTTACAAATCAACACTGTAAATAAATTGTGTATCACAATAGTGTTTAAAATGGATGTTATTTTTATCATAAGTATATGTGTCAGTGTGTGGCTATGTGCACATAAATATGTGTGACAATGTGTGGATATGTGCACATATGTAGGTGTGTCAGGACTGAAAACCTAACCCTAGTATTTTTCTCCTTGTTGTGACTTCTCAGAGATAGCTATTTGCCAAGGCCAGAATCAGAGCACACACATCCATAACCTGATTCCAGATAGATGAGGAATGGAAAGAGCCTAATCACATACATGATGCAATGAGGCTAGTCCAGAATAGGAATAAATTTCAACCATAATAAAAAGTGATGAGACTTTGTAAAACAAGCAGCCTTGTAGTGTCAATTACACTTCCTTGGCAGTGCTTTCAAAATTCCAATAAATGGTAAAGGGAGAGTATTTATCTTTCATATTTGTCCAGCCACAGGGCCTGCTTTCATCTTGAAAGGATTACTGATTTGATTACAAAAATATTGTGCCTTTATTATCTAGGACCAAAGGCTCTTGTACCTGACACAAATGCCTGATGAGTAAAATAACTCCTGCATTTTAAAAGGCTCCCATTTGAAGTGCACCCTATATATTCACTTGCTCTATTAAGCCAGGACCAGAGCATCATGTTGTCTCTACTAAATCCCACACACCTAAACTGATAGCAAAAAAAATAAGCTGCACAATTTTTCTTTAAATGCAACATTCTAAGCACATACATAAATCAGTTGAATAAGACAATCAAATTGCTTCAGAGTTGCAATATCCTCAACCCTGAATTGTTCTTTGTTTGCTTCTAGACAAAGAAAAAAAAAAACTGGGTTCATGCATATCTCAATAATTAATGCTAGCTAACAGGGAATTAAATAAAAGAATAGCTGGTGGCTTCGTTAGTGTCACTCAGATGTGCAGGAGATGCTATACAGAGACAGGCTGCAAAGCTTAGGGTTTGTCTGATGATTAATGCACTCGATTAGTTATCCAGCAGGGCCATGATTCCACTCACGGTAGAGATGGCATTCAGAAATGTCCTGGAAAAGCTAACTTCTATGTTTCTAATAGAAGAGCACTGAGATTATTTAATGTAATTCTTACCCTAAAGCTGTGCGCCCTGAGCCTTACATGCAGGAGTGGTTTGTACATGTTTGCATTGGGACTGGAGTCCACTACTCTGCATCTTGATTGGTTTTGGTTTTCAATAGTGGTGCAGTCAATGATCACTTTGTGGAGGAAAAAAAAAAATTAACTTGACAAAGAACAAATAGTTCATGCAAGACAGAGACTTGTATTTTATTCCAAATGCCATAATCACAAATTCTTAGTACTTTTACAATATTATTAAGTTATTAAAAGCTCTATTTTTAAACTAGAGCAATGGTAACATAGGACTTGTGGGAGTAACCTGCCAATGTCTGATTTTATTTAAAGCCTACTCTATAGAAGGAACAAACACTTAACATTGCTTTGGTAACCAAAAAGCAGAGACTAGAGAGCCCAGAAACCTAGAATAAAATCATAAATGAATGAATGGTCAAAAAAATCAATATGGTTACTATTTTTAAACATAATTTTTATTGATTCTTTAGGAATTCACCCCAATCCTACTCACCTCCAAGTCCCTCTTTATCTGCCCCTCACCCCTCAGCACCCCCTCAAAGTTAACTAAAAACAAAGCAAACGAACAAAAAACTTCTTGCTCCTCCATCTTTCCAGTCTCTCCAATACCTCTTCATTCATCTTAGAGGAACTGGGAACTGCAGCGTGTCACCCTTTGTCCAATTAGCCCAAAAATGTTCATTGCTCTGAGTCATTAATGTGGTTAAAGGCCTCTGCCGCATCATCCTCATTGAACCCTCACCAGAAGTCCTGTGGGATATTCTACCTGTTCCCCAGCTACCACTCCACAGGCCTGCTCCCTTCACTTTCTCCAGCACGTCATAGTTGGAATGGTGGCCCAGGATGTGGTTCTGGGTGAGGAGTAGTGTTTGCTCTCCAGTGCCCATGCCATCTCACCCAGCTCTCCAATGCCCATGGGTAAAGGTGTGACAACTTTCCTGAATATGAAGGCCAGTTCTCCTATGAGCAGCAGGGACAGCTCTCCCACTGCATTGTCCAGTGAGGTGCAGAGCTAGCCATCCCAGAGACAGTAAAAGGTGTAGCCAGCTCAGCACAGCCCCCTGATTTCATATTTGGTTTATGCTTCCTATGACTCCCCTATGGTAACACTGGTCATGGACAGCAACACAGACCTTAACTTCATCAGAAACAGGAATCCAGACATAATACTCAGCAGCAGCCCAGTCCCTGATGTCACCATGGGTCCATATGGCAGCATAGTCCACACAGATCGGCAATGGTATGGCCCTCAGATAGGCCCTCGGCATCCATGAGGCCTTAAGTGACAATGTGGGCTACGGACATCAACACAAACCCTGGATACTTTAGTACCATGGGCCCAAGCATAGTTCTCAGCAGCCTGAACCCAGATGTCACCATGGTCCTAGGAGGCAGTGTGTTCCTTATATACAAATATGGCCTCAAGTGTTGTCTATACCCCTGCCATCAACATGACCTTTTTGATATTATCAGGATCCAGATATTATCAGTTTTAGAATTTTTTATCTTATTAGTCTTTGCTTCAATTTTAATTTTTGTGTTTTTATGGGTTTTTTGAGAGAGAGAGAGAGAGAGAGAGAGAGAGAGAGAGAGAGAGAGAGAGAGAGAGAGAATATGAATTTGGGTAGGTAGAGGTGGGGAGGATCCGGGAAAAGTTGGAGCAGAAGAAAATAGCACAATCAAAATATAATGTATGAAAGAGGTTTTTAAAAAAATAAATAAATAAATAAATAAAGGGTTTCATTAGTTAGTGACTGTTTGCTGTTAGAATTCTCCTGGCATGTAATCACAATAGAAAGAGCTTAGAGGTGAACATATACTGCTAAGCATTCATTCATTCTGAGATCTTTGAGGACATAGGTAAAGAATTTGTCCCAGAAGAGCCCAACAAAAACATGCTTATTACTCTTGTTACTGTTTTATATCTAAGATCCTATTTCTTGGTTCCAGTTTCCTATCAGTCAGACACATGACCATACATAGTCTGCTGCCCAGTTTCCTATTATATCATTGCCAGCTGAGACACAGGAGTTTACTACCCTGTGAATTTTTGTCACACTTTATTTAAAATGCTGTTGAGTACAGTAATAAAAGTTGAAGGGCATCTGATATCTCGAGACCACTGCACTGGCTTTTTCTAAAGCATGTTGGACACATTTTCTTCAAAGTTGATGTTGCTCACATTATATCTGCCTCTTGGACATGATACTTTCTTCTTTTTCCAGTGGTTAGCTGCAGATTTTTCTATTTACATTGCTTAGGCATTTTGATAAATATTTAAAAGGTAACACTAGGTTGATATCTTCCTCAACACTCTGCAATAATATTTAATAAATTTAAAATTTGTTTAGCACTTGGGAATAAATGCAGGGTCTTGCACATGCTAGGTCATTGAACTACTCATGGTTATATCATAGCTCTTGCCACTACATTTAAATGTTGCTTACAAACATTTAAGTGACAGTGGTTAAGCCATTAATTTTGAGTTGAGGTCTTCATCACATGATTGAGTCAACAACTTTTATGTTCATTGCTCTATGAAAAGTTAAGTATGACTTTGAGGATATCTGTCATTTTAATAGGTTGAATCACTTGTTCATTGAAGATGGGTAAGTTCACTAAGGTAGTAAAATAATCTGGGATGTCACTCGTTTCCTTTGGTTATTAATAAAAAGCATTGATATCAGTCACAATGTCTGGTGGATCTTATTCCTCATTGATGAAATTCTGATTTCAGGAATGATTGAATTTATTTTGAGCACTACTAGAAAAAATGCACAATTATTTATGATCTCCTGCCATATAAAAAGGGACAAAGGAGTCTTTAATACATTTAAGGGTTTTTGAAGATCTTGAGATTCTACAATAAGTATTATATTTTTAAGAAAGAGAGCTGGAGTCTATAATTAAAATTCTTCATTTTAGCTTCAAATCCTTCTTCAAGATGATCTCTAGATAGTTTTGGATGACTCTGGAAATTTTTGCATATTAATTATCTGGAGTAGACATTAAGGTCGGCATGTTTTGTATGAGTCTGGTATTTACATTTTGTTCAGTTCCTATATTATACCTTATCACCCACTGATCTAAATATGCTTTTACTTTGCACTAGGCAGATGCTCCTTGAAAGTAAAAATATATCTATCCATCTTATCACTATGTCCAAAACATTCAGAGAAGGAGGTTCAAATATTTTATGGTTCAAAAAGTCTGTTGATCATCTCTGGCTTGGGTCCGTGTGTTAAGTGTGAGTGCATGCATAAGACTATCGGGGACTCATTTCTTTCATGTTTCTTCTCTGAAGGAGTCTTGCCTCACCCTGATGAAAAACAGGTCAAATTGTCTGCACTCTCTGATTCCATTTATTGTGATTATATTTTCACACTTTCTTTGACCTCTGATGAAATATTTATGTGAACATTTTAATATTTTATCTTTGGGGTTTTTCATTTTCTTCACATTTTATTGGATTTTAAAGAGAAATGAAAAGGTCAAAACAAAGGAGCAGCCTGCTTTCAAGCAGGTGCCGTAAATAGCAGGTTCTTTCTCCTTATCAGTTTCTTAGAAATCCTCTTAGCTTCTTATAGTAGACATTCCTCTTGAGTCTCAGGGACCTACTTGATCAAATGTACTGCAATGTGGGAAAGGCAGACAGATATCCCAGCCTTTAGGTTTCTTAACTGCCTTCCACTAAGCCAAATTGCTAGATTAACCCGTCTTAGCCACTGAGTCTGTGCAGCTCCCTTAGTAGCTGCTAATACATTGCTGCCATTGGTCTCACTAGTGAGGTATAGCTGCTTAAGATTCAGTTGTGATGGTTCGTAAATTATATTTTCTAGTTGTGCTTATTATGAAAACTTTGCATCATTAATACTATAGGAAGTGACACCCCATAGATGCAAATAGTAAGCCATAGATTTTATTTGCTTCAAATTTTTAAGTTGGAAACTCTCAAAAAAGTCAGATATCTAAAGAATTAGTTGTGAGTAATACAATTATAGGAGACTAGAGAAATGTAAATCTAAAGCATTTGGCTTTGACGCCTCAAGAATGCCTTTAGAACTCCTAGTTCCAAAAGATAATAATAATGCCTAACTGGTGCTGGAGATGTCAGAACTCTATTATTTCCCTATCTAGATTTAGATAATTGTCAAAAATAGATTTTTCTTTTATTAAAAAAAATGTTTTCTCACAATATATCCTGAGTAGAGGTTCCTCTCTCTTTTACCCCAGTTCTTTCCTGCCTCCCTTCCCTCTGGATCCACTTTCTTTCTGTCTCAAATTAGAAATAGACAGGCTTCTAAGTTAGAAACCAAACATGACAAAGTAAAATATAATACAATGAAACAGAAACTATCACATAGAAGTTGGACATGTAAACCCAACTGGAGGAAAAGAGTCTCAAAAGAATGCGCAAGAGTCAGAGACCCACAGGAGTCCCATAAAAATACTAAGCTAATAGCTATAATATATATGCAGAGTACCTAGTATAGACCCATGTAGGCCTTGTGCTTGCTATTTCAGAATCTGTGATTTCATATGTGTCTTACTTAGTTGATTAAGAGGGCCTTGTTCTCTTGGAATACTCCAACCCTCTGGCTTTTAACAGTCTTTTGTGACCATGGTGAGGGGTGGAGCCATTTATGACCTGCTGAACTGTGTGAAGGGACTGCTCCTGCTGAATGATAACTTTGGGATTTCCATGGTTTAGGGCAACAGCAGGACATCAGAAGAGTTTTTGTGAGGGCCAAGGATGATGGTGTGCCAGAAACCTTGAGCCAGACAAATGACTCATTACAATGAACATTCTGTATGTGGATCTGATTGGACAGAATGCCACTAAGATAGATAGAGAGATGTTGGAAAGAAGGAAGGTTAAGGTGGGGTTTTGATTGGTTTTGTTTTGTTTTTAACCAATTGATCATGGGGTCTTTGTGGGGTGCTGCAGGAGAGAGGGGAGAATATAGAGAGCGTGGAAATTTAGTGGGATTGGGGTGCTTGATGGAAAATCCCCAAAGAATGAATAAAGAATTATGTGTGTGTATATAACTTCTGTTTTCCTTGTTGATGGAGGCACAGATTCCAAAGCAGTCTCTGGTGCACTCCTTACTTACTGTGAGCAGTGAACCTTTTTACACCCTTGTGGGAGATTATGTTGTTACATTGTAATAATTGTCCCACCCACTGGTTTAATAAAAAACGCTGATTGGCCAAAGGTAGGCAGGAAGTGTGGACAGGGCTACCAGACTAAGAAAACTCTGAGAACAGGAAGCACAGAGCAGAACACCAGAGAGAAGCTGGAAGAAGCAGAGGACAACTATGCTGCTGTGAAAAAAGGTACCGAGCTCCATGGCTGAACAAGATAAGAGTCATGGGTTAGATGAAGAGTAGTGTAGGAGATTATATTGTCTCATTGTAAATAATTATCCTATCCACTGGTTGAATAAAAAGCACTGATTGGCCAAAGACAGGCAGGAAGTGTGGGCGGGGCTACCAGACTAAGAAAACTCTGAGAACAGGAAGCACAGAGCAGAACGCCAGAGAGAAGGCAGAAGAAGCAGAGGGCAACTATGCAGCTCTAAGAAAAAGTACCGAACCCCATGGCTGAACAGGATAAGAGTCATGGGTTAGATGAAGGGTAGAGAGCTAGCAAATTATATGCCTGGGCCAATCAACCTAAAACTATTGAAAGCATCTGTGTGTCTCTGTGAGACTGAGGGACTTTGGGTCTGTGAGTCTATGGGTCTGCGGGCCAAAATCTTGAAGCTAGGCCCGAAAGTCTGGGCCAGAAACCTCATACTACAAATGGCAGCTCAACATGTGGCATATACACCATATATACCCATATAAAGTCATAGAAAGTTTAAAAAATGGTGTAGAACCCAAAGCAGCCTCTGAATTGAGTCTCTCACGTGAGCCGTGGTACAGAGATGCCCTGGTGAGGCACATGGGCTTGACCTCAATGGTGGGCTTTTGGACTGCAGCTTAAGGTGTAAAATGGCTGGTTCCTCAAGTCTCATAAGTCCCTCAATATAAGAAAAAGTTATAAATGATGCATTTAAGGTTTCTGTTAATAAGGACAAAAAGAGAATGGAGTTAAAGATGGCTTCTTAGTGTAGATGTTTTCTTGGATCAGCTCTGTTTGCTTGAGGCAAACTGAGGCTTGGCTTTTTTAAGAGAAGCTTCCTGATTCAGCCTTAGAGGCAAAATACTTGTGAGTTTTTTTAAGAGGCCTTGCTGCCTAATGCTTAAATGGAGTTAATGAGCAGCATATGGCAAAACTTTACTTGGTGATTATATGGACCCTGAAATTCTCAGAGTATCTGAGATGATGAATTCTATGAAATTAGACTAGGAGCTGGGTGGAGCCATCCACCCATCCTACTAACCTTGAACCTTGGCAGATTAAAGGTGTGTTCAGAAATTGAAAGAAATAAAAGAATCCCTGGCAGATTAAAGGCATGTTCAGAAGCAGAAAGAAATAGAAGAATCTGGATGGAGTTAATCACCTTAGGCAGTCAAAGGTGTGGTCAGAGACAGAAAAGGTTAAGAAATAAATATACAGTAAAGACAGCTTTTTAAAAAAGTCTAAGTGGTTTAGAGTATGTTGAAAATATATATACATAGGCTTAGAGAAAGAAAAGAAAAGGTAGAGAAAGCCCTTAAAAAAGAAATAGAGTAATAGAAAGAAAGAAAGAAAGAAAGAAAGAAAGAAAGAAAGAAAGAAAGAAAGAAAGAAAGAAAGAAAGAAAGAAAGAAAGGAAGGAAGGAAGGAAGGAAGGAAGGAAGGAAGGAAGGAAGGAAGAAAGAAAGAAAGAAAGAAAGAAAGAAAGAAAGAAAGAAAGAAAGAAAGAAAGAAAGAAAGAAAGAAAGAAAGAAAGAAAGAAAGAATGTCTGGATACTGTATGTTATTGTCTTATCTTTAAGGCTCTTGACTGAAAATGATGTAGTAAAAGCTGCTAAAAGACAGTTGATTAAAATGCTGTTAGAATAATTCAACCTACATATTTTGTAAAAGAGTTGACTTTACAACTGAAATCCAAAGATATGCTACTTTGGAGAAGAGGTTTTCTTTTTATTTCCACAGAAAATGAGAGGCTGTGGATTTATTCCTGGATAAAGAGCATAAAGTTTGATAGAGGAAGACCCCCTGAAAAATCTCCAATGGAAATGGATGGCCCAGATGATTCACCACTTCAGAGCACCTCTGTTGAAGTTTCTTGAGCTTTGTATCCAGAACAATTTCAAATAGACTGGCTGAGATGACCCAGCATAACAGACTACTCCACTAGACTTGTCCTTAATCCTACATTTTTCTTTGGATTCCTATGAGATTGCCAACATCCCATTCAGTAGGAAATAGCCTAGAGAACAACGCCCACATTCCCAAATCATGGATTATGAATGTTGGTGTTTATTTACAGTGTTGTTTATAAATTGTTATAGATAAAGGGGAAAAAGAATGTTCTTGTTTTAAAAAGAGAAAAGGGGATGTGTAGGAGATTGTGTTGTTTCATTGTAAATAATTATCCTACCCACTGATTGAATAAAAAGCACTGATTGGCCAAAGACAGGCAGGAAGTGTGGGCGGGGCTACCAGACTAAGAAAACTCTGAGAACTGGAAGCACAGAGTAGAATGCCAGAGAGAAGGCAGAAGAAGCAGAGGACAACTATGCAGTTCTAAGAAAAAGTACCGAGTACCATGGCTGAACAGGATAAGAGTCATGGGTTAGATGAAAGGTAGAGAGCTAGCAAATTATATGCCTGGGCAAATCAGTCTAAAACTGTTGAAAGCATCTGTGTGTCTCTGTGAGACTGAGGGCTTGTGGGTCTGTGGGTCTGTGGGTCTGTGGGTCTGTGGGTCTGTGGGTCTGCGGGCCAAAATCTTGAGGCTAGGCCCGAAAGTCTTGGCCAGAAACCTCATACTACAGGGTAGAGAGCTAGCAAGTGATATGCATGGGCCTTAGGCCGATCAGCCTAAAAACTACTGAAAGCATCTGTGTGTCTGTTTGGGTCTGTGGGTCAAAACCTTGAGGCTAGGCCCGAAAGTCCAGGCCAGAACCTCTTACTACATACCCTTTCATCCCTAGCTGTGCTTATTTTCTTTGTGCACAAAAGTGAAGCACGGTATTTGGTTACAGATAGAGGAACAAATTGATTAATTTGGCAGAAATTGCCGTACCTTTTACATCAATAAGTTAGAATAGGGCTACTTTCCTCCAGGAGATCATTTTTGCAATGAATTCTGATTCTTTTGTACAATGTAATTTAATTCAGTCATTAAAAATAATTTGAAAATAATTATCAAATGCTTTAGAACTTTTAGATTTATATTTTTAGCAAAATTGATTGGAATGCATAGAGATTTCTCTTATATCCCCCTATTCTTTACTTTCATCAATCCCTGTTCAACACATACACACACACACACACAACCAGAGTGGAATGTTACAGTGGATAATCTTAGATTAACTATTAACTACATCTTAACTGATTTAATGTTTTAAAGATTTATTTTTGTTTTAATTATGTGCATGCATGTATGCCTCTGTTGAGAAATGTATACATATATGAGTGCAGTGAAGGGAGGCCAGAAGTTTTCGAGACCCCTGGAGCTGGAGTTAGAAGCAGTTTTGAGCTGAGTGGCTGCTGAGAATCAAACTCAAGTCGTCTATAACAACCATACATGTGCTGAGACACTGAGGCATCTCTTCATATTCCTTATGCCATAGTTGGCATTTTTAAAATATAATTAAAAGCCGTTTGCTTGCATGGAATTATCACTTTATTGAAAATTCACATACATATCTATCTCCAGCTTGTTCGAGGTCAAGCTCCAGAGATAAGTGCTATTAAAATGCACATGAAAAAGTGGAGAGATGTCTTATCAGTTAAAATTTATTGGTGTGCAATTGTGAGGACCAATATCCTTATCACAGCACCCATGTAACAAGCCAAGCATTCCCAGAACACAGGAACTCCAGTTCTGAGAGATCTAGTATCCTCCGCTACCATTCATGCATACACAGCTATACTCATACATGCATAGACATTTATACAGACACAGGCATAAAACACAACACTCAAACAACTAATAAATACATTTTTAATAATGCAAAAGTGTTGTAGTGAGGTTTCTTGGTCCCGGGCGGCCAGAGGCCCAGACCCTAACACGCCAGACCTCTTAGCCACCCTCCTCTGCTGCTCAGGCCCCTAGTGATGACTCAAATGCTTATATTAACTTCATGCTGTTTGGCCTCTGGCTCAGGCACATTGCTAGCTTTCTCTTACATCTTAACCCATTTCTATTAATCTGTCTGCCATGTGGCCTGTGGTTCACCTGTGTTCCTTACATGTTTCTTCTTGGGTGGCTGGCTCGGTCTAGTGGTTAAGGTTCTGCGCTCTTACCATTCCTGGTCAGGGAACAAAAAATAAAGAAAGAAAGAAAGAAAGAAAGAAAGAAAGAAAGAAAGAAAGAAAGAAAGAAAGAAAGAAAGAAAGAAAGAAAGAAAGAAAGAAAGAAAGAAAGAAAGAAAGAAAGAAAGAAAGAAAGAAAGAAAGAAAGAAAGAAAGAAAGAAAGAAAGAAAGAAAGAAAGAAAGAAAGAAAGAAAGAAAGAAAGAAAGAATGGGCCTTTCCAAGATCCCAGCAATCATATTTGAATAGGGTTGGCCACTCCCCCTTCCTGAGCCCAGGACCCTGGATAGGTGCTTTGGACCTTATCAGCTGACACCTGAATCTTACCACACAAAAGCACATCAAGAAACTATAAAGGATCTCCATGAACTGAAGAATGTCACCTCTGCCATTTCCCAATACCAACTGGCTATAGAAGGGTCCTGCCATTCATTTTAAAAATCATTTCACAATATGCAAGTGCTAGAAACTAAGCTTTCTCAAAGTATCATGTTATTGATTGACAGACCAAATATGTATTGATTTTTGTTCTACTAAAATTACATTACAATAATCAAAATCATTGTTATTTGTATCATTCTTGTCTTTTATAGTAAGGAAAGTTCTTAAGGTTTTCATGTGCTTTATTTCTAAAACTGGATTGACTGTTATAAATTCTTATTTGTCCCCTTCTTTGTAGAAATATTAACTCCCTCCTCACTGACTCTAAAGACCTTTAGTCATATATGTTGACTGAACACAAACACCTAGAGTCACTTGAGAGGAGAGAGCCCCTATTAAAAAAATTTTCCAGATAAAATTAGCCTTTGGCCAAGTGTGTGGAGCATATGCTTAACTGCCAATTGCTGGAGGAGGGCCTATCCAAATGTGAAAGGTACCATCCCTATATGAAAGTTATCAGAGCAAGCCATAGAGAACAAGCGAGTAAGCAATGTTCCTTTATAGCTTCCCCTCCACTCCTGCCTCCACTTCCCCGAATGCTAGACTCCCATGGAAGTGTATACCAATTAAATCCTTTCCTCCTTTTGGATGTTGTTGGTCAGTGTTGTTCTACAGTAACCAGAAGTAAACAAGGACACACTATGTGGACTTCTGATGTGTCAAGCTTAATCATGTTTACATATCCTATGGGCCTGCTTTTCTTTCTTATGCCTGTACTTACTCTATCTCACTGACATCCAGCTCACAGCAAGAACATGAAATCTCAAGGGGTGAAGAAGAAGTATCAGCATAAGAAGCAGTGCTCCTCACCAAAAACAAATAGTTTGAATTATTTACTTGTTTTTCAAATCATTAAAATCAACATGAATTAATAACTTCTCTCTAAAAAGGTCACTTCTCCCCACATCCCAACTGCCCCTTTTTTTCAAATACTCCCTAACTGCTCTGTGAAAATCAACCCAAGAGTCTCAGGTCAGAGGGAGGGAAAATGCAGATCATACTCTTGTACTTTGCCCTATAATAACAAGTTCTTTGAGTAGGAGAAAAGGAGAAAGGAAAAGGGGGAAGAGGCAGAAAAGAGGGAGAAACAGAAAAGTGGTGGATGGAAGAAAGAAAGGAAAGATGATTCAAGGATTAGGGTCTTTTTCCCGCACCCTAACCAACTTTTCTATCAAAAGTTGAACAATGTTCTTCTGCAATTCTCCCTTTTTGCTGTCCCTAAACTGTACCTATTAGTTACTTAATGGATCTATCGCTACTTTCTTTCCATATCATTGACTGTTCGGAGTTAAAAACTTTAATGAGAGCTTATCATGGTACTATTTTCAGACGAGTTCTAAGTGGAGAATAAAGGTCATAATACCACTACTTCAGCTAAAAGCACTTTTCTTGGCATTATCTAATTTTTACAGAGCTCTAGGGACATGGACAATTATTGTGATTAGGCTTCTATAGATAAGGTGTTTTAGGCAGAACGAGGGGAATAATGGAGGTCAACCATTGCTTGCACCAGAAATAGACCTATGCCCACTAATGTTTGGAGGGGTTGGGTGGCCTTCTCCACTGCTTGGCCTTCACTAAAGCATCATTTATCATCCTTGTCTTCCTGACATGAGAAACTTAAAGATTAGCATAATATGTTCACCTATTATTAGAAATGTACGATTTAAAACAATAGAAAATCTATTACTACTAATCAAATGCTACTAATAATAATAAGTAATAAAAATGTACTGTCTCTGAACATAAGTAGTTAAAACTGACATCGATATGCAGCTAATTTAAAAAGAAACACTATATAACAGAGTGATCTCATTTTTAAATTTAAAAAAGTTTAAATTAAAAAACTTTTGATTTATTAGTCAATCACAATTATGAGATAATTCTATTATTCATTATTCTGTTTACGTACTTTCCTTAAAATACTTTGCTGAAGTACACATGGAAATACACATATTTAATTGTATTGATTGAGATTCACGAGATTATTGAAATCACATTTTATAATCTGCTCCCATTGAGCTTGATTTGTTGGTTCTAGTTACACTCCCCTGGAATTTGTGCCCTGTTTACCTGCCATAGATTCACCATGCAACTTCCACTGGAACAGAGGAAAAATAAGCTGCTAATACTTTACATAGGAAGAAAAATCTGAGTGAGATGAGCAAGAGAAACTGGGGAAGAAAAAGGAGCAAAGTGGGTATGGCACACACTATGTGGCAACGTGTGAGCACAAGCACTTTCCCCTCACAGTGTTCCTCAGGGTCATGCAGGTTGTTGGGCAGGCAGGTCTACACTATAGGCTGCCTTCTCCAAGAGGCTTGCAAGGAGAAAATGAAGGTGTGGCCTGCAAGACTTAGAGTGGGGACTGACTTAGCCGTAGTCTTCCTGTGCTGTATTTTGCAATGATCTTGCCATGAAAAACTAACTCCTCTCTAGCTTCATGTTCTGGTAAAGACATCTCAAAACTCAAACCTGCATCCAATAATGTGGTGTTTTATCTGTATCCAAAATACAGATACTGTCAGTGTGACTACAGCACAGTCTCTCAAAAGGGAGACAGGAGATGAGAACGCTGACATTGTTAACATGGATGCCCTAAGCACAGTTATGATTCAGTTCTACTTGTTAGAAGCACCACAGCTCTTGATCAGAAGCATGTCTGGCCTCCCTACCTGGACAGTCACTATGGTAAGAAAGCAAGCAGGAATCAGGAAAGGCACATCACTGTTTGGGCCCTAAACCATAGCTAAGCTAGAGAAATCAACACAAGAGAGCTAGAGATAGGGACAGGTAGAGATTAAATATGAATCAAAGTCCTTGAGAGAATACTAAATTAATATATAAGAAAAACAGTTTTTAAGAGTTGAAAATACAGAATATTATTTTACAATAAGCAATATAAAATATTTTTATGTCTTTAAACATACAGGAAAATGGGCTATTCAGTCTCTTTAAAAATACAGCTCTGTTGTAGATATAAAAACTGCATAAAAGTCTCCTGGAAGAGTGCTTTCTCTGAGTTAATTGTCCTTTGGCCATGTCAGACTGACAGCTACAATAAGGTGGTGTTTTCTTAATAAGAACATTACTCAGTTTTTCAATGTTCTGTATGGTGGGCCTACTATAATCAAAGAGCTGTGGCCAGGACCTCATTGAGCTGTGTTCATTAAAACTTCCAGAGCCCTTGCCTTAGTGGATTTGTAGAATGCTGAGTAATAAAGATGATAAACAAACAGATATATTTTTATAATTAAGAAGCACCGTGGATTAGATGAAGAGGTACTACAAGAGAAAGCAGGAGTAGACAGTGAAGAGCTTGCCTGAACGCTGCCTGCAGGAGGAACACCTCAAGGAGTTGTCAATTAATCCATGATGGGAAATAGAAGAAAAAGCTAAGCCTTGAGAAACCAGAGCTGGTGAAAAGACCTTTTCTGTTTAGGTGACAGTGTATGACAAGGTACAAAAAGTTAGAAGAAGATTGGCTTGAACAAATCACTGACAACCCAGGATGTCAGAACTGTGATAAACAAGGGATTGACTAAGATAAAGTAGTGAGAGTCTTTTGGATTTCTATCATGACTTTGAATTTTATTTCAAGTTTTCAGTGTGAGGCCATTGAACGCATTGTCTCCGCTTAATGACTGGAACCACTACTCTACTTTACTGTAAGAGTTCTTCTCTTAACCTACTGACCAAGCATCTCTGAGGAGCAATTAAATGTTCCCTAAACACATACTATCATTATCTGCTGTGCTCTGTCCAGCTGCAAATAATAGTCACAGAGCCTGCCTTACAGTTCCCTTCTGTGTCCACTGCTCTACCAAAGGTGCTTGCCCCAAAGAGAAACAGCAGGGCTGCATTTTTAATAGAGCTTTGCCACTAGACTGGAAGGAAATCAAGAAAGGAAATGCAACAGAAAGTAACTAACAGTCATTGTTAGACAAATATCTTCTAAGAGAAGTCCCAACTTACCTTTAGAAAATCCCATGTTTAAGAAAGTCTAGTACAGGCAACCCTGAACATTCTCCATAAAGTCAGACTTCCTTTGCTCTGTAACTATGCCTACCTTTCCTCATTCACTGTCCTGAAGCCAGCCTTACCCATGGCTGATAAGAGAAGTGTCAGCCTCATGGTCTTCCCTGTGAGCCTGTGCTACATTAGAAACAGATGATTCAAAGTTAATAATGGCTAAACGCATAGACGTCTTGAAATATTAAAGTGCCATTTTGAGCTTATTTTAATCTTTTCTGTGACTCAAGGTAAAGATAGTTTCTTATATACCCTTCCTGTATCAGTTTTAGACATTGTTTTACTCTGCATTGACATTAGTAATGGATACAGTTCTCTCAAGCATGCTACTACAGCTGTGTCATCCTGCCTACAATGCAGATCAACTCTTAGAACCTCAGAAATATTCATCTGGAATATGTATGTCTCTGATTTGTTCTTATAACAAAAATATACTTTGATTCATTCAAAGTAAAAGCACAGTTGCTCCAAGAATAACAATGAACCAGCCTCCCTCCATCTTTGACTTGAAAGCCATCCTGTAGTAAAAATAAACTAGGTCTATTCCCAATTTTTAATTGAATCTTTTCCCTCAAGTATCGGGCTACGACACACCAATGACATTAAGTACAAAAGGTTCTGTGCTACACATTCTAGGCAACCATGCCTTTGTTTCAAAAGGTTATTATTACTACCTGGTTTATAACTATCTTCTTATGACCACCTTGTTGGAACTACCTTGTTGTGACTACCATGTCATGACCACCTTGTTATGTTCTGCTTCTGTAACCCTGCCTATGTCCTTCCAAATTCCCCACTTGGAAATCCTTCACTCCTGAACTACAAAAGCCCTATCTTCCTCATGTACAATGCTGATCACTTGAAGCCATCTTCTGGGGAGACAGCTCATATACACACATGAAAAGGCTTGCTTTAATTGATAATTTGTATCGCTGGTCATTTTCCTGTCATTATTAGGATTGAGAGTGGTGTATGTATTTCTAGCTGAAACAAATGCACAAGTAAACTATAGCAAAAGTCCTTGAATCTGACTTTTCGCAAATACAACTTTTTAAAATTAGAGCTCACTGCCTTAAAATAGCTCCTCCTTCAGACTCTTGTTAGTCCTTGTCATAAAGCTCAGCCTGGACACTGTTACAGACCCTCTACTTTTATTTTAGTTCTTATGCTTTACTCAGGGGAGTTGTCTTTACATCCTACGGAGGGCTGCCCTACCTAGCTCAAAGATCAGCAACCCTTGCTATGGATTCTTCCCCTGCCTGCTCCCACGAGGACACCTAGCTTTTGAAAACACAGCCTAGCATAGGCTCTGTTCATCCATCACTCCTGCTTGGAGCATCACCGGAAGGAATAATCTCAGCTGTACTCAGGCAGCTTCAGGTTTTAAAAATCAATGCCAAGATGTACACATTGCAGTTTCTCAGATGCCAAGGTGAGTCAACTTCAACTACACTCAAGTTAACTAGGTTACAAAGGATTTCTGACTTCATTAACAATGGGGAAAGAATGTTGTATATTTTTATGTTGAGTCCTATTTTATAGTTCTTCTCTCGCACCCAAAACTTCTCTAACACACCTCTTCCCACACTGGCTCCAACTTTTACCCAGTGGTTCTCAAGGTCAAGTATTTTGCCTTTCCTTGGCTGTTCAATGAGTGCCCCCCAGTGGCCAGAATTTCAAGCGCAATTAAAGACGTTTAGGGGACTCATACCACTGGGTCAGCTTATTTCAACATCTCCACATGCCAAGGATTCTTCAGAGATACTTTCTAATAAGAACTAATAGTTCTTTGTCCTTAAAGGCCCAAGGGAAAATGAAGCCAGGGTCAAACAATAAAGACTTTTCTATAACTTGGGAGATGTTCTGATGAAAAGCTAGCCATTCAGCCTAGTATTTCAAATTAAAGGATGTTATCAACAGTATAGCCACCATATATCATAGACATCAGAAACTAAAAGGTAGCTGTGGCTCTAATTGTCATTTGCCTGTGTTTTCTTGTAAATCCTATGAAATGGAGAAGCCTGGTCCTGCACTCTGTTCTAGAAACCATTCAACATAACTCTTTAGTATTTCTTCCTGTGTTCGTACATTAAGATTAAAAATACAGATGTTCACCACTATGAGTCAAATTGTACCAACCCAAACAGTTGGAAGATGGACAACGGGCTAGAGTGGATGGGCAGATGGACAGCCAACTCCTTGGTTCTACAGAAGAAACTATTGCTTTTCCATCACTATACCATTAGGTTTACTGAGAAGATTCCTGTTCTAGTGGCACCTAGCCAAGACATTAATTCATGTTAAAGTAAATATGATCCTCACAAGTGTGGCAAACTGCAGTTTCTTACAAAACCCATAAAGACAAACAGTGTCAGTGGCCACATATATACTCCCAGTTTCACATATCTCAATGTCATGAGTACTAAGTAAATACACCTTCTGTATTCATACAAGAAAGTGAAAATATTCCTTGCTGATTAAAATTGGCAGTGAGACTTGGGGAGCAAGGCAAATTCACCTTAGACAACTTCCCAGCATCTAAAACAGTCTGATGTTTACATGTTATACTTTATTCTCTGTGAAATTTGGATGACTTTCAAGGTTTTGTTATTAAAAACACTATGTCTGTTGTGAAATCAATGCTACACTTGCCTTTTATTCTTTTAAAATAGGGCCCTGCATTGCCAGAGTTGACCCAGAACCAACTATGTAACTGGACCAGTGTTAGCTTTGAACTCTTGGTCCTTGTGCCTTATCTTTCTCTCCTAAGAGCTGGGATTACAGGACTACTCCTTTATGCCTGGATGTTCGGTAAATGACCTAAAATATTACTGTTTTCTTTAGAAGTATTTTTGGCCCAATGATACAATATTTTTGTATCATTTGGAAAAATTTCAAGTTGATTAATAAAGTTAAAATCTCTTAATATTGCCCCCAATACTGAATGTACTGCCCAAATTCCCATCAGTAATGAGTATGTTAAGAAAGAAATCAGAAAACCACCCCATCCACAGTAATCACACGTAATAGCATGCCTAGAAATCAATTTAACCAAGGAAATGAAAGATATCTACAACGAAAAAAATTAAACGCAAAAAAGAAATTGAAGACATCAGAAAATCAATGGCCTGAATTCCAGATACACTCAGGAGACACTGTGCAAACACGGAGCAGTCCTAACACAGAGACAGACACAGATCAATGTAACAATAACAAAAGGCCAGAAATAAACCATGTACTGCAGCTACTTGACTGGTTGGTTTTTCACAAAGATACTAAAAGTATGTACTGTAGAAAAGACATTTTCATTAAGAAATGGTACCAAGAAAACTGTATACACATGCACAAGAAAAATACAAATAAATAAAAGAATGAAACTATACCCCCCTCTCTCACTCTGTATAAAAATCAACCAGAATAAAACAAAGACTTTAGTAAGACATGAAACTCAGAGACTGTCAGGAGAAAACAGACAGTTTCACTTATGTGACCTTCTAACAATAAGAAGTTATTGCTGTCCAGAATAAAAACACACTATACGTATGCCATGAGTTTTAAGACTTGTATAATGGTTTGTTTTGGTGTAGTTGAAACTATGCTGGGAACATTCTTCCTTCTGCTGATAGCAATTAGAGAAAATCAGAAACATCAGTTTTCTTTCCACTTTGATCTCTGATTAAAGCTGCAAGGTTGTTTGTTTCTTTAAAGTAAAACATGAAGGCAATTTTTAGATAACCAAGTTCATCTGATAAATGTTTTTAAAATATTTTTCTGGTTCAAATAATGCAAATAATGAGACAAAAGCAGAATCATAGCATACATAAATCTTATTTTGCCATTGTCAGTCACCAAAATCTAAGACATAAGTACAGGCTTGGGGACTTTTTATAAAGAATAGAATTGTGACATTTTGAGGGTCATATACACTTGGCTGTGAATCTTGGATAACAAGCTGGGGAAGTACTGAAAACATCCATAGAAATGCAAATACTTTTTCTTATTTTATTTTTTATTCTATTACAATTTCAAGAGGATGAAATAAGAATCAGTTTAACAAATGCCCCCAAATCGGCATATAAATTAGTTTTAATGCAATATCACAGACATGTCCTTGATCTGTTCTCTACAAAGTTGTGTCTGTAAACATATTAGAAAACATCCTCATAAATGCAAAACAAAGGGTTTGCAAGAGTAATAAATGTTTGCCGTTTCTTGACAGATTCCATGTCTGAAGAGAGTCCATTTGGACCATAGGCAGGAAATATGCCTGCTTCTGTGCATTATTTCAGTACAGACATGGTGGTATATGTTAAAGCAACCCCATACTCATGCTCCTTTCTCCTTTTACCCTTTCTGGCATTTAAGGACCATTATATGTTATTTCCTTTCTCTCTGTGATATGATAGTGTCTTATCAATGTGTAAATATGTACTAAACTTTTTTTGGAAAGAATATAAATATTTCCAATGACTTCTGAGAGGTGACTTCTATCATTCCTATAGTATCTCTGTATAGACTGGGGCTGGCCACATTGTATTTGATGGTAGAGCCAGATTCACTTAATAGTCCTGAATCATAATCTAATGTAGCCTGCATGGACTTTGAGCTGGCTGAGTTCTAGGATAATCTTGAAACTCTGTTCATCCAGAGTCTGGTCATGTGAGAAACAAAAACCAAGTAATTTTAGGTGGGAAATTTTTGTTTACAGCATACCAAATGTCCTAGAGAGTGAGACCAAACAAGTGGGGACTCAGTGATTCCTACATAACAAACAAAACCACTGAGGCAATGTCCAAGAGACTTCCTGCTCCATACATTTAACTCTTAGGTATAACACAAAAACTTTTCATGTTTGGAATCAACCCTCAACTCTGCCTATGCATCCCCTCTTTTAACTGAATTTTTTATTCATGACTCTCCTCATAATAAATTCAAACTGTAAAAACAGGTTTCAGTGACTTCCATGACTCCATCTAGAAATTATCTAGCCTAATCGTTGTTTTAAAAACCTCACCAAATTTTTGGTTTATTTTACAAACAAGAGGAGTCACATATACAGTGTTCTTTAACATTGCAGTTTAGGGAATTTGGGGTACCAATATACACATACCCTTTAAGTACAGAGCTATCAACCCACAACTATATGTCTGGCTAAATTACCATTTACTGTGTGAGCCTAGCTTTTTCTATGTCATATAAAACCCAAGTCTACTGCTCAGACATGATGGCATCCTTTACTCAATGAAAAAAACTGAAGGCTTTGTTTGTTTTGGAAAATACAACAGTTTTTTGGACTTCATATCATCTCAGTCAGATCTTTGACATTATCCTGGTCAAGTATTAAGAACAGAACTCTAACTTCAGCCATGGGTAATGAGCTATTTGGATGATGATGACTCAAACATGAAAAATTATATACACTAAAAATGAGAATAGGGAGGGACTATAACCCCCAGCTACTGTCTTATTCTCTTAACTACTAGATCTTCCTGATCTGTCAAAATAATGTTTGATCTTTTAAACCTGTGTCCCAGACGCCTGAGATATTCTCATTTATTAATGATGATTTGTTAGTTGATATGCCTGTGGTCGATTTCATTAGCTGTTATTTTTAAAAATGATCTTCTAAATTAAAACCTTCTATTGCAGAATTTTGTTATTTTCAGATTTCATATGTGGTAGTTTTTAATTGTGTTTACCGAAAATGATAATTATTCATAAATAATTATCTCAAATTATAATTATTGATTAGCCAGACTGTGTAAAAGGAAGATGAAGAGAGAAATCTCAGAGCAATGTTAATTTCTTATATAACTTAACATTCCTGTGGAAGATCTCTGCCTCTCTTCCTCATTTGGGAGGACCTAGATTGATTATCCATCGCTGCTCAGATACAGCTTTCACTTCACAGTAAATAGGAAAGAGAGAAATAGTGAAACCATGTAGTGACTCTTAAAGCCCATGTTTGAAGTTATACATACTGCTTCTCTCATTTGATGGGCCATAGCAAGTTACAATTCATGACATGCCCTTATTCATGAGATAAAGCTCAAAAGCCTCACCAAACACAGAATCACACTCTTAGCTCAAGAACTTAAATCAGCTTCTTTAGTAAAACCAGTTTTTTTTTCTTTTTTTTTCTTTTTTTTTACTTTCTTCCTTCCAAACCATGTGTCCTAAAAAGGCAAGCTCTTCTTGTCCTAAGACAACGGGAGAGAGTTTCCAAAAGCACAGTAAACAGTTTCTTTTAGAAAAGAAATTTTTCTTCATGTGTTCCCCCTTCACATGAATCACATATGCTACAGGACAGGTGTCAGAGTGCCCTGCTCTGGTGTGAGAAATGATGTTCAGTGGTTCAGTGGGTCCCTGGCTCCACTTCCTAGTAGTGCTATTGAACCTACTCAACACCTTTACTCATGGCTTTAGTTTCTGAGAAGTATAGTTGTCCTCTCTGACCCAAGTTTACATGAGCATAAGAAGCTGACCATCCTTCTGCCTTCTTGCATATTTAGACTATAGGCTGATAAATCTTTTAAAGATATAACTCTACTCACTCAAAAACTCTAATCAAAAGCATGCCAAGAGATTTCGTTGCTTGTTCCTTGAATTTAGAAGACTCTTACAAGAAGACAACATCTTTAATTTTCTAGATCCTTTTCACTCCATTAAAAAATATAGTGCCTCATGTAGCCAAAATTGGCCTCACACTCACTGATGTGGCAGATGATGATCTTGAACTTCGGATCCTGCTTCTTCCACCTCCACAGCTGCTACTCCAAACAGGTGCCGTTGTGCCTGCTTTATGTGGTTTGGGGATCAAGCTTAGAACTTTGTGCACCTACATGAACAGTCTGCCTACTGAGCTACATCCTCACTCCCACTCCAGCTAAAGTGATTTACAGAGATTTAACAGGGACCCTACCCATAGCTATATCCCTATCAAAGGGAAGAGCTTTAATCAATCGTTTTTATTCATAATTGATTCCATTTTCTAGCCAAGGTTGAAAATCACTACTAAATGATCTGTTAAATTCAGCCATAATAACCAGCAAGCACTACTAATGGTTCCCATATTTCTGCCTTCAGCCATGAGTTCCAAGTTACTCTAGCAACCTTCATCGAAAAATGCTCTTTCCCTGCAGACCTTGTGCTACAACTTTTCTAGCTTTCAATCATAAGCTTTTCACCAGTCATATCTCACCTTTCAGATGATGTCACGTATTTTCAGTTTTTGTTGTACCGATGAGTTACTTATGTTTCAGGAATTGATTTCTTTGGCTTAGGCCAATAGTGCTATGTATAATGTGATCTCAGATCCTCAGTGGCTTACAATAATAAGCATTAACATATTGTGCATCATTCAAATCTATCATAGGGAAGCCATACTTATGCTTCATAACAGCCTACTCCACTGCAGGGCTCCAGCTAAAAACACAGCCCAATCCATACAACAAGGACTGAGGGCAACAGAAAGTAAGGCTTAACAAACCAAGAAAGACCCTTAAAGCCTCTGCTAGGAAGAACTGAAGACTTCCCCTTTGCATATACATTATGCAAATAAGTCTCTAGACTGTCTCAGTGAGTGTGGGCTGCTTATCAACACACCACATATTAGGGGTCTTTAAAGGAAAGATATGAATTCCACAGTATAATGGAGGCTGAGGTGCTAGAATGAGAATCCAATTGCATTTGCTTTTCCTGATTTTCTAGCTATGCCCTCACAAGGTAGAAAGGAACTTTCAGTAATAAACTTATACTATACATGAGAGTTCAGCACTCTAGAAGCCCCACATCCCAGTGCAATAACACTGGTGATTATTTATCAAATATACTAAACCAAGGTCAGGTTACAAACATTCAGATTATAATTTAAGATATACATCGGCATTCTTAACCTTCCTAATACTGTTAAGACTTTAATACAGTTCCTCATGTTGTGGTAACCTCAACCCTAAAATTATTTTTATTGCTACATCATAACTGTAATTTTGTTACTGTTATGAATTGTAGTGTAAATATCTGTGCTTTCTGGTAGTCTTGGAGAATCCCTGTGAAAGGGTCAAAGGGGTTGGGACCCACAGGTTGAGAACCACTGATCTAGACGGTATCAATAAAAAAAGGTAGAGTATTCATCCCATAAGCACAGACAGTGACAGTAACTATCTTGAACAAGAATAAAAATCTATCCTAATTTATTCATAGATCATTTTATCTTGGTTTTTAATAAGTGTGAGCTATAATAGATGGCAAGAAAGTAATAAAATTGCAACCGTTCTTTTTTAATTTAAAAAGACTTTTGAGGCACATTACCTTTGTTAGCAGATAATCAAGCACAGAGAGGATGCACAGATGATTCAGAATTCCTAATTTCTCTTTTTTCTTCGTGTAGTTTATCTGTGTAAATCACTGGCTGGACAGAGTCATATTCAAGCACATTCAGGTTCTTGACAATATCTAGTTCCTTATAGTGAGAGGTGAGATCACCATTTTATTTCCTGATTGAATATACTTGAGTTGGAGCAAAGACGGAAATATTTTCCCCAGGAATGAGAACTTAAATCTCTCTTTACAAATATGATTTTAGAAGGAAATTCTATAAATCAGAATATTGGTTCACATAACATCAAAAGAAGTACTTTCTAACACATCTATAGCTTAAGGAATCCTCTTATGAGTGGGCAGGAAGCACACACACTACCTGTGGTAAATATGGCTCAAGTCAAATTCTCTGTGAGCTATAATTTTACTTTTTAGGTAGCACATAAAATTTGTTTTTAATAAAGCTTTTCATGCATGCGTATTATTTACTTTGTTCTTTGCCTCAGCATGGCCGTCTCTGATGATGCTCCTTCTCTCTCCCTGCTAATAGTCTTACTTTTCCTTTTTAGATGCATATTCATTTATTTATCCTCTATTCCAACCACGGTTTCCTGTCCCTCTTCTCCAATTCCCTTTCCTGCCTTTCCTCCCTGCTCCCCACCCTTCAAACCACCCCCACCCCCGCTTTTTCTGTTCAGAAAGAAGCAGGCCTCCAGTGAATATCAACAAACATGACACATCAGGCTCCTGTAGGAGTAAGAACCTCTCTAGTATTAAGATTGGGCAGGATGATCCAGTATGAGAAGCATGGTCTCAAAGCCAGCCAAGCACTAGGAATAGGCCCTGCTTCCACTCTTAGAAGTATCACTGGAAGACCAAGCTACGCAACTATGACATGTATTTAGAGGGCCTAGGTCAATTTTTAACCGAGTAATACTCCATTGTGTAAATGTACCACAATATGTTTATCCATTTCTCAGTTTAGGAGCATCTAGGTTGTTTCCAATTTCTTGTTATTACAAACAAAGGTATAGTTGAGTATACCTTGCCATATGATGGAGCATATTTTGGGTATATTCACAAGAGTAGTATGGCCAGATCTTCAGATAGACGGATTCCAAATTTTCTGAGAAACCATCATATTGATTTCCAAAGAGGCTGCACAAGTTTGCACTCCACAGGCAATAGAGAAATGTTCCCCTTGCTCCACACTCTCTCCAGCGTAAGTGATCATTTGTGTTTTTCATCTTAGGTATAAGATGGAATCTCAGATTTGTTTTGGTTTTCATTTATTCGATGGCTAAAGATGTTGAATATTTCTTTGAGTGATTCTCAGCCATTTGAGACTCTTCTATTGAAAATACTCAATTTTGAACTGTAATTCATTTTTTATTTGGATTATCTAGCTTTTTGATATCTAGCTTCTTAATTTCTTGACTTCTATATAGTTTGGAAATCAACACTTTGCCAGATGTGGGGTATTATGAAGATCTTTTCTGAATCTGTAGGCTACCATTTTGTTCTATTGGCAGTGTTCTTTGCCTTACAGAAGCTTTTCAGCTTCATAAACTCCCATTTATTAATTGTTGATCTTAGTCCCTGTGCTCTATTGGTGTTCTACTCAGGAAGTTGTCTCCTGTACCAATGTATTTGAGGCTACTTCCCACATTCTATTCTATCAAGTTCAATGTAACTTGATTTATATTGAGGTCTTTTTACCTACTTTGACTTGAGTTTTCTTCAGGGTAATAGATATAGATCTATTTGTGTTCCTTTACATACCAACATCCAGGTATGCCAATACCATTTGCTGAAGATGCTTTCTTTTTCTGTTGTATAATTCTTTCTCAAAATTCAGGTGTCTACAGGTGTATGGATTTATGTCTATGTATTCAGTTTGATTTCATTGATCAACATGTCTTTTTTTATGCCACTATCATGCTGTTTTTATTACTATAGCTCTGAAGTAGAGCTTGAAATCACAGATGGTAAGAGTTCTGGAAGTTCTTTTATTGTACAGGATTGCTTTAGCTATCCTGGCCTTTTTTTTTCTTATAAAGTTGAATACTTTATATTCAATGTCTGTAAAGAGTTATGCTTGTATCTTGATAGGGATTACATTGAATCTATAGATTAGTTTTTGACAAGATGGCCATTTTACTATGTTAATCCTATCTACCAATGAACATGGGAGATCTTTCCATCTTCTCATATGTTCTCAAATTTGTTTCTTCAAAGACTTTAAGTTCTTGTTGTACAGGTCTTTACTTGTTTGGTTAGAGTGACACCAAAATACATAATTTTTGGATATTATGAAGGGAATTATTTTCCCAATATCTTTTCCAGCCCATTGATCATTAGTATAGAGGGGAACTGCTATTTTTTAACATTTAATATCATATCTAGACACTTAGCTGAAAGTGTTTTTCAGTTGCAGCAGTTCCCTGGTAGACATTTTTGTACTGCTTCTGTATATTGTCATATTATCTGCTTATGACGATATTTTTTTACTTCTCCCCTTCTAATTTGTAGATACTCGATCTTCTTTAATTGTCTTATCACTATAGCTAGAACTTCAAGTCCTACACTGAATGGATATGGAGAGAGTGAACAGGCTTGCCTTGTTGTTCCTGTTTTAGTGGGCTTTGAGTTTCTCTCAATTTGTGTTAATGCTAGCTGTTGGCTTGCTGTATATTGTATTTATTATGTTTATTGTTTATGTATGGTTCTTGTATCCCCGAACTCTTCAATACTTTTACCATGAAAGATGTTGGATTTTATCAAAGGCTATGTCAGCATCTACTGACATGACCATGTGGGCTTTGACTTTCAGTTTTCTTCTTTGGTGGATTACACTGACACAGCTACTTTTTTTACCTCTCATGATCATCCCTTGGTCTATTTCCTTCCCTATCCATTTAAATTTGTTCCACCCCCCCTAATAATCTCCATCATACTTTCAAGTTTTGTGTATCTGTGTGTGTGAGTTATTCAAATTGATTTCCACATATAAGATAAAATGTAATATTTGTCTCTCTGACTCTGTCTTATTTTATCTAACATGATGGTGATCTCTGTTTTTGAAAATGACATTATTCCTTTGTTCTTCACAGTTCAAAATAAATACTGTGTATGTGCTACATTTTTTTTGTTCCATTGTTCTATTGATAAACAACTAGGCTGATTCCTTGTATTGGGTGATGTGGAAACTATTCCATTGCACAGTGATGTCCATGCATTTCTGTGGTACACAAGCAGAGATCCCCTCCCTTGTAAACCCAGAAATGATTGGAGCTGGATCAGGTCAGATTATTCTTTCCTTCATTATCTGTGTAACCTCTGCCCTGATTTCTGAAGTGGCTATACGGCTTCTTTTTCTCCACAATTTTGCCACATTCTATATATAAATTCACACTCTCAATGTGGCTCTGTAATGAGTGATTTATTTTTTATGACACTGATTTTCTCCTCTGCTTTTTTATTTGTTTTACAATAATCCAACACTTCTCTTGCAATTAGAAAATGTCATAACATGTTATTCGGAACCATTCATGGGCTTCAATCCAATCACAAAAGCCTAAAAACAAAGAAGCCACAGCACTTTCTACTTTTTTTATTTCAAAAGAAGGGTGGTTTTGTAAAAAAAGAAACAGCAATTTTGCAAAGAAATCTTAAAAGAAAATTGGTAAGTGTGATTTTAAAATCTTGCTATAAATATTCAAGAGGAAGCAAGCAGACTCTCAATTGCTGATGCTGCTGTTTCAAAGACGCATACAGCACATACAGGAAAAACTTAGTAGAACTATAAAAGAGCTGTTCATTAGAGATACCTTGTAAATTACAAGACAAAAGGTAATATTCAATATAAAATGCTCAGTTTTTTTTAGAAAGCTTTGCAAAATGAGTTTTAAGTTGGCAGTGATTGTCAGCAATGTTTTTGTTAGGCATTTTCATGGGGCTTTCACTTATTCTTAATTACTTTTGTCACTACCAACACTTATTTAATTAGATATGTTAATAGTCCATAGATTTCTGTACACCTGTTTCTTCCAGATGTCTGCAAGGCTGGTTCTCTAACATCTGCAAAGAACTGGTGGTTCCATTTCCTACCAGAAAAACAAAAGTCACAGAAAATCCAGTCCCTGAATTAGTATGGGGTTAAAGAATTTAAAATATAGACAAAGAACCATTTATCCACTGTGATAGCAATGCTGGAAGAATAAATTTTGTGATATGCCCAGTGGTTACCAGAAGACAAAGATAAAATATAGATAGCTCATACACAGGAGATAAAAGTCATCCCATAGATGTGAGATAAAACTCTCTACAGAAGTTTATAAGCCTCAGTTGTGCTCAACAATATTCAGAACCTAGGCCATAAAATCATCTTGATTATTAAAATTAGAGCAAACATCAAGGATTTGAAATGCTTTAAAAATGTGCTTGCTCAATTTTTATTAGAAAATGCTTGCTATGCTTCTAGAGGCCTTCTTTCTGAATTCATAAAATATAGTCCTGAAGATAACACCCTTTATCTCAAGGAGACTGAAAAGAAATAGAAAGAACCAGCAGATTAACTAAGTACTGTGGAGAGAGTGTAAGAAAAAAAAAATCGTAGTCAATAGCCAGTTTGCACAGAAGAACACTACACACAGGGAGTTTTATCTCTTAAAAGACAGAATATTAAAATGTTATCAAATTTTAATTCATACAACTAAGAAATATCCAGTAGATTGATATTTTACAGGTTTTAGTGAGCACTAGAAAATAGGCACTGTAAGTTGGTGCAAACTGTACTGAAATATTAGGGACATAATTAAACACATCTTTGAACATATGAAAATTAACCTAGAAATTATGTTTTTAGAATTGCATCTGGGTTATCCACAAGACCTCTCTGGCTGCTATTGTGTAATTGTTTATAATGGTAAACACTAGCAGGGGGAAAATTGAGTTCTAACCACAAAGCATTCATTAACCAAAGAATAAGTAGTGGCAGAACAAATAAACGTTCAACCATTAAATAATACTGTAGTGTTTCTAATGCAAGACAGCAGACCTCCTTCCTCTCCCTCTTCAGATTCAATTGTGGAAAGAAAAAATGTTTAAAGGATAGAAGTGTGTAATATATACAAAAGAAAGAGCAAGGTTGTAAGCAGCCATAAGCTATGAGAGATGAATGAAAGGATCTGAGATAGATGAGGCAGAGTAAGGAAGTCATGCATACAGTTCTGCTGTCATCACTGGTAAAAGAAGTAAGGGACCTACCAGAAAGTACAAGGAAAGGCAAGATGGCATAGTAATGATAATGATGACTGATGATGATGATGGTAATTCTGATGACAATGATTAATGATGGTGGTGGTGATAATAAATAAAGAGTGTACTAAAAATAAACAGTAAGCTGACAGTTTATCTACAGAAATTTGTAAAATCCTTTTCATCCTCTTTGGATTCATCTATATTATGAATCTCTATAATGTAATGGTTATTATAATAACCACCTTGGAGTAGACTGGTTTGGACATACATAGGGAATTAGAGAGACACACTTTAGGGCATGTCTGTAATGGCCATTTCAGAGAAGATCAGCTCAAGGCTACAGAACCCCCATGAATGTTCATGGCATCATTTTAAGTGTTTGGTTTCAGAACCGAAAAAAAAGGAAAAAGATAGCTGACCACTGTAGTTCTTTTTTGTCCTGCTTTTCCATCTGTCCAGATGTGAGATATTCCTGTTCTATGCCTTGCCCACAATAGTGTTTCCTTAAACTGTGAAGCAAAATAAACCTTTCCTCCTTCAAGTTGTTTCTTGTGGGTTATTTTCACCACATCAACAAAAATGGAAATCACTATCATACGTACCCAGAAAATGTAGCAACAAACAGATGTATTAGCAGATATAATGTTAAGTGAAATAAACCAAACAAGATACAAAAGATATGTCTTCACTGTCACAAATTCAAGGTAAGAATAGCGCTCTGAATGTAGAATAATGAAAGTGGAAGATCAGAGATGGTTGGAAAATTACTAGACAGAAGGGATAAGTTATAAAATGATATAAAGCTGCCTGAATGCAGATTGATGCCATGGTCCCTTTGGCCATTGTCCACTCTCACCCTTGAGTGTGTGCTCTGTACTGTGCAATACACTACTACCTATCTTCTACAGCTGTGTGTGTGTTTGTGTGTGTGTATGTGTGTGTGTGTATCTCTATCTCTGTGTGTATGGATGTGTGTTGTCTGTATTATTTTAACAGACTTAACAATGATCAGGAAACCAAGGAAAATTCAAAGTAAAATCCTGATGATAATAAATATGTGGAATTATTACAAGTATGTCTAAACTGAAAGTAAAGTTTCTCATTAGAAATCCTGGAGAGGGTTAGGGGAGGAAGAGTACAGGACTGATGCTGAAAAATACCCTCTTGTTCTTTTGCAGAGACTTGCTCAGACATAATCAATTTCTGCCCTTATTCCAATGAAATCATAGAAGTCCATAAATCTAAATTACAACCATAGACCATGCAAATCTTCCTTACTATCATTCATCTCTACATATGAGTATATGAGACATTCAAAGAAAGCTACACAACGCCGAACAAAGATTAAGATATTTTTTCTTTATTTTTGAAATTATAATCTAGCTAAATCATTTTCCTCCTTCACTTTCTTCCCTCACAACACTCTTCCCTTTAAATTCACAGCCTCTTTTTCATTAATTATCATTGCATGTACATATGTACATGCGTATTTGTATGTATAACCTTTATATGTATGTATGACCTTTATATGTATATATAAACTTTATATGTATATATAAACTTTATATGTATATATAAATTTTATATGTATATAAAATAGTCAATATAATGTTACTTGCATATATATGTTTTCAAGGGTGATGTTTGGCACTAGACAACCAATTGGTGTGTTCTTCCCTGGAAAAGAACACCTCTCCTGCCCAGAATTTCTTGTTGTCTATAGTTTTTTTGTGTAGCTTTGCAGTCTTATGGGCCTTTCCCTGTCCATGTTGGCATGTGTATTGGTGTCATGCTTGTCCAACTTATATTTGGGCAGTGATGTTGGGAGACTTTATGAGTATAGCTTCTGATATTATTAGGGACAAATCTCACAGTAAACTCCCTACTTTCCTGGCTTTTACAATATTTCTACCCTTTCTTCCACAATGTTGTCTGGACCTCAGGTGCAGGAGTCACATCACAGATGCAGAGACTAAAACTGGGCTCACATCTCTGCAATTCGATTGGTTGTGGCTTTCTGTAATGGTGTTCAGCCATTTCCTCAAGAAGGGGTGGAAATACCCTTGTGTTTAAGAGATTATCAAAAGAAAATAAAAACAATGATAGCCTTTGAGAAAGTAATACAAAAAAGACAATCAGGTTAGAGTGTACAGGGACATTTAAAGAAATATTTCTTCTATAAAGCAAAATATTGTGTTATAAATGTAAAAAAAAACAGAAAATAAGTAATCTCTAGAAAATTAAAAGTTTGGGTTCAACAAAAAATGTCAAGTATATTCTACTGCTCTGTCACACAGTGTCATTGCGGCCATCAATTTTTAGGTACAAAAGCTGCAAAGCCACATCTGTGGATCATAAGGAATATCTTGTGCTGTGCTGAGGTCTTGAGGGAGACATCCATTCCTCCTGGTATGGATGTGACAGTGTAGGTGGCAGCAAAAAGTTCAGCAATCTGAAACATTCACATCTGGCAGACTGGAACAGAACAGAACAGGTCTCCTGGCAAGCAGAGAGACTGGGAGTGAGGGAAGCTTCAAAATGACTTCAGAGAAAATAATTAGAGGACTTGATCTATCCAGGCCCTGCAGACCAATAACTCTCCCAACTGAAAACATCTGAGAGTTTTTAAGTCTTATGTCAAGGTCAGAAGTCTATAAATGGGCTAAAAAAAAAAAAAAATGCTCACATCTGAGAAGGCTTGCCAGTTTATCTCCGTTCAAGCCAAGTTTGAGAACTGGTATTTTACCTACTTTCAATAGAAGCAATGCATCTGGACATTTGTTAAGAAGTAGTAAGTTAAAAGGTAGAGAGGTGGCTCAGTCAATAAAGTGTCTTGTGGACAAAGATGAGAATGTAGCTTCAGATTAGCCCCTATGCACCAACAACCCCAGGGCTGTGGTGAAGAGAAAGTCAAATCCCTAGAGCTTACTTTCCATTCAAAAGTCTAATGAGTTAATGTATTAGCTTCAATTATGATTAAAGACTTTGTCTCAAAACTAATAATTATATACACTAACAATATTGTAGAGAACAATGAAGAAGGATACTAGTGTTGACATCTAGCATCCACAGGCACACATGAACCTGTGAACAGAACACACATGAACACTCCCCCCACATACACATACATCTACATATGCACATACACACAAATGATAAACTAGGCCCTATTCCAAGCAACCTATGCCAGAATTTATATTTCAATAAGATACTCAAGGATTTGTGTGCACATAAGTGATAAGTTCTATATTGAGTTTAAGGACTAGAAATTCAGACCATTAAACCAAGCATGGGCCCTGGGCATGTATTTCCCTCAGCTAATTTCCTCTGCAATTAAGCTAAAGATATCTGCCCTTAGTATCAAAATTAAGATTACCAAGAAAGGAAACTGACAGTTCCTTATCCACTGTGTCATTGACCTGCAAGATATGAAACTGCTATAATTCCCGTATCCACAAAAAACAACTCAATAGCTTCATGCTCAGAATGAAGAAAGGCAAACACAGGAGTGAATGCAGAGAAACAGCTATCCAAAGATAGGGAGTTACTAGCATAAAATGTTTAGAATACTTGAAATTCATTTACAAAGGAAATTATTTTTATCACAGAGCTTTTTTATGATTAAGTCTTGATGGATGAATTGGAGGCGATGTTACCTGCTAGAAACTACCATGCCAATTAACTATAAAGTATAGACATCTCTCACAGATGGATCTTAAAAGATTAACGGCTTGAGTCATGAATTGAGATCCTCTTGTTCCCTAGAAGGACATATTAAATTAGTAACCTTAGAACATGAGAATGAGGCTTTATTTAAAAATAATAACTTTCCATTCAAAATCAAGTTAAGATGGTCTCAATCTAGAGCAGTGGTTTTCAACCTATAGTTTGCATATCAGATATTTACATTATGATTCATAACAGTAGCCAAAGTACTGTTAGACAAAAGCAACAAAAATAGTTTTATGGCTATGGGTTACCACACATGAGAAATGTGTATGAAAGGGTCACGTCTTTAGGGAGGCTGAGGACCACTTCACTAAAGTTACTTTGAAGTCTAATTGCTGATGTCTTCAAAAGAAGAAAACACAGAGGAAACAGAGGGGAAAAAATAGAAGAGAAAAAGAATTAAAGCCATGATGCTGAATTCAAGAATCTCTAAGGAATTGCTTAGCAATCCCACCTGAAGTGGGAATAACATGGAAGGATTCTTCTGGAGGATGTGGAGGGGATGTGTCTGACACCTTGATTTCAGGTTTCTATAATTACTGTATAGACTAGAAGAACATGTGCCAAGGCATAAGAGGTTTCTGGCCTGGACTTCCAGGCCTACTCTCAAGGTTGGGATCCGCAGAACCGCAGTCCCATCGTCCCACAGTCACACAGAGACACACAGGTGCTTACATTAATTTTAGGCTGGTCGATCTAAGGCTTGGTCATATAACTTGCTAAATCTTTACCCTTAAATTAATGATTCTTATCCTGTTCAGCCAAGGGGCTCGGTACCTTTTCTCAGAGCAGTATAGTTGTCCTCTGCATCTTCTGGCTTGTCTGGAAACTCTGGAGTCTTTGTGGCATTTCTGCTCTGTTCTTAGTGTTCCCAGAGTTTTCTAAGTCTGGTAGCCCCACCCACATTTCCTGTCTGCCTTTGTCCAATTAGCTCTTTTTATTAAACTAGTGGGTGGGACAATTATTTACAATGGAACAACATAATCCCCCTACATATCCATCTTGTTAAAAGTTCCTAACTGTAAAGATGGACCTCTTTGCTTCAGGAACAGAAGAAAAAGAAAGCACTGAGCATGTAGTCTGAAAAGTTTGGATCTAGAATTTAGTGAGCTGACTTCTTTAGTCTTAAGGACGACACCATAAAGGGCGTGGTTTTGCTGTTCTTGTTTTCAACTATTGTTTTGTTTTTGTGTTGTTGCTGGCTCAGTAGCATTATGTTCTCCGGGACAAATGCAAGAACGGAGAAAGTATTCAAACATGAGCTCACATCTGTCATTCTGAGGAAAGGGGATCAAGAAGGTTGCCCTAAGTTCTAGGCCAGAGCTTAAACTGAAGGGTGAGATCCTACACCCAAAATAAAATTGTAGTTAATAAACTATCATATATGAGGCTCCGTATCTGAGAAGCATAATGAGAAGAAGACACATTTCTAAACCACCAATGATTCAGAGACATCGTCAAGGCAATTGTAAAAATAATAGTTTAATGGTTTGTAATTTTTCCTAGAAAAGAGTTAAATCTAACTGGTCCATGAAAACAAGAGATGTTCTAGAAAAATCGTATTAGGAATTTACTAGAAAATTTCTTGGATTAAGAAAGGTGGTTTATGAACTCCTAATACATATCTGTAAGTTTACTCATTATATGTAGGAAAAAGTAGTAACTATTAACTTACCCCAACTCTCTCATTTATGAGTTCATTATTTTCATTAGAGCATGCCCACACCATTTTCTTTGTTTATCCTGCCCTGAAAATTCTAGAAGTGACCTCTTTTATTACTTTTCCATTAAGGAAATTTTCATTGACATGGAACATGTTTTCTCTTCAAAACATTGTTTTGTGATTCTTTGACATATTTTGGAACTAGGAAGCAATGATGAGTTTCATTTTCCTTGTGAGCTCAAGGACAAGCTTGAACAATTACACTCTTCTACTAGATGCCATGTTGTCAGAAAAGGTGTTGCTGCCATTTCTTAGCAGAGTGTTAGAATGGCAAGCGTCAAAATAATGGATTTTAATTTGCTCACTGTTAGTTGATAATTCTTCATCTTCAATTCCTAAAAAATTTCCCCCAGAAGGTCAGAAGGTGTAGTAAGACAGATTATTGTTATCACCTGTGATTCAAGAACCTAGGAAGGGTACTAACATTATAAAAAGTTATAGCACATGCAGCTATTTTCTAAAGGAATTTCATTGTTGTTGATTGAAGTGCATTGCATGGATGTGAACTCACATAAGTCTAGATAAAATCCTTTCTCATCATGAAAGCTGTTGGTCCATACTCAGTTTTAGTTCAGCTGCCCTCAGAGGCAAGAAACTGTGTGAGAAATGAAAACGGATTTCAATGTGACACTTTTTTCTGGTTTTTAAAATAATTCTTTATATTACTAAATGTTCGACAATGATGAAACAGCCCTGAAGAGATATTCTCCTCCCCTAACAATGATCTATCTCATTTATGTTCTCCATAAACAAATATGACAGGAGACAGATTCCAGGGACAGGCCCCTGATGTCCCTACCTCCCGGTGTTTTGGGAGTGGTATAATCCCTCTCTTATTAGAGTGTGAATAGAATCAGTGACTGGTTTTCAGGGCACAGTAGAGGTGATGCTGCATTAGATAGCAATTTTTCTTTGACTAGCAGACCCTCTATGTTGATGTTCAGTTTTGCAGCCCTGGACATAGTGTTCTGCCATCTGGAGAGGGCCACATGGCAAAGAACTGAGGGCAGCCTTCAGCCAACAGACATCAGGGGGCCAAAGCCCTCAAACCTGGTATTCTACAAGGAACTAGATACTGCCAGCAACTGCAGGAGCTTAGAAATATGTTCTCTCTGAGTCAAGTTTCAAATGAAATCCCAGGCCCGAATAAAACCTTGATGAATGTTTATAAGAAAGCCTGAAGCAGGAAACCAAGCTGAGATACGCTTTGATTCCTGTCCCACAGAATACATGCTGCCTTAAGTCACTACATTTTTGGTAATTTACTTTTTAGCCATACATAAATACTACACTGGGTCCCATCTCAAGTGAAAGCATTTCTACTAGAGAAACATCTCAAAGAAATATAAGTAGTTTTGACTTACCACCTGTTGTTTTGGAATATATCCAACTTTCATCAAGGGAATCGTTTATGAAATGAAGAAATACCAATAGAATTCTCCAGGAATTTTTCCACCTGCATTTACAACAACACATCACTCTTACAAGGTGTTCTTCAAAGTTCCTTAGAACAGAGACTGAAACGCAGGGGTGAGGAGGAGTTTTCAGAAAGAAAATAAGTCAGGAGAAAGAGAAGAAAGGATCATATAGTTCCTTGGCTACAGACTCCCATCCTGTTCTTTTTTTGAATATCTGAACAAAAAAAAATGCATTTGAGAACTGATGTATCTTTAGCCAAGGTAGAAAGCCATTGTGTTTTCTGTGTGAAATTCTCATTGGCCAGTACCTCTACTAAATGAGATGAGAAGTGGAGAGTGGATGGGTCTAAATCAAGGAGAGAGCTGAGTCCTGGGCAATAGACACTCACAGCAACCACAGGAAGGTTGCACCTATTGGTTGAAGGGTATTTAGGTATGACTAACAGCTTTCCTATAAAAGGTAAAATGTGTAAATTGTGCAAGGTCCTATGTTGCATCTCTAGCACCATGTAAACCAGACTCGGTGGTGCATGTTTGTAATCCTAGCACAGGGAATAGATAAGCCAGAGTGCCAGAAGTTCAGTGTTATCTGCTTATCACGGCAGTCTTAAAGCATTTATAATTGGAAATATATATAGTTTCATTGCTAGAGATATCTTCTTCCATATCATTAGTTTTTGGTGGTTATTCTTTTCAGCTGATATGTGAACATTCAGAAATGTTTTTATCCCACATTGTGCTTAAGACTGCGTGGTGATTTGAATGAGAATGGCTGCCGTAGGCGCACATGTTTGACTGCTTGATTTTAGATTGGTGAAACACTTTGAAAAGTAATGAGAAACATGAACTTGTTGGGGGAGCTATGTCACTGGAGGTGGGCTTTGAGGCTTCAAAATGCCAGGCCATTTGTAGTTAGTTCCATGTCTTCTGCCTGTGGATCAGGATGCAAGCTCTTAGCCTCTGCTCCGCTGCTAAGCCTGTCTGCCTGCAGGTAAGCTCCCCACCATGATGATAATAGACTATAACCAACCCTCTGGAACCATCAGCCTCAATAAATGTTTTCTTCTATAAGTTGTCTCAGTCATGACAATATAAAAGTAATTAAAATGAATGGTGTGTAGGATTATAAATGTATTCTTCATGGGTAATACTATAGATCATCTTGGTTCTGAAAAAAAATCTGCAATTTACACTTACAACTCATCACCATCTCTTACCCCAAACATGCACTTGAATTAAGAACCTGGACTTTCTACCTCAAGATGAAAAACAATACTACTGTCTGACATAGAATATGGGGCTGCCAGTCCCATTCCTAATTTACTCCAATACACCGTGTCAGAGAAGAAGCCCTACTACTCTGGCTAACTTCTGACAGCAGCTCTGGGTTGTCTGGCAGGACCTGGACTGTCACAGCAATAGTGTCCCGAGTTACTCAGCCAGAGGAAAATTGCTTTCTAATGGAACTCCTAAGTCCTTTATTCAATTTTCCCTTAAGACCTGAAGGGCTCAATCCTACAAGCTCGAGCTAAGCAAGACCTCTCCAAAACTGATAGTCTGTGCTCATCTGAGAGCCAGAAATTTCCAATTATACTGCCTCCTGGGATACATTTTAGGGGAAAATGGAGCATAGTTTTTGTTGCTATTGTTTTTTTTGTTTTGTTTTGTTTTTTTGTTTTTGCGCAGTTGTTAAATAAACACTCGTTTTCTTCCAGTGCCACTGCTTCCTCTCACGTTATCCCTTTAACGCAAATAGGCCGTCCAAGTTTAACTTCACCAAGATGAGAAATGTAGGCTGCCAGCATGGGAAAGGCTCACCTTTGGAGTTTGCTTTTTAAATTATTTTTGGGGACACTTGAATTCTTTGACACTTTGAACCTTCAGGAACCCTTTCACAGTCATTGCTTCATTTGACTTCCCTCCACAGCTTGCAAAGTAGACAGGCGTTACAGCCTCCAGTTTACCAAACAGTGCCAGGAGACCCCAGCTTCTGAAAATTGCATTGTGCAGAACCAGCAGATGGGAGACAGGAAGCAGATTCTTGGGCCTTTGTCAGAGGTCTTCACTCCTCCTGTCTGCGGCAGCCCACTTCCACTTCTTCCCTCATCCCGGGGTATTTTCATTTTATTATTATTTTTTAATATTTGGTGATCATTCAAGCTTACAACAGGCTCTAGCCACACCCCATTTAAAGTCACTAGATCCTGGCACCCCCTTCACGCCATTTCCACATTTGCTAATGAGGGCCCTGTCTTAATTGCCTAATTTGGACATGTTATTTTGCCAGTGTGACTCCAAGATGCTTGGGTGAGTCTCAAAACTGGCACGTTATTACAGTTTATTTGAATTTTATTGTATTGCCCTTATGCTTTCTTTCTATTGCGTTTCAAAGCAATTCTTAGCATGCATAATATCACTTAAATAACACATAGTGCTGCAGAATAAAAGCTCCCTAAACATTCGCTGTGCAACCACGGGAGGCCCCTTGCAAACCAAAGGGCTGTGAATCTTGTCTGTGGGGTCTGCTGTAAATTTTGATCTGAAAGCGTGTTTAATGGCTTTTCAGTGACTATTGTAAGGGAGTATTTACTCGAAATGATGTCTGCTTATATTATTTCTTTGCCAAATTGCTCCCAGCAACTAGAAAAATCTGCTTGTACCTCTTCATCAGGGTCCTCCCTGGAAAGCAGTGTCTTCTGTTTGCCTACTGCAGGAAGTATTTGATATTACAAGATGATCTTTAAAGTTCACCCAGAAAGACAAACAGCACATTGAAAGATTCTTAGCTTTTCTCGCAACAAAGGACATATTTTAATATTGCGCTTCTTAATTTGAAATCTTCCATGCCGAATGCCACATTGACAAAGAAATTCTTCATTTTCCTGCCTTTTCTATAACAACAAACATAAATAAAAATAGGAAAATTATTGAGTATCTAATGTGCTAGATACTATTATAATTATTTACATGGACTTCTTTAGCCTGTTCAATACTGTAAAGAAAGAAAGGAGTATTTTATCTTCATTTTCAATGAAAGATCTATACACATGAGGCACTCAGCAGCATCAAGGAGCTGGGATTTGGTGACACATGAGTTAGTTCCAGAGACAAAGCTCTTCATCTCAGACTGTGCTGTTTTGCATTCATAATATCCACTTAGGAGCAATCAGTGATGAGATATCCTTTTCTCGTTTCACAAAGCTGTGATTTATGAGGGTTTGATTTTCTTCAGTGGGCAGACACCAGAATATAAACTTCATCCTCCTGGGGTCATAAAATTAGACAACAAAATCTCACCTTTCTCTTCATCAGTTTTAATCCCTTGAGCATGCCTTTTTTAAAATCTAAATTCTTCAATTCATAGTGTCATAATAAAACTAAGGTTTGTCATCAAAAAAGAAATTTTCATTTATGTCACACATTGCTTTAAGAATCCATCATGACACAGCCTAACATGAACCAGACATTGTTGGTAGCTATTGTCATGCAAAGATTAAAGGGATGAGGTCATCTCTCTGAAAGAATTCTGAGTCTAGGTTGGTGTTGTGGGGAAACTAAGCATATTCTCATACAAAATCACAGGTCTATACCTTCAGATGCTAAGGAATTTGGAGAGAGTTGAAAGAACCAAGTCACTTTTGCTTTGGGAAATAGGCAGTCATGAAAGTATTGTGGAAAATACCACTTCTGAAAGCAGTTTTGAAAGATCAGCTACAAAGTAGTAGAGAGGCGATATAAATAAAACCATGAAGGCTCAAAGGGAAAATAGAGAACCCAATTCCAAGCTCTTCTACTGACCACGGGTAGGCATGTGGAAGGAAGTTCAAGCCATGCACAAGATCTAAAACTTAATATTTAGTGAGCAATCAAGCATCTTAGAGATTTCAAAGCACTAAATGAAGGAAAAACAGTGTGCAGGAAGGTCATTACTTAAGGACACTGTCATTACTGTCTATTTGTGAAGACTATGAGCTCATTACATTCCTCTTTGTCAGTACAGCCAGGCTAGGAAGAATATCAGACAGAACACACACTCTAGTCAATTTAGATTGCAGAAGCCCCTGAAACAGCTCAGAGTTTTTCAAGGTTTGTCTCTTGGCTCTTCTCTAGAAACATGTGAAATGGTAAAGCCGGGATTTTTATATCTATTCTCATCCACGGTTTCAAATTAACAACAATGTCTCACTGGCCTGGAGAAACCATGGTTGAGCTCATACAGAAGCCTGGAGAAATCCAAGAGGACCGAGGTGTCCTGAACAGAAGCCTGTTAGTCTCCTCTTTAGAAAATCGTGGTCATGAAGCCTAGATCTAGAATTATTCAAAAACTGTCTCAATAGTCTACTCCACTTTGATTTTCTAAATGAGCATGGAAATGATCCTCAAAAATATTTTAATTCAAGTATCCTGGAAACACATTTATTCTCTCTTCTCCCCCTGACCATCATTTTATTAGTATTAGTATTATCATTTTATGTATTTTTGGGAGAATTCAGGAGTATGCATTGTCTGGGAAAATTACACTGGTACAACAAAGCTGTGGCTTCAATTGGCCACAGGTGGGAAGACGGCAGCTGCTGCCTATTTAGCCAAACATGTATGTTGTTTAAAAGGAACTTGAGTATAAATAGACCAAAACGATAGCTTGTCTGAATAACTTAGATAATTGATGCAATCATCCTCCTTTAGATTGTGGTTATAAGCAAAAGTTTTGTGGCTCCTAACCGTGCTGTTGGAGTTCTTTTGCTTTAACTTCCTTATGTATAAACGGAAGATGTTGGTAAACGTGCTTGTACCATTGCTCCATGCTTACTTAGCTTGATGATTTCATTCACTGGTGAATTAACGAAACCATAAGACAATAAGCCAACTACTGATGATGCTGACACATGCAATATTGTTACAACTTATAAATATCAAAGGCAATATTCATGGGATACTGATTATTTGCTAGGCACCAATTGGGCTTTGTACGATAAAGGTGTAGCCTTGTGTCATACTGGTTATCACTAAATTAGGACCAAATATGTAGCATGTTTGTAAAATTGACTCACAGTTCAACTTAGACACATAGAAATATATTATTTTTATTAATTATTATCTAAAGCCACAACGTTGTTAAAATAATGATAATAATAACTTATTTCTTTCAGTTTTATACTTGAAAATGATTGATACCATGGACCGCCCCTTAAAATAACTTTCTAAATAGAATATACTTAGAAGCACAGGTGGCCTCCACTTTCCTGTCTCTCTTCCCAAAATGTATCAGATACATAGAAGAGATGGTATACTATGTTAAGGCTGCCAGGGATAGAGAAAGGTAAGAACAAGACTTCTGACCTCCTGCTTATCCTTGGGTTTACACTGGCTCACATTGCCTGCAGAGGCCTGACTCCTGCTCGTATTTATAGCTCCCTGTAGAACTCCTGATTTGGAGGCTCTAAACTTGATCTGGGACTATCATTTAATCACTAACTGGCTTAGCCTGTGGTACCTTCATCTACTCAACCAGCTCTACAGACCATGCTGGAGTTGGCTACAGTGACCTTCCTTACCCCTCTCCTGACACAGAAACCATGGCAGACCCATTGCAACTCACCTTAGTGTCAGTATTACACAAGAATTCAGTTTCCCCAACCTAGCATGCACCATGCAGTCCTCAATCTGACAACAGTGCTCTTTGCTCTGTTTCTCTCATCTATTTAAACCAGTTGCCTAGTGCCCAAGTCTTTCCCTGGAAAAGGCAATCCAAAGATATCTTTCCATGTGTCTTTCTGTCTCTTCCCCCTCCTATGATCTATGTTTCCTAACATTATCCAGACTTCCTAAAGCATGACTAACCTGAGAGGTGGGGTAGTCAACTTAATAAAATAGAAATGTCTCAGAATTGATTCTATCCTCAGTAGGATGTTCCTTCCTCACCTTTTAAAAGCTACAGGTCATTTATCCACATTTATTTCATTTATTCAAATCATACATGACAAGTGCTATTTCAGAGCTGGCTTCTCAGATATGAAAAGCAGAGAGATCACTAGAGGGTTATGTCTCTAGTGGATATGATGAGCAGGGAAACAGTCACAAAATAGAGAGATCTGCCATGATGGAGGAGGTACAAGGCTCCAAGGATCACAGACAGGATACACAAGATTCAGGAGACCAGGGAAGGCCTGATGAACCGATCCCAGAGCAGAAACTTAGAAAAGAAAAAGGAACTCCTTAGGAAATGACAGTCAGAACATTTCATGTGAGGAGGCAGTACCAGCATCATATAAAGATAGGGAAGTATAGGAGAATGTGGCTCATTAGGGACACTGCCAAGCTACTTGGTGTGGCTACCCTGAACATCTTGTGAATTCATTCATCCTCTCCTCCCAAGAAGCTTTGATTTGAACTCGATTCCTCACAGCTGTGAACAAAGGTTTAAATACACGCAGAAATGAATAGGGTCATACAGAATGAAAAACCTGTGGCTGGATACCTTTTGGAAATGAAAGCAGAAGCATGCTATAATATTCTGTAAAAGAACATGGTTTTGCTCCTGAAGACATTAGGCTGCCTCTTGGTTTCAAACAGCAGAATAATTGGCTATTGTTACTGGTTTCTTTCCTCTTTTTCCCACCAAAAGAATTTTTTAAAAAATATATTCTCTACCAATTAGTGAGTGGTAGGAATGGTAAATAATATAGGAAGGTTCCAGCATTCATAAGTGTCATACTAACACAACACTCTACCTAAAGAGTGTATTGTTCAAACTATAGAATATTGGCAAAGAATATTACTGAATAATTTTGCTAAGGCACATTATCTGTCTTTGTTTTCATTTTTATATAAATAAGAATTCTTTAAAATGCGCACATTTCACTTTTATTTAGACCAAGGACAAACAGATAATATAAACCAGAGAAAATGATTCCTGTGCAGGGAACTACTCTCAGTACAGAAAAAAAAAATATGTTCAGAAAATGATAAAGCAGTGGGTATTTAGTATATTTCTAAGATAAAATACCTTTGAAATTATGCTGTTTCAACTCATTTTCTTTGGAAAGGATGAGGCTTGCTTCCCAACTTATATGTACAAATGTTTATGTAGCTCACTAGAACTTCTCATATAATTTATCTACTCATGCAGTAGGAAAAATATTTAAATGGAAAATGAATGACATATTTTAAAATACATCAAGTATTATAATTAGGGAAATTATGCCTGCAGTATGTGAAAATAATTTTAAATATTTTTCTCTTATCCCTATAAATATTCCCAATAAAGTATCATTATTTCTAAATTTTAGAAGGAAAATATTTACCTTTTCCCCTTAAATACTAGTCAACACATTTCTTTAGACACAGATTGAACATGTATTATTTATTCTTCATGTGAAGATGTGACTCGTATTTCTCTTCAGCTGTCAAGTCCATGAGACATGCCCAGGTATAGAGGTGAGGAATGGTACAGAGACCAACTTGAGGAAATGTGAAGTGACACAGCTCTGCCCACTAAAGACCAGTGTTATTATTTTAAACCCAAAGACCAGGCATTGAGTAGACAGTGTTACTCAAGGTTTAGAGGAAGTGGCTCTATTGACATTGGGGAATTTAGAAGTTTCCTTTTTGAAACTTTATATTCAGAAGAGAAATTATGAAGGCATATCGGCTGAATCTAGGCATAACTAATAAGTACTGGAACTAAGGATGGAGAGGAGAGGATTTTAACTCAGAACAATATCTGACATAAGATCATTTTTTTTTGATCCAACCTGACTATCCAAAGCATAATTTCTGGGAAAAGACCAAAATATAAGAGATAGACTCAATGTGACTTTAAAATATTGACCTAAATATTATCATATACAAGACTGTGCCCACAAGTTCTGGTACTTTTTTCATGATCTGTTCACACCAGCAATCATTTTCTCCTTGCTTTATGTGGAAATAATTAAGACAATCAAAGGACATAATGAAGCTTCTAATTTCTTCCCCATGAAAATCGTGTATATTCCTATTACACCTGTCAGATATTAATATAGGACATTAGGCCCAATAGTAAAGAATGCATGAAGTGAAGTGCTTATATTAGAGGTTTCTAATGATGTAGGAAGAGATGTCTAATGAGAAGACACAAGTTCTCCTCATCCAATCAGGAAACTTATGAAAAAACACCTCCTCTGGGCAGTGAAGGAGACACAATTACAGAGAGTAAAGAGGCAGCTGCTGATTTCACATCTGTATGTTGCTGTAGCCTTAGTGTCCAGAATGGGTGCATGTCTGGTCTTATATGTGTCACTTCACTCATCTCTGTTACTCCATAAATACTCCCCCTTAACAAAACATTATCAGGTATTTAGGATATTAAGAAGTCATCTTGATGAATAATCTGTTTTTATTTAAAAAAAAACTTGAAATTTTCACTTGAAACTGGAGAACAGGGGAGTTTGCTCCACAGATAAGCATAGAGAACTGGAGAGGTCCTAGTCTACTCTGGTTTGCTTTCTGTTGCTATGATAGATGCCATGACTGAAAGTAACTTGGGGAGAAAGGAGCTTATTTGATTTAGGTCATATTCTATCATCAATGGAAGACAAAACAGAAGCTCATGGCAGAAGACTGAAGCAGTAACCATGGAGATGTGCTGCTCACTAGCTTCCTATCAGGCTTATATTCAGTTGCTTTTCTTATACACCTAGGCCCACCTACCTAGAAATGGTACTGGTCTCCATGGGTTGGGATCTATTATATCAATAATCAACCAAGAAAATCCTTTATAGCCCTGCCTATTGGTCAATCCAGTGGAGACAATATCCCAATTGTGGTTCCTTCTGCTCAGATATATCAAGTTAACAACTGAAGCTATCCATAGCTAATTTCTAAGCCTGTTAGAGAACTTTGTTTATAGTAGGAAGGAATTGATGTTCATATACCTATCTTCATGAAGTTTTGGTCATAAAGGAAACTAGACTATTATCTGGTTTATTCATTCAAATGAGACACTTACCCATAAGGACAGCTGCTTTGCTCATCCTCAGAGTCAAGGACAGAAGCTTCTTCATCATTTTTCATGAATTCAAACAAGTCTGGCTCCTTGAGAATTGGAAATCTGAAGAACAGCTAATGTCAATGCTCTAAGCAAGCTCAGTGAGGCTCACGGGACATCAATGACAATATGTCTCTGAGCCAAATGATTCAGAGAATGACAGCTAAAAGCAAATGGCACACAGAGCAGGGGGCAGACAACACATTGCTTGGAGGAGATGACTGTACCACCAAACAGTACAGACACAGCTAAGCCCCTCTTATGTAACTAAGACATAATTTCTTCTAGGAAGCACACTTGATGTGCAAGAACTTCAGTTTTGTTTCTGCTCATTCCCTGGTGTCTGGCACTCCATTAGTGTTCCATAAACACTTGTGGAATGAATTCCGGATGTCTTTAGAGAGGCTAATTACCAACAACTCGAAGAGTACTTGAGCTGCTGCAATTTGATCATTAAAATATTTGTGATACAACCTTGCAGACACAGATTTAACAGCTTGCTTTTGTTTTGTAGGCAGCTCAATTTCATTTTTTGCTACTGTACAGACATAGAGATAAAGTCTGTGTGGGTGGGGGTAGAACATCCTCTCTGATGTGGCTAATCCAGAGGGCTGTATAGTGCTCCGGGTTCTTTGTTGTAGGAGTAGAGGATGTTTCTTCCAACTTCTCAACCTCATTAATGAAATGAAGTGTGGCTTTGGGCAGCCTCAGGGCTCTCCAAATCTCATTTTTCCACTGTTAGATGCTTAAATATCAAGGCTCAGTAACTTCACCCAAAGCCTCCTCGGAATCAAAAACTCCTTATATCAGTCTGTACTAAAGCTCTGATATTCTTCATCAGACAAGTCCCCAGCATAAGGAGCCTATTTAAAATGCAAATATACTGCCTTGAAGGGGTGACATATTAATCCATTACCAGTCATTAATACTATAACATAAATTACTTTATCAGTCTGTCACTCAGCAGACTTTGCTTCAGGAAATGGTTCATAAGGCAAATTTTCTCAACTTTTTACCTGTCTCAGATTATGATTTATTTTTTAAAAAATTAAACAGCAATAAATAAATCTACAAGAAGCACTGAATTCCCACCCCTATCATCTTACCGCAATACACTTAAACCTGATAGTCAATTCAGTTTTTATATTAAAAAAAAAAATCCAAATCAATTTTTCCTCTTTGTTCTAAACAACAATAGCTCAGTCTTATCAGGTTCCAAGCTAGAGATTCTTGAAGAAATGAAATTGTACCATTTTCACAGCAGCTACAGAAGTAGGTATTGTTTTTAATCCCCATTTGACAGATGTTGGAACTGAGATCTCAAGAAATTAAGTAGTTTGCCAAGACAGTATATGTTTAATTCAAAACCAAGCATTTGCCTTTGACACCCATCTTCCAACCCCTGGAAAAAAATCCATGTACCAGTTAGATGAGGCTTCTCTAGTTCATTAACTTTTTCTCTGCTCCACAGTATGTTGCAGTCTGAGAAGGTTGTCTGGGTCCTCTTAACTGAACACTATTAATGACAGACACAGTCTCCTAGCTGACACAGTATAATTTGACATTGTTATGCTTGGTTTATAATTTTGATATTCAAGGAGACAATTTATTGAAATCTACATTGTAAAAGGATAAATGCACATTGTGTATCTAGAACTTCTGACTCCAAACTCAGCACATTTGCTTATATCCATGTCCAATTCTATTGACAAATTTTCAGTATAGTTTAAATACGCCATATCGTCACTTGTATATTGCTGTAGTCTGATAAAGACAGTCACAAATAGTTAGTCCTATTCCTAGGTAATTCTCATAATTATCACTGCAGTGGCAGTCCAATGAAACCCTGGAAGAATAAATCATAACATACTTAAGCTCTCTGATAAAAATCCATTGTTTTCACTTATATTTTTTCTGAAGTATAAATGTATAAAGAAAGAATAAAGAATAAAAGAATACAGAAATGTATGTGTGGGAGATTGTGTTGTTTCATTGTAAATAATTGTCCCCGCCTATGAGTTTAATAAAAAGTGCTGATTGGCCAAAGGCAGGCAGGAAGTGTGGGTGGGGCTACCAGACTAGGGGAACTATGGGAACTGGAAGAACAGAGCAGAACGCCAGAGAGAAGGCAGAAGAAGCAGAGGACAACTATGCTGCTCTAAGAAAAGGTACTGAGCTCCATGGCTAAATAGGATAAGAGTCATGGGTTAGATTAAGGGTAAAGAGTTAGCAAGTAGTATGCCTGGGCCTTAGGCCAATCAGCCTAAAACTATTGTAAGCATCTGTGTGCCTCTGCAGGTCTGTGGGTCTGTGGGTCTAAACCTTGAGGATAGGCCCCTGAAAGTCCAGTCCAGAAACCTCCTACTACAAATGGCATGGGTCAAATATACCCACATAAAGCCATAGAAGGCTTAAAAATGGTTTAGAGCCCAAAGCATCTTCTGAGTTGTGTCTCTCAAATGAGCCATGGTACAGAGATACCCTGGTGTGAACTTGGGCTACAACGTCGGGCCTTTGGAGTGCAGCTTAAGATACAAAATGGCTTGTTCCTGAAGTCTCACAGAACCCTCAATATAAGCAAAAAGTTGTAAACAATGTATTTAAGGTTTTTGTTGATAAGGACAAAAAGAAAATAGAGTCAAAGATGGCTTCTTAGTGGTGATATTTTCTTGGATCAGCTCTGTTTGCTGGAGGCAAGCAGAGGCTTGACTTTAAGAGAAGCTTTCTGATTCAGCCTTAGAGGAAAAACACTTGTGATTCTTTTAAGAGGCCCTTCTGCCAAATACTTAAATGGAGTTAATGAGCAGCAGATGGCAAAGCTTTACTTGGTAATTATATGGACCCCAAAATTCCCAGAGTACCTGGGTTAAAAAGATAAATTCTATGAAATTAAATTAGGAGCTAGGTGGAGCCATCCACCCATCCTACCAACCTTGAACCTTGGCAGATTAAAGGTGTGTTCAGAAACTGAAAGAAGCAGAAGAAACCTTGGCAGATTAAAGGTGTGCTCAGAAACAGAAAGAAATAGAAGAATCTGGGTGGAGTCAATCACCCTAGCCAAGCAAAGGTGTGGTCAGAGACAGAAAAAAATAAGAAATAAATATACAAAAAGTCTATGTGGTTTAGAGTGTGCTGAAAATATAGATACATAGGCTTAGAGAAAGAAAAGAAAAGGTAGAGAAAGCCTTTAAAACAGAAATAGAGTTAAATAGATAAATAAATAAGCCACATAAAGATGGAAAAAACAAAGAATGTCTGGATATTGTATGTTGTTGTCTTACCTTTAAGCCTCTTGACTGAAAATGACTTAGTAAAAGCTGCTAAAAGACAGTTGATTATAAATGTTGTTGGAGTAATTCAACCCATATATTTTGTAAATGAGTTGACCTTAAAACTGAAATTCAAAGATATGCTACTTTGGAGAAGAGGCTTTCTTTTTATTTCCACAGAAAATGAGAGGCTGTGGATTTATTCCTGGATAAAGAACATAAAGTTTGATAGAGGAAGACCCCCTGAAAAATCACCAATGGAAATGGATGGCCTAGATGATTCAGCATTGCAGAGCACCTCTGTTGAAGTATCTTGGTCTCTGTATCCAGAACAATTTCAAGAAGACTAGCTAAGATGCCCCAGCCTTACAGACTACTCCACTATAGACTTGTGCATAATCCTACATTTTTCATGAGATTGCCAACACCCCCATTCAGCAGGAAGTAACCTAGAGAACGATGCCCACATTCCCAAAACATGGATTATGGATGTTAGTATCTATTTACAGTGTTGTTTATAAGTTGTTATAGATAAGGAGGGAAAGAATATTAGATTTGGAGTTCTTTTTGTTTTAAAAAGAGAAAGTGGGATATTTGGGAGATTGTGTTGTATGCCTGGGCTTTAGGTCTATCAGCCTAAAACTATTATAAGCATTTGTGTGTCTCTGCAGGTCTGTGGGTCTGTGGGTCTAAACCTTGAGGATAGGCCCCGAAAGTTCAGGCCAGAAACCTCCTACTACATATATGCACCATGATTTTTCTATTGTAGTATCCTAGTCAGTGTTGTTCACAAACAGAGCACCATCCCCTTACAGACAATTTCAGGCATGCTCCAGCAGCCCCTTCATGGGAGATGCCTGTGTGGTTTGAGTTTCTGGGGTCTGTATTTCCTTAGCTACATTCAGCAAATAGGACTGTGTTACTCATTCTCTGAAAGACTGCCTGTTATCTGGAACATGTTCTCCTACTTTCTAGTGATAATAACTTTGCAGCTCCTGAGCACAAGGAACCCCAAAGACCCGAGCCTGAATCTCATGAACAGTTGTCAGGGTTGGGCTTTCAGTTGTTGCCACCGGTCTAGGAATTACATTGTGATTATTCAGCTGCCACTCTTGAGGATCTGCATTAACTGTACCTCCCAGTGGGGCTAATGAGCACAAATACATGATAATTAGCTCTTGGTATTGTCTCCATGACAAATAAAATCCTATGATTCTTGACCTTGTCAGTTTTCTAGATATAAATTTACCAGAGGAAATCAGGTCTTTGTTAAGTCTTACTGTGGCCCCTATGCCCAATTGATCTTTATTTAATTGGTAATTTTATTTCTTGAGGTGGAAGGTGTACCTTGTGCTTTGCAGTCAGTTAAAACAACCATTGTCAGTAATATAAAATATTGATAAAGGCCTTGTATTTTGGGCTAAATTACAGAAGTTATTTATTTATGTGAACCATAATGGATTATTACATGACTTTTTTTCTGGATGGAATACTTTTATTCTTGAAAAGCAGGTTCATGGGTAACAATTACATTCGTTTGTAATCATTCTAATACCACTTGATAGGCTTGAGAAAAGATTGTAAAGGACTATTGCACAAGTTTATCACCTGAAGTACTCTGAATTAGAAAGATGGCAAAGTCAACTTAAAGCCCTTTTAGAATACAGATAATAAAGTTAGAAATTATTTGAAGTTGTGCTGGTAAAATAGCTCAGTGGGATGAGAAACCTGCTGCCAGTCTGAGAACCTGAATTTGATTTTCAGGACCCATGCACTCATACCATGGAATGAACATACACACACACACACACACACACACACACACACACACACACACACACACACACACATGTCACACACACACATACCACACCACACACACACACACCACATACACACACACATGTGAGTAAAATAAGTAAATGTATACAATAAATAAATGTTTTTGCACTTAAGAACCAATACCAGCATCAAGGTAGATATTCATCTAGCTGAGCTATATCCATGAATCCATCATGAGATATGAAATACAAGCTTCACTCTTGAGAAAGTATTTTAAGGTCATTTATGTAATTTTTATTTGGAACAGCTCCAATACCTGATTATGAACTTCTAGTTTTCTTATTTCTGAATTTTATTCTACCTATGCAATAGCCAAAAGTTAGTGGTAACCAGATGGGAGGTGAGAGGTAGAAATAAACTGTGGCAACCTTGAAAGATAAAAAGAATATTACTTAAATGTTTACAGTCAATAAAAAGTTACAAGACACTAAAAATTACTGTTATGCCATTTTTCTGAGTTATTCAATTGTTATATCGAACAAAGTAACTGAATATAGATGCTATACTGTATCCATAAAATTCTATTTTATAGAAAATAATAATACATGGAACAAAGAAACCAGACATTAGATGTAATCTAACTATAAAATTCTATTTTATGGAAAGTAGAAATGAAATGTCAGATTCTGGAAATACTAACATCACTTGAGTTGTATCTCTCAAACAATAATCCATGAAATTTTCTGCCATTCTCCAGCAACACAATAGGATAATTTTCCTCTTACAGGCCATATAGACTTGAAATAGCTAACCACTCATGCAGTGCGATGATGTTCAGACTGTGCTGTACTTCAGTGAGTTACTTGCCATTTCCTACAGCAGAAAGATGCCCTGGTCCGAAATCAATGCTTCCCACCTCCTACCACTAGAGGGTTACCATACTAGTTACCTTCACGGATAGGCTTCCCTTCTAAAGCTCCTTAGGGGCAAAGGAGTTTCATTCATAAAACCAGCCTTATAGTTTCATGAAGATATAATGGGGTAATTAAGTCAGTCACATTCTCTTGTCTACTTCCCTTGGCATCCAGAACAAGAGGACAATATGTGGGTATTTAAATGGACTAGGATAATAAGGAATAATACAGCGGCAGAGGTGCTAATAAAGTGTTGATGGAATCAGAAAAAAATTTAAGCACAAAAATAGAGGAGAATAAAACCCACAACATATATGTCCTCTTTAAGCTCTGGTTCAGAGAGTTACGATAGAAAATGTTATATTTCTCAACATTGATTTTAGTTCATCACAGCCCAAGTTGTTCATAGATCTTGTTCAACTGGGATTATAAACCAAAAATAAAATAAAGTAAAATAAAAAAGACTAAGCCAATAAATGAGACTCAAAGGAGTATAAGGTATAATTTAGCACAAGGCTTCTCAAGGAACCCAAGATTTCCTCTGTTTATTAGAGTGTTTAAATTACTAGTTCAACACATTATTCCTTCAACAACTATTTATTAAGGGTTTACAATGGGCCAAGCAATTTTAGGTCTACTGTCTTGTGATAAATGGCTTTGTTGTCTTCATTAGAGACAGAAAAAGCTACATCCTGGAAACTTTTGAGCTACATCTCTTGCTTTTTCTATGTTCCTATATTACTTTCTCATTCTCAACAGTGTTCAAAACATACATTTTGTTATAGTTTCTTTGAGTATGTTATTGCGAACACTAGTCTGTAAACACATTAAGATACAAACCAGGCTCCTTAGGAATAAAGAGGAGCAGGTGTTCAATATGTGTTTGTTGAACACAATGTTCAAAAGCCCTAAAGATAAACACCAGTAAAACTTTCATAAAACATACTCTCCATCTTGAACTTTCACTTCTGCCCAAAATTATACTAGAACATACTGAGAATTCTATTTTTCTTAAGGAACTGTGATATGTTTTATTTATTTCCACCAGAGGTGTAGGGATGGGCAAAGACAAATATTATTGACTCTACAATAAATATGGAGCTATTGGGCTAAAAAATCATATTCAATCTATTTCTTTAGAGTAGAAAAATCTAGGTCAAGAATATTCCTCTCAAGCATTGTATTTCAGCTTTTTAAATTCCCATCATCTAATGTGCAGTCAACTCACTTGGTCAGCCCATCTCCATTAACAATCTAAGCTCATTATACAAAGGCAAAAAGACTTCCACCTCACTGCTCACATTATTAGGTGTCTCTACTCAAATATCTGCTCGGATCATCAGATATCCATGGTTCTTCGTGGGGGTAAAGTAGCAAACAAGTAAATTTCACTAGCAAATAAAATGTTGAATACAAAATTCTGTGAAAGATTTAGCAACACAGTGCTATGAGAAAAGCACAGGGAAAGAAGCTACTTATAAGATTCTCATGTTATGTTTATAAGGAGAGAAGCAGAGCAGCCACTCATGCAAAATGTCATGCGCATTCTTTTAAAGTTCTCAAAGTAGTAAAATTCTTGGAGAGCAAGTATAAACAAAAAGACCAGAGTACAGAGTTGAAATTCCAGGCAAATGAAAGGGTCACATACATGATCTTCTAAGCCATGATAGGAGGTTTGGGTTTAGTTCTAGGTATGGTGGAAATATTCTGGAATGACTTTAAATGGGTAAGTAGAAAAAAGTCTAACTTTCAAAGTAATTCTGTATGCTACAGAAGAAAGAGTACATAAAGCAAAGCAATGAGGAGGGTCTGAACATCCAGGAAACTATGGACTCATTCCAAATACTAAATGATATAAATAGAATGGTAGCAATTCACATAAAGTGTAGCGAGGCACTATCATATCTAATTTAAGGGGAATATTAATGACTTATTAATCAATTGGAAATAATGAGATTGGAACAAAAAAGAACAGAAGCCTCTCTTTAGGTTTCTATATAAAAAACTGGAAAACAATATGTTATTATGTTATGGGGAGATGATTATGAATGGGACAAGATTTAGGAGACTGGTGCTATTTCTAGCATACAAATGAAAGTGTCAAATGAGCAGCTAGATGATCAAAATATAAAATCCAAGAGAAAAGCAGGACTCAAAAATGTAAATGAAACTCACTAATGTATAGATGTTTAAATCTGTAAGAGCACATGAGATTTGCTAAAAAAAAAAAACCTTTCAAAAACAAAGCCTATGACCAATCATTGAAGAACTCATACACCAGGAGGACTATTAAGAGGAAATACCAACAAGAAATTTGGGAAAACATGCCAAACAGATAGTCAGCAGAGACAGATGGCCAGATTAAGACAGTTGCCTCAGGATGATTCTCAGAGATAGGGGATTGAGTAAAATAATAGAAGCACACATCAAACTTGCACAAATAAATATTTCTGAGATCTTAATAGGAATAATCTCTAGAAATTGCCAGCAACATGAAGCACATGAAATCAAGACTAGCAAATGAACAATTGACATATCATGTTTGGAGAACCCTTCAGTGAATTTTGGATGTGGGAGACTCATATGATTCACTTATTTATAGTTCTGATTCAATTTCTTAACCAGCAGTATCTAATTTTAGCAATGAAGCATCTTGATAACCTCTTCAAAACACACAAATTACAAAATGAACTTGCTGGTAATGAAAAAGATTAATGTGATATATAGAATTCTTGATTGTTAGTCAAACAATGTAAAAAGAATGAGTGTCCAAATAGTGGTACCCTGTTGCTTTTAGAGAAGATGATTACAATTCATATTTCTTCCTTAATTTAGAAGACAAGACTATTTGTCTAGTCAAATACAGCTACAATCTTACCAGAAGTCAAGAGTGTATGTGCCTTTCTTATTCAGTTTGTAGACATACAGAAACTAGTCAGTTATGGGTTGTTTGTGGTCATTGACAAACAGGGAATGTAGTTTGAAATTTTTATTCTCAAGATGCTTAATTTTAGAAATATACAGATTTAAATTATAAAGTATAACCATAAGTCACAGAAATAATAAAAATTGTGAGAGCTTGGGGAAGCATGAAGATAAAGTCCCTTATGTTTTTCTATTAATTTGACAAGGTAAAAATCATTTACACATGGAAGTTTTTAATATAAGTCCCTGAAAAAGCCATAAAACAGAGTAAGACAGCCAAGTCACTGGACCAGAAAAAATTGTGGGCTTGGTGAAGAAACCCTACTTTCATATACAAATGTTTGATTTTCCTAATACAGTGTACCTTGCAAAATTTTTGATGCAATATTTTCCAAAATATGGTTCTATTGAAGACTATTTTTACAGTGACTACCAACTGTTACAAAATTAATGAAATTGAGGTTTGTAATAATTGGTACTTTTTAGTTGCAAGTAATAGATGAAATATTTTAAGGTAACCTACAAGATAATAAAATATGATAATTCTTGATTATTTTAATGTATAGTGATGATGTTGAGAGATGGTAAATGAGAGATTAAAGACAGATTTAGATAGATGATGATGAAGAAGAGATAGATAGATGATAGATAGCTCTACTATAATTATATGAGTTTGATAATTTACATCATAGTATATATGACAAAATGAGGAATAAAGACATTAACTTTTCTAAGGTACCACAGTTAAAAGGTGTAAAACTGGAATTTGAGTATGGTTCCTTTGACTATTAGTTTTTAATCTTAAACACTAACCCTAAACCACCCCTAGTCTACTCATACAAAATACACCTATTCCAACTTCATCAGTTTACATAGCTGTAAACAGTTCCATTGTTCCAAATCCAAATTCTGTTTTGAGAATTCAAACATACACGTAGCTGTGAGCCCCTGTAAAATCAAACATCAAGCTACATCTTTCCAATGCATAGTGCCATAGATAAACATTACCATTATAAATGGGAACAATAGCGGGGTACAATAGTACTATTAGACCAAAGCCCAGAAAGCAAATATACATCCTATAACTAGATAGCTGGAATCTATGGTGTGTGAGTATGCGCGTGTGCGTGTGCGTGTGCGTGTGCGTGTGCGTGTGCGTGTGCGTGTGCGTGTGTGTGTGTGTGTGTGTGTGTGTGTGTGTGTGTGTTTATATTCCCTGAACTCCCATATGGTCGACCCCATCCATATGACACTACAGTATGTATCTCTTCTAGGAAAGCTCTATTCTTTATTTGAGGATTTTCTCAGTAGATGTTTCTGACATCTCTGATATCTTGAGGTCCACATTGCAACTTGGGTTTTATCTTCACAGCTTCCACATAGGTATTGAACTACCTCCATGTGGGAAATTTGACCCCACTGAACATTTTCTGACCTCATAGGCCTGAGACTCTCCTGTAAAACTTTTAATGAAAAGTCTTCATAACCTTGTAACTCATGTTTCGCATGCATGAATAAAGAGTGCCGTGTGGATAATGCCAATTTCTATTGCCAGCTAGAGATATAACCAGGTTTCTTGGATTCTTTTGTGGTCTGAACAGAGAAATTAAACACACAGAGACACACACACAGACACACACACACACACACACACACACACACACACACACACACACTTGTATTTATTTATTTTTAGCAGGATAAGGCTGTTAGTACATCTTTTTATTGAAAATAATTTTTCATATAATACATGTTCATGAAAATTGTTCCTCTTACCACTATCTCCAGTCCCTCCTCACTGTTCCTACCTACCCAACTCTATCTCTCTGTATCTAGAAGACAAACATGGAACCTATCCTTAAGTGTAGTTTGTATACTCAATGATATTCCATGAGAGAAAACTAAATTTTCCTTTGCAAGTAGTTGTCAATTAGAGATAGCTTTTTGGTTAGGAATTCAAGCTTGTGTTCACATCCCCCACAGTCCCCATTTATCATTGGGAACCCATTGGCAAAGACTTGTACAGGCGTTTTGCATGCTACCACAGTCTCTGCAAGTTTATATTTTCATCAATCCTGTTGTGTCCATGAAACACTGGTTTTTTTTTGGGGGGGGGGTTAGTTTTCTTTTTAATATAACATCCACCCCTTCTGGATTTTTGCTTCTCATACATAGATCCCTGAAACCTTAAAAAGAGGATTTAATAGAGACTTCCCATTTAGGACTGAGTATTCCAAGTTCTCTCTTGCTCTGTGCATATTGTCAGTTTATGATCTCTTTATCTGGTCCCTATCTGCTGCAGGACATAGCTTCTCTGATGATGGCTAAGCAAGGCACTGATCTATGACTACAGAGGAGTGCTGATTAGAGCTATTTTATAGCTACATTCCTTTAGCAGAACAACAATATTTGTTTTTCCCCTTGGTCAGATTCTTGGCCACCAAAACATTGTCAGTGAAGTGTTTCATCTCAGGGAATGGGCCTTATATGCATTAACATAGTGGATGGTTACTGTCACAATATTTATGCCACTTTTACCAGTGTTTCAGGAACTAAGGTCAGCATCATAGATCACCAGGTTTATAGCTGAGTTGGTAGTACCTTTCTCCTCTTCTAACAGGCAGAGAACCTTCCAGTACCATGAATACTAAGTCATTAATGGTAAATGCTCTTGTTAAAACATCAGATTAGGATTGCCTTTTCCATATTTAATGAGATATGTAAGTGTTGTCTTCAGCAATGGGCCCTGATGTGGCATGTCTTTCTGTGTTGTGTGAATATAGATTATTATGTTTTGTTAATTAAAAAGATGCTGTTTGGTCTATGGCAAGACAGCTTAGAGGCAAGTGGGAAATCCAAGCAGAGAAAAAGATGAAGGAGGGCAGAGTCAAGTAGATGCTACAGGCTGCTGTCCAGATAGTAAGATTTAATGAAACACAGGTAAAGCCACAGAGCCGCATGGTAATATCCAGATTAATAAAGAGGGGTTAAGTTGTAAGAGCTAGTGGGTAATAAGTCTGAGCCATAGGCCAAACAATTTTTAATTAATATAAGCCTTTGTGTGATTATTTGGGACTAAGTGGCTATAGGACTGCGGGACCGGACCTCGGGGCTAGGCCAGGCTAGAAACTTCTGGCTACAGAGCCCTCACCATTATGTACATTATGAGGAACAACCAATAGCACTGGCAATAATATGAATTGTTTGGAGTTTCCATATGGCCCCATTGGCCAACAGCTCATTTAAATACTAATTATAACCAATCCCTTACACTGAAGTTTTTAGTTAGTGGCAAAAGATGTCTAGTTGGGCTTTGTCTTCCCTTTTATTTGGTGACCCCACTTAGATTTCTGTCATAAATATATGTTTTAAGAAACATGGTAGATTTCTATGTGACCCCTTAAGTCATGCTTAGCATTCCTTGTACCTCACTATATTCCCTCCCTTATTTCCCTCTTTCCTGCCTCTCTCGGTTTCATCTTTCCATTCTAGTTATCCTGGCTAGTCTTATGTTAATTTGAAACAAGTGAGGCTTATCTAAAGAGAGAGAAACCCAATAGAAAAAATGTCCATAAGACCTATATAGAGGGAGTTTTAAAAATTAGTGATTGATGGGAAGGACGCAGCCCATATGGGCTGCATCACCTTCTGCCTCTAGGTTCCTACATTATTTGAGTTCTCTTGGCTTTGATGATGAACACTATTGTGGGATTTTAAGTCAAATAAAATCTTTCCTTCCCAACTTGCTTTTTGATCATAACAGTAGAAACCCTAAGACAAGTTGTTACTAGGTATTGCTATGACAGACATGTTTTGGAAAAGATTGTGAAAGGAACTTGGAACTTTGTGCAAGAAAAGTGATTGAGTATTCAAGGATTGTTGAGCTATTCTGCAGGAGGTAGGAAAGTAAGAATGTTGAGGTCAATACAGGAGATGGAGGCCTGGCTTGTGAAGTTTCAAAGGGAAGCTTAGAGATTTTATTGGGTCCACCAGTTGTTTTGAATTATGATGCTGTGTTTTTGGTTGGCCTGTACTGAAGTTGTGATGAGCAAAATACCAAGACCACTAGAGTGAAACTTTTGCTTTGCTAGAATACTAGATGCTGGTGGATTGAAGCTGAGCTCAGTGCTAATTAGGATGGGGCCAGCAATGGGTAAGATATTCCAGGAAGTGTTTTCTGAAGGTACAGAGAAGCTGTGTTCCAGAAATGGCCAAGGTTATGACTCATGATGGCAGCCAAATTTGGTAATATAAGAGTCACCAGGTGGTAGTGGTTTTGAAGGCATAAAGAGATCACAGAGAGAAGCTGAGGCCTAGCTTCAGCTTCAGTAAGGGGACAGGAAAGGCCATTGGTAAAGGTGCCGTTTCAGTGACTGTTGAAAGCCCAGGATTAAAGGGCCATGCAGAAGTTGAGGCTTGACACCATGAAGAAAGGCTATGACAGAATGTTGGTGAAAGTGCAACCCAGTTGCAGCAAAAGACTCCAGCACTTTGTAGATGACAGTATCATGGAATGGACGCCAAGAACAGCAGCAGCAATGGAGTAGAGACAGCCAGAGCCTAAAAGACAAGCTATGTGTATTCCAGAAAGCAGAGGCAGAGAAATGGCTCAAGTCCCTTGAAAGAGCCTAGGAGGCTATGCATGAATCCCAAACATTAGACATTGAGTTATTTAGACTTTCAGAGACTGGTTGGTTTTGATTTGATTTGTTTGTAACTATTCTCTGTTCACTTCTTAAAGTAAGAAAATATTTAATTTATTTTTGATTTTACGGGACCCCACAGTTGAGAGATTTTGAACCTTGAAAGACATTGGATGTTAAAGAGATTGGCTGTTTTAAAGAAACTGAGATTTTAATGTGTTTAAAATTGTAAAGATGATAGCATTCTTAAAATTCTTAAAAAATATTGTATTTTTAACGTGATCTTAGGAATGAACAAGAAAAGAAAGGTTATGGATTAAAAGTGGTATGATTGTGTAACAAGTTGACAAAGGGTCTGTTTTCCTGGCTAGTTTAAGTCAGATTGACACAAACTAGAGCATTTCAAAGGAAGGAATCTCCAAGTAGGCTGAATAAGCCACAAGGAGCTACACAGTATGTAGTACCCCTCCACAGTCTCTGCATCAACATCAGTAATGCTCAGGTCATTACCCTGCTTGAATTCCTGTTCTAAATTCCTTTAATAATAGACTATGATATAGAAGGGTAACTCCAATTAACCCTTTCCTTCCCAACTTGCTTTTTTACCATGTTGTTTCATTGCAGCAACAGAAATCCTACTAAGAATCACACAAAGGTTTACGACATGCTATTTGTCCTTTGGCTAAGACATATTCCTTGTTGGCTCTTACAACTTAATCCATTTCTGTTAATCCATGTCCTACCACGTGGCTTGTGGCTTACCTGAACTTCTTTATATCTTCCTCCTCAGCAGCACCTCACAGTATCTCTGTCTGACTCTGCCCTTCTTCCCCTTTATCTATGCTTGGATTTCCTGGCGGCCTATAAGCTAGCTTGCCATAAGCCAAAACAGTTCCTTTATTATATAATTGTATTTCACAACATTAAAAAATGTACCTCACATCACATATCACACACACACACACACACACACACACACACACACACACACACACACACACACACATTTTACTATGCTTTAGAAAACTTCCCTTGCCCCTTAGCCTTACTCCATATCTAGCCTTTGTGTTTAGCTAGTGCAGCTTCTTAAGTACTCTATTTTTTAGTTACTCTTTTCAATTGAAAAAGTATTACAAGTTTGTAGTTTTAACCCCTGCAGCTTATAATAGAAATTACTTTACACTCGAGGCACAGTTCCCACTTTCCAAGTGCTAAGATTCTCCTTAGTTGCACTAATCTCTTCAGCACTCCAACCTCTGTCTACAGCTGCCTCCTGTGCTCTCTCCCATTTTGTAAAAAACTGCATATATTAACTTTTAATCTTTCTGTTGTACTTTTGTTCTGAATTCTCCATATAATCCTGGCTAAAATTAACTAATAAGAATCATGCAATAACTTGAATGCAACCTTGAGATTTCTTTTGGCAATCAAATTAGTCCATTTTTATTCAGTTTCTCCTGTATTTCCAGTAAATGAGTACAAATTAATCTAAAATAATGGCCTGAAGTAACATGAACATCTTGTTTTCTAGAAGATTCTTAGTTCCCATCTGAAGCCACTCAGGCACAATCTTCATTATGCACATTCTATGAGCAATTTGGACTCCAACATTTCTATCTGAATGGACTATTATGTTCTTTTTACAGTGTTCTAGAGCTGTTATATCCCACAGCCACAAACGCCTCTACAATGCTTCCACAAACTCATTCCAAGAGCTCACAAACCATGTGGGAAAGTTAATCAAAACAGCAACACAACTTCTCAGTTCCAATTTTCATATTACCATCCTCATTTCTCTGACAAGATATCTGAAAGAGAAGGGAGTTAGTGACTATCACCACTAAATCCTGTCAGTGACCAGACACCGCTAGGCTACAATCCCAAAGTCCTCACAACCCACCAAAACAGTGTTTTCAGACAACAACCAAGTATTCAAACATTCAGATCAGAATAAACTCAACTCTCAAAACACTATACTGTGCTTTGTCCAATGCCACGCCTACCTCCAGATTCTAACAATGTAAGAAAACATAATACAGACATTTCTGGAACCAAACACAACCTACTTTTAATGGAAATAGTGATCTTGCTCTTTCTTCAAAGTCTTAATAATAATAATTCTTTTCTTATAATTTCTTGGCTATACCTATGTTACATGTGGCTGAGAAGATGAAATATATTAATAAGCTTAAGAAACTTGAACCCCACTGAAAATAAGAAATGAGTGTTTCTTCAATGCAAAGAGAGGGGTTCTTGCTCCTCAGTGTTAGAGGAAAAAATAATTTGAACAGTAAGCATCAACCCAATAGCCTCATGTATTCACTCATTTATTTTTAAAATTGCAAGAGAAAAAATAAAAGTCATACCCCTTTTTACATTTATGGAAGACAAGGGAGAAATAATCAGCCTCTGTTTGATTTCAGTGTCACTTCTTACCAAATAAAATTAGTAAACAAAATTGCAGACACCATAATGGATGCTCAGTTGTCTAGGCCGGAGAAAGTACAGGAGGATTGTGATTTAAAACAACATCAGAGCCTTGGACTACTTTATCTTTAGAAATAGATCATAATCATTAGTTAAGAATTTAAAACTTGAATATTCCTTACCTGAAAGGTTTGAGACTTCAAAGATTTTGTATCTTAAATTTTTAAGATTTGGTAATATTTATATAAAGACAATGATCTATATTGGAGATGTTCATTCAGTCCAAACATGTAATTTACTTATGGCTCATATACATATGGCCTTAAAATAACTATATAACAGCATTTTAATCCAGTCCATGTTTTGAATACATCCCACAGCATGATGTTGCATATGAATTTTCTACCTTTAATACTGTATTGATAGAATATTTGGGGTTTTAAAATGTTTAAGGTTTATATTTGGATTAAAGATGTTTTAAATTTTACCGTATTCTATCAGTCATTAAGAAGAACCCTCAGCTATATTCATGAAGCAATCTTGGTCAGTCGATCATCTATAACTTATTCAACCTCTGGGATAATCTTCCTTAGTCCTTGATCCTCTTGCCTAGTTCCGTGGGACTTAGAAAAAGAAGCACCCATATGGGGTTGTAACTTTTCTGCTGGTGCAAGAATAAATCCTGGAGATTCCATGTGGTGTTAAGCAATAAAAAATCACTTTAATATTAGATTTGAAGTTTATTTAGTGATATGAACTGCTAAAAATTTTATTTCTAACTTTTAATTTCTATAAATTTCTCTGAACCAATTAACCAAGCCCAGAGTTAAGTTGAGCCTTTTTCTAGATTCTCCTGTGTAAATATAGCCTACTCATCTCAGGTCTCTGCCCTTTACCTAACCTCAGGCAAATGGGTACTATCTTAACATGGTGAGTCCCAAATACTTGGCTAAGGTCAGAGATATTTGTTCCTATCAATTATTGTTAAACTAACTCTCAGAAATACAGTAGCTGATGACATATAGGAACCTCTTAGAATGTATAGGCTCTATTCTAAACACTTCAATAAATTAACTCATTTTCATGACCTACAAATTGAAATTATTACTATTATGAGATTTTAGAACCTGGGGTGTAGTAAGGATGTAAGATCTTCCCACAATCACTCTGATATTAAATAGCCAAGCTAGGATCCTAAATGGGGATGTTTGAGTCTAAAGCATATACTCTTTCTCCTGTCTACATGTTCACCAAGAGGACAATGACTGAGTGTTTGAGATAGCCAAGGAAACAAGAGTTTCCTAAGCCCTAGCTTTTCTCCCAGATTTCCTTCACATCTGCATCCTAGTTAGGAATCCCTTATTGTCCTTGGTTTCAGGCTGCAGCCAACACTAACCTTTGTTCCCTTCATGTCTCCAAAGAAATCTACCTTGCACTGAGCCTGAAACTGGTCTCAGGGACCCCTATTTCAATAAATAGATACATCTTTCCAACATACTGAACTTTTGTATTTCAATTTCCCTAAAGCTATAACCTGTTCATCACATCTGCTAGTTGTTGGAACAATTCCATGAAAATTTAGCATGTTCAGTTACCCCAGAATCAGCTACTTATTTTTCCTTTTTCCTTTTATTCATATTTAATGCAATCAACTAAATTCATAGAAGCCAATGATTTTCAACTCTTTATGATAAATCCTTTCCTAGCAAGTGATAAGAAACCCACTTTAATGAGCTTAATATTAAATGAAATATACTGGTTTCAAGGTTCAGAATAATTTCTGGCTTCAGACATTGTAAAGTACAACCCAAATATATCATTAAAGGTTTAACTTCCCTTCATCTTTTTCTCCTAGCTTTTTAGGTGTTGACAACAAAGAGTGAGTTTTGTTTCCTTCGGTAGCAGTGCTTCAGTGTAGTAAAATGGCTTCAGCAACTCCAGATTTTACAGCTTCACACTGCTCCAGACAGAGACCATAAGAAAGAAGGCTCCACTTTGAAGACATATGAGTGCCTGGATACATGGTTTCTACTTGAAATATTGATCAGGTCACAGGAAGAGACTCTGTCCTATGTCAATTGACTAAAGCCATTAAGCATCCATCATGAAACGAGTGGCAGGGACAGAAGCTTAATTCCCCTCCCTAAATCACCAGATGAAAATAAGACATGGAGTTTTCCCAAATGAACTTCCTAAAAGGTTGGAAGTGAATCTTCTGCCCTAAATAGGAAGTCAATTGCAGTTGCAATGGGTCAAAGCCACAATATTGACTAACCTTTCTAAAAACTTGCATGAGTTGTGGAGGCCAAAGAAAATGAAAACTGAAATACCAACAGAGTTGCAAGCTACAAGTCTAAGGTACTTTATTTAGGTCATTGTTCTTGGGAAGCAAGGTTTAAAATTTTTTTTCCTCATTTATTTCATATATTTTGATTTAGAAGTGACTTCTTATCTCATGAAGAATAGTAAGATTTAAATGGCTCTCCCTAAAGAAATTTTATGATGTACAATCAAGTTTGATACCTGAAAGGTTGACCTACATGTTTAGAATAATCACTATGTGTAGGAATTTCTAACATAAAACTAATTATAAGAATCTTCTGACCTTCTTTTCCTACCTATTCACTAGCATGTATGAATTGTGATCTTTCAATCTCTCCACTAGTATAGGTAAATTTTATAGATCCATGCTATTTCAAGTGGAATGCAAAATAAATTATGTTCTTACCTTTTACTTCATGTAAACAAAACTCTGTGTGACTATTATATTATTAATAACTTAAGATTAAAAGGAAAATCTCACATGCATAGGGAATGACTTAGGGGTGTAGAATGAGGTTTCTGGCCTGAACTTTCAGGCCTAACTTCAAGGTTTGGATCCACAGACCAGCAGACCAACAGACCCGCAGACCAACAGAGACACACAGATGTTTACATTAATTATATGCTGATTAACCTAGGGCCCAGGCATATAACTTGCTAACTCTTTACCCTTAATCTAACCCATGATTCTTATCCTGTTCAGCCATGAGGCTTGGTACCTTTTCTCAGAGCATCATAGTCCTCTGCTTCTTCTGGTTTCTCTCTGCCATTCTGCTCTGTTCTTCCTGTTTCTGGAGTCTTCTTAGTCTGGTAACCCTGCCCACACTTCCTGTCTGCCAATCAGCGTTAGTATTAAACCAGTGGGTGGGACAATTATTTACAATGGAAAAACATAATCCATCCCTCCCTACATAGGAGTGTGTGTGCATGTGTGGATGTTGTGGATGTGTGGATGTGTGTGCACCTGCATGTATAAAATGTCCTGTTAACTATCTCTAAATGTCATTGAACTAAATGAGAATGAACAAAAAACAGTGACCTTTAGAATATAAAATTTTTGACCTTAAATCCATGAGGTGACAGTCAATCTTTCAAATTAGTTTGAATAACTCTAGTTTTCTGACATGTGTCAAAATGCAGTAAACAATTTAATAGCTATATTTTATAAATTTATTTAGCCAACTGTTTATACATTTCAATGAAATGTAATTGAATCACTTTCTTCCTAGTAGTGTGTGTGTGTGAAGAAAGCTTACATTCATCATAGCATACCTCAAAGGACAATTCTGTAGAGTCAATTCTTTCCTTCCTCCTTCATTTGATTTCCAGGAAACTGACCTCAGGTTACCAGATGTCTTCAGGTTTCTATTGCTTTGAAGAGACACCATGGCCACAACAACTCTTAAAATGGAAACTATTAAATCAGGGTAGCTTAGTTAGAGAAAGGAAAAGTATTGTTAGCCTAGCAATATAACTCAGAGGTAGAGGTCTGTCTAGCACCAGGAAGTGCCAGGAGAAAGGCAGGGAGACAAAAGGAGGTTGGGAAATTTTCCTGAGATACAGATAAGGCAATCTATGGATGCTTCTTTTGTACAATGTCACCAAAGCCACATGATTCTTGACCATTACAGATTTTTATTAGCTTTTCAAAGCCATTTGAAGAGAAAGTCAGTTGTGACTACTTTTTAGCCCTAGTGGTTTTAAGAGTAGCTGTGGCTTTGCCTAGTGGGCCATTTAGTTTGTATGGTATTTAACTCATCTATGAACGATAAGTGTGTATATTATTAATATTAATTTCATAAATTTGGTAATTCCACAATATTTATACAATATAACCAATGATTAGTGTGAAACTACCAGAACTTCCAAAATAATCAGTTGAAACAAAAGCACATTTCCAGCCAGAGCAAAGTAATAGGATTCAAGCTTTCCCTTTTATTTAAAAATATTCATATTAAAAAGTAAAATATATTTTAGAATGTTTCCAAGCATGAAGCTATGTCAAACTGTGTTTCTCAAGAGTGAGACAGCATAATTCCACATTTTCCCTGTCTTTCTCCCAGGGAAATGAAGCCTCAGCAAAGAATAATAACCCAGTTAGTTGATCAGAGGAAGAAGACATTGGAAAGTAGGGTGCTGAGATGGTAGAGTTTCTAGAGTGGTACTCATAAAGAAGCTACATAAAGAAGCCAACGAGTTGTTTCCTCATGGATTTTTGGAGGTTGCTTGGCTGCATTTATGCATGGTGAAATTCCGAGAGCCTGTGGAGAATGCAGTGGCTCAGAGGTCAAAACTGAAACCTGAAATGTCTCATGCATTGCAATGCTGGAAAAACTGACAGGATATAGAGACCTTGTCAGAAACCATGCTCACTTACTTTGAGGTCCCAAAATTAAGATATAAGACAAAGAACAAAACAACCAAGAGGAAGAGAAGGAAATGTTTGTACCTGGTCTCCACTCACATGAGTATTAGACAAAAAAAACTTCAAAGTGAAGCATCAGATATCTCGGGGATTTGGTAGCACGGAATCTTTATGAGTCAGAAAGTCAGAGCTTAGCTACCAGATGAAGGTTTAAGATGCATCTCCTAACAGCAACATGACAACTTGCTGCCTGAGCAACATGACAGATTATCAGAGCAAGCCTAGTTATCAAATCAGGATCCAGGTAAGTGAATTTAGGTGGATACGACGGTCAGGAGAAGGGCAACTGGAATAGTTTCAGACAGACTTTCTTTAATATTTCTCAAGCCAATCAGATTTTACTCTAGGAGTTATGGGCAGGATAGACACTGGAGTTTGGAAACTAAATGGCCCCAATTTAATGAAAGGACAAAGGTGAATATATGTCTGGGTTTAGCAAAAACAACAGCAGCTATAACTTTACAGCTGACATCAGTAGGAAGGTATGGGTGGAGAAATGTGATATAAAGCCGGGAGTGCAGGGACTGTGAGAGCCCTGATCACAGACAGCAAGCTGGGACAAAGACAGGAACATACCTCTGTGGCAGAATCACTTTGGAGATTAGTCTGAGTTTGTTTCCTTCGTTTTAAATGAACCAGTCCCTGGTTCATGTCATTCCCAGACCAGAGTAATAGTGACCATTATGTTTCTAGAATCATGAATAAGTGTGGCTATGAAAGAAAGGAAGTACATTCCCAATGCCAAAACATGACATTGACATTGTAGGTTGACATTATTAATGCAGGCCATAGAAGTAATTAAGAATCAAAGGAAATATTTTTTTGCCACACAGAGTAGTCTGCAAATGGACTGCCTCTGAGTGCCTTCAAAGTCTTAGGAAATAAAGCATTAGGAATCTTCTAAAGACTCCTTTGAGCAGAAATAGCTTCACCAGAAGCAATTCTAATAGACTGGTCCTAACAACAAAAGGGGACAAAGAGCCAGGGATGGTAACAAAGAGTCCTGGAGTGCACTGCTCACCCTTTGTTCTCACAGGGGCATGAGAGTTTCTTTGCTTAGTTCTGCAAAGACCAGAGAAATAAGCAACAGAATTATGAGAAAACAGCTGTAGATTCTGAGTAAGGTGATACAGGGCTGTAATTCTAGCTATGGTGGGATTGAGACAGGAGTATTGTGAATTCAAGGCCAGTCAACTTAAAAATTCCCTGCCAAAAATAAAGGTTAAGAAACAAAGGCTAAGGATGTAGTTCAGTGACACCAGATTCAATCAGAACAAGACACCAGTTTCAATCTCCAGCACAACAAACAGAAACCTACTGCTGTGCAGAAATAGACACAAATAATGAACAGTTGCAGGATGAAATGGTGTTGAGATTTAAAAACACAAATAATTTAACCTTACATGACTAAGATTTTCTTAACTGAATGTAAAATTCAATATCAATTTAATGTTATGCTTCTAGATTAATCCACTTCCTATTCTTACTCTCCAAACTAAACTTTTATACCCAGACATCCATTGCATTTTAATAATTTATATTATTAATCTTGTTAGAATTTGTTTTGAAATTTACATTTTAATTATATTTCTCATCATTATATTAATTAGTTGAATTTTTCATTTAACTGATCTGATGACTCATATCAGCTTCTGCAATATAAGCTTCATGATTCCTAAAGGATTATTTCTTTTTATTAATTCATCTCTTCACCAGAAAGCATCTCTGAGTAACATAATCAAGGATGGAACTTGTGTGATTCATCTTATAATTTATGGATGTTATAGATTTTTTTTCTTAACACTGCACAAGAAAAGTACCTTGCCTGCCATGAGCCCTTCATTCATGATATTAGCACTGCCTCAACCCATCAAATACTGCAGCTGCCATTGTCATCCAGTACTGGGGACATCATGGACTGACTGCAATTATTTTCTACACAAAACCCTCAGTTTTCTTGCTTGAATGCTTTAAGGATATATATTTTTTTATTTCTCCTTTGAAATTCAGAGCCCTCAGCGGGATATGTCTAAGTATTGGCTTCATTTCATTAGTGTTGCCTGCTTCCCAGTGAGACCCTTCATTCTGCGAATTCAACACTTTCTCCAGTTTAGAAAGTTTTCCACAGATGCAACTTTGATGACTGATTCTCCATTTGCTCTGATCTGCATTTGTGTAGCTGTCCTGTGGACACTCCTTGTCTTTCATTTGTCATCTTCACTGTCATCATCTGCCCTGTATCCTAGGAATCCTCTCTAAACTCCTCACATCACTAACTTCCTTTGTTCTGGGGGTGTCGGGTGTCAGTGCATCATCACTGCACACATTTTTTTCCTCAGCTGGCAATATTTAGCAGAACCTTAACAATGACATATCAGATTTTTTACTTATCTCCTTGCCACATTTTTTGTGCAATACCATGGTGTTTGTGTTTGAAATTAATGAAATTGTAAAACTAAATGGATACAATTTTTAACTTATTGTTGAAAAAAATAATTTTATACAATATATTTTGATCTCTTTTTCTCTCCCCAAATTCCTCTCAGAACTCCTATATATCTTTTCCTACACAGGTTTATGTTTTGTCACTATTTGTCTCTGTTTCTGTCTCTCTCTTTTTCTCTCTCTCTCCTCTCTCTCTTAAAAACACAAACAAAAGAAAAACACACAAAATGCCTCCAGAGCATCAAAATAAATTAGGAAAAACTGCAGAAGACAAAAAAAAAAATGCCCAAACAAAGCAAAATCACAGACACACACACACACACACACACACACACACACACACACACACACACACACACACACACACACAAAACACCCCACTACAAAAAGACACCACTGAGTTTGTTTTGTATTGGCCATTTAGTCTTGCATATGAGATTGCGTAATCACCTGGAGATGTGATTAATATACACATTAATATACAGACTCCGCTGGAAAAAGTTGATCATTTCTTTGCCAGAGGTGGGAGGTAGCAATTACAGACAGCTTCTTAGATAGGGGAGGAGTCCATGTGCTACAGTACATCATTGGTGTGTTTAGGCATGCATAAAATATTCTCTTTCAATGCTACAAAAAAAAAAAAAAATCTGTGCACAGGTAAGTTCTCAAACCTTTTTTTGTTGTTGTTTACTCATACTTGCAAGCAATCACAGTATAGACTCATAAATAGTCCTTCATGATTTCTCCAGCAGCCACCTATGCACTCTTAAAATCTACTTCTCAGATATCAATCTGGAAATGCCATTTAATCTGAACATCTAGTATTCTCTGTATATTTTTTAGTACTTGCCTTTCACTTATCTGCTGTCCTCACTGGATGAAGAAGGACAAGACTGCTGCTCCCAGATGTTGTACAAATATATACACATGGACACACACCTGCAAGTCAATGAGAGAAAATGAAGATAACAATCCTATGGGCTAAGGTGAGAAGTCTGAAAGCAGGTGTTCCAGCAGTTTCTCATGTTGGTGGAGTGTAGGTGTATTGTGTTGTTTCATGGTAAATAATTGTCCCACCCACTGGATTAATAAAAAGCGCTGATGGGCCAAAGGCAGGCAGGAAGTATGGGCGGGGCTACCAGACTAAAAACTCTGAGAACAGGAAGTCCAGAGCAGAATGCCAGAGAGAAGCCAGAAGAAACAGAGGACAATTATGCAGCTCTAAAGAAAGGTACCGAGCCACATGGCTGAACAAGAGGCATGGGTTAGATGAAGAGTAGAGAGCTAGCAAGTTATATGCCTGTGCCTGAGGCCAATCAGCCTAAAACTTTAGTAAGCCTCTGTGTGTCACTGTGGGTCTGCGGGCCTAAACCTTGAGGCAAGGCCCGAAAGTCCAGGCCGGAAACCTCCTACTACAGTGGAGCTCAAACCCGATTGCCAGCAGAGGGACAGGTCTACGTGCCTTCATCACACTTTAGAACTCTATAGAGATGACAAAAAAGACAATGATTTGAGGAAGCACACAGTTGCTCCTTACTCCTTACACTTATTATATTTTATATACACTAATATATACCAAGTATTATGAAGAGTAAAGAAATAATCATTTTCATGTTTCTTCATCCAGTTGGTATATTCATGTTAATTTCATGAATTGGGTAAAACAATCAAATGGTAAACAAGAATAAATGTTAAGGAGATAAGGCTTTATCTTATTATTAAGGATCTGCTTAGAAATGCCTATAACACATGTAAGTCAGAATTTTCCCAATTTGGGCTACCAATTCTTCCTCCAAGAGCCATAAATTGTCGAAGAAACAAAAACAAAAACATCAAGCAGGAGAAGTTCTCTTTTTAGCAGTTGGTCAGAATTATCTAAGAAACTCCCCAAACATTTCAGGCTATTGCTATCCTATTGGTTGTACACACCCTAACCCATAGGTGGAAGATAGCTCCCTGTTCTAAAGAAACCATGCACAGCAGACACAGGAACCATGAACCCTGAGATGGAACTGGCCTGAGCGCCTCCTCCCTGCAGGTAAGCTTTTATGGTAACATAAGGCACCATGCAAACTTCTAAAGTTGGGCAACCTACAGTTTCACCAAGCTAGGACACCTATGAGCTACACAACAACCACAATGGCACCTTAATTCTAAGGGTGCAGTAGTGGCATGCATACTTTTTTGGAAATCAACAGCATTTTATTTGAACTCAAGACCTGCTCAATAATAGAAACATAATACCTGGTACTGAAAGTCTAAGCATTACCTAGGGCTAGAGGAGATGTGAATCTTTGAGGAGAGCCTCCAACCATAACTTCACCAAACCAGAGTGATTCTAATTGCATTCTAAGTGTTGTTCATCCTTACACCCACAGAGAAGTGTAGTCCTCACTCCTCATCAAGCAAATGTCTCTTTTCAAGAGATGGAGATTTTTACACAAATCCACAATCAATCAAAATTCAGAGTTGTGGAACCCACTCCCAAAGGATACACCTTATGCATCTACAGCTCAGGGATCATTTCAGCAAGGGGCACAGAAATGCTGTAAAAGCCAAAGGAAAAGAGACTTTGTTGTGAGATCGTATCCTTTAGATTTTTCAGAAGCTACAACCAACAGGAATGCCTAAACATGAGCTGAACAAGAACAATAACAGTAGACCAGGTAAGGTGTATGGAGGAAAGCCTAGGAGATCTCAACCCTACACAAAGAACTTCAGATCACTAAGGAATTCTGTGAGAAGGTAAAATACCCTTCCTTAGAGAAGAGCATGCTAATGGATCCCTACAAACATATATACAAGCAACATTATACAGACTATGAGTGTTGTAGTTTTAGGAGTATATAATTATAGCATTATGCATGTATGTATATATTTATAAATGCATATATACACATGTAATAACAATTAAAAAGACAGAGGTCATGAATTTGAAAAACAGAAAGGGGAGTTATAGGAGGATATAAAAAGAGGAAAGGGGAGGAATAAATCATGTCATTATAATCTCAAAAATAAAAGAAATACTTTCTTAATAAACTAAAAACAAATTCACTATTTTCATTAAAAAGTTACTTTTGTATTGAACAAGTTGTACTAAGTTGTCTAAAGTCCATCTCAAATTGCTGATAGCGTAATCAAAAATTTAAATTAGTTATCTATTTGCATGCATATATTTTGATCATTTCTGATGTTTTATAATTAGACTCAGAACACTCAGAATTCTAATCAGTTATATCTAGAGTTTTATATGCATACATATATACCATCAATTATATTTTAAAAGTTATTATCAGAGATTGGCAATGCTTAGTTTAAGTAGGTCTAGTACATATAAGAATGAATTTCTGAGCAATTTTATTTTTCAAACCAAATTATTTTTTCTATGTTTACATAAAATTCATTTGCTGAACAATTCTGAGATATTGAATTATAGTTAAGAATAAAACAGAAATAGTCCTGAGTACACAATCATATATTCATTTTTTTGTTCTCAAAGACACACTCTGGTTATACACACTTGCTTATCTAACTTCACAGTATCAAGAATACATTCCCTGTGTCTTAAAAACATACATAAAAGTAACATTATACAGACTAAGCAGGTTATATCTAGGAACATATATGTATCTCTAGATACATATATGCATGTGCTCATTTCAAATTAAACTCACCAGAAGCCATAACATGGGCACTCTAAAAGAAAAAAAAGTACTTATTGCAACCAGAGGCTGTTTGAGGAATCATGCACCCCTGAACCTTACAGCCCCCTTTGTCTTTTATGCACACACACACACACACACACACACACACACACACACACACACACACACACACACACATTTCAGTTATTCAGTTAGGAAGAAGCTGAACTACAGAAGCCATAACCAAGCCTAGTATAGGACTCTCCCGTAAGTGTGAACTAGGTGTTTGATGAATGAGGTCTTTGTTCCCATTTTGGCAAGTTTGGAAGGGGTGTTACTAGCTGGGTTTTAGGGTTAGAATGGTATCACTAACATCAGCTGTGCTAAGGTCTTAGGGCTTGTTACTACTTTCTCTACTGGTTCTATGGGCATGAATAAAATCACAGGCTCATCTTGGGGCAGGTGGTTATACCTCCCTCTCAGCACTAACAATTTATTTTTTTTTTATTCAATTTTATTTTCACTAAAAAAAAGTCATCTCCATAAATGTACCCCCTTGCTCACCCTCCCTCCCCTGTCCCAATTCCTCCCAGACAGCCCTCAGCCTCGCCCCTCTCAATCAACCCATCCCCTTCCCTCAAAGGGAAAGAAGTCCAATTGAAATGGCTTTAAATGGCATTAAGTGGGCAGTGAAACTAGCAAGTTCCTATAGTGAGAGTTAGGAACAAAAGTTTAATAGCCCAGCCATGGTTGTAACATCAGTTAATGAATAAAGAGGACATGGGTTTGTAAAAGAGCAAAGTGAGTTAGGTTGGAGGGCTTAGATAGAAATGGGAAATGGCATAATTATGTCATAATCCAAAAAAGTTTTTAAAATACGTTTATGTTAATTTGACTTATAATGGACTATCAATTATTGCATCTGCAAGCCCTGTACTCACTTTCTTGGTTACCTGGGGTCATATCCACTGAATCCTAAGCCACAGCTGACAAGCAACTGACATGTTCCCTCTTTACCTTAAGACCTACCTGCTTTACCAACTTCTCATACAGAACTAAAAGCGGTGCTTAATTTAGAGTAATCATTATGTCTTTTTTTTTTCCTATCTTAGAGTAATCATTATGTCTTTTTTTTTTTCCTATCTCTCTTCCTAGTGACTTCTTGGGCATTCTCATCCAATCTGTTTTTATCCCTCACCTTATGCTTTATTATCTTACAGTTTTCTTGCTATATTTATAATAGTTGAATTACTATATAATTTAATTTCATATATCGGGCCAGCATTTATCTGAGCAGAATTTGTGGGTAGCAAAATTGTTGGAGCTGTCACAATTACACTTCCTCATATTTAAGCCTCTTGTCAGTTAAAATATTGTGCTAGATACAGGGGTTGAAGTGGTCAGTAAGCCTTGTTCCTTCTGCCTTTCTGTGGTCATTTACCATAGTGATTTAATGTGAAGTTAGCATAGGTAGCTATTCCAGGTAATAAAGCATTATTCTCTTGGAACTTCACTACATCCAACCTGCCTATGTGTGCTCCCGTGCTGGGGGCTGAATATATCAGAAAAACTGTTCCTCCCTTTCTGATGAAGTCGTCTTTTACAGGAAATGACAAAAACTATGAGAACATCCCTTGTAGGCAAAGTTGTAGTCAGCCATGATCTTAAACGAATTCCTAAGCACACTTTCAAATAACCAATTGTTTCTGGCTGTACTGGAACTATTGAACCTTGTACTGTTGCTGTATCCAAAGTAAATTGAACAAGGGAATTCTCCCTTTGTGTGAAGAATAGAACATAATATACTATTCTTAGAGTAGCAAATCAGGATTTAACATACTCAATCTCGCTCTCTCTCTTTCACACACACACACACACACACACACACACACACACACACACACACACACACACACTGCTCTAAATAGAACATTTTAAATTTGGTATTTAGCCTTTTTCTATGTATCTTAAAGCCACAGTCACTGGGAACTTGTCATATTTCATAATAAGAAGAAAATTCAAAGGGTTGTTATGCAAAGGTAAAAATAAAACGACATCATTCGTAACCTAATTTCTAAGGATCTTACAAGTCAGTTGGCCATTCTTCTGAGATGAGATAAATGGTCTGTGATACATTTGCAAGTAGGAAATTATGGATTCTTTCCTATAACTATTTCTTTATGCTTTTCATTGCTGTATTTTGCATCTTCAAAGAGATTGCAAGTTTATATTTTATGATAAATTCATTTTCACCCAGCACTCAGTATGCACCCTTCCAATGAATTCTTCAGTAACAATTTGATTTCATCCCGACCTCCAATAAACAGTTTGATCAGTCAGTCCGTAAATTTGCAGACCTTATGAAAAGTCTCTGTATAAGTGAAACTAAAACCATGCACCTAACTACATTTTTAGCAATGACTGATGACCCATCATCTTTTCACACATCTATCTGAACCCTGGGGAATGAACCCCACTTGCCTGTAGCCTAGGACACCACTGGCTACTAGGGTCAGAGACAGAAAATTAACAAACCCAGTTATCCCTAGATGACTACTCTGGCATGTCTGCTAAGCATCTCCCTGTTTCATAGCAAATATTGGCTTTTGTCATTTGATTTTCATTGATGAGAAAGGACAAATAGCATTTAACAGAAGCACACTGGGGAGCATGCTCACTAAAAACTATTTGGAAGACTAATCCATGTTTCCTTCTCATAATTTTATATGTTGGGTCATTTACAAAATGACCAATCACAAATTTAAAATCAGGGATTATCATAGCTTCATTTTTCTTTCTAAAGTTTGGGAAAAAAGGAATTGTTTGGCATATGAGAGTTCAATTTTCATTGATTTAGATTCAGACAGTGTGGTATAATAGCAAACTTTTTGTTATAAAACTGAATTAAGCATGTGGGTTTTAAAAGTTGTTATATCCTATCTAAAAATTTAGTGGCTTCATCAAATTTTCTATCTTTGGTTTTACCTTCCTAAAAGAAGAAAATGTAGCCTACTATTGCTTAAGGTTGTTTATTTTAGTGAAAAATTACGTAGTCACTTGAGAAAAGAAAAAAAATGAGGAACATTCAGAAAGGACTCAGATTAGATCATATGCAAACTTCTAATTTAGAAATTTTTAAGATAAAATTTGGCCATTAATTTACTGCATGATTTGTAATGAACGAGTGTCCATTCACGTGCTATGTTTGTAGAAAAGTGTAATAATCTAAAGAAAAAAATAAAACAATAAATGCAATAGTAGCCTCATAATATAGAAAAGATAACTTAAAAGTCTTCTTAGTTTAATCATGGGATAAAATGCAATTTAACACTGAATAAACAAATTGCAACACATTATTTAGAAAAGTCATTATTAGATGAAGTGAAGAGTTTTAGTAAGTGCTCAAATGGTAGATTCAAAATGGTTCAGAACGAATGAAAAGTAACAATAAATACTTCAGATGATTGTGAAGGAGAGATCAGATGCTTGAGGCTCTCTAGGTACAGAGAGGTGCAGATGTTTTCAGTTGCATATTTTCCACTTAGTTCATACCTTCACTAATTTGTGTATGAATTTATATTATAACATACATGTAAGACAAGAAAGAAAAGCATGGTTCTCCAGGGAATTCATGTGCCAGGACTAGGGAATGTGTAGCTTTCCTTGGAAAATATTTTGCAGATGTGATTAACATATCCTAATGTGAAAGATGATTACTCTGCTGGGTCCAATATTAACAGGGACCTTGTGTAAGAGGAAGGAGTGTAAAACTCAGATGTGATGATGAAAACAGGTTCACAGAAGAAAAGCCAGAGTTTCACCATGCACTTGGAAGATGCAAGAAAGGGATCTCTAGCCAAGAAACATAGGAAGTCTTTAAAAGATTGAAAAGCAAGAAAACAGATTCTCCCCAGAATCTCAAGGAACAATGCAGCTCTGCCTACACCTTAATTTCGGTCCAGTGACATCCCATTCTTTTGACCTTCAGAACTATAAGATACTAAAACAGATGTTTTAAAATACCATCTGTGTGGGAATTTGTTATAACAGCACTAATAAATACACTGTGTTCTGCCACCCACTCATCCATGCCTGCCTCTGATTTATCTTCTTCACAGTAACAAACCAGCCTCCCTAAAAAGTCATTTTTATCTTGACACTTATTTGAAACTTTCTGAGGTCCACCAACACTCAGGTAAAGGTCTGCCCTGAGCTAGAAGCTATAACTTTTTATTTGCAACTGCCTTTAAGTTCTAGGCAATAAGAGTTCATCACACAGATCTTTATCCCAAGTAGACCAGGCCTTTAGTACACTGATTTTGCTTCTACCTCTTTCTGAGATCTAATAGACCTTGTATGTCTATACACAATAAAATACCACCATGAGAGAGAACTTTAAACTGTATTTAATAAAAAGTAAATGGACAAGTTTGCATATTAAAATATTCAATTGAACAGTATCTAAAAATAATCTAAGAAAGAAAGACAAGAATAACAGAAGAGCATCTCCCACCTACTGGGCCTAATGGCAAGCAAATGAATGACACTAGGAAAAAAGCAAAATATTGAAAACTGCATTTGATGTGACATGTAATGAAAAAAGTGTGTATTCAACCAAAAAAAAAGAAAACTCAACTTTAATTAAAATAACCTATAAACTAGTATATGTTAAAACATCATGATTCCAAGTGTATATGCAAGCACATTCCCTAACAATGTCTTTAAATAATTAAAACTATGTGCACTAGCAGCTGCCTGGTACCGTGAGGCTCACAGGCATGGAGGACAGACACAGCTCCACCCCACAACTCTCACTTGAGGCAAACAGAGATTAACCTCGACCACACCTGGTGCCACAGAAATATGTCCCCACAGAGGCCATGCCATTCAACGAGCTTTGTGCTGCCGCCTGGGTCGATGGTGATGTCTGGGCCCCGATTCCTGCTGCTGAGGGCTGTGTCTTAGTCTATGACCCTTCACCAGCCTGAGTCTATGTTAATGTCATTGTGCCATGGAGACATGCGGAAGCCTACAGTCCCAGCCAACACCTGAGGACATGTTAGCGTTTGAGGGTCATGCGGCCATCGGGGCCTTTCAGATCTGGATGGCATGTGCTACCATCTGGGGCCATGGTGCGGTCTGGACTCAAACTGCAGTTAAGGGCCATGTCTGGATTCATGGCCTGCTGCAACTTTGGTCTGTGTTGATGTTCATGGCCTCTGCTACCACTGAAGACAGTAGAAATAGTGCTGCACAGAGCCAGCCTCGCCGTTCATTGGCTACAGCACTAGGGAGAACTGGCCCTGCCCTCACCACCATCAACAGCAACATCTGGAAGAGCAGGCCCTGTACCTCACCTGGGAAACACAGTGGAGCTGACCCATTGGTGGCAGTGCAGGTGAGTTGGGTCTAGGGCATAAGACTGAGCGTGCTGCCCCCACTAATTGTCTGTCAAGGAGAGATGCTCTTTGCCCTATAGATACTTACTAAAGATGGGAGAGCTGATCCCTAGGTCATGAAAGTGGGAAGGGTTGACCCTGCCCCTTTTTGGCTGCTGAATTCAGGAGAGCAATTCTGTACGTAGCTTAGGTAACTCAATAGAGCTGACCCTGTGGCGGGGCAATCCTGCTCCACCCCTCATCTTCCATATGGTAGAGTGGGTGAAGGAGAGATGTCCTCCCCAATCCCTACCCTTTTGCCACCTGAGGTGATTGGGAGAGCAGACCCTGAGGTCGTAAGAGTGGGACAGGTGGTCCTGCCCCTCAACAGCTGTAGCATCCAGAAAAGTTCCTGTACCTCCCCTGGACAACACAGTGGGGTGAGCTGACCCATTTGTTGGGGATGTGAGTCAGCAACATGCAAGCAGGAGAGATAACCCTATTACCGCGCACAGTTAAGGGAAAGAAGTCTCCCCGTGCTCCTTGCCACCTGCTGCAGGCAGAAGAAATGGTCCTGCACCTCACCAACTGCAGCACTTGGAAGAGCAGGCCCTGCATCTTGCCTGGGCAAAGCAATAGAACTGGCCTTGCTGGTGTGGGTACAGGTGAGCCATCCCTAGGGTGTGAGAGCAGGAGAACTGGCCTCACTGCTTATTGCTTACTGCAGTCAGTGAGCTAGCCAGGACAGTGCTTGAGAGCTTGCCCTGCTGGTGTGGATGAAGAAAAGCTGACAGGCTGATAAAGCCAGTTCCCACCCAGATCCAGAACCAGGACTGTGAGTTGGTCCACTCAACATCCATTCATCTCATCAGTGAACTGCTGGAGCATGTGATAGGGTGGGGCCTGCAGATCCAAAGCTGTGAGATCTTCACAGTACAGGTCAGCAACAGGATATTCTAGAGGAGTCTCATTGAGGGTCTATTATCAGAGGCCTCGAACCAAACCAATGACTCACAGCAATAAATACTCACAAGTGAAGATGTATGGACTAAAGGTTATTCTGTGTGACTCACTTAGCCACATTACAGCTGCTACTTCTCCTCCTCCTCCTCCTCCTCCTCCTCCTCCTCCTCCTCCTCCTCCTCCTCCTCCTCCTCCTCCTCCTCCTCCTCCTCCTCCTCCTTCTTCTTGTTAGTTTGGTTGTTGTGGTTTTCCGGTTTTTCTTTTTAGTTTTGTTATGGGGGGAGGTTGTAAGGGCTGATAAGAGGGGAACAGAGGGATGAATAGGATTGGGATGTGGATATGAAACCCATAAAGAATCAGCTTTAAAAATATGCAATATGTTTAGCACTACACATTAGAGTTATTGGCTTCTATTTGATCTATCTCTAAAGCTTCAGATAAATTTATACAAAGTTCAAATTGTAGGAGTGAGAATGAATTAAATTATGGAACATGTGTTTTGTGGAACGTATGTAAATATCCTATAATTTTTAATGACTTTGATAAACTTAAATTAGAAATGTATTGTCATGTACAAGACAATTGTAAAGATATGTAAATGTCATGAGTGGTGATCAGAAAATAATGACTCATTGTTCTTTTTACATTTCAGAAATTATTTTTGAGCTCATATTTATCTTAATTAAAAATTCCTTGTTAAATACAACAAAAGAATTTAGCAGCAGCTGTCAATCCCAAAAGAGAGCGCCACAGAAATCATGGTTCAAAAGTCCCTTCATGGATGAGATTTATCAGAATCGAAGGAAGGGCCTCTAAATCATGATCAGGTCTCAAGGTCACAATCAGGCCTCAAGGTCATGATCAGCCCCAAGGAAGAAGGCAGAGGATTAAACAAATCATGCAGTACTTGGAGGTCTAAGCCTTAAAGGGAAGAACAGGCTTCTCTGTATAGCCTGAAGAAAAGCTTCACAGAGTGATAAATGACAGTGACAGATGTAAGAAGAGAGCCAGTGAGATGGATGCCAGGGGAGGCCAGAGGTGGTCTCTTCAGAGAGAGCCTTCAGTGTTCCTCCCTGAGCAAACCCTCTGAGGAGGAGTCTCTTTTAAGCAAACCCTCACAAACAACAGAGCAATCTGACATTTTAACCTTTTAGTGGATTAGGGGGTTAAGAACCTTTCAGATCATGTGATTTAGTTCAGTGTGAATAACAGCAAGCATGGAGATGCTAGAGGCTGTCTGGACTGTGAATCGGGGCACTGTTACACCCACAGCACATATAGCTTCCTAACTCTCTGTATCAGAGGAAAGCTGCAGGGGCGTGTGGTCTGATTTAGGCTGGAGGATCTGGTTGGTGCAGATGCCTGTTTGTAACAACTATGCTTTCTCTAAGTCTTTTATTTTTCTCCCCCCTGTGATGGAGATCTCAGACCATTAGGAACATTAGGCAAGCACTCTACCACTTACCTCTATCTAGGCACTAAAAATGACCTTTGTTTATAAAGGGAAAAAAAATTCCCCACCTTACCTTACCTCTCATTTTCACTTTTGCTTCTTCCTTGTTGTTTCTTTTGTTTTAAACCGACTATCACAGTGTATTATTTCCTCAAGTCCAAAATTCTATCCTCATTTGACTTTTACCCAGGAGAAACCTTGGCACTTCAAATACCCATAGTAAGCCCTCAGCATCAACTCTGATACCAAGCAGGTTTTAATGGGGGATCACAATCCTGTCATAAAGGCCTTTCCCTATACCTTCACTAGCTATTAGCTGACTTAAAAGTCCAACTTTGGGCATCACATCATGAGTCCCCAAAAGCTTTGCTGTAGATAGCCTGTCCTTCCTCTGTGGGAAAGGATTGTTGAGGTCGCTTGTCTGGGACTTAAAGACCCCTACTGAAACCCTGATTCTTTTCTTTGCCTACACGTGTCTGGTGGTCAACTGGATCAGGATGGAAGACAGAATCTCTAGGTTCACTTTCAACCTGTCTCCTTCTCAACCTCAACTGCCTGCTCAGTTCTGCCTGAGGAACAATTGCAGAAAGGTTGCCTGGAAATGGAGAAGAGAGATAACAGAGCTCCTACCCTCTCTTTCTTCCTAGTCTTCAAGGCTAAAGATACTCTTAGCCACAGTGACTGGAAAACCACGATTAAGATTGGATAAAGGGGATTCCTGAAATCTGGAAGATCTCCACCTATTCCAGGGAAATTACACAGATAATCTTCCCTTTATTAGGTTATTTGTCTCCCTTGTCATTTCTCTTCTATGCCTATAACCTCTCAGCCCTCCTATGTAGTAGTGCGTTCTCGGGTCCCGGGCGGCCAGAGGTCCAGAGACCCACAGACCTGCCGCCCGAGACCGCTTAGCCGCCCAGCCGCCCGGGTCCCCAGAAACGACTCAGATGTTTCTATTAACTTCATGCTGTTTGGTTTATGGCTCAGGCACATTGCTAGCTAGCTCTTACATCTTAAATCAACTCATTTCTATTAATCTGTTGGCCACGTGGCCCGTAGCTCACCCTGCTCCTTACATGTTGCTCCTTGGGCGGCTGGCTGGATCTGTCTCTAACTCCGCCCTGCTTCCCCTACCTAAGCTGATTTCTCCTCCTACTTTTTCTATGGTGCCTGCCATGGCTCAAAACAGCTCCTTTATTTAAAGATTGAGATTCACAGCATACATAAACACATTCCCACATCACTCCTACAATTAAAAAGCTGACGTGTAAGCACAGTTTATTTTCTCCATCCCTTTGGTTGGAAATATAATCTTTGTCCCCAGCACCGATCTCTCAGATGTTGTTTATGTACATTGAGCTTCCAACTAAAATCTACCAAAAAATAAATAAAAACATGCTGGGGTTTTTATTCCGGTTTTTATAAGCATAAAAAAGGAGAAAGTCATATACATTTCTCCATAGGACAATTTTACTTGTACAAGAGGTTATTATAGGGTTCGCTACAATTATCATGCTTATATGAGGGTAGAATAATGAAGTAAGTGTACTAAGGGCCATTGAGATGCTTCAGCTGGTAAGAACAGTTGCCTCTAAGACTGATGACCTGAATTTTGTCCCTCAGACATGTCTCCATGGTAGAGGTAGAGAACTGACTTCTACCATTGGACCACATACTAGTACTATGTTACACACCTACATGCACACACACACACACACACACACACACACACACACACACAGAAAATCTGAAGTTAAAAATTAAGTTTATTGAACCTCTGAATGTCCTCAAGCTCCTACTATATATGTGTGTGCTACTTTTAAACTCTCCTAGCAACCTTAAAATATGTCAGTTTGCTAGAGGCATCACTATCCTACTGTACTGTAGAAAAACAAAACCAATGTTTGCTCTCTAGTTGTGTTCAGTACCTCTTGTGTAATGTCTTTCCATTCCTCAACTGCCTTATCTTCCCACAGTAGCCACTATTCTACTACATTACTTTGCAAAACTAAATTTTAGTTTATGCGAATTAGTGAGGACACATTCTGTTTATATTTCTGAGTCTGACTTATTTTCCTTAACATAATAACCGCCAATTTTATTCAGGTTACTGCAAGTACAAGAGCTCATTGTATATGTGAATAAATAATATCTCTCCTGCATAAACACTATTTTTTACCTGTGCATCCATGATGGGGAATCTTGATGATATAAATTAATTATGAATGATGCTAAGACAAAGATGAAAAGCAGATGCTTCTTTAATATAATGATTTTATTTCCTTTCAATATATACTCAATGGCAGGATTGCTGAATCATATGGAAATATTGATTTAGATTTTATAAACTCCCCTTGCTGCTTTATGTTATATAGAGAATAATTTACAACCTTAAAAATGGTGTAGACTCCCCATTTCTCGGCATATTCACCAGGACTTGTTATTTGTCTCTTTGGCTAATACCCATTCTAGCTGGCATAAGATGACATCTCATTCATGCTTTGGTTTTCATTGTACTGATGACTAGTGACAGCGAACATATTTCACATATTTCTTCGTTACTTCTATGTCTTCTTTTAAGAAATGTCTATTTGGACATTTTGAGAAATGCCCACATTTATTCAGTTCATTTATTTTCCTCTTGACAACTTCATACATGTCTGTAGTGAATTTTGGCAACTTTCATCATCCCCCATTTTCCTCTCTCATTCTGCCCCATCTTCCCTGGACCCATTTTCATACTGATTTATGCTTCTATTTTTATGTCTTTTTGTGTATGCGCGACCCACTGAGTCTAATTAAAATTGTCTCCAAAAGCATGGGTAGAAACTTATTTTCTAGACCCTGGATAACTTAGCAGTGGCTACACTACTTAGAAAGTGACAGCAGGGTTAGGGTTGGATTGGAGAAATTAATATTGTAAAAATGAGTATTTTTTGAACCCAGGTATGACTATTTCTCTAACTTCTGTACTTTCTGTTGTCTGTTTTGATTATTTGGAGTATTCTGTATGTTTATACAGAATATTCAAATTCCACATGAATTTTAGGATTATTTTTCTATTTCTGTGAAGAATATCATTGTTGTTTCTAAGACCACAAACATAAAAGCTATAGATCAATTGGTGTGCTATACTTACATTAACAATATTAATTTCTCCAATCCATGAAAAATAATAATCATAATAATCATTTTTCTCTATGGTAAAATTTCCTTCATTAATAGTCATACTTTTCAGTATAAAGATACTTAACACATCAGTAACATTAATCTTACGTCCTGTAGATATTTTATATAGCGTTTCTTGACTCATTTCTTTGTGCATGCTTTTGGAGCTATATAAAATGCTACTTACTGTTTGTAAGTTCATCTAATTTGCCTAATTACTTTGTCAATCCTAACAGCTTCTTAAATAATGTATATGGTGTTTCATCATATAAAATAATATCTTCTGCACATATGGATAATTTGACTTCTTCCTTTCCAATTAGATATTCTTTATTTACTTACTGTTTTAATTGCTATTATCAATCCTTTAAACACTGATAGGAATAATAAAAATAAACATCATTGTCTTAATGCCAATCTTAGAGAAAACATTTCAATTTATCCTATTATATTGAGGTATAACTGCAGTTTTTTTATATATTAAAGATTCCAGTATTTTGAAATATGTATTGGGTATTTTTATTATGAAGGAATGTCAAATCTGAAGTGTTTTTTCTACATCTATTAAGATAGTCATGTGACTGCTTTGTTTTCCCTTCTGTTGGTAGGCTGCTTTATGATTACTTATTTGATAACATTAAAGAATTCTTCTGTCTCTGAGAGTAATTCCATTGGATTATGGTATATGACAATTTTTTACTGAATTTTTATTAGTATGTTATCAAAAATGCCTCTGTATTCAATACAGGTATTTTCCTATAGTTTCTTTTTATTGTATTTTAGTCTGGCCTTGACACCAATAATAATGATTTCCTCAAGTAATAATGAAGTCTTGAAAAGTCATGATCTGATGAAACATCTTCCTTTTATGAGATCATTATTACTGTTTTATTATTATATTAGAATCTGTCTCTTTGTAGAGTTTCTGTCCAAGGCCATCAAGAACTGGAATTTTCTTTGATAAGATACTTTTGAAATTATTTTTTTCAGTTTAACAACTATTACTGGTCTGTTAAATAAAAAATAAATTTAGCAACAATAAAAATGTATTTTAGGTAGGCAGCGGTGGCACATGCCTTTAAATCTAGCACTTGGAAAGCAGGGGCAAGTCAATCTTATGAGTTAAGTCCCAGGCTGGTCTGCAGAGTGGTTCCAGGATAGCCAGGGTTACACAGAGGAAACCCTGTCTCAGTAGATAGATAGATAGATAGATAGATAGATAGATAGATAGATAGATAGATAGATAGATAGATAGATAGATAGATGATAGATAGATAGATAAGTAAATACATAAATACATATATACATAAATAAATAATATAAACAAAAAGTATTTCAAATAACCATCAAAACTATATAACTATCTCAAAAGTTACATTATAAAAGTTTATTTGTTATTCCTAGGTTTTCTGAAATGTTTAGCTGGAAATGCTTGCAGTAGATTGTAATCTAATGTTTCAGTCCTGGCCAGAAACTCTCAAATACTGGGAAGTCACTTTCCAAGTAATTGACTCAAATGTTTAGTATTGTGGTGAATGCTAGGACAGTAATTCAGGCTTATTGCTAACTAGCTCTTAGGCTTAAATTAACCAATAATTCTAACCTATTTTTAGTCACATGTCTTATTATATTTTTGCTCAGTACAGCATTCTCATCTTACTTCCTCTGCATCTGGCTTCTAACTACTTCTCTGCCTTTCCTCTTCTCAGAATTCTCCTACTCTAGTTGTCCTGCCTCTATTTCCTGCTCCTACTGGCCAATAAGCATTTTATTAAGCCAATACAAGTGGCAAATCTTTACAGTGTACAAGAGCATTATTCCATAGCAGTAGATTCTTATAATTTTTGTATTTCTGTACATCCACTTATAATATCTCCATTTTCATCTCTAATTCTATTTATTTGTACATTCTCTCATTTTCTTTATTAATGTACTCAAAGATTTGTCAATTTTATTTGCTCTTTCTAAGAAGCAACTAATTATCTCACTAATTTTGGTTTGGTTTGGTTTGGTTTTGGTTTTGCAAGAGGGAATTTCTCTGAGTGTAGTCCTGGCTGCCCTAAAACTCACTCTGTAGACCCAGATGGCCTCAAACTCACAGAGGTTTGCTTCTGACTCCTGAGTTCTTGGATTAAAGGCAAGTGCCATCACCACACAACTTGTTTTGTTTTTTAACTGAGATTTTATTTCTTCTCCCATCTTTAGTATTTCTTTCCATCCAATAATGTAGGGCTGGAATTGTTCTTACTTTTTCTGAGAACTTGAGGTGAATCATTAGGTTTGTTATTTCTAACATGGGCATTGGTCCTGTTTTTTCCCTATTCAAAGAACTTTGAAACCATTCACAATGGAAGATACCATTGGTATTTACTCCAAAGGATATAAATGCAAACTATAAATCATGTGAGAATTTTGCATAATGTAGTTGATATAACTGATCAACTATGGGCTAGTCCTAGACTAAGTGGATATACCTGGCCCAATAAAACTATCTGACTTTCCTTTGCTGGATATAAATGTTACCAAAGGCACTGAAAATGTCATAAGAACTGACCTACTACTAATATATCCTATGAGAAAATGGAGGAAATGCCAAATATTTACCAGCTTCCTGATACAGTATAAAGCCTGTAAACCCAACAACATGAATTACATAAAAGTATTTTTTAGAAAACAGAAATTAGCCAGTTACTCAACATTCACAATACATGAAAAAAGAAAGGTAAATTTAACCAAGATTTTGTTCTCCTTAATTAAATATACCTTCAGTGGAAAAGAGAAAGCCTCAACCCGATGAAGTCTTTAGAATGTGATATGATATAAGGTCTAAAACTGAAGTTCAATGCTATGTACTACCTTGATATCTAACAAAATCATAAGGGCCTTAAATGATGAAAATGCTATGATCCTATTTAGTCCAGACTCTATAGGTAAAGACTTCTAGACAAACAGCCCTCCTTATCAATTCCTGCACCCGAGGATGGAGTTTCAATTTCCTGGCAGCCTAGAGAGTAATTCAAAGCCAATCACATCCTCTCACAGTAACTAAGGTGTGCTTCACCCTCTGGATATTACAAAGTCGGCCCCTCCATGGCATCTGAAGCTGGCCTCTCTCTAGCCATGAGTATAGGTTGCTGCTGGTTTTGTTCTTTCAGTACCTTATGCCTTATGACTAGTAATTCCATAACCCTAGTGTAGAATTCACTCCTCACCAACACAGTTATAGGAGATGATTAAAACACTTTAGTCAGGGACTTCCTGAAAACCTCTGCCATGATAGAATGTCTGAATTGATTCTTTCCACTTTTCCTTCCTACACTAAAGATATTGTAAGAATGTGGCTTCTATTCATAAATCTTTTACAAGTGAGTGTAGCTTATTAATGGCTCCAGTTCAACAGTTCTGTGTATATTTAGTCCCAGTACCTGTTTGGTTCTGTCACAAATACCAAACATCTTTAGGATCATCCCAAAGTGAATATTCCTCCTTCCCCTAAAAACATAAAATAAAGATTGTATTACTGTAACTGTGCCAAATTCAGGTCAAGAGGCTCTGAGAGGAAAGGAACATTGGACATATGATATACAGAAAACAGATATAAATGAACTGTTATGCATCTATGGTTTCAAAACCTCATAAGCCAGAACCCCAAATATTTAAGACAAAAACTGGGATTGGTATTTTATCTATTTCATTATTCTTTATGCATTTACTACCACACTTAAGAAAACCTGGGGATTCATCACAGTGTGCTATAGCGGTATTAACATTATCTGTGATATCCTGGCTTTAGCCACCACCTGAATGATAATCTGGGGATGTGAGGTGCTAACCCAAGGACCATATTCTCAGTTTCCTTTGATTTCTAGTCCAGCATGAGTCTGTATCTAAGAGCTAAGTTCAGAAACCTATTTTTATAGTGTATTATATTAACTTTTCATAGAAGACATTACTTTTCTTCCCTCCACAATTGTCCTTTTTGATACTTGAAATATAATATGATTAAGAGGGTTTGAAAAGCTATTTTAAGTAATTAACAGAATATTAAGAATACCAGAATATCAAAAGACAATGGGCCTAGCTTGTGAAGTATTAGTCATCTAAGGGCTCCTACTGTTCTTGCATGAACTCCAGATTTACAGTCTCTTACCTGCTTAATAAATGGTTATCCAATTCCAAGTCAGGTTAAAAATATAATGTCAATAGAGGAAGCCAATGTGGGGTTGGAAAGAGACTGGGTGCTAGAGAAACCTCTAAGAACTGACAGAATATCCCTGGCCAAGTCTCCAGACAATAGTGGATAGGGTGCCTGAGCAGGACTTCTCCTATGGTAGGTAGGTGACCACCCTGAGTGTCATCACATAACCTATATCCAGCAAAGAATAGAGGTGGAGGCAGAGATCCATGGCTCAGGGCTGGGCAGAGCTCCTCATCCAGCTGGGAGCAGGGAAGGGGTGTCTGTGTGAGCAAGGAGATGGGGATTATGAGGAGAGTTCCTGCAGTGATGGCTAGCTGGAGCTCTGGGGGCTCATTGAATCAGGAGTGGCCATCAGAGGTCCATCAGGAAAGGGAGCTGGGCCTTCCAAGGGTAGGCAACTGTCAATTGGCATGAGCAGTGTGTGGAGCCTTGAGGAATGGGATCGACTGAGTTCCTGTGCATGGGCTGGTACCTTGTAGCCCATTCCCTGAAGAGGAACACCTAACCAAGTCTTGACTTTGGGATGAGTGGATTGGACTTGCCTGGAGTGGATGTGCCATGCTTAGCTGACCCACCTTAGGACTACTTGCCCTTTTGGAGGAGAGGATGGGTGTATGGGGAGGGGTAAGGCTGACTGGGAGGAATTGGAAGGAGGGAAGGGAGGGGGCGCAGGGGGATATATAGATAAAAATGACATTTTTTAAAATAAATAATTAATTAAATTAAATAAATAAATGTCATATGTTGCTAAAAAACATAATACAGATACAAGTAACACTAAACAGACTCAGCAGATTGTATTTATATATTTACTCACATATGTGTAACAATAATACTTAAAGAAAAAGGAGACTATGAATTTGAGTGGAACATGTGAGGGAATTAAAGGGGTTGTAAATAAAAAAGGCAGAATCATATAATGATATTTGAATTAAATTAAAACAAAAAGTAGGAAAAATAGCCCACTAGCTTAGTGAAGCTAACTGTTGTCATAACTAATCTTCAATCTAATGCTTAGAATTACTATTCAATCAGTTTACAAAAATACACCGGGCCTTACTAAAAGATGATTTTTTTTCACATAACCTATTGAAACAAATTCTACTTAATAATAATAGAGGAAAACCAACAAAGACAGGAAAGCTGAGCCTGTGAAACTTGCTAATTCAGATATGGACAAACCCCTGATGTCTGCTAAGTAGCTGGAAGGGTGTGGAGCCACAGTGCCAATGGCAGCTTAGATCATAGCTACTATTTCTGAGTAACACAAGGGTAATGTGGCAGAAGAGATGGCAGAAGCCATAACATTATCATTGCTGACTGAAATGCAGACTTACCAGATATAAACACGGAAGAGAGCAGCCAATCATCTCCAACAAACAAAAGCACAGATGCTAAGAACCTTCTGTTTTGCTTGTTTATTTAATGAAGTCACTGCACTGTGTGGTCTGCAGCATCTGATCATGATAATTATGGTGGGGGCAATGTACAAAGATGTCCCACATCAATAATCAGTTATCCTTGTGGCAAACAAAAGATAATAACAAATCATTAACGATTGACTTAAAATATATTCAATTGAGGAAATGTTTTGGTGGTTCAGCTGTTAAGAATGTTTTATGATTTTCTACAGGACCAATGTTCAGTTTCCAGAACCATTGATATCCTGTAACTCTAGCTCCAGGGCATCCAGTGATCACTCTCACCTGCATACACATGGTAATATACTCACACAGGCACATATAAATAAAAATAATAAAATATCTAATGTATTATATTGAATTAATAATTTACACACTGCTAGGCAAGGTAAGATATGTTTATAATTCCAGGGGTCAGGAGGTAGAGAAGAATCAGGAGTTCATGACCATCTTTGACTACATTTCAAATGCAAGATCAACCCAAACTATAAACTATATTATGTACAGTTCATGGCTCCCCATTCCCTGCCACTGCTGCCCCAATTCAAATCAAGGAGAAAAGACTCATGTGAGCTAGTATCTCCCATTAGCAACCCAGTTTGTCATAATCTGCAATCTACAAGACCATCCTCATCTACAAACCTACCCACCAACCTGTGAGCTCAGCAGCTCCCAGAAAAACAGATTTCTCCAGCCCTTATTGGATCAAGAGATGAATGACACTTGACCCAGGCCAGCTGGAGAGCTCAATCTCCTGGACCTATGCACAATCTATATATCACCACGCCCACCCATTGCTGCTCCAATCCCAGTTATACAGGGAGGACTCCTATTGGATAGCATTCCCCAATAACAACCCAGCTTATCAGACTCTGAGTTTGACAAGACCCACCACATCCTCTAAACCTATTCAGCAGCTCCTTGGGACATAGATTTCTCCAATACCTATTTAATCAAAAGCTCCATTTGGATCAAGAGCTCCTATTAGACCAAGACCAGATCCTTGAGACTCAAAATTACCTGGCTGCTATTGGGCCAAGCAGGACTCCCCAGTACTTAGAAGGAGTGAGCTCCTATTGGACCAAAACCAGCTTTCTGCAATACATAGTAAGTTAACTCTAAGTGGACAAAGAGTTCAGATTGGAACAAGAGAGCCTCCTTGAGACACAGATACAGCCAGGGCATATTTGACAAAGTTCAGCTCTATGAGACACAGAAAAATCCTGCACCAATTTGAGGAAGCAATGCACAGATGCCAGTATCAAAATAAGTATAAAACCATAAATAACAATATGACACCCCCAGGATCTAATGGTTCTACAACAGTAAGACCTGAACATTCTAATGCAGAGGAAGCAAAAGGAAATGACCACAAAATAACTTTATAATTCTCTTAAAGAGAAAGAGAAAAAGACAAAAAAAACTTGAAGAAATCAATAAACGCCTTAAAGAAAAACAAACAGCCAGAAGTTTCTGGATGTGTGTTATGCAAAGACTAAGAGACCATGGATGCCATCCTAGGCTACTATAGCCAACAAAACTTGCAATTCCCATGTATTGAGCATATAAGATATTACATAACAAAATCAGATTTAAACAATACCTCTCCATAAATTCAACGCTATGGAAAGCATTAGAAGGAAAACTTCAACATAACAAAGCTATGTACACTCACAAAACCACAAGCAATAAATAATCCCATAGAATGAAACCCCAAAGAAAGGAAATACACATACAAATACACACACACTCCAAAAATAATAAAAATTAACAATAACTGGTTATTGATATAACTTAATAGAAATGAACAAACCCTTGTCTAAACTAACCACAAGAGAGAGAATCCAAATTAAGAAAATGAGAAATGAAAGGGGAACATAACAACAGACACCAAGAAAATTCAGAGAAACATTAAGTTATCCTTCAAAGACCTGTAGTCCACAAAATCGCTAAATCTAAAAGAAATGAACAGCTTTATGGATAAATACCACTTGCCAAAATTAAATAAAGACAAGATAACACCTAAGAAAATAGAGACAGTTATTAAAAGTCTCTCAACCAAAAAAGACCATGGCCAAATGGTTTCAGCACAGAATTCTATCCGAATTTCAAAGAACTAATACCAATACTTTTCAAATTGTTCAACACATTAGAAACAGGGGGAAATATTGCCAAACTCTTTTAATGAGGCTGCAGTCATCTTGATACCCAAGCCAAAGATTCACGAAGAAACAGAATTATAGGAAATATCCCTCATAAGCAGTGATGCAAAAATACTCAATAAAATACTTGCAAATCAAGTCCAAGAACAATAAAACAAAATCAACCCTCATAGTCAAGTAGCAGAGATGGATCAACATACAAAATAATAATAACTGATAAAAACATCCACCATATAAACAACTTGAAAAAAATGAAACATATGATTATCTCATTAGAAGCTAAAAAAGACTTTGACCAAATTCATGATAAAGGTCTTGGAGAAGTCAGGAAAAATAAAAAACCTAGCTAAAAATAATAAAGACAATCTACAGAAAGCTGTCAGCCAATATCAAACTAAATGGACAGAAACACAAAGCAATCCCACTAAAATCAAAAATGTGACAACACTGCCCAATCTCCCCATTACTATTCAATATAGTTCTCAAAGTTTTAGCTGAAGCAATAAGACAACAGAAAGAGATGAACTGGATATAAATCAAAAAGGAAGAAGTCAAATTATCACTATTTGCAGATGATGTAATCATATACACAAGTGACCCCAAAAACTGGGACCAGAAAACTCCTACAGTTGATTAAAAAAAGAAAACTTTGAGTAATGTAGTAAGATACAATATTAACTCAAAAAAATCAGTAGCTCTCCTATACACAAATAATAGAGCTGAAAAGGAAATCAGAGAAGCATCACTCTTTATCAGTTGCAAACAGCATCAAATATCTTGGGGTAACTCTAACCCAAGAAGTGAAAGACCAGTATGACAAGAACTTTGAGTCACTGAAGAAAGAAATTGAAGAGGATATCAGAAAATGGAAAGATTCTCATGCTCCTGGATAGGTAGGATCAATATAGTGAAAATGGCAATTTTACCAAAAACAATCTACAAATTCAGTGTAATTCCCATAAAAATCCCAACACAATTCTTCACAGAACTTGAAGGAACAATACTCAACTTCATATAGAATAACAAGAAACCTGAGTATTGCCAAAACAATCCTGTTCAATAAAATAACTTTGTGAGGTATCACCATCTTCTACTTCAAGCCATACTATAGAGCTACAGTAATAAAAAGAGCTTGATAGTTGCATTAAAACAGATGTGTGGATCAATGGAATTGAACTAAAGACCCTGACATTAATCCACACATCTATGAATACTTAATCTTGACAAAAAGGCCACAAATATACAATGGGGGAAAAATAGTATCTTCAACAAATGGTGCTGGGATAACTGGATGGTGGTATACAGAAATGCATAAATATATCCATATCTACTACCTTGCACAAAACTCAAGTCCATATGGACCAAAGATATCAACACGCACCCAGTTACACTTAACTTTATAGAAAAGGAAGTGGGAAATACCTTTGAACGCATTGGCACAAGTGGCCAATTCCTAAATATAACACCAGTAACACAGACACTAAGAACAACAATCAATAAGTGGGATCTCCTGAAACTGAGAAGCTTCTTTAAGATGAAGGACATGATAAATAAGACAAAATGGCTGACTAAGGAATGGGAAAAGATCTTCACCAACCCTACATCTGACTGATGTCTAAAATATAGAGAGAACTCAAGAAACTAGAGCCCATAAACCTAAATAACTCAATTTAAAAATGGGATTCAGAGCTATAAAGGTAATTCTCAGTAGAATTACAAATGGCTAAGAGGCATTTAAAAGATTGTTCAACATCTTAAGCCATCAGAGAAATGCAAATCAAAACAATGCTAAGATACCACCTTACACCTGTCAGAATGGCTAAGGTCGAAAACACAGATGGCAGCCTATGCTTTAAGGTATGTGGACAAAAGAACATATTTTTTCATTGCTGGTAGGAAGGTAATTTGTATAGCCACTTTGGAAATCAGTATGGTGGTTTCCCAGAGAACTGGGAATCAATCTATCGAATGATCCAGCAATATCACTATTGAGCATATATCCAAAGGATGTACATCCTTACCCAAGGGATATTAGTTCAACTATGTGCACAGAAGCATTATACATAATAGCCAGAGCCTGGAAACAACCTAGATGCTCCCTCAACTGAAGAATGGATTTAAAAACTGTGGTATGTTTACAAAGTAGAGTACAACTCAGCAGAAAAAAAAAATGGCATCCTGAAATTTGCAAGCAAGTGGATAAATCTAGAAAATATCAATCTGAGAAAGGTAGCACAGACCCAGAAAGATAAATACCACATATATGCACTCATAAGTGGATTTTAGACTTAAAGGATAGCCAGGTTACATGCCATAACTTCTGAGCAGCTAGGTAACAAGGAGGAACTTAAAAGAAACATGGATGGATCCCACTGGGACAGGGTAGTAGAGAAGATCTCTTGAATAAATTGGGATCATATGGGGGGGAGGTTGAGGTGGAGAAAGAACATGAATGAATGGATGATTGAGTGGGAGAAGCAACAGAGAGGGATAAAAAACAACAGATATCGTGATAGAGGGAGCCATTGTATGGCTAGAGGAAAACCTGTTTCTGGGAAAATACTCAAAAAATTATCCCAGCTAAAGCTCCAAGCAATGATTCAGAGGGTGCCTAAACTGGCCTTCCCCTATAATCTAATTGTCATTTAGAACCTCCATCCAGCTACTGTTGAAAGCAGATTCAGAGATTTATAGCTAAGTACTGTGACACACTCCCAGTGCAGCTGAGAAGAGGGAGGAGAGATTATATGAGCATAGGGATCAAGACCATGATGAGGAAACCCACAGAGACAGCTGACCCAAGCTAGAGGGAGATCACTTTGACATGACAGCTTATGAACCTTCATAAAATGGTACTAGACCCTCCAAATGTAGATTGATGTGGGAATGCCTTTCTGTATGCTGTGAATCTCAATCTTTAAATAAAGGAGCTGTTTTGGGCCATGACAGACACTATAGAAGAAGTAGGAAGAGAAACTAGAGCATAGGTAGGAGAAGCAGGGCTGAGTCAGGCAGATCGAGCGAGCTGCCCAAGGAGCAACATGTAAGGAACACAGGTGAGCCACGGGCCACCTGGCAGACAGATTAATGGAAATGGGTTGAGTTAAGATGTAAGAGCAAGAGCAGCGGGTGGCTAATGGGTCTGGCGCCGCAGGGTCTGGGCCTCTGGTAGCCCTGGTCCAAGAAACCCCATTGCTACAGTAGATGGCAATCAAACAGCATGGGCAGTTTTTGGAGTCTCTTGCAGAGGGACCAGAATTTGTTCCTAATGCATTAACTGGCTTCTTGAAGCCCATTCCCCAGAGAGGGACAACTTCCTTAAATTTGATACTGGGGGAAAGGGCTAGTTCTTACCTCATCAGAATATGCCAGACTTCCTTGACTCACCCTGGAAATCCTTACCCTCTGTGAGAAATGGATGGGGGAATAGGGTGGGAAAAAAACTGGGAGAGGCCTGGAAAGTATGGAGGGAGAGGGAGCACTGTTATGAATGAGAAAAAATAATTTATATTTTTTAAATAAAAAATTAAAGATAAACATGGAAAAACCCCTAAAACTAGCCAGTAAAAAATGAACCTGTAATTTAGTTATAGTTATATATTTATAATATAAAGTTTAACTAAAATGATGATTGTTCTTTTTAAAATTTTATTTCAAAGGCATTTAAAACTGAAAAAAATAATAAAATAAAAGAATTGTTCAACATAAAATAAAAGTATTATCCATCAAGGAAATGAAAATCAAGACAGCTCTGAAATGACTAATATCAAAAAAAAAAAAAAAAAAAAACAACCTATGCTGGAAAGAATGTGGAAATGTGGAGTAACAGGAAGACACTCCATTGTTGGGGGGAATGTAAACTTGTACAGCTACTTTGGAAATCAGTATGGCAGTTTCTCAGAAAACTGAGAAGTAATCTACCTCATGATCCAGCAAAATTCTTTTGGACATATACACAAAAGATGCACACTCATACCTCAAGGACATTTGTTCAACTAGCATTATTTGTAATAGGCAGAACCTGGAAACATCCTAGAAGCTCCTCAACTGAAAAATAAATTTTAAAAAATGTGGTATATTTACACAATAAAATACTACTCAGCAGAAAAACAAAATGGCATCCTGAAATTTGCAAGCAAATGGATGGAACTAGAAAAGAAATTATCCTGAGTGAGGTAATGCAATCCAAAAAGAGTTTAGACATAAAGCAACACTCTACACTGGCTCCACTGCACAGCACCTAAGCATCTAGGTAATAAGGAGGAACCTAAAAAAATCATCTATGGGTCTCTCTGGAAACTGAGGGAGGACTGAGAGATGGAGGTGTAGGGGAAACTGTAGTGGGCAGGCTAAAAAATAAACAGAAAGCATAGTAATAACAAAAATTATTACTATTATTATGGCACCAAGAAAGCAACTGACCATAATATTTGTATTCTTACACATGCCTTTATATTTAGATAGTAAATGAATTTTTATTTATTCATCAATGAATTCATAGACCCATTAATTTATATTATTCCAGGTATTACTTTTTACTCTCTTAATCATACTCAGATAGAAGCAAGTCTGTATTTATAATTTTAATTTGAGAGAAGTTTCTTTTAGCATTTTCTACTGAGGATATTAGGTTCTTCACCACATAACTCTTGAAAATTGCCTGCCAATAAAGAGCTGAGCTACAAAAACTGAAAAAGCATCAATTTTAAAAAGAAGATATTTATGATAAGATGATACCTTGACCCCAAATTAATTAAATTTATAGAATGAGGAAAGTTTTATAAAGATGTAAATAAAGCACAATAAACAAAAATGTCTAGATCACAGGACAATGCAAAAGAATTTTCAAGTCAGTGTCATAGTAATCTGGAACAACAGTCAAGTTAGATGTCAGGACTCTATAAGACCCGATAAGATGATGCCTATTCTTATATTCTATAGACTATTTTCATTTACATAATGATACTCTCATCTTCTTCCAAGTTTCAAAGCCTAAGAAATTTGGAAGTTGTTCAGCTTCTGTGTCAAGGACTTTAATAATAAATTACAGAGAATTCTCTGCTGCTTCAAATTGGTCTTTTGTCAAGCTGAATTAAATACAGTCTTTGCCAACTGTATCTTAAAAGATATCTCTTGATCTCAATTGTGATCTGCATAATTGTTATCCTATTACTGTGTATTGGTTCTTAAACATCAACTCCTTGGTCTTGTGCCTCAAAATCACTTTGAAAATTGTTTTTAAATTTCAGATTTCCAAGTTGATAAAGCACTTTAGTTATCAGTGTAGTTAGTAAAACATCAGCATCCCAAATCAAAAATATATCTAGATTTATGATATGTATTTAAAGAAAACTAACTTTGCCATCACTAGCAGCTCCAGCAATGACTCTTTGCTCTCCTATACAAATTGTATGGGAACTTCCTTTTCATTAAATTCTAAGTAGGTAATGAGAAACTGTTTCAAACTATCTCCAGGAATGTGGAGTCCCTGTTCCTAGGCCCATTTCTTTAACACAAAATGTCTTCAGTAGCTTTATTTTAGAAGTTACTTTAAGATAGAGCTCATGTATCCTGTCTAACACACTAATGTGAAAAATCTAAGAATATGATCATAACAAAAAAGTTAAGGTATGGTGATATACTGTACATTTAATAAAACTATTCTGAAAAACAGAGAACAGGATCACCAACAGTGAAGCTGTGAAGGTCAGGGAGTGGTGCCTTTAATCCCATCACTCAGAAGACAGAGATCTGTCAGTCTGGACCTCTGTAACTTCAAAGCCTAACAATCAGGCAGTTAATTGTATTAAATATACAATATACATCACAGAAAGTTCTCCTTTTAAAGTATTTTATCAGGATTTCAACATGAAGTCGCAATTATAAAATCTTACACCCGATTTTGAAAAATAGATATATTCTCTGGTGTTAAACGTGTCATAAGTTTGATGTGAAAAAAAAAATTGTGGGAAAAGACATAGCATATTATGCTTCTTCTGGACAAAAGATCATTGCAATCCAGTCCATGGGACACAGCCTTTAGAACCTCACTCTTACTTATCTCTCCACTAAATCCATTCCAGTAGGGAAAATGCCTGTAGGCCAGAATTCCCCAGTAGCATCCAGTTCACTGTACACTCCCATCTACAAATTCCACCCTGACCCTAACCCACCCCATCACCTGGAAACTTCAATGGATACTTGAGATCCCTAGTTCTTCAGCACCTTTTGGATCAAAAACAGCAACTCAAGACCCACACAGTTCCTACTAGATCAAGAGGGTTACCTGAGACCCACAATTTGACAGCACCTATTAGATCAAGAACCCCTACATGATAAAGAGCTCCTTCTGGATAAAGAACTCATATTAAACCAAGATTGGATCCCTGATTCACAGAATCAGCCATCTTGTGTTACACCAGGAACAGCTCACTGTGACAAAGCATATGCTACCTACAAGTGGACCAAAGGCCCATATTAAATCAAAAGAGCCTTCCTGACACACAGGTACAGCCAGAATATATTGCACCAAAATCAGCTCTCTGAGATACACACAAATCCTGCATTGATCCAAGGCAGAGTAATGGGCAGGCATCAGTGCAACAACACATATGAAAATATAAAAAACAATATGACATCATCAGAATCAGATGGTTCTACAACAGGACATGTTCTTGACAAGACAAAAGAATCAGAAAAAACATTAAAATCAACTTTATGAAGATAATAGAAGCCTTAAAAGGGAGGAAAATATCCTTAAGGAAATAAAGAAAAATACAAACAAAAAACTGGGAGAGATCAACAATTCCCTGAAAGAAAAAAAAAAAACAAGAAAAAGCAATCAGACTGGTTTAAGGAAACATTTCAAGATGTCAAAATTGAAATAGAAGCAATGAAGAGGTAAACCGAGGCAATGCTAGAAATAGAAAATCTGAAGAAACAAACAAGAACTATAGATTCAAGCCTAACCAACAGAGTGCAAGAGATGGAGACTAAATAAGAAGCAAACTCACCCAGAAGGAGTTGATGACAGGAAATAATAAAACTCGGGGCTGAAATCAATAAAATTGAAACAAAAAGAACAATACATGGAATCAATGAATCAAAGACTTGGTTCTTTGAGAGAGTTAACAAGATAGCCAAACCTTCATCCAAATTAGCAAAAAGGCAGAGAGTGAGTATCCAAATTTATAAAATTAGAAATGAAAAGGGGGACATAACAATAGACAACTAGGAAATCCAGACAATCATCAGGTCATACTTTGAAAACCTGTAATACACTAAATCTAAAAACCTAAAAGAAATGGACAGTTTTCTGGGTAGGTACCACTTAATAAAATTAAATCAAGACCAGAAAAATGACCTAAATCAACCTATAACCCAAAGGAAATATAAGCTGTTATTAAAGGTCTTCAAGAAAAATGAAGCCATGGCCAGATGGTTTCAGCACAGAATTCTACCAGACATTCAAAGAACTAATACCAATACTCCTGAAACTTTTCCATATAAAAGAAACAGAAAAAACCATTGCCAAATTTTTTATGAGGCTACAGTCACCCTGATACCCAAGCCACAAAAGGATGTAACAAAAAAAGAGAGAGAATTACAGACCAATCTCTCTCATGAATATTGATGCAAAATTACTCAATGAAATACTGGCGCACCAAAATTAAAAACATAAAAATATCATCCGCCATGATCTAGTAGGTTTCATCCCAGAGATGTAGGGATGGTTATATATATATATATATATATATATATATATATATATATATATATATATATATATATATATATATATATATATATATATATATAACTGTCAATGTCATCCATCATATTAACAACCTGAAAGGAAAAAAAAAAAAAAACACATGATCATCTCATTAGATGCTGGAAAAGACTTTCACAAAATCCAACATTCCTTTATGATAAAAGTCCTGGAGAGATCAGGGAAAATATCTGAACATAATAAAGGCAATATACCAAAAACCATCAGCCAACATTAAACTAAATTGAGAAAAACTCAAAGCAATCCCACTAAAATCAGAAACAGGACAAGGCTGTTCTCTCTCCCCAGATCTTCTCAATATAATTCTTGGAGTCTTAGCGTTAGCAATAAAAAAAAAAACTAAAGGAAATCATGGGGATACAAATTGAAAAAGAAGTTAAACAATCACTATTTACAGATAATGTGATAGTATACATAAGTGACTCCCAAAATTCTACAAGGGAACTCCTACAGCTGAGAAACACCTTCAGCAATGTAGCAGGGTACAAGGTTAACTCAAAAAAATCAATAGACCTCCTATCCACTAAGGATACAAAGGCTGAAAAAGTAATAAGGGAAACCTCACCCTTTATGATAGCTGTAAACAGCATTAAATATCTTGGTATAACTCTAAGCAAAAGTCACTGAAGAAAGAAATTGAAGAGGATATGAGAAAATGGAAAGTTTTCTCATGTTCCTAGATGGGCAGGATCAACATAGTAAAAAATGACAATCTTACCAAAAGCAATTTACAGATTCATTGCAATCACCATCAAAATCCAAACACAATTCTTCACATTCCTCAAAAGAACAATACTCAAATTCATATAGGAAAAAACACCTTACCAAAACAATCCTGTTCAATTAAAAAAATAAAAAATAAAAAAAAACCTTCATGAGGCATCATCATCCTTTACTTTGGACAATACTATAGACCTTCAGATGACAGCCTATGCTGGAGGAGATGAGGAGCAAAGGGAACACTCTTTTATTGTTGGTGGGAATGTAAACTTGTATGGCCACTGCAATGCAGTATGTTGTTTTCTTATAAAATAGGAAATAAATGATCCAGTAATACCACTATTGAGTATATTCCCAATGGATGTACATTCAATACCACTATTGGGTATATTCCCAATGGATGTACATTCTTACCCCAAGATCATTAGCTCAACTATGTTCATAGCAACATTATTCACAATTGCCAGAACATGGAAACAACTTAGATGCCCCTCAACTGTAAAATGGATTTAAAAATTGTGGTACATTTAAACAATAGAATACTACTCAGAAGAAAAAAAGACAACCTGAAATTTTCAGGCAAATGATGTAGCTGAGTAAGTTAACACAGACCCAGAAAGATAGATGTGATATGTATTCACTCAGATATTGATTTTGGGCATCAAGCCAAGATAACCAGGCTACATCTATGAACTCCAAGGTGCTGTTTAACAGGAGGAACTTAAGAGAGATATCCAAGGATCACCCTGGGAAGGAAAAATAAAAAAGGTCTCCTGAATAAGTTGAGGTCATAAGAGATGAGCAAGCAAGGGGAGGTGAAAAGAAATCATGAGAAAAGGGGATAGTTAACTGGGAGGGACAACAGAGAGAGAAAAATAGATATCTTGATAGAAGCAGCCATTGTGAGGTTAGAAAGAAATCTGATATCAATAATACACCCAAGAACCCACAAAAAGTCCCAAGCTAGGATTCCAAGCAATAGTAAAGAGAGTACCTAAACTGGACTTTCCCTATAGTCAAATCAATGACCACCCTAATTGTCATTATCAAACCTTCATTGAGCAACAAATAAAGGCAAAACCAGAAATACATAGCTAAGCACCAGGTCGACTGCCAGGTCCAGTTGAAGAGAGAGGAAAGAATATACGGGTAAAGGGATCAGGATCATGAGGAGGAGACCCACAGAGATGGCTGACCTGAGCTGTTAGGAGCTCACTGTCTCTGAAATAATTGCTGAGGAACCTTCATGGAAAGGACCTAAACCCTCCAAATGTAGATGACAGTCAAACAGCATGGGAAGTTTGTGGAGGCTCTTGCAGTAGGACCAGAGTTTATTCCTGGTGCATGAACTGACAACTCAGAGCCTACAGAGGAACCTGTTAACAAGCCTTGAATACCTCAAATAGATATTCCAGACTGAACTGACTCACCTTGGAATTCCTTGCCTTCTCAAGGGAATAGATGGGGATGGGGAGGGAGGCTAAGAGGACAGGGGGAGGCAAGGGAGGAGGAGCAGTGATGAGTATGAAAAAAACTTTTTTGAAAAAATTAATATGGTTTTAAAAAGGAAGACTTTAAAGTACCTAAACTTTAAAAAGCTTTCTTGAAAGAGAGAAAGAGAGAGATTATCACACGCTTCCCATTCTTCCAGCAACTTTGTATTTTATTGTTTATTTCACATTCTAAGGTGACTAATTTATATAACCCTGGAAGAACATGAAGAATTAAGACACCTACAGAATAGTCAAACTAAAGCATTGATAAGGTCAGAGATTATTATAGGTAAATAGACTCAAGCATTCAAATAGAAATGAACATTCAGAAATCCAACAAGGTCTACAAACTGAGAACCTTAAAATAGGAATTGAAGGTTAGGAGTAAGCAGGAAATGAGTGAGCTTGTGTTTTAAGACAAAGCTTAAGAGTTGTAAAGATTCTTGAAGGTCAAGTAGGAACAGAAAACAATAGCTTAAAGACTCTGAAGCAGTAGCATCCACAAGAAAAAACAAAACAACAAAACAAAAATGAAAATTTCAAGACTAAAGTAACAAACTATCTTCTCTACTCCCCCTTTTATGATTTAAATTTTATTACCTCTTTTTTCTTTATTTTGCTTATCTATAAAGTCTTTTTTTCTATGTATCCCCCTACTCTGCCTTCCTTCCATCCTTCCAATCCTTCCAAGTCAGCCTTCAGCCTCCTCCCCCATCTTTCTATTGCCTCCCCCCAAAGGGCAAGAAGTCCCAAGATGGGTCAGCTAGCATGGCACATCCACTCCAGGTGTATCTGATTTCCCCCTCCCAATGTCAAGTCTGAGTTAGGTGTTGCTCTGCAGGGAATGGACTCCAAGGTGCCAGTCCATGCACAGGAACACCATCTGATCCCACCCCTCTAAGCTCCACATACTGCTCATGTGAATTGAAAATTGCCTATGATTGAAGGGCCTAGCTCCTTTTCCAGACAGTTCCTCAAGGCTGGTCTTGATTCAGTGAGCTCCCCAGAGCTCTAGCCAGCCATCTATGTGGGACTTCTTATAATCTCTATCCACTTGTTCACATAGATTTTCTTCCCCAACTCTCAGCTCAACCAGGAGCTCAACCATGATCTCTGCCTCCACCTCTGTTCATTATTGGATGTAGGCTCTGTGATGACACTTAGGATGGTTCATCATTTAGTTATAAGGGAAGTCCTGTTTAGGTAGCACCTCCACTATTGGTTGGAGACTTAGTCAGGGACATCCTGTGAGTTCTTGGAAGTTTCCCTATCATCTGGTCTCTTTCCAACCCCATATTGGCTTCCTCTATTGAGATATCCATCTCTTTTTTTCTCCTTCTTTGTTGCTCCTCTCACTCAGCCATCTCCTCTCATGTTTTGTTTCCACCTCTTTTTGGTTGCAACCTGCTATTATCCCAATTTGCTAAGGATATCTTTGTGATTTTCTCTTCCTAGGGGAATATCATGGATGTCTTTCTTAAGTTCCTTCAGATCCAAGTTGTTCAGGGGTTGTTGTTTGCAGCTGGGTATTCTTTGCTTTTTGTCTAAAGCCCACTTGTAAGTGAGTACATCCCATGCCTATCTTTCTGGGCTTGGGATACCTTACTCAGGAGGATACTCTCCAAATTTATCCATGTTCCTGATAATTTTAGGATTTTTTTTTTTTTTTTTTTACTGTGGAGTAGTACTCCATTGTGTAGATGTAGCACAGTTTGTTAATTCTTCAGCTGAGGGGCATCTACATTGTTTCCAAGTTCTTACTATTATGAATGCCAGTGTGAACAGAGATGAGCCTTTGGGGTAAAAATATGCATTCTCTAGATATATGCCCAATAGTGGTATTTCTGGATCCTTGGGCAGATTTATTCCCAGTTTTCTGAGGAACTGCCATACTGTATTCCAGAGTTACTGTACAAGTTTATACTCCCACCAACAATGGAGGAGTATTCCCCTTGCTCCACATCCTCTCTAGCATAGGCTGTCATCTATGTTTTTGATTTTAGCCAATCTGACAGGTGTAAGATGGTTTCTTAGAGTTGTTTTGATCTGCGTTCCCTGATGGCTAAGGATGTTGTACAATTCTCTGAGTGTCTTTCAGCCATTTAAAATTCTTCTGTTGAGAATCCCCTATGTAGCTCCATGATCCACTTTTCAACTTGACTATGTGGGGTTTTTGGCCTCTAGTTTCTTGAGTTATCTATATATTTTAGAGATCAGTCCTCTGTCAGAAGTAGGGTTGGTGAAGTTTTTTTCCATTCTGTAGGCTGTAGTTTTATCTTATTGACTGTGTCCTTTGTCTTACAGAAGCTTCTCAGTTCCAGGAAGTCCTACTTATTAATTGTTGTTCTTAGCATCTGTGCTTGCTACTGGTGTTATATTTATGAAGTGGTCACCTGTGCCAATGCATTGGAGGGTATTTTCCACTTTCTTTTATATCAAGTTGAATGTAGTTGGGTTTATGTTAAGGTCTTTGATCCACTTGGATTTGAGTTTTGTGCAGGGTGATAGGTGGATCTATTTGTATTGTTATACATATTACCACCCAGTTATGCCAATACCATTTGCTGAAGATACTATCTTTTTTCCATTGAATATTTTTTACCTCCTTGTCAAAAATCAGGTGCTCATAGGTGTGTGGATTAATTGGATTCAATTCCATTGATACACAAGTCTGTTTTTATTCCAGTACCAGGCTTCTTATATTACTATAGCTCTGTAATATAGCTTGAAGTCAGGGATGGTGATTCTTCCTGAAGTTCTTTTACTGAATTGTAAAAGTTTTTTGTCATACCTGGGTTTCTTGTTATTCCATATGAAGTTGTATAGTAAAGGTATTGGGATTTTTGATGGGAATTGCATTGAATTTGTACATTGCTTTTGGGAAGATTGGCACTTTTACTATGTTGATCCTACCTATTCAGGAGCCTGGGAGATCTTTTCATTTACTGATATCCTCTTCAATTTCTTTCTTGAGTGACTTAAAGTTTTTGTCAAGCAGGTTTGCTACTTCTTTGGTTAGAGTTATGCCAAGATATTTAATGCATTTGAACCTATTATAAAGGGTGATGTTTCCCTTATTTCTTTTTCAGCCCTTTTATCTTTAGTGTATAGGAGGCCTATTGATTTTTTTTTTTTTTGAGTTAACCTTGTACCCTGCTACATTGCTAAAGATGTTTATCAGCTGTAGGTGTTCCCTGAAAGAATTTGGGAGTTCACTTATGTATATAATCATATCATCTGCAAATAGTGATAGTTTGACTTCTTCCTTTCTGATTTTTATTCTCTTAATCCCCTTCTGTTCTATTATTACTTCTGCTAAAACTTTGAGAACTATATTGAATAGATAAGGAGAGAGAAAGATCAGCCTTCTTTTGTTTCTGATTTTAGTGGGATTGCTTGAGTTTTTTCTATTTAGTTTAATGTTGACTGTCAGCTTACTGTATATCACCTTAATTATATTTAGGTATTTCCCTGTATTTCTAATCTTTTTTATGAAGGAGTGTTGGATTTTGTCAAAGGCTTTTTCAACATCTAAGGAGATAATCATATGGTTTTTTCTTTCAGTCTGTTTATATGATGGATGATATTCACAGTTCTTTGTATGTTGAAGCATCCCTGTATCTCTGGGATGAAGCCTACTTGATTGTACTAGATGATTTTTTGATATGTTGCTAGATTCATTTTGTCAGAATTTTATTGAGCATATTTGCATCAATGTTCATGAGGTAGATTGATCTGTAATCTCTTTGTTTGTTGCATCTTTGAGTGGCTTAGGTGTCAGGGTGATTGTGAACTCATAAAAAGTTTGGCCACCTTCCTTCAGTTTCTATTATATGGAACAGTTTGAGGAGTATAGGTATCAGTTTTTCTTTGAATGTCTGGTAGAATTCTCATTGAAACTGTCGAGTCTTTTTACTTGGGAGACTTTTAATAACAGCTTCAACTTCCTTTTGGGTTATAGGTCTCTTTAGGTCATTTATCTGATCTTGATTTAATTTTGGTAAGTGCTAACTGTCTAGAAAGTTGTCCATTTCTTTTAGCTTTTCTGTTATAGTGGAGTATACAGATTTTCAAAGTATGGCCTGATAATTCTCTGGATTTCCTGGGTGTCTGTTGTTATGTCCCCCTTTCGTTTCTGATTATGTTAATTTGGATATTCTCTCTGCTTTTTGGTTAGTTTGGATAAGGGTTTATCTATCTTGTTGACTTTCTCTAAGAAAGAACTCTTTGACTCATTGATTCTTTGTATTGTTCTTTTGTTTCTATTGTATTGATGTCAGCTTTAAGTTTGATTATTTCCTGCCATCTACTCCTTCTGAGTAAGTTTGCTTCTAATTGTTTTAAGGCCTTCAGCTATTTAGTTAAGTCTGTTGTGTAAGATTTCTATAGGTTTCTCATATATGCATCTAGTGCTGTAAGTTTTACTATTAACACTACTTTCATTGTGTCCCATAAGTTTGGGTATATTGTGGATTCATTTTCATTAAATTCTGGAAGTCTTTGATTTCTTTCTTAAGCTCTTCCTTGATCCAGAGGTGGTTCAATTGAAGAATGTTCAGTTCCTATGAATTTGTAGGCTTTCTGTGATTTTTATTATTGTTGAATTCTATCTTTAGGCCATGGTGGTCTGACATTATACAGGGAGTTATTCCCATTTTTTTTGATCTATTGATACTTGTTTTATGGCTGAGTATGTGGTCAATTTTAGAGAAAGTTCCATGGGTGTGAAAAATATGTATATTCTTTTGTCCAGCAATGGATAGAGGCAGAAGCAGAGATCAATAGCTAAGCACCAGGTTGAGCTCCAGGTCCAGTTGAAGAAAGAGGAAAGAGTATATAGGCAAAAGGTTCAGGATCATGAGAAGGAGACCCACAGAGATGGCTGACTGAAGTTATTGGGAGCTCACTGACTGAAATATTCACTGAGGAACCTTTATGGAAAAGTACTAAAGCCTCCAAAGGTATATGATGATTAAATGACATGGGCAATTTGTGGAGCCTCTTTCAGTAAGATCAGAGTATGTTCCTGGTGCATGAAATCTCATAGCCCATTCCCTACAGAGGAACACCTAACTCAGCCTTATTACTTGGATGAGGGCCTTGGACTTAACTCAACTGGATATTCTAGATTGAACTGACCCACTTTGGAACTCCTTGCCCTCCTTGGGGAATGAATGAATGGGGGGATGTTTTGGGGAATCTGAGGGAGGACTGGGAGGGAATTGGAGGAAGGAAGAGGAGGGCAGTGATTGATAAGAAAAAAACTTTTTTAAATAAAAAAAATGGAAGAAAATGAAATTGGTATCTGTAAATATATTGCCTGTTAAGAGTATCTCAAATTAATGATACCATCAACAAATCTGTGCTGGGGATGTAACTCAGTTGCATATGCTTTACTCGTCAAGCATGTGCAAGACCCAGTATTAGTTCTAAGCATTGCAAATAAATTAATAATCCAATCAGTACTTAAAAGTATGTCTTGCTCTAAATATAATGAATAAAATAAACAATATCCTTTAATTATAACTAAACCAAGTTATAAAGATCCTTCAGCTAACACATCAAAGGGTTATCATGTTCAATGTTCTGTATTTTTATCATTTTGGAATACCATATGATCACCTTCTCTTAAAGAATCAAGTCCAAGCTAGTGGAGTTCAAATAATCAGTAGGATATAAGCTGAAATACTGGAAGTACTGCATCAATGGCTGGTCACATTCTACATGGATTTGTGTGAGGATTAATAGAGCACAGGCCCCAAATGACCCTAATGAAAATGTGACATAAACATGAAGCCCTATTAGCCAGTCCTGAATAAAGTGATTCAACCACGTAAATAGAAAAAGATAGCCAAACTGAAACCATAGAGTTTCTACATAAAATATAAGAATTCTATGTTTCAGAAACTATAAGAACATATTTTAAGACATGAAAGTATGTAAACATCTCCCTTTTAAAGTGTTGCCATTAATATTACCCATCACTCAGTCTTTTGACTACTTTCTTCAAGGTTTGGAGATTTCAAAAAATTAAAATCTAACAGGCCAACTTTACCTCAATTATTTGAATATGGGGTTCAACAATATAGCCATAAGTTATTGAGTTTTGGAAGTCTTTTGCTGCACCTTGAATCTACTTTTAGAGGAGAATAAATGGAATTTTAGTACATTTTCCTACCAGACCATCTGTAGCTTATAACTCAACTTCCTGGAGATTGGACTCCATTAAACAGTGGAGCCAACGTGCAGCTTCTGGATAGAAAATCACTTTATCTTAGTGATCTTCACTGAAGATGAGCTTGGCTCCCCATCATGGCAGATGGGCAGTATTATCATTAATAAGAAAATAAATACCATGCCGTGGAACCTATGTTCTTAATCCTGTGTTCTATAAGAATCACCAAGTATTATAAACTACACATTAATCACATTTTATTATTATATTATCTTTATGTGAACATTATCTGCATAAAAATATTATAAGAACTAACATGTTCTTAGAATATGTCAGCAGTAGTCATGTTATTAAAGCTTTGTTTTGATTCTTTTTAATGTTCTAATTCTTAGATCCATGGAAAATGTATAGGGTGGATTCTTCTCCATTATTCTCTCTATCCAAACAGAACTTTCATCCAGCTGTACTCTTGCATTAATAAGAAAAAACTGAAACAATTCTCTTTTTAATTAGCTTTCAGAAACTGAATTCTTACTGTAAAAGGAGTCGTAGAAGCAGTTAAACCCTCTTCAATGTAAGAGTATGAAAAGAACATCCAGATGGACATGCTGGAACTCCTTTCTCTCTTCTGGATCTACTCAGGGATGGATTTCTGACCAGTCTAATGCAACTGGACTCCTTTCAAGGCATTAAATGTAATTATCTGTTAATTGTAATCATTATAGGACTTTGCTGAATGGCTATCAAGGCACCATCTGGACAGCTCCCCATATGCACTGGGGAGAACTTGCAATCCCCATCCACACAAGAGTATATGTCTTCCAGACATTTATAACACTTGTCAAAAACATTGCATCCCATGGGAAACTTCTCACAGATGGTTGAAATTAAAGACAGAAATACTCTTTTGTGGGTCAATATTGAACTTTATAGTGTTTGAGCTACTTTGTAATGTTTGGTTTTAGAGAGCATAAAATGCTGTTTTCATAGATTTTAAACACATTTTTATCATAGAAGAAGCTGTTTGCAAACAGCAGGAAGTGGCATATGTAGCCAAAATGAAGGAGAATGTGTTGAAATGATATTGAATGTCTGGAGGAGACACTTAAAAACATGGGCAGGTACCAACTAAACTTTTAAAGGCTGTTTAGAATACAGCCAAGGAATGGTATACACTTCCAAAAGGTGCCATTTTGCCATCACAGGATTCAAAGTCCTATAGAACTCTTGTTGGCCACATTTATACTGTGATTTGATCACTCAATTCTACTAGGCATAATGGAGAGAGTTACTATGTCTCTTTTCCTTGTTCTCTTATAAGATGCCATTGTGTGGGGATATGTTTCAAATATAATAAAAACAGTCTGAGATATCAGAGGACAGATCCACCTCCTGCAGTCTTTGCTTGTTTGTTTTGTTTTTCTCCAGACAGAGTTTTCAGTATAACAGTCCTGGCTGCCCTAGTACTTGCTTTGAAGACCAGGCTGGCTTTGAACTCACAGAGATTCTCTTGCCTCTGCTTCCCAAGTGCTGAGACTAACAGTGTGAGCCATGGCTTCTTCTGCCTCTCTTTCTATGTCTGCCTTAAATACTTTCTTTGCTCAGTTAAGGTGTGGCACCACCACTGCCTTCCTGGGAGCCTGGAACTCCTTCTGTAATCTAAGATGACCTCAAACTCAGATTTGATTGTATTAAGGGTATAGGTCACCACTCCGGGATATTCCCTGTGCTGGGATTAAAAGTCTGAGTTACCACTGTCTGCTCCTCCTAGACCGAGTGTACTGTGAGTAGATCCCTCTGATATCTCTGACTATTTTTATTATACTTGAAACATATCCCAAAACCATTGTCTCCAAGGAAGGGTTTTGTTGCAAGGGGTTTCTTGGTCTCGGGCAGCCAGAGGCCCAGACCCTGCCGGGCCAGACCTCTTAGTTGCCTGCTGCTGCTGCTCAGGCCCCCAGAAATTACTCAGACGCTTATATTAACTTTACGCTGTTCAGTCTATGGCTCAGGCACATTGTTAGCTAGTTCTTATATCTTAAATCAACCTATTTCTATTCATCTGTCTGCCACGTGGCCCGTGGCTCACCCGTGTTCCTTACATGTTGCTCCTTGGGCGGCTTGCTCGAGACTCTGCCCTGCTTCTCCTACCTTTGCTCTAATTTCTCCTCCTACTTCTTATATGTTGCCTTATATAGCCCAAAACAGCTCCTTTTTTTTAAGATTGATATTCACAGCATACAGAAAGGCATTCCCACATCAGAGTTCCCCAAGTTAAGATGGAGGAGTTACTTTCAAACAGAGTTGAGACTTTATGTCATAAAACTGAAAGTATTAATGAACTGGCTTTACTGTAAATCATTTGGAATACAGAAAAGAAAATTGGAACTAGAACAGCTTCTGGAGCCAATTGCCACATCCAGCTAGAAGAAAGTATTAATGCAAAGAGGGTAATCCTTAGAAGATCCAGAATCAGAAAAGACAACAGATCAAAAAGTCCCTCTTCCTCCTTCAACCTCCTGATTTCTCTCTAATTGCCCATTGTAATTATGCCTAAGAAACTCTGTGGCAGAGGGGAAGTATAGTTTTCAGAGTCTCAAACCCAGGACTGCTGAATTGGGGCTGAGAAATAACTACTTCATACAAAGTAGATGTAGGGAAGGCAGTACATCTGATACCAACGGGCTTTAGTCTTTAGACTAAGAAATCTGGAGGATGAAGGCAAAGCAACAGGGCAGCACCTCTCTGTATCTCTTTAGATTCCATGACATTTAATTTCAATCTCAAAGTCTGTCTGTCATAGACTTCTAAGTTGATTTGCTAATAGAAAAAGAAAACAACTTTATAGTAAACAACTCCTCCAAAATGACTCCTTTTGCCACCATAATTTATTTATGATCCAGGTAAATAGTGTTTTTAGAGTACAAATATCCCTTAAATTCCTAGACACAACACTGTTTTATCTTGTCCCAGATTTAGGGACAGTTTTAGGAGTAGCTTAGTCTTTAAAAAGTATGCCTGACTCTATGAATCATAAAAGACCATAGGCTTCAAGGAACACTGAAATCCATCAAGACATTTGTGAAGTATCCATCTTGTTTTGTTTTCAGATATTTATAAACCTGGTTGTTGCTGTAGTCATTGTTAATTTCTGAAACCAATACAGACAAAAACAACTGTCAGGGTTTTGGCTGTTGTCAGAGTTAGGAGGTAAATCCTGGGTAATGAAAAACTCAAGTGTTGCTTGGCCACCATCCCTAAAAGCCAAGTAAAGAGGCAAAGAATAGTGAAAACCAGAGATAGATTCATTCAATGTGGCCACAGTTAGAAGTATGAAGAGGCCCAGTAACCCCTACTGTACTTTGAGCAAAGGAAGGAGGACAGCCATGAGGTTTGGACTTAAACAGCGGACAAAAGAGGTGAAGAATTAAGCAACACCATTGGAGGTTGGTTCCACCCATCACTGACCCACTCTTGTCTCAGCTCCAGATTGTGCTTCAAGATGGTCCAGTAAGTTTTCAAAATGTCAGGAAATCTCATTTCGAGAGGCAAGACCCTCCTCTACTAACACCAAGATTCAGTTTTTTTCTTTCTGTTAAAACGTAATTCCTGAGAAAATGTCAGTTTGAGATACCCATTGTTTCAACTGTCTGAGAACCAGAGAGGGGTGCGTGTCTCTTTAAAGAATATTTCCTCTTTTGCTTTCTGAGAATTTTTCTTCCAAAGAGCTTCATAAGCATGTACCCCTGCTCAACCCTGAGCAGAGTTTTGTCAATGAAGTAATAATGAATGATTTTTTTTTTGGTATACATAAGCAAAACACTGAGTTAAAGTCAACACTGTGTGACTCTGTTTAAATCCACCAGACAGTGGCACCCTGTAGCTAGGTCTTAAGCTGTCTCTTCTTTATATGCTATCAGATTTACTCAGGGACCTCAGAAAGCTACAGCCCTCAGCACCTGCAGCTTAGTGGCTCATAAGGAAACATTCTTTCTCTAAAGCAATCTCCCACCTGACTTTTATAGCTAGTGCCTACTTGGTCAGCCAACCATGTCTGCAATGAAAGGAGAATAGCTTTGAGGGAGTAACATGGACTGCTTAGAGCAGAACATTGACCATAAAAAAGAGGGGGTTTTATTCTCTCTTAATTTGAAAGAAATATCCTTCACATCCCCTCAATTATGAAGTAATAAAAAGTCACTGTCCAAGTAAATAAATTAACTCTAATGATAATGATTGAAAGCCTTGTGCTAGATATTCTCAATCAACAATTTTAAAACTCAAAATTTTAGGTCAGGAAGGATTGCTCAATGGTTAAGACTACATTGCTCTTGGCAGAGAACTTAGCACCCACATGGTGGCTCACAGCTGTCTAAAACTGCAATTCTAGGGAATCGTACACCCTCTTCTAACCTCCAAGGATAAGAAGCACACAGGTGTTGCATATACAAGCATGCATGCATGCATACATACATACATACATACATACATACATACTACATACATACATAGAATTCATACACAAAATAAAATAAATTTAATTAAAACTGTTAAACTAAAAAAATTCTTGACATAATTATAGAAATGCCACTTTTTTAATTTAACAGTCTTATTGAATATAGAGACATGGAGCTGTTTGTCCTTTTTCTTGCTGTTACATGTATTGTATAATCACTTTAATGAACAGAAATAATACACAAGTAATGTTCAAGGCATATAGATCAGCCAAATTGGCCAGGGTTGTGAAAGAGGCTAAGCAGTCCATAAAACAGCATCACAGAAAAAAATGGATGTCCTGCTGAACTCCAGATAATAGGCAGCACCAATATCCAGTCATGTGCGTGAGCAGTCTTAAATAGGATTCCCAATGGAGCCTCATATTGTTCTACAAAATAAGAAGCAATCTAAAGTTGCTGTTTTAGGGGATTATTCTTTAATAACAGGTACTGAGTATAAGAGACTCTATCATCTCATACAAGATCACACACTCAAGATACCTAGAGAATTGATGGAGCTCCCTACAAACCTCCTTTATTCTCTCCTCCAGAACATGTATGCATTCCCTTTATTTGATTAACATAAGCTTAAACCTAATCTCTGAAAGTGGATCAGGAACCATTGCTCTCTATTTCCCTCTCATCTCTTTCCCATGTCTGTCTTAGCATCTTCTACATGCCTCTGTACCTACTGTGCCCTCCCTCCCACCTTGCTTCTATTTCTTATCTCAAAAATCCAGAATGCACACTATGACCTTATGAAGGGCAAATATAACAGGAGATGAAATGTCAAACTATCTAAAATATACCCACTAAGCACTGCTTTTTTAAATCTCTGCTCACAGCTCCAGGTCCATTTCTTCAGCCCCAGCAGTAAAACTCAACAAGTTAAAACTGTACTTGATATCTTTTCCTTGACTTTCTTTTCTCTATAAAAGTTATTGTGGGTCTCATGCTACATATTCACCTATCTATCTTTATCATTTTTTCCTGAGGACACAGACGCTTTGTTATGTTCCCTAGTATATTTTATGCCATAAGGCAGAGTCTAGACCATGTAATTGCTTATTAAGTTATTGTTGATAATTGTGCCTTTATAGCTCATCCTGAGAACATATTTTCACTGCTACTGGAGGAGTATACATCCAAATTCAAAAGAACCCACTTTAAAAATTGTGTTACAGAGCATAGTTTATACTAAAATACACAATTTGTTTTTATTTATGCTAGCAGCATCTATTTTATTTTATTTCAGCAATGTAAAAATATTCCATAAACTTACGTTAAATTATGCCAAATTCATCATTTTCTACAACTCTGGCTTTGATCAAGCCAGATTATTACTAACTTTGTAAGGAGAGCAATATGATTGGCTTGAAAATATATTTACCTTTAAATGATAAGGTAAACATAATCTGATGACCTTTATGCATACCTAGTTTTTAGCATTTAATTTTTATCCTCTACTTTACTTTTATTTTAACTTTTAGTAAACGTTTATAAATAATAATAAAATCTGAACCATTTAGACAAAATAAACTTACAACCAGTATATATGTGCATAAGTGTTGTTGTATCAGATATGTGTGATAGGATAATCTGGGCATGTAGACAGATTCAAGAAATAACTAAAATCGACATCCTGAGACTTTTTTGTACTCTCACCTGCCATAACCCACTGATGCTATGGAATTCTAAAGCCCTATTTGTGCAATACTTTTTGTTTTAAAAATGTATTGTGATGATCACTACAGGAAAGACGAAATATTTTATCGGTTATCTACCACTCTGTAACAAAGCATTCGATGAAAGAATCATGCATGTTTGCTCCTGTGTTGGTCCACAGGGTGAACAGTTCAGCAGACTTTGGCAGATTTCTCCATCAATCTGAGATGTTAGGCAGGTCACTAGGCAGTTTGTTTACCTTAACTGGAGTCTTTCATGTGGCTTTGGCCTTAGCATGAAAAACTTAACTTGTGAAATTTCTTATGCTTCCTCTCCTAGTCTAAGTGCATTTTCTTGAGGACGAGAGCAGAGTAAGGGAGCAGCAGGGACTTTTTCAGATTTACAGTTTCCTCCATGGCCAACAATGGAGTTTCAGTGTGAGACGGAAAGGGCTGCCAATGGAGATAACATTAACTATGGTCCCTCAGGCAATCAATCAAACACAAGCATGGGCTGTTGTTCCCAGTATTTTGAAGATGAGACAAAACTTAAGGCTAATTTCCCGAAAGTACATCTTTTGTGGGAATGAACCAGACACTCTCCTGGTTCTAAGATGTTTTCCACTCTAATCCTTTCTGACTAATATTTATATTCACAAATATCAAATGTATTATCTTTGGAAAGAGCAAATGATCTCATATACTATGATATCTCAGAAATCCTAAAACCCAAAACTGGAATCTAAATCAGATTACTTACCTTTATATATATTCGGTAAATATAAATTTAAGTAAACATATATCTCCAGGTATAAATACAAATGCCACAGCAACTTTATCTTTTTTAATAATTTAATATGCTATCAACATTTAGCAACACTGCTTGTTGCCACATCATTCCAGACAGAAGTCCTGTGTTGTATGTCACTGCACTCTTGAGTGCCTGGCACAGCACTGTAAAAGTACTAGGTGTGCTACTAGATTGGTGAGTGCCTGGCACAGCACTGTAAAAGTACTAGGTGTGCTACTAGATTGGTGAGTGCCTGGCACAGCACTGTAAAAGTACTAGGTGAGCTACTAGATTGGTGAAATTAGATAACAGCATCAATTTGATAAAGTTTTCTACAGATCAATAAAAATTAAAATAGCAATTAGCAATTACTTCTAAAATGACCTTGAATTAAGTAAAAGATGTGTTTACATAAGAAAAGAAATATGTTTTTGATGTACCTCTAATGTTAATGCCGGTTGATAAATATGGATATTTCCCTTTTGTTCATCTGCTTTAACCATACCACTCACGGTTTAAAATCAACCAAGGTGAACTGCCAAGAGCCTATCATGAATTAATTCTTTTATTCTGCGTAATAAGCAGCACAAATGCCGAGTTCAATGAGCTATTCACTTTTCCATTATAAAAATCGAACCAGATTTTCTTTATTTGAATCTGAGAGATAGCTGGATTAATATCACCTTCTATGCATCATAGCATTTTTATTCAATAACTTTATTGTGCCTAGAAGTAAAGAATTAAAGAGATATGAAGCTTTGTCAAATATTTGTATTTATGGTTAAGTCATGCTGCCTCTTAAACTGCATTACCACCAGGAACTAGAAGATAATATACTAACAATAATAATAATAATAATTTACTGTGAAAACCATGACTAAGCCACATTATTTTTGGTGTGCATTTTATCCCATGATTAGACTCATTGTAAGGAAGGGTAATACGAAAACTCCACAATACTGAAAGATATGGTTGGCAATTTCCACATTTCAATGGAAGCAATTTCTTTCCTTAATGTTTAATCTTCAATTGGAGAAGACACCAAGCCGAGTCAGTGTATGCTGATATTTCTAAATCCTTGAAAAAAGAGACCTTGTCTTTGGACATAAGCCTCTCAAAGGATCCAATTTACAGCCAAGGCTAATCTCACCATTAAAACAACAATTAAGTGACTATAAATGTGAAGAATGCTTCCCATCACTTATAAATAGATGTATTCCTGACACATATTGCAATAACATCCACAGAGAATACTCTTTCTTTCTAGCTTAGAATGACATTGGCTCAATTGTTACAGATATAGACACATTGATTGATAGTGACAGATCAACAAAACTGCTACACAAACATTGATATAATGGTGGCCTTCAGCAATTTTTCAACAATAGGACAAGGTATGCAACAGACTCAGTTTCAGTAAATGACAATCACGGAAAACAAAACAAAACAAAAAAACATAATAATCGGTAAAAGGTACCTCTTCCAATGTGAAATTTGAAAATAAAAGTCTGTCCCTGTCTAACACAATACTCACATGAAATACTCAGAGGAAGGTGCCCCAATGTGCATAAGATGAGAAAAATCATATATACAGCTGTGGTTATATCTTGGAGAGTTTTTGTAAATAGTAAACAAAGAAAATTTGTATATGGAAATTACAAAAGTATAAAGGAAATAAGATTTTCTATAAGGTGATTAAATATATAATGCAAAACATTTCTTTTTGGAGGAGAAGTAGATGTTTATTTCCCTTATATATAGGGTTGTTCACAAACATAATACTAGGGCTTCATCACTGTGGTAGAAGGGAGCACCCATGGCCTCCAATGGTAAAAGGATTTTGACCTTAATGTATACCACCAATAAAGGAAAGGAAAGGAAGGTATTTCATTCTAATCATTGTAGTAAGTGATAAAGGACTTGGCCTAGTCCCTAACAGTTATAGCGATGTGTAAAATGTTCTGGAAGTACAGTGTAGATTAGGTCACAATATGGGGCAGATGACGTCATCAGAAGCATGTAACTGGTAACTGATGGTAGCAGTTACTAAGTTTCTTGGCAACCTAGTCCTGTCTTAGGAGAATGGTAAAGGAGATTGATGGTGCTTATTGCTTAGCATTGATAATGTTCACAAATTAAAGCTTGAAAGAAGCACTCCCAACAAGGAAGCCACCCACATTAGGCTGGGTTGCTAAGCTCTTTGCAGGTTATTCTAAACATAGAACCTTTGTGAATGATTTGGGTGCTTTGAGCCACCACATCAGAGATGTTCAATTTCAGTCATTCCTGGAGCTTCTCGTGTACTTCCTGGGTCTGTTGAGGTACTCTAGTTTTGCCATACCAATGGTCTGTACAGCTTCACAGGCCAGGACTACTTTGTTCCAATCTTTCAAAATACTTGCAATGCCTTTGGTTTGCTAGAAAATTGCCATCTCAAACATGCCAGTTTCCATTTTATCTAACTTCTCCAAAACAGATGATTACTTCATGTCCTTCTGCTAGGGTGTGGGCCACTTTCTGCCCAATCAATTCATCTGTCTCCTGGAAGACATGCCATCTCTCCAAGTGCAGTAATACTGCCCACATGACTTCTAAGTCTTTGGTCATGTCAGAGCTGATCTATACAGTAAAGACTCCATTGATTGCTTGGTAGCAATTCCAAATAACTACAGCAATCTTGGATCTAGCATTTGCTTGGAGAAGTCAATGTAGGTGACAGGGGTGCACAAACTGTAAAAAAAGATATCTACCTGTACCTTGGCCACATTCAGGGTGTAAATGAGTTCTTCCAGGCACTTCTTCCTCCCCTTCATCTTCCAGTTGTCCTTCACAAAGAACTTCCTGGAAGGGTGCTTTCCTCAGAGACTGACTCTCTGAAGGCCAGTATGGAGTTATAAAACTCTATTTCTAAATGATTGAAATTCACTGCCTAGATAACTGCATTGCAGTAAAGATGTTGAAGTTGACATAGATGCTCAAGCTTGGTGAAGAGTACAACGAGTGTAGCTTAATAAAATGTTTTAAAAATAGAGGTCGCAGGAACTGGGTGTTTCATCCCCAAGTGTTACCAACAAACTTTAACACTGTCATGACAAATTCCCTCACCTTGGTTATCTTGCCAGTACAGTTAGTGATTGGATAACATTGTTGCTGGGATTCATTGACCTTTTTTCCATGACTTTTGGGAAATTATAAAGCTAATCTTGTCACTAACTTGACATAGTTCATTGTGCATTAATTTATTCTCCTTGCTAGTTCTCATTAGTATTTAATACCAGAGAATAGCATCTACTATTTAACTCACAGTAAGTTTTAACATCTCTAGACTTTATTTTAATTGCTTAAAGGAGAGCAATAGAAAAAGAATGTTTGTACTTCAATACCATGATAAAATTATTATGATTTTTCTATAAAGTCATAGTTCTTGAAAGATCATTCACCATTATTAATAAGAAAATATTTAAAATATTTCTAGTATTTTGTTGTTGAAATTACAACTTCATAAGTTGTTAATGAGTGATACAGATTGGTTAGAGCCTTGTGAAGTGAAATTTTATAGTCTGAGGACGAGTGAGGAGCATGTCTAATGTTTCATTTTGTGTGGGATGTGTAGCTCAAGCAATTTGGTGATAGAGAAATAAACAACTTAGAGTTGAAATCTCAATTATTCTGTCATAATTTTAATGTGTTTGAGAAGACAGAAATGAGATCAGCAGGAATTCACAAACTTGCCACTATGCTTCATAAACATTAAAAGATAAAAATTTTTTAAAAAGTATCCCACAGTTTTAGATGTACAAACTTGGAATTTTTTATTTTGTTTCATCACCCTCTTCAAAATAGACATCACTGCTCTTGAAGGCTACCTCCAGAGGAAGAAGAAAAGGAAGAAACAAGAACGAAATCAGTACATGGAAAAGAATGTGCATGATTGCCTCCATCTAAGGAAATGAAGTACCAGTTCTTCTGGGCAGGAAAAAAAGAGGTAGGCTAAGCTAAGCAACAATGTGAAGAAAGATATTAAATAAATGTGATGGTTTAAGTAAGAATGGCCCCAATATGCTCATGTATTTGTATGCTTTGTTCCCAGTTGTTGGGCTATTTGGAAAGGATTAGGATGTATGGGCTTGTTAAAGGGGGTGTGGCCATGTTGGAGGAGTTGTAGGAGAGTGTGGGGGGGAGGGGATTTCAGATTTCAAAGCCCAAGCCAGCCAAGTCTTGCTTTCTCTGCCCAAAACTTATGAAACAAATATGAGCTCTCACCTACTGTTCCAGCTCCATGCCTGCCTGCATGTCCCCACATTCCCCACGATGGCAATAGACTAACCCTCTAACTGTAAGTAAACCACCAATTAAATGCTTTCTTCTATAAGCTGCCTTGGTCATGGTGTTTCTCTACAGCAACATAACAATAAAAAAAACTGTATTTTCAAGTTGTTAAATTGGAGCCTAATTACAAGTCAAGTGATAATTTATATACATAATCAGGAATGTATATACATGTGTGCACATGTCTATTTGAGAGCATTTCAAGAGAGTACCACAATTGAAAGTAATTTCCTATTAGTACCAAACATAAATATTGGAAAAGCACTTTCACACAGGAATTTTTACACCAAAAACAAAACACAGTAGCCAGGCATAGTGATGCATGCCTGTAGTTTAAGAACAAAAGATAGAGGTGGCAGAACCACAAGTTTGATCAAAATGTTGGAAATTGAGTATAATGAAATGTGACATGCCAGTATTCTCTGAAAGAAGCTATACAGTCAGCCTCATACTATGATTCTCTTGAAGATGAAATCATCAGAATAATACAACCAGACAGCCAACTCTAGTGTAGTCTACATTTAGAATAAAAATGTTAACTTCTACTCATTTTTGTAAACAATAATTACTCACTATTTGATAAGCTGGTAAACTTCCATTCTTTCTTTTAAAGAGAATCAAGAAGAATTCCTTGATTCTTTGGTATTCTATGGTGAATACCAAAACCGTTTTCATTATCGGAAGTATAGTCTCCTTTAATTATATGTCTCTAAAAGTCTTTCTAAATGTGGCTGGTTCTTTTTAACAGTTGTACAGTTTGTGTTCTGTATAAATGAAGTGGGACAAGGACAGAAAAATTAGTCATATTTTTCTATGTACGGGAGGTCAAGACACATGTGTGGAAATCAGATGACAAGTTTAAATGTAAGTCCATGGGATCCAACTAAGTTGTCAGCCTGGCAACCTACACTTTTACCAGCTGAGCATTTCACCAGCCCAACAGATTCCAAACCTTTTGACTAATAACCAGGGTCCTACAATCCATCTCTTGCCTTTAAAAGCTACCAATTAGAAGGGCCCATTGTCAATGGACTTCCAAGCCTGGTAGTATCTAACTAGCCTAGTACTTCCTTCCATTCGTTCATTCTATACTAACCTCCTTCAATGATGAGCTGCTTTTCTTTCTTCTCTCCTCTAGCTATCTCCAACATCCTCTTCTATCCTGCAGCACACTCTAAGTTATTGCTCATTCCCTTCTTCTCTGTTGATCCATTTCCTCAAGATCTGACTTTATTCATAAATTTCTAATTTCATTGTTGACTATTACTTTCTTATATGCAAATCCCATTATGTCTGCACTTGCCTTTCCAGCTGCTTCCACGGTGACATGACTTATTAACAGTAGCTCCTGTGAGAATGGGACTCAGCCCTGCCTGTAGTGAAGGACAGCACATGCAGCAGGCACAGGACTGAAGCCTAAATGCAGGAGTCAGTGCCAGTGATGATAGGTAGGTACATCTGCAGTGTTCATGTAGATATATATTCCCAGAATGCAACATTCCTTCATGATCATTAGAAAATTTAAAGTGCAGCACCTCTAGAGACTTCCCAAATTACAGAGATTCTTTAAAAAGTAAGAATAGAAAACTTAGAAGTAAATGAAAGTTTTGAAGAACTATCATTTTCTTGGGGCCTGATGTAACAACTAGCCATCATGAAGCAGAGGTTACTTTGGTTGATAACTTTATAAAAATGAAATAAGTAGTATAATATCTCTCAGTAGTTTGATAGTGATAGGGTGATTTATACTCCATATTAGAAAGGACTCACCTGAAATTCCTGCATTTCTCCATGCTTCCCTGAACAGCATGTGCTATTGCGGGTTAAGAGTGTATATAGGGGGTAGTAGGTTAATTGAAGTTGGGACTTCATGTTACATCTTTTTAGTTATCAACCATTATAGGAGGTTTCTTATATGAGTGCCCACTGTTTAAGGAATTAGCCACACTTCTTAAGTTATTCTTCATCCATTCTCCTGTAAATCCAATAAATTTACTGGCTTACCAAATAGGACTTGCTTAAAATCATAATTTTGATCTGTTGCCAGTACATATCCAAATAAAACACAAAACTGCTTGTATGATGTCATCTGGTAATCTAGTTTGGTCCTTAAATGTATTTGATCCAGAACATATCTTTTGGTTTTTTATATAAAGATACTGATATATACAGTGGAATCCCCTAAAAGACTGAGTTCGAAAACATTTACTTTCACAACTTACAGAATACTTGCCAGTGAGAATACCAGGAGTTGCACATAGCACTAGAATCTGAACCATGAGATTTATATTTGAAATAATTTAAAAAATTTTAATTACATACTATAGAGTTATTAAAAATAGCATCCCAGAGAAGGATTATTATTCACAGTCAATGAATGGAGATTAGAAGCCTATAGCTTCAACGGTGAGTCAATATCTCTCCTCTAGTGAGTAAGACCATTTTTCTGTGGTCTTAATTTAGTCTTACCTTAATTTAAGAGAGACACTCCCTAAAATTAAAATATATACATACACCTATGTTCCTTAGATGAGTTTTCTGATTTAATGTTATAAACTTTGCAAATTGCCTACAGGGAAAGAATATGCTGATATGCTGATAGCAGTAATTCAGTCCAGGCTACAGTTATATTTCTCATTACAAGAGAGTAAATTGATATTTTAGTTTATATATCTCTCCATTCATTGAAACGAAGTCATTTTCCAGGGCCTAATTATCTGAGATCTGATAAGACCAAATTCTTAGCCCTGTAAGGATGAGAACTAGACTCTGAAATATACTGACTAAATTACTGGTCATGTCCCTAAAATGCCCTAGTAATCTGCAGCCAGAATCCTTGGGGATAATTCTAGTATCACAAAAAAAGACACCTTGTTTTCTAATTCTATATATTTACTGAAAATATTTACCATTTCAAGAATGAAGAGTCACACATAACTAATATGCAATGAAAATGTTCATAAAAGACTGATGTGCACACATGTAAAATTTAAGATAATTCTAAATATGTCCAAGGTTGAGAATGATATTTGATGAAATAGGGAACATGAAGCCAACACTTTTTATACCATATGCAAAATGCACATCGTTTTTGCTTAATCAAAAATTGTCACAGCATGTAAGATCTTGCTGCACCACTATAGATGAAATAGAGAGCACCTTAAATCAAAGATAGCCACAGCATGACATTTTCAAAGTTTGCATCAAAGGAAAAATAACTACCTCAATTTCTAATCTAGAAAGCAAATGAGTAAAATGGCTAAATCATAGGTAAAGACTGGTATTCTCTGCAATTAGTATAATACTAAAGATCTAATAATTCACACACATACACATCCAAAAGTGTGTCAGTGTCAAGGAATTTTCCCATTAACTGTAAGGGCAATTAAAGAAGTTTGTTAAATAGCATTCATAGAAATGGGCATAGCTCATGGAGAGAGGGCAGGCATCAGAGGCAGGCATTGCCTTTTGTCTTGTTTCTTTGAGGATATTCCTATTTCTCAGATGTGAAATGAAGAAAAAAATGAGTCAAATGGTCCAAAATTCCTTCAGTCTCTGTCTATCTAGAATTTTCTAATCCCCAAAGCTGAAGAATTAGTTAAATAATAACTATAGGGTACTCAAAACAAAACCCTTTATTGGAAAGTCATTGTATAACTGGGATCAGTAACATTCTTAATTCATAGTTTTTCACCACGTAATAGTCACTGCTCAAATTCAGCATCTGTCAAATATTTTAGAATGCAATTAATTTTAGAATGTGAAACAAGAAACAAATTGTTTTCAGCATAACTTCATGAACACCCTAACCACCTCATGTAAATTCTGTGAAGCCTAGTTTTATCCAACAAGCATATGGCCATTTCCTATTTTCATAAATGAACAATTTATACGATTTTATCAAACTTGGAAGTTAAATAAACAATGTTTAGGTCTCTTAAATGTGTCTTGCAAAAATCAAAGACAATGGCAAATAATATCATTCGGGCTATAGTCTTTAAAAAGTAGTAGATACTTTTCCTTACAAATTAAGCATGTAGAAAAATTCTATATTGACCTCTATTTCTCAATAACAGTGTATCTTAACATTGAAATACAGCAATGGACATTATTATTAAGCTTTATTTTGTAACCATATTTACTAACTAAACGCTTGCATTTTGAAATTATAAATAATGCCTCTCTGAAAATTCCTGACCATGAGTTTTTGGCAAAGCCCTTAAAATGACCTAAGAATATATTCTTAAGAGGGAAATTACACAGTCAAAGTTACAAGAATATTTTTAAGGTTCTTATAACAAGCAGTATTGTAAAACTTCCCTCTTGAATATCAATAATGTAACCTCACTTAAGTTCTTTGTCACTAGATTTTCAGGAATAGAAATTTTAAAGTATATAACTGATAAGTATTCATATTATTACATTTTGTTGAGTTCTGAAGTTTAATTTTTCCTGCTTTATTGGCTAGTTTCAATCTTGTGAATTATTTGCTCATATTCTTAGCTTATTTTCCTATTAGAGTATTTGTCTTTCTTGTATTGATTCTTAGCACTTGGTTTATGTTAAGGATACTAAACTCTATTCCATGAAATGCTTTAGGAGAGTAATAAGGATAGATTTTATTGCTTGGTTATTTTTAGTAAAACATCATTATTTACTTGCAATTATATTACTTCTGAAAAGTTTGTCAATTATTCAAATAGTAATGAGTCCACTAATTTTAATGCTAATGATCTATCCATTCAACAAGTGTGTATGTGTAACTATTAATTTCCCCTTTTATCATTCCTGATTCTTTTGACTAAGTACATTTATAATTTTCCTTTCAAAGAGATATAACAATTACATATACTATGGTTAATCTTGGCAATTTTAACTTTACTCCTACTTAAAGACATTTTAAAAGTTAGTTTTGTTGACAGTAGTTTTTAGTTATCCATTTATTTTAATTCTGTCCAATACTTACTAGCAATGATTTTTAGAAATTCCCATACATGTGTTTAGGTTATAGTTTCAAAATTTAGTGCATTAATGTCAAATAATATGTTATTACAATTCTTGTATTGGAAAAGTTAAATGAAGTTTTTGTAACTTAATACAGAACATTATTATAGAAATTGAAAGGAACAATACATTCTCTGTGCTTACAGAGTTTGCTCTCTATAGACGTAAGGTCATGGTTCAGCAAATAAATTGCCTGCTTTGTAAGTATGAGAACAATGTAGTAGCTGGGCATAGTAGTACATGTTTATGGACACAGAGATAAGGGTATCCCTAAAGGTTTCTAGAATAGTCTACAGCTAATTTAGCAAATTAGTGAGACCCAGATTCAGTTAGGACACTGTGGGGAACAAATGAAGAAAATACCACTGTTGACATCTGACCTACACACACACACACACACACACACACACACACACACACACACACACACACACAAATTATATGCAGACACATAAACCCATATATACACAAAATGTTTACCAAATCAGTCTGTGTCATTTTCTTTGATATTTTTCAAACAAGTACTTGCTTAAGTTATTTACTTCCACAAATGACTGTTAAATTCTGCAAGTCATTGAGTTGGCAAAAACTAAATAGCACCATCTCCAAATACTAACACATGGATCTATTTATGGTCATTGCAATGATTTGTGCTTCCCAGTTTCATTTTGAACTTCATTTATTTTTCCCTTGAAATATTGGCTCTAATTTTTTAAAATAACTTCTAGATTTTTTAATTGCATGTGTCAGTATGTGTGTGGGAACGTGCTCATGAGTACAGATGCCCACAGAGGCTAACAGAAGGTGTCAGATCCTGGAGTTGGGGTACAGTCAGTGTACCCCAGATGTGGTGCTAGAATCTGAACTAAGGTCCCAGGCCAAAGCAGTGTTCACTCCAAACGACAGAGACAAAAACAGGTCAGGGATTAATACAGATAAAAGAGAAATAAAGAAAAATAATAATTTGGTCCTTATGAACATGAAACAATACAATATTAACAGGAAAAAGCAAAAGGATCAACATAAAAATTTCAGTAAAAGGAAGGTAAACTTAAAACCTCCCTTTGAAGGTGTGTAAGAAAATCAATTAAAACCATTCTAAGTTGTGGCTGATAATATGCTGGTCTTTCTTGAAATCACATGAAAAACACCTAAACTCTGTTCTGACAGCAAAAGATATCAGAGATACACATTTTCTCTCCATCTTCAAGATAGTTTTTCTCTTTTCCATTTAGCTTTACTAATTCACACACTTAGGTTTTCTTTCTAGTCATATTTGAACAAGATAATACTAGTGAAGTTCAATTCTTGACATTAGGAAATGACATTTGTAATTCAGGAAAATTTTATTTCAAGAAACTCTGAAGCAAAAATTTTAAATTCACAGAGAAGCTATGGTTCCTGTATATGTGTATGATAGTGTGCATATCTGTGAAGAGGCACTTGTGTTTGATAAGTTCAGGTGCTTCTGTGTTCACTTATCATAACTGTTACTGGAGGAAGTCAAGGAAATTGGGATTGTCTGTAGAGGAATAACTTCAAGAATAACCACTGACCTCATTGTTAATTAAAATCAAGCAGTAAACAGAGTCCTCAGCACTGTAATTCTGCTCAGTAAACCTGAATCAGCATGGTTTGTTACAATGTGGTTTCTCGACCCTGGGCTGCCAGAGCACCCACAGACCTGCAGCCCCAAACCCCTTAGCCACCCACCGCGGCTGCTTAGGCCCCCAGAAATGACTCAGACTCAGCTTATATTAACTTCATGCTGTTTGGTTTATGGCTCAGGCACATGGCTAGCTAGCTCTTACATCTTAACCCATCTCTATTCATCTTTCTTGCCACATGGCCCATGGCTTACCTGTGTTCCTTACATGTTGGTCCTTTGGGCTTCTGGCCCGGTCTGTCTGACTCTGCCCTGCTCCTTCTACCTATTCTGATTCCTCCTCCTACTTTTTCTATGGTGCCTGTCATGGGCCAAAACAGCTCCTTTATTTAAAGATTGCTATTCACAGCATATAGAAAGGCATTCCCACATCAATGGTTTGTCAAAACTTCAAGACTTACAGATGATGTGTATATCTTTATATTTAACCACATACAACTCTTGCAAATATTGCTGCTATAAAAACTGATATACAGGTCTCTTGGGCACTCTGCTTTCAATTCCTTTAGACATATATACTCAAAAGTGGAGTCACTAGATTGTCTGATAATTTTTAATTTTATAAGGAAAATTCATAAAGCTTTTCCATATTAGATACACTTTTCCAATCTTGACAAGGATGGCAAGAATCTCAGTTTCTCACATTTCCACCAATGCTTGTTATTTTTTGAGGGTTTGATAGTACCATTTTTAGGGTGATATTTGTAGTAGGAGGTTTCTGGCCCAACTTTTTGGGCCTAACCTCAAGATTTAGGACCCACAGACCGGCAGTCCCACAGTCCCACAGAGACAGACAGATGCTTTCATTAGTTTTAGGCTGATCGGCCTCAGGCCCAGGTATATCACTTGCTAGCTCTCTACCCTTCATCTAACCCATGACTTATCCTGTTCAGCCATGAGGCTCGGTACCTTTTTTTAGAGCAGCATACTTGTCCTCTGCTTCTTCCAGCTTCTCACTGGCATTCTCTCTGGCATTCTGTTCTCAAGAGTTTTCTTAGTCTGGTAGCCCCGCCCACACTTCCTGTCTGCCTTTGGCAAATCAGCCCTTTTTGTTAAACCAGTGGGTGGGACAATTATTTACCATGAAACAACACAATCCCCTACAGGTATTCCCTTATTTAGCATGGTGTGCTTATCTCAGATGGCTAGTGATGTTGAACATCTTTCATTTGTTTTGTTGTTGTTGTCTAGTTACTGGGAGGAATAGTTTTTCAAACCCTTAACCATTATTTGAGTCTTACAGAATTGTGGGATTCTTTATATTTTCTTAATATCAACCCCTTATCAGATATAAAATTCTAAACTATTTCTTCCAATGATGTAAATTGTGTTGTCATTTGTAGATGGTGTTATTTCATACACAGAAATGTATAAATGTATAAATGTGAGTTAGTTCCATTAATTAATGGTGATGTCTGTAATAGCATACCTAAAAGAGTGCTCCCATCTTCTTAACATTACCCTATATTAGGAGGTTTCCATTTCCTCTTCTGCTTATTTAAAAATATACAACAGAAAATTGTTATAAACTACAGCTACTGGAAACACTAGAAATTCCTAGTTCTATCTAAATAGACTTGAGTATCTTTTATCCAACCACCATATTTCTTCTTCTTCCTCCCTTCCCAGCCTTTATTAATCTCTGCCATACATCCACTGCAATTTTCCTTAACATCAACATGTGAAAGAAAACTTGAGTAATGTGTCTTTCTGCATCTGATGGTACATATAATATTATATCCCCTTAGAGTCATCCATTAAAAAATGATAAGGCAATATTTGTTTATATGTACAGAGCCTATTTTATTTTTCATTCCACCCTTGGATGATTGTGCTAATCAGTTTTCTACAGCTATGACAATGTAGGTGAGAAAAAATCAATGTGAAATAAAAAACAAACAAAAAAAAAAAAACGTATCTTTCTGATTCATAACTTCAGAGGTTTTAACCCACGCTTCTCTGGCCCTGTCACTTCGAGCATGTGATAACACAACACATCACAAATATTGTATGCTGCAGAAAATATCTGGTCACCTCACAGTGACCAAGAAAAGAAAGTGAGGACCCAGTGTCCCATGATGCCTTTCAAAGATACACTGTATCTCATTATTTCCACTTCCTAAAGACTGCATCACCTCCTTAGAACTCCACAGGCTGGGCCCACACCGTTGACACACAGGCATTTGGAGAACAATCAAAATCTCACGTATAACAAATGGGCATCTATGTTGATTCCATATTTTAGCTAATGAATAAAATTATTGTGTGTTGTCAAAATCATTTTTATACATATTTAAAAAGATAGAAATGTCAACTAACCTTATTTGACAGTGAGTGTGTTGATTTATCAGTTTCCTATAAATTTTCATAATTTAAATAAATCTGAGAAAAGAAAATCCTAAATGGAGAACAAGAGAGAGAGAGAGCGCCATCAGACATAATGGCTCTAGCAAATAAATCATCAAGCTGAACTTCAGTGATGACTAAGCATGGAATATTAGAGCAAAAAGCATTTATAGAATAACTAGATAACTTAAATTGCACATTTCCCACAGTCAAATGAGAGGCAGATTGTCTCTTTACTTCTGTGGCACACACTGGACAGCATCCGGGGTTTGCTGTGTATTTTTCTCTATGTGCTCACAGCTACATTACTCCCAATAGTTTATGGAAAATTGTAACAAACTTAGTGATTGAACCAGTGCATATTTATATTAGCGAGTTCTATGCGAACAAACCATCAGCAATAGCTCCTATGGAGGCTAGCCTGAAGAAGAGCTACCTTCAGGCTCCTTCAGGTTACTAGTAGAAATCATTTTCTCCTGACTATAGAAACTTCTTAGAAACTTTTGTCCAAAGCGAGGAGGGAAGAAAAGTGATAGAACAAGGCAATTAGCAAGGTCTTAACACAGTAACATGATCATGGCAATGACATTGTACTACTGTTGCTATATTCTGTTAGAAAGGAGCAAGTCATGTTATAGGCATCCTATAACATTCAAGATGCTCACAAATCAAAGGATCCACCTTAAGGACCTGGGATAAAATTAGTTGTCTTAATATTAAGAATTGATCATAACTATTAAAATAAATAGTACTATTAATAGTTGACATAAATAAGAAAAGTTAATTACCTAAAGCATGTCTTCTTTGTGTGTGTGTGTGCCTGCATGTGTTCATGTGTATAGGTAAGAGTGTTTGTGGGGTACATATACACATATGTGCACATAAAACTAGAAGCCAGATCATCAGGTGTCATCTCCCTTAGTTTTTAAAATAGAATCTGTCACTTGCCTAAGGATCACTGATTAGGACTAAGCTGGCTTACCAGTGGACCCCATGAATTCTCCCATCTTTGTCTCTCTAGAACCTGGGTCATAAGACAAACCACCATAACTAGAGTATACTACCACAAGCAGGGTACACCACCACAAACAGGGTACACCACCACAAGCAGGGTACACCACCACAACCAGGGCACACCATCACAACCAGGGCACACCACCACAACCAGGGTATACTGCCACAACCAGGGTACACCACACAAGCAGAATAAACTACCATAATCAGGGTACACATCTACAAATAGGGTACATCCCACAACCAGGGTACACACACCACCACAACCACGGTACACCTCACAACTAGGATACATCACACAACTAGGGTACATCGCCACAACCAGGGTATGCCACAGAACCAGGGCACACCACACAATGAGGTTTTAGTCAGTTCTGGGATTGTAACTTAAGTCCTCCTGTTTGAGCAGCAAAATCTTTCTTGACCACACCATCCTCTCAGTCCTTAAGCATGTCTTCTTAATGAATATTAATTATCTCACATTTAAGAATGACAACTCTAATTCATTAATGGCAATTTATAGGGTATCTTCAGAAAACCGTAAATATTTTTAGCAATGAGTTGGTCTTGTGCCTATATTTAGCAATGAAAAACATGGCTATCTTCATGACTGTATTATTTAATCTCCATTTCAATGACAAGTGGTAAATAAATTATCTGTGACATGGAGTTAAGCTGTAGATTGGAACACAGTACTGAAAGATGCAGACTCAGTAACGAGATAGATTTATGAAAGAACTATTGTGGCTCCTAAAAGTTTTGTATTTGGCAAATGTTTATTGTCCATTTACTCTGTGACAGATGTTATTTAGTGAGTAAAGACACAGAGAAAATAAAGAAAGAAGTCACTTTCATATCCACTTTTGTCTTTAAACCTTCCTCTAAGAACTTAAATCTAATGCACTCCCATTCAAGGTCCAGGCTTCTTAAATTCACACTTTCTTCTTGTCTTGTGGCTTAGTAAGATCTTCATGATTCTAATTAGCCACACATGCTGTTAGGTTTTTTAAAAATTCTATAAACGATGGATTCATTACTATCCCCACTTTAAAGTAAATGAGTTTATATTCTTCATTTCTTTGGAAAATAAAATGGAAAGATAATAGAAACGACAAGAGTCATTTCAGTAACACGTCATCTGGTGTTGATATCCCTGATGAGACAACTCTATGCTCAGCAAACTTTAAACAACATCTTTGATGAACAACTCCCTGCCGTCTAGGAATGCTCGTATGTCCCTGATTGTTAAAGTACCACAACAAACAACACTATGGTAGCTGCTGAGTATACCATGGAGAATAAAATACCTGTGGTCCTTACAATAAAAAAGAACCAGATTGAGTCTTTTTTAAAAAGATAATAATTCTAAATACTAAAGAGTATACTACAGAAAATGAGCATATGGCCATGACAAAGAAGAATAAACAACTAACATAAAGGGGTTTTCTTACAAAATTACAGTTAAGTCAAATCCTGAGGGTTGACAAGAATCCAACCATGCTTACTTACCAGGATGCTCCAGAAAACAGCATGCTTGAGGACCTACAAGAGAGCTAATGTGTCTAGGGCAGAGCAGACAAGAGGAGAATAGCCCGAAACAAGACTAACGTAAGTCATTCTTATTCCCACTTATAACTAGTAGTTTGTCCAACAGTAGGAGGTAGAATGCTCCACTTTTCACTCTTCTAAGTTTTATCATTCTAAGACACATCCTCACTATCAACCTATGGTAGCTTTGACATTAAAAACGTGCAAGCTTAGCTTGAGTAAAGAAAGCCCTTGTAGCAAAGACAGCAATAATTACAAATTACCTCCTATTCGAAGACAAAATGTCCAACTAACTACTTCCTGCTTCACTCTTTTATGTTAATATTCCAGTTTTCCTTGATTGTTCTATTTAGACCTTAGAATTTACAAACTCTCTCCTAACTAAACCTCCACCCCATCCTGGACTGGCCTCTTTAAAGAGTACCACCTTGCCCTTGGTACTCCAAATTCTTATTCTTGACTGGGATCCCCTTGCACTGACTCACTATTCCATGGCAAATCACCTCCAGTCAGTGACCCTCTGCTGCCCTCTTTTGGCCATGATCAATGTGAGTTACTGACAAGCCTCCTGTTCCACTCATCTAGCTGAAACTGAGGATGGAAAATTCCACCTTAGTGCATGCAGAACAGCTTAAGGAGCAAGAACAATTCTGCAAACAGAAAGAGTAATATCTGCACTATATTCAGGATTACCCATGCCTTTCAGTTTTTCAAAAATGTGTATGTATGTGTGTGTGTGTGTGTGTGTGTGTGTGTATTCACATGCATGTGTGTGTGTGTGTTTACTATGAATGGAAACATATCAGTTTTAGTACCAATTGCTGAAAATACATAAGCAGATAAAAAATTGGATGTCATTTAAGTAGTACAGCTCAGAAGGAAGTATCTACATAAATTTTCAATAATATATTTGAAAATGTATTTGATTGGGAAATTATATGATATGTTAAAGGATCATGTAATTAGGACTCAAAGGATAAAACAAAATCTTTACACTTTGAGTTATGATAGGAAAATTGATATGGGAAGTGTTAGATGGAGTTCAAATGTTGACCTGTAGAACTCAGTGTCACACTCTGCAGAAATGGTGCCATTTATGTAGCTCATAGAATCAATCCAAAGCCAGGGCCATGTATCTTAACATCTAGATTATACTTCTCTTTCAAAGGGTAGGATTGTTTTGGTAAAAAATAACACCCTCTACACCACAGCAAATCCACCCGTTAACAGACTGGATCTGATGCAACTTTACTTCATTAATCTTGAGACCCTCCTATCTTCAAACAGCATCAGAGGAAAGCATTTCTGATTTGCTATTGTTTACTTCACTGTCATTACACTTAGTATTGCTTTCCACTTTGCATTACTCACCATTGTTTCTGCTCTCGTCCTTTTCACTGTGCCAGCTGCTTGGTTATTAAATTCTTCTATATACTTAGTGTTTTAAGAAGATGAAGTCCTTCATGGATCTACCAAGTTTAACTGTCTGTAGACCTTCTTTGTTGCACGAATAAAGGAAACTCAGCGACAGATCTCTGGGAAAGTCAGAGATATTAGAGAGAGTAAACACCACAGTCAGATCTTACCCAGCTGTCTTCCATCTTCCTCAGCCTGGCTTCTGCTGGCTTATTCTGACCTTCTGTCTTTCTATGCCTGCCTTAAATACTCTCTTTGCTCAGTTAAGGCATGGCACCACCACTGCCTGCCTGGGAGCCTGGAACTCCTTCTATAGACGAAGATGACCTCAAACTCAGTTTGGATTAAGGGTATAGGTCACCTCTCCTGAGATATTCCCTGTGCTGGGATTAAAGGTGTGAGTTACTACTGTCTGATCCTCCTAGACTGACTGTGAGTAGATCCCTCTGATATCTCCAAAATGTTTTTATTTTATTTCAAAATATCCCCATTCTTCTTAAATTAGTGCTTTCTCCCTGAGACCTAAGAACTCAAGCTGGCAACAAGGGGCTGTCCTATTCCTTCTGAAGTTCCTCTGCACATCAGCCTTAAGGCGAGCTCTGTGCTTCTTTCCACTGTATTTCCAATTTATCTAATTCAGACTATCCTTATGCATTCCCAGATATAACCCCTACAAGATACTCTTTTTGCTGGACCCACAGTGACTGTAAAAACATACACTGACCACATCATCTCCTTGATGTAAGGAAGAAAAAGAGGTTTTAAACACTTTAAATCAAAAATTCAAGATAAAATTCTAGCAACCCAATGAAATTTTAATATATTCTTCCAACATGACTCTTTAGTAACTCCAAACACATCCCTCATTATCCTCAGGCTTCAAATGCATAGTGACACATTGCTATACCCATAGATCAGCACATTGCTCATCTCTCATTGGAGGAAGTTCTCCTTGCCACATCCATCGGGAGAGGAAGCTGGGCCCTTCCAGGGTGGGTGGCTTTTGAGTGCCATGAGTGTGTGGAGTCATGAAAGGTGGGATAAGACTGTGTTCATGTTCATAGGCTGGCACCTTGGAGCCCATTCCCTATAGAGGAACACTAGTCCAGCATTGACTTTGGGATGAGTGAATCAGACCTACCTGGAGTGGATGTGCTGCTCTGGGCTGGTGCATCCTGAGACTTCGTGCCCTTTGTGGGGAGGAGGTTGGTGGATAGGGAGGGGTGAAACTGAGGATGGCTGAGAGCGATTGGGGGGAAGAGGGGAGGAGGAACGGGGGGATACATTGATGGAGATGACATTTTTAATGAAAATAAAAAATTTATAATAAAAAGTTAATTAACTCAGAGACCCACATCTGGACAAGGTGCAGACAATGAGAGCCATAGAGCCCATATCCCTAAATGAGTTGTTTTTATTAACTCTCTCTCCGTCACGGTTCAGGGCAACTATGTGGAAGAGGAGGAAGAAAGATAGATTATAAGAGCTAAAGATGGTGGGCAACATCAAGGAAACAGTTTTCCAACACACCAGGGCTGATGCATATAAGGAAGTCATAGAGGCTGTGAAAGCACAGAGGAGCTGAACAATTCAAGGTACATAAAACTCCAGCACAGAAAAGAGAGTGGACACAGCTACATCCATAGCCAATGTATTATTTGCAATTGCTATCTACTAGGAGAGGGGAAATCAACTTTCATCGCTGGAGTGGCACTGAGTACTCCAACAACACTCCAGAGCAGGCCCCCTGCCCAGATACAGAGGAGCAACACAAAACAGGCTCTGTGTTCCTTTTGAAAGGCAGGGAAGTGTTTTGGTTTAATTTCTGTTTGTTTGAGGGAGAATAATACAAAGTTGGGTAGAGGGGACAGAGAATAGTTGAGTAAGAAGTAAGATTATTATTTTAAAAATCTTATGGATTTTTAAATTGAAAGTCACAAGGTAATTAAAAAAAAAAGCAAGGCTTTGAACAGTTGTGATTCCACATATAGGTAAGAATACAGGAAGTACTTAATACTACAAAGGTCTTGGTTATGTAATTGATACAGTACCAACAATAAAAAAAAAAGAATGTTTCCAAAATCTAAAACATGTCCTTGAGTTCTAGTTGTTGTAAGAAAGACAAAACGTCACATCCACATTCCATTGCAGTAGTGAATTCTATCATCGTAAATGAGACCACTGGAGAAGAGGGAGGAGAGAGTCATTATTGAAGACAGAATTGTAGTTTCACCAGCCTCTTTAAATTATGACAACACTTATACACGATTGGCCCAGAATTTAGGCTGCAATGAAGCATTTCTAATGGCTCAATTCCAAGGCTAATAGAGCCAAGCAACTCCTTGAGGATCTGTGTCCTCCCATTTATAAATCCCTAGATGCTGGTAAGTAACCAATGCTTAACAATATGCCAAGGACTTGATAGAATCTATCAGTGGATCTCACCCTGTGGGTTTCCACCCACATAGGACTCATATATCAGATACCCTAAATATCAGCTATTTACATTATGATTATTAAAAGTATAAAAATTACAGTTAAAAGGTAGTAATAAAATGATTTTATTGATAGGAGGCCACCACAATATGAGAAACTGTATTAAAGGATCACAGCATCAGAAAGGTTGACAACAATTATAGAGGGACAGACTCCTATAATCCCAAATTCCTATAACAATTCTGATTCAAAATATTCTTTGTGAATTATAAAAAAACATTCCATAAATTGAAGAATTTAAAAATAATATTGGAAGGAAGCAAATGTGCCAGCAGTGTGGAGAGGGGTGGAGTATGTGCATGATCCAGTGAGAAGGGAAAATTCAGAGGCCAAGACAGCATCAAGATATGCCAGGAAACCTAGAACATATCTTTCTATGTGCATAATTTTAAATGCATATAATTTGTGGTTAAGACAAAATTAAATCATTTTAAGATAATACTCTTCAAAAAAGCCACTTCCTGATGCTCACAATCTGAGTATCAGAATTGAAGAGTTAGATGGAGACTATCTTATAGCTTGAGCTTTTTTTTAATTTGAGAAGATGTTTAATTCTTGGATTTCATTAGAAGAAAAAAATCTAGAAATCTGAAAAACTGAATGACTTATAATAATTTTGCAAATAAGTTGCATTTATAATAATTTACAATAACTTGGCTATTTGGCCACAATAAAATATTTTTATAGACTCTCACAAATTCACACATTTAACATATACTGAATACCTACAATATGTTGAGTATAAGTGTAGGTACAAGGGACTACAAATCTAATGAACAAAATGCACGGATTTCTCTTAAAATTTTATGTTTTTATAGTAGACAAGCAGCACCAATATGCTTGTAAATTAGTAAATCAAGTAGTATCCTGAAGAGTCCTCTAGTTATGAGCCAAAGGCAGTGTGGGACCCAATGGGTAGGAAGGTTGAGGAGGAGAGCCAGGTAAAGACCATGTCACTGTACTTTAGGACAATTGCTCAAATGTCTGGCTATGTATGTGTGTTCCAGACAGAGGAGGCACCTGGGGAAAATAAGGCGTACTAAAATGACTTTTCATAGCTATGATATCACATTCATCTTCTGAGTATTATTAATGTGTCTCCTCCCTTAGTAATCTCCAAAGAAGTCAAAGAAGTATCTGCTTTGCTCCATTTTCCTTCCACCTTTCTATCTAGGGATGCTCAGATAGGTGGTGAATGACTAAATAAAGAAAAGAGATTAGGTTGCATGCATGTTGTCCCCAGTTTACTAGGAAAACTATTCACCTGAGTTGAAAACGTGGTATTTCCTGTTCCAGTCTATACTAGGTTTGCTCTTCAATTCACTTGGCTGAGACTCTGGTCCTTGTGTCTTACACATTTTTTCCGTCATGCCAGTCTGCAACAGAATGTTTTCTTGCATTAGGATACCTATTTCTAAGTTTCATGAAGCCTTCATCCTGGTTTTATTCTCAATAGGCTTAACTTTAAATACAAGCGTATCTACAAACTTCCCAGAACCTTCTAATAAATGGCATACTACAGATTACTCTTTTCACAGGAAGTCTGCCCGGCTTCTCCTAATACAATTTAGCAGGTTCTGCTGTCTAATTCTCCCTCTTTGGCTGACTGTCTGAGCTCTGCAGAACATCAGTATTCTCCTCTGCTGTATGATAGACAGGTGGTTATCCCACTTCTTTTTGGCAGGAAGAGGAACTTCAAGTTTGGCTCTGAATTGAAAATAGATACATTGAGAAGAAACAAGGTCACCACTATTCTTCCTGCGCAAACAGCTATTAAGCATTTTCTGTGCATGATTTAGCTCAGGAGTTTGAATACTTAACTCTTTAGGACCCAGTACTGTGGGGATATGTTTCAAATATAATAAAAACAGTCAGAGATATCAGAGGGATCTACCCACAGTTAGTCTAGGAGGATCACACAGTGGTAACTCACACCTTTAATCCCAGCACAAGGAATATCCTGGATTGGTGACCTACACACTTAATCCAATCAAATCAGAGTTTGAGGTCATTTTAGTTTACAGAAGGAGTTCCAGGCTCCCAGGCAGGCAGTGGTTGTGCCACACCTTAACTGAGCAAAGAAAGTATTTAAGGCAGGTATAGAAAGACAGAACAGGCAGAAGCAGTCATGGCTCACGCTGTTAGTCCCCAGCACTTGGGAAGCAGAGACAAGAGAATCTCTGTGAGTTCAAAACCAGCCTGGTCTTCAAAACAAGTTCCAGGAAAGCCAGGACTGTTACACAGAAAACTCAGTCTGGAAAGAACAAATAAACAAAAAACAATAACAACAACAAAAAAACCCCCAAAAGACTGGAGGAGGTGGATCTGTCCTATGATATCTCAGACTGTTTTTATTAAATTTGAAACATATACCCACACAGTACCACATGTAATATAAAGCTGCAATTTGTTGACAAATCTTTTTGAATTCCACACCAACTGATCAACTATGATTTCAATTTCGTGCATAGTTCATATTTGTGTAAAGTATGTTCTAAGATAACCTATTGTTTCATATCCTAAATCAAATACAAACAAAGAAAAAATACAGAAGAAAATAATTCAAGACAGTAAATCAAGAGGAATGCTTTTTATTTGTTCATTTTGTTTTGGATTTTTAGTTTTTGGGTTTTTTTGAGACAGGGTTTCTCTATGTAGCCTTGGCTGTCTCGGAACTTGCTCTATAGACCAGGCTAGCCTCAACTTACAAATATCTGTCTTCCTCTGCCTCTTGAGTATTGGGATTAAACCTTGAAGCACCATCATTTTTTAAGGAATTCGAATTTTATATAATACGATCATTGACTTAAAACATTTAAAGCTACAAAATTATAATAAAAACAGTTTGGAGAATACCTTATGTTTTCTGAACTACTTAATGTAGTAGAATCAAAATACTCCTGTTCATAACAGTCACAAACTAATGCACAACTATTTTATCACCATCGGTTCATCTTTATGTTGCATTCAGACACCATGAACTAAATATAGAATAATCTGAAATAAAGATAAGAGGAGAATCTGACCTCACGTGATAGCTTTAAACTAAGAAATATCATAAATCCTCAATGTGGCTTCATAGATATTCAGTGAAGAGCTAAAACTATATGTATGAGTATATAGGTATATATGCACACTTTTGGTCAAATGAAATGTGTTTCACAACTAAGAGATCATTCTATATTGCAATATCTATATTTATCACCTAAGCATATTAAGATTAGTTTGAACACAGGCACCTATCACCTTATATACTTATCTCAGTCTAATCATTAAATCTTATGATTATATAAAACTTATCTCTCCGAGTCCTTATTTATTTAGCCATCTATTGCCTAGATGTGATCATGTAATCATTAATTCTGTATAACACTTAACTAGACTATGATGCCATAGTAGTGTGTATGTGTGTGTGTGTTTGTGTTCTGAAGAAACTCATTACCTTCATTAAAATGTGAAATTCTTTTACCTGAAAGTTGTTTGATATTAACACAGCTATTCAGTTTTCTTGAGAGTATTATTATCTTCTTTCTAACTTTTGTTTGTAAACTTTTGTGTCATTATATTTAAAATACATAATATTTGTACAATATATTCTTGAGTCTTGGTTTTTATCCAATCTGTCAATTTCTGCCTTTAATTCAACATTTAAAATTTTCTTCTACTTAGCCTCAGATTTCCATATGCTATGATTTTTCTTCTATCTCAAGCATTTGTTTTTATATTTTTGAAATACAAAGATCCTTACTTTACAATTGATTTTCAAATACATATATACTATTTTGCAATTGTCTTCTTCCAGAACATGCATTATTCTGCTCTTTTCTCAAATGCAGCACTTCCTACAAGAACCCTGCTGCTATCTTTCTGTATGTCAATCAGCTCCATCCATAATGTAATGTTTCCTCTCTTGGATTCTCTTTCCTCTGACAGATCACTATTGCTGATTTTGAGATACTTGTTTATAATATGCATTGGTTTGTGTGTTTGAACTTCATTGAATTTTACACAATGTAGGTTTAGACAATTTGGGAAATGTTCAGTAGTTATTTCTTCACAAGTATGACTGTTTTTCTCCTTCTACGAACTCTAAATGCACACAGTAGATCATGTAAAATAATTCTATAGCTCACCAAAGCTCTACTTAGACAGTATTATTATTGTTTATCATTGTCATTTTCCATTTCTACATTATTAGCGTTTTTATATACAGTGTCTAAAACATCACTTCTCTTATCCAGTGTACATTGGTGATCACAGGGAGGTCACTGAAGACTTCCTGAATTCTCTAGGCAAGTGTCTTCTCTCTGGTTCTCTTTCTTATGAACCTTGGAGTTACTATTCAACTGGAACATTTCAAATAAAGAAGGAGCTTTGTGAGGACAATGGGACTCCGCTCATCCTGATACAGCAATTCTATCATTAAGCTAGGGATGTGATAAGGCACAGTCCACCAATCTAACATCTCTTCTAATGGCTTCATGTGCAATATTATGAAACCTGTTCATTATGCATTGTTTCTGGACTGTGTTATTGGCTTTTTTTTTCCTTCATGTTTCATTGTTTTAGACAGAAAAGTCTCTCTTTATTTATCTTGCCCAGAAGTCAAATATTGTGAAAAATCAAACAGGATATTGAAAAAAAAAGCACTTCAAAATAACCTAATGACCTCTACCTATTACTGTTATCATCTCTGAGATTTGAGTTAGAGTGTACTTTTGTACAAATCTCACTTTGCTAACTAAGTTTTTGTAACAATAAGGAAATTGTGTGGGGATTAAAATATTTACAGCCACCAATAATTGAGTATAAGTGCTTGGAATTAATTGACCTTGAAATTAATTGACTTAATTTTAGTTAAACATTATAAAGTATAGTAATATTTGCATTTTATAGAAGGGGAATCTGAGGATCAGAGAGATTAAATAAATTGTTCAAGGTTAAGTAACTCCTAAGTGGTAGACAGAAATGGAGCCAAGGTCTGTCTAACCCTAAGGCCACATCTCTTAACCTTCCTATATCCCTGCCAAACCATTCTTCCACAGCTGTAAAAAAAAAAATAATAAATAATAAATAAATAAAAACATTTTTGCCTCATAGAACTAAAATGCTTTGAAAGGAATGGAATAAAACTGTGCGTTAGTGTTCTTTTGGGATTTCCAACTTTTCCTGTCAGAAAACCATGTCTGCAAATGTGTATGACGGCATTGTCTTTAATCTAGTGTTCTTGACTTTGAGGTCCTACCAAGGGGGAAATACAAGTTTAATAAGGGTGCTTATTCCCCGCTCCTTGAGCCAAGCAGATTCAATTACGAGACTGTTAGCATGTCTATGGGTAGGAAAGTGCCAGCTTTGGTATTGGAAACAGGAATGGGTTCCTGGAGCCATCAATTCACTGCAACTGAAGAAGATTAAGACTAAAAGACCACTATCACATGTGAGGTCAGTGCCTTAAGTAACTCATCAGATATTTCTCCATTTGATGTGAGGTCGGTGCCTTAAGTAACTCATCAGATATTTCTCCATTTGATGTTGTAACTATAATCAAAATATCCCATCTCTTCCGTGGGGATAGCATAACAAAATTCTATAAAATGTCATGATTTCAGGCAGATTCTATTATATGCAAATAAATTTCTAAAGGTTGTCTGTGTAGAGCCATGAAAGAATAACAAGATTATGCTAATTAACAAAAATTAGAGATTAAACAGTGTCTAGGAATTATACTGTCTTGTTGATGTGTAAGAAGCAATTAACTCACCCAGGATCTAAACCATTTTTAAAGAGTAAAGCTATGTTCAAAACCTTAAGCACCACTGTGTTTTCTCTGCTCCCCCAAACAGGTAATTATGATTAGTTTCCTTTTATGCTTATGAAAAAATAGAGCTATTTAAACAGATACAGACATTTTCTTCTTAAATATTAGTGAGATATTTTCATTATTTTAAAAACATTTTAAAGATATTATGTCATCATATTCATTCTGCTAATTTAGTTTATTTCAATTATTTTCCATGATATTATTTTTTAAATGAACAGGCATAGTATAATAGCCCAAAAAAAGCCAAATACCTGTGTGTGTGTTTGTTTAAATGTAATTGGTCCCATAATCTCATAGGAAGTAGCACTATTATTAGGATGTGTGACTTTGTTGGAGTGCCTGTGGCCTGGTTGGAGGAAGTGTGCCACTATTGGAGTATGCTTTGATAATTCCTATACTCAAGATACTGTTCAAAGTCTCAATCAACTTCCTGTTGTCTGTACAATATAGGATTCTTAGCTACTACTCCAGTGCCACATCTGCCTGCACTCTGCCACATTCCCTGCCAAGATGATAATAAACTGAACCTTTGAAACTGCAAGCAAGCTATCCCCAATTAAGTGTCTTCTTTATAAGAGTTGCCATGGCCATGGTGTATCTTCACAGTAATAAAAATCTTAAGACACTGTGCTTAGGTCAAAATTGAGAGTCTTCTGGTAAAAATGAGAGACGTTAGAATGTGTATGACTTAGTGGCTGTCACTTAAATTTATACTTGTTAAGAAAGCTCAGAAAAGGTCCAGGGTCATCGACAAAGCTGTTACTGTCTGGATTTTCAGGTTAAAATGCAATCACTTCTCATAAAACTACAATGGGATCACTAATAGGTTATAGCATTTTGAGTTTCTTTAATTTGCTTGCTTTTCATCCCTTTTTAAATGTGTGTAGTTTCTTGTAAATTATTTTCTGTAAGCATTTGTTTAAAAAATTTAATAATATTTGACTGTCTTCGCTTTTCTTTTATGATATGGATTTCTTGAAATTTATTATTAAATATAATTATCATGAGATATGATTGCTTGTGAATTTCTTTCTTTATGCAAAACATTTGGACTAATTTAATCACTGATATTGACCCAGAAGAACTAACTTGTTTGCTCATAGAACTTGTTATTAATTGCAATTAATTTCAAATTTATTATTCTCTCTCTGAAAATCCAAAAACATTTGGTAGAAAAAAATTAAAAAATGAGAGAAGTTGAGTTATTTCTACCTTCCTCAAGAATAATTATAATAATACAGATATGAAAGAATTTTAGTGAATATATTTTTAAAAACTTCAGTCAAAAAGAGACTACAGAAATTTCAGTATGATATTATTTGAAACCTGTAATGGATTAAGACATAAAATTTAGATATATTTTTAATTTCCATGCTTATTCTAGTTGTTCTCTATTTAACGACTTATAATTATTGGCAAGAGGACATCAAGAAGAATATCCATATATGTTTAGGGAGTAAGAATGCTACTCTTCTAAGAATGCTGTCGTCTCACCCATTTGGGTGTTGAACTTTAAATCTGAACTTGGTGATTTAAAAATGCTATGGAAAACATAATTTTCTAACTCCTGGTTTCCTAAAGTATAGAAAAATGTTCATAATTATACTTTCTTCATCCAGCTGTTGTAAGGATTATCATCACTTAGTACAAACAAGATAGAAATCTAATATTGCTTGTATGTCAACTAAATCAGATATTAATTATGAACCCTCGGTTCATAATTCCTAGTTCTCATACACATAAGACATGATGCTTCCATTTTGAAGATTAAAAACTGAAGCTCCAAGTGGATAACTTATCCAAGAGTACATGTCTAATAATTTGAATAACTAAGATTCATATCTAAGTCTTTTAAACTTGGAAGTATTCTCTCTACTACACTATAGCATCTTTTAAACATGACTAACTTATATTTATAAGTTATTATTAACCTGGTTTCACAGATGTCACTAACAATTCTCAGGTTGCTTGTGGAGATTTTTAAATATAGAACATACAAAGCAAGTTAAACAGTACTTGACACACATAAAGCACTTACCAATGTTTTCATCTTTTACGTCTGTGGAGTATGAAAATCTATCTCAATTCCTATATTAATCATTCCCTGCTAAGTGTTCTTTTTAAAATATATCAAAGTTGATCTTTTTACTGACAGGATATACAAGTTGGAATTCTCAATTTTATTTATGTCATGAAACATATCAGAAATAAAGGAAAATTCAAAGTTTATCTTAGCATTTGTTTAATTCTGTCCCATATGTTTATATTGCAGATTTATTTATATTGAATTCTAGGAAGTCTTTGATTTTGTTCTTAAATTCTTCCTAGACTCAGAGGTAGTTCAATTGAGAGATATTCAGTTTGCATAAATTTATAGGCTTTCTGTGATTTTCGTTGTTTTTGAACTCTAACTTTTGACCATGGTGGTCTGATATAATACAAGGAGTTATTCTCATGTTTTGTATCTATTGATATTTGCTTTATGACTGAGTATGTGGTCAATTTTAAAGAAAGTTCCATGGGTTGCTGAGAAATAAGCATATTCCTTTGTGTTGAAAATTCTGTGTATATCTATTAAATTCATTTGAGTCATAACATTTGTTAGATCCCTTATTTCTCTGTTGAGTTTCTGTCTGGTAGAGCTATCCATTGGTGAGATTGGGGTATTGAAGTCTCCCATTATTAATGTGCAGGGTTTGAAATGAGATTTAAGCTTTAATAGTGTTTCTTTTCCTATGTGAGTACCCTTGTATTGAGGGCATAAATGTTCAGGAATAAGATTCTTGGTGGATTTTTTTCTGAGATGAGTAAGTAATGTCCTTCCTCATCTCTTTGATTTTAGTTTGAAGTTTACTTTTTTTCAATATGAGGATGGCTATACCAGCTTCTTTCTTAGGACCATTTAATTAGAAAAATTTTTCCCAGCTCTTTACTCTGAGCCTATGTCTGTCTTTGAATTAGAGGAGTGTCTCTTTTATGCTGCAGATGGATGGATTCTGTTTTTGTATCTATCGTATTAGGGTGTGTCTTTTTATAGGTTAATTGAGTCCATTGATATTAAGAGATATTAATGCAATCTCCATCAAAATACCAACATAAATTTTTACTAACCTTGAAAGAACAATACTTACCTTATACTCATAAAGTAAATATCAATAGACACAAAAAATATGGGAATAACTCCTTGTTTCATATTAGACCACCATGGTCTAAAGCTAGAATTCAACAGCAACAAAAATCACAGAAAGCCTAATTGAACCACCTCTGGATCAAGGAAAAAATTAAGAAAGACATCAAAAGCTTCCTAGAATTTAATGAAAGAGAATCCACAATATACTCAAACTTATGGGACACAATGAAAGTAGTGTTAAGAGGAAAATTCACAACACTAGATGCCTTTATGAAAGAACTAGAGAAATCTCACACAGGGGACTTAACAGCACAGATAAAGGCTTAAAACAATTAAAGGCAAACTCATCTAGAAGGAGTAGGTGGCAGGAAATAATCAAACTTAGGGCTGAAATCAATACAATAGAAACAAAGAGAACAATACAAGAAAATGATGAATCAAAGAGTTGGTTCTTTGAGAAAGTCAACAAGATAGATAAACCCTTATACAAACTAATCAAAAAGCAGAGAGAGGGTATTCCAATTAACAGAATCAGAATGAAAAGAAGTACATAACAACAGACACTCAGGAAATTGAAAGAATTATCAGGTCATGCTATGAAAATCTACTGTCCAATAAAATGGAAAACCTAAAAGAAATGGAAAGCTTTCTGGACAGATACCACTTTCCAAAATTAAATGAAGATCAGATTAAAAACCAAAACACACCTATAACACCAAAGGAAATTGAAGCTGTTAAAAATCTCCCAAGTAAAATAACAGAGCCCAGAACCAGTGGGTTACAGTGCAGTGTGGGAATATTTTCAAATAAAATAGAAACAGTGGAGATATCAGAGGGATCTACCCACAGCCAGTCTAGGAGGATCACACAGTGGTAACTCACACCTTTAATCCCAGGACAGGGAATATCTAGAGAGTGTTGGCCTACACCCTTAATTCATCCTGAGTTTGAAGTCATCTTAGTTTACAGAAGGAGTTCCAGGCTCCCAGGCAGATAGTGGTGGTGCCATGCCTTAACTGATGTAAAAAAGTATTTAAGGCAGGTATAAAAAAGAAAGAGCAGGTAGAAGAAGCCATGGCTCACACTGTCAGACCCAACACTTGGGAATCAGAGTCAAGAGAATCTCTGTGAGTTCAAAGCCAGCCTGGCCTTCCAAGCAAGTTCAAGGACAGCCAGGACTGTTACACAGAAAACTCTGTCTGGGAAATGAAAAGACAGGAGGAGGTGGATCTGTCCTCTGATATCTCAGACTGTTTTTTATTATATTTGAAAATATCCCCACAGTTCAGAATTCTACCAGATATTCAAAGAAGAACTAATACCATTACTCTTCAAACTGTTTCATACAGTAGAAGCTGAAGGAACATTGCAGAACTCTTTTTATGAGGCCACAATCACCCTGATTCCAAAGCCACTCGAAAATGCAGCAAAGAAAGAGAATTACAGACCAATCTAACTCATGAACATTGATGAAAAAATTCTCAATAAAATTCTGGGAAACCAAATCCAATAACATATCAAAAACCATCCAACATGATCAAATAGGCTTCATCCCAGATATGCAAGAATGGTTCCACATACAAAAACTGTGAATGTCACCCATCATATAAACAAACAGAAAGAAAAAAAAAACTACATGATCATTTCTTTAGATGCTGAAGAAAGCCTTTGACAAAGTTCAACACTCCTTCATGATAAAAGTCCTGAGAAGATCAGGAATTCAGGGAAAATACCTAACCTAATAAAGGCATTATACACCAAACCAACAACAAACATCAAACTAAATGAAACGAAAATCAAAACAATCTCACTAAAATTAGGAACACAAGGCTGTCCTCTCTACCCTTATCTATTCAATATAGTTCTCAATGTTTTACTTACAGCATTAAGAGAACAAAAGGAGATTAAGGGGATTCAAAATATCTCTATTTGCAGAAAATATGTTAGTACACATAAGTGACCCACAAAATCTTTCAGGGAGCTCCTACAGCTGAAAACACCTTCAGCAATGTAGGATACAAGATTAACATAAAAAAACCAATAGCCCTCCTATACACTAAGGATGAAGGGGTTGGAAAAAGTACACAAAACACACCCCTTTATAATAGCTGCAAATAAAATCAAATATCTTGGGGTAGCTCTGACCAAAGAAATGACAGACCTGTATGACAAGAACTTTAAGACATTGAAGAAAGAAATTGCAGAAAATAAAAAGATCTCCCATGCTCCTGAATAGGTAGAATTAACAGAGTAAAATGGCAATCTTACCAAAAACATTCTACAGATATAATGCAATCCCCATCAAAATCCCAAAACAAATTTTTACAGACCCTTGAAATAACAATATTCAACTTCATATAGAATAACAGGAATCTCAGGATTGCCAAAAGAATCCTTCTCAATAAAAGAACTTCAGAGGGAATCACCTGAAGATGAACTATATAGCTATAGTAATTAAAACAGCCTGGTTCAGACTTGAGGATCAATAGAATTGAATCAAAGACCCCAACATTAACCTACATACCTATGAATATTTGATTTTTGACACAGAGGCCAAAAATATTCAATGGAAAAAAATATAGTATCTTCAACAAATAATTCTGGCATAACTAGATGGTAGTATGTAGAAGAATGCAAATAGATCTAAACCTATCACCCTGTACAAAACTCAAATCCAAGTGTATCAAAGACCTCAACATAAACAGAGATACACTGAACTTGATAGAAAAGAAAATGGGAAATACCCTCCAAAACATTGGCACAGGTGACCACTTCCTACATATAACACCAGTAGCACAGACACTAAGAATAACAATCAATAAGTGGGATCTCCTGAAACCGAGAAGCTTCTGTAAAGCAAAGGGTACAGTCAATAAGAGAAAACTACAGCTTACAGAATGGGAAAAACTTCACCAACCCTACATCTGACAGAGGACTGATCTCTAAAATATACAGAGATCTCAAGAAACTAGAGCCCCAAAATCTAAATAACCCAATCAAAAAATGGGGTTCAGAACTAAAAAGGGAATTCTCAATACAAAAATTACAAATGGCTGAAAGGCACTTTAAACATTGCTCAACATCTTTAGCCATAAGAAAAATACAAATCAAAACAACTTTGAACCACCTTACACCTGACAGAATGGTTAAGATCAAAACCACAGATGACAAACTATGCTGGAGCAAGGGGAACACTCGTCCATTGTTGGTGGGAGTGTAAACTTGCACAGCCACTCTGGAATGCAGTATAGCGGTTCCTCAGAAATCTTGGATTCAAGCTCCCCAAGGATCCAGCAATAATACTACTGGGCATATACACAAAGGATGCACATTCATATCATAAAGGCATTAGCTCAACTATGTTCAGAGCAGCATTATTGATAATAGCAAACAACCTAGATACACCTTAACTAAAGACTGGAATAATTAATTGTGTGGGGATATTTCAATATGTAATAAAAAACATTCTGAGATATCAGAAGACAGACCCACCTTTTCCAATCTATGTTTTGTTTTATTGAGATAGAGTTTTCTGTGTAACAGTCCTGATTGTCCTTTGAAGACCAGGCTGGCTTTGAACTCACAGAGATGCTCTTGTCCCTGATTCCCAAAAGCTGGGACTAGCAGTGTGAGCCATGACTTCTGCCTGCTCTGTCTTTCTATGCCTGCCATAAATACTTCCATCAGTTAAGGCGTGGCACCACTACTGCCTGCCTTGGAGCCTGGAACTCCTTCTGTAAACTAAGATGACTTCAAACTCAGGATGAATTAAGGGTGTAGGTCAACACTCTCTAGATATTCCCTGTCCTGGGATTAAAGGTGTGAGTTACCACTGTGTGATCCTCCTAGACTGACTGTGGGTAGATCCCTCTGATATCTCTGACAGTTTTTATTATATTTGAAAATATTCCCACACAATAGTGATATATTTACTAAATGTAGCACTCCTCAGCAGTAATAATAATAATAATAATAATAATAATAACAATAACAACAACAACAACAACCTAAAATTTGCAGGCAAATGGACAGATTTGGAGAGTATCATCCTGAGTGAGGTAATGCAGACCAGAAAGATATAAATGATATGTACTCACTAATAAGTGGATTTTAGACAAAAAGCAAAGAATATCTAGGCTGTAAATCATAACTCCTGAACAGCTTGAGAACAGAAGGGACTTAAGAGAGACATCCAGAGAACACCACAGGAGGAGAAAATAGAGATCTCCTGTTGTAAGAGGTCTCTGGCCTGGTCTTTCCAGTCTAACCTCCTAGCCCAGACTTTCTGGTCTAGCTTGATGGCCCAGACTTTCAGACCCACAGTGCCATAGTTCCACAGAAACACTCAGATGCTTGCATTAATTTTATGCTGATTGTCCTGGGGCCCACTCATATAACTTGCTAGCTCTTGCTGTTAAACTAACCTATGACTCATCTTGTTTAGCCATGAGGCTTGGTACCTTTTCTCAGCAGCATTTCAACTTCTTTCTTGTGCACCTGCTGACATCTCATCATGGTTTCTCCGTGGCTTTTCTGTGGCATTTCTGCTCTGTTCTTCCTATTCCCATACTTTTCTTAGTCTGGTAGTCCCTCCCATACTTCCTGTCTTCCTTTAGCCAATCAGTGTTTTTATTAAACCAGTAAGCAGGACAATTATTTACAATGTAACAACATAATTACACTACAATTTCCTGCATAAATTAGGATCATAACGGGTAGTGACCAAGAAGAGGTGAGAACAAATCATGAGAGAAGCTGGTTGAGTGAGAGAAGTAACAAAAAAAAAAAAAAAGAAAATGTATATCTTGATAGAGGGAACCACTGTGGGGTTGGGAAGAAATATGGTGCTAAAGAAACCTCCAAGAAACCACAAGATGTCCCTGGATAGGACTCCAAGCAATAGTAGAGAGGATGCCTTAACAGGACTTCCCCTATAATCAAATGAATGACTACTATAATTGTTATTATAGAACCTTCATTCATAATGAACAGAGGCAGAAGCTGAGATCCATAGCTAAGCTCCTAGTCCAGCTGAAGTGAGAGAGAGGAGAGTATATATGAACAAAGAGTCAGGATCATGAAGAGGAAACCTATAGAAAAGGCTGACTGGGGCTAGTGGGAGCTCACTGAATCAGAAACAATGGCTGTGGATTCTTCAGGGAAAGGAACTAAACCCTCCAAAGGTAGATGACTGTCAAATGGCATGGACAGTTTGTGGAGCCTCTTGGAGTAGGACCAGACTATGTTCCTTTCATGAACTGGTATCTTGGAGTCTATTTCCTACAGAGGAACACCTAACTCAGCCTTAATACTAAAATGAGAGAATTGGACCTACCTCAAATGGATATGCCAGACTTAGCTGACCCACATTAGGACTCCTTTCCCTTTTTGGGGATTGGATGGAGAGATGGGAGTGGAGGAAGTCTGAGGGAAGACTGGGAGTAACTGGGGGTAGGAAGGGAGGACAAGCAGTGGTATACATGGGAAAAAACTTTGAAATAAATAAAAATTAGAAAACATAATTTATCTTAGTACTTCATTTATTTTACCAAATATTCATGTAGCTCTTATTACCATGTTACATCAAACAATTAAAGTCTAAGGGATATGAGACTCGGGCATTTTATCACTCTGGAAAATACATGGAAGAAGTTCTTCTCTTTGCACTGAACAATGGTAAATAAAGAGAGTCATGAGTGTTCAGGGTTCTGAGAATAAGTGAGAGGTGTATGCTTACCCTAATCAGGCCATTTATACCGAACCTCTAAGTCTCAGGAATCAGGAAACATTATGAAAGGGGGAGTAGAAAGAATCTGTATAGTCAGGGTTCTATAGAGTGACATACCTTACAGAATGAATCGATCTCTATACATACATACGTACGTACATACATACAGACAGACAGACAGACAGACAGACATAGGAATTTATTTAAATGACTTATAGGCTGCATTCTAACATACATAAATAGATAAATGGATAAATAGATATATATGGCTGGATAAATAAATAGATATAGAATATAGATATAGATAGATAGATAGATAGATAGATAGATAGATAGATAGATAGATAGATGATAGATAGATAGATAGATAGATAGATAGATAGATAGATAGATAGATAGATAGATAGATAGAAGGAAAGATAGGAATTTATTGGAATGACTTACAGGCTTCAGTCCAACAATGACTAGCTGTGAATACCAAGTCAAACAATCCCATAACTGCTTAGTCCCATGAGACTGGGTACCTCAAGTATTTTTATGTATATGATAGAATCCCAAAGAAATAGATTTCAATGCCAGTGAAGAAATGGATATGCTGACAAGGTGAGGGAAAACAATTGAAGGCAAAGAATGAATAAAAGACCCTTCCTTCTTGCAGCAGAAGGTGTAGCCCAGATTAAAGGTGTGTCTTCTCTCCTCAAAAATCTGGATTAAAGAAATATGTCTTTCTGCCTCAGATCCAGATCATAGGTGTGCCCTCCATTTATAAACTGTAGTTCATTCCAGATGTAGTCAAGTTGACAACTAAGAATAGCCATCGCAGAGTTAGATCTGGAAAGGTCTATGGAAAGAAACCTTCATGACATGGCATAATCATTGCAAACATGATCTCAGCAAAGGCCTGTTATGTTTTAGACCTTTTTGCCGATGACTCAACAAGTTGAACAGTACTGGCATCTGGAGGTTTTATTTTTATGACATAAGATTCCAGTTTTGGCATTTTCTCCCCATATATGCTTGTAGTATTTAAATTCAGTTCATACATGTATATTTTAGTACAGTAGTTCCCATATAGCTTTTCAAAAGGCCTTTATTATTGTCTCTTCCTACATTCCTTCCTTAATCCTAAGCCACTCATTGTCCTCCCAGCTTAATACTTATATTCTAATTTTCTCTATTTCTCTATAACACTATACCCTATTTATCCTCCTTTGAAAGATATCCACCTCCCCCTGCTTAATTTCTAACTACCTTACCTTTTTGGTTCTCTGGATTGAAACCCATATATTTAAGTAAAGCTTGAAAGTTAGCATCCACTTATAAAAGGAAACATGTAATATTTGTCCTTTGGGGTCTGGATTATCTCACTCAGGGTTATTATTTATAACTCTACCCATTTACCTCCAATTTTCATAATTTCATTTTTTAGTAGCTTACAATATTCTATTATTTGTAGATACCACATTTTTGTTACCCATTGATCAGTTGGTGGCCACCTAGGCTGTTTCCAATTTTAGCCTATTATGAATAAAACATCATAAACACATGTGAGAATCACCTTCATAGTAAGATGTAGAATCTCTTAGGTATATGTTCAAGAGAAGTATTGCTATCATAGATTGATTTTTTAGCAGTTGTTTATTGGTTGTCAGCACAGGTTATGTAGTAGCCTAGATCTGAAAATAATCAATTACAGATTGGTGAAGATCTCATGGATCTCTATTCCCTTCTGTTGAATTACCAGTTACTGGTAGATTCAGAGGGAAGGACAGTGATTGCCTAGTTGTACAGCCACAGGTGATCCCACCAGGTTCAAATATTTTATTCGAAATGTCCAGTCACACGCATAACCCTTATTAGAACCAATATGTCACAGTTATGAAGAGACAGCTAATCAATTAAAAGCACTAGCTCATCTGGTTGCTGCTAGGCTTATTTAACCTAGATTTGTCATTCTTAAAACTGCTGAAAACTGCTGGGAATTTGGCAATGACTGGAGAAATGTTTGGTGGACACAACTCAGGAGATAAAGCTTCTTTTGTGCATCTAGTGTTCACAGAAAAAAATAAAATCAATGATTAGCATCCACTGGTGCACAGAAAAGTGTCTAGAGCAAAGAACACATGTCCCAGATATTACTAGCAATACAGTTGAGGCATTGGATCTAATCGGGAGTTCTTAATTCTGGTTGAATGTCTGAGTTACATGGAAAACATTTTTAAATGTTAATGTCCTAAAAATTGAAACTAAGTAGCCTTGAATGGGCTTTGGCCTGTGCATGCACATAAACACACACACACACACACACACACACACACACACACACACACACACACACACACACACTTCCCTAGTTAATTCTAATGTACTGTGCATTGAGGGTTGTGGACCATTGCTTTAAATGAAGCTGACTTGTATACAAGGTGGCCAAATGGCTAAGGCAATGGACTGTTAAATAAAGCCAACTAGTTTAATTTAGAAATTGAAAAGATGACTGCAATTAGAGGAAATTCTCACTGCACTTTTACCTTTTAAAAAAATTAAAAAGGCTCCAATGCTCAATCTCTGAATGTACCAGGAAAGACACAAAGTTTTTCTAGAGATTTCATTATATTTCACTTTTTAACATACTGTTCCAAAACAATATTCTGCCTAAGTAAGCCAGACTAAAAAAAAATCAGAAAACAGAACTCCCCCCCCATACAAAATATCTCACAGCTGACAATCCCAGATAGAAGTCCTTTACACATAATCCAGTGAAGATTCACAGGTTAAGATTGGGGGGCTCTGGCATTGTTGTTTGTTTGTTTGTTTTAATCTTACATAGATCTGTGCTGTTTCTGAATTTTCTGCAAAAATTCTCCCTGTCCTTGACTCTTGCCATCTAGGCCTACTGCTTAACTACTCCCCAGCCACCCCAGACATGAACCTCTTCCAACTAACCTTTCTTACAGGATCCTAAATCAAAGTTCAGGAAAAGGTGAGGTCCTCATTAATCAGCAGCAGCTCAGAAGCCCCAGAATTTTGCCTCAGCAGCAGAGAAGCTTGTCAAGTTACTACTGTTATTGTTTAATGGAAAAGCCAAAATGTGTGAGACAAGAATTCATTTAACTTTTTCTCATTGAACTTTCTCCACACAAATTGACTTAGGAATCTCACTGGGCTGAATGAGACATCTCACGGAATATGATCCAGGGCACAATTTCAAGGGGGCTAATGATGGTGAATGCCCCATAGTGAAGACACAGTGTGTACCACCCTTAACAACAGCATTGATATCATTAGCTGGGCATCGACTTTTGACCAGATAAGAGAAGTTATTTTAAGTCATTTGACAAATCTCCTGGAAATAAGGAAAACTGCATTTACATGTATCAGCTACAGAGTTTACTTTTTCCCAATCCATGTACTTCAGCCAAGAACTGTAAAACTCTACAGTACAGAATTAAAACACTTTCTGGTTTTATGTGTCTGTCTTTTGAGGCATATATAAATAGTAGATGCATGTGGAGTTAGACATTTCAAGACTTTGTAGATTGTGGTACAGCAAAGGTTATCTCAGTATCATAAATAGAGGGAAAGCAAAGTTTAAAATTATGGGCTCTGTACCATGAAAGTATTGATCACTGCTCCCAAAAGGAGACTGAAGAGGGCTGAAACAAGAAAAAAAGAAATCCATGCTTCTGAATTACAAGGGAGATAGCCTTTCTGAGCGATGATATCTCTCCACTCCCCATTGGGCAATCCTGGAAGATGTTGTAAGACAGAGGTCTTTGCAGTAAAAGCCAAACGTGAACATTTTAAGATTCTGGTGGAGCAGATTGCCTTTGTTGCATCAATATATAGTTCTACCAAAATGTCATCAAAGCAGCCATATACATCTCAAAAAATGAGCTGGGGTGCATTCTAGTAGAGTTTTGAATGTGTCCAAGTCAAACGTTATAAATGCTGAACTATGAATTTCACAGAATTCTCAGTCTGTAAAATGTTATTACTCTTTGGATTATTGTTGTTTTTACCTTTTAAAATGTTGAAATTCTTATTTCATAGACAACATGAAAAGAAGCTGTGAACTCAATTTGGCCCATAGACCTACCTGCTTTGCTGTTCCCTGCCTTAAAAGATTTCTTTTTTCTTATTGAATGTTTGAGAATCCTATTAAACATGACTGGGGGAAAATGAATGGAACTCCCATTTACTGGTAGTTGGGCATCATAGAGGTCATAAAAATGCTCTGTCCTTGAGGTCTTTTAAATGACGAATGTCCATCATAGTCTTGGGCAATAGAATATTGTCCTCAGTTGGTGGTTAGTTTAGGAGCTATATCCTTACTGGAGTAGGTATGTCACTGAGCTCTGCTTTTGATAATTTAAAGCTTAGTGTGGGTCCCAGTTTACTATCTTCACTTTGTTCTTGTGAGTCTAAGTGTTATTTCTCCACATGCTATTCCAAGCCCTTTCCCTGCTAGGGTGAACTCTTAATGCTGAAACCTTAAGACCAAAATCTTCCTTCTATGTTTCCTTGGCAAAGATCTTTTGATACAGCAATAGAAAATATGGTATATCCCCCAGCACCTAGAACTGCTTGCTAAAATTTAAAAGTAGTGGGAAGGGATTCTTAAGAGTATAACTACCCTATACAAATATGGTGAAGACTAATTAAGCTGAGAATGAAGTAAAACACTGAGTAGCAGAAGAAAGAGGCATTAATCCCACCCAGAAACCCTGGAGAAAAGAAAGTGGTTGGATGTCTAGTACTTTAAAAAAGAAATATTCTAGTTACCATGCTTCAGAGATACACACAAACTATAAATTTGGGCCAAATAATGCAAAGTAATAAACAAGAGCTAAAGAAAATAGAAACACAAAAGGGGGGGACATTCAAGGCCTCTATATGAACATACCCTCTCCCTGTCAAAACTCAGTAGACATTTATAGTAAGAGGTTTCTGGCCTGGAGTTTCAGCCCTAGCCTCAAGGTTTAGACCCGCAGACCCAAAGACCTGAAGAGACACACAGAATCTTACATTAATTTTAGGCTGATCAGCCAAAGGCCCAGGCATATAACTTGCTAGCTCTTTACCCTTGAACTAATCCATGATTCTTATCCTGTTCAGCCACGGGCTCAGTACCTTTTCTCAGAGCAGTATAGTTGTCCTCTGCATCCTCTAGCTTGTCTGGCAACTCTGGAGTCTCTGTGGCATTTCTGCTCTGTTCTTACTGTTCCCAGAGTTTTCTTAGTCTGGTAGCCCTGCCCACACTTCCTGTCTGCCTTTGGCCAATCAGCATTTTTTATTAAACTCATAGGTGGGATAATTATTTACAATGTAATATCATAAATCCACTATAGATATTAGTTTAGACATAGCCTGCTCTGAGTTACAAATGGAGATAATATGATGACTACAAAAGTTGCAAGGTTATAATTTCAGTTCTAAAGTTAGGTAATTGTCAGAGACCAGCACAAGCTTTCCCTAGTGGGAAAACCTACATCTCTAGCATTATTATGTGTAGCTTTTCTAAAGACAGAGAAAGGGATTGTAACATAAAGTTTCTGGCCCAGCCCAGCCCTGCATTCTGGACTTGCCTACAGCCACTTTCCCCACCCCACCCCCCAAAAAAATGGCTCAGACGATTGTATTAATTACATTCTGTTTGACCTACAGCACAGCTCACGCATATTGCTAGCTAGCGCTTGCACCTTAATTCAATCCATTTCCATTAATATGTCTTGCCACAGGGACTGCGACTTACCTGTGCTACTTTTATATGTAGATTCTTGAGAAACTGGATGGTGTCTCCTTTGGTTCTGTTCTCCTTCCCCTATCTATGCTCAGATTTCCCCATCTACTTCTAAAATGCCTGCCACAGGCCAAGACACCTCCTTTATTCACAGCATACAGAAAGACATCCCACATGAAAGAATAATAATTTTCATAAGAAAATAACTCTCCAAATAAAGAAGTAAGGCATGTGAGCAAAAGAGTTTTCTACATATAATTATCAGATAATAAAAGATAAGTAGAGTTATTAGAATCAAAGAAAAGACAAGAAATCACATAGATAAATCAGTGACAAGCTCTCAAAAAATACCAAGTGTAGGGGATTGTGTTATTTTATTGTAAATAATTGTCCCACCCACTGGTTTAATAAAAAGTGCTGATTGGCCAAAGGCAGACAGGAAGTGTGGGCATGGCTACCAGACTAGGAGAACTCTGGGAACAGAAAGAAACAGAGCAGAATGCCAGAGAGAAGCCAGAAGAAACAGAGGACAACTATGCTGCTCTGAGAAAAGGTACCGAGCCGAATGACTGAACAGGATAAGAGTCATGGGTTAGATTAAGGGTAAAGAGCTAGCAAGTTATATGCCTGGGCCTTAGGACAGTCAGCCTAAAACTATTGTAAGAATCTGTGTCTCTGTGTGTCTGTGGGTCTGTGAGTCTGTGGGTCTAAACCTTGAGGTTAGGCCCAAAAGTCTGGACCAGAAGCCTCATACTACAACCAAGAAATTACACACACACACACACACACACACACACACACACACACACACACAAAACCAAGAATTTTAAGTAGGTTAGAGACATGATTCTGTGGTTAAGAGCACATACTACTTTTGCAAAGGATGCAGGATTGGTTCCCAGTCTTCCCTCACCTGCCAACTCAGTCCTTACCCTAGACTGAGGAAGTGTCTCTGTCAGTAACATGCTTGGTTTGTAAGCATGAGGAAGATTTTGATATCCAGAACTTTCACATCCCAGAAAACACAAGCAAACAGAAAAAACAGTACAGTATATAAAGTTGATATTGAGACGGCAGAAACAAAAAAACCCCTAGAATGCACTGGTTAGCCATCCCATCTTATTTTGGTAATCTTGAGACTAGTAAGAGATCCCAACCTCAAAAAATTAAGTTTCCTGGCACCTGAAAAATAACACTTGAGACTATAGTCTGGTCTTCATATAAGTAAAGCTACAGCCCCATCTCTCCACTTCATAAATAATAATTTTAAAAGTTAATTAAATAAACTATCATAGTTTGTCTCCTTTTACCAGAAAGTAAATTCACAAGAGACTCATGGATTACTCTCTGGCCCTTATTCAATAGTTGTAACTGTACATACTGTTTGTTAAACTGCATGAGAAAACTCATGACTTACAATGATAGTGTTAAATTTTTCACATGACAAAGGAGCATTTTCCAGATTTCTCAGTAGTTCATTTCACTCATTTTATTCTCTGTTCTTTAGAAACAAGATACTAAGGGAAGCTATCACTGTTGGGGAGCATGTGTGAGAAGGAGAGGTCAATTCATCTCCTGGAGGTCAAATATCACCATAAGTTACATGGACTTCTGTGAGGAAGATTGACCTCCTCCTCCATTATTTATCTCAAGCATTTATTTGTGTCAATCTTTCCCCATGTACATACATTTTAAAATCTAGCCATTAATCTGAAGATACATGACTTATTAATTTTGTTATCCATTAGAACCTCTCTCTTCTTGGTCCTCAAAGTGAAATAAATGATTATACACACACACACACACACACACACACACACACACACACACACACACGCATGCATACATGCATGCACAGACACACACACACACACACACACACACACACACACAATTCATATACAGAAATTCTAATCCCCAATGCATTATCAAGTGTTATACATGGGGGGGGCAGATTGTCTAAAATGAGGAACCCTGTTAAAGGATTAGGTTTTTTATAAAACATGTACCAAAGAACCCCATCACTATCTTCAATATTTGAGGACCCAAATGAGACAATGCTATCTGTAAACCAAGAGTTGAATCCTCCAAGACACAGCATATTCTATCAGATTGTCTGTGGATGCTTGGCTTACAAAACTGTGAAAAATAGACTGTTAATTCTACACATTTTGGTCCTATGTTAGTATCTCTTGTTGCTTCAGCAGCACTCATGTACTGTTGGCTTTACTTTGCCTTTTTTACAGCATCTTTCTACTATCTGATACTATCCAATACTCTAAGGCAATGCTACAGTTTCCTGGGCTATCCCAAGAATTAGTTATACCTCCAACCATAGTAAGAAAATTTATGATCTCTTTTTCAGTAATTAGTAAGAATAAATAATCAGTCAGTACAAGAGGTGAGTGACACTTCACCAAGCCCAGGCAGAAATCCCAGTCTCCAAAACCTTGGCCCTAGGACACAGACTTGGAATCCCATCTCTATTAATCTCTGCCCTAAATCCAGGCCAGCAGAGAAAATCGTTTTATGGTAAAAGACCCAGTAAAATCCAGTTCCCTAGATATCCCTAGATATAAAAACACCCCATTCCCTATCCAACCCCACCACCTGGCAAACTCAGAGGCAACCTGAGACCCACAGATCCTCTGCACCCATATGACCAAGAGTTCCATAGTTCCTATTAAATTAAGAACAGTTACCTGAGACCCTCAGTTCCTCAGCACCTACTGGATCAAAACCTGAGACCCATGGTGTATTAGCACCTACTGGATTAAGAGGGGTCACTGTGATGTTGCATGAATAAAGGAAACTTGGAGACAGATAATCAGGGAAAGGCTGAAATATCAAAGAGAAGAAGCACCACAGTCAAATCTCACCCACCTATCTTCCAGCTTCCTCAGCCTCGTGACTTCTATTGCCTCATCTCTCTTTCTATGCCTGCCTTAAACACCTTCTTTGCCAATTGTTTCACATCCAGGTCAAGATTAAAGGCATGGAACCACCACTGCCTTCCTGGGAGCCTAGAACTCCCTCTGTAAACTAAGCTGGCCTCAAACTCAGATCTGCTAGGATTAAGGGCATAGGTCACCACTCCCAGATTTCCATGCTGATCTGGGATTAAAGGTGTAATTCACTACTCTCTGGGTCTCCTGGATTGGCTGTGGGTAGATCTCTCTGATATTTCAAACTGGTTTTTGTTAAATATGAACCATATTCTCACACTGTGACAGAGAATACCCTGCCTCCAAGTGTAGCAAGAACATAGATTGGACCAAGAGAGGCATCTTGAGACACAGACACATCCAGAACAGATTGCACCAAAATCAGTTCCATGAGATAAAGACAAATCCTGCAGTGATCCAATGAAGCAATGGGCAAACACCAGTCCAAGAATACATATAATAACATGAACAACATGGCACCACCAGAATCTGAAGGATCTAAAACAAGAACTGATCATGGCAATGCAGAAGAAACAGAAGAAAATGACCTTAAAAACAATACATAAAGTTAATAGAAGCCTTTAAGGAGGATATAAAAAATTCCCTTAAAGAAATAAAAGAAAAGACAACAAAATTAGAAGAGGTTAACAAATCACTGAAAGAAAATAAAGAAAACCAAGAAGAAGCAACCAAACAGGTGAAGAAAATATTTCAAGATTTAAAGGCTGAAATAGAAACAATAAAGAAGACACAATCTGAGGCAATGCTGGAAATTAAAAATTTGAAGAAACAAACTGGAACTACAGATCCAAGCATAAACAAGAGAATGCAAGATAGGGGAGAGAGACTCTCTGGTGTGAAAGATTTGATAGTGGAAATAGATATGTCAGTCAAAGAAAACATTAAAATCAAAAAAAAAAGTCATAACACAAAACATCCAGGAAATATTGGGCACCATGAAAAGACCAAACCTGATAATAATAAGAATTGAAGAAGGATAAGAATACCAAACAAAGACACAGAAAATATATTCAACATAATCATAGAAAAAAAACTTTCCCAACTGAAAAAAAAATGCCTATAAAGATATAAGAAGGTTACAGAACACCAAATATACTAGACCCCATAAAAAATCTGCTTGCCACATAATAATTAAGCCACTAAACCTACAAAACAAAGAATACTAAGAGCTGCAAAGGAAAAATGTCAAGTTACCTATAAAGGAAGACTCACCAGAATAACAGCAGATTACTCAGTGGAAACAATGAAAGTAAGAAGATCCTGGTCAGATGTTATACAGACACTAAAAGAGCATGACTTACAACTCAGACTACTATACCCAGCAAAACTATCAATCACAACAGATGGAGTAAACAAGATGTTTCATGACAAAACCAGTTTTAAACAATACCTTTCTATAAATTCAGCCTTACAGAAAGCACTAGAGAGAAAACTCCAACCTAAGGAAGCTATATATACCCACAAAACAATAAACAATAGATAATCACACAGAAGAAAAATACAAAGAAGGGAAACACACACACTACCACCAAAAATAACAGGAAATAACATTTATTGCATATAAGAAACACACCTCAACAGACACAGGCACAGAGTAAAGGGTTGGGAAAAGACTTTCCAATCAAATAGTCCTAAGAAACAAGCTGGTGTAGTCATTCTAATATCTAACAAAATAGACTTCAAACTAAAGTCAATCAAGAGACCAGAACAGACATTACTTACTCATCTCAGGAGAAAAAAAAAATCCACCAAGGTGAAGTCTCAATTCTGAACATTTATGTCCTCAACACAAGGGCAACTACATATGTAAAAGAAACATTACTAAAGCTTAAATATTTTAGTAAACCCCACACATTAATACTGAGAGACTTTAGTAGTCCACTCTCCCAATGGATAGATCTACCAAACAGAAACTCAATAGAGAAACAAGAGATCTAACAGATGTTATGACTCAAATGGACTGAATAGATACATACAGAACTTCCACCCAAACACAAAGGAATATATCTTTTATTCTCAGCACCCCTTGGAACTTTTGCTAAAACTGACCACATACTCAGTGATAATATCAATAGAAAAAATAAAATGGGATAACTCCTTGTATCATATCAGACCAACATGGACTAAAGTTAAGAGTTCAACAACAAAAGTCACAGAAAGCCTGAAAATTCAAGGAAACTGAACATCTTTTAATTGAACTACCTCTGGGTCAAAGAAGTAAAAAAAGAAATCAAATACTTCCTACTATTCAATGAAAATGAATCCACAACATCCCCAAACTTATGGAACACAATGACAGTACTAAGAGGAAAACTCATAGCACTAGATGCCTACATGAAATAACTGGAGAAATCCCATACAAGAGACTTACAGCACAGCTGAAAGCTCAAGAACAATTAGAAGCAATCTCAGCCAAAAGGAGCAGAAGGCAGGATATAATCAAATTTAGGACGGAAATAAATAAAAATGAAAAAAGAATCAATGAATCAGAGTTAGTTCTTTGAAAAAGTTAACAAGATAGACAAACCCTTATTCTAGCTAGCAAAAAGGCAAAGAAAGAATATCCAAATTAACAAAATTAAAAATAAAAATGAGAACATAACAACGTATCCCCAGGAAATCTAGAGAATCATAAGGTCATTCTTCAATAACCAATACTCCACTTAATTGAAAAACCTAAAAGAAATAGACAGCTTTCTAGACAGGTACCACTTACTAAAACTAAATCAAGGCCAGGTAAATGACCTAAATAGATCTAAATCCCCAAGGAAATAAAAGCTGTTATTAAAAGACTCCTAAGCAAAAAAAAAAAAAAAAAGAAAAAATTCAAAGAAGAACTGATACCAATATTCCTGAAAATGTCCATACAATAGAGACTGAAGGAAAACTGTCAAATTTGTTATATGAGTTTATGTCACCCTGGTACCCAAGCCACTCAAAGATGCAACAAAGAAAATTCCAGACCAATCTCTGTCATAAACATTGATGTAAAAATACTCAATAAAATACTGACAAACCGAATTTCAGAATATATCAAGAAAAAAATCATTTACCACAATAAAGGAAGCTTTATCCCAGATTTTCAATGATGATTCAAGATATGAAAAACTGTCAATGTCATCTATCATATAAACAATCTGAAAGAAAAAAAACTGCATAGTCATTTCCTTAGATGATGAAAAACTCTTTGACAAAATCCTACACTCCTTCATAATAAATTTTCTGAGGAGATCAGGAATTCAGCGAAATATCTAAACCTAATAAAGACAATACACACCAAGCAACAACAAACATCAAACTCAATGGAGAGAAAATAAAAGCAATCCCATTAAAATTAGGAATAAGACAAGGCTGTCCTCTCCCCCCTTATTTATTCAATATAGTTCTCAGTGTTTTACTTAAAGCATTAAGAGAAGAAAAAGAGATTAAGAGGATATAAATTGGTAAGGAATAAGTCAAATTAACTCTATTTGGAGAAGATATGATAGTATACATATGTGACCCACCAAATTCTACTAGGGAACTCCTACAGCTGAAAAACACCTTCCACAATGTAGGATACAAGATTACCTCAAAAAATTCAATAGCCCTCTATACACTAAGAATAAAAGGGCTGAAAAATAAATTAAAGAAAATCATCCTTTATAATAGCTGCAGCTAGCATTAAATATCTAGGGGTAGCTCTAACAAAAGAAGTAGCAGACTTGTGTGATAAGAACTTTAAGTCATTGAAGAACGAATTTGATGAAGATATAAGAAAATGGGAAGATCTCCCATGCTCCTAAATAGGTAGGATCAACATAGTAAAATGGCAATCTTACCAAAAACAGTCTTCAAATACAATGTAATCCCCCATCAAAATTCCAACACAATTTTTTATAGACCTTAAAAGAACAATACTCAACTTCATATGGAATAACAAGAAATCCATGATGGCCAAAACAATCTTGTTCAATAATAGAACTTCAGGAGGCATCACTATCTCTGACTTCAAGCTACAGTAATAAAATAACTTGATACTGGCATAAAAACAGACTTCTGGATCAATGGAATCAAATCAAAGACACCGACCTTAATCCACACACCTAAGTATATCTGCTTTTTGACAGAGGCCAAAAATATACAATGGAAAAAAAGATAGTAACTTCAATAAATGGTGCTGGCATAACTTCATGGTAGGATGTGGAGGAATTCAAATAGGTCCATATCTATCACCCTGCACAAAACTCAAGACCAAGTAGATCAAAACCTTAACATAAACCCAGTTCCACTGAACCTGATAGAAAAGAATGTGGAAGATATCCTTGAACACATTGTTACAGTAGAATATTTCCGAAATATAATACCAGGGACACTAAGAACAACAATTAATTAATGGACCTTTTTAACAGAGAAGCTTCTGTAAGGCAAAGGACACAGTTAAGAAAACAAAATGACAACCTACAGAATGGAAAAAGATTTTTTTTCTAACCCTACATCAGACAGAGGACTGATAACTAAAATATACAGAAAACTCAAGAGTTCAAAAAACAAAAGTATTCAATTTTAAAAATGGGTACAGAGCTAAATATAGAATTCTCAAGAGAAGAATTTCGAACATCCAAATGACATTTAAAGAATTTTTCAACATCCTTAGTCTTTAGAAATGCAAATCAAAACAACTCTGAGATATCATCTTATACTTGTCAGAATAGCTAAGTTCAAAAACGCAGATGGCAGCCTATGATGAAGAGGATGTGGAGCAAGGGGAACACTGCTACATTTCTGGTGGGAATATAAACTTTTACAGTCACTTTGGATAGCAGTATGGTGGTTCCTCATAAAACTGAAATCAATCTTCTCAATGATCCAGCTATACCACTGTTGGGCATATATCCAAAGGTAGCACATTCTTACCCCAAAGGCATTAGTTCAACTATGTTCAAGGCAACATTATTCATAATAGCTAGCCAAAAACTGAAAATAACTTACATGACCCTCAACTGAAGATTGGATTAACAAATTGTGTTACATTTACACAATATGATACATTTACACAATTTACTCTGTGGTTTAAAAAAATAACATCCTGAAATTTGCAGGCAAATGGATGGATTTTGAGAATATCATTATGAGTGAGGTAGCACAGGCCCAGAAAGATAGATATGGTATGTACTCTCTCATAAGTGGATTTTAGGTATAAAGCAAATAATATCCAGGCTGAAAACCAAAACTCCTGAACAGCTATGTAACAGAAAGAGCTCACGAGAGACATACAGGGATCCCCTGGGAAAAGAAAATAAAGATCTCCTGCATAAATTAGAATCATAATGGGTAGTGACCTAGGAGAGGAACAAATCATGAGAGAAGATGGTTGAATGAGAGGAGCAACAGAGAGAGAAAAAATGGGTGTTATGATATAGGAAGCCAATGTGGTGTTAGGAAGAAATCGGTGCTAAGAAACCCTCCAAGAACCCACAAGAGGTCTCTGGATAGGACTCCAAGCAATATTAAAGAGGGTGGCTAAACAGGACTTCCCCTCTAATCAAATGAATGACCACCCTAACTATCATTATAGAACTTTCATCCAGCAGTGCATAGAGGCAGAAGTAGAGATCCATAGCTAAGCATCTGGTTGAGCTCCTGGTCCAGTTGAAGAGAGAGATAAGAGAGAGTATATGAGCAAAAGGATCAGGATCATGAGGAGCTGACTGGCCACAGAGATGGCTGAACTGAACTATTGGGATCTCACTGACTCTGAAATAATCACTGAGGTACCTTCATGAAAATGAATTAAACCTTCCAAAAGTAGAAGATGGTCAAATGGTGTGAGCTGTTTGTGAAACCTCTTGCAGTAGGATCTGAGTATGTTGCTGGTACATGAAAGACATCTAAGACCCCATTCCCTACAGAGGAACACCTAACCCAGCCTTAATACTTGGGTGAGGGACTTGGACCTACCTCAACTGGATATGCCAGATTGAACTGACACAGCTTGGGACTCTATGCCTTTTGGGGAAATGGATGGGGGATGTGGTGGGGGAGGTTGACAGAGGACTGGGAGAGACTGGGAGGAAGGAATGGGGGAGCGGTGGTAGATATGCAAAAATAAATAAAAAATGGAAACAACAAAATGTAAATCACAAAAATAACCAGTCATTATATAGAAGATAAGAACAATAAAAGAATTGATCTAATGTACTTTTCTATATAATCACAATCAGCATTAACAGTTTTAAAATCATGGTATGAGCACCAAAGATATATTGCAAAATTTGACCCACAACTGACAGACCAAACAGCAGCACTGGAATTCAGACAATTGCACCCAGTATGGACCAAATTTGTTAAACATAGGCAATAAAGTTTAAAATTATTCAAAAATGTGACTAGGCAACCAAATACTGTCATAAAAATTGAAAAACATTCCTCTGAATGACTCATAGGTCAAGAAAGAAATTCTAATGGAAATCTGAAAACATGTATAAAACGAGCAATGATAATAATATAATACATTTGCAAGTTGTTGAGTAACACTGAAATAGTATTTAGTACTATAGAGCCTTAATCATTTTACTTAGAAGGAAAATTGAAAGCTAATTATTTAATCATACAAAGTAAGACGGTAGAAAAACAGAATCGGGATAAAGCTAAGAAAAACAGATGAAAATGAACAAAAGGGTAGAGTGGAAAATAACAATCTCACAACCAAATGTGGAATGAGGAAACTTCAAAAAAAGATTATTTGAGGGAAACATGATTGAAACAAAGAAACAATAGTCATCCGAGAAAGTAAAGACTAATTAAAAAAAAAATACATGAACATATTAAGTAGTGGGAAAGCACACTGCTGGGGTCCAACCTCCACTTGGGCTCAGGTCCTGAGATGGAGAAGGGGCATCGGTGCAAGAAAATCTTCTACACCAAAAGGATTACACTCAAATGACTCTGAATTAAACAGAGTGTCTTAGAGTTACATGAACACCTTTGTCATTGGCTTCATTTTGACATTAAAAAATACATCACAATTTAAGGAAAACATCATGATCACTATTAAAGCCCCTATTGTTCCCATTTATGCTTACCCAAATACATCTTTCTACCCTCAAATATTCTAGACATAGAGTTCATCACTTTTCAGGCCTAACTAAATATTGTGCCAGACACATCCTGCTCTCACACTTCTATCAACTGGAAGCTACTTGCACTTACAAGGTTAAAAAGTAATAGACATAGGCACAATGTTTTAAGAGCAATGATATTTAAATCCAGACAATTCTTTCATGTCTGCAAGATATATTTTTATACAGTTCCCTTTTCCATAAGAGAATCCCATGTCTCAGTCTCTTTGTAAAAGGCAAACTTTGGAAAAACACTCTTTTCCCATCTCACTATACCATACTTCTCCACCAATATAAACTCCTATGTATGCTAACGATATATCTATCCATCCAATATTTTGCATTGTATTCTTCCCTCTTGGAGTATACCAGGTCCTACAAATGATTCTATGCTTGGTATTCAGAGACTTTCTCTCAACAATTAGCACTATATGTGTATTTCTGGGGCCTGCTTTGTTACAATATGGTTTCTGGTCCAGATCCACAGACCTGCTACCTCAGACCTGCTTACCCCCTCCCAATGACTCAAACACTTATATTAAATTCATGTTGTTTGGCCTATGGCTCCAGGCACATTGCTACATTGCTAGCTAGCTCTTTCATCTTAATTCAACCCATTTTCATTAATCTATCCTGCCACATGGCTCGTGGCTCACCTGTGCTCCTTACATGTTCCTTCTTGGGCAGCTGGCTCGATCTGTCTCTGACTCCGCCCTTCCCTTCCTACCTATTCTGATTCCCCACCTACTTCTTCTATGGTGCCTGTCATGGGCCAAAAATAGCTTTTTTATTTAAAGATTGATATTCACAGCATACAGAAAGACATTCCCACATTACTGCTTCCTACTCTGTGTATGCATGTCCTGCTCTCCTTTCCAGAACTATGAAATATGGTTAATATCCCAAGTGTTGTTTTCTCATATGTACTTTTTCTCAATGACACTATTGAGTCATAAAAGTTCCCAAGATTAGGAGTTGTAATTCCAGATAAGAGATTTGAGAAACATTAGCCCCCATGCTGAATCTCAGGGGAAAATATTTGAAAAGGAACAGAATTCCCAGGGAAAATTACAGCTGATAAGGAAAAGAGCCTGCAGGCAGCACAAATTTTCCAAATTCCTACACTGTCCCATGGACTACTGGTCCTTTCCAAGGAAGAGTTTGTTTTTCCAGAGGAAACCCATTGGACATGCTGATCTAAGACTAGGCTGCATGGTTCCTAAAAGCACACCATACAATAATTGTAGCAGAGAATAATTACTTTTAAAACAGATAATGGGCATACATATTTTAAAAATATGATTCAGGATAAAAATCATTATCCTGATTACAAAAACTGATTCAGGACAAAAGAAGGGTTCCTAACAGTTCTACAGTCAATAAGAGATTGAGCCTGCTTAAACCCTCCCATCAACACAAGATATTCCAATGGAAATGCAAAGGACTTCTAAAAAATAACCAGATATAGGTGCTTCACTTTTATATTTCCTGTCCAGAAATCAGAAAATGAGGGTGCAGGACTCCTCAGCTCACTTGAAGAGGTTAACCCAAAAGCTAATGAAGATACTGTCAGAAAATAAAATAACAATTTCACTATGAGAATCTACAGATAAATGTTTTAAAATCATAAATTAAACCAAACAAAGCTTTTAAAAACCTAATTAATAATGATCTAATTGGATTATCTCATAATTACAGGGTGGTTTAATGTCATAAATCCAATATCATAATGTACCATAAATTGATTACATCAGAAAAAAATCATATGATCATCTCAGTAGATGAGAAAATTATTATTAAACTTTTATTGCCCTCTCATGATATTATTAAAAAAAACATAAGACAGGACTAAAGCTACTTTTCTGTAACTTTATCCAGCATTTTTAGCATGAAAATGTGGGAGCATTACCTACACAGTCACATGAGAAACCTAGTTCTGTGTTTCACTATTATCTGAAGGTCTTCAGTGTAGAGTTGAGAGACAGTAAGGAAAAATCATTATGATTAGAAATGAACAATCTAAATGGCCAGTCGTTTTGGATGATTTAAGTGACTCCATACCAAACCTAGAAATAACTGACAAATTTTTAGTAAAACATAGATTTTTAACAATGTTGCTGAATATAAAATCAATACAGTAAAATCAATTGCATTTCTGAACACCAGAAACAGTTGGAAATATAGCTTTAAAAAAAACAACCATTTATTGTAACCACAAAAATACAAGTTGCCTAAGAATCAATCTAACAAAGTATGTGTAGAAACTTTATAGATAGAACTATAAAACTTTGTTAAAAAGCTATTAAAGGCAACCCAAACAAATGGGGCAATAAAGCATGTTCTTGGATAAAAAGACTCAAAATCATAAAAATGTCGATTCCCTCCAGTTGATCTATAGATTCAATGCACTTCCAATCAGAAGATCAGTAGGATTTTTATTTTTCATGGACTTTAGCAAGCTGGTTCTGAAATTCATATGTCAGAACAAAAGGCCAAATTGTACAGAACAGTTGTACAGTGGAAAACAGGGCGTTAGGTCTGAAAGTCCAGACCAGAAACCACGTACTACACTGTATAGACCTTCAACACTTTATTGTAAAGCTGTAGAAAATAAAGCATATGAGTTTTAGAAGAAATAGAGAGATATCCCAATAGAAATAGAGAATCCCAACAGAGGCACATAGACATAGTTTGCAGAGCATTAGCATTACAAAACAGGTGAGAATAAAACAAGGACTAAAATATACTAAAACTACTTGTCCACACCAAAAAATGAGAGATTGAGGCTCTGCCACATGAGAATCATGTGACATTAAAATCATTTGCATGAAAATAACTCCTGAAGGATTAACCATAAATGTGAAGATAAACACATAAATATTGAGAAAACTATAGAACTGTGTCGTGAATAGATGACAGGAGGGTGCTTCATGAAACACTAAAAAGCACAAGCCATAATAAAAAAATCTCATAAACAGAGCCACATTAAAAATAAATTTAAGATTTACTGTTAATATAATAAAAAATTATATGTATTTAGAATAAATAATATTAATTAGCACTCATTCAACACAAATTTCTTCAAATGATTAAAAAAATTAATTAGTAGGAAAAATATCAACTGTCATTACTTAGAAAACAATGAACTAGAGCCTACAGTTATACAAAAAGATGTTCTACTTCATTAAGACTAAAGAGATGCATGTTAAAAATCACAATTTTAAACTTCATAGTTTGTGTAATTTTGAATATGTATGATGGCACTCATAAATTTTTAAATATATTGCTGATATAAAGAATTCATTGGAAGATGGTAAAATCAATAAATTGAGAATATCATTACCATAACCAAAGAGGAAAGAATGATAACGATCTTTACAGTATTAATGAGAAAAAGTTGGTTGCTCCCATGGACAACAGCTATCATCTTTCCCGTCATCAACTAGCCTAGAGGGATAGCTAGCATACATGGATATTTACTGCATTTTTGTTTACTTTGATGACTGATAAAATGCAAGCAATGAAATAATTAAAAGGACTAAGAATAGTCAATTTATTTTTATTTTGTTTCATTTTTGAATATAAAATATCTCTGTGTATTGTATTTAAAAATTTTTTGCCTGGAAAAATGACAAGGCTGAACACTCTTCCTCATGTTTAAAAGCTAATGAGGTAGAAATAATCCATATGTTTGTTGACAGCTTTATTTATTTATGACTAATTTCTTTATGTCAATTTATCACATTTTTAAATATTTTTGTGAAATAATTTGATGCAAATTCTTTGTCTCCAATTTTATACAATTTTACTATATGTGAAATTTGTTGGTTTTTATATTGCTTAATTTTAATAAGTGTTTGAAACATTTATTTAGTTGAACCTTTGATGATACCTACACCAAGATTAGAAATTCAGGTCTTTCTGAGGTAGATGTCCCTGGATCAAGTGGCCTACTGAACATTGACATAAGATGTACTAATAAGGACTTAAGGTAACACATCCAAAGAAACATCATTTTTCCTGCTTTTTTCTTCCTTCTTGTGTGGCTAACACCTCTGTATCAGTAACTGAAAATAAAATAAATCCCAGTATAGGATTCCTCCTGCTTTGTTACAAACATCCAGGAAACCATGGCTTCATCTCTTTTCTCTAACTGCCTTTCAATACTTAAAACAGCAATGTTTATTGATCTCTAGGTCAACAAATTGTGCAAATAGCTTCAAAATCTTTTCATTGAATTCTCACAGTAAGTCATGCTATATATCTTCCCATTTCACAAATGCAAAATAAAAAAAGAAGAAAAGAAAGAAAGGAGGAGACCCTTCCTGTCCCCAAGGGGCAAGCATCAACGCAGAGACAGTAGGAAATTAATGAAAACACAGCAGTGAGAGAAAGAGGAGGGTGTCGGGGCAGACTGAGGGAGGAACTAGATGAAGCAGCAGCTCTCTCTCTGTAAGGAAGTGGGACAAGAAGAAGTCAGATTGAGGACCAGTTAAGAAGCCCCATAAAGCTTAGAAGAGAGATGGGGAGTGTTCATTTGAAAACTGAGTCAGAACCAGCTCTTCCAGAAAAGCTTCTCCCATGGTATCCAGGCCATGCTCAGTCACTTGACAGAAATGTAACCACGGGGGAATACAATGAAGACTTTCAGATCACAGTAACTGGATTGTAGCACCCTTAAAGTCAAATATTTGAGAAGTAAAATTTTCATGACCTCCATGAAAAATGTACACAATTCGTCAAGATATAATACATGAAAAATATGAAGCTGATGTTTAAATCCTTGCAGTGTGGTGCCAGGAATCGTTCAGTCACATCTACTCTGTCATCCTGCTCCAAAGGGTAAAACCCACACATCCAACTCACCTCCTCACTGGCAGCCCAGATCCCCCATCTGGATCTCTACATGGAAGCCAAATAGCATTTTAAATACAAATGCTATTTTCCTCTCAAACTTACTTAATACTTTCCACACTCTTTCAGAATAAAATCTGAAGTCCCTAATATGGTATGCATTTTTTAATCAAGACTGTGACTTAAATATTTTCTGACACTTCTATTTCTCAGCTTTGTAAAAGTATTATTTGTCCCTTCATCCCTCCCTCCATTACTCAATAAGCAATTGTTTCGCATCAAGAACATATGCCAAATCTGTCATAACAACAACAAATTATTCTAACCTAGATGATGCCCAAATTTTCATTGTACTTAAAGTATCTTCAGTGAGAGAATAAAATAACAAAATTAATACATTCACAGAGAAATACAAAAATAAGCAAACAATGTTAGAGCAGTGTCAAGACCGAGAAGGTTGTCAGGGTTGCCTGGAATATAAAAATTTGAAAATCTGAAGGAATAATCTTCTAGAAGAAAGAAGGGTCATAGAAAATAAAATCAGAAGTATTTGAGCAGATTTAAGGAACAGAAAAGCCTGTCTGAAGGGCCCTGAGCAGGAAATAATAAAAACCAGGATAGAGCTCAGATTTGGCATTGTGTAACCTAAAGAATACATAAAGCAGAGAAATGACACACATAGGTGCTTGATGGTTTACCTTTGTTACTGGGTACATCATGAATTCTAAAAGGTAAGTGCTGACTTTCAGATTGCTGGGAATAACACATCTGCTCATACAGCCCTGTTCTTCCCTCCACAAACATTTGCAATCTTTATATCTCAGCCAAAATCTCAGCATCCATGAGAAGTCTTCTCTCAATTGCCCATACTCTGTGATCAGTCCTTATTCCAGAATCCATGAAATCAGAGGGGTCAGAACAAACCTTTGTAGTGAGCAGAGAAGGATGCAGACTTCTGGGATTTGTGTTGTTTACTCCATGTATTAGAGAATTCACTGATAATATCACCCTAACCCTCACTCAGATAACCCTGGCTCCTCAAAATGAAGCTGAGCAAAAGAATCATTTGGCTTTTTCAAGGGGTCATAAATATTTCTAAATGAAATTGATGAGTTAGGACAAATGTATCCTAAAACTTCATATGTACAAGTTAGAAGACTATGTAAATCCTGTCTGGTTGCTTGCTTTTAACACTGAGCTGAGATGCTATTATCTACAGATGCAATTGAACCTACCCACTATCCTGAGAGACAAGACTACCCACACTAGTCATTATCAAATTAATTTCTTTCAACTACATCAGAACTAAAATATTTATAAAATGTGTGCTTTCCAGCTCTCAGTTCAATCTTCAGTAAGAAGTGAAGTTTATTTTTGATGGCTCTTTGTAGTAGAAATATTTTTCCCCTTTGATTTTTCTGAACAACTTTTTGCTTTCTCTCAATTTCCTCAGAATATACCCTGGTGGATTTTTTCATTGAGTCCTGGTCCAGCCCTAATCCTTCTTACAGCCATCAATATACCCAGATGCCAAACCACAGACAAAATGCAATTTCTGCCTGAAGTTTCTTGATGGGAATCACAGTGGACTTACAAGAACCCATGTTGAGAAGAATGATGAAAACCTCCACAGCATCACGCCCTTTACTCCCAACCTACAGAATGTCTGAAAGCCAATCGACACATGGTGTGTACCTAAATGCCTTCTTGTAAGCTTGTTTCTCTGGTGCTCAAGGGATTCTCTAACTCCTCTCCTCCCTACGAACCAAGAGAAAAGCTGCACTGAAACACATCCTAACTCAGAAGTGCATTAAAATGGGAACCAACGTTCCGTCATCATTAATATGAACTCCTCCATCACTGGCTTCCTAATGAATGAGCCATCACTGGATTGCAGAATCTAATCCATGTGACTTTTACTTGCCACAAATGAGGTCATGCATGCACATAGCTACCTACACAGAAAAAAAGAAAAAAAAAAAAAAAAAGCACAGACTGAATGACTATTCAGAACTATCAAATCAGAGGTGAAAGGCTTGAATTTTAGAAGTTCACAAAGCAGATGAGGAAAATGTTTTTAATGTGCTGTCAAGGTGTGGCTGTCCTTGAAGAAATGGCTTTCTGACAGCTGCCAGAACCTTCCTTCCTGCCAATGTTTAATGTCTCACAGAGAGTCGGGGCTTTAATTAGGTTCCTAGGGCAACTAGCTCTGGATCTTTGACCTTATCAAGGATGCAAGGTTTCAGAGCTCAGGATTAGCTAGGTCACCCTTCATTGCTGATCAAAAGTATAGCCAGGAACACTCCGGGGTTCCAACTTTAGTGTCTCAGAAACCAAAGCTGCCTCTTCTTGCTGCCTCCTGAAGGGCAGCCTTACACCAATTACCTGTTGTTGAAGGAATGAGGAAATTTGCAGGAATGAGAAATCTGATGCAATCCATTCAAGAAACTTCTCACATCTGAGTTTACCTATCCACATTATTGTGAAAACCTTGTACTGTGGAAGAAGACATATCTGGAAATGGAGTTGATTTTTAAATGGATAAAATTCTGAATCACACATGCACATGTGTGCGCACACACACACACAAACAGAGAGAGAGAGAGTATTGTAATTGAATACTAAGAATTACTCTCAATCTAGTTAAAAGTGTGTGACTTCTCCAAAAGGACAGATGTTGAATTTTAATAACAGAATTTCTTGGCATGTCAAGTGAAGCATGGAGCATCTGCTTCTTCAATGCCAACATCTGTTTCTTTGACATCTCTGCCTTCCCTTATGCTAGATCCAACTGTGACTGCGGTATCGAACCTATTATGAAAGATTGGAAGAATTGTTCATGACATGCTGGACTTGACAGGGCCAGCTGAAACAAAGCTGTGAAGATTAGACTCTTCTTGTAAATGAATGAAAACTTCTGAGTCTCCCCACTCTCCAACACTCAGACTTCCTATTGAAACCAAACAATATGAGACTTCTCTGAGAAAGAATGACAGTATTTGAAAGTGACAATGTCTTTGGATGCTCTTTGAAAAATCATTTAAAAAACAGCAATTTAAGGCCATCGTTAACCATATTACTCACTGTCTGTTATTCACAGAACATCAGGAAAATTTGCCCCAAAAAAGGAATTTTCTTTATAATAAGCTTTTAAAAGACATTCATAGAGACTAAAATCACAGAAAATGGAATATACTTAGGAAGCAAGAATAAAATTATTGTTAGATAACAATAATAATCTTTTATTGAAGGAAAACAAACATCAGGCTCAATAATAATCACCTTTTCTCACATTTTTTTTCAATTCCTGTGTGTTTATCAGTCATAAAATATTATTAAAACTAAGTCTGTAGTGGCAAGGCTCATGTGAGAAAAATAAAGGTTACTAAAATAAAACTTAGTCCCTGAAGGGAAAGTCCAGTGGAGAAAAGATACGTTGAATACTTGAATATACAAGTAATATAGATTTTGTAAATACAGATTCTGTTAAAGATTCTAAGAGAAAAACCACAGCATTCTAAAGGAAAAGGAAGGAAAGGTGTGGTGGTTGATTCTGATAGTCAACTTTACTAGCTTGAGAAATGTCCACAAAATGAGTTCAGGTGTCTGTGATCGTGTTTCCAGAGGAGGTTAGATCCTTGGAGTTCTAACCTGATGTATCGATTGCTCCTTTGGTGAATTTTGGAGAGGTGGTGAGAGGTAGAAGGTGGGTCACAGGGACCATTTTACTGGAGATCACTCCTTGCCTTGGGTCCTTCTCTCTGTTGCCTATCTGCCATAAAATAAACACTTTTCAACAAATGTTTTTGAAGTTGTAATGTTCTTCCTTAGTATTCGGAGCCAATAACCATGAACTGAACTCTGAAACTGTGAGCCAAATCATAACCTTCCTCCATTAAATTACTTGTGTCAAGTATCAGTAGTCTCCAGAGATAGAATGGGGCAGGGTCAGTTTGTCCAGGAAAGATCGACTGAACAGTAAGTCTCCCAAGGGTTCATGTTTGAAGGTTAGTCCCCAATGTGGTGATGTCAGTGATGACGAGGGGCAACAGCCATTGAGAGGTGGTAGAATCTGACAGAAGGCCTTTAGGTCATTGCCATGTTGCCCTCAAATGAGATCAGATAATTTTTATAAAACAACTGAGTTATTTCACAAAACAATGGGATATTTTGTTGTTGTTGTTTTGTTTTGTTTTGTTTTGTTTTGTTTTATAAAAACCTGGGCATAACCCTTGGGTCATATTAGGGCTTCATATTTGCAAATGATAACTGCTGCCATTGTGAGTTTTCTATCATGATATCAATTGTCCTATGTAGCTAGAGGAACACTTGCCATAGCCAGTAGGATGCTGTTTGGACTTTTCTGCTTCCAAAGTCAGGAGGTTAAAATAAATCCTCTTTTCTTCAAAAAAATCCCCATCTTCAGGGATTTTCTTATAGAAAAGGGGATTGGACTAATACAATATGGTTATAAAATGAGGCCTTGTGAAATTTCCTAAGAAAATTATGTCACATAGTATATAGTTTGAATACTATTACACTATTAAATTGATGATTATAATTATTACTATAAGACAAGATAGAACAACAGAAATATTTATCATACCATAATAATAAATAATAATACTTGTGATTTTTGTCTCTATTTTCAATACAATTTCCCTTTCTTGCTTCTGTGCCACTTATGTTTATATATCTTTCTCTACTAGATTGTTCACTAGGCAAATATTTATTATTGAGCCAATCACTATGCTAGCAATTCGACTGGCAAGAGTAGGGAACAGATGGTCTCTGGACTCAAGGGATATATTGACTAGCCAGAAAGATAGATGACCAAAAACCCCACTCTTACACAGTGGTGAGTACTTCCTCTTTATATATGGCACTGGATCATGGAATTCAGTGATGACTTACTATTGTCATCATCCCTTCCAGTACAGATCAGAGACCAGTAACCTACCACAAGATAAATTCATGTTTAATACTTCACTTTCTAAAGCCCATCCAGGAAAAGACTATTGTCTGGAATTTAGATGAAATATCTGAGAGAGAAAAAAAAAAACAAAAAACAAAAAACCTTTATCAAGTTAGAAGCTATCACACCACAAAAAGTCCACAACTGACAGTAAATGATAATTTTAGAAACACCAAACAGAAAATCCAAAAAAAAATGGATAAACAAAAAGTTTAAGCCTAAGTGGGTTCACCACAGCCTGATACCATACATGTGCAGAAATGTCTTTCTGTAACTGAGAATAACTAGCACATAGTAATGACTTCATAAATGTGACCAGACAGTGTCATTATTACCTTCTCTGAACAGCACATATAACACTAAGTGAAGAGTGAGATGGGGCCTTTAAAGGCTTTCACATTAAAGGAGGAAAGCTGTAAGAGAAGCTAGACAATTCTGTGGGTAGCCAAATGTGTCACCAAGCCTGAAGGTCTGAGCTCCAGACCTAGGTCTCAAAAGGTAGAGAGAAAGAATGAATGGCCACAAGTTACCTGCTGACCTTTATATACACACTGTGGCATCACAGACACACACAAAATTACTTTATAAACACAATAATTTAAATGTAAACAGAAAGGTCCAATATAACCTAGGTACAAAGAACAAATCCCTTGATATATTACAATTAAATCAGTTAAAATTAGATGTGTTCTAAAGGAGACTACAAAATCATTTTTATTTCCAAGATTGCCTCTTGACTAGTTATCCCTTAAGCAAATGAGAAGGAACAATAGAGATAAAATGGGAGTGACCAAACACGAATTTTATTAGAACAGTGTCTGCTTTTTTCCAGGCACATAATACAATGCACGGTTGACCCTAAGCTGTCATAGCATTCCATCTTATGTGGGCTGTTGTTGCTTCTTTTCATTATCCCTAGAGCACAAATAATAAGTTGATTTTCAAACTGCAAATGTTTTCTTTCTAATCAAGATCTTGCCATTATGGTTCAAGAGTTGTTACTACTTTTAAAAATCTATCTTAACAACACAAATCACTATGGTTTCTAAGCACTTGACCTTGTCTAAATCATGTTAACATGTGCATCCAGAGTCTTGAGTGTTAGGTCAATTTTATAAATCTAAATTGGAAAGAAAGCAAAGTTCAATGCAGTCATTTGAAAAAGAAAAGCAAATATTGTCTGTGCCCTGATTTTAAACACTGTGAGTTTTTTTTTAAATATCACATAAACAAATTGAAGATATTTTACAAATATCTTTTTTTCAAATTACAATTCTGAAAAGTACAGAAAGTATCTTTATTTAATATTGGCATGTTTCTTGATTTTCAGAAATTTATAAGAATAAGCTTTTCTATTTGAGGAAGACTTTATGAGAATAAACTCTTGCTTTTACTGAACTTGATGGCTGAAAGAACATTTAGTGTAATTGTATAGTCAGTTAAATAATTAGCCACAGGTTCCTTACCCAAGTTAATGGTAGACTATCATTTGCCTTGGCTTTTCAAAACACTCAAAGTGTATAACACTGGATTTTATAATGCCATATACTTCGCCTAACAGAGAGCTCATAATGATTCTAAGTCCTGAGAATACATGATTCAATGTGTTGTCATTCATCTTGCTTCTAAAGTACTTTATAACATCTTCCAAAAAAAATCTTTCACTGAATGGATACTCCAGTAATGAGAAAATAGCTTCAAGTAAAATTCTGAAAATATTTTTTAAACAGAAGCCAGAATCTCCAAAGTGTACACCTAGAAAAAGAAGACTCATCAGTTTCAACTGGGGTTTTCTTACAATCTGCCCGATCCTCTTAAGCTTTACTGCTGGTCTCCTGCAGACACATTTATGTCAGCCCTTGGAGAGTCCTCTCCTTACCTACAAAGGCTAATGCTTCAGAGTGGAAGGTAATCCTTCTCTTCAGTCTCTTTTGGAGTGTCAAAGCCCTTCCTGTGTAATGTCTGCCTACCACGAAGATATGATGAAGTCACCTTGCTTCTTTCTTCATAATGCAAAGTCCCAAGTAGTACATGCATAGACTCTAGTGTTCAACACTGGTATCACCAAAGCCTCAATCATTGTATTGAAAGAGGGGAGAAAAAATATATTCCATAATTGAAACTTAATGCAACAACAATAGATTTGTCTAGACAATGCCTAGGAAGCAGTGTACCATGACAACACTTAGCCTACAAACTATGTACAGCCCTTTAAATTGCAAATGATAATGATCTTGCTTTTAATTGTCACAACCATGTTCCATCACCCACATATCTGGTATTGCCTTTAATGTGTTCATATTTTCATCAAGAAATACTCTCATTCAAAACCTAAGAACTACATTCTGCAACCGCTCCCCCAAGCTATGGTTATTGGATACAAATCAACACAAAGTACCCTGATTTCATTGCATATGTTGGTCTCTGACACATCTCAATTTCAATTCACTAGTAATCCATTGTCCAAGTAATCAACATACCCTGCCCAGTAACCTTTGTAGTATATAGCTATTGAGAAAACTTCTGAGTTCATATAAAGATTGAGATTTATTCTGAGGCCTCAAATGCATGGACAGTTGGAACATCTAATGAGTATTTCAATAGTAATGGCACTTAGAACCATTAAAAGGATGATTGAATCATCAAAAGTCTAAGGACTAAGCCTATGTGACATTTAAGTGACAAGGTTAGAAGGGCGAAGAGCCTACACTTAGAGGTTCAAACCAGGCAATATTGGCCAAGTCAGTAATATAGCTGAGAGCTTGGGAGACTGAATTGATGTATGCTTATGATTGCTGCTATTTTTCTTCATTGAGCTCCCCACACTTGGGTGTGATATATAAACACCAAGAAGCCATTGACATGACATGCTGGACATAGGGCAGCATGTGGGTCAAAGGAGGCTAAAAAATGGCTCTTTTCCATAGTCTTCCTAAGAACACAAAGCATAAGCTAGAAGCAGAAAGCACTCTTTACAATTTATTTTACTTCTTAATTTTACTCAAATAATAAGGCCTTGAATGTATTTTTATTTATAACAACTTTGACAATATCATTCCCCAGTTTGCATCTTCTCTGGTTTATGTATACATTGCACAGGTACCTATACTTGTACAGTACAAGTTTCTTCACCAGTAAATTGGTTCTTTTATTTGTTCTTCTAAGATTAATGTTTTTAAGTTTTCAAATGCAAGAACCTGATTGTCTGAGTTGCAGTTTACATGTGCCATTAATGCAGACATCACAACTTATCCAATACTTTATACTGATAGATTTTGTTCATACGTATATCTTCGTAAACCTCCTTCGTAAACCACCATGTCCATATGTGAATACTGCTATAAGGTTATTAGGACAAAGAATTGCTGCCTTGGAGATTGTATGTGTTTAAGTCTTTATTAGATGCTACAAAAATTACATCTTAACAGCCACACCAATTTACACATCCAGGAGTAGTACATAAATACAACTTTTCATTTACTGCTTCACAAATACGAAACTCTGACGATTTTTCCAGTTACTGCTTAATTTATACTTCATGACTCCTTTTTAGTTTAAGCATCTTTTCATGTGTTTCTAGAAGACTTGTATCTATTCTTCTGAATCATGTTACTTTTTATAATATGCTTTTTTGTTACTCTGTAAAAGAATGAAATTAGAGGGGCAAAATGAGACTTTTTAACACAGAAATCAGTTCAAGGGTAAAGAAAATGCATTGTATGGAAGTGATGAATATTGTGCCCACTTAGATGTAAGTAGGATCAATATCATCTATTACAACTTTAACACATGATATGATTATGAGAATGGGATGCAGTGTTTTGTGCAGCTGTTTAAAGATTACTTCACATCTCTGCTTCTCAATTATTTTATCTATAAAATGAAGGCAAGATAGCCTTCATGATAGGGTTGTTTTGATTTATAATGCATTTGAAGGTATAATGTGTTTGGAATTAATTATAATATGAGGTTTCTTGCCTGGCCTTTCTGGCCTAGCCCAGAGGTTCAAACCTCTCACAACCTTACTGCCACTTATCCCAAATAATCACACAAAGGCTTATATTAATTTCATGCTGATCAGCCTATGGCTCGGGCATATTCTTTCTGACTCTTAACTCTTAAACTAACCCATGATTAGCAAAGTGGCTTACTACCTTTTCTCAGAGCAGCATTCTGTCCTTCTTTCCTCTGCGTCTACTGTCATCTCTGCCTGACTCTTCCTCTTCCCAGAGTTTTCTTAGTCTGGTAGCCCCGCACACACTTCCTGTATACTTTCTGGCCAATCAGTGTTTTATTAAACCAGTAGGATGGACAAATATTTACAATGTACCAGAACATAATCCCACAGCATGAAATAGCACCCATTACTGTCGCACGAATAAATGAGACTCAGGGATAGATCTCTGAAGAAGTTGAAGATACTAGAGGGAATAAACACCACAGTCAGATCTTACCCAGCTGTCTTCCAGCTTCCTCAGCCCCGCTTCCCTAGGAATGGCTTCCCTCTCTGTATTTCTATCCTGTCTTAAGTACCCTTTTGTAAATTAAAGTGTGGCCCCACCACTGCCTGCTTGGGAGCCTGGAATTCCTTCTATAATCTAAAATGACCTCATCTCAGTTGGGATTAAGGGCGTAGGTCACCACTCCCAGGATACTCTCTGTGCTGGAATTAAAGGTTTGAATCACCACTCTGATTCTCCTAGACTGACTGTGGTTAGAGCTCTGGAACTTCTGGAGCTTCTATTAACTCCCCACATAGACTGTGGGTAGATTGTCTCTGATATCTCCAAAACTTCTGAAACTTTTATTGAATCCCCACACATTACAATTAAATTTAAAAATTCCCATGGGCTCCTGTTTTGACAAGTGGTGCTTCTATTTTGGGAAGCTGTAGACACTATAATACGTAGGGCCTGGCTTGAGAAGTGAGTAGCTGAAAAAAGGTCATTGAGGTATAATCCCTGAGCCTCCTATCACACTGTTCATTTCTGGTCCACAAGGAAATGAACATCTCTTCTTTGATACATCTCTTGATAACATGATGTTCTTCCACTCAAAAGAAATAAAATCATCATGGATCAGATCCTGTGGAGCCATGAGCCAAAATGAGTATCTCCTCCCTTAAAATTTCATGTCAGATACTCAGCACATCAACATAGTCTACATCAAAGAAATGGAGGTGCTGCTAAGATTAAACTAGACCTCACAGTTCTTAGACCTTTGGAACTAGTTTAAGAACTAATTTTGAAGAGTTTGGAGAAGCTATACTAAGAAGCCTTAGTGTGCTATAATATGTGTCCATAAGTTACTGGTGGAACTCTAAGACCAAACGCCATTTGAAAGTAGACAGTGACTGACAAACTGGAAGTATTCAGATGTGCGTGGGGTCTATTTTGAAAACTAAGTGAGAGGCTATTCCTGTTCTGGCAAAGAATTTGTCTAGATGTTGTGCATATCCTGTTACTTTATGAAAGGTTAAGTTAATGATCATCTACACATTAAGGGGAAATTTCAAGACAGCATAGCATTCAGGTTGTCATACAGCTGTTGCCACATTGATTTTTAGCAGGATTTGCTATGAAAATTGAAGGCAAAATGAAGAACAGAATGAATTGAGAAATATGCAGCCTAGCCCAGGAGGCACAGACTGGAAACTGCCATGATATGCTACTTTGTTTCTAAAGATCTTCAAGCCTAGAAGAAGGCAAACCCTTTGCCCAAGAATGTTATGAAGGCCTGTAGGGCATCTCAGGAATTATTCACACACCATCCACCACAGACTACATGCTGTAAAATTATAAATTTATTTCAAATACTTTTCCCTGAGATTAGAAACAACAGTTTGAACAAAGCTATGGAGGAGAGCATTTTCCTGGGTTCAGTTGTTCAAGCATTCATAGACCCCTACAACATAGTGTAATTGGGGCCAAAATATTGCTCCAGCTGGCAACAGATATTATCATGATACATGTTATGTTTTGCTGGTTTCACAGGGACACAGTAACACGAGTTACAGAATGGGAATGTTCACTCTCTGTCAATGTATATTGGGTGTAAGTAACTTGTTTTTAATTTTAAACAGGAGCTCACAGCTAAAAATTTGTCTCCAAAGGGATTTTGAATTTGGATGATTTAACAATGTTGAAATAAAAAGGCTTTATGAAGTCTTGGAAATGAACTAAATATATTTTTGCAGAATAGTAAGGCCAGAAGCCTTCAGGAAACAAGGGCACAATGTTATTGTTGGGTTACAAAGTGACTATCTCTGGCACTTATTTTAGAAGCATGGCCCCCAGATGATGGCATTATTTAGAAAGTTCAAAAAACTGCAAGAGGTGAGCTCTAGCTTCAGGAATTGACATAGCAGTGAATAGCTGTAGTACATTATCCATAACCCTCATTTTTCATATGTCCTGCTTCCTTTCTATCAAGCAGTGAAGACCATTCTGTGGTCTCCTGCGGTTACTATGCTCTGCCCAAGTGCATGATGCCTCTTAGCCTCAAAATTCTCCTTCTCTTAGGCATTTTATAGCAGATATTTTGTCACATGTGAGAAAAGGAGCTGCCACAGCACCTGAGGATGGTAACTGATTATGTGCTAATTACCAGTATGACATAAAGGATAGAGATAGATAGTTCACTACACATGGGCAATTGAACAGAATTTGCTGGAAAATAATGATTTAAAAAGCAATTCATAGAGTTTCACCAACATTATTGCCTAAACATGAGCCGAACAAGGAAAACAACAATAAATATACCAATGTGTACAGACAAAAACCCACAAAACCCCAATCCCGCATTGTAGACAATTAAAGAAGAGAAAAGAAGTAGTCTTCCCCAGGAAAGAGCACACCAACAGCCAACTGGGTATTCAGTACCAAAGGGCCAGCCTTGAAAATAACATTATACTATTGGCCAGATTATACGTGTGTGTGTGTGTGTGTGTGTGTGTGTGTGTGTGTGTGTGTGTGTGTGTGTACAATGAAAAAGGAACTCATAGGTTTGAATGAAAGTGAAGAGGGCTTTAAGGGAGGTTTTGGAGGAGAGAATGCAAAAAAGAGAATATAAACATAATTTCAAAAAAAAAAAAAAGGAAAATCAAGGATTAGTAAGATGGCTCACTGAGTGGATACTTGCTGTACACCTGACAGCTTGAAGGAAGTGATCAAGACATACATTGTAGGACAAGAGCTTACTCTGGCAAATTGTCCTCTGACTCCAGATATGTGTGATTCATTGTGGTATGCATGATTCACACACACACACACACACACACACACACACAAAACTAAGTTAAAATGTATAAAAACAATGAAAGTTTTTTTTAAAAAAAAAATTTAACAAATTTGAAATGCACATTACTTTTAACGATGGTAATCCTGCATGCTGTAGAATGCTGGCACAGCCTCCAAGTTCAACTGGACAGCCTGAAAATTTGTTTCTTCTACTCAAGGAAACACTTCACTCTCAGTTGATAAGAATAAACACTATAATTACTTTAAATATGTAAATCATAGGAAATGTCTGATACTATTAACAAACACTGATATTGATGAAAACACAGAGATTTATTTCTTTCCCTTGGTGATAAAATTCAAAAACTATAAAGTCAATCTAAGTGAAAAAAATCACAGAGAAAGAATTAATCTGTGTCCTTCTGCTCCTTGCGATCTATGCTTTGTGTCTACAGAAAGATATCTTCCATTTTCTTTTTAGTGTTATATTCCTGTTGAGACTGGCCATGTTCTCTGGATTATTCTGGTTATCTATTATGACCACTCCCAGTCCAATATATCAGTTTGTAACCACAACCTTCCACAGGGATTTCCACGAGTTTAATATTGAGCAATAGGTCTGTACAATTATAAAATTGCACAACAGTATAAATTGTATAGTATATTGCCCAGGAAGGAGAAGAGATAGATGGACAGTAATTTAGATATGAGAGACAATGAACCTCATAGACCAGCTACACAACTCACTAAACATCCTTTCTTATAGTTAGAGAATTAATAACTAGGGAAAATTAAAATTCTCCACTGTTTGAAACTTTCCCATAGCTAACATTTGGAGCGTTCCCAAGTGATCAAAACTCAGAGTGTACTCCATGGGTAATTTTATTTAATCCTCACAATAACCCTACAAAGTAGGAATTATTATTTTAACTTTAAAACTGAATAGTTTGGAGAAGTTAAGTAAGTACCTACAGGTACCACAATCTCTAGTGTTAAGTAATAGATATTTTAATAATGTGTTATTAATATTTTTAAATATTATACAATGTATTTTTATCATACATATTCATCCCAGATCTACTCCATTTCCCTATCTATTCAAATCCCCCCCCCAATCTGTCTAAACCTATCACATCCAATTTATGCTTTCCAATAACTCTTGAGTGTGGGATCTGTCCTGGGGTGTGGTTAGCCTACTAGATGCTCAGCTAATAGTGCTCAGTGAAGTAGATGAAGAAGGGGCAGAAACATTGCAAGAGGTAAAGGTGATGGAAGACTTCCATGAAATGTTTTCCAGATATAACAGGGCAGTTGTATGCATAAGCTCACCTTGATTGTGCCAGCAGGCACAAAACCCATTCAAGCTCCAGCCAGAACAACTATATAACTTTCTGCTTATGCCTATGCTTTTTCTATTATGTCAATACAAAAATAATTCTTAACTGTGTTGACTCCCTGCCTTCCTAGACTTCTAAGTTTGGCAAGGATTTTTCTTAACGCCATTTATTGCTCAGTGAAACACAAACTGTTGAGTGTTTCAAGTGTTTTCACTTAATGTTCATGATTATCCATACTATAAAACTATCCACATTTTACAGAGGAATAAAATAAGGCACAGAGAATTGAATTCCCCAATATCATACAGCTACTTGTGAAACAACTTGGTCTAAACTCAAATTTACTGGATCCAGCACCCATTCTTATAAGAGTAAGACAATATGGAGCCAGATCTCATCTGAAGGATATTTTAATGTCACAACATCTGGGAAAATAAAGGTGAATTTAATCTAAACTACATCCTAGTATCTCTTTTATCGCAGATCAAGTGTTATATATGAATCTATCCTACACTGCTTTGGAGCTCAATAAATTCAATAGCAGAACCATTCCTTTAGAGTAAAAATGAATTTCTATTTCTTCAACTCAACATATAAGGCATGCTAAATAAAGCCATGTTTTTGGAAGGTATGTATCTTTAATATAAGAATTATCCCCTGCTCAATAAAGTGTTCATTTTATAAAAATTAAACAGAAACTGAAGTTGACTGACTGAATCCAATGCTTCACATTGTCTCTAGGACACACAGTTTTCAGTGAAATTCTTTACCTGTATTATCAATTTTATTTATTACAAATGCATATTATGTGTTTCTACTATATGCTGTGGAGGCCACATAGAGTTTTGTACACCAGAACTGCAGTGTTAGCACAATAAACAGGGACTAAAGTATTAACTAAGTGAAACTCCCAACCCCTCTGTTTCTATTTCTTTTTTTAACATAAAATTGTATGTATTTTCTTTATTTGGTCAGAAACTAACAAATATAGGGGGCAAAGACTGCCCTTCTGACCAGAATCCAGCAAAGTAGGTGGTATACAACAGCCAGAGTAAAATATTTTTGTTGAGTAAAGCGTATAACAGCAGAAGCTGGAGAGGCGACTCGGTAATTAAGAGCATTCTGCTTTTCTGAAGAACTGAAGTTCAGACACCTGCACCTGTGTCAGGCAACTCAATGACGCTTGTTATTCCAGCTCCAGGGAACCTGACACCCTTTGCTGGCTTCCACAGGTCTTCAGAGATGCATTAAAAAAAAATAAAAATAATAGTACATGATAAATAACCCAGAGACACCAAACTAGTTAATATGCAAAGAGTGAGGAAAGACTTTGGGCACTCATCCCTCAATGGGACGACAAAGCCTTTGACTCAAAAATCAGGGATCTCTATGCAAAAGAGAAAGCTGAAAAGCTTTCAGAGGTAAAGGTGCCATAGGACACAGCAGGACTGATACTCAGATTGTTGTGATCTGATATGACCTGATATGATAATGCATTATAACCAGTGTAGCCAGCAGATGGCTATAGATGGAGACCTCATGCCCTAAGTTCACAGTGGGAGGAGTGAAGGAGTGGAAGAAAAAGATAGGGAAGGGGTAAAGGTCAAGAGTTCGCTCCCTCACCCTCTGGCAGAGTGAAGAAAAGAAAAGACAAAAGGAGATCTGGAGGTGGGAATTCTTAAATGGAGTTTGATGTCAGAACTCGTGGCAGGGCCAGGCCTATTGCCATTGGCCAGATGTGTCTTTAGGGGCTAGAACAGAATCCTAACACACTTGAACTCACAGACACCTTGACAGCACACACAGGGCCTATACAGGCTCAAATCAGACAAAAATCCCAGCTCTAAGAAGAGGAAACAGACACAAGGTCCTGCACCCAACTAAGAAGCTATTCGCAATCAATATGTGTTGAGAATGAGGGAATTTCTTTTTTCTTTGAGTGTCCCTGGGAGCATCAACCATAGTCCAGGGAATGTCTCACATCCAAGAATAAATGACCAAAACAAACTCCATGTTTTCCTTGTTTGTGCTGTGTGTGTGTGTGTGTGTGTGTGTGTGTGTGTATGTGTGTATGCACAATTTGTTTTGTTTTGATATTTTTGTCTTATGGTTTTGTTTGTCTTGATTTTTGGTGTTTTTGTTTGTAATTTATTTTTTATTAAAATTGTCCTTACAGTATATTTTGCTTATATTTATTTCCCCTTCTCTAGATCATTGCCACCTAACTATCCATCCAGCTTCTTTATCTTTCTCTTCTCTCAGACACAAAAAAATTAATAAATAAAACAAGCAAACAAAAAGCCAATTAGCAAAACATCGAAAGAAAAATAGGAAATTAATATCTCCTCTTACCTAGCTTAACTAGTCAGGTAGAGATCAACTTATTTCTAACTCTATTCTTGTGTTTAAAACAGAAAATGTTCATGTACATTACATTGTAGACATTGATCTCTCTGCTCTGGTAGCCAGTTTGGTACCAATCTTTGCTACATCCCACACCATGTTTGCATGCTTGTGCGCGCGCGCGCGCGCGCGCGCGCGCGCACACACACACACACACACACACACACACACACACACACACACACACACACACATCCAGAAAGAATATTTAGCCAAATGGTCTAGGTACCCAATTATACAGTCAAGAAAATTAGCCATTGTACCCAGATAACCTAGAGTATTGTTGACAATTCATGAATTGCTTACTCTCTGAGGAAAGGAATAACTTTTCTCTGATCCTTATCTCCCAGTCTACAACCTATATATTAACAGCATTAACTAAGATAAAAATTCATATTCTTCAATGTCTAAAAATGGAAACACAGTGATTTGAGTTGTACCTGGAATTTATGTGGGTCAGTCCATATTTTGGTGGGTAATAGCATCTCACTGACCATCATTCAGTTTTGACTAGAATATGAGCTTCCATGCTACCAAAAAATACTGTTCAATTACTGTATACTGTAATTAATACCTGAGCAAAACAATGTAAGGGAGGCCATATTTATTTTGGCTGCCTGTTTCAGTTTACTCAGACCACACTGGATTGGCTCCATGCACTTGGGCAGAAATGGTGGCAGAAGCAGTTGAGAAGGTTCTTCACCTCATGGAAAACAAAGCAGAGAGGAAGAGGAGAATGAATCTGATAACTTTAGAGACATGGCCCCTATGAAATACTTCTTTAAACTAGACCTCACATCTCTAAATTTCAGAACTTTCCAGAATAGCATCATCAGCTAAGCAACAGGCTTTCAACATATGTGGGGGCTTTTATATAGACACCATGCCACCTATGTAATTTATCTTTATCAGAATGCCCATAGCAGTAAAAATATTACAGCCATTTCCTAACTGAACACATAATATTGATGAGCCATACTAACAAAGCATAGCCACGGGGGTAAGAAATGAACAGCCATAAGGCATCATCTCAAAACACAACCTCGTGGTCTTCCAACCAGAAGTGTCCCTCCGTGTATTTTGCAGACCTTTATAAATTTAAATGGGAGGCCTCTGGAATGTTTCACAGAAGGCTTTCCATACATGCTTTCTCATCTTGCAAGAGCCAACAGACAGTTCTCTGAAGAAAGAGCTTATATCCGGAACGGTGCCTTCCTGCACTGCCTCATCTTGAAACCAGGATGTTAGAGACCTTCACACATGACAAGACATGTCTTTTAGTAAAGTCCTTCCTGGAAGCAGAGGTTCACTGCATCTGTCTCTGGGTGTCCAGAAGGACAGGATTCTACCACACCAGCCAACAGGACACACTTCTCTGGATGCAGTCCCACAAACCCAGCTGTGATGACAGCCCATTTGTACACAAAACCAAACATAACCAGCAGTTTTATTTTTATTGGCAGCTACTTTTATGATTCTGATGTCCTTCCTTCCAGCTTCTCAGTTCGGCTTTCCAGAGCTTCAAAAACAATCTTTCCATATTGTCCACAACTTGGCAAGGTGGCAGGAGTATGGGGACCTAAGTAAGTGACTGAAAACACCATATGTTTTAACTGTTCTTTGTAGCTAAGAGGATGCTGACCTTTGGGAGAGGAGGTGTGTGCATCAGGATTCTAAGATTTTTAGACTAACCACATTTTGGCTTCAAGGTTCAAATTTACATAATAACAAAATAAATCGTTTTGTTTTTCAAAAGTATAAATTCTAAAAAAAAAAAAAACCAAAGGAGCAATTAGACATAATTCTAACTCCCTAGCATGTAGGTGAATGCAAGTTATTCACATAAAGAAGTGTCTCAAAGAATCTGTTCTGTTCTGGTTTCCTTACTAGATTGCTATGATAAAACACTGGCCAAAAGGAACTTGGGAAAGAAATTGTTTCTTTGACATGCAGCTTGAGTTGACAGAAATTTTGAGGCAGGAACTGAAGCAGAAACCACAGAGGAAAACTGCTTACTAGTTTGCTCCCACCATGGCTTGCTCAGCCTGCTTTATTAAATAAACCAGGACCACCTGCACAGGGATGGCACCACCCACAGAAGGCTGGGTCCTCCAACATCGATCATTAGTCATGAAAATTCCCCTACAGTCTTCCCTATAGATAGGCCAGTCTGATGAAAGCAAGTCCTTAGCTGAAGACTGTTCTTCCCGGTAACTCTAGGTGTGTCAAGTTGATAGAAGCTAAACCAGCACAGAACTGTAGGGCAGATTTAATGTACAAATCATGGGTAAAGAAGGAAACTGAAATACATTCCTAGCATTTATAACTTAATAAATTTGTCATTGATCAGTTTATAGATATATATAATGCATTCTGATTCTGATTATCTTGTTTCCAATTCACCACTATCAACCCTTCCCTTCCTGTAGGGCCCATTTTATATATTTGTTTTTCTGGTTGTGTTTGTGCGTGAGCTACTACTCAGTGTAACCAGGGCCATCTCTGTGACCATGGGTCTGGAACTATGCTGTGGAGCCAAGTGGGCTCAGCAGTGAACACACAGCTTAAGACAAGGACTGCCCATTCTCTAGAATCCACTAGTATCTAATAGGTCAACAATGAGGAGTAGGGCTCTATAAGTTCTTTCTTGATCCATGACTCACTGTTTATAGTCTTAGTCCTGTGTAGGCAACCATGGCTGATTGCTTATGTCTATGATTTGCCTAACTTAAATCATTTTATATGCTGTAATGTCATTACCACCATTGGACAACATTTTGTCAAGGCAAAATATAGCTCTTACCTCATAGGGAATAGGTTGGTTTGTTCTGGAGCCAAACTCAAGTGACCAGGCCCTGGGAACAGCTTTAAATCACAAAAAGCAATATGTTCCAACATGGAAAAAAAATATAGATCTTGTTATAGTAAGAGAACAAAGAAAGTAATAAATCAAGCCTTTTTTTTTTCAAATACATTGGTAGAAGTATCATGCTTGCAGTGAGTTGTAGCAAAACAAGGAAATCTTTGCTGTAGGTCTCTGACACAATGTAAGCCTATTTTTGGCTTTGGGTTTGGTGGAAACTAGAGTTCTGTTCATTGAATACATTCCAGATAATTTTCCTTAACAGTCCTAGAACATTAGGTTAAGACCTGGAAGTGGACAATGAATGGTCATTACAGGAATTTAATTTAACGAATAAAGTTTTCACCATCTTGTCTCAACAGAAACCATATTTGGTTACTGTTCTTTGCCTTGGAAAGTCCTGTGGGAAAGCATCCAACCCAGTTCTAGAAAGTCAGTATCAAAATGTCCCAGTTAACTGCATTTTCTTGCCTCTTGCTAAACTGCTTGCTTGCTCCTCCCTGCAACTGTGAACCAGAATATAGAATTTTGTGTGTGTGTGTGTTTTTGTGTTTAAAATCTCCCAGTAAAATGTGCATTCAGGGCTGTTCTGTGAGAAGAGTTTCTCTCCAGGTAATCTCTGGCCAACTTAATACAGACTCAATTTGAACTTTGGTCATGCAGAGTGTTCTCTGGATTTCTATCCCATAACATTTAATATAGCCTGAGATAATTTGACTTTGGAACTACTACATTCCAACATTCCACAACTGGGAACTTCTGGTTGGTCAAACAGCTTTACAGAATCTTCAACAATAAGGTTGACAACTTTTTTTCTGTGAAAATCATTTATAATTTCCATCTTAAGTGATTCTGGTTTTAGTATACATACTTATCACAAGTTACCAAATGCATTAATTAATATTAAATTCTATAAAGTCTTTAGGAGACATCAGTGAAAGGGGAAAAGATAGGAGAACAGAGACCTGCATGAATGACTTCAATCTCATAGCCTTTTCAGACTACTGCTTTGTATTCCATCTGAGAATTTCCCTTATCAAGCTAATAAATTGAGAACACAGTGTGTAATTTGTATATTTCATTCTTCATTCAAATTGCACCAAATAGGATAAAATTGATTGATTGGCTAAACCTAGATTTATGGGTTGGAAAGATAGCTCAACAGTAAACAGCACTTGATACTCTTGCAAAGGACCCAAGTTCAATTCCCAGTATTCACATAGTGGCTCACAATTGCCTATAATACCACTTCCAAGGCATGTGATGGCTTCTTCTGGCCTCTTCATACGTCTGGCATGGATGTGATACACATCTATACATGTAAGCACAATACTCACACACAAAATAAAAATACATATTTTTTATTTTGATACGAGGCTATTAAGCAGAAAGAAAAAGAGTTGAAATAAATCTTATATAGATGTAAATTACAAAAAAATCAGTACAAAAAAGACAAACATACTCAATATAATTTTATTATACAAATGTCTAAATGGACATTGCCTTCCTCGTATAGGCAATAAAATGGATAATTAAGGCCAGTTATAATTCTCATTTCAGTAAAAGTGGGATTATCAGCTCTGAAGGGAAAACTGCATTTTTCTATAAATTTCTTCCAAAACAATTGTTCAGAGAAAATCTCATTCATGCAAGGGTGAAATTAGATAGCTGAGAAAAATCTTTAACCTTACTTCCAGTAAATTATTTAGCAAATTTTATTGTAGCAAGTAGAATAAAGGATAAGTGGCTAACACTAACTATAATTTATTATGTGAAGAGTTATAGAGAGAATGAGTGGATGCAATCTGTTGAGTAGGCTTGTGGTGATTCAATCTAATTGAAAGAGAGAATGAGCTGCCCTATGCCCTCTGTGCACTCAAGCAGAGATACAGCAAAACTCTCAAAGACCTTTGAGCCTCAAACCACCATTTTCAATTGGTGTATGGACCATGCGCTGAAGGCCATGAACATCTCAGCCTTGCTCTGACCCTCCCTTTCTTGGTATGTCACCTTCTTCCGTTTGGGGATGAGAATGTTTGCACTAAGTTGTAGTATGATGGAAAGATATAATTTGTTTCTGTAATTCACAGAGGGTCATAGTGTAGAGATTGTCATAGTCCCAGAAAGTATTTTTTCAGTAGATTTAGATTTATGGGTTGGAGATATGGCTCAATAGTAAAAATGCTTGCTGCTCTTGAATAGGACCCAAATTCAATTCTCCCCACCCCCGTGGTGCCTCACAACTTCCTGTAACACCAATTCCAGTGGATCTGGTGCCCCCTTCTGACCTTTTAAAGTTACTTTTTAACAGGTATTTTGAACAGTCTTGGGACTATTACAGACTATGAGGACAGTTGAAGCTGAATAAATAAATTCTGTACAATGAGGTAGCCATGAGGCACTGAGTACCAGGAGCAGAATTTGGTTGTTTAAATATAAAATGTCTTCCACAGGCTTGTTGGTCCCCAGAAGGAGGTGTTATTTGGGAAAATGTAGGGCCTCACTAAAGAAAGCCGGTAACTGGAGCTGATCCTGAAGTTTTACAGCATGGTCCACTTCCATTTCACTCCCTGCTTCCTCACTGTGGAGGTACTGTGACCAACATCCCCCACTCTTTCACCCACCGATGCTTCAACTCTATAATGTGCTGTATCCCTTCAAACGGTGAGCGGAAATAAACTCTTTCTCCCTTGGGTTACTCTTCCACGGCTATTTTGTCTCAGCTATGAAAAAAAGTAACTGGATAGATTCAGAAGTTGGACCTTTGTCGCATACTGCATCATGGGTTCAGTGTTGATGTCTGATCCACTCATTTCTCTCCAAACACATGAGTTAGCTTTTGTTTTCAATTTTTTTCTAAAGTGCCAGAAACACTTATTACCCTAGAGCAAAAAACAAATATGTATTAGAGCATTTCCTCCTAGAATTTCCTACTGTCTCTGGCTTCATACCTGCCGGGCCACCACCATCAGCTCTTGAGTTGTCACAGAAGGACAGACAAAGGCTACGGTCTGTAACTAATGGCCTTGATCCCAGAATCTTCTATCAAGTGGATCTCTGTCATTTGTTGATGGGTGAGTGCTTTATTGTTCTGATAACATACTTTCATATTTTTGCAGATCAAGGGCTATAGAGTATTTATGTGGAATGTCAAAAAAGAAAGTCTCTAAAAAAGAAAAATAGAGTATAAAAATGTAATAAGTTATGTAAAGAAGGAAAATACACAAAGAATCTGGGTTATTATTTTTATTATTATTTATTTTATATTTATTATTATTTTGTTTTCATTTAATTTTTTAACTGTTAATGATTTAACTGCAGAAAGACAAGTGATTAGAAAGGCTGCTGAGTTAAACAAATGTATACATTTTAAAGGTATCTTGACTTTGAAATTTGTGTCTAAGGATTTGTTGCTTTGGAAAAGACGTTCTGCTTTTGTTTCCACGGAAGATGAGAACCTGTGGATTGCTTCCAGGCAAATATGGTTTCATCAACAAAGACCCCCTGATTTTTCTCTGATAGGAAGAGATGGTCACATCAGCTTCAAGACTAAGATGATCCAGCCTCAGGACTCTTGTAAGATTGCCAACACCTTTTAATCAGCAGGAAGTAGTAATAAAAAGCTATGCCCAAATTCCCAACATATTGTTTATAAATGTTTGTTTACATTATAAATGGTCAATGGGCATTTTCAATCTCTTTCGAAGGGAAAAGGAGGGATATGGTATAGGAATGATTTAAATAGATTATTGAATTTACTCTAATCCAAAATTTAGCTGTTAATCTCAAAATATTTTACATTGTTATGGATTTTGTTCTATTGAAACAAATTTAATGTCATTTTTTTGTTGCACTGTATGTATATTTCCACTCTTGTTTAAGATATTATGTTTATTCAATTCCTTTAAAATTACAATATGTAGTTAAGAAATGCACATTAATAGTCATCTGTGATAATCAAATTTATAGGCATTTTAGTTAGAACATTTTAGGTATACAAAGATATGTTTCAATTAAGTATGTAATCTTCAAATACTTCAAAGACCTACAGAATATGGCATTTTAAATATTTAAAACTTTTCTGGACAGTGAGACAAGTCTGCTCCTGGCAGCATCAATCTACTTCAAGAGAATAATGGGCATTGAAGAAATTTCATATTTTCCTTGTGACAATGGTTAGCCACTAGACAAGAAACTGTTCTTGTAATGACTACTTGAAAGTATGCTGTGTAACTGGATATGCAGGACCCATAGGTTAATGAACTCTTAGGTTGGCAGAACGAGCCTAGATGGTCCTTCAGGTTCCTTCCTGATTCGCAGAGAAAACTGCCAGACATCCTTCAGACTCAAGGAGAAATGACTGACAAACTATATGAGAATGGGCAGAGCAGCAAATTTCCTGCTTCAGTGAATGGTGTGCCATAGACTCTGGGCCTATAGGCTGAAGATGGATGCCCCAATGTTACAAAGGAACTTGGAATGACTGTCCAGGCAGACAGGTGTATTCTCTGTCATTTATAGATTTTTGGAAGTTGCTTACACTTCCTGTTTACTTGGGTAATATTATATCCTTCTGTGGTCTTTGATGCAGTTGAAGATTAGATAGTTAACAGTTACAAGTTTTTCTTAGTTATTTTAAAAGGTATATTAGATATAAAACTTTAGACTCACAAGGATAAGGTAAATGATAGAATATTTTATTTTCTTTAATTTTGTTAAATACAAACAGACTAGATATTATAACTATAATTCTTGCTTGACAGCTGTTTTGTTATATGTAATTTTGCTATGTTGAAATTGAAGCCTTCCTTTTTGATTAGACAGAAAGGGGGAGGTGATGTGGGAATGTCTACATACTGTGAATAAAGAACTGTTTTGGCCATTGCAGGCACCATAGAAGTAGGCACAAGAATCAGAGCATAGGTAGGAGGACAGCAGAGTTAAGGGAAACATGATCCAGCTGCCCAAAGAAGTAGCATGCAAGGTAACACCGGTGATCCATGGGCCACATGGCAAGACAGATTAATGGAAATGAGTTGAATTAAGATAAAAGAACTAGCTAGTAATATGCCAGAGACAAAGGCTAAGCAGAATGAAATTAATATAAGCATCTGAGCCACTTTTCGGGGGAAAGGTGACCACAGGTGGATCGGACTGTAGGACTAGTTGGGCCAGAAACCTCTTACTGCAGTGTCAAGACTTGAAGCCCTGACTGTACATATCCACTTACTAGTTCTAGAAAATGTTTATTCTTCTAACTGCTACAAAACAAAGAAAATGCAGCAATTTCAGCAACTGCCTACCTAGTTTATGGTAGTAAAGACATATCTCCTTGCTATTATAAGTAGATTCAAGAAGAGTATACTACATATATAATCCAAAGGAGAGGGTATTATCTCCTTATACACACTATCAGATCTATTTTCCTGCACTTAATGGTCCACATCTGAAAACAGATATTATAAATGCAGAGAAAGACATCTAAGGTTGGAAATATGAAGGATAGTTAGTATGCATATCAGTGTGTATATTAAAATAATAACAATAATAAATAAAACAATCAATGGTTCCCAGACTATGCAATCCTTTTGTGGGACTCTGGTAGCCTAGAAAACACTAATTAATCTGGCTACGAGCACCTTAGCAAACACTAAGTCTTTGTGAAGCCCAAATATAAGATGAAAAGAAATAGCGGGACACCTCAAACTCATTTCAAAGGAGCACCATAGACCCAGCCTTCTGCAGACCATAAAAGCCTTCTCTTGGGAAAGAAATGCTTTGATGTCCATTTTTGCAGCTTTTTCTTCTTTCTAAAGCCCATGGTATAAAGCAACGTCAAATAGAATTCTAGAAATTCACATCCATTAAGCAGTTCTGGAATGAAAATGGGCTCTTATATGTTAAGATTTTGAGTTATGTTAATTTATGCTCTGCGATTGGAATGGGATCCATGAATATTGAGTTTAAGTTACTTGGGTTTATATCCTTATACATATTCAATATTCATTAAGATATCACATTGACACAAAATTTTAAAACTCAAAGGTATTTTATTTATCAGATGAAACAATATGTTATATAACAAAATATCCAGGGCTAGGTAACTGTGAAGATGTGAAGAAGGAGGAGGAGGAGGAGAAACCTGTCTAAAGTTTACACTTCTACATGTTGGAGGAAATTGCATCAACATCTATCTTGCTCTCAAGTTCTTAAGGTGGATGATGGTATCATATTCACGAGAGCATTTGGAAGAAGAAAGAGAGCATTGGCAGGCAGGAGACCAAAGATCAAGGGCACGGAGTCAGTCTTGCGACCTCCCACACACCCCTGCCATTTAAAGGGCTACTGCTTGACAATGCCTCATGGGCACCAAGTTCCTGATCCATGCCTGACTTCTGTAACTTGGTAAATAAATATTTTACATAAAAATAATCAAATCATGTAAACCCATATTTGAATGCCCCCCAAGTGATTTACCAAAGGTTAAATTACCATGCTACTTCCTTAATGTCTGAATTAAAATACAGAGTTGATATGACTTAATTAACTGCATCTCTGTCTTAAGGGTTTTATTATTTTCTACAATGCCTGGATTCTTTACTTCTTAATTTTTTTTCCTTTTTGTCTTTCTTTTGTCTTCCTTGTTGTATGGCACTTATCTAGGATACATTATATAATTTTATCCAAAAAGATCAACTGTTATGTGAATTGACAATTGATAAGACTTAATAGCAAGTAGACAACTTTTATTTCTTCAAAGCATCATCATTATGGCTTTAAGAGCATCTCTGATGCTGTTAAAAGATTATATTTAGCTTATATTTGTTTTAAAGTTTCTTTACTGTAAAAAGTTTTACATAATTATTTTAATTCTTTTTCTTCTCCCCCCCCCCAATTTTCTCAGATCCTCACCTCTCTAAGCATCCAACTATCTGTTCCTTTCTCTCTCAACCTCTGTGTCTGTGTGTGTATGTGTGTATGTGTCTGTGTGTGTGTCTATGTGTGTGTGCAATGTGTGTGTGTATATGTATGTGTCTGTGTGTGTATATGTGTGTTTGTATGTGTCTGTGTGTGTGCATGTGTATATGTGTGCATATGTGTTTGTGTGTATGTGTGTGTACATGCATCTAAAACAAACAAAAATGCAAGCAAGAACAAATAAGAGACACACAAACCAAAATCTACAAAAACTGGAGCCAAAATAAGTAAAAACCGAAAAGACAAAAAAAAAAAAAAAGTCTAAGCAAAGAAAAACAAGACAAAAATACCATTGTGTTCATTTTGCTGGCCAACTACTCCTGGTCATAGAGTTTGCCCTAATGTGTGATTTATTATTAGACCGTATTAAAGAAAACTGAATGTTCCTTTACCGACAGGCATCAATTACAGATAGATTTTTGGTTGGGGACCTCATCTGACTTTTACTTGTGTAGACCTTGTGCATACTGCCATAGTTTTTCTGAGTTCATATGTTCGCTGGTATTTCTGTATCTGGAAGACATTATTTCCTTGGGGTCACCCATCACTTCTGAATCTTACAATCTTTCTGCCTTCTTTTCCAAAAAGGCTTATAAACCTTGACAATGGCTTTGATGAAGACATCCCATTTAGGAATAAGTTCTCCAAAGTCTCTTTCTCTCATACATTGTCCAGTTTGGAATCTCAGTGTTATTTCCCCAAAACTACAAAAAGAAGCTTCTCTTATGAAGTTTGAAAAAGACTCTGATATATGAGTAGAGTAGTATGTCATTGTAAGGAATTTTTTCACTAAGTTCCTTTAGCAGAATTATAGTGTTAGGGTTTCCCTAGACACATGACTAATTTAGTCTTAGGTTTCATGTTATTATCCATGTTATCAGTGTCAAGTATTGGTCCCAATTCATGAAATAGAATTTAAATCCAATTAGAAAGTGGTTAGTAACATTTATGCCATTATTGCATCAGCGTATCTAGGTTGTAGGTAGAAGATATAGTACCAGTACCATACAGAGTACCTTCCAGTACACAAACACTAATTAGTAGGGGTGAAGCTACTAGTTATGCACCAGCTCAACTTCTCCATGTTCAATGATGTGAACAAGTGTTATTTTTAGCAAAACAGCCTTACTACCAAGTTTTATACTTATCCCTTTAAATATGCTATATAAAAAATGAATTTCCTATGCAGAAAAATTGTGTTTTAAAATACAATATAATATATTTTTCTTATTGATAATTAATTTAAATTATGCAAACATTCTAGAATTTTAAAAAGTAGATGAACAAATGAAGCTTATACTTCACAGGAAAACAGAGTAGATAGGACTTACTTTTTGACATTTGGCTCTTGAGTTTGCTGTTACAAATTATAATAGAGATATATTCCAGAAGGACACATTTTTAAAAGCCAAGTTTAAAAAAGAACTTATTTTATTTTCACCTCAGAATTTTAAAGACATAGAGGATCTGGTATTCAATATTTGGGAGATAAAAGTGAATTTCATCAACAGATAGCTTGGGAAAACATGTATGATAATGGAAAAGTGGTCTGAGAGAGTAAAAACATTTCCAGCTGACAAGACAAGAGAAATTAGAAGAGATGTCTATAACATTTTTACAGTGAGCCTCTACAAAACGAACCAAGCTCTGCACATTGTGAGAGATTATGGTGAACTATATCATGGTGACCGCACAATCTCTGCCTTCTCATGCACATTCCATAAAATGACCCTCTCCTTGAATGGAGGCAACAACACAATGGACTCTTGCCAGTAGAAGATGATAAGTTAACAGGATACATCTTTCATTAGTATGTTGTCTTATGGCTGAGGTGATGTCACCACTGTTGTGATATTATGGTATTTGGGGAGATTCATAAAACAAGGTCATGTTAAATATATCACTGTGATAAGGAATGATAGGTGGTTCCTATTCTCTGGGTTCTCAGGGAGACCAACAACCAAGAGCAGGCAAAAGCCAAGAAACTTAATTCTGCCAATACCAAATGAACTTGGAAGAAAATTCTGACTGTCAGAATTCTAGATGAGCCTGGCCAGCAAACTGATGACTGAAGTTTGGGAAGATGGTTTAGACATCCTTGCCACAGAAATTGCAAAAAATGAACACAAGATAATATGTGTTAACTTAAGCTACCATTTAAAATAAATTTTTATTCTGGAGAATTTTATAGATGTATTCAATAAAATATGATCATACAGAACTTAGGGTTTCAATTGCTATCAAGAGACACTGTGACATTAGCAATTCTTATAAAGGAAAACCATTTAATTGAGGTAGCTTACATAATCATCATGGTGCAGCATGGTTGCAAAAAGGCAGACATGGTGCTAGAGAAGTAGCTGAGAGCCCTACATCTTGACTTGAAGGCAGCAAGAAGTTATCTGTCTCTCTGAGTGTAGCTTGAGCATAGGAGATATCAAAGTCCACCCCCACAGTGACCCACTTCCTCCAACAAGGTGACATCTACTCCAATGAAGCCACACTGCCACTTAGGGGCCAATTCCATTCAAACAACCACAGTATCTTTCTGTCAATACTCTCTGTCCTCCCACTTCTCAACAAGTCCTATTTGGTGCTCTACATATGTGATTGGGAATGAGGCCATCCACTGGAGCACAGAAAATACAACAATGGCAATCAAAACACTCAAAAAAGAATGACTGTCTTCCCTCAGCACCTATCACCTGCCGCTACCTCCTCAGTAAGGACTGGGGTCTATAAGTACCTTGTCTATCTATGCTACAGTTTTGACCGACTTGATCTCGGCTACTGAGTTCATGACACAACAGCTATGTCATATCCAGAAGACATTTATCCATCCTCAAGCTCTTAAGTTCTTCCAACCTCCTCTTCCTCCATAATTTTCCATTACGGGCTGACAAATTTTTAACAATTGGTTATCAACATCAATGGAAAGATAATATAAGGTTGACACCCATGTGGGAGAAAGAGATTAATTATATGAATACCTAAATAGCTGACAAGGATTTGCTAGCATAAAGAACTTTAACCTGGTACATTATATAATTGCCCATTAGAGTGGAAACCATAGGAAAGACCTCAATTTTGAAGTTACATTAAGAACTCAAACAGATGAGGGGAGTGTCTAGACAGAGACCTGAGGCAGACTCTTGAATTACCACCTACCCAAGACTGACCAAGGGAGATTTTCATTGCTCCCTAAAAGACACAGAAGTGACTGACAGAGCCAATGATGTGAAGGAACCTGGAGGATTTAGACGGTAAGGCTTAAACAGAAGATGCAAGCCAGCTTTAGAAGCTTTCAGTGGAGGCCACAGTAAAAACATGTGTCCACAGAGCTTCTGTTTTTCTCTAATTCCAGGATAATATAAGTTCACTTCATGGAAAAGGAAAATTAAAGAAAAGAATTCTATGGAACTATGCTTATCCAATCAAAGCCAACTCTATAAAACAGTCTATTCAAGATTCTACTATCGGTGAAAATAGAAAACTGAAAAAATTAATTCAATTTTAGTTGCAGAGAAGTGAAATAGCATTTCTTCAATTCAACATGGCAAACATCTAATTCAGGAACCATAATGTTTACTGTGAGAAAAATTACACGTTTTGTGTATGTGCATATATTAATAGTCTATTTGGCCCCTGTCTTATCAGGCTGTAGTCCCATTTTTAGATTTCTAACAGAAATTCTATTCTTCTGTTATCTAACATTTTCTCATTGGTTCCTTATATTTAAATACATGTAAAAATTCAATTGCTATCAATAAAGGTTTTTTTTTTCATTTGAAATACTTCCCATATCTGTTTAATATGCTTTGCTGAGGCAATAAAATTCCCCCCACTTATGAGATCTCATTCACTTACTTTTTTTTTTTCTTTTTTATACCAGAGTGTCACAGCATAGCCTAGGATGATCTTGAACTCACTATTTAGCTCAGGCTGACCTCAAACATTTTCAGCCTCTAGAGTTGTGGGACTACAGGTCTAACCCTCCAGACTTGGCTTCAGTTATGTATTTCTGCCTTCTATGCAAAGCATCTTTCATGGCTTTAACACAGAGTAAATTTACTTTCTGCAAGTGCATGTCAGCAGTTATTAAATTATAAGCTTCCACAGCCTTCTCCACTCAGAGAAAGCCCTGACTACTAAAGAAGAGTCAGATTTGAAGTTCTCATCCTCCTGTCAATTCTCTCTTGCATCTGTTCTCTGGGGACTTGTGACAGAAGAAAGGTAAATGTAAAAAATGTTAAGGCCACAGGCTATGGCTGGGAAATTTTTAAACAGGGAAAAGTCTTAAGATTTTAAGGACAGTTCAGGAACAGAAAGGATGTGGAATCAGTTGCAATGAATAAGAAAATGAATGAGAAAAAAATGTTTAAATACTGCTATGATTTATCTTTGTTCCTACTTTTTGAAACAAACACAAGTGAAATATCTGTGGCTTCAAGATTACTTTGTGTTTATCTGAAACATAATTTTACTAATTCTGGACATTGTATAAATCAACAGGTTTGTTTGTGATGTGAAGCAATGAGTGGTTTTATTTCCTGGTGTTTTGTGATCTCTATTCTACTGAATTGTGCAGAAATTAACCCAAAATGCCTCACTTACTTTGAAATATTTCATCTAAAAGTAGACAGGGTGCATAATCATGAAAAGTTATCTCTACAGCTTCATTCATATGATTTTTTTCACTTTTCCCAAAAATACAGAATTGCAGTCTTAGATACATATACTGTAAAATAAACCTCATTCCCTCCCTTCCCCTCCCTCCCTCCCTCCCTCCCTCCCTCCCTCCTCTCTCTCTCTCTCTCTCTCTCTCTCTCTCTCTCTCTCTCTCTCTCTCTCTCTCTCCTCTCATCACTCTCTCCGGACTGTTGTTCACTGGGATCAGTTGGATTTGTCTGCTACAGTTGGATTTAACTTCTTTTTAAACTTCATTTTATGATTACTGGAATGGCAAGAAAAATCAAAGAATAGTTTCCATGGGGGAGGGGGACAGAAATTCTAAAAATCCAATCTACTTTATGTATATTTTAAGCCATTGTTCACAGCATTTCTACTACAATCCATTGATCCAAGCCTTGAGTTGGCTAGTTGAATGTTGTGTAATATCCTCCTCTAAAACTAAAATCTTCCACCTCAAAAGGAAACTCATTAAGAAGCAAGACATTAGAGAAGGGTGGGATAAAACAACAGGGTGTCTAAGTGGAGTTGAAAACATTCCCACCCATGGAGAAGCTTTTTAAGCACAGGAAGAACACAACTCAGAGTCCTGAAGCAGAGCAGTTCCTAAAACCGACCAGATACAATAGTTCCCAACCTCTCCCAGAATATTTAAGTAGTAAATGTGATTGCAAGACACTCTCAGACCAGCCAAGCCATATGGAGACAAAGACCTACCAGCTGCTTAGAAGATTCTCGGACACACTGAGCCACCTGGATGTGACTGAGCAGCCAAGCTGCCTGGAGGAGGCTTAGACCACCTGAGTTGCCTGAAAGAGATACTTTCCAAGCTGTCAAGCTGCCTGAAGGTTGTGTCATGAGCTCCAGGTTTTCAGCTGTGCTTGAGCCATCACCCATGTAGAGCTAGGCTTTTAGTGATCCATCTGTCTTTAAGTTATTTCTGCAAATATAACTTCTCACCCATGCTTCCATAAGTAACCACAATAAAACTCATAAGTTCATCAACTTGAATTTGGGTGGCATTCTTACTTTTGATTTGTTATTGGTGCCACATCTCCTCAGAAACAGTGATAAAAACACTATATCCCAAGGCAAGAACTGGAGATACACATACATCACGGCATAAAGTAATTTTTACTACAGGGAAGAAGGAAAACTGGGACTAGTGATTTAACCTACAGATGCTACTAAGTTACATTTTTATTATACTTACTTAGTCACTGTTCTACTGCTGTAAAGAGACACCATGACAAAGGCACCTCTTATAAGAAGTATTTGACTTAGGGCTCATTTACAGTTTCAAAGGCTTAGTCCATTGTCATCATGATGAAAAGCATGGTGGCATGCAGGCATATACTGGAGTAGCATCCTGATCTGTAGGCAGAGAGAGAGGCTACAGGCTTGACATGGGCTTTTAAAACCTTAAAGCCCACCCCCAGTAACACACTTCCTTCAATTAAGCTACACTTTCTAACCCTTTTAATCCTTTCAAATAGTGCCACTTTCTGGTGATGAAGCATTTAAGTATATTAGTATATGTGGATCATTGTTATTAAAATCACCACACCTATATTGAATTTTAGATTTTTATGCATTAATGCATGCTAAAGGGTTTCCTAGTAAATTCATAGTACGCAGTGTAATTTTGATGATTTTTTTTCACATGGTTATTCTAACTGGTATAGTCAAAATCTATACCAGTTAATTTTATTTTTTTATACCATGAGCCTTTTCTATGAAAACACATAAGCCACAATAACATTTCAAAATGAATGTTACAAACACATAGATTTGTCAGTCATTTAAGAACTAAATGCAAACATCTAGAAGTCATTCTCCTTTGTCTGGTGTGACACAGACTATATTGCACTACTGATTTATATGGCATCTTGGATCTATTCCTAGCTAGCGACTTCTGAAGTTGAAAGAATATGTTTTAGCACTTCTAAGATACTAGCTTGGAAGAAAGCATATTAGCAAACCTAAACCCTGTGATGGAAAGTCTGATAAACCAGGAAAATCACAGCTTGATTTTAAGAACAGCGGGGAGTTAGTAACGAGACTTAAAGAAGGAGATTGAATAGCTGCTACCATAGAAAAGGAAGATTGCTTTGCCAAAGACCATTTTCCAAATTCCACAGAGGCACGACAGTCTAACCATTAAAAGATGGAGGACATTCAGAAGAAACTCTGCCAAGGCCAGTGGAATCTGCAATTCTTACAGTTAAAACACACACACACAGGAATAGTTAAGACAGAGATGACTACTATAAACAAATAGCAAATTAAAAAAAGAGAAAAGTGTTCAGCCTTTTTCATAATAGCATTAAGTGGCAGGACAAAACTAAAGTGTTGCAGGAACAGGTAAGAAAAGAAAACCAGCCTGCATGGTCCTACTCCTCCATTGGTGGTGGTAATAGGCGATAAAATGTTGCCTCCGCATTTTCACTGCTATGGAGGAAACATGATTTTAGTTCAATGTCTGCTGATAGCTATGAAATCCAGGTCTACCACTTACAGATTGCCTCAGGCATCAGCTACTTATAACTAATTTAAAAACTATATAAATACATTGATATGTCTACTCTCTTCTTACCTTAGAAACAATGTGCCTGGGAGTAAGGAACAATCTGCAAAATAATGCTTCAAGCTCTTCAAAATAGAGTTATCATCCTATTTCAGAACATTACAATTATTGTTGTTGTTTACATCCTATCTCTTCCAAATCAGCCTCTTTAGACAGACATTCTTAATGGATGATGATATTTTCCCACTGAGCTCTTGGTAGAGTTCCACATGGTCATAAGCAATTAGCTACTGACTACTATTGATTCAGTCTGGCTCAGTCTTCTCTCCACTGTGGGTATTGCAATGATGGAAGTGCTGTATGTGTGGTGAGGACAGATTGAGTTTTAACCCTAATGATACTGCCCTACATTGAAAATATACAGTGCTGTAAATTCAGGAAGAATTCATTCACATTCTACAACAATATCTAGAAAATGAACCTTTGTTTCAAAGAATGTTTCAGCCCTCAGAAGACTAGACACACTGATGAGATTTCCTTCTGCCTACCTCAATTGTAGTGTCAGGAAATGGTATGAGGGACAGGCTCTGCAAAGCCAAAGTCCACTCATCACAGGCAGTATGCGTTACTAGTGCCTGTTTGTGCAAGCAATAAAAAAAAAAAAAAAAAAAAAAACAAAAAAAAAAAAAAAAACAAAAAAAAACAACCTTATTCCCAGCATCACTTTACACTTTCAAAAGTTTATTCATTTCTATGTTCTGATAAGTAATGGTTCCTTGCTTATACTGATCCCAGTAATCCTGTCAAATAATGGTTCAACCATTAGCCAGGCCTCACCTTCATGTTTACATACATTTTGAAAGTGAAGGTGTAATGAACATGGAATTAGAAGCTGGAGGCTCTGATCTGGGTTTGCAAACAATTGTTAGCAAATGACTCCATTACACCAGCCTTTAATTTCAGGATACAGATAAGAAAGATAATGGTATATTCTTGGAATGAGGAAATCATGTATGTAAAACACTCAGCAGGCATATCACTCAATATTTTAAAAAAATATCTAAAACTGCAAAGGATTCAATAATTTTTTTTTTCATTTTCTGAAATTTTTCTTAAGGTCTCTTTCTAATGAAAGGAAATCTAATTTTCTTACTTGAAATGCTTTACAGGTGCAAAGCATTAGACCCATGAAAGCAAATTTCTTAGAGAAAAGTCCCAACATTTTGGCTACAATTATAAAACTTGTGCTACAAATTGGGCATGGGAAAGACCTTTAAAAATGCGACAATGTATGATGGGCCAAGTTCCCTTCCATAAATCAGTTGGATAAGCACTGAAATGGAATGATGATTATAAAAGAGAGACATCAAGATAGTCTACCATATTAGCCTGCTAAAGCCCCACTTGAGTTCACTGTAGTGGGGTTTAGAAAAGAAACTGGAAAATATAAACACTCAACTAATAATCCTGGTGTGCATGGAAAAGACCACCCTCTTCTAACAAGTGATAATACACACTGCTCCACAAATACACCAACAGCTAAATCAAAAGTACTACAACATCCTTGCTCACAGGCAAAGCATTACTGGCCCCTTCCGGTACACAGATAAAAAATAGTCTGATGCCTTTGGCTTCCCGTGGATATATGATCATGTGTTTCTGAGGAGACGTTTTTCTCCATGTTCTGCATCACAAACGTGATGCCTAGACACAACTTTTCAACTGTACAAGATGAATTATAACTGCTTCCCTTTCTTAACCTTGGCGTCTAATTCTTTTTTTCGCCTATTTCCAATCCCTCAGGCTGCTTGAAACTCTTTTGGCAAGATCCTGCTTTGATCATCTATGGAATATTCCAGGAATGTAGAAGTCACTCAGACTAAAAACCTGTAAAATAATGACGATATCACAATTCTTGAAATCTTCTGGAAATATTCCTTAATATCTCTCCTATCCCAAAATTCCTTTTAATGTATAATGAACTATCTGCCCTACCCTTCCCGTCACCATGCTGCTGATAAGATATAAAGTTTATAATAATTATGATATAATGGCATATGCTAATTGTATGGTGGACTGATGGTCCCATTATCAAAAAGTTACTTAAATTTTAAATAAGAATGCTTATTGTCAATATTAGGACAATGGTATATAATATTAATGGTACAAGGTACTATATAGGGTTTTTTTTTGAGAAAATAAGAAAAGAACAATTAAGATCTTGAGTGATTAATTCTCTGGGTCAGTTTCTCTAATTTGATTTGAATTGTTTTCTGATTCAGTCTCTTCTAAAGTTCTATTATCCTATTCTCTTCTGTATCTACTTGTTTGCTGTTGCTGCTGTTGTTATTTGATGGTTTTATTATGAAAGTTTCCCAGAAATAAGCCATAATGATTGACAATGGTGTGGAAAAAAAGACAGAGTAAGAGCTATGCATTCGCAATGGATAAGCATAGGTTTTCACCCAGATATTAAAACGTAGTAGTTCTTGTTACCACTGATACAGCCTGGAAGAACTCCGGATGCTGAAGCCACACCATATGATGAGCTGATCAGTACATCTCATTCAGGAAGAACTCCGGATGCTGAAGCCACAACATATGATGAGCTGATCAGTACATCTCATTTGTTTCCCATTCCTTGGCATCAATGACGCAGCGAGAGAATCACCTCTCTCTTCTGCAACTGCCTCATCTGATCTGGCCTCTGCTCTTAATTCTCAACCTATCCAGAAGAGAAACCAAGGTTCCTCACAAGCTTCACTGTCTCTCGTGTCCTCTTTGCTTCTTTGCCCTGACTTGCCATAACTGTCTCCACCTTAAGTTATTTGGCTCCAGATACTCCAAACTCCTTACTATTATTCAATTATTCGTGCCCATTAAAAACCTACAAGATAATATTTAATAAAAAGCAGACTTATAATAGGGCCATGTCATTTAAGATAAATGACATGTATTTAATATATATATACACACATATATATATATGTATATATATACATATATATATGTATATATATATATATATATATATATATATATATATATATATATATATATATACCATCACTACCAAAACTAGGTGTGGAGGGAAAACTTAAATTTTTTCAGTGAATAAGGGGTAAGGGAAGAATACTTTAACAAATCATTATAACGTGCCAATAAAGCTTCCATTTCCATGGAACTCAGGGCTTGAAGGAGTTTGTGTGCTGTCGTTTCTACACAGGCAACTGTCAAGAGCTGTCACCACAACCAGTGTAGAGAGGAGGAAACTCCAGCTTTGGGAGGCTAAATGTCATACCCACAGGGAAGCACAGCAGAGAAGATATCCAACTCTGAATCTCCACAGCATCCTTCACTGGAATTGTTCCTGGGCTATATCCAGAATGTCACAGCTTTCAGGGCAGCCATTACTGGCACCAGGAAGCACAGAAGTACACAGAACACATCTTAATCTTAGCATTTAGATTTCTTTTGTTTGTTTAACTTATGACATGGATTCTTAGATTGGTAGCTCTCATTTTGAATAAGATAATAAACAAAGCTCTGTCTTCTCTGTATGAACGAAATTTGAAGTCTGACTTGCTACCAACTCTGAAGCTGGAATGAACCTCTGATGCTGAAGCTACATCATCTCTTCACAGAGGGATAACTTTGTCAATAACTCAGTATTTCTTAGAGTTAATTCTCCAGATGTTATAAAGGGATAAGCATATAAAATTGCTAGACTTAACATAAAGGTTCTTCCTCCACTTGGGTGCATAATTGCAACTGCCTTATATCTGAGATTCTGGTTTCTACTTTTGCTATACTATAAACAAACATCTAGAAGAATTCTGTTACATTAGTCCTGGTCACCATTGTGTCATATGATTGTGATCCCAGCACTGGGAATGAGAGGTGAGACAGGAGGATCTCCTTGATTTAAGACAAGCCTGAGCTACAGAAGAAGACTTTTTATCTCAAGAGAAAACCTGTCACTCTTTTGCTCAGTTCATTGCCAAAGATCATTACTAGTCTATGCTGTCTGCTGCCTCCTTCCAGCCTCTCTGCTCCTACCACACACCATTGTGGGTGGTATGTGTCATTTTTCTCTGGTCACTTTAAGATCCTTACTTTTACTCAAATACTCCAGAAACATTGCTGCCTACATACCCTTTCAATGGTTATTTCCTTCACTTGGGAAGCCTTGCCAAATGCATTTACACAAATAATCCCATTACTTCCCTTTATTTCCTTATTAAAAAGTTAATTTCTTGGAGGGTTTTTTCCTGGCTTTCCTGTCTAAAATCAAAGCTAACCCACATCCCAACAATTCATCTTATCCTTGGGAATTTTTTTAAATCTCCTGAACACTAAACATGTCCTTTGTGTATTTAATTGTGTGCTTTATTCTCTGTCTCTCCCACTAGCTCAGAAGCTCTGTGTTAGCACTTTGTTGAGAAATTAACTATCTCAGGTTGAGAAGGGAAAGAAGAATCCATTTATCCTAACTGAAGTTTAATCATCTAATCCCAGGATAGCCTTATGGTTGTGTACATGATTATTGAATGATGAGTTTTAAAAATGATCACCCTTTAGGCATGAAAAATGAAAGAGAGGAAGAAGAAAAAGAAAGAAAGGAGATAAGAGAAGAGAGAATAATGTCAGAGACGCTCTGCCGTAACAAGAGGAGAGAACTAGGCAGCAAAGGGAGACAGAGAAAAAGAACGGCAGAGCCTGGGGAGAAAGCTCATTAGTAAAGTGCTTGTCACTGAAGCCTAAGGACCTGAGCTGAATCTACTTACAAAAAAAATCAGACACAGCATAGTGTTTGCACCTTTAATATCAACGCTAGAAAAGAGAGAGAGAATACCAGGAATCTTAATGGCCATCCAACCTATAATCATTGGCTTCCAGGTCTCAGTGAGAGACTGTTCCAAAAGACAAACTAGACAGCTCTGAGGGACAAAACCAGAGGGTGTCATCTAGCCTCCACCACACACACACAGAGAGAGAGAGAGGGAGAGAGAGAGAGAGAGAGAGAGAGAGAGAGAGAGAGAGAGAGACAGGGAGAGAGAGACCACACACACATACATACACACACACAAACACACACAGACACACACACAGGGAGAGGGGGAGAGAGAGACACAGGGAGAGAGAGAGAGAGAGACCACACACACATACATACACACAGAGAGAGACACACACACACAGAGGGAGAGAGAGAGAGAGAGAGAGAGAGAGAGAGAGAGAGAGAGAGAGAGAGAGAGAGAGGAATGACTCATAACTGAAACGGCCAGGAAATACACGGAAGGAAACAGAAAGGAAGATCTCTTCTTCCCCTGTGTTCAGTAGTCACAAGCTTCCACTGAGGCTCTGTCAGGAACTTTGAAAATACTTACCTCAGAAATGTGCTGACCATCCGCTCTCCTTTGAATGACCAGGTCAGCCAATCTCTCAAAGTCATGATGAACTTGTGAGTGGTCTAATGACAGAAGCAAATCCACCACATATCTTACAGTCAGGCCAGGCTATTCTCCAGGAACACCAACTCTCTTAGGAATCCCATCTACACATAGCTGCGCTGCCATCCTAAGGATTGCTGCTCTGAGCCACACTCATGAGGGGCATGCCATACTCTTCAACATACATCCCCTAACTGCATGGATGAGATCCTCAACTGTCGGCCATCATAGCTACACTTCTTATCTCAAGCACTGGGATCCCTTGGAACAGAAGGGATTGCTGACAGGCTTCAGAGTGGGGCAGGGACTTTCTCTTCTGACTTCATCTCTATTGTGATTATCTTTCTCAATTATGGAAGCCCCTTTCCCCAGTAACAGCTGTATCTTCCAAACCTCAGAGAAACAGTCTTCAGCATTGCAAGCTTCTCAAGATTTCATTTTTTTCTAGAGTTTCATCATCCCAAAATTTAAAACATGATAGGAACTTTAGCACAAGAAGCCAAACAACGTTTTAGAGCTAAAAGCTTGATGCATTTTTCATGCTAATTTAGCAGATTCAAACAACGTGGCAAGGACAGATCAAATACATTGCTGAGGTCACGGTTCCTCAGGAGTAGTACTAGATTCAGAACTGTTGGTCATCAGTGCTGTCGGCCCCGTTGTTATCTCCTCCTTGCATATGCACCTGTAACCCAACATAAAGTCAATTTACTATTTGTGACGGCTCCACAAGCCTTCCCATGACCCTTTCATCATCTTCTAATGTCAGAATATTCAATGGAAAAGAAGTTTAGGTAAAGGACTCATTGACCTCTGTATTGCTGTATAAATGAAATAAGGCACAAGAAACCGGTACCTGGATACTCTAGGTCTATACTAGGAACAACTGGTACTTATTTTTTTAAGAGTCCGAAAGTATTTTATTGTATTTTATTTATTTCGTGTCCTGGATGGGTGTGAGCAGGTGGAGCATGCCCAGGCGTTCATGTACAGGTTGGAAGACAACTTTCTGGAGTCAGTTCTCGGCCTTCCACCATGTAGAACCTGGGGATTGTTGTCCAATTGTCAGGCTTGGTAACAAAAGACTTTGATTTCTTGACGTGCTTTAATACACTTTATTTTTATTCTGAGAACCAAAACCAAAACCCAAACAAACACAAAAAACAAAACAAACAAAATCAAATAAACCAAACCAACACCCCTCTTCTCCCAAAAGAACAAGACCCCCTTAAAAACGCAAAGGTTCCTCTGCTAAAGAAACAAGAAGAAATCAGATGTGTAAATAATTCTTGGCTTTAATACCCTGGACTAGAAAAAACAAAAACCTTTAGCAAGGCATGCTCCTTAAAGTCACAGTGTCTTTAAACTGGTTCCTGTGACCCATTGGATCTACGCTGGAGCGACTCAGAATTCAGAATTCTCCCGGGTTCAGTCTGCGCTCATCCTCCACAGGGAATTGTGCCAACTACCAACTCGCTGCGATTGAGGGGCGAGGACTTTGCAGGGGCGCGGGACTGTGCGGCAGGAGAATCTCACCATCAGTGGGCGTTTAGCGCAGCCAAGCGACAGGCTGGCGCCAGGGCTAGGCTACTGGGAGGCGCCGGCTGAGGCGGGGAGAACTTTGGGGCTCCCAGCAGAACCACCCTTCGCTGGCCAGTCGTGTCGCTCCTCCGAGGAAGCCACGGAGGTGGCGCCTGGGCGAAAAACCCAGCAGAGAAGAGGAAGTAGAGGGGGAAGAAGAAAATGAAGCAGGCGCTGGGGGAGCCCGCGGTAGGGTGGCCGGAGGAGAAGAGTAGCAGGTTCCCCTGGTGCTTTTCTGCGCCCCGGGCGTGAACGCCCTCTCTTCCGCCACCTCAATAAATAACGGGGTGTCGCCCGAACTGAACAGCAAAAGAAGCCAGCCAAGTGAGAGCACCGCACCTCTGTCACTGCCGCCCCCTTGCAAGCCCCGCGGCTTCTTGCCGGGGCCAGACGCTGCCCGCCAGGAACCCTGCAGATGGGGTGGGCAGGGACCTGGAGCCCAAGCCGCGGGTGACCGGAGCTGGCCCGCCGGCCTGCCGCGCTTGAGAAGGATGATAAGCACAGCAGCCCGGGAACAATATCCTATACAGTCCGGCGTCCGCTAGGCTGCAACTTGGAATGCCCAGGGACCAGTCCGGCTCCTGCGACCTCTTCACTGGGTCGTGGAAAGCTGCACTCAGGACTTGGAGGCGGAGACCTCAGGCGGCGGAGACCTCCGGCGGCGGCTGCAAAGGAGCAAGCCGGGCGCAGGAGGGGGCGCGCTTTCTCCCTGCGGGTCTCAGTAATGAGGAGACTGAGTTTGTGGTGGCTGCTGAGCAGGGTCTGTCTGCTGTTGCCTCCGCCCTGCGCACTGGTGCTGGCCGGGGTGCCCAGCTCCTCCTCGCACCCGCAACCCTGCCAGATACTCAAGCGCATCGGACACGCGGTGAGGGTGGGCGCGGTGCACTTGCAGCCCTGGACCACGGCCCCACGCTCAGCCAACCGCGCTCAGGACGGCGGCAGGGCAGGTGCCCAGAGGGATGAACCAGAGTCGGGGACGTGGCGGCCACCGGCGCCCTCGCAAGGCGCACGCTGGTTGGGGAGTGCCCTGCATGGCCGGGGTCCGCCTGGCTCCTGGAAGCTCGGGGAGGGCACCGGGGCCGAGACCCTGTGGCCGCGGGATGCCCTCCTGTTCGCCGTGGACAACCTGAACCGTGTGGAAGGGCTACTACCCTACAACCTGTCTTTGGAAGTAGTGATGGCCATCGAGGCGGGCCTGGGTGATCTGCCGCTTATGCCCTTCTCTTCCCCCAGCTCGCCATGGAGCAGTGACCCTTTCTCCTTTCTGCAGAGCGTGTGCCACACCGTAGTGGTACAGGGGGTTTCAGCGCTGCTGGCCTTCCCCCAGAGCCAGGGCGAGATGATGGAACTAGACTTGGTCAGCTCTGTCCTGCACATCCCAGTGCTCAGCATAGTGCGCCACGAGTTTCCACGGGAGAGTCAGGTGAGAAGAGTCTGGCTCGTGGAGTGATGTGCGCTGTCGGGAGTCGGAACCAGAGTGGGAGGAAGAGTGTGGGTGAAGCATTGGGCTTTTTAACTTTGATAACCTTCGGGGCTTGGACTACATCCCTAGGTGGTTGGTTGGGGCACTTCAATCGAAATAGAATAAGACAGTTTCAATGCAGACGGAAATAAAATGCCAAGTTAGAGGGGTCGTGGAGGGAGGGAGAAATGCGGAGATAATATGCGAACGAGGTGGGTGGAGGGGTGTCTTGTTTTGACAAGCTAAGAGAAATCTAATGGATTCCCACCTGAAAGTTGAGGTTCAGAACCGTGGATGGCGATGGGGGCGGGGGTTACAGACTTGAGTAAGGAATGGGGGAGGGGCCCCAGACTCATCACTGTCTGAAGCTCCCAAGGGGAAGTCAGAAAGCCTGTAACAAAAACAGCAGCAGCTGCTCCTTTCTACTTCTTCCAGAGGCTTGCCAGGGGTATGTGGTGTAAGAAAAAGCACATCCCTCTGACTTCCTTTCAGTAAATTTAAAAGTGCAGCTAGTACAGAAGCCGTGGGTCAAGAACAGTGGCTGGAAATCTTGATATTGAAAACCACAGCAATTACTGAAAGCATAAAATAAGACAGGGTGACTGGTCTGTGGAGTCCTTGTCCCTTTCTCCTTCTGTGCTGTGGGCTCAGAGCCTGGACATGTGATTGCTGTGTTGAGCCTATTTCTGCTTTCTTTATTTAAGAATAAACAAGAATTGGTTTAGCCTTTCATCGGTTTGAAAAACATCTAAACATATTTTCAACAAAGAAACTACTTGTGGACTTAAGTAACAAGGAGGAGGTTTGATAGTCAAGAAAACCAAGTCTTTAGACCAACAGAGGCTCTTTGCATTTTATAGACTGCTTTTGTCTTATCAACTTGTGCCATCTTCTACAAGATAATTGTGAGACCAATGAATGAAAACGGTCCCATTTTAAAGACTGGGAAACTGAGGAAAGTTCTGGGAGTCAATGAACATTGGGGTAGTAAGGGTCTGGACATTGACAGATTTGTAATTCGGCATCATTTTAACTCTGTTCTTTGGTTGGCAAGATATTTCTAACCTCAATTTTTTGGTCTATATTCAGTGATAAAGGCTGAAGTGAATAAGGAAATGTACAAGTGAGAAGTTTGATAACATCTATGTCTAAAATACTTGAGGAATACTAACATTTTCTTTTGTTAGGGGAGACTTCTTTCAGCAGTTACTTGGGCAATTTCCATTTAATGAAGAGCTATAGAGATTTGATCTGCAGAATTCCAGCTAATTAACTGTTATCTAAAATATTTCTGTCACCTGAATCTGAATGGCTGTAAGCAGCATTCATAAGAGGGCACGGAAAACAGGAGTGTAAACATTGCCAGTGGTCAAAGCATTTTAAACTCAATATTGCACTCACAGGCCACACCATTATTAATACATATGCAGAAGCAGACCTAATGAAATGCAGGAGTCAGCACACTGGCTGCTCATCACTGCTTCCTTATTACCTAATCCTTCAGAAGTTGCCAATAATGGTCACAGTCACCAAACTCCTTTCCATTTGCAGATTGTTTGGCAGGACTCTTAAATAGCAAGAAATTTCTCCCCAAATTAGTGTTACTTGGTTGGAAGGGAAACTGTATTCCATGATGGATGCATTCAGCACACAGCACACTGTAAGGAGACAAGGAAAATAAATATGAAGCAGTGTCTAGAATCAGTGAGCTTCCGAGCTTTAAGGCCAATGTGAGAATGAAGTGCTCCAGGGAGGCACTTACAGGCTGGCTATAAAGTAAATACTCAGCCATGCGGATTTACTTCTGTGCCTTAAATCACTGTCCTCACTGTGTTTTCATGTTACACATCTTGAAAGGTAAAGATCATTGTGTGACATTAAATTTCCTGCCCAATGCCAAGTTGCTGTAATGTGCACTGTTGGGATATGAGCATGATTTTGCTTTCAGTAAAATTAATAGCTGCTCTTCCTCTGGCCTCTCCTGGAAAGTGGGTCTTTCTCTAATATACTGATGTAATATTTTAAAAGACCTTCTAGATATAAAAAAAAAAAGATGTCAAAGTCATTTTACACATTAAATAAAATCAGCTTAACTTAAGCATTGTCTTTGGAGCTACTGGACAATGATCTCATTTGTTGATTATCTGGTGTCTGAATAAAGTAGACTTACCACACAGCCAAAGAAATCAAAAGCCTGCCATGTATTCAAATAATTCCAAAATGCTTTTAGAGCAGGACCAGCAACAGCTGTCCTCTCACGTTTCCTTGGGCTGCTGACTTTTTCATCACTCATATTTAATGAGTGATGATTTTTATATTGTACCACAGTTCTTGAGTGGAAGGAGATATTAATGAGATGGTCAAAACTCAAGTTTTACTTCAATATTCTACTGATTGGGAAATGTAAGAACAGGGCTGGGAAGATGGCTAAGGAGAACCAGTTGTTCTTATAGAGAATCCAGGTTTAATTCCCAGCATCCACATGGAGGCTCATAACTATCTATAACTCCAACCAGGGTATCTGATGCCCTCTTCTGGCTTCTATGGACACCAAGCATGTATGTTGTACACAGACAAGCACATAAGCCAAACATTCATGCACATTAAATACATAAAAAAACAGTGCTTAAAATTTTACAACAATATTAAAAACATAAGTAGAGAACATTGGCCATCAGCTAGGAAAGGACTACTTTCCTTCGGGAGGAATCCATCGCAGCTAAGTGAGTCAACTATCCACTTTGGAAAACATAGGCTTATTATTGCCCTATAATTAAAGATTAATACAACATGGAATGGATCAAAGTACAGTTCCATCGGAAGATTCCTACTTCACCACGGTATTCAAACTCTCGCCTGAGACTGACTCATTTTATTTAGAAGATCAGTTTGTTCTGAATTTCATTGCTGTGACTTTCAAATAACGATGCTGCCATGAACCAAGTTCTATTCACATTTAAGTTGCAGTGAGTTTCAAAGTTTGGTGTTTCTTCCTCTTACTTTCACTTGGTGCTTTTTCTTCCATGGATTTTGTGTAGTTTCCTCAGGGCTAACCCTAGAAATTCACCTGCTAGGTAGTAACAGATGCATGTTCTTTGCTAAAAGAAAACATATCTAGTGTTAAAACACCACATTGGTTTACATTAGCCAGAGCTACCGAGGTAATATAATTGACTTAGATCCAAGTACATTAGCTTCAAATGCGACTGCACTATGCCCAACTGTGCGTGTGTGTGCATGTACAAATACTCATACACATTAAAAAACATACATGTTCATATGTGCAGGTGTATGTAGAGGTCCAAGGGGTGTTTATTCAGAAACCACTAAGTTTATTTATTTATAAACATTTAAAAGCTATTGTGAGGTGGCCTGGTCCTCACCTCATAAGCCAGTCTCACTGACTAGTGAGTCCTGGGGTCTGTCAGTCTTCACCTTCCTATTTACCACCATATCCAGCTTTTCAAAACAGCAGTTCTGGTAATCAGACTCAAGCCCTCATATTAGCAAGGCAAGCACTTTATTATGAAATGATTTCCCATTCTCTAATATTTCCAACTCTAGTTGAGTGAACCAATCATCAGTTTGTCTCACATGTAGTAATTATTAAGTTCATTTCCATGTATATGTTGATACTTTAGATGATCCATTTTCTATGGCAATACTAAGCTACAGATTTAAGACTTTTTGGGATTTTGCTAATACAACAGTATCTTTGCATGTTATCAAGGACAGAATATGATTCTACTGTATAGCAAGTGCCTCAGGAGGACTAGTAAAGGGTACTAATTTTTAAAACATCAGCTCTAAGTGAGTTGCACTTCTTTGACTTGATCTATGACAGTGGTTCTCAAGTTGTAGAACATGACCACTTTCGCAAACCTCTAACTTCAAGATACTTTACATCACAACTCATGACAGTAGCAAAATCACAGTTATGAAGTAGCAATGAAAATAACTTTATGGTTGGGGTCAACATGTCATGAGGAACTGTGTTAGAGGGTCACAGCACTAGGAAGGTTGAGAACCACTGCTCTGTGTGAAGCATAGCGCTCACTCTCCCCCACTTCCAGGAAGTATTTTTCTGTGGCTTCTAACAAATGGCTGCTAGTAGCACCTAATTATTGCCAACTTGATAAGTGATTTCACATTAAATGTCAAATGTTACAAAATTTTTGTTTAGTAGCGATCTTTTGCAGGCCTGGGATTAATTAGGAAGATTTTTATTAATTTAATAATTGATAACTTGTTTTGTTAATTCCATAATTTTTTTCTCTAAATAAGCAGTGCAGAGGAGAGTAGCAGACACCATTCATTATATTTACAAAAACATTAGCTAGTCTATGAAGAATATATTTGGTCTTGATCTTACTTGACTATTATATCATAGACTTCAATTTTAATTCAATTTATAATTAAATGCTTATTTCATTGACTAGATGCTTAGTGCTTTGTATCTTCCAGTGTTGCAGAAGGCACCATGCATGTATATGCTGATGGGTTTTGTTTAATTAATACTTCAGTCAAATTTCTGCCACTTAAAAAAAATACTCAATAGCTATGAAATAAAAATCAAAAGATTTCTAGCCTATCTCTGTCTCGTATTGTCCATCATAGTCCTTGGTGAATCACTCTGTCTCTGAGCACCTGTTCTTGTCAATCAAAAGTGTTTCCTTAGTGTTATGATTTTTTGCATTAGCCAGATGAGAAAATGAAAAGTTCTGTGGGTAAATCCATTGTGTTAGCCAAATAACTACCAAAAAAGAGTTGGCCAATGAGCCAAGAAGGAGTAAAATAAATCTTTTGCTGAGAGCTATGGCCCGCACAGGTAACTCTGCTACTCAGGAAGGTGAGGAAGGAGAGTGGGTTCACAGCCAACCAAGGCCACAGGTGAGACAATGTTTCTAAGATATATATATATATATATATCCCTACTTCATTAAAAGAGTTCCACATTTCTCTCCACTCACCTTCTCATTTTTTAAGAACAACTTGGTTCACAATTAGTTAGCACACCTGGGAATGCAGATATGTTTCTATACCAACAGGATGGCAAATTTTATTCATGCCATACCTAACATGCCACTCTAGACACTGCCATAGAAATTACAACATTAAATACACAAAACTTGTGAGACACCTGGGTCCTTCATGTCCCCACAAGTTGTTTTGTTGGTGACAATTTTTTCACTCAAAAGTCCTCACCTTCATGTTGTGTATAACTTGACTTATTCAGTGTTTTGTTTTGTTTTTTAACAGAAAATGTTTCTTGTCAAAGAATTCAGTGTGTTGGTTCAAGCTGGCGCAGGCACCTCATTTCTTAATGAACTGATAGCAATTTGCAAACCAGCTATACTCAGTGCCTTTTCCCCAAGTAACTATGCAGGGTTCTCACAGTACGATACTGCTCATTTTAGCAGCAGCTAGAGAGTCTCTCCCGCCATTTCTCCTGTCTAGTCTAAATACTGTCACACAGAGAGAAAAACAGCACAAGAAATGAGGTCTGAAAACTCAACAAGGAAATAATACTACATAGCACGTACTGCTTTGCTTTTTGAATGGATGCGTGAATAACAAACTGATGGGAGTCTTAAAACCACCTAACTGTCTTTCTGATCCTACCTTTATAAGACTGGAGGATAGAGATTTAGTAGAGAAAAAGCAAACTCAGACAATTCTTGTCCTTTCCTTCAATTTTTTCTGTTGCTGATGATTTGTTTTGGTTTTGGTTTGGTTTGTTGTTTTCCCTGTATGCAGGGTTCTTGAGCCTTGAGGTTGTCAGGTTGTGTTAGATCTTTTGCACTAAGGGAGCAGGTGTGTTGGACCTCCTGCACTGAGGGAGTAGCTGACTTGGGCTAGCATGACAGCAGAAGGAAAACCTTTCTCTGATTGGACAGGGTTGCCTTGTGCTGGAGATTGAGGCTTCAAGGGCTTAGAGTGAAGTGGGACAGATCCCCTTGTGGGATGGGCTGCATTATACACCTTTGTTACTTACAGAAACATTAATCTAGGGAAGATTTCATCATATGTCTTAATGGTGCCTTTGCCTTTCAAAGCTTCATCATGAGTGCAGTGATATTATCCCTTTGAGTTTGTAAGACAGAGAATAATGTATGAACATAGAGAGAAATTGGGATAACTGTCTATGGGAAGTGAGAAGACCTCAAGAAGAAAAGAAGAATAAATTATTACATCTCTCTGCATTTAGCATGTTTTTAGTACCCAGTGGAAACTGTCATGATGTATGTAGCATCCAGGAGACCAGAGTGAAAAGCAAAAATTTGTCTAATTCCAGCTTTGGTTGTTTAAAACATGCTACACATGACATTCTTTTCTCTTTTTTTTATTTAAAAAGTTTTATCCCATACCCACCACTGCTCCTCCTACCTCCACTCCTCCCAGTTTTCCCTTGGCCTCTCCCCCACCCCATTCTCCCATTTATTACCCAGGGAGGGCAAGGAATCCAAAGGTGAGTCAGTTGAAATAGGACCAAGTCCCTCCCCCTAGTATCAAGGTTGAGAAAGGTGTTCTCTTGTAGGGAATGGACTCTGAGAAGGCAATTGATGCAACAGGAATAAATTCTAGTCCTAGTGCAAGAGGCTTTAAGAACTGCCCATGCCTTTTGACAGTCATCTACATTCAAAGGGTTTGGTTCCTTTGCATGAAATCTCCTCATCTGTTATTTCAGAGTCAGTGAGATCCCAATAGCTTGGGCCAGCCTTCTCTATTGGTCTCCTCCTCATTGTGATCCTGATCCCTTTGCCCATACAACCTCTTCTCCCTCTTTTCAGCTAGATTGGGAACTTGACCCGGTGCTTAGCTATGGATCTCTGCTTCCACCTCCATCGGTTGCTAGATGAAGGTTCTATAATGGCAATTAGGGTGGTCATTCATTTGATTATAGGGAAAGTTCTGTTTAGGCACCCTCTCCACTACTGCTTGGAGTCCTCACCGGGGTCATCTTATAGGTTCTTGAGTGATCCCCTAGAACCAGGTTTCTCTCTAACCCCACGATGGTTCCCACTGTCAAAATATCTATTTCTTTGTTCTCCCTTTCTGTTGTTCCCCCATCTCAACTATCCCATTATTTAATGATTCTTCCCACCTAGCCTTGCTCCCTTTCCATATAATCTCTATTTACTCAGGGGATTTTCTCTGTTTCCCCTTCCCAAGGGGATCCATGAATGCCTCTCTTAGTCCCTCCTGTTATCTAGATGCACAGAGGTTTACACATGACATTTTCAACTATGGGAATTTAGAAGAATCATGACATGGATTGCTGTGCAGTCATTCAAAATGAGAATATACTTACTGACATAGAGAAGTAGGAAAAAAATCTACAAATGTATAAAGTATGACATTGTACTGAAAAAATGTGATCTGAAATTTCATTTATAAAAATATTAATAGCATAAGGATTCAACCCTAACCACATGTAAATAAGAACAGCACTGATTGAACTGTATAGTATGAAGTTTCTGTTCCAGACTTTCAGGTCAGGCCTAGACTCAAGGTTTAGACCCACAGACCCACAGATCAGCAGAGACACACAGATGTTTACAATAGTCTTAGGCTGATTGGTCTATGGCCCAGGCATATAACTTGCTAGCTCTATACCCTTCATCTAACCCATGACTCTTATCCTGTTCAGCCATGGGGCTCAGTACCTTTTCTCAGAGCAGCATAGTTGTCCTCTGCTTCTTCCAGCTTCTCTCTGGCATTCTGCTCTGTTCTTCCTGTTCCTAGAGTTCTCCTAGTCTGGTAGCCCACCCACACTTCCTGTCTGCTTTTGGCCAATCAGCACTTTCTATTAAACCAGTGGGTGAGACAATTATTTACAATGGAACAACATAACCTCCCACATATCCCCTTTTCTCCCTTTAAAACAAAAAGAACCCCAAATCTAACATCCTTTCCCCCCTATTATCTATAACAACTTATAAACAACACTGTAAATAAACACAAACATCCATAATCCATGTTTTGGGAATGTGGGCGTTGTTCTCTAGGCTACTTCCTGCTGAATGGGGATGCTGTCAATCTCAAGGAAATCCAAAGAAAAATGTAGGATTATGTACAAGTCTTTAGTGGAGTAGTCTATAAGGATGGGTCATTTCAGCCAGTCTCCTTGAAATTGTTCTGGATACAGAGCTCAGGAAACTTCAACAGAGGTGTTCTGAAATGCTAAATCATCTGGTCCATCCATTTCCATTGGAGATTTTTCAGAGGGTCTTCCTCTATCAAACTTTATGTTCTTTATCCAGGAATAAATCCACAGCCTCTCATTTTCTGTGAAAATAAAAAGAAAACCTCTTCTCCAAAGTAGCATATCTTCGGATTTCAGTTTTAAAGTCAACTTATTTACAAAATATATAGGTTGAATTAATCCAACAGCATTTATAATCAGCTGTCTTTTAGCAGCTTTTACTAAGTCATTTTCAGTCAAGTAGCTTAAAGATAAGACAATAATATACGGTATCCAGACATTCTTTGTATTTTCCATCTTTATGCGGCTTATTTATTTATTTATTTTACTCTATTTCTTTTTTAAGGGCTTTCTCTACCTTTTCTTTTCTTTCTCGAAACCTATGTATGTATATATATATATATTCAACACACTCTAAATCACTTAGACTTTTTTAAAAAACTGTCTTTACTGTTATTTATTTACTTCTTAACTTTTTCTGTCTCTGACCACACCTTTGATTGCCTAGGGTGATTGACTCCACCCAGATTCTTCTGATTCTTTCTGTTTCTGAACACACCTTTAATCTGACAATGACTAAGGATTAAAGGTTGGTAGGATGGATTGCTCCACCCAGCTCCTAGTCTAATTTCATAGAATTTATCTCTTTAACCCAGGTACTCTGGGGAATTTTAGGGTTCATATAATTATCAAGTAAAGCTTTGCCATCTGCTGCTCATTAACTCCATTTAAGTATTAGGCAGCAGGGCCTATTAAAAGATTCACAAGTATTTTGCCTCTAAGGCTGAATCAGGAAGCTTCTCTTAAAGTCAAGCTTTTTTTTTTTTTTTTTTTTTTTTGCCTCTAGCAAACAGAGCGTATCCAAGAAAACATCAAAACTAAGAAGCCATCTTTGACTCTATTCTCTTTTTGTCTTTATTAATAGAAACCTAAATCTACCATACAGAGCTCTTTGCTTACATCTAGACTCAGGAACTGGACTTGCTCAACTTAAGTTGCATATAGCAAACACACCATTTTATAATTTAATCCCATATACTACTCAGTCTCTTTACCACGGGCCACTTCAGAGATACAACTTGGAAGCTGCTTTGGGCTTCACTTCCTGTGCTCTGAACTGTTTTTAAGATTTCTCCAGTTTTATGTGGGTGTATACGTTGGGCTGCCATTTGTAGTATGAGGGTTCTCTTCCAGACTTTCAGGCCTAGACCTGCAGACCCACAGATCAGCAGAGACACGCAGATGCTTACAATAGTTTTAGGCTGATTGGCCTAAGGCCCAGGCATACAACTTGCTAGCTCTATACCCTTCATCTAACCCATGACTCATATCCTGTTCAGCCATGGGGCTCAGTACCTTTTCTCAGAGCAGCATAGTTGTCCTCTTCTTCCGGCTTCTCTCTGGCATTCTGCTCTGTTCTTCCTGTTCCTAGAGTTCTCCTAGTCTGGTAGCTCCTCCCACACTTCCTGTCTGCCTTTGGCCAATCAGCACTTTTTATTAAACCAGTGGGTGAGACAATTATTTACAATGGAACATAATCTCCCACAGGACTGAGTATGGTATAATATATTTTATACATAATATATTGACATGAATATAGTTGGGGCCTCTAGGAGGAGCTGGATAGGGTAGAAAGTAAGTAGCTATGTTGTACTCATATATAAAATGCTCAAGTAAAAACATTTTTACCAAACAAAATAAAAGTGTTTTGGAGCTGAGTCCCACCAGATACATCTCAAAACAACTCCTACATAAAGTTCAGGGATCATTGTGTTAGAGGACATGGAAAAATTGTAAGAAGCAGAGAATAGGGAGTTTGTTGTGGGATTTTTGTCTCCTACAAATGTCAGAAGCTACATGCATGAAATCTCACCAATATAACTGTCTACCTAAATGTAGGCAAGAACAACAATAGACATGCTGAAGTAAACAGAGGAAAGCCCAGGAGGCCACAGCCATGCACAAATAATTACAATTGTCTAAGGAACGCTGAGAGCATAAGAAATAGTCTTAGCTTAGGAAGAATGCACCAGTGGTTACCCAGTGGTCATCCCTGAAAAACATAGATATGAAGATATGAGTAACCCTCTGCAGACTGAGTAGGCTGTATTTATTTTCATAGAAATATATTTGTTTATGCATTTATACACACATACATATGAGGGAAGTGAAGGAGAAAGTTATACAATTATGTGATAATCTCAAAAATAATTTTAAAAATCACAAAATTACCAAAAAGCATTTTTAAAATGTTAACAGCAATTATAAATGTAGAGTGGAAGTCCACATTTTTCTCCTGTGCATACACGTGTATATATGTATGTTAGTCATGTATATGTATAAATGGCTATTATATGTTGTGTGTGTGTGTGTGTGTGTGTGTGTGTGTGTGTGTGTGTGTGTGTGTGTGTGTGTATAAGGCTAATGGGGAAAAAAGGCCATGGTTTTGAAAGAATGCAGGCATCTTCTCAATATTTCCATCAGAAGGATTAAAGGGAAAATAAACCACAGAGTATGTTTACATTCATCAAAAATCTTTCCTTCATCTTCACATTTGCTTTATCAAACATACAGGACAAATCTCGTCTTATAATGCGACAAGAAAAATAACAATTATAGACAATGTAATGCAGTAAATAAGAGACTCCTGCTGAATGTGATGAGTTCTACTTGTAATCTCAGCACTGGGAAGCTGAGGCTATGAGTTTGATGAGAGAAAAAGAGACTAGAGCACATTGCTATATTTTAATCTGATAACTTCATGGACATATGAGAAACATGCCTGATCTCTCCAAGCTTCAATTTATGGAACTGTAAATTGTGGTCATTTCATAAGTTTATCTTGAGTGCTACATCATGGATAGAAAAAGTAGTACCCAGAGTACAGGATGTTCTGATGGTGATGAAGCTGCTGCTGCTTCTAATGATAATGATGACAGTGCTGATGCTGCTGATCCTGTTGATGACAAAGACTGTACATATTGATATACTTGGGGGTTTTTTTACAGCAAACTTCCCCTTTGTACACTTTAAACATGTGTGTAACTAGGTTTAGTACTTCCAGCTTTATTGAACCAAGACAGAGAACGAAGACTAAATAAAGAAGCTGGCTGTTTTAAAATTCTACCAAGAGCTGTGGTCTCCTAAACTGCACAGCAACCAAAATGCACTGTAGAGGTAGTCAGCAGCAACGTGAACTGTGAGGTTTAGTTGCAGCTCATTGCTTCTTGATGTGGCTCCAGGGTGGTTGGATTTCCGGAGCACTTACAATGGTTAAGAGTCACACTGGGACATTTCTAATGAAGAACTCTCAAGCCTGTCCTTATGTGCTACCCTGACTCTTTCACAGGAGACTGAGGAACAAAACATAGGGACACAGAAGGGAAATGGCACTCACCTTATCTGAAATGTGTCAATGCTCAGAAAAAGTTCAGTTGAATATGTGACTTGAACTTGAGGTTTACAAGACATTTCTTTTAGGCATATTTTGAATATTTACACATGAATATAATGTGTTTTGATTAAATTTCCATTTTCCTCCCATTCTTCCTCTATCTCCATTATTTTTACTCCCAATAATGGCTCCTCCCTTTCTCTCCTCCTTCTTGTCATCTTCCCTGAATCCATTCAACAATTGACTATTCTTATAATAGCATCAACCAGCCCCTGTCCGGGCTAATAAGAAAGGTGTGACAGAGATGGAGGATGATTAGTATGTGTCTGTATGAGAGTTCAATTATTATTATCTGGCAGGTTAAATAATGGTCTCCCAAAGATGTTCATGCCCAAACTCTTAGAACTTGCAAAGATTTGACTAGGTAGCATAAAGTAGAGAGATTATGTTAATATATTCATGTGGACTCAGTGTAATTACAAGGTTCTGGGTGAGGTTAGCAAGGCTCTGGGTGAGGTTGATGCAGGAAGAAGACAGATTGTGGTGGTTCAGTGACAGAAATGGATTGAGTTGATTTTCTAGAAAATAAAAAAAAAAATACAAGACATGGGGGTGAGGAAGACATAAGCCAGGGAATGTGGCAGCCAATAGAAACTGCAAAGGGAACAGAGTTTTCTTTACCCAGTTGCTTTGCACTGTGGATGCTGCCCTGCCCACAGTTCCATCTATCTCATGCCTATGAAACAGATTAAGATTTCTAGTCATGGATAATAAAGGCAAGATGTGTTCTCCTAAGCCATTAAGTTTCTGGCATCAAAAAATTAATATACATGCCCACCTGAGCTTATTTCCCCCCCAAAAGAAAAGGCAATGCTGGAAAGAAATGTGCTGGCCTTCCTCACTGTGGGAAGGCCACTTCTAGGTCAGTGTATGTGTTTTGGAGCTTAAAGAAAAAGTTTGAAGAACCAAGTCCATGCTCTTGTCTTCTATAACACAGTGATTCTGCCCACTGATGTTTTCAGCTTTTTGTTCAAAGGGGATAAAGTCGGCCTCCTCATGGCCTGAAGGTTCAGAACATTCCTCTTTTTCCAAAAGGCTTCACCAATGTGACTATGACTTGCTGTGGTGGCTTATATCAGCTTAGAGTCTAGAGGATAGTAAGTAGTGTGCTGTTTGCAAAGACTTGTAGATAAGGAGTGCTCACAAAGACTCTCTCTGTCTCTGTCTCTCTGTTTCTCTCTCTGTTTCTCTCTCTCTCTCTCTCTCTCTCTCTCTCTCTCTCTCTCTCTCTCTCTCTCTCGTGTGTGTGTGTGTGTGTGTGTGTGTGTGTGTGTGTGTGTGTGTGTGTGTGTGAAGTACAGACACTGGTTGCCACAGAACACATACAAAGGTCAGAAGACACCTTGTGTGTCAGCCCTCACCTTCCACATTGTGTGAAACATAATCTCAGGCTAACTGGATGGCAAGCTCCTGGTCCCACTTTTCATCTTGCCAAAAAAAGCAGTAGGGACACAGATGTGCAGTACCTCTGGGAATTTGAACTTGTATCCTCATCATTGCCTGCCCAGCACTTTACCCATTTAGCATCTCCACATCTCCACACAAAGTGAATTCCTTTTGTTTAAGTTTAAACTGAACATATCAGGGATGGAAGCACACAACTTTGAGTTGTGTCTCAGCAACCATGTAATCTAAATGTCTGAAGAAAAAACAAAACAGCCCACCATTCCTTTATACCTTTCTTTGATGCCAGAGTCAACTTGAGTAATGATATGAGGTAGTATCATCTTTACTTGACAAAAATAAAATTTATATATAAATATCCTGAAGTAAGGCTCAGAGGGGTGACAAAGCCTCTGATTACAAAAGCAATGTATGTGCCCAGCACTCTATGCTTGTCCATTCTACCAGAGGAGCCCTGGCTTGGCATCAATGAAATTAAGAACTAGCAGATAAATGCACATCTAGGTGGAAAAGATGGATTCAGGTATGCTGTATTCGCTCTAATGGGATATAGTGCCACAAGAAGCAACCGAGGAAGCTCAGTGTATTTATTAAATACAACACAGGGGGAAAAGTTAGCTCATCTTGGTACCATGTCTCTGTATGCAAGCAGTCTCAAACTATAAATATCCCAGAGAGGAAAGATACAGCTGCTAGGTTTTGCACACTAGTCCTTGTTCTTAAACACTCACACATGTGCACACTGTCATTTTTTGCATCCAGACCAGCAGGAGGCTTTGTCACCCCTCTGAGCCTTACTTCAGAATATTTCTGTGAATTTTATTTTTGTCAAGTAAAGAAGGTCCTACCTCATATTATTACTCAAGTTGATATTGGCATCAAAGAAAGGAATAAAAGAATGTGGGGTTTTTTTGTTTTGATTTTTTTTCCCAGACATTTAGGTTACATGGTTGCTGAGACTTTGCCATCATTCTGAGTTGATGGAATTTCTGTTATAAAGGTGGGATTTTGCTGTGTATTTGGAATTCATTTTTGTTTGTTTCGGGGCTCTGTATGTGGCTGAAGTTGCACAATTACAATCAATACCTCCACCTATGTATTTCCATAGCTCCTCCTGTATATTCCTGTGTTCTCCCCAGGAATGACTTAGAAATGGGCCGTCAGTACCATCTCTCAGTGAGGGGTGGTTATTAGCTGAATGTTCTCAACAGCAATGCAGTATCAAGCAGGTGGACGGCTGTACAAGTTGTATGCAACCTACTGATTTTTGTGGGCTTGGATTTGTTGTTTTTTATATCACAAAGCCCCAGTTAGAAATCAGACAGAAGCTGGATTAATACACTCAAGAGTAAAAATGTTTCTTTCTATGAAAAAAATTCAAAATTATTTTAGTATTTTATGTAAATTATTGTTTTGCCTGTATTTAAGTATATTTCTGCACAATATGTATGCCTGTTACCTGCTGAAGTCAGGAAAGGGGGCATGACATTTCTTGGGACTGGAGTTACAGAAAGTTGTGAGCTGCCATGTGGGTACTAGGAACTGACCCCCTGGTTCTCTCTGCAGAAGCAGTAAGCGTTCTTAAATGTTGAACCAACTCTCCAGCCCCCAATGAACAAAAATTTTGGTATGTTTGGTAAGTAGAATCACAACCTGATTCAGGTGTAGAACGCTCTGTTCCAGTTGGAGGGGATTGCATTAAACCACTTGCTTTTGGGAACTGGGGATTAATGGAAGCAAGCCTGCATTGAGACTCATATACACCAAGGCTAATAACGTGTTGGTGCTATACAAAGGATTAGATCTCTTTATACATTGGATCCCACACATAAGGAAATCCTCTAAGTCAGGAGAAATGGCTTGGATGTTAAAGGGTAGGCTCACAACCAAAAGATAAGAAATGCTTTAATGTGTCTAAAGAGAAATGATAAACCCACACCTGAATGACTCCAGCCTGTTCACCTGGTGGCAGACATACAGCGCCATCTAGTGTTCCATAAAACATGGCACTAAATAAAAGAATCTTGAGAGAATCTTGAGAAAACAACCTCTCAGGGTGGCTGGTGAGGAATGCTCAGCTGCCATTTAGTTCCTTTACTGGCCTTTTGAGTGTGAAGAGGGAATCAAAGTGAAAGCTTCTCTCACCTTAAACTAAGAAGATGCAAAGTCCTATACTACTCTGCCAGTGTATTGAGATTGAAGCTAGAAAAACACAAAGTAAGATGTCCCCAGTGTCTGTCCACAGGGCTTGGAAGAAAAATAGGAAGAGTCTTGCTAACTTTAAAAATGGGTACTAGTAACTTTTTGGTAACTGTATTTTTCTACAACTTTGGCTCTGCACCCACTATTGGCTGGAGTAAAACCGCTCATTTCATCCATTTGTTTCTCCCCACTAAGACAATCCTTGCAGATAGTTCTGACAACTAATAAATTGTCAAGTATAAATTGAAACTCCACCACAAATCTACCAAAGATGGAGACACAAGTATGTGTTGAACAATTGGGATAAAGCTGTGATGTGAATGCCCCTTTTATCCCCTCCACATACTGAAACACCTTCCCATGCCATTAATATTTTCTTTGAATGGCTTCTTTCATGATTAGCTTACCTCACCCCGTTATTTAAACTCATCGTTATTTGAACTCATTAGAACTCCAGGATAGTTGAGTCACGGTGACTCTTTTACTCTGCACATCATTGTGGGAAACTGAGTCACTATATGGGATCCCAAGCTAGTCCACTCAGCAGTGGTGGTGTTCTTCAACAGGAAGCTCACTATAAGCCTTCAAAGCCAGCAGTGAAGCAGTACACCCCTGCAATCTGAAAACTAGCATTCTAGTCAGAGAGACGAGAAATAAGGCACATGATCAGATTGCAGGATGTGTTGCTATTAGGTAAAGGCAAGTACAATGAGGAAAAGCAAAGCAGTGTCAAGAATCAAGAGTCACTCTACTTCGTCAAGAGAGTCCTGTCTGAAGAGCAAAGCCATAGCAGAGATTGAAGTAGAGAGCAAACCATACAACTTCACGTGGAAATGCACTATATATGCTGAGCAAAAGGTACAAAGACCCTGAGGCAGGCATGATCACAGCAGTGTTAAATGAGAGAATAGATGGACTCTCTCTTGAACCACACACAACACAATCTATACATGGGTATAATCCAAACAAGTAGTAGACACTGAAGCAATGGCCACATCTGGCATGCCACAACACTGTGACACCAGGAACCTCTGGCTGGAATCTCAAATGCAGTTCCCTTAAGCTCAAAAGACTAACAGTGCACTAAGGTGTTCACCCTCATCTATATGGATTTTTATATCTTATACTTCTCTCTGGTCCCTTCCTCATTGTATATTTTCATATACCCATCTTTCCTTATTTTTAGCTCTTACTGGCATTCTAAAATAGCTATTAAACCTCCAGGTTCCTTCTATCAGTCCGTAACAGACCTGCTGATAGATAAACCTTCCAAGTTGATGTTCATTCATCCATTCACCCATTTATTCAGTACTTATGTAGCTCAGTGAGCTGAGCTTCATGCCATGCCTCTGCTTTCAGAAACTCTTGTTATGCGTTAGTTACTCCTTCACATTCCAGAACTACAGTGGGATGAAACACACGACTTAAAAACAATCAGTCCCGACTAGAGTACTTCACACAACTGTTGTGGGGCACACAGCCCATAAGCGAATGTATTTAAGTATACATGTTTTAATAGTACTTATAGTTAAAAAGCCATGCCTTCCCCCACTGACATGCGAAGATTTTGACACGTCTTCCCTAAAGCTAGAGAAAATAAAGTCAATAGTTAGCAGCAAATTTACAGAACTGGTCCTCAAGGCCTTCCAACAACTTGTACGATAAACCCTCTGTTGTTCTGCTGAGAAATACCTACTCAGAAATCATAAGATCTCTAGGAACTGTAGTGTATATATAACTTTTAACCAATCATGTAAAACAAAAAAAGTTCTTCTGTATTATATATCTATATGGAAAGACAGCAATGCACCCAAGATATCATAACCTGTCAATAAATTATGTTCAGTTCAAAATTGATTTTGCTATTGAAACAATATTATCTATGGCTTTTAGGACCTCAGGCAAGGCTGCCAAAGCTAGCTTGACCCATCAAAGAGTGGACCAGTGCAGTCCTGTAGTTGTTAAGCATCATCTGTAATTATGTGATAGATTTATATTTGAGACCCAAAGGATAATGGAGCAGGAAGGAGAGCCAGATATGTGACCTAAGACTCTAGATCTAGAATCATACCAATTAACAACCAGTATTAATTTGGTAATAAGAGCATCCCAATCTTGTTCCACCCTCATGTAATGGACCAGAGTGCTTCTCTCTCTCTCTCTCTCTCTCTCTCTCTCTCTCTCTCTCTCTCTCTCTCTCTCTCTCTCTCTCTCTCTCTCTCCCTCCCTCCCTCCCTCCCTCCCTCCCTCTCCCTCTCCTTCCCTTAACCCCTCCCTCTGCTCCCCCTCTCTGTGTGTGTGTGTTTGTGTGTATGTGTGCTCAGACACATGTGTTTATATATGCATGTGCACACATATGTGTATACCTGCATATGGATGACAAAGTTTTGTCTCTTCATTGGTCATTCTCCACCTTATTGTTTTAAACAAATTGCTGGCTCAAAACAAGACATAGAAATTCTATCTCTGTAACCTCTCCACTCCCCAGCACTGGTGTTACAGATGCATGCTACCACATGCATGAAGGCTGGAGATCAAATAAGTTCCTCATGTTTGCACAGAAAAGAGTGACTGAGTCATCTCCCCAGCCCTCAGAGTGTTTATTCTGTTTGTCAATATCAGCCAAAAAATAAAAAGGCAGAGAGAGAGAGAGAGAGAGAGAGAGAGAGAGAGAGAGAGAGAGAGAACAGGTTTAATGCTTCCCTGACAGAACCTTGAAGATGTAGCAAGAGTATCTTGCAATCTCAAAGGGAAGTCAGGACACTCAGCTCCCCACCATTGACCTAAGTGGGGAAATTGGAGTTTAGGAAGCAGACATGATGGATAGATGACAGCCAAAATTCACTAGTTTCATTCAAGACTGCATTAACTTTTAATAGTACCCATTAGGAGGAAATGATCAAACCCCATACCTTCAAATGAAGCCACCATTAACCCTTGCAGGGCAGGAGGGACATAAATACCTTTGCATTTCTAACTTTCAAAATCACTTGATGATTTACCTCAGAGCACAGCCCAGGTAACTATTAAGATGTTGTATGATGAAGTAGAAAAAGCATCAAGATTATAAAAGATCATGAGCCAGCCCCATCTCTGCCCACAGAATCCTAGTGACCTCTCCACTGGCTTCTCTGCATCCTCTCTTGCCCCCTGCTACCTTCCATCCAAGTTGCTGACAGAAAGAAAACCAGGACACTATCCCTTTTACTACCCTTTCCCCACCTTCTCCAAACTGACAGCAGTGTGTCTCCAGACTTTAGGCATTTGTGGACTGCCTTCACGGATTTGCTTTCTCTCTATAGCATCTATTATTGATATATATTTATTTAACTTGGTGTTTTCAACACATTTTCTTTTAAGAAATGTTTTCATTAGAGGAAAGAGATGAACCATAATGGACATTAACTATAAACAGGCACACAATGAAAAGAGGGTAATTCTACCTGGGTATCCTTCCTTGCCTGGTCTGAACTTGAGCTACCTTTTAGAAGGAAATCTCCAGGTGCTAGAGAAATGTGAGGACATACTGACACCAAATGGAGGCTTTCTCCTTGGCTAAACAGCTGGGTTAAATGCTAATTGAAAAGGGATTAAGTTTCTCACTCTGTGATTCAGTGTTATTTAATGTCAAGTCCCTCCACAGCCTGAAATAATCCTATGAGCCACCTACACTCTGTCAAATTCCAACCTATAGGATGACTTCTAAGCAACTTGGGGTCAAATTGAAGACCCTTTGGCACCTCCTCCTTGCTCAACTCTCTGCTCATTTCTTCCTGCTGTCCCAGCTCACTTTGTTCTCCAGTCATTCCTATAGGTGCCACATGTCCCAGTCCTGTCTCAGTGTTGGCATGCCATTCCCCGTGTATCTGCTGAAATGCCTATGCACCTCTCCAGCTTCCTCTCACCCCTCACCCCTTCTGTGCAGGGAGCCTGGCCCACCTTCTCCTTATCACAATGAATCACTTTCAGTCTTAATACAAATTCCTTTTCTTCATGTTGCACACTAATGTAGCAATTCATGAGTATTCTCTCTCTCTCTCTTCTACTCCACTGAACCCTTGTAAGGTTTGTGGGTCTGGAGAGATGTTCTATGACTATTAATTAAGCCAGTGACCCTTTTGTGGTAGAAAAACCTCATGCCCGTGGAAACTATCATCTCCCAAACTGAACTTATGAATATGTACTGTACAAAATAGGGTTCTTCCTCACTGTAGTGAACAGAGTTCAAGACCATTGGAAATGGATGGTCAAATGTCAGAATTCAAAAGTAGCATATAGTCTTGGAAAAACTGGTTTCAGAGGAAATAGTGACCCTGCTCCTATTACCCTGTGAAACATTTTGTGCTGCCTTCAATTCATTTTCCCTAAGTCATTTTTTAAACTTCACACAGACCATAAGTAATAGGAAAGTGGTGATTTTCTCATGTCTTAGCCAATGCTTTCCTGAACCTTCACTTTGTCCATCAAGCTAAATTTAACACCTTGTGTAGCCAATGATTCCTGACCTTCAAATTAGAGAAAGTCAAGTGGATAAAAGCAAAAATGACTAGAAATAACCATCAGTAGAAAAGACAAAAGCTGGCACTCTATTGTGACCTGCCATCTTGACAAATCAGACAAGAGTTCAAATCTGGCCTATATTGGCCGTCCAGTACTCCTAGCTTCCCATCGTACTCACCACTTGTCTGTCACTACGCATGACACTCTATGAGAGGTGACTGAGCAGCATACAGATAACGTCGAATCCTGCCTCTTGTACTCACATATCCATACCCCTGAGGTTGAAGCCTCAGAATCTATCTATAAAAGAACAGCTTCACAGGAGATTATGTCCACAGACGATTCGCTGTATCACCCCTTGGGCCCACATTATTCCAAAAGTCTAATCTAAAGTGATTTACTGAATGTGTCTGGGAATCAGCAGAAATGAAACCGCATGTGGTTATTTTTAACACATAGATTTTCTGTCTCAATGGGTTCTATTAAATGAGATGCTATGACCTCACACCTGCATTTCTAAAATAAAATTCCTCCAGGTGATTCATATATGTACAATAAAGTTTGAGAACTAATGACCCAGGGCAGAGATCTCACACTCAGATGTCTTTTAGGGGCCAAGAAGGTAATGAAAATGTGAAAAATGGTCCCAAATCATACAGAAGGGAAGACTAAAATTTTAAGTAACAGGAGAAAGCTTGACCTTTGTATCACAGGCCCTACTACTCAGCCGGCAACCAGCTGTTATTAATAAGGACCACTACGCCATATTCTGACTTCTTGAAGGAAGACAGGCTGAATTTGTCTAAATCTGTCTTTACTGTTATCTCTCTCTTTTTTTAACCACACTATTAATCTGCTAAGGTGTGACTAGAATTAAAGGCTCAGCTATGGCTGCTTCCTCCACTCAGATCCTTGGTCTGTGAGAGCTTACCTTCATGGCAGAAGTATTGGTAGGAATCACCATTACCACCACAACTCTGAGGAATTTTATAGTCCACACTGCCACCAAGAAGATCACCACCACCTGCTTCTCATAAACCTCATACACTGCTTACCAACAGGGCCTCTTAAAAGCACATCAAGGTTTTTGCCCCTAAAGCTGAGTCAGGAAACTTCTCTTAAAGGAGCCATGCCTCTGCTCATCACCAGCAAACAGAGCCCCTCCCTAGAAAATGCTGCTACCAAGAAGCCATCTTTAACTTTGTTCTCTTTTTGCTTGTAAGAACAGAAACCTTAAAACTGGTCTATGTATCTCCTGCTTGAGCTGAGGCTTCTGTGAAACTTCAGGAACCCTACATGTTGCAGCTCAAGCCTGAAGGCTACTGAAACTCTGTATCAAGGCCTGCTTGAGTAACACAACTATAAAGATAATTTGGCTCCATTTTTGTGTTCTAGAATTCTTCTTAAGCTTAAGCATCACAATGGAACACCATTTGTAGTCAGGTTTCTGGCCCATCCTAGCCCCAAGGCCTGGACCTGCAGGCATTTAGTCCCAAATAAACACGATGACTTATATTAATTACAAACTGCTTGGTTTCTGGCTCAGGATTATTACTTACTAGTTCTTATAATTTAAGTTAGCCCATATTTCTTATTTATGTTTATCCATGTGGCATTGTACCTTTTTGCTCAGTGCAACATTCTCATGCCACTTCCTTTGTATCTTACTGTTGTCTCCTACTCTCTCTTGGGCTTCCCTAAATTCTCCTGGTCTGGTTGCCAGGTCTACTTCCTGTCTAGCAAATTGACCAATATTTACAGTGACAAATGTTTACTGTGTACAAAAGCATAATCACACAGCAATATCTTGAAGGGAGAATGTCATTGTCAATCCAAGTACTAGTGGCAGGGTTGTTTAAGTTTCCCTTGTGACAGCATGTGCGGTATCTTCCTGTGTTAAGGATGCTGGAATGTAGGGGTGAAGGCTCTGTGTAGGCACCAGTTCTACTTCTCCTGTTCAGTGACTTGAGTAGAGGTTGTCTTTAGCAATGGGGCCCTACTGTCAGTTGTGGAGAGCAACAGCCTGAGTTGTTTGAGGATGGCCATGGGACATTTTTGGCCAGCAACTTAATTAGATGTCACTAAATTCTGGGACAAGAAGTTTCATTTAGTGACAAGAGATGATCAGTTGAAACTCTTTCACCCTGTTATTTGTTGATTTCAACTAGATCACTTTCATATATTTTAGGAAGCTTCTACTGAATTAAGTTTCCATACTACATCTCAAATGTCCCTTAATTTTAGCAGTTTCTGCCCATATTCTCTCCCTTGTCTCTCTCCGTCCCCCTTTCTCTACTTGATCCTCCAATTCCATCCTACATACATTCATAGCTTTCTGTCTATTCTATTTCCTTCTCCAGGGGAAATCTACCTGCGCTACCCAGTTTATAGCTTTATATATAACCACTGTGGTTCTATGGATTGTAGCTTGGTTATCATTGACCTAACTGCTAATATCCATAGGTGTATATGTGTATAGGTCAATACATGTCATCTTTCTCTTTCCGGGATACCTAACTCAGAATGATTTTCCTAGTTCCATCATATACCTGCAAATTTCATGATTTCATTTATTGGCAGCTGAGTACACTTCATTGTGTAGATCTAGCACATTGTTTTCATGTAGAGGAGCATCTAGGTTGTTTGTAATTTCTAGGTATTATGAATAGAACACAATAGGACTATCTTGTGGTAGGATGAAGCACTCTTTGCATTTATCAAGCTAAAGCTTTCAATGAAAAAAAATCTTCTTAAATGTTGACAATACCCTCATTTTTAAATATATATATATATATAATATATATATACTTTTAAATTTTGTTTTATTAGCATGTTAATTATATAACAAGGGCCTTCATTATGACATTTTTATACATGTATATATTTATATTATATTCTCACTTACACATAAACACACATTTTCAAGTTAGAGAGCAGGATAAAACATTGACTCTCAGGCATAACATGGCCTTAGCACTCTTGAATTTATAGCAGTTACAATGGAGGAAAAAGGGATGCTTTCTTCACAGGTACAGCAATTGGTAAAGTACATAAGCTTCTGTAAAACATACATATACACACACATACACACACACTATATGAAGTACCATAGAGGGGACTACTTGGGATCAGGAAGTTCTTAATCCCAAGATCCAGGAAAACATTCTTAGGTTATGAGAAGTTTTCTCACAGCATCTCTTCTGTAGAGTATCTCCAAGCTCAGGCAATGTCTCTTCAGGTACTTATAATAGACTATGTTTTTTGTCTTATGCTGTTTGAAAAGTCCACTGTTACTGCCATTTTATTAACTACCAGTCTACTAGTCTATGGACTATGCCTGGGATGGTGTCTTTGTTTTGTTTTGTTGTTGTTGTTATTGTTTGTTTGTTTTTATTTATCTGAATATGTCCAACAATCAAGGACTTTGCTTGTGGTGCATTTTGCAGATTAATTGCTTACTGCAAATTCCTGAAATGGGAAATAAATACTGTCTAATTGGAATATTTCTGAGGATGCTTTTGAAGGTAGGGGGTCTATGAGTGGCATATTTTCAGCATCCTTATGTGTCCCAGTGGGTCTTTGCTATTTTTCTTACAAATAAAAGACAGATTGACAAGGCATAAAATTCTTTTCCAAACAAACTCAGTTAGATAGCACTTTTCTGTCATTGGGCATTTAATGTACCAGAAATGAGAAGCCCTTGGTATTCATATTTATCTTGTTGAAGGTTACCTTTTTAATTTTCTTTCTTCTTGAATGCCTAACAAACTTTTTTACTAAAAAACTTAGCCATAGGCTAGATATAGTTGGCTATTAAGCATTTTGTCAAGAATAGTATTTCTATCAAGTGGAGATTTTTAAGCCTACAATTTTTTTCTTTAGCTATAACATTGATTTGTTCTCTAATTTCACTCCCTCACACACACACTTGGGTAAACTAAAATCCTTAACTGAGTACTTTCTTCCTTATCACACCTCCGTCATCACATCCAACCCAGAATCATTTTGAAAGAGAAATGAAGGAGGTTTCGATACAGTGATGCATGGAGGGCCAAGCATAGGAGAAGAGATTGAGTTCTGACTGATACAGACGGCTGCCCTACCCTGTTTCTCTTGATATTCATCATTGTTCATGCTTTTATTCTGGGTCCTGGAGATTCTCTAAGTTTTGTCTTCTGTTTCACTAGTTCTGGGTTTTGTAACGGTTTTCCTGCAGCTAATTCCCAAGCATGGTTTGAGATCTATTATTGGGTTTTTATTTTTCCCATGTCTTTCCTTTACCACTTTTCAGTTTGCCCCATTATTATTGCCTACTGTGACGAGTTCCCTTGTAAATTTTTAATGTTTCATAAAAGTCAAATTAGCCTGCTTGCTTCTAATGCCAGGTTCTTCAGTTTTCTTTTGGCTTCTGAAAGATTTTCTCTTCATAAAGTAACTAACTTCCCTTCTCTTTGTTTTCTTCTGTATCATTTGCATATGTTCATTTAGTCTTTATATAGGAGGGATGAGAGGTTTTGTTTTGTTTTTTTTTTCCTTCCCTAGTACAATAAGAAGTCTATGCATGTCGTCTGTTTCCCCATAAGTGGCTTAAACTGATTGCTAGCTGCCTTATTGTGGATTCAATTATGCACTGGCTGAATCTCCTTCTAATAAGCACAGGTGGGCTCTAAGGTGATGTGCACATCACCTAAACCAAACTGCGCTCCTCAGGCTTGTGCTGGGACTGCAGATCCAGCTGACACCTGCATCACTGTTACCTCAATCTGCTGTCCATCGTCAAAAGTCTTAAGCAGCTTCCCACAGTAAACACTTAGACCCTGTCCTAAACTTCCTGGCTCAAAATCTCAGCATTTATAGGAATAAGTATGCAAACTAATCTCTTGGATGTTTCTGACATGCCTCTTGGCTGGGAATCATGGATTAGAATCAATAAAATAGAGTTTCTAAAAACTGGTAAACAGCTTTCTGTTTGCATTTTTCTGGAGTGCTCTCTGAATCTACTGCCTCCTGTGGTGCTTTTTCTGTGGTGATTAAACCTCTCATACTCCTTCTTAGAGTTGTAGTTTGTCTAGATGAAGAAATAAAGGGGCTAAGCAGAAAGCAAAAATAATTTATTAAAAAAAAAAAAAAAGCATTGAGCAGACCCTGTTCATACAGGCAGTCCAATAAGTCCCCAGATGAAGGATGGAAGGACAGAGATGTCCTCACCTGAAGCATTGAGAGCTAGATGAGTCAGATTACCTTGGCTTGAATCCCATCCTTCTCATTTACCAGTCACGTGAAATGCAGTGAGTCATTAACCCCTCTATGCCTCAGTTTTCTCATCCAGATGATACCAACATTGGGACCAATCTCATCAAGTTTTATGAGTAAGTGAAATCATTGATAGAAAATACTGAGTTTCCTGTTTTATGCTGGGATGAAGAAATGTTACCTGTTATCACTTTTTAAACATGATATCTACCTTACAGTTACTTTATTCTAACTCTACAAGCTGGTAGCATAAGCAGCGTCCTCAAATAGTTACCAATAAGTTGATTTCTCATAGACATTTTTAGATTTGATAGTTTAGTAGGAAATTGAGGAAGCTTCATCCTACCTATCAGTTTGCTCATTCTAAATCTTCTCAAACAGCTACTACTTTCAATCTTCAGCAAATTAGAGGAAATAATAGAGATTATTTAGTTTAAAGTTTTACAAGACATAAGAGGCACATGCATGGAGTTAAGCTCAACTTTTGGCGTACCAACGCATCTACTCAGCTCCATCTCACAGTGGGTGTTGATGACGAGACAGTTTCTTTTGAACAAAGATATGTTTTATGTAATCGATCCCTCTTTGCCTAAAATGCTTTGCTTATTTATGTACAACTAAATAATTATTTCACAACATTGAGTTTAGCACATTACATATATACATAACTACTTAGAGATGTTGAGATCATACAGTTTCCAGCTCAACTGAAACCAGACAATTCAGACTTTAAAAGAAATACATTAATGTGAATTGTTTGCTTTGAGCATTCATTGTATCCTTTGGGTGTAGTAATAAGTTTCTGGCCCTGTAGCCACAAGATCTAGACCATCAGTCCCAAAGCCCCAAAGAAACACACAGAAGCTTACATTAATTTTATGCTGATTGACCTATGACTCAGATATATTGCTAGCTAGCTCTTTCATCTTAACCTATTTTCATTAATCTGTTCGGCCATGTGGCTTAGTACCTTTTCTTAGAGCGGCATGGTTGTCTTCTTTACTCTGTATTCGCTGATGTCTCTCCTGGTATCTCTGTTCATCTCTTCTCTGCTCTTCCTTTTCCCAGAGTTTTCTTAGTCTGGTAGCCCTTCCCACACTTCCTGTCTCCCTTCTGGCCAATCAGCTTTTTATTAAATCTATACGAGGGACAGGTACCAGAACATAATCCCACTACATTTAGGTTGTCTGAAACCATATCAAATGACTTTGTATCTAGAAATAATCCCCATAGATCATTAGCAAGAATCTTTCCACAAGGAAGGGATTCCTAGAAGCCGACTCTAAAAAATGGCATAAGTAGACATACTTGAGGTATAGCATGACTCTGTAGGGTAGGGTAGAAATGGAAAAGTATGGTCTTACTTGCCTCTAGGCAAATATAGATCTTTGTCTAGAATACCAAACTGTTGTTTTTAATATGGACTTTGGGCATCAATTATCTGCCAAACCCCAACATCCTTTTATGTCTTCAAACAATGACAAATATTTGCATATATTTGGCATTCTCCCTGCATTGGTAAATAGTATTTAGAATTAATTTGTATTTGTGTTTGAAACAATAATAAAATATTTGAGATAGAAAAAATATTAGAATACAAAATTTTTATTGTCTGTCATTCAAGTTTCCTTTGGTGTTGTTATGGAGACTTAAAACCTAGCTTCATAATTCCATGGTTTCCATTCACTTCTGCAATTATCATTTAACTTCATAAATAAATACCTGTCCAGTTTTTAAAGCCTAGACTTAATCTCGTTATATTTCTTCTTTTTAGACTCAAATTACTAAGAGTGATTTAGAAGTCTCCAAAAGCAAGGATTTTCATAAAAAACCAATTTAGAAAACAATAAAGAAGGTCAGCTGTGTGTAGAGGAGGTTTGTGTTGGAGATGTGTAAATTATACTTGTTGAAAGGCTCATTATGCTGCTCTATTGATAGATCATAAAATGCCACTTTTGTTTTTCCTAACATTTTTCCATAACTGAAGTAATAATGCAATGTGAAGTTAAGGTAGTGTTTCACTCCCTGGGCGGGCAGGGCCTGTGGACTTGAATAATACAAAAGCACCATTCGTCACAAAACCTCACATGGAGCAACACAGCAACTATCATCAGAAGCCATCACCTCCTGTCTCAGTCCATTTCCTGTTGCAAAAACACTCAAAGCTGGATCATTTGTATAGAAAAAAAAAAAAAGGTTTGTTTTACCTCATGGTTTTGGAAACTGGGAAAGTACAAGATCAGGCAAACTTAAGTGCTTAACTTCTCACCAGGTCTTGTCCTGTATCAATTCACAGCAAGAGACAGAGAGAAGTAAAAATGCACAGAAGAGAGAGACCTTGCCTGCTCTCATAAGTAACAAAGCCCATGGGGAGTAACAGTTCCCTTTTAGGGGAAAAACATCCATTCATTCATGAAGGCTCTAGCCACCATGAAACACTTACTAGGTCCTCCCTCTCAGCCCTGCCACACCAGAGCCCAAGCCTCTACATGTGTGTTTATGTGAGAAAACCATATTCAAACAACCACTCTCTCCCAAACTTCACCAGTAAGAATTGAAAGGAGCTTCTCTGACTTCTAGTCCAGTCCTCCCTCTAAATCACCACAGATTCCAAGCTGTTCCTTCTGAGAACATAGAAAGCATCTGTGTGAGTGATTAGTGGCAACTTCAGAACTGTAACTTTGACCAAGCTGCTCTTTCTTCCCCAATGAGACAAAAGGTTTCTAGCAGAGATCCCATAAGGTAAAGCTGCCATATTTGAATAAAAGGTTTAGTCTGCAAAGCTTCTTAAAATGTGAAATAGGTAAGTAATTCATCTAGTTTCTTGATGAAAAAGATGGTTTGGATTCTCTGAGACCTGTTTGACCTTTAAGATATATTAACATATTTACTTTTGACTTACCCTGTTCATGTCCAGGTTCTGGGATTGTTAAGTAACAAACTTTCCTAGGGGAAAATATCAATTTAAAAGATAAAAGTATAAAGAATGGGAATTCAGGTTTTGGCTAGAAAATGTGAGCATACTGCTAACAAGGAAAGTCCATTGCCAAGGGTCGTGAGAGCATGTAAAATTGCCTGTGTGTTATGAGCATTTCAGTCCTTTGCAAAGGTTTTTAAAAACATTTGCAACAGTTAAAAATTCAATCTTGAGCTTTCTACTATTATGTGAGATTCATAAAACATGTTCAATGACACATTCATATATCAGAGATTTATTACAAAATTTTATATGGGAGTCTGCAAAGTTACTTCGAGGACTTTTAATAAACATCTGAGAGATGTTAGTGTGGACCTTATAATGTGAGGGTTGGATGCTTATTCATCTATTATAAAAGTGTCAGTCAGGTTCACCATAGGAAAGCATGAAACAAATCACTCTTCCATTATTTATGAAGATTTGTGCCTTTAAACTGAAGGATGATTAATGTAATTTGACATATCTAAGCCAAAATGTCCATTATTAGCTATAATACAGACAGATACCCCGATAGCTATCATACACGTTTTTCTAGGACTCATTAATATCTATGACGTTGAACTGATTTCCAAGACCCCATCTCCATTACAGAGATTTCCATTTCCACTGCAGCTGAAAAATGTCCCAAAATGCTCCTGGAGACCATAGGAAAAAATGTGTTTTAATTGGCTTTATTTATAAGGCTATCAAAAACATCATCACCTTGTGATCTAATTAGATTATAATCTCAACAGTAAAAGAAATAATAAAAAAAATTTATGGAGCCACACTTTCCAACATTGAAAAAAACCACATGGCCCATATTAGATGATTTTTAAATTTTTTAAAAACATGAAATATCATTTGCTCTTGAGTCTTAAACTGAGATGCATTAGTTACTGAGCAGTCCGTTGAGAATATCAGCAATCACTGGCCATATGGCCTCAAGATCTTTAATAATGAAAAGAAACATCATTCTCAACTAACTCATTCCACATGCTCTTGCCAAATGGCAGCATGGTTCTCCTGCCCCTTCAATGGCCCGGTACACATCTACTGTCTCTGTTAACTGCTGTCTGCAACCCGGACCTCCAAGAACTCACTGTTTCCCCCTCATCTAATGATCAACACAGCAAATAGGGAAAAAATCCTGGCAAAGAATTATCGAAGGTAAGTGAGAAACTTGACTTCATGCTCCTTCCTACCCCCCTCCCTAGCAGAAATAAGATCTATGAAGCATTACAGAAAAGGACCTTTTTGCAGAGGCTTCCAAGAGGGAATACAATTGTCCCTTTATATCTTTTATTCTGCATCTGTGAATTCAGCCAACTGCAGACCAAAAAGAATTTGGGGAAAAAAAAATACTGTGTGTACAGATCACATACAAGCTTTTAAAATCCTTATTCCCTTAATACCACTGTATCATATCCATTTACATAGCATTTAGACGTACTAGGCATTGTAAGTAATCAAATCATCCCCAAAGGATACAGAATGATGCTATCAGGCTACAAGCAAATACTTCCCCATTTTATATAAGGGGTTGAGAATCCATGAAATAATTTTGGTGCCAACATGGGTATTGGAACAAATCCCCATAGAGATGGAAGGGCAACTGTATACCATGAAACAAAACTACACTAGCCACAAATCCTAAATGCTAAAGCTGAGTAGTAGATCTCCTTGGTTGGTGGTGACAACCATTGTCTGGATTTTTATCTCAAAATTCTAGGTACATATACAGAGTTTGAATTATCTGTCATTTCTGAGAACTATAAAAGCTAATGCAAAACAGAAGCCACACTTAAAGACATAAATCTATTTAAACACCTTTTTTAACTAACAGGATTTTCATCTATACCCATTTCTTTTGCTTCTGAGGAGGTGCCTGTTGGGAACATTTTAAAAGGCACAGGAAGATAGCATCACCAGGTCCATCAAACATCCTCTTAACTGTGTCAAAGATAGTCAGAGTCAGGACAACAAAGCAGCCACAAAAAGAAAAAGCCACCCAGTGTGGCTACAGATGGCTCCTTTCCAATTCCATCATTTAACTTTATTAGATATACATAGCTATTGGTGATAATTAATTATGCTGGCTATTGTGTCTCCAGTTTGGTTCACAACGGACAGGGAAGCAAGAGCATTACTGCTGATGTAGCTACAAGCCTGGGGCTACTTACGAACTACTGTGTATAATGCCATATGCCAAAAGGCAGAATATACTGCTGGAAATTTTTGCACTGCATTTTTAACCTGCTATTTCCACGGCTGACATTTCAGCAACACCATTGTTTACTCTCCTGGGAGACACTGGCATCTCTTGCAAATCTTAGCTGCTGTTGAATAATTGCTATTGGGATGTTTCTTGTTTCTCATTTGTTGCTTTAGTCCCATGACTTCATTAAAAGTCTGAGATTTCTTCTCTGACATCTGTGAGCTTCATCTTCAAGTGAGAGGAGAGGAAGGTGATCAAGCTACTTGGACACTGGAGGCTATAAAACTTGATCATTTGACAATACACACTCTCTCTCTCTCTCTCCCTCTCCCTCTCTCTCCCTCTCTCTCTCTCCCTCTCCCTCTCTCTCTCTCCCTCTCCCTCTCTCTCTCTCCCTCTCCCTCCCCCTTCTCTCTCTCTCTCTCTCTCTCTCTCTCTCTCTCTCTCTCTCTCTCTCTCTCTCTCTCTCTCTCTCTCTCTCTCTCCTCTTTGTATGTGACACTCTACATTTTTAAATAGGCACCGGAATGGAGAATAAAATCTATGTTCAAGGAACAAATTGAAGTTTCCTGTCCCATCTGAAAATTAAATGACTTGTGACTTTGAAAGAATCAGAGACAGCCTTCTGTTAGCACACCCCAGTGGTAGACCACATACACAGGGAGGTAGTTTCAAAGGAGAGACATATTTCCCTGAAATGGTTTATTACATAAGCATCACTGATTTGATGCAGTCATGTCAGAATTTCCAGGGCCCTGATTGCATAATCGATTATGATGACATAAACAATTTTAATTTCTTTCCAAATGATGGCTTTGTCTACAGGGAGCTAGAACAGGTTACAAAATAATTAGGGTTAATATTGTTCACAAGTTAGAATTACTATTTTAGGTGTCAGAAATTCACATTCATCCTGAAGGCAGACCATGGACGGCTACCCACACAGTGATTCTGAAGCATCAAATTCAGTCATTTGTTCTGACTTCACATTGAGTTGAGCAGCAGTAAAGACTGATTATATAGCGGGTCATGGAAAGGTCAGAAAGATCCATTAATTACAAGTTCTCAATGAGAAGCCTTTTCATATTTTGTAAAGAGGGTTTAAGCAATATGAGAGTGGGCAGAACAAATCTAAGGAAATAAAACTCTAAACCAGCCCCAGCTGTAACACCAAGCTCTGGCATGAGCACTCTTTAGAATCCTACTACAAAACCCAAAAACTTATGGTGATAAGTTTACTTGACATGATTCTTGCCTCTCATTTTTAATGAAGTTTAATACAAATATATTGATTAGAAGTAAGACTGTTAGATCCAGAATTCCAGTCTCATTTTTGCTTCTTACCAGTGTGGCCTTAGCTGCTGCTTCTGTGAAATGGAACTATTATTGGTTCCTACATCATGGAGCTGCTGTACAGCTAAAGAAACAAGCCATTGTAAAGAATATGAACCAGTGCCTGGGACACCATAAGTCCTAATATACATTAGCTCTTGTTTTAATATTATCTAATTAATAGATGCTTCCCTGTTGACTCTCTAAAGTTATGAAGCATGTCTATTTCCTGACGTATGCCTGAATATCACAATATATGTGACATATATTAGGATTTCAATAAATCTCAAATGTATCACTTAGAAACATGAGTTACTCCAAATGGATGAAAGACACTTAAAGAACTGCTCAATACCTTAGCCATTAGAGAAATGCAAATAAAAACAACTCTGAGATACCATCTTACACCTGTCAGAATGGCTAAGATAAAAAACAGAGATGACAGCCTATGCTGGAGGGATGTGGAGCAAGGGGAACACTCCTCCATTGCTGGTAGGAGTATAAAAGTGTACAGCCACTTTGGAAATCAGTATGGTGATGCCTCGGAAAACTGGTAATCAGTCTACCCAATGATTCAGCAATACCACTATTGGGCATATATCCAAAGAATACACATTCTCATCCCAAGGGTATTAGCTCAACTATATTTATAGTAGTGTTATGTGTAATAGCCAGAACCTAGAAAAACCTAGATGCCCATTAACTGAAGAATGCATTTTTAAAAAATTGTGGTACATTTATACAATGAGTAATATTCATTAGTTAAAAAAAAATGACATTCCAAAATTTGCAGACAAATAGATGGATCTGGAGAGTATTGTTGTATTAGGTTTATGACCTGGCCCTTCTGGCCTAGCCCTGAAGTTCTGACCCACTGTCCCACAGAAACACACATACTCACATTAATTATGATCAGCCTATGGCTCTGGCATAATGCTAGCTAGCTCTTGCTCTTAAAATAAGCCATGATTCTTATCCTGTTCAGCCATGAGGCTTGGTACCTTTTCTCAGAGCAGCATAATTGTCCTCTGCATCTGATGACTTCTTTGACCTGGTATCTCTGTGGCATTTCTTTGGTGTCTCTGCTCTGTTTTTCCTGTTCCCAGACTTTTCTTAGTCTGGTAGCCCCACCCACACTTTCTGTCTACCTTAGGCCAATCAGAATTTTTATTAAACCAGTAGGTGGGACAATTATTTACAATGTAACAACATAAACCCACTAAGAAGTATTGTAATAGTGTTTCTGCCCTGGCCTAGTCCCATGGTTCAGACCTGCCCACTGTTGCTTAGGCCCCCCCAAAATACTCAGACACATATACTAGTTGCATACTATTTAGCCTATGGCTCAGGCATATTGCTAGCTAGCTCTTGCATCTTAAGTCAGCACATTTCCATCAATCTGTCTTGCCACATGCCCATGCCTTACATGTGTTACTTTTACCTGTTGATTGTGTTACTTTTACCTGTTGATTCTTGGGCGGCTGGATGGTATCTCTTTGACTCCACCCTCCTTCCCCACTCTATGCTCTGATTTCCCCACCTACTTCTAAGATGCCTGCCATAGGCCAAGTTTCTTTATGAAAAGGAATGACATTCACAGCATACAGAAAGACATCCCACATCACTTTCCCTTTTCTGTCTAATCAAATGTTTCAATTCCAACATAGCAAAATTACATATATCAAAACAGCTATCAAGCAAGAATTATAATTACAATATCTAGTCTGTTTCTATTTAGAAAAATTAAAGAAAATATTCTACCATCTACTTTATCCTTGTGAGTCTAAAGTTTCATATATAACATAACTTTTAAAATAGCTAAGAAAAACTATACTTACAGCTATCTAATCTTCAACTACATCACAGACAACAGATGGATATAATATTACCTGAGTAAACAGAAAGTTCAAGCAGCTTTCAAAATCTAGAAATGACAGAGATGGCATCTATCTGCTGACAGTCACCCAAAGTTCCTTTGTAATGTTGGGCATCCATCCTCAGCATCCTTTAGGCCAGGGGTCGCTGGCATAACTTGCAGTGAAGCACTAAAATTGAAGGACTGCTCTGCCCATTCTGGAACAGTTCATCAATCACTTCTCCTTGTGACCCTTTTAAACTTCCTCTGCCTTTATGTGTTTGTGTGTGTGTGTGTGCCCCACATTGGGTGCCATCTGTAATAGGAAGTTTCTGTCCTGACCTAGTCCCACAGTTTGGACCTGCCCGCTACTGCTTAGGCTAACAAAAAATGACTCAGACACTTATATTAATTACATGCTGTTCAGTCTGTGGCTCAAGCACATTGTTAACTAGCTCTTGCATCTTAACCCATTTCCATTAATCTGTTTTGCCATGTGGCCCATGGGCTCACTTGTGTTACTTTTACATGTTGATTCCTGGGCAGCTGGATGGTGTCTTTTTGATTCTGCCCTCCTTCCCCTATCTGTGCTCCAATTTCCCTGCCTATTTCAAAGATGCCTGCCATAGGCCAAGACAGTTCCTTTATTAAAAGGAATGACATTCATAGCATACAGAAAGACATTCCACATCAGAGTATCATCCTGAGTGAGGTAACACAGTCCCAGAAAGACAGACATGGTATGTACTCACTCATAAGTGAATTTTAGACATAAAGCAAAGGATAAGCAGTCTACAATTACACACACACACACACACACACACACACACACACACACACACACACACACACACACACCAGCAGCTAGGTGTAACAGGAGAAAGTTAAGAGAGACATCCATAGATGCCCCTGGGAATGGGAGATAGAGAAGATCCCCTGAGAATGCTGCAATCATGGGGTGAGAGTGAGGGGAGGTGAGAAGAGAACATGAGAGAATGGGATGATAGAGTGGGGTGCCAGAGTGTGTAGGGGGAACAGAGAAGGAGAGTAAAGGAGTGGATGTCCTGTTAGAGAGAGGCATTGTAGAATTAGAGAGAAATCTGATACTAGGAAGCACACAAGAACTCACAAGATGAGCCTAGTTAGGACTCCAAGTGGAGAAGGTGCCTAAACTGACCTTTTCCTATTATCATATCAATGACCAACTTAATTGCCATTATAGAACCTTCATCTAGCAGCTGATGGGAGGCAGATGTAGAGATCCGTAGCTAAACAGGCTGAGCTCTCTTCAGTCCAACTGAAGAGAGGAAGGAGAGATTACATAAGTAGAAGGATCAGGATCAGGATCAGGATGGGGAGACCAATGTAGTAGGCAGTACCATGCTGTTGGGAGTTCACAAACTCTGAAATAACAGATGGCAAACATTCATGTAATGGATGTGGATCCTCTTAATATAGATGACAGTCAAAGAGGGTGAGCAGTTTCTGGAGCCTCTTGCAATCAGACCAGAGTCTGTTCTGGGTCTATGAAGTGGCTCCTTGAAGCCCATGCCTAGTGGAAAAACACCTTTCTCAGCCTTGATGCTTGGGTAAGGGACTCAGTCTACCTTCACTAGATAAGCCAAACAAAATTGACTCACCTTGGGATTCCTTGCCTTCTCTGGGGAGTAAATAGGGGAGTGAGGAGGGGAGAGGCTGGAGGAAGACTGGAAGAAGGAACAGGAGAGGAACAGCAATGAGTATAGGAAAATTATTTTTTAAATAAAATGAAAAGTAAATAAAAAGGAAACATTAGTTACTCTAGAAGTAAATATGACCTCAAATATCAGAAGACTAAGTTGTATCTCTGTATAATATGACAAAAAGTTATAGGACTGTCTCCATTCTGTTCTGAAATTCAATGTGAGAATATTATAGAAAGGATGATTAGAGCCACAGGAGATCCAATTTGCAGCAAAGAGCTGTGCCATAATGAGTTTTTTCCCCCAAAATAATAATCACTAAAACGTCTGATATTTTTAAGACATTATCTACAGCAGCAAGCTGTTGCATATGTTGGTAATGGTTTCTAATGTTCAGTAAATACAGTAGCTTGCTGTTACTATGCTCATTTAAAGAAGACCTTTGCCTTGTGTTTTTAAACAAAAGACAAAGATAGAAATAGAGTCACAAAGGAGGTAAATGTTTATACAGAAAGGTTAAAAGATCTAGATAGAGATCAGCACAAGATGGAGAAATAATAAGAAGTACAGGACTGGAGGCAGAGGGAATTTCAAGCAGAAGAGGATGGACAGACTTCTGTAAGCTGAGCACTAATAATTAATAGTAAACCTCTAAGTGATAATAAGTATAAGCTCCATCCTATTGGGGTCTTTTCTAAGACACAATTTTTCCCAATCTAGGTGTGTTTGTGAAGTATTTCAGGAAAAAATATAAGTGTTGATGTATGCTAAAAAAAAAACATCCTGAGTCACCCACCAAATGCTATGGGGCATTATTGCAGGCCCCGGGGAAACATAAGCATCAACTGTTTGGAACCTCTACAATCTTATATTTTAGTAGCAAGAAATAAATCATTTAGCAAACACATATAGGAAAAAGAAAGATAACTTCAGTTAGTGGCCAGTGTTCTGAGGAAAGTAAAATTTCAGCATATGAAGAACATATTAGATCTGATGGAGAGTGGTCCAGAGAGAGGTTACTCACACTAGGATGGGCATCTCTGAAATTTGAGAGTATCAGACGTGAAGCAATCTGGAAGAAAAATGTCCCAACAGTAAGGAAAAGTAATCAAAAAAAAAAAATACAAAACTGAAGGAAGTTTCAGTGCTATGACTACAGGGGAGGAATGAGTAATGCTAGTTGGCAAGGCCAGGTCACTGCAGACAAAGTTTCATACAAAAAATAATGTAAATTTCAAGGTGTGTGTGTGTGTGTGTGTGTGTGTGTGTGTGTGTGTGTGTGTGTGTGTGTGTGCGCGTGCGCGCGCGCACGCCTTATGCACATACAGGTAGAAGCAAGAGATTGGCATTTAATGTGTCTTCTCTAATAACTGTCATCTTAGTTTTGAGACAGGGTCTCTCTCTGAGCCTGGAGTGTGCTAATTCAGACTGGACAGCAAGTTCTAGCTATCACCTGTCCCCACTATTTCATGGTGACGATTACAGTTATGCTGGTCTGTTATTCATAGGTGCTAGAAATCAAACTTATGACCTCACACTTCTATAGTGAGCTCTTTACCAAGCTAGATGCCTCTGAAGTCTAACTTCCTTCTCTTAATGTTGTCTTCTTTATTTACTATAAATTACATTTTTCTTTCTTTGGTTTCCAATTCTTCTCTGGTCACTGAAACTTCAAGGTCATGCCTCCACTTCAAGTATACTAAACTTAGTTAACAGATAAATAATTGAAAGGTTGACACAGTATTGATACCTTTGTATATGGAGTCATGTCTTGAAAATATCACTGCTGAGCATTTAGACAAATTCAATTATGAATAATTTATAAGCATAATAAATATTTTTCCTGCAACCTTCTTTAGTGAAAAAAAAATGACTGACACACACTGAGCTTTGGCAAATCATGATTCACTAGTCTTTTTAATAGGTGTCTCGGGCTCATGTGCACTTGAGCAATTCTGTCAATCTCCTACATTTAGGTGCCACTTTTCTGATTGACATCAGAGAAGATTTGTGTCATCTGACAGGAAACAATTTTATGGGAAAGCAGATAATAATTGCTCTTATTTCTTGAGTGAAGCCATATTAAGCAAATGGGAAGGAAAATGACTCATAAAAAAGTCACCCTCCTCAGCCAAAGGTCACCCTTCTCCATCTAAATCCAAACTCCATGTTACCACGTACCCTTTATTCATTCAACAAATTTTCACTTCAAGTCACTGTTTTTCTAAGAAATGTTATTCAGTAATTTATTGTCAAACAAACAAGCAGAAAGGCATCTCTGGTCCCCAAATAGTTAAGAGACATGGTGGTGAATGTAGAGATGAGAAAACTAGCATGAGTGTACCACATAATAAATATTCATAGCATAGACGCACAAACTGTGGTGGGACAGCAGATGAATGAGGCAGATCAGGGAATACTTAACTGGAGATAAGAAACCAGAAGGCAGCCTCACATACAAAGAGGTCAAGAGCATCTCACAGAGAATATTCCCTCTACATGAAAGGAGAGGAGACAACATGGAGCATCTTGGGAATTCTAGGTTTGGGGTGCAAGCTTCTTAGGTAATCAGAAACTAAAGAAATATTTAAACAATTGGATAAATATGGCAAAGAGATACCACGGTTCTGTTCCAAAGGAACTAGTCTGTAAGTACTAAATACAAAGCAATGATCTCTTCTGAGGGATCTTAAATAATCTGGGAATAGAGACAAGAAATCCTGAGCACAGAAATTATACTGAGCTCAGGCAAAAATGATTGAAAAAAAGTCACATCATGACATTAGTATTTAAGATGCTGGATTGGTATATAAGGACTAAATTGTGTCATCCCCTTCCCTCTTCCATTCTTCCCTTCACCTCCCTCTTCTTGGAAATAAGTTCCTCTCAAGATTCTTGGTATTGATTTGTGTCTCCACTTTCTGGACTGATTGGGGAAACACAATAATGACTTTTTAAGAGGTTCGTCACATTTTAAAGTTTAAAAGCTCTCAGCATAAAGTGCAAGAATGTCCTACAGAATCAGGTCAAGAGATGATAAATAATGCTAAAACTGAATTTATAAACAGTAAATAATTCCAGAGGAAATTCCAGAGTCCTACAGAAGAACATTTGCAAGCCTATAACCTGCACGGCATGTTATTTATTAATCTTTTTGTATTCGAAATATTAATATTTAGTATTTATGTTCTCACAAAATACAACATAATTGTATATATTTGTCACTTTGAAAACAAAATAATAAATTTATCAATCAGTATACTTATTGTACCTTTCATATTTAAAGCAATTATGTTTTAAACATTACAAAGAGGAGGTTGAGTACACAAATTGTGGCTGAGCCTGAAACTTTTCTTTAAAATTAAGAAGAAAAATTTAAACATAAATAAGCACACACACACACAAACACAATCTTTATATTTGGATATATAGCCATATCTTAAGAAGAATATAGTAAGACTTACCACCTCAGTGAAACCCATTCTTAGTCTTTATGAGAAAAATTGATCTCCTCACTTTAATTTGTGGCACTCTGTAACTTTTAGGTAGGTAAAGTTTTTCCCTTTAATAAAATAAAAAGTGAGTTAACTAAACCACCTATAAGCTTGGCACTTTGATTCCAACTGATTATAAGGAACAACAATTGTCCAACTGAGTTCACAAAGACTATAGAATCTGAAAAGAAGACATTCCTGTCCTATCATTGCATATTCTGAACATGGGCTTTCCTGGACATACAGAAAATAGAGCCCCCTGTTTATGCAGGACTTGTCATGCTGGCCCTGATGTCAACAGACTGCTAAAAGAGCCTTTGAGTTTGATCACTAACCTGCCTCTGTGACTAGACTTTCAAATTGCCATTCTCAGAGCTTCTTACTGTGAACAAGAATTTGAGGAGTACAAAGAATTAATTACACTAACGTTCTCCTGGAAATTCGAGTAAAATAGAATGTTACTACAACAAAGCTTAATCACAATTAGTAGATCACAAGTTTCAAAATAAGATGGTGAAATGGAAATGTATAGAGATACTGTTTAAAAGATAGGGTAATTCCATTTTTAATGTCAAAGGGGTCAACTTCAGCTAGCAATTAAAGTGCAGAAGCGTATTTGTTTTTTTAAATGCCCAATAAAATAAAAAATTGTTGTGTAATTAAACTGAATTACTGATATTTAAATAAATATATGCAGATAATCTTAGAATAAATGAGCAGCATATTATGGGCTGGAAAGATGATTTATTGTTTAAGAGAAGTTGCTGCTCTCCAGAAGAACCCAAGTTCAGTTCCCAGAGTCCACATCAGATGTCTCTCAACTGCTTCTAACTCTACTTTCTGAACATTTGACACCCTTTTCTGACCTCTGGGGGCACTGAATGCAAATAGTGCACTTAAAGCCAAGCACACATACATACATACATACATACATACATACATACACACACACTACCCATAAACATAAATTCAATTTGTAAATATTCATAAAAGACAGTTTATATCAAAACTACCTCAATTGTACCCAAAAATGTATAAAACACACTTGCATCAATGTACAAAATTTTATCAAGTTACAGAACTGAGAAAAATATTTGTGTCAGCCATGATGGCATTCTAGCAGGTATTTAAAATATAAATAGACGGCATTTATCTGAGTGTTCATTTTAGAGAAGAAGAAGAACAAATTAGCATGTGACATAAGCCATCTTATAGTAACAGTTCCAGACTGCACTGACATAAAGTAATCAAAATTCTGTAGAAAATTTAATTTGCACATTCGACAGTTTAATTATCTGGTACATATTTCAGTAGTTACCATCATAAGAAGATGTGTCTAAATTTTTCACCAAGGACTGTGACAAACTATTGTCTATAATTGTAGTTTCATTTGATGTATTTTAATTCTCTAAAACAGACTGAGAAAAATCAAGGCAACAATACACTTTACAATAAACTCAAATAATATAAAATATCTTGAGATAGTTATAACCAAGCTAATGGGAGAAGTATATGATAAATATTCAAATCTTTGAAGAAAGAAATTGGAGAAGATAATAGAAGATGGAAAAATCTCCCATGTTTGAAATGGTCATCCTACCAAAAGCAATCTACAGACTCAATGCAATTGTCTTCAAAGTTCCAACACAATTCTTTACAAACCTTGAAAGAACAATTCTCAACTTGATGTAAAAGAACAAAAAGCCCAGGACAACTTAAATAATCCTAAATAATAAAAGAACTTCTGGATATATTTCCATCCCTGATTTCAAGTTATACTATAGAGCTATAGTAATAAAAACCACATGGTAATCAGCATAAAAATAGACAGGTTGATCGATAGAATCAAATCAAAGACCCAGACATAAATCTACACACCTATGAAACATGATTTTTTTTTATTATAAAGCAAGAAAAAACAGTGGAAAATAAAGTATCTTTAACAAATTATACTGGGATGCTGGTCTAGCTGGATGTCTGTATATAGAAGATTGAAAATAGATCTATAGTGATCACTTTGCACAAAACTCAAATCCAAGTGGATCAAAGACTTTAATATAAACTTAAACACATTGAACCTGATGCAAGAGGAAGTGAGGAACAGCCTTGAATGCACTGGCATAGGAGACAATTTACTGAATAGAACACTGATAGTGTAGGCACCAAGATTAACAATGAATAAATGGGACCTTATGAAACTGAGAAGCTTCTCTAAGATAAAGGACATCATCAATCAGACAAAGCAACAGCCTCCACAATGGAAAATAATTTCACCAACTCCACCTCTTACAGGTCTAATATTATATATATATATAAAGAATTAAATAAACTATATGTCAACAAACCAAATAATCCAGAAGAAAAATGGGGTAAAAATCCAAATAGAGATTTCTCATAGGGGAGTTTCAAATGACTGAGAAAGACTTAAAGAAATGTTCGACATCCTTAGCTATCAGGAAAATGCAAATCAAAACTGCTTTCTGATTTCTTCAAAATTACATCTTATACCTATCAGAACAGCTAAGATCAAGACACAAGTGACGGTATATGCTATTGAGGATGTGGAGCAAGGGGAACATTCATTCATTTCTGGTGGGAATGTGAAACTTATACAGCCCATATGAAAATCAATATGGTAATTTCTCATAAAATTGGGAATTTACCTACCTCAAGACCCAGATATACCACTCTTAGGCATAAACCCAAAGGATGCTCCATCTTACCATAAGGACATTTGCACAATTTTGTTCATGGCATAGCAGTTTTATTTGTAATAGTCAGAAGCCATGAACAATCTAGATGTTCCTCAAACAAAGAATAGATAAAGAAAATGTAGTTTTTACAATGAAGAATTACTCATCTGTTAATTACTCATCTATCATCATTATTATTATTTAAAAAATAGTAATAATGAAACTTGTAGGCAAGTAGATGCAGCTAGAAAAATTTTATCCTGAGTGAGGTAACCCAGACACAGAATGATAAATATAGTATTTTTTGTTTATAAATTGATATTAGTGTTTAAGTAAATGGTATTCAACTACAATCCACAGACCTAGAGATGTTCTGTAAAGAGGGGGCCTCTAAGGGACTTATGGATCTAACTGGAAAGGGGAAATACAATAGATTTTGATAGTGGAATGGTGGTTGGTGGTGATGAGAGTAGGAATTGGAGGGATAAGAAGGTGAGGAAGAGGTAGAGGGAGGGAGTACAGGGAGAGATGACTGGAATTGTAGGCATTTGGGGGCACTGTGAAAACCTAGTACAATGGAAATATACTGGAATCTTTGTAGATGGCCCTAGTGAGGAATTCTAGTAATGAAGGGTACAGAGTCTGAACTGGCCATTTTTGTAGCCAGTCAAGGCTTTCAGTAGTGGGACTGGGTTGCATTTTGTTGAGTTGTTGGCCAAGGGGACCTCGTGGAGATCCCTAAACAAATCAAGCTGATGATAGGACCAAAGATTGGTCTCTGAAAACTGACAGTAGGACCCCATTTCAGAGGACAACATTCACAGAGCTCATTGAATTTGGAGGGGTCAAGCTGGTACTTGCATATGGCTTTTACCTCTGTGCTCTAGTCTCTTTGGTGTGGAAAGGTACTTTGCTATAGTGTCCCTGTAGGTGTAATACAGGGAAGCAAGCCCCACAAAGAGATAAGATTGAAAATCCAGTGTAGATTAGCTTTGTCAGCCTGGATTAGACATTGTGAAGTCTAATAATAGGCAGTTTATTCCCAATGCATTTAAGCTCAGTACAATTTGAAAAGAAAATGTTTCCTGCTGTAAAACAATTCCTGGTGCACAAAGAATAATAATTACATTGAAACTCAACTCAGGGTATATGTAATTTCATAAAACATAGAAGATGGGTTCTATAGATAGGCTACCTGTACTAGCTTTAGGGCTTAAGGATATGTCCTGGTCTCAATTATTCACATAGTGTAGAGGTCATTTAGGCTATTACCCACCTCTGCTTCTAGGTGTTGGAGCTTGGGGGAGCCTCTGGCTATCAGGATCATTTATATTACTAACCATCCCCAGTCTTGGTTGTACGAGCTTGATATGGCCTGGCCCAACAGATAACACAGATCACCAGACTGATAATCATTTTCAGTTCTCAGCTTTCTAGATGAAAGATCAGGTTTTTCATCTTTTTATTGGAAAGACAATCCTGTGTCCTTAACATTTTTGGTTCCTCTTGAGGTCCCTGGGCACACTGACCTTCATGCTATGTCCCCAACACTTAGCAGGCTATGTAAAGAGAAACCTGAACACCCATCCAGCCATAAAATCTATGATGTATAGTCTGTTATGCCTACAAGAAGTTCTTGGGCAGGGGTGGCACCGAAAAGTGCCGAGCAATGTCTGGTTTAATTTGAGGCCCACTGCACAAGAGGAAACCTATGCCTAATATTGCTTGGATGTCCAGGAACTGGAGACTGGATAGCCCAAAGACCTAGCATAGAACAATATCCAACTCCCCTCTCAAAAACAAATAAGAAAAAAGAAAAAGAAATGATTTCTAATGATATTTTGCTATGCTCATAAATTGGTGCCTTGTCAAGTCATATCAGAGAAGCTTCCTCTAGCAGCAGATAGAAGAGGATGTAGAGACCCACAACCAGACACTATGCAGAGAAAGAGTTTAAATTAAATGTCTCTATTAAGTCCTTCCCTTTGGAGATGAGGGAGCCCGAGAAGACGAAGGACACCAGGAGAACATGGCCCACTGGATCAACTAAGCAGGGCTTATATATAGACTGAAGTGGCAAGCAAGGGGCCTACTTGGGTCTGTACCAGATCCTTTGCATATATGTTATGGCTATTAGCTTGCTTTTTTGTAGGACTTTTAACAATGGGAGTCAGTGTGTCTCTGATTCTTGCCTCCTCTTGAAATTCATTTCTTCTATTGGGTTCCCTTGTCCAGCCTTGATATTAGGGATTTTGCCTTGTCTTATTGTATCTCATTTTATCATATTTAGTTGTTGTCTCTTGGAGGCCTGTTTTTTTTTTTCTGAAGGAAAATTAAGGGGTAGTGGGTCTGGGGAGAAGTGAGGTGGAGAGAGTAGGAAGGGAAACTGTGACCAGAATGCATGAAAGAAAATTAACTAATAAATCATCTACTGAAACATATAAATGTGTACTTTTTTTTCAAATACTGTTTAGCCAAAACAGGAACCAACATCAATCTTAAACTAATATCATCACTCTAAAAATTCTTAATTACAAATAATTGTGCCATCTGTTAAGCAAAAGTTCAAAAGTTGTCAATTAGAAAATCATACCCAGCTTTAATATCCTACCACAACACTACCTGCTATATCCACACCTAGGACATCAGTCATACTATCCCTTGCATCCAGGAAAAGTACTTTGTCCTCTGTTTTTATCCTGTCTTCCAAGTCATTATAACTCCCTTGTCTTTAATAGTATGTGTCCCTTACATTGCTCTGAATTACTTAGTGAAAAATATTATTCTTTCTGGACAATAACCAAAATGAAAGTCTTAAATTCTCTGGCAGAGTCTTGATTCAAATCTTATCCTTAGCCTTCTCCATGACAGTAAACCCATTCTTGCTATAGAATTCTCTCTGATATATTTTATTCCTATTTGAAAAAACAAAAGTCATGTGCTAATTGTGCCTTTTTTTTCTTTCAAAGCATATTGGCAGGCATTGGAAGGTCTGCTGAAGCTTGACACCCTGAAAATCACAAAGATATATGACATTGGCATGAAAGAGTAAAAGTATATTCTATGTACCAGACTCACTTGGTTTTGTAGGCACAAAAGTACACATATAATCTGCACGTATCATGCTCCTGCCACTGGTGTTGAAGAACAATATATAGCTGAAAGTTTTCCTGTGTCCTATAGCCACTTGATCCCAAATAAACAAACAAACTGTTTAACTGCAGTTTATTGCAAACTGTTTGCTTTATGGCTCAGGCTTATTGCCAACTAGCTCTTTTATCTTACATTAACCCATTTCTATTAATCTACGTATTATCACATGTCTTGTGGCTTTACCATGTTCCATTACATCTTGTTCCTCTGGCTCTTCATATCTGCCCTGACTCCACTTCTCTTCTCCTTTTATCTCTCTTGGATTTCTTGCATGGCTATAAGCTGTCTTGCCATAGATCAAAACAGCTTCTTTATTAACAAATGGTAGCAACACGTATTCACAGTGAACAGAAAGATCATCTCACGGCAAGACTATGATGAGAATTTGAAAAAGGATTCATGATAGTGACATGAGGAAGTATGTGAGTTGTTACTAGCAGTAAATATAAAGTTGATAGTTACCAAGCACCTACTGAATATCAGGTATAAAATATCTCTAATTGTCAGACTTTGCCTTCTTCCAGGCTTCACCTTTCTTTTTGCTCATCTTTTAATACTGATCTCTACTGGATGACATAGTATTTCTTCAGTGCCCAAAGCTAGAAAAAATGCCAGCTAGGAAAGCTGTGAAAACATTTTCTTCATGACTGAAACTCAAAACTGCAATCAGTATTTATTTTAGTCTACTTCAGACCCTGAGCTCTATTGCTTGTTTATAGCCTAATTCCTAAACTATTCTACAATATTTTATGGTATTGATAATATCACCTGCATTAAAATCCTAATTGATTAGACAATATTGATATTATTCACTAGTATAGTTTAGCAATTGGTATCCAACACCAGGCACAAAATAGGTACTGGACCACTCTAGCTAGGCCTTACATAGCAATCTTTAGTGTAGCAGTTCTAACCTTACCAACATCCCTGCTGTCATTATACAAGACCACTTGCTGCAATGTATGATGTACTAATGATGCTTTGTACAAATGATGTTATTTAATCCTTAAAAACTTTATAAGATTTTGTGAAAAATTTGTACACAGTGTGAATGTGGATGGTTGTGATTGGTGTAATAAAAGCTGAACAGCCAATATCTATGCAGGAGGTATGGGGAACATGTCCAAGCAGAGAAAGATAAAGGAGGAGATGAATTTAGGCACTCAAAAGAGGACATGGAGGCATGGTGCTGAGCAATTCAGATGCAGAAAAGAATGGACAAAAGGTAAAAGTCATGTGGTGGAAAGTAGATTAATTAAAAATATGGATTCATATAAGTTATAAGAACTATCTAGGAATAAGGCCAGGGTTTTATAATAAGTCTCCATATGATTACTTGGGAGCTGGCTGGTGAAACAGAAAAAGACTCATTACAGTAAGGTACATAGCATTAATTTTATTCCAGAAAGAGAAAAATTAAACTCTTAAGATTTAATGATATCTACAAATTTCTTTCCACACAACTGACATAATTCAAAGTTCTGAGTAATGCTTAAAGATTTATATTTTCTTTCTAAACCTGCTGAAAGTGTGAATTTGTGAACTCTAAACAAATAAACAGAAACCCACATGGTTTTGTTTGGGTCTAGTTTTGAGGGTTTTTTTTTTTTAATTTTATGTGAATAATTTGGGTTGGTTTTGCTTTAGCCTTCATGTATATAAGTACATCACATGCATGAAGTGTTTGAGGTCAGAGTCAGAACAGAGTATTAATTCCCCTAGACTTCGAGTTACAAATGATTGTGAGCTACCATGTAATAATGAGAACTCAACACAGATCCTCAGCAAGAGCAGCAAATACTGAGCTGTCCCAACTCCCAACAGATTTTGATATTTGTTATTAGATCATTTTTCAGAAGTCTGACATACTCATTTTCTGTAAAATCCTTTTCTATGCTGAGACACCTTCTTTAAGCTGGCTCCTCTCCCCAGACACCACATGAATAAATGTTCTGTAGACACCATCTTGACTAAAGCTTTCCCATCCCTAAGTATGAAGTCTACTTGCAGGCACAAGGAGCTACATCTAGATGGGGCATATATTACACATATGGCCTTGGAAAATAAGACCACAGAATAAATCACAGCCAAGGGCTTGCATAATTACCAAGGATCAGGTGACAGGAAAAAAAACATAATCATTTAGCACAAAAATGCAGAAGTGGGGTAGAATATAGACAAACAAGTTTAGTATCAACAATTAAACTTAGAAAGATAAATTATATATGGAAGCCTGTGTGGTTGCCACAAACCAGCTTGTTACATAAAACTTGAATGCTTTTGCTATTTCTTCTGCCTGCTAAAATGCATGTCTGCCTATGGCCTGCCTGAAATATAATAGGCTTTCTTCACATGTTTTGATGGGTGAATATATTGGCTGGCTGTCTTTAAAGACACTTCTGCTGTACATGCCAACATTTCATAAGTAAACAAAATGACTTCTAATCTTTTCTAGTCCAAGAAGTGGACTCCAGTCTGCATCCCTGTCTTAGTTATGGGTTCTCTTGCTGTGAAGAGAAACCATGTACATGGTAACTCTTATTAAAGAAAACATTTAATTAGAGCTGGATTTCAGCTCAGAAATTGAGTCCATTATGATCATGCAGGCAGACATGGTGCTAGAAAGGGAGCTGAGAGTTCTACATCTTGATCCGCAGGCAGCAGGAGATGAATGTCAAACTACACCTGGTTTGAGCATTTGAGATCTCAAAGCCTACCCCCTAGTGATACACTCCCTTCAACAAGGCCATGCCTCCTAATAGTGCCACATTCTGTGAACCTATGGGGACCATTTTTATTCAAACTATCACAATTCCTATCTCTTAGCCTTTTCCAGCTCTTACCAGCTGTAAAACATACCTCACTCAGCATTATTAATCCAACTGCATCCATCTGACATTGAAGTGCATAGTCCTATCTTTGAAGCGTTCATCACATAAACTATATAACAGTGTTTTATATACAAAGACACTAAAATATATATAAAGAATATATTCTAAGACCTTTGTTGATATCTCCATGATTAGTAGTTGAAATTCCAGTATAGATTATAAGTTTAAACACAAAATTCAATCAAATAAACAATGTAAGGAGCTTTTGTCAGTGTTCTTATACTACTACATGCAAAACTGGTCTTATTAACTAGGTAACTGACTCCTTTAAATGATTGTTGCATCTCAGGAGTCACTGCAATGGAAAGATGAGTGAAGTCAATGAGACCCCCAATGACTTCATTCTGTGGACTCTTAGAATCACCTGCAGATGGTTGTAATTGTGAATATGAAATTCACAAATGTCAAGGGCCTGTTTCCTGTGTTGTTCTTATCAAGTTGAAGGAACAGGACAGGATATCAGGTTTTATTCCTCAATGCTTGCGTTACCTTAGGAGAATTATTCTTTCTGACCCTGACTCTGTCATCTGTTAAAGAAGGCTGATTGTCTTAGTCACCTCATAGGGCTATTATGAGGATAAAGACATTCTGCATAACATATTGGAGATAGAAGTAGCCGTTAGCTTAAAAACAATTTTTGTAATTATTGCTAGATTCTGGTGTCAGGGCAAGAACTCTGCCTAGTGTTTGCCTGACTTCTCAATGCTACCACAAAACAGAGAATTTATTTAAAAGCCTGGACTTCTAAAGAAACAAGCTTTAATTTCCAGATGAAAAAAAGCTTTCTGTATAATGTAGGCCACTTGAGGTGACAAATGATGAGTAAGAGAAAACCTCCTGTAGCTTCTTTGGTGAAGGAGAGAAGCAGCCACTGTGTAGGAAGCCCTGGAATGTGTCTCAGCAGCAAACTCGTGGAGGGGAGTGAATGTTATCTCTGTGTAAAGTCATAGAAACACTCTGTTCACTAGAACACTCCGAGCTTCAGCCTCCTCATCTGGATCTGCTGGGCAGGAAAACACTGAGAGAATGGCATCATTTCTTTACTACTGGAGCATTGTTTCATTTGTTGGAGAATACCCTGAAATCCTGTGTCAAACTTTACTATAGGCAGTCATGTTTTTGGAAACATGTACCAATCCAGGGAAGATCCAAGCCTGTTTTTTTTCTAGGAGAACAAAGCTTTTTGTTTTTTTAAATTCTAGAGGTTGTTTCCAAAATTACTTAATTTGTGAGGGAGGATGAAAGACTACGGAGAACACTTACCTCAGACGAACAGCCTCTCTCCACATAAGATAAGCCTCCCTCCCCTCCCCTCTTCTCTTATTTCTCTTCTGCTAAGCTGGGGTGAGTTCTGTGAAAATTATGTCTCTATCACTTGGAAGCCATGGGACACCTGCAAATAATATAACATTTCTGAGACACAGATTCCTATCTCAAAAATGACCTCAGTACCATCAGTATCTCCTCCTAACTTGAAGATTCCTCATGACATTAAATGTGGAAACATGGTAATGCATGGAAAGTGTATAGCACCAAAGAAGTGTCCAATGAGTGGTACCTGTGGAAATTTGCTTGCAAAATGCCTTCAGAGAATTGTGATGCTTGTTAACGTGATGCTTTTATTGCTGCACCTCTCACATGTTTCATCTGTTTGCACACGGTGGTCTCAGTAATAGATACCTTTGATAGATATCAATTGCATCAAACTTTTTACAGAAAGACTGTGTCACCATTACCCAGCAGGAATTTCTTTTTCTGTGCAGAATTAGAAATTTATGTTATTTCTCTAAATGTTTTGTTTTCTCAACTCTTAATCTCATATTTCTTTCAATTTTGCTTTATATTGTATGTATAATTTATTAATTCAATATATTTAATTTATGTTTTTTATGTGTGTTAATTTTTGTTCTATTTACTTCTTAACCCTTTTTAAGTACTTCTGCTTTTAAACTATTTTTCCCTTACAAAAATCGCATTTCCAACATTATAACATAGACTAAGGCAAGACCCATCTTGGTTTTTTTTTTTTTTTCAAATTTTCATAATTTAGCTCAACATGTCTTTTTAAATTTTTGCTGACGACTTTAACAGAATTTTTAAAACTTAAAGTTGTTGCTAATAACTTGAATATCTCTCTCTCTCTCTCTCTCTCTCTCTCTCTCTCTCTCTCTCTCTGTGTGTGTGTGTGTGTGTGTGTGTGTGTGTGTGTGTGTGTGTGTGTGTGTGTTTACATGTGTATGTGTGTGCACATGTATGAGCATGGTAAAGGAAGGAAAGTGTCACTTTACCATCACAAGAAAAATTGCAAGATGCAGCATGTGAAGCTACTGGATAAGTATCACTAGATGCTTCTAAAGCCATTTCTTAATAAATATTTATTTGAAGAATTTCCCCCTTAAGACTGCAAAAGAATTAACTTCAACATCTGGAGTTCCTCGGTAGAATTGATTATAGGACTAAGCCTGATTGCATGGATTAATCATTATCTGGTATGGGAAGAAAAGGATTCTTTAGCTAAATCCCATGCTGCTTTTTCTTGCCAAATTCTTTTATATCTCCATCCAGTGCTGAATAGTCAATATGATCATTCTTGCTTTCCTACAATCCTTTTCCTCATGCTCATCAAGTGAATTCCTCTGTGGGAAGTATTTGAATGAACCTTGGTTACAATTCAGTCAAAATAGTGGGTCTTAAAACTGTGCTGGAAATGGTTTCCTCCCCATGTTTTGATTTTTTTTAAGTACCTCAGATTATGATCAAAGTCCAGGAACTGGGTGAATGAAAGAATAATTCTAGTTGACATGCATTGTCTCTGGCTCAGTCTGTCAGAAACCAGGTTAAAGACACAATTCTATTCTATCCCATGAGATGCCAGGCAATCTGTAGCAGACAGAGGAACAACACAAGACATAGATTGTTTTATAGTCACCAGAAAAAACCAAGTCACTACACCAAGAAATCAATAAGTTAAATTCATGGCAAATGTACCTACGTGTGAACAAATGAACAAAAACTATTTTAAAAAGTAAAAACAACAACAAAACCACTTCTACATTCAAAGAAGTAAGAAATAGTTTATTCCGACCAAGTATCGGTGATCAGAACCAGAGAACATTAATGAGTGACTCTAGTCATCCTAAATGATGTGGGTCACAACGGAAAAGTTTACATAGGCTTTTATATCCACAAAACCACACACCTCACCTTGACGTGCCATCTGTGTTGACTCCCATCGGAGGTCTGCCCCTTTCTGAATGGAGACAGAAGAAGAGTGGATGGGGGGGGGAGCTAAAAGAGAGGTGGAGGGAGGGGACAGGAGAAGAGGAGAATACAAACTGTGGTTGATATGTAAAACAAATGAAAATTTTAATTAAAAAATTCAAAAACTATTTTATACATCAATAAATACTTTCAACAAATACTTTCATTGGGATATTAGATAGGCAGGCTCTAACAAAGCAAGGGGATCATTTCTATAAATTCAAGATGTTATCACATTTTTAGTTTTGGAATTGATGGAGTCTAGAGGCCTGATAAGCTTAGCACGTTGTAAAAAGTTAACCTAATACTCATGAGACTACCAGGTCAAACATAGAAGTTAAGGTAAATGGTTTAAAAGAGTTTTAAATAGCTTGATAATTTTGGTCCTTATTATACAAACTATTTTCTCTATAATCATATAGTTATAGCCAGCCAAAGATCAGTCAACAGAATCTTCAACATAGATGCATTTCAGTGAATTTTGCTTAACAACAACCTAAGAGACTTTTTAGAAATCTGGATGAAAGCACTGAGTTTGGAAAAATTTAAATAAATGCAAACATTCATTTCCAGGTGGAAAGAGAGTATGCATGAAAATTCTGACCCTGATTCAAGAAATAATTAATTATCTAGTATGGTGTGTTATAGGAAAGAAAAACTATTATAACAGACTAGAAATTTGGCAAGTTCTTAGAGATAGTCCCATTGGAAAATAGTTAATTCAATTGGATCAATATTTGTTGTGCAGCCAACATTTATAAAGCTTTGTTCTAAACTTTCTCAGGAAATTATTGTTAAAGGGTAAATGTGTCAAGTGTCTGCTTTGGGGAAGTATAAATGACAGATATATTAATGTTGCAAGACTACCCTTCAACTATGGAATTTATAACTTGTGACTTTTAAATTAATAAATTCTTCCTTAATTGATCTGGCAAGTTTCATGAATAGATGAAGTAATAATTTAAGTTTCAGGCATACATTCAATGTCACATTTTTAATAACAAGAATTCAAGATCAATGCATATAGAAATTCCATTATGCCTTAAACATTGGACTATACACTTAAACATAATGTATGTATCTCAAACTATTTTGTGTGATTAGAAGAGCCCTATTCAAGGGTCTAGAGGTATATTCATCTTCTATATTTTCTGATACACAAATAGCAGTGTACTAAGATGTCTAAGATAGTGGGTTCACAGAAAGCAAAGCAATTTCTTTCAATTACTTGAAATTGAATGGAAATTCCACTCCTGGATGGAAAGTCTAACAAATGAGTCATTAAACACAGTGTAAGAAATAGTATGCCTCAGGGGAGGGAGAAAAACTATAAAAATCTGTGACAAAATATATGATTATATCACTTCTCACATTTACATCAAGAGCTATCTGTTCTCTGGTACGCTTAACAAAAATCATCAGGAAATTGAGATAAAGAGTTGATTTTTCATTAGACAAATAGTATTATTTTTTCCAAACTAAGAGAATTGAATTCCAGAGGAACCATCACAAGGGAAAACACAGACTTTAGGCTCACAGGAAAGCAAAACTACCCTGTTATGGTCTTTGGGCAATGCTTTCTAATTCTTCTTTTTCATTGTCTTTAAATACAGAATCCCCTGCACCTACAACTGAGTTTAGAAAATCCATTAAGTTCTGATGCTGATGTCACTATCTCAATCCTGGCCATGAACAACTGGTACAATTTTAGCTTGTTGCTATGCCAGGAAGACTGGAATATCACTGACTTCCTCCTCCTTACTGAGAATAACTCCAAGTTCCACCTTGGGTCTATCATCAACATCACTGCTAACCTGTCCTCCACCAAGGACCTTCTAAGCTTCCTGCAGGTTCAGCTGGAGAGCATTAAGAACATCACTTCCACAATGGTGATGTTTGGTTGTGACATGGAGAATATCCGGCAGATATTTGAAATTTCCACCCAGTGTGGGTTGTCATCTCCTGAGCTTCACTGGGTTCTAGGAGACTCCCAGAATGTGGAGGAACTGAGGACAGAAGGCCTGCCTTTAGGGCTCATTGCTCATGGAAAAACTACACAGTCTGTCTTTGAGCACTACGTTCAAGATGCCATGGAGTTGGTTGCAAGAGCTGTAGCCACAGCCACCATGATCCAGCCAGAACTTGCTCTTCTTCCCAGCACGATGAACTGCATGGATGTGAAAACCACAAATCTGACTTCTGGACAATATTTATCAAGGTAGGATGTAAAGACTGGGTTACATTCTCATCCACAAAGCTAGGTTAGCAAGTACAACTTGTTTATCTATCCACTGTGCAGAAATCTTTTATTTCTAAATAGCTTTATAGGCCAATAGTTGTGAGATGGTTAGGGGCAACAAAAGACTGGTATCTCATGATCTGTTTTCTATAATTCGATATAGTCTTAAACCCTTAGTGTAGGCACAACACTCAGCCCTGATTAGTTCTTCACTCGATTTGAATTCTTCTCATATTATTTAAAAGTTTTAGCCTCAATGCTGTAACTAGTAAATTGGGATAACATATAATAGCTTGATGTAATGTAATAAATAGGCCATGAAATTGTATAAACCAAGACTAAGACTTGAGTTATAGTAGGGGAGAACTAGCTCCTCCATTATTATCTTCTGACCTCCATACTTGCACAGTAGCACATCTCTCTCTCTCTCTCTCTCTCTCTCTCTCTCTCTCTCTCTCTCTCTCTCTCTCTCTCACACACACACACACACACACACACACACACACACACACACGCACACGCACACGCACACGCACACGCACACGCACACGCACACGCACATGCACACGCACATGCACGCACACACACACACCTACACACACACACAAAATGTAATTTTAATTATTTAAAATCTTCCTCCACAAGAATCCCATGGAACTTTTAATACTGAATTCTACAGTGGTTCTTGGCCTACCTGTCTGACTTCTGAGGAAAATACAAATTCCATTATGTTGAAGCACTATTATTCAACCTAGTCAAAAGCCTACATCTAGCAAGCTTAATAGGTAGTTACTGAAATTTATTTACAGAGAAAGAAAGCTTTTCATTGGATTTGTATCTTCCACAAACTTTTAATTTGCCTGCCTACATATGCTCTAGTTTTCTTCTTTCTTTTTATTTAGTTTTTTTTTTTTTTTTTTACTTTTGTCTCAGTGGAAAAAGACTCTATCCTCATGATTGTTGCCACATATATTATTCCACAGAGTTTGAAAGCTATAAAAGAAGAGCGTGAGGTTTGGAGCCTGGGGCAGTGCACAATACGAAGGGGTCAGTGACAATATTTTCATCCCCATGAGGGAGGTGTGAGAAATAAGCTCAAAGAACTTCAGAAAATATGCCTAGGACTTTTTTAAACTCCCAGAGGAATACAGTCAAAGAAAAAAATTTCAAAGTGTCGGGATAGGGTCAGGGGAAGTGGGCAAATCCCCGGAAGGTGTCTTTATAATGAGGAACTTAAAGGTGCCTCAAGCTAGAAAGCAGCTATGGATTTTCCATCATCTTTATTTATTTTGTTTAATTCGGTCTTTTAGAAAGTTAGTTATTCTCACTCCATAAGTCACATCTGCATACTGTAATTTTCTTAATTGTCCCTAAATTTTGTGAGGCTGACCCCACTCCCTCAATGCATAATAAAAGCCAGGGGGATAATGAGCTGTGACTAGATGGTGCCAGAGTTATGCAAGCTTTCATTTCTCCTACAGTCATTTTCAGTTTGGGCTGACAGAATTGTTAACATTTTTAAATGTTAATGAAATCACCCAAACATGGCATTTTCAGCGCAGGCTTTTAGACTAGGAAAATAATTTTTTGTGGCAGACTACACAGACATAATTACAGGTAAAAGGGATTTAATTCTTCTCAGTTGCCCAGAAGCCAGAGCAAATGTCTATCATGACTCAATGTAGACAAAAGCAGTAGAGGACCAAGGTTATTGTGTTATCTTTAACAACGTATTAGAAAGTTGTTTTACTAAATGTTAATTGTTTGGGTCAACTGTAGGTGGCACATTATTTTGACAATGCCTCCATGATTTTTCGTGCGTTTCCACCCAAAGACCATTTATTGAAGTAGGTGGAAGTAGATATAATGAATACTTGAGTTTCTCATTTTAGAGCATACAGCATAATATATAAAGGGAAATTATAAAACTCTGGGATTTGGGGATATACACTGTTTTTGTTTGTTTGGATGATTGATTGGGGTTCTTTTGTTTGTTTGGTTGGTTGGTTTTGTTTTGTTTTTCCATAAGAAAACGTCTTCCTACGTGGTCCTGTCCATCCTGGAACTTCTCGATCTTCTGCTCTCAGTTTCCCACATGCTCGGATGACAGGACTGCACCTCTATGCCTAGAGGAATATGCACTTTTTCAAACACACACAACAAATTTTGTCGACATTCTCAGACATTTGGTGGTATGATTTAATAAATGAATAAAAATGCTTATATTTCCCGTAGTTAGAATTTTCTTTGGGCCACCAACCAATTCCCAAATAAAGACATGGAGACTTATTATTAATTATGAATTCCCAGCCCTATCTTAGGCTTGTTTCATTATCTCTCTTAACCTGTTTCTATTTATCAACATTTTGCCACAGAGCTTTTTACCTTTCTTGCATTCTGTAGGTCTTACATTCCTGCTTCCTCCGTGTCTGTCTGTCTGGCCCTTGGCTCTTTCTTTTTGAGCCTAAAAACCTACTCCTATTTACTCTCCCTGCCAGAAATCTCACCTGTATCTCTTCCTTTGATATTGGCTGTTCAGCTTTTATTAGATCACTCAGGTACCTTGGGCAGGCACAGTAAAACACCAACACATCTTTACATAGATAAACAGATATTGCATACTATAAACAAATGCAACACATCTTTACATAGATATTTACATATTTAAAAATATTCTGTGACCTAAACAAATAAATGCAACACATCTATATATAGCTAAACCAATGCAATTCATCTTTGCATAGTTAAATATTTCACAACATTTCTTCCTTTTGTGTGAATAAAAGAAAGATTTTAGCTTTAACATAGCGAAACTATATGCAATAAAAACAATTATCACCTAAGAATTATTGTTGTACTATCCATTCCATTTGTATTTGGCAAATTCAAATAAAATACTCCATTATCTATCCTATCTTGGTGAGTCCAAAGTTGTGTACCTAATTTACTTTCTTTCCTAACTTGTATCACCAACCCAAAATTGTCTTTTTAGACCTCAAAACATTGTCTTAGATAAACAATTTAAGTTTTTATTTTTCTCAGCCTTATAAACTTTCCATCTCTTCTGCAATTTTCTTTTCTGAATTTGAAAACATGAAAAATATAATCACCTTTTCTTCAATCTCCACCAGAGACATGAGAAGGATATAATATTACCTGGGTAAACAGGAAGTGCAGAGCAATCAAACTATAGAACTGACAAAGGCATTTGTCTGCCTGGACAGTTACTCAATGTTCCCTCACAACTTTGGGGCATTCTTCTTTAGTCTACAGGCCTAGAATATTTGATAGACTCTGTGAAGAAATAATTTTGAAGGATTTTCTTACCTTGTCTTAGCAAAGTTCAGCAGTCACTTTCTCTTGTGTCCTGCTGGTCCAGTTTCTATAGTAACTGTCATTAGTCAAGAGAAGGGTATTTCTTACCTAAATGGTTAGTTTGACACAGGAAAGCAAACTCCATATGGAGGTATACGGAGGTTCTCCAGTGCTCATCATCCTTTTATCAAGTAGATTAATGCTGCTGAGAGCAAATGTATCTCACTGTCATAAAAAGACTTGGGTTATTAAATATTCTGTACATCTCTAAAGTTTTTGAAGATCATCCAGCTATCTAAAATATATCTGGTTAACCATAGAAACATACCTAATGAATACAAGTTTGGTTGCTATAGATTACTATTAACCTGCATTTCTTAATTCTCTGAAACAGTTTATAATAATGGATTTCAAGGACTATAACTTTATATTACACTTTTATATGAATGACATAGGTACAATATCTTAAGCAGAAATAGAAACATATATATGGTATAACAAAAATAACTATACAAAAATACATACTAATGTAAAATATTTGAGATACATAGTTATCTTTTTATCCTATATTCCCATATCCCTACTGAATGATGACAAACACTCATAACTCATCTCGTGAGCAAAACCATACATCCCACTTCTTGGGGATATGGGTATTGTGTTCTCTAGACTGCTTCCTGTTGTATGGGGATGATAGCATCCTCAGGGGACCCCAGGAAAGTTGAGATAATGGTTAAGTCTTAAGAAAACTAGCTATAACATTTCTTGTCTAGTCCCTGTGTAATAGGTAAGTAAAAGGCTTATCTGAAGTCCTGACTAAAATAGTCTGTGAGGCTGGATCATTTTAGCAAATACTGTTGAAGTTGTTCTGAATACAAAACTCTGAGGAAACTACAGCACAGGGACTCTCAAAAGCTGTATGACACCTATTTTTATTGGTGTCTGGTCCTCTTGCCCTGACCTGTGTTAATATATATATAACATATATATATATATATTAACACAAGTATAGACTGCATTGTACACAAGTCAACCAAAGATGATCTTTCTTCGTTTTATATTTGAGCAAGTAAAATACATCTGTCAACTTTTTAAGTTTGTTTGAACTATATAACCAAATATCTATCCACAGCATTTGAATGATGGCATGTAATAATAAGTCATGAGGATTCTGTAAAGAATAAGGATTTATCATGTCTCATTCAGTCTTAGAGCTGTTTCCATATCAATGGATCAGCTTATACATTACCTATCTTGTAGTTTTTCTAGGTTTATTTCTTTATGTTGGTAGCCAAGGTTTTGAGTGAGTCTCCCCATTCAAATCTGGTCTCTACTAATTTTGAAGGAATCTACAGCCATTCATTTCATTTAGAAATGAAAATATAACCTCTTTTACAATACAACACATTTTCTGAATTTAATTTTAAAGTTAACATCTCTAAAGCATCTAGGCTGATTCAATTACAATCCCATGTCTCTCAAAAGTTGCCATTCACTCATCAGCATTCAAAAAATTCGAAGTCAACAAAGTATCATAAAGGATACAGACTCTGTGTTTCCCGTCTGCCCATGACTTATTCTTTTATATTACTTTACACTTTCTTTGTTAACAATCTATACACACTGTAACCTGTTTAAAGAATTTTTTTCTGTCTAGACCTATTTTATTGTGTACCTATAGCATACTCTGATCACTTAAGCCAAACCTGAAACTGTTAAGAGATAGCTAGATCCTCTGCCCTGAGGCTATGGTGATTAGATCTGCCTCCTCCTTGGGTCTTTGAGAGCCAAGTGTTAAGTCTTCTGGCCTGGACAAAAGCTGCTTTTAACTGGGAGCTTACTATCCCTGCTCAGAAGTTCTACCTATACCTCCTCTCTCACTATTGGCCATTGAGCTTTTTATTAGACCAATCAGGTGTCTCAGACAGGCAAGATAAAACAACACATCTTTACGCAAATGTTCCACAACATAACCAAATGAAACACATCTTTGCATGGTTAAGCAATACTCTATAACAGTTTGGGAGTAATTCACAAGAATAGAAAGTGGAATATGTAAGTTTATTAAGGAATCAATAAGAAATGTAACATAGTTGGTGGATTAATTTTATATGAAGAAGACCTGTACTGTTTCTAGAAATGTACTCACAACATACCACATATGGCTCTTTTTTTTTGCCAGAATCAAGGGTTTGCACTTCACGTTCACAATGTATGTCAGAGAAATGGAACATTAGTCCTGTAACAAATTAGCAGAATAAAGTAATACAGTATAAAATCCTTGAAAATATTTTTTTTAAAAAGTTAGGGTACATGAAGTTATTAACATTTTCTCCTTTGAAGACTCTTGTGAAGCAAAGACTGTTTCTGGGATTTTTATTCCTCATGCTTATCTGGAGGCCCTAAGTGTAAATGAATCCATTGTTCTCTGGGATTTAAACTCATTGATTTAAAATGGTCTGGACAAAGGCAGTTATTGTTTACCAATCCAAAGCCTAGACAAGGAGACCTTCATCTCCTTGACCTAGAATTTTTTTTTTTTTTTTACTTTTTAGTTAATCACAGTTATGTAGGTTATTTTAGTGGTTTGTTGCTGTTCTTTGTTTGTTTGACAAGAGGTTGAACTTTGGCTTTCACACATGCTGGATAAGCATTTAACCACTGAGCTACATTCCCAGACCTCTTTCTATTTATTTGCTTTTTTATTTGTTTTAACTTTGTGTTTTTAAATAGGGTCTATCTAGGTTGAATTGGCTAATCTAGCCTAAACTTGCTCTATCTCCCAGAGTGACTTTGAACGCGTGACTGTTCTACTTTAGCCTCAAACAGCTGAGATCATAGGCCTGTGCCACCAGGTCCAGCTTTATAGTCTAGCTTTAAATCAGTGAGGAACATGAATAATCTCTTCTTTGAACAGTTCTGCATTTCATTTCAGTATTCTGCAAGAATTCAACCAACTGAGTAAAGTCATGTGTTTACCTACAGGTTTGCCAAAGTTACTGACATTGTATCATGCCCTCAGCTGGAGCCATAGAGCATAGGACTCAGATTTCAGAAAACTCCCAATGCCTTTTAGTTTTCTCAGCAGGAGAGAACAGAGGCATCTGATCATTTTTATACATTTTCATTAACTTGACTGTTCAGTTATCAGTATTTTTGAGCCAACTACTATGTCTGCTACTGTGGATCCTCTGGCATCCACTGTCATTCTTACACTCTCTTTAATTGGTGTGAGCCAACATGTTAAAGATTCTTTTTCCCTTCTAACTGTGTTTTACTTTATGTTTACATAGCTGGGCAATATTGAGAATCACTGATCTTCTCTTAATTGTCATTATTTAATAATTGATTCTGATTTAATAATCGTAATATATTATGTTCCCGGTATCAAGAGCGACTAGATAATTCTAGTAGAAAATGAAAAAGTATATGTTACCTCCTCCCCCAAAAGAAAAATCTTTAAATTGATTATGATGCCATATCCATTCCTGAACACTAAAAAATTAAAAAACAAACTTAAAGCTTCATAATATTTACAATGTAATTCTAATTTTAGCTACTTTTTACCTATTAGCACTGTTATGCAGTAGCATCTCAAACTATTCAAAGGTATTTAAACTGTACAACCATTAAATTTATTGTTAAACCAGTTTACCTTATCCACATTCTAGGGCACTTTCAGAATTAACATAAATCGTCCTTAATTAGTACTTTATGACTATGTAATTTATACTTTCAGTCATGTGTTATTTAAAATCAAGAGGCAAATTGCCTATGGTGAATAATCTCCTAATTATCTGCACCTTGCTGGCTGGTTAGCATGTAGGTTTCTACTTGAACTTTAACAGAAATACAGTTGCACTTAATATGGTAGCCCCAGGACGCTGCTGCTCAGCCTGACTCTCTAAGTGCCCCAAGGAAAACACATTGCTTATGGGTGACCTTTTTGGTCTGACTGTGACAGTCTCAGCTTACGTTTCTTTGCTGGAGCACTTGGGGAGTTGAATTTATAGAAGAAAATGCATGTTATAGAGTTTTCTGTGTCCATTAGAAGACCTTGTGATTTGACCAGTTGATTGAAACTCTTTGACCATTTCTGTCCTTCTTGGTCACTTAAGGAATGACATGAGTTGAGTCTAAAATTTGTTAAGGCATAAGGGCCTCAAATAAGGAGCACTAGAAAACACACATTACCTCAAGATCTTATTTTGATGAATGCAGGAGGATTCAGGATCCAGCAGGAATTAAACTGGAGAATTTCTCCACATTAGGGAGCTTCCAAGTTGTTATTTGCCTGGGGGGGGGGGTATTCTTCTATTGTAAAATTTGGAGATAGACCAAAAGTCTTGAATCTGCTACAGATCTATCTCAGGACTGCTTCATTCTCCACACCCTGTAACCTTTCAGAGCCATGTCTGACTGACAAATACTCTGGAATGTTCCATTTCTGGAACCATGCCCAGAAAAGCTGGAAGAGAAATCAGCACAGACACTAGTATCCATGATAGATCTAAAGAACACACATGTAAGGTAGGGCAATATACAAAACAATCAGAAATAGTCAAAGAGTAGTCATAAACCACAATTATGAAGAGCCGAAGTCCATAACAAAACCCAGGAAATAAAGAAAGCAACTGGGATATGGAAAAAAAATCACTTCTGGGTGGTTTATGGGAGAAAAAATAAAACAAAATAGAAAAGGTTCTTGGTTGCCACTCACAGCACATCAAAGCAAGGGAGACAGGTACCATAGCCATGTGTCAGATTTCTAGATGCAGCCTTCTCTTCCCACACATCAATAACAGCACATCACAAAATATATTGCATTATGACTTCATTTTTCAATAATTTTCTCCTCTCATGAGAAAACCCAAGAATGTCAGCTGCTCTCCTTTCACTATGAAGTTTTATTTATAACTTAATATTGGCCAAATATAGGCTCAGATGATTCGCACAGGTGTGCATATATTTATTGTTAAACTGATATTGTCCATTTACTGGTGGAAGCATGTTTAAAACAATGGGCTTTGTGCTGTTTTAAAATGCAACAATACCAATGATTACAATATATTGGCACCCAGTCCTCTAAGGCTCAAAACTTAGCAATTTCTAGGTCCTACTGAGTTCCTTATCATCAGAGAGTTTTCCCATTGAACTAACTTCTATTTTTGTATCTTATCTGTTATTCCGATGGAAGCATATTAGAATCGTAATGCTTTGAACACTCTGTGAATTGAAACTGTAAAAGTTTCCTGGCTGATTAAGCCCCTTTTTTGGCAAAGCAATGAGTGCTTTAAGATATTTATCTCTTCTGAGAATATGTATTTCACTGTATTTGCCACACAAACACTCTGGAGAAGTTCCCCTAGCCAAATACTAAAGTTCCTCTATTTCTAAAATTCAAAGCTCATTCCATGTAGGATGAATGTGGGTCTCTTCAGCTTGACAGCCTATGCAATGAAGACAACCGGCCAAGGCAGGGATCATTCATTCCTAACAACAACACTATGTCACTACTGCTTTTTCCATGCAAAATATGCTGAAACTCATGCTTCCAGGGATCCTGCTGTCTAAAATATCAGATGGGGTTAATCAACTGACATTTTGAGGATACTTACCCTTCAAACAACAAGGAGGACTAGGGGATACAAAGAGCTGTTTTTCAGGTATGTTAAGAAATAACAGACTTGATGTGTAACTTGGAGACTTGTATCAAAGATACAAAACTAAAATCAAAGCGGTACATTCTGATGGGTTGACAATAGGTGTGTCCAACAATAGTGCACTGTGTTGTTATTTTAACTCTCTGACTAGAATGATTAAACTCTTATCAACATATAAGGAAGCAGATAAGGGGTCTACTTCTGTGAAACAAGTCATGAATACGAGGTAAGCTAGAAGTAGACATAAGAATGGAGAAAGGTCCTTCAGAGATGTAACAGTGAGATAATAAAAGAGAGCTTTAAAAATAAAGGGATAAAATAAGGAATTGAATTTCACAAGGTACTAGTATGAAGAGAAGCTGGAAAAGTAGCAGAGAAGAAATAATAAACCAAGTGAAATGGCTCAGTATGTAAAGACACTTGCCACTAATAGTGACAGCTTCCATGTGTTTACTGCACACAAATGCCCAAATACAGAAATACACACATAATATAAATGAAAAACATTTTTAATTAAAGAACTAGTTTCTTTGGAGTTGAATAAAAATAGAGCAAGAAACAAGTATTCAGGTTGAATATGTAAAAATAAATAAACTTGACAAGTAAGCCCAAGGAACATAACTAGAACTAGATGATGCTGTGCATGGGGAGTCATCTCCCAGTAACAATAATATTAAAGATCCCGAACCACTGGTAGGCATAGGGGAGTGTGCCCGTAAACCCAGCACTTGGAGGCAGAGGCAGGAGGATTAGGAGTTTAAGGTCATCCTCAAGGCTAGCTTGGGCTACAGAAACTTTGTCTCAAAGAGGAGGAAAAGGAGGAAAGAAAGAAAACATATTGCTAATTGAGCAAAGACAAAAGGTCAACATTCTCACAAGCAAGATTATTAATAGAGCTTTATAGAGGAAGAACAGATCTCCCATTTATCAGAGGAAAAATATTAACATAATGAGATGATCACGAGGGGCAAAGTCAGCTCATTTTTTAAGGCATGAAAGAATGGGGATGCAGATTTTGTTAATGAACTAAGAAGTTTCCCAAGGGGAAAATGAACGTTAAGGTTTTATAGAGAAGATAGATATTCCCATGTATAGATGTGATGAATGGGCTGCCATAGTGGCAGCGGGGATGGAGAGAGAGAGAGCAATGTAGAGAGAAGACTTAACAGAGAGTTAGTGAGCAAAGGAAGACCACAGTGGAAGTCAGTGTACGGCCTGTGAAGAGGTGGGCATAAAAGAAGATTCACAAATGGCGGAGCTTCTAAACAGCTGCTGAGGGCTGAAAACAACCAGAGGGGACAGAATTACTTCCAAATCAAGAACAAAGCACAGATTTCTAATACATATTTTAAAAACTTTATATGCCAAATGAGATGAAGAAAAATCGTCAATTTTTTGTTTTGTTTTTAAGATTCATAAAATGTGTTCTGATCACAATTTCCCTTCTCTCACCCCTCCCAGATCCTCACCTCCCCATCCTTTCCCCTTCTTTTTTCTTTCTCTTTAGAAAATTTAAATGAGCACATAAAAAAAAAAACAAACCAAATTTTAAAATAAATAAGTAAAACAGTGAAAAAATGCAAAGAACACCCAAAGTAAAATATAAACACACAAAACAGAAGCCATAAATACCAGCAAAAAAAGCAGTAAAGTTAAAAAACAAACAAGCCCAAACAAAACAATATGAGCCCCCAAACAGGTATGCTACAATCTGTGTAACCATGAAGGCTAGATATAGAGTAGAGGACTGTGGGAGGGGAGGGGAGGAGCTCCCAATGAAGGGGAGAGAGAATACATATCTATGGAGATGCAGGGCAGACTGGAATAGGACAATTAGTCAGGGATGGGGAGAGAAGAGGGTGATAAGGAAAAGAACTCAGGGAAGGACAGCTAACACTAGGGTCTGATGAGGGGAAGTCCTATAGAACCTAATAGAGTAGAGTCGCTTTTTAAAGTCTATACACATGTAAAATAGATCTAAATGGAGTCACTAAGTAGGAGGGAATTCAAAGCCCCAGCAAGTGAAAGTTACAGGCCAGGGATGCATTACCTCTAATTGAGCTGTTGACCATCGTTGATTCCTTGGGGTTCTGTAGAATCTCCAAACAACTCAGGCTATTGCCAAAATGATTTGCCAATTGTTTTCTACAAACTCTACTGCTGAAATTTATATAAATCTATATTTATGCATTTTAATATTTATACATTTATACACTTTAATACTTTTATTTGTTACTAAATAATGTTGAATTAATATTGAATATATGATTATGATATTATTTACTGTGCACATAATGAATATATATTTACCATTGAACTCAGAGAAGTCAAGCTGCCACATTAAAAAACAGCCTTATTTAAAATCATTAAGAAAATATCATTATTTATGGTAGGTGACACTTTAAAAATTAACTTTAGGAAATTTTCGAGCAAGTTAAAATGTAAAACGAATAATTTGACTTAGATAAATTGAATTAGGTAAATATAAATAATGAAATTCATTAAAATTAAGATAAACAGAGCAGTTACCATTCCATAGAAATGTATGCTCACTTTTTCTGATTTGTACCTGGAATATTTACCTGCTTAAAATGAGCTGTTAAATTAGGAAGTAGATTTTCATTTGTGAAAAGTGTAGTAAGCCAAAGCTCAAGCCATTTCAGTAATACAGCTACTGGCCATTTTGAAAGCAAAAGCTCTAATTAATAGTAGTTTGTGTATGACAAAGTACGGTTAGGCAGATGGACCTCAATGATCCAGTTCCAAAATTATGTAGTAAACATGGGTGGTAGGGAAACTATAAGACATAAGCCATGTGATTAAACATCAAAATGATAGAATCAAATAAATCCAAGGTCCGTTTTGTTTTTTTTTCTTGTTGTAATTCTTTGTGTGTGTGTGTGTGTGTGTGTGTGTGTGTGTGTGTGTGTGTGTGGTTTTGTTCATTTGTAGCATTGAGGATTCATCTCTGCTTCCCACACACAAGGAAAGCCCTGTACCACCAGCCTAAGAGAGATTCTCATCAAGTTCCCTAGCCTGGCCTAGCTTACTTTATTGCCCTAGTAGGACTTGAACTTGTGAATCTCCTTTTTCGGGCCTCCTGAGTGGTAGGACTAGAGGCTTGGACTATCAGGCCTAGCCAAGCTTCTCTAAAATAAATAATTAAAGTAAGCAAATCTCTTTTTTGACATTTTTTTAATTTGGAAATTTTTTTTTACATACCAACCACAGTTCCACTTCCCTCCCCTCCTTCCACTCACTCCCCAGCTTCCCTCCCACCACATCCCCCCATGTGCACCTCAATGAGAATACAACCTCACATGGAGAGTCAAAAAAGTCTAGGACTTCAAGTTGAGGCAGGACCAAAGCCCCTTCCATCTGCTCAGGATGGGCAAGGCATTACTCTATAGGGAATGGGTTCCAAAAATCCAGGTCATGCACCAAGAACGAGTCCTGGTCTCACTGCCCAACCAATTGCTCAAGCTGCAGAACTTCCCTCCACACTCAGAGGGCCTAGTTTGGTTCCACGCAGGCTTCCCAGCTGTCAGTTCAGAGTCAGTGAGCTCCCAGTAGCTCAGGACAGCTGTCTCTGTGAGTTTCCCCTCATGATCTTGACCCTTTGGCTCATATAATCCCTCCACCCTCTCTGCTTAGCTGTAGATCTCTGCATCTGCATCCATCAGGCTCTATGATAATGATTAGAGTGGTTATCAATTTGATTACAAGGGAAGGCAGTTCAGGCAGCATCTCCACCATTGCTCTGAGTTTTATCTAGGGCCATCCCTGTGAATTTCTGGAAAGTTCCATAGCTTCAGGTTTCTCCCTAATGCCAAAATGGTTTCCACTACCAAGAAGTCTATTTTGTTGTTTTCTCTCTCTGTCCATCCCCTAACTCTACCATCCTGTTCCCTCGTCTTGTCTTCTCATGTCCCCTTAACACCTCCCCATTCTCCCAATTTATTCAGGAGATTTTGTTTATTTCCCCTTCTCAGGAGGATCCATGAATGTCTTTCTTAGAGTTCCCCTTGTTGCCTAGCTTCCCTGGGGCTGTGGATTGTAGCTTGGTTATCTTTTGCTTTATGTCTAATATCTACTTATAAGTGTATATATCATGTTTGTCTTTCTAGGTCTCTGTTACCTCACTCAGGATGATTTATTATAGTTCTACCTATTTGTCTTAAAATTTTAAGATGTCATTTTTTATTACTGCATAATACTCCATTATATAAATGTATCAATTTTTTTTACTCCATTCTTCAGTTGAGGGGCATCTAAGTTGTTTCTGGGTTCTGATTATTCCAAAAAAAATGCTGTGATGAACATATTAGCTGTCCTTATAGTATGAATGTGCATCCTTGGGTATATACCCAAGAGTAGTATTGCTGGATCATGAGGTAGATTGATTCTGAGAAACTGCCATACTGATTTCCAAACTGGCTGTACAAGTTTACACCAGCAATGGAAGAGTGTTCCCCTTACTCCACATCCCTCCCAGCATAGGCTGTCATCAATGTTTTTGATCTTAGCCATTCTAAGAGGTATAAGATAGTAACTCAGACATTTTTTTTTTATGTCTTTCTCTGATGTTGAAGATGCTAAGGATGTTGAGCACTTCTTTACATGTATTTTGGTCATTTGAGATTCCTCTGTTTAGAATTCTCTGTTTAGACCTGTACTCCATTTTTTAATTGAATTATTTGGTATTTTGAAATCTAGGTTCTTGAGCTCTTTATATTTTAAAAAATAGACCTTGTTTAAATTTAGGGATGGTTGGTGAAGATCTTTTTCCATTATGTAGACTGTTGTTTTGTCTTATTGACTGTGTCCTTTACCTTACAGAAGCTTCTCGGTTTTAGCGGGACCCATTTATTAATTGTTGCTCTCAGTGTCTGTGCTACTGGTATCATATCTAGAAAGTTGTCTCCTGTACCAATGTGTTCAAGATTATTGCCTACTTTCTCTTCTATCAGGAGAGTTGAGTGTAACTGGATTTATGTTAAGATATTTGATCTAGTCCTTTGGGAATTGAGTTTTATGCATTCTTCTACATACCACCATCCAGTTATGCTAGCACTATTTGTTGAAGATACTTTTTGTCCATTGTATATGTTTTGCTTCTTTTACAAAAATCAGGTGCTCATAGGTGTGTGGATTAATGCCAGAGTCTTCAATTCTATTCCACTGATCCAGGTGGCTGTTTTGATGACACTACCGAGCTGTTTTTATTACTATAGGTCTGTAACAGAGCTTGAAGTTAGGGATGATGCTGCCTCCAGAAGTTCTTTTATTGTACAGGATTGGCAATTCTGGGTTTTGTTTTTCCATATGAAGTTGAGTGTTGTTCTTTCAAGGTCTGTGGAGAATTGTCTTGGGATTTTGATGGGGATTGCATTGAATCTATAGATTGCTTTTGGTAAGATTACCATTTTTACTATGTTGATCCTACCTATCCAAAGATGGGAGATCGTTCCATTATTTCATATTTTCTAAAATAAGTAAATTTCTTTAAATGATACTTGTGAAAACCTAACTGAAAATTAGAAAGTAAACATAATGTATTAAATAGATTTTTCTTTTAAAAGAGCACAATGCAAATAAATTTAGCAGCATTGAAAATATTTAATGATTTCTACTAAAACTCAAAGTACTAAAATTGACTAGTAAAAAATTTGAAGAAGTCATAAATATAATTCATACAGCTGTGATTAAATTATCTACCACCACATAGATATTGCATAAAGTAAACTATATCTTCAAAAATGAATCTAAACTAAGTAATTTATGTGGTCTCACAAATCTTTAAAATATGGACAGTTCTAATGATACAAAGAAAATAATTGTAGGTGACCTAATGTAATTTCAAAGTGAATTTCCTTCATAAATTAAAGCTAGCTATTTAAAGGCAATTTCTGCTACTGCATATTAGATATTCTAAACACCTTGCCAAGATACTTTTATACATTGTCACAATTAATTTGAGTGCTATGAACACCTTGAACGGTGCCACAAACTGAAATGTCAGTGATGCATAAATAGGAAGATGAATATGAAGATGTAGCACAGGTGCATATGTGTCCACATAAGGGGATAAGATGTAGCCCTGCCCCCCACCTCAGAAAATCAGAGCCTTATTAGCCCCAGATGACAGCTGTCCTTCAGGTATAGAAATCCATTATTAAAAGATGTTCTGTTTAGTTTTGTTAAAAATACTATGGCCGTGTGATCCTCTAACTTCCAAATGTTAAAAGTATTCAATATATTGTCTAAAATCTCTATATATTACAAAGCTGTACTAATCATTTGTATAGTTTTGATATAAAAAATAAAATCATTTCTGGTAATACAGATCTATTCAATCTGAATATATTAAATTGTATACAGATAGGAAAAAACAGGACAATATCTTCTAACTTAATAGACAAACTATACAAAGTAAAAATGCATCAAATAATATCACAGCTAGGGGTTTTTAAAAATATAAATAACATAAAAATAATTTAAGCACACACTCAAAATAAGATGTTTGTATATACTCTTTGGCAGATCTCCTAAAAAACAAATGAAGAACATAAATCTCTAAAAATATAGTTAACAAGCTTTACTTTATATGTGAAGCTACAATAAATTAAATACTTTGTCTGTTGAACATTTGTAGAAATCAATTAAACATTTCTCCATGAATGAAAACCAACTCACCTTGGTATAATACAAAAGAAAATAAGCATTCTATATTTGATATGTTTATAGCTTAAATGTTTATTATAGAAGAAATTATGATCACAAATGTGTCCTTGTCATTGTAAAATAGAAAATGGAAAGGCAGGAAAACCTAGAAATTAATTAGAATGAAAAAGAATTAAAGTGTGATCAATTGAGAAGTAATTGAGCAAGAACCTTAGCATAGGTAATATTTTGTACAGCTCAACAGCAGTGAAGTCTCGGGGAAATAAAAACAAAAACAAACAAACAAACAAAAAAGCATTTGCCAAAGTTGACCCAGAAAGGAGGAAAGCTTAACTGGAAAGCTGGAAATCTCAGTAAAGAATTATACTATTTTTCTGAGATTGAAAGAATCACAAATCTATGAATATAAACATAAACATTTATAGGGCAGCTCGACCACATGACAATTTAGAAAAACACCAAAAATAGATTCTGATCCAGGGACCATTATTTCCCTAAGCGTAGCTTTTAACCATGTTTGTACTACCAGGCACGAATTCCTTCTTGTATAACAAGCCTCAGATCAAGTCCAGAGAGTGGTTGGTTAGCACTCCCCACCCCCACCCCACGAATAGTCCTTCACTCTTGCATAATGAGCACATCTTACCTAGTAGGTGAGTATTGTAGCATTAAGTGTCCATTTAATCCCTTCCCCTTTCTGGAAGCCTGAATAACACTTTCCAGGTCTGTGAAAACTAGCCAGCAAATAGTTTTCTGACTAGTTCAAGATGGATTTCTCAATATCCTGAAACCTATGTGTGTAGTGTCTCAGCAATAAGGCCTTCATCCAGCTCTGTTGGACAGCCAAGAGTAATGATAATAGCCTATATTGTTTTGGCTGTATGGGAACTCCCTGACCGAAATCACTCATAGACAGATAATCCATGCCTGGTTCTAAGATTTTCATCTAATAACTCATATTGTGTGGGGGCAGCCTGGTTCACTCAGGCAGGGTACCCCAACCAAACTTCCTTTTCTTGCTGTTGATATATTTTTACTTAGCTCACGAAATAGTGGGACGTTTTAAGGCTTCCCCACACAGCTTTAGCTTTGGTTAATCCACCTCTTATATCCCCTTCTTTCTCCCACTCTGTAACCCAATCCCCACTTAAACCTTTAGCTCCTAGTATTGTCCCCTTTATTATTTTACATCATATGTGTTCTGCTATCCACGCTTGTTGAATGTATTACTTGGATTGATAGATCCCATGGAGCACCTTCATGCATAGTCATCTTGGCTGATTTTTCCCTTCTCCCCTCATTTCCTGTTCTCATCACTCCACCAACCTGCTAGACTCTCTCTCTTCCCAACATTTCCCTTCTTTATTTTCATTTAACCTTTATTCTAATAACCCTCTCCCTAATAACAACCCTCTCTCTAGCTGCACCCCACCAATAATAACCCTCGCTCTAGCTGCACCCCACCAATAATAACCCTCTCTCTAGCTGCACCCCACCAATAATAACCCTCGCTCTAGCTGCACCCCACCAATAATAACCCTCTCTCTAGCTGCACCCCACCAATAATAACCCTCACTCTAGCTGCACCCCACCAATAATAACCCTCGCTCTAGCTGCACCCCACCAATAATAACCCTCTCCCTAATAACAACCCTCTCTCTAGCTACACCCCACCAATAATAACCCTCACTCTAGCTGCACCCCACCAATAATAACCCTCTCTCTAGCTGCACCCCACCAATAATAACCCTCACTCTAGCTGCACCCCACCAATAATAACTCTCTCTCTAATAACAACCCTCTCTCTAGCTGCACCCCACCAATAATAACCCTCTCTCTAATAATAAATAACCCTCTCTCTAGCTGCACCCCACCAACAACCCACTTCTAGTTCCCCGGATTACATCTGTCCTCCAGGTTAGAATTTTATTGCGACCAGATGAAATTTTCAAATAAAAACAGGAATAATGCAATTTTTAAAAAAATGCTTGACCCATGTAGCTTTAAAATTGAGTATAAAAATTCTAGCGGTAGAGCAAAACATTGATCCAATAAAAGTTATCTTAATTATCTTTTAGGAAAGTCATTCACTTTTTGTCTCTTAAAGATACTTTCTACCTCATTTTGAAAATACAATAACATTTTTCTCGCTGAATTAAAACAGAGAGATCTAGTTTGATGTCTTGCTTATCGTTTTAATTCTTAAAATTATTTTTACATTTGTTTTATTTTGTGTATAAATATTTGCCTGCAGGTATGTATGTTCATGCTTAGTGCCATTGTGGTCAAAACTGTCATATACCCTGGGACTAGATTTAGCATGATTGTAGGCCACCCTGTGTATTCTGGGAACTGCATTTGGGTTCTCTGCAAGAGGGGGGAGTGTTGTTAGCCATGGAGTCATTTCTTCAGCTCTCTATTATTTATTTTTATAAGGTCCTAAATGCATTTAGTCAGTCAATAGACCTTGCACAAGCTTCCTGATTACATCTACTCAATACCAACCTGTCTCCCACCCCACTCATATAATCTCTATGTCTTCAGTCTCATATCAAAGAAAAAAAATGGTATTTCCCACATGTGCCTTAAGTGCAGCCCCCTTGTCTCCTCATCGGTTTCATATTGGAAATGCTCTTGTGTCATTTCTTATATCAAAACATTTTCTGTTTCTGCTAACTCATCCAGTTAACATAAATGCCAGTGTATCTACACCACCAAAATATAGATACATGTGTGTATATGGGTAAATATGCTGTGTATACTGAGTAAAATGCTCATGTAGTGTTTTATTTGATTTTAGCCTCCATAAATATCCATTGTTCTCTTTTTCACAGTATAGCCCTCTAAAAGAGAATTATGTCCAGCTTCTTCTCCCTTTGCCTCCTCTGCAAAGGTGGTCTACTGAGACAGTGTGAAACCTTCACAAAATATCCTACAGAAGTCACCAGAAAGTCACACATTTCCAAAACAATCCCCTTTTTATTATTAAGTTTGTTAGAAGCATTTGAGACCCTTCATGACCCTTTTGCTAGGCAGCTAGAGTGAAGCATATCATGTCTGCCTTCTTGTCATTCCCCTTTCTGTATCTTCCTCACCAGGGCCAACCCCAACTGTTAGAGTACCCCCATACTTTTTCCCTTAGGCTTCTGCTCTTATACAATACTCACCATAATCTCATTGGCTCTTCTTAACTACCATGTATAGACTCTTGCTACCCACATTTGTATCTCTATCCGCTGCATAGATTTTATTTATTAATTCTAGGTGATCCAATTATCTACTTGGGGTATGTTGATAAATTATCTCAAAACTTAACATTCACAAAATTGAACTCCAGATTATTCTCTACAGCCTCAAACCTTGATTTATTTATCATGTTCTTATTCTCAATGAACAGTAACCTCATCTAGGCTGGCTAGCTTTATGTCAACTTGACACATACGCTAAAGTAATTTGGGGAGAGAAAACAACAATTGAGAAAATCCTTCCAACCAAAATGGCCAATGGTTTCTTAATTGGCGATTGAAGGAGGGGAGGTTAGCTCTCTGTCGGCAGTGTCATCCCTGGGCTTGTGGTCCTGGGTGCTATAAGAAGACAGGCGATGATAAAGAAGCCTATAAGCAACACTCCTCCATGACCTCTGTATCACCTCTGCTTTCAGTTTCTCTCCTTGAGTTCCTGTTTGACTTTTAGTGATGAACTGGGATGTGGATGAGTAAACTAAATAAACCCTTTCATCCCCAAATTGCTTATGGTTATTGTGTTTTACCACAGCAATAGAAACCCTAAAACAAAAATTGGTACCATAGAGAGATCTATTGCTGTTATCGTTAGCATGTTGTTTGTGGAAGAATTTTTAATTTAGGGCTGGAAAAACTATGAGTATTCAAAGACTAATGGATTGTTCTATAGGAGTTCAAAGAGAATATTAAGAGCAATACACACAATGAGGTGAAGTTTCAAGGAGAATCTAGAGAATATTTCAAGGACCTTAGCAGGACTGTATATGTGATGTTTTGAATTAAAAATCTGATTCTGATCAGTTGGAGATGTAGAATAGTCTGTGAGTAATCAAATATGATAAACATTAAAGTGAGGATTTTGCTTTGCTGGAACAATCTATAGTGGTCAGTTGTGGCTGATGAATCAGTATGGATAAAAAGAGACCAACATAACTGAGATTTGTTTTTTCTGAGAAGTATTTCCTCTGGGTCAGCACAAAGAAGCTATAGTTCACATGTGGCCAACGTTGTTCCTTATGCCAGTAGCCAAACTTGCTAATGTGTAAGAATCTCACAAATGACACTGGTTTTGAAGGTATCAACGGGTCATGAGTAGAAGCTGAGGTTTTGCACTCAAAGAAGCCAGGAGGGACCATTAATGAAGGCACAGACAGCTTCAGTTGCAGTAGAAGCTCCAAAATTGAAAAAGCCACTGAAAAAAGTTGTTTGGGCTCCACGTGGCAAGATCAAAGTTCCTGAAGAGAGTCAAGGAAAAAACTAAGTGCAGCTTAGTTGCATTTGCCTCCACCAGTTACTATATGAAGGCTCTCTGATGATAATTATGGTAGTCACCAATATGATTACAGTAGATGGTCAGTTCAGACTACCTATCCATTATTGACAGAAGTCTTAGCTGGGGTCATCCTTGTGGATTCAAGAAGGTTTCCCTAGCACCAGGTTTATCCCAAGCCCTGAAATGCTCCCCCAGTAAGACTTATTTTTATTAATCTCCCCCTCTCCTCAAGACCCTCTCTCTGTTCCCTCAAGTTCCCATCCTCCAGTTTACCCAGGAGATCTTTTCTATTTCTCCTTTTCAGGAAAATCTATGCATTCTTCTTTGAACCCTCTTTGTTATCTAGTCTCTCTGGGGCTGTAAATTATAGATTGGTTATCCTAATATTCTCTTATGAGTGATAACATATGGTAGCCTGAAGTTTCTGACCTGGCCTAGCCCCAAGGTCCAGACCCACGTCCTTCCCAGCCAGTCCTGCAGCCATTTAGTCCCAAATAATCGCACAAAGACTTATATTAATTAAAAACTATTTGGCCTTTGGCTCAGGATTATTATTTTCCAACTCATAACTTAATTCAACACATTTTTGCTAATCTATGTATTTCCATGTTACTCCATGGCATCAGCTGAATTCCTTTACATCTTGCTTCCTTGGGCAGCAGCTTTCAGTGTCCACCCAGACTCTGCTCTTTTCCTTTTTTATGCTTGGATTTCCCACCTGCCTCTAAGCTGCCTTGCCATAGGCCCAAACAGATTCATTATTAACCACTGCTAATAAAACATATTGACAGCATACAGAGAAACATCCCACATCACTTCCCCTTTTCTGTCTTATCAAAAGGGAAGGTTTCAATTTTAACATAGTAAAATTACATGAAATAAAACAGTTATCAAGCCAGAATTATAGTTACAATTTATACTCTATTTGTATCTAGCAAAATTAAAGAAAATATTCTACCACCTATCATACTGTTGTGAGGCTAAAGTTTCATACCTAATTTATCTTTTATCATTACTAAAAAAAAATTATAACTATCTAGTCTTCAACTCCATCAAAGACCACAGAATGATATAGTATTACCTGAGTAAACAGAAAGTAAATTACAAGTAAATTGGTCATGCAGCCTAGTCATGGTGACTGGAAGCCAGCAATATCCCATAGGCAGCTGCGAGGAGAAGCATCTCTGGGACTGAGACTAGGAAGCCCAGTGTAGCTTCATTTCTGTGTTTTTATAAATCATTTTAAAGCTTTTCAGGTCTCTCTGGATCAATGCCCAATGATGGGTACCATTTGTAGTCAGAAGTTTGTGACCCTATTTGTCTGTCACTAAGAATGATTTTTTTTTTCCCATCCATTTGCCTGGTATTTTCATGTTATTTTTTTTTTTTTTTTTTACAGTTGAGTAGTGCTCCATTGTGTAATTTACCACATTTTCCATATTCATTCTTCAATTGAGGAACATCTAGGTTGTTTTCAGTTTCTGGCTATTACAAACAATTGCTGCTATGAACATAATCGAGCAAGTGTCCTTGAAGTATGGTTAAGCATCCTTTGGGTATATATCCAAGATTGATATTGCTGGGCTTGGGGTAGATTTATTTCCATCTTTTCTGAGAAATCACCACATTGATTTCCAAAGTGCCTGTATTAATTTGTACTCCCATCAGCAATGGAAGAGTGTTTCCCTTACTCAACATCTCCTCCAACGTAAGTTGTCATTAGTGTTTTGATCTTAACCATTCTGAAAGATGTAAGATGGTATCATAGAGTCATTTTGATTGAATTTTTCTGATGGCCAAGGATGTTGAAAAATTCTTTAAGTATATTTAATACATTTAAGGTTCTTCTGTTGAGAATTCTGTTTAGATCTGTACCCCATTTTTTAAATGGATTATTTGATATTTTATCTAGTTTCTTGAGTTATTTATATATTTTAAAGATTATCCTTCTGTCAGATGTAGAGTTGGTGAAGATCTTTTCTCACTCTGTAGGATACTGTTTTATTTTATGGACAGTGCCCTTTGTCTTACAGAAGCTTTTCAGTTTCAAGAGGTCCCATTTATTAGTTGTCAATCTCCGTGTCAGTGCTACTGATGTTATATTCAGAAAGTAGTCTCCTTTGCCAATGCATTCAAGGATAGTTCCCACTTTCTCTTCTATTAGATTCAGTGTAGCTGGATTTATGAACGGGGTAGATAGAAGTTGGAGGGAGGCAAGAAGAGAGGAGGGAAGGAAAACTCAGGTCAGTATGGAGGCAAGAAGAGAGGAGGGAAGGAAAACTTAGGTCAGTATGTAAAATAAATGAAAAAAATTGTTAAATAAGTTTTTTAAAAAAAAAAAAAAAGCAACCATTTTGGAGATGCCAGTACCATGGGATGGCCACCAAGTACAGTAGTAGCTATGGAGTGGAGCTCACCTGAACCTAAAAGACAAGCTATGTGTGCTTTGGAAGCCATTTGGAGCCCAGCTGATCACAAATGGATCCCAGATACCAAACACTGAGCTTGACATTGTGGACTTTTGTTTTTCTTTTGTTTGAATGTAACTATGCCCTTGTTCTTTGCTCTTTGGGTAAAAAGCATGTAGGTTATGTTATATTTTACAGAATCCCACAGTTAAAAGACTTTGGAGTTTCACAGAGCCTTTAAGACTTTAGAAAGATTGGATGTTTTACAGAAACTATAAACTTAGAGACACAGGGTATTTTAAAGAGATGAAACTTTTAAACTGTTGGAATTTGTAAAGACCATGGGACTTTTAATAGTTATATCTTATATTATGATCTCAATATTAACATGTCATCTTGGGGACAAATAAGAAAGGAAAGGTTCTATTTGAGCAGTGATATATTTTTGTGTCAAGTTAACAAGGGGTCAGTTGTGCTGGCTTACTTCATGTAATCTTAACACATCAAGAGTCATTTGGCAAAAAGGATCTTTGATTAATAAAACACCTGCTATTAAACTGGCCTATAGGCAATCTTGTAGGATGTTTTTCCTATTTGTGTTTGGTGTAGGAGGCCCAGCTCACTGTAGATGGTGACACCTTGGGTTGACGGTTCCTAGCACTATAAGAGAGCAATGTGGTCAAGCTATAAAGAGTAAGCCATTAATCACAAATTTTCTTGGCCTCTGTTTTAGTTCCTGCCTTAAGTTCCTGCCCTGACTCCTTTAGATGATAGACCACAATATGAAATGAACCATTTCATCCACAAATTTTTTATCACAGCAATAGAAAATCTAACTTAAGACACTAACCATCCAATTGTCTAAGGCAACACTTTATTTAGAGGCATCTTTATGTCTCAGAAACAATGACTACATAATCAGCAAATTTATCAATTCTAGCACAAAAGGGAATCAAGATTTAAGACTTGATCTAATACAGTGACCTCTCAGCCCACATCATCATCATCATCATCTTTTGTCTGTGGAATAGGATCCTACCTAATATTGTTTCTGCTCTTGCCATTTTAGATGATCATCATTCAGCAACATAGCAATCCTGTTAGGACAGAGGTCAAGTCACAGCATTTTTCTGTTGAAACCCATAACTGCGAATCTCACATAGAGAAGAAATAAAGCCCATGTGATTACCTACAACAGCTAATTTTTTATAAACTCATTGTTCTATACATTTTCTCTGATTTCATCTTCAGCTACCTGCCCTCAAAGATACCAAACACACACCCACATAAATGATGTGGGACTTGGTTTCTAATAAACTGTCATCTTAGAAGTCATCCTTGCCATCTTTACTTTCCTTCTTTTGCAACTAGTTTTCCAAAATGTTCCACCTGTTATTACTTTCCGGAAATGGCTGTTCTTTTTCTTTCCATAGAGTATAAGTGCATGAACTATTATCCCCACTATGCACCTGGCATCTACAACAGTTCCTATCATATAGTGACTGTTAGAAAATAAGTAAATGTTTGAATGATTGATGTGCCATCTTTTAGGACATCTTTCCTCATTTGTTTAATGATTGAGAAAATCTTTTAGTTAAGATGTCAAAATTTTCCATGCAACTATGGCTTCCAAAAAAGATCACAAATATATTAAACCTAAACCTTGTATATAGTGTGAGTTATCTCAAGGATAACCTAATATAATTTCCAAAACGCAAATTTTACTTATGTTGCCTCATAAATTAACACATATTATTGACTAATAACACAATTGGAAGCTTTTAATAAAGTCAAATTAACTACTGAACCTTATTATTTTATGTATAATGGTGCCTTTGGAGGTTTGCTGAACTTCTGTCTTTAAAAAATATGACATGCGAGGCACAGTGCTAAACTATATTCTTGCTACTAGAGTGAGATTCAAGCTATATGTATCTGTGTACCCAACAATATAAAATACATTATAATACTCTTCTAGATGGTCTTAGGGTCATCATCAGTTCTTTCTTGTATACATTTTTTTTGTTTCCAAGTCAATGTAACTATCAAAAGCCTCCGGCTATGTCATTAAACTGCTCAGAAATCTCTACAGTTCTTTTATCATTATTAAAATAAAATTCAATCTTTAGAAGCAGGTGTGCAAACCTCTGTATTCTACATGCCACCTGTTTTCCCTAGATTAAATTTTAATGTTTTCTACTTCACATACCAATCAGATTGTTATGTTTGCTACTCTTTCATATTTTCTATCCCTTTTCTTTATAACATCTCTGAATTTGAAAGATGTGAGACTAGCTAGTGCATGTGCATGTTGGAGCAGTTTATTGATAAGCAAAGAAAATCATGCTGTTATTATTTCTTTGGATGCAAGCTATCAATTCCACTAAACAACCTTAAGATTATGCTTGCCTGGGTTTTATGGCCATGATGTTCTCCAGTATTATGATGCCACATCCTAAAGCCCTTCTTTATACGACCTCTTGTCAAGCTGAGCTTTGTGTATTCCCACTGTGGTTTATGAACTAAATGTAACCCTGTGCAACTGTCCTCTTAAAATCCTCTTTACAAAGACAAAGTATCTCTCACCTCTTTGCATGTGCTACTTACGGAACAACAGAGGGCGAGGAGGGTAAAATGGAAGGAAAAGCATCTTTCTTTTCATAAGAATTGTGGTCGGTCTCTTCATCCTTCCAAAGTGCCACCTAAATACCTGGCAAAGAAAAAACATCATGTCCCTGCCAAACAAAATCTGCTCAGTGGTTCCTTCACTGCCTTCACTCAGACCTCTGATCTGACATCATTTGTTTTCCACTCCTTGTCTCTGGGCTTATTTTTCCATGGTTTGCACCCTTATTTCTAGATTCTGAGCATATCTCACCCAGATAACTGTATCCCTTCCCAGCTTTTCTTCCTGGAAAAGTCTAACTTCATTTTCAAGACTCAGTTCTGCTCTTTCTCTTCTAAGATTCCTTCCTTAATGCCCTGTGTCAGAATGTCCAAGGCTGGGGAACCCTACTATGATTACAGGAGCTTGAGTCACTTATTCGTTTTCTTTCCCCCTACAATGAGGCCTTTTGCTCTTTAAGCCAATGAGATGACTTTCATCTCAATAGCCATACGTGGTAAGCACAGTGCCAGGTGATTTGTATCCATTTATCTTGCCAACAAAATGATTCTTCACTTTCTTTTTATTTCTTGTTCATCCAAGAAGAGTCCAGGGCAAATACAGAAGGGCATAGTGGAATTCAATTTAAGCAAAAATGAGATTTCAACCTTTTAATCTTTCAGGTAATAGAGTGAAAATCCAGACTTAGCTACCCATTGTCATTCTTTCACAAATGATACACAGTGAGGATGACTGTAACTGAAAGCTATCGATGAGATAGTTTTCATATATCCTCACTATAAAATTAAAAATAAAGGAGACACAAATGATCTGTCAATAGTACAAATTCTCTAACAGAACTTTTCCATCACAATTTCATGGTAAAATATGCACTGGGTTTTCAGGCCTTCAGTGGTTGGATATATTCAGTCCTGAGTAATTTATTTATTTTTTCTTTTTTTGATAAATGTCTGCCACAGAAACACTGGGCATTGTCCTTCAGTCATGGCCATGTTAAATGTTCACACTGATAATAAGGAATAGCTTTACCCGAATGTAGAAAACATGTGGTCTATGAAAGATTTATACAGACTTCTAATGCCTTTTACTGGAAGGATTCAAATACATATTTATTCAGAGGTAATCTCTCCTGGGTCCTTCCAGTTAAAACCCCATGATCATTAACCCCAAATATTCTCAAACTAATGAAGAGTTCTTTCTACAGCTTTCACTATATGTTTCTGTGAACACAAAATTGGCCAAATGAAACTTGTCCATTTACCACAAGCCTTTTCATGCCCTGATTTATGCCAGGAGTCCATGTGTGTGCATAGTTTTAAAAAGGTAAAGGTAGATATCTCATTAGAAACACCATCCTACTTATTCTTCTTTTATGGGCACTGAGGGAATTGTCAATTGATTACTCTATATATGATTTTAATGACTTGGCTTCCAGTTTCTCTGAAAAGGAAAACTATTTTAAAGTCTAAGATAGCTGAGACTTCATTACTTGTTGCAAAATAGAATTTATTTGAGCAGTAGAGTCCCTCTATGGTGCATTAATATGAGTTATCGCCATTACATGGAATGTACCACAGCAAACAGTTCTGTTGCCTTTAGTGACAGTAGCAGCTTCAAAATGATTCACACTTATCACTAGCAACAATTAGGGCATATTTCACACTTTCTGATTTTTCTATATGCCTTTTGTAGCAACTTGACTTCTTAGCAAAACTTCTCTTACATTTGTAAATTATGGAATAATATATGTAGCAGGAAATGCATGAATGTGTTTCTCTGGACAACTAGACCTGTTTCACTGTGCTTCTCAAAATGCCTACTATGCTACACTCCACATTTCAATTTTATTCCTTTTCAATTTAGTATGTTGAAATCACTGCTAAGAGCTTATGCTAAGGTAGTGGTTTTGTCTCCAATATTAACACAACATCTCTACATTGGAAGGTGTGTTGTGCATTATATATAATGTAATATGCCTGCCTGCCTTGTAATGTAACAAAGAATAGTTTCCCCGATTTTTGCTAAAGATTAAACTTAATTTTTGAGTCCAGTAACCTGCTCAGGGTCACTGCTATTGGGACACTGAGTGAAGATTTGAGTGCAGGTCCATCTGACACCAAATCCTAAGCTTCTATTTTGATACAAGGTCATCATTAAGCATATATGTTAGTTCTTACAATGTTTTCTTGCTCAAGAAAAATAGACGTTGTAACTAAGCATTTTCCTGTCTAGTCAATGTCAAAATGTATACTGAAAGTGTTCAAGACTAGAAATTATGTAGCATTTAGTCATTTTTCCTTGCTTTGACTTCTAGCAGATTCTTTGTCCAGAGTCAGATCCAGTTGTTTTCTTCTAATGATGAGGGATGGTAGCCTAAGGCTTTCCTGGGAACAGCAAGTTTATTTATCATCCTTTTCTTTGTTCTGTGGATAATATCCAGCATGCATCTCTGACTGGCCTCATGGGGAGAGATATGCTAATTTTCTACTCTACAAGGAAAAGCATCATACAAAAGATGGCTATTCCCTAATGTTATGAATGCAATTTTAAGCAATTATAAAAGAATATACATACTTATTAAAACTCATTTCTATATCAAAAATTTCATCTAACAGATTTTATCACAATAAAAAACTATAAATAGTAGAAGTGAATATCGAAGATATTAAGAACCTCTGCAAGTGAAAATATATAATTAATAGCAACGAGTGCTACTTTTAACAATCAAAATATTTGGAGTAAAACAAATTGTCAAGCATCTTACCAAATTAGTATTAGTTCTCATTAATTTGATGAAATAGAACATTTTCAAATAGTCTATATTATTCTTGAAGACAGTATAGATATACAAAGCCTGAAAATGTACATACAAGTAACATTATACAGACAGAGCAAGTTATACATGTATGTATGTAACAACAATTGATTTAAAAAGAGGCTATGATTTTTAAAGAGAGCAAAGAATGACATACAAGAAGCTTTTGAGGAAGGGAAGGGAAAAGTGATATAATTATGTTATAATCTAAAAATATAGGAAATATTTTAATAGGACTTCATTTTATTAAAACAGAGAAGCAAAGATAAGCACTGGTTCTTGACTGGCATTATTTTCTTTTTCTTACTTTCTTGCTTTGGTTCTCTTTACCAGGTTTTTAGCCAACACCACTTTCAGAGGTCTCAGTGGTTCCATCAAAGTAAAGGGTTCTACCATTATCAGCTCAGAAAACAATTTTTTCATCTGGAATTTGCAACATGACCCTATGGGAAAGCCAATGTGGACTCGTCTGGGCAGCTGGCAAGAGGGAAGGATTGTCATGGACTCTGGAATATGGCCAGAGCAAGCCCAGAGGCACAAAACCCACTACCAGCATTCAAATAAATTACATTTGAGGGTGGTGACCTTGATTGAACATCCATTCGTTTTCACAAGAGAAGTAGATGATGAAGGCTTATGTCCTGCTGGACAGCTCTGTCTAGACCCTATGACTAATGACTCTTCCATATTGGACAGCCTGTTTAACAGCCTCCATAGCAGTAATGATACAGTGCCAATCAAATTCAAGAAATGCTGTTATGGGTATTGCATTGATCTGCTGGAACAGCTAGCAGAAGATATGAACTTTGACTTTGATCTCTACATTGTAGGGGATGGAAAGTATGGAGCGTGGAAAAATGGTCATTGGACTGGGCTGGTCGGAGATCTCCTGAGTGGAACTGCCAACATGGCAGTCACTTCTTTCAGCATCAATACTGCACGAAGCCAGGTGATAGATTTCACCAGCCCTTTCTTCTCAACCAGTTTGGGCATCTTAGTGAGAACTCGAGACACAGCAGCTCCAATTGGAGCCTTCATGTGGCCACTCCACTGGACCATGTGGCTGGGGATTTTTGTAGCTCTGCATATCACTGCCATTTTTCTCACTCTGTATGAATGGAAGAGCCCTTTCGGTATGACTCCAAAGGGGCGGAATAGAAACAAAGTCTTCTCCTTCTCTTCTGCCCTGAATGTCTGCTACGCCCTTCTGTTCGGCAGAACAGCAGCCATCAAACCCCCAAAATGTTGGACTGGAAGATTTCTGATGAATCTTTGGGCCATTTTCTGTATGTTTTGCCTTTCTACATATACAGCAAACTTGGCTGCCGTCATGGTAGGTGAGAAGATCTATGAAGAGCTTTCTGGGATTCATGACCCTAAGGTAATTATTGCCTTTACTTCAGCCTTCCTTGTTGCCATGATAACTGCATAGGAGACATGTGAACTCTTAGCCAGTGAGTTCAGTGAGTCAGACTAGTGAGAGACCTGAATCTAACCACAATATGGCTGGCATCCTGAGAAGTAACCTTCAAGGTCGACCACATGCATCCACATGTATATATAAGTATATACACAGACACACACAGAAATGCAACTACATATATGTATACACATGAGCAGACACACATATTCTCTCTGCCAACTGCATAGCCAGTTAAAAGGTTTTACCTAGTTAAACTAAATGGAGTATGATCGGTGTTATCTGTTATTGTTTTATTAGATGAAACAAAATGAGGAGCATTATGGGTTTTGTCTGAGAGATAATATTGCTTGTGCAAACATTTGTTAGTGTAGCTTTTCTTGGTTGTTTAACCATCTAACAGAATGGCTATTTGGGATTTTGTATCATGATAGTTTACAGAATTTTATCCAATGAAATCCTAACATGATTAATTACTTTGGGAAGAAATTAATAAAAATAAATAAGAAAGGCCACACTTTAAATAGAAAACCATTTGTTTTATTGTTAAAATACCCAAAGAAATGGAAATAACGTATATGCTAGTGTAAGCATACTGAAGTCAACTGTGAGGAATCTCATGAGACTCTGAAGAAGGAACTCAGAGCTGAGGTGGCAAGGTTAGCTAAAGGCAGAGTGTCCTTCAAAGTAAAGAAAGCTGTACTATCAGCCACCTTGCTTAAGGAAGGATCTTTGCAGTCTCATTAGAATGTCCACTGGCATTTCAAAGAAAAATTTAGATGTGGTTATTAATTGTTTTCAACTTGACTGGACCTGGAATGACCTAGGGTATGGAATTCCAGAGAGATTTAACTGAGGAGGGAGGACATCCCCTGAATGGGAGAAGCACCACCTCACGGTCTGGGGACCAAAGATGAATGAAACTAGGAAAATAGAGACCAGATGAGCACTAACATTCACATCTCTCTGCCTCTTGACTCCGGGCATATGACCCACTGCCTTACACTCATGTCATCATGGCTTCTTTGCAATTGTCTGTATCATCTCAACATAAAACCAAATAATCTCCTCTTGCATTGATTTATTTTGTCAGATATTGGACTATAGCAATAAGAAAAGCAATTAGTACACTAATACAGGTGTGACACTTGGGCAAGGATAGCCATAACTAAGTTCTCTCTAGATTAAAATGGGATATCTTTTAATGGGTTTATAAATAGATACTCCAACCTAATCCATATGAACAGGGCCAGGGAAGCCATTGGAATCAGGCTCAAGCGTACACCAAAGCCCTGATGGAGATGCAGATCCTAAGCAGGGTGCATCCAAATATATGGAAACACTAAGAACACACCATGATCAAAGCAAGATGAACTAAGTCATTTTTTAAATGGTGCAGCCATCATGATGTGTTTTTTGACCACTCAGATTTCAACATACTGATCCATATGTTATACACTCTTATTGAATAATTTTAATTCTATTGAATAATTTTAATTGATTTCATAAAACATCAGAAAATTGGAAGTCTGTCAGTTGTTCTCAGAAACTGATGGAGTGGCCCAGAGTATATCACCAGAGAATTTTCATGAAGAGTTGTGATGAAAATGTAAAGTCTATGACACACACGAAAAGAACATGAGAAATTTCACCTATACACAACTACAAAGATCCTAATGTGTAAAATGAATCCCATGTAAATGTATTCAGTTAAAAATGCTTCACTAGCCAGGAAAGGAATTGGCTTGATTCTTAATGAACACTCAGGGCTTTATGTTATGAGCTGGAATCCAGCTGAATGCAAATAAGTTTTTTAGAATTAACACATGCATCACCCCCAAAGAGAGATTTTGATAATGCACCAGTATTCACACTCTACAGCAGTATTAGCATCTGGTATTTATCATTTTCCCCAGTAATTCTGTAGTTTTCTTCAATTTTTGGTCTTGAAAGACTTATATAGGCTTTGTGCAAGAATCTTGACAATGTGACTTCACAATTAAAAAACAGAAATGGAAATTATTCATCTCACTCTAGTACAAAAGCAATCCACCCCATGCCTGTAGTGCAGATTTCAGATGATTATCTTATGTAAAGGGCTCAGCACAATACTAACTAGTGTTTCATTCATCAGAGGTGGATTGGCCAAAATTAAGCCGTGGGTGCCATTCTTGAAAAACCTGAAGCAGTTAGTAGTCAGAAGACTAAGGAGAAAACCGGACAGGTAAACCATACACAGAGGAATAACTTCTAAGGAAAAAATAGTTATGGAGCTAAGGAGATGGTTAAGTAAGTAAGGTGTTTTCTGTACAAGCATAAGGCCTTGAGTTTGAATCCCCAATACCCACTATAGAAGCCAGAAATGACTGCCTTTTATCTAGCTTTCAGAGATGGAGACATGAGTATCTGCAGGCCCTCTAGCAAGTGTAACCGATTAAGTGAGCTCTAGGTTCACTGAGAGACCCAGCCTCAAAAAATAAGATGGAGAATAACTGAGAAATAATTAATGTTGCCTTACACACAAACACATACACAAATACATACAAACACATACAAACACATACACACACAATAAATAGTTCTTTAATTCCCAATACCACCAAAATAAGTAAAAGTTTTAGGAAACTAACCTAGCCTATGAGGAAAAAAAATGTCTCAGGCCAGGTGGTGATGGCACACACAATTAACCCCAGAACTCCAGGTTTTTGTGAGTTTGAGGCCAGCCTGATCTACAGAATGAGTTCCAGAACAGCCAGAGCTGTTACATGGAGAAACCATGTCTCAAAAAAAAAAAGTCTCCCAAACTGTACTGAGTCAACTTTTTGTGTTACAGCAATTCAGTTCTCAGTGACACAGACAACCCTAATATAACCATGCTTAGTTTAAAATAATAGATGGATACCCAATGAAGGCTCTTAAAACTATATATTTACTCATGTTGTTTTTCTTTAAAATCTCTCAAAGCGAGTTTTTGCTTGTTTGTTGTTATTGTTTTTACCATTTAGCATGATGATTTCTTTTTTAATAATTTTTAAAATTCATTTTATATACCAACCACAGATCTCCTCCGTATCTCTCCTCTCACTCCCCACACCTAGCCTTCCACCTCAACCCACCCATCCCCATCTCCTCCTCTGAAAATGTAAGGCCTTCCATGGGGAGTCAGCAAAGCCAGATACGTTCAACTGAGGCAGGTCCCAACCTCTCCATCTTGCAACATGGCTGTGCAAGGCGTCCCACCATGAGTAATGGACTACAAAGAGTCAGCTCATGTACCAGTGATAGATCCTGATCCCATGGCCAAGGGTCCCTTAAACAGATCAAGCTATACAACTGTCTCCACTATGCAGAAGGCCTAGTCTGGTCCCATGCAGCCTCCACCGCTGTGGGTCTAAAGTTCATGAGTTCTCATTATCATGGCTCAGGTGTCTCTGTAGATTTCCTTATCATGATCTTGACCCCTCTTGATCATTTAATCCTTCTTCCCTCTCTCAGACTGACTCGAGCTTGGCTGTGGATCTCGGCATCTTCTCCCATCATTTACTGGATGACAGGGTATTCACCAATCTGATTACCGGGGTAGACCAGCTCAGGCATCCTCTCCACTATTGCTAGTAGTCTAAGCTGGGGTCGTCCTCGTAGATTCCTGGGAACTTTTCCAGCATCAGCTTTCTTCCTAATCCTATGATGTTTCCTTCTATCAATATATCTCTTTCACGGCTCTCCCACTCCATCCCTGTTCCAGCTCGACCATTCCATTCCTTATGTTCTCGTGCCCCATCTCCTACCCTCTATTCCCTCCCCTCTTGCTCCCAGTTTACTAGGGAGATCTCATTTATTTCCCCTTCCCAAGACGATCAATGCATCTTTCTGAGGGTCCTCTTTGTTAGCTAACTGTCTCTGGAGCTGTGGGTCTGTGTCTGGCTATCCTTTACTTATGAATGACTGCATACCATGTTTGTCTTTCAATATTTTTCTAATTCCATCCATTTGCCTGAAAATTTAATGAGGTCATTGTTTTTTACTGCTGAGTAATACCCCATTGTGTAAAATACCGCATTTTCTTTAGCCATTCTTTGGTTGAAGGACATCTAGGTTCTTTCTAGGTTCTGGCTATTCTCATGGAGAGTTTTAGACATACTCTCAGATTGCTTTCTCAGGTCAAGTACTTGATATCCATACTTGGCATTTGGACTTTTGTATAATAATGTTGATGGCAGATGTTTCCAGGTTTTATTTAGTCACATGGTATGATATAAATTATGTACTTTATACACAAAGAGGTAAGAATAATTTTTAAACCTCTTGGTCACTCAGGGTTCATTCCTAAGCATAACGTAGCTACATTAAAGCTCTAATGGTATATAAGATACCCAAGGAAGAAGGTAGCTGGAGAAAAATTGCTGCTTGAAGAAAAGCACCAATAGGAATTCTGGATGTGATAGAGGATGGGATTTCTGGAAAGAAAAGTGGAGGGGAAAGAAGAGGAGGCACTCTGTGTCAAAGCTAACAGGACCCTGACTGCCTTCCTATAGACTGATTTTAAAGTTTTAAAGCTGGTATTATCTATCTACAATGGTTAGCTTCTAAATAGTTATAACAGGAAACAACAAAGTCAGAAGAACTAGGAAATGAGGTGGTGGTGTGTGTGTGTATGTGTGTGTATGTGTGTGTCTGTATGTGTGAGTGTGTGTGTATGTGTGAGTGTGTGTATGTGTGTACATGTGTGTGTATGTGTAAGTGTGTGTATGTGTGTGTTTGTATGTGTGTGTGTTTGTGGCTGTCTAGCTGTCTGTCTGACTAACAGAATGTGTCTGCATGTGTGTGTACTTCTGATCAAACTAAATCTTACAGACCACAAAATGGCTCAGCACATAAAGCTGATGGCCTTAAAGCTCTATCTCATATCCTGGATTCTTTCTGGTGCTACATTCGACACCAAGACTAAAAGATAAATGAAGAAGAAAGGGTTTACTTCATCTTTCACTTCCAGGTCACAGGCCATCATTAAGAGAAGTCAGGACAGGAATTCAAGTAAGAGCAGTTTGGGACAGAGGAGTAATCCTGCTTACTAGATTTCTCCCTTTGACTCTTGCTTAGCCAGCTTTATTATGCAACATAGGCCCACACCTCCAAGGGTACACTGCACACAGGGGGCTGCACCCTCCTCTAACAATCAACAGGAGCTGTTTTAATAGTATGCCCATTCAGAGGAATAAGAGTAGCAGGATCTCTCTCAGGGTCTAAGATCTGTGTAGTCACAGGTTCTTGGCACAATGATGATACCAGGTACTGGTTGCATCTTATGGAAGGAGACTTTATACCCAATGAGAAAGTGGTTGGTTATTCCCACAATATCTGTCTCACTAATGCACCAATAGACATGTTTTGCCAATCCAGCTGTTTCTAGAACTCATAGGGACTATAGCAGGATAAGAGTGATGATTTCTTTTCTCTTCCAGTAGTGTGCATAGCACTTCCAGAACTGTGGAAACTAGTAAAGATGAATTTTATTGGTCAGTATTAACTTCGTTCCTCCATGTTCTGTGGCTCATGAATGTGGCATTTTTAAGGAATAGGTATCTTACCATCAAGTTCTGGAAGATAACGAAGAGCATTGACAGTAGTCTGAAATGTTTTGGGGTTCGTTGGGGCCCCACTGTCCAATAACTCTAAAAGAAGTAGCCCATTCATGTCACCAAGCTTATTATTTGTGAGCCTCTGGTGTCTGGTATAAGTATTGTCATCCCATTGTACAGTAACTACTTTTCAATTCTTATTACATATGTGTTAGATATATTTTAGGAAGTTTCTACAGCAGTATATTTCTATATGACTTTTTGAAAAGTATCTAGTATTATTTATCCCTCCCAGTTTCCTTCTTTTACCCTGTTTGCTCCCGTCTACCCCAGCGTATCCCTTCCTGTTCCATAATTCCAACACGTTATACTAACTTCTTTACTTTAGCACCCCTCGCCTTGAGCCTTTAGAAGTTTACTGGCCTCCATGGATATTCCAAGTGAAAAGCACATACCTGAAGATTCAAAGTTAACATCCACAAATGAGAGAAAACATGTCATCTGTCTTTGTGGGCCTGAATTACCTCACTGAGGATGAGTGCTTGTAGCTAATCCATTTACCTGTGGTTTCCATTTCATTCTTTCTCGATAGCTGAGTAATACTCCATGTTTTAAAGACTATATCACGTTTTCATCATCCATTCGCTTGTTTATCGACATCTACATCTTATAGAATAGCAAAAGTTTCACCAACTATATATCAGAAAGAGGGTCTGTAACTTGTAAAGAAGTTTTAAAAAATGCATCAAAAAAGCTAACAATGGAATGTTTAAAAGTGGCATTGAACTAGAGTTCTCTAAAGATGAAATGGCTGAAAAACATTCTTTAGATGTTCAGTACCCTAGATCTTCTGGGAAATACAGAATAAAATAACTAAGATTTTATCCTACTACAGTAAGAATGGTTAATTTGAAAAAAGAAATAAAGAAAGAAAAGACAGCAAATGCTGGCATGGGTCTGAAGAAAGCAGAACACTTATTTAGTTGTGATACAAGTGAAAACTGGTACAGCCACTATAGAAGTCAGTGTCGAGGTTTCTCAGAATAGATCTTACAATAAACCATTCTTAGTAATATACCTAAGGACCCTGTATCCTACTATGGAGATACTTGCCCATCTTTGTTCATTGCTGCTGTTTTCACAGTAGCTAGAAAGTCGAAACATCACAGATGCCCACCCAGTTTTATTCTTAAATTCACTTTGGAACACTGCAGTTCTGATACAGAACTTATTCAAAACCACAGATATTTTTAATTTTGACATCTGCTTTTCTGCTATAGGCTAAGAATTGCCCCAAATCTGAATTAGGGCTCATGTGTTATGTGGAACAACAACCATTACACACTAAGAACTTTCCCTCTGGCTCAATGTCTCATTTTACTACTATACCTTCATCCTCTGTTAAGAAACATACTAAATCTGATAGAGAGAAACAGCTCCATTTCCTGTTTCTTGAAACTGCTCTTCTATTTTATGTAATATTTTAAAGCATAATAATTGCATTTTCTTATTTGTGTATAGTTTGCATTTCTAGCACAAATTTTTGTCTGTAGTCTCTCTCTCTCTCCCTTTCCGTCTCCCCCTCCCTCCCTCCCTCCCTCCCTCCCTCTCTCTCTCTCTCTCTCTCTCTCTCTCTCTCTCTCTCTCTCTCTCTCTCTCTCTCTCTCGTTTGTTCTCCATACCTGCACTTTAGAGGCAGAGTTAACATCAGGTACCTTTCTCTGTTGCTCTCTATCTTACTATTTTAAATATGGTCTATGGCTGATCTAGAAGCTTACCAATGGATAGACCTGCTGGCCAACAAGACCCCAAGATCTGCCTTTCTCTACCACCCCACCAGTCACAAGATCATAGACACGTGCCTCCTTTCTCAGGTTTTATATGCTAAAGATTCAAACTCAAGTTTTCATGCTCACACATCAAGCACTTTACTCACTCATTTCTCTCTTGACTTTGTTAAATATAAGTCTTAGAAATATAACATATCTCTTTGAGATAATATACTTGAACAACAAAAAAGAAAAAAGAATTGACTTCAAAAGTAAGATTTGTGGTGATTTATTTATGCAGAGTCTGCCTAGAAATTGAATCTTAGTAGCCAAAGTGTTCATAACACTTAGACAACTTACAGTGAATGAAACATCTACACTTTTTCTTGAATATAATTGTTTAGCAAGCAAGCTGTTCATTCACACCATTAACAAAACTGTTAAGAATTAAGAAAGTGACTATTTTATCACCACTTCAGTGTTAAGATTCACTGCTTTTCAGTCAACCATGTGAATCAAAAACGACTTTAAAAGGTTGTGTGGGAGAGGCCAATTCACAGCTGCTTGACCACTGCAGCAGGTAGTAGATGCTGGAAATCACCTGAACTTCCCAGAATTGGTGGCCTTTGCTTTACCTATATACAGGTAACCCCAGGAAAGAGTTGGCTGTCCTGTTATACATGTGCTTCACATATATTCCTACCATCTTTCTATACATGAATTCTATTGAGTATTATAATAAAAAAAAAAAAGCTGGAGCCAGATTTGGGGGAAAGCTAGGTTATCAGAGAGATAGAGGGGAAAAAAAACCCACAGCTAATTCTCACCCAGTCAACTTCTCAGGCAGAACAGGATAAGTGCTGTCTTCAGAGGTTCTCAGCCTGACTGATCGCTCAGGTAAAATGGCTGAAATTTTGCCTTCTCCCATCTTATATTTCTTTCCCCGCCTACTTATTTTACTTCCTGGTTCAGCTCTGCTAGAGCTAGAATTAAAGGTGTTAGTTACCACTGCTTGGTTGTTAGGCCTTGAAGTTACAGTGGTTCGGTGAATCTCTATTTTCCTAGCGATGGGATTAAAGGCATGAGCCAACACTCCATGACCTTAATTGCTTGACTGTGGGTGATTTTGTCCTCTGATATTCCAGACAATTTTTTTTAAATATACAATATCTCACCACACCCTTCCTGGAAGCAAGTTTCATACTTCTCAGTAGGTGTGTTCCTGAAAAATGAGGCCATGAAAGCAGAGTTTATGAGTGATACACTTATATTCTCCCAACTCTGAATTGGCACTGTAGGTCATGAGAAAATGTAACAAACAGAACCAAATTCCTGAAGTCACGTCCTTGTAGCATTGACAACTAAATAATTTCATTTCTAACCATCAATGTCTTAGTTTGGCTTTTAGCAAAAGATGTGGATATGGACCTTCTTAGTAAATTCTATTACTAGCATCTGTCGCTGTACTAGGATATATGACAGGATGAGAAAATTACTTCACAAATACACAAGTACAACGATAAAATAAAGCCCTACCTCCTGCCAAAGAGCTGAATAAGCCCTATTAAAGCACACAGGACTCAAAATGAGTTATTTGCTGATTTTAACAGAGTTTCTAGTATTTTCCTCTAGGCTTCTCACACAAAATGTGGCCTTTAGTCTAAGATTCTAACAATAAAGAAAAAGGAAGCTCTATAGAGCAGACAGGAGGCTAGCTCAGGCAAATGAGAGTTCTGATTTAGAAAAGTCCTAGTGAACAGCCAGGTAAATGTAAAAAAAAAAGAAGAAGAAGAAGAGCCAGAAATGCTCTTGTAAAGGACACTAGTGCAGCCCCATAGAACATGAGCACCACTTCCCCAAATAATAAAACAATATTTTCTTGGTTTATTTTCATATAATAAGACATATGAATTCATATGAAAAGAGCTAGCAAAGAAGGAAGGATTATCCTAACTCTAATGCAAAGAACACACTGAAAAGAGGGCTTGAGGGAGGGATCCAGGAAAACCACACAAAACCATTTCTTCATTCTTTAATTGTTCCTAAGCAGCAGCTTCTATTTCAGGCACCTTGCTGTGTGGCTGGAAATTTAGTAATAAGCTGAATAGACTCTGTCCTTGAAATTGGATTTATTGGAAAATAGAAACATTCATTAAAGGAGCCTGTGAATCATTAACATTTTAAACTGAATGGAGTTGCTATGTAGAAAAAGACAACATGGTCAGTGCCTTGTGGGATGGAGAATTGCATGAGAAGATGTCAAGAGAGTCAAACAGCTACAGAGCAGTGTTATGGGAGATTACTCTAGGGTGATGGGGCAAAATACGCAGAAATGATGTTATCTTGAAACCCCCTTGGATCCCTTAGGAAGTGGGGTTGATAGAAGTAGGTCACTAAGCATGAACTTTTGCATGTCACCAAGCCTCTAGCTTCTGCCAGTGCCTCCTATTTCTCCATGATGTGAACAGAACCACATCTTCCTGTCACCACAGACTGAACCTCTGCCAGAGACTCCAGTGCCATGATTTCCATGCTACAAAGAACTGAAATCTATCCTAAAACCTGAGCCAAAATAAATCTCTTCCCACATGCTATTTTTTCCAAGTATTTTGTCACAATGATGCAAAAGTAACTAATACAATAACCGTATATTAAACTATCACAGTTTAACATTAGTTAGTATACTACTCAATTAAAAAGATTTAACATGTATCAATCTTTAAAAGTGACTCCAGGACTTAAGGATATCCACATGTTGAAATCCTTAACAATTTTAATAACAATGATAGCAAATGTAAGAAATAACAGAAAGGGTGATATGACAGTATAAAAAAGAAAGAAAGAAAAGCTAATGTTCAGTGACTGCTCCTTATATGCCAGGCACTGGGAGGTATGACTCATGGATGGGTCTCACAAGTGTCCTAAGTTTTCTGTATCTGATGAGCCCCTCTCCTTCCCTCTGGAGGGAATATGTCAGTCCAGACATAACAGCTACAACGCATCTTGTCTTAGCTACTGTTGCTGCAAAGAATTGCTGACCAAGGTAACTCTTATAAAAGAAAGCATTTAACTGGGTCTTGCTTACAGGTTCAGAGGCTTAGTTCACTAGAGCCATAGTTGTAAGATACAACCTGATCCAAGGCAGAGAGAGAAAGACTGGGCCTTGCATGGGCTTTTGAACCCCCAATGTCCACTTCCAGTGACACACTTTCTCCAACAAGGGCACAAATCCTAATTCTTGTAATCTTTTCAGTTTCATAGTCCAAAGTGCTATGTCTTTTCTGAGACTCATAACAATCTCTTAATTGTAAACACCTGTAACATGAGCTAAAAGGCAGATCATGATCTTCCAACATATAGTAACACCAACGCACATTACCATTTCAAAGGAAAGAAAAGGAGAGTGGTGAGGAAAAACCAGACCAAAGCAAGACTGAAAACCAGATGAACAAACTCCAGATTTTGCATCTCCATATCTGACGTCAAAGTGCTCTTCAGAACTCCAACTGTGTTTTGACTCAGCTTTGCTGACTGCAAGACGTTTCTCCCTCTTAGGCTGGTACCACATTCAGCCTGCAGCTTTTTTGTTTTAATTTAATTTAATTTTATTTTATTTTACTTATCTTATTTTATTTTGGGGGCAGGTATTTCATGCCTCTGGTAATTAGTAATAATTGTATTTATTTTTGCTTGTTTTTCCTTCTCTCCTCCCACACACAAACACAATGACAATATCATCCAATAAATGGGTTAAGTCCTAAACAAAAGCAAAGAGAAATATCTTGCCAACCAGCATCAGATTCATTGACCTCACGCTTTGACTCTAAGCCTTATTTCTGTCTTCACACTGTTTCTTAGCTTGGCCATTTTTAAGATGTATGTTTATATTTTCTGTGACCTTTAAATAACTTCAAGCACTTTGGTGAATGAATCAAAGTATATATTACACATTATTAAAGTAAATAAAATAACATTAATACCAATCTATAAAATAAAATTAATCAATGAATATAAAATATGTTCAATTATTTAATCAATGAAGTACTAATTAAAACAATAAGGTTATATTATACTTTGAGATCAATAATTTTTATAGATGGGTTTTGGTAAAAGCACTGGGGCAGATGTTTTACAGTATTATTTAGAGAGTATTTTACATTTATAAATCAACTTGAACACTTGCTACCAAAGTTTTAAAACCCTCTCACCTTTGACCTCTACTTTATGAATCTGTCAAAACAAAATAATTTAATGTGTGGATAGCAATTTTCTGTTAAAAGCCACTACAATTTTGTCCAAAACAGCAAATTCTTAGAATCCACATAAATATGTAATCCAGAAAAATTGATGAATTATAATGTTTCTATGTACTAATTAAGCCAGTAGAGATGGCTTGTAAAAACACTGAAATACCGCGAATAAAAATTCAGGCTATGAAGGTCTATAGAAGTGCTGTATATAAAATTTCCAACTTTAATATACATTTATAAACAGAGAAATGACTTGAATGAAATGGCCCATAATTCATATAACACTATGCGTATATAATATCACAGCACAGACTTGGAGCCGCTACAATTGTGAGAAATACTTAAGTGTCCTATTTCAACTACATGCTTTCTACAATGTTCCAGTAGACATACGAAGTGAAAAAGTACTTAACTGAGCACGACAACAGCTCAGACTGGGAAACAGTTTGCTTGTGAGCTGCTGCTATCTGCAGCCTTTCAAATTCCACGTAGAATGACAACTTCTCCAATGTGCAGTATTCCCACAGCAAAACATCCACACTTTAAACAGACTTGGACTGTCCCCAGAGAACATGAGAAGCAAATTTTCATCCTCAACCAGGCTATGTTCTTCCTAAGATTTAACACAACCTACAGTGGTCATGTTGTCTGTTTGACTGTTAATTGTACATCTGTCTAATTTGCTACTATATCATTATAACCTAGCATGGTGTTAGGTGAGAAATAAATATTCCATTAAAAATGGCAACATCATTGAATAAAGGTATAGCATTTTGCAATGATCATTTTGAAATTGATGCTTTTACTGTGGCTTTCTGAAATTAACGTCATGCCAGAGGCTGTGGTACCTAGGACAAACAGCAAGAAAGTGTCACTAAAGGGGCACTGTAATATAATGCAGAGGACATGTTTCTGTCAAAGGACATATCTGAATGGTGTTTGTGACAATTGCGTATTGGCTATGTGTTGTTTGGCAAGTTTCAAAACTTCCTGTGGCTCAGAATTAGAGATCCTGGGTAAGAAATACCAGCCAACAGTCTCATCCCATCACCCACCAGATGATAAACTCTCTGGCAGCGGAGAACAAGCCTGTCCTATGTCCTATGCAGTTGTAACTCTGGGACCCAGGCAAATGGTAGTCAATCACTTAGTAAGTGTCAATTTAAAAAAAAAAAAAGTAGCTATGACTGTGAGGTCAAACAAGAACGGCCACTGGGAGACAAGTAGGACAAAAGTAATTGAAGAAATGACCCAACAAATACTCCAAAGCATCCAACAGAAGTCTGCCGTGTGTGAGTCAGGAGACTAGACATAAACAAACCATCAAAACAAAACAAAAAACAAAAACCCTCAAACCATACTCTGCGAAGTAAAGAGCCAGATGTAAGATCCTTAAGATGGCCTTTTGACAGAACATGAGACAGATAATGAAGCCCCGGCCTAAATTGTTGAATCCATGATAGGAGAGCTGGGTCTCAAATCCTTAGTGTTCCAGGGAAGATCAGGCAAACTATGCAGGGAAACCAGTAGAAGCTGGAAATATTGCTGATTTCCTTCCACCCTCGAAGGTTCTCAAGCAAAGAACTCTAGAAAAAAACTATCAAGTCCTTGCTAATTCTGGCTGATAAACGGAAGCCAGAACAAATGAGCACGGAATCTGTTTATTTGTTCACCTACAACTAAAATAGTTTTCAGGTGGCATCTTTACGGAATTTTTAAATAACTACAGGTTTATTACTTTCAAATAGATACATTAATTCATCCTAAATGCAGAAAAGTATTTTCAATTAGACACCCTGCTGAGCTTGCTTTAATGAATGTCTAAGATCATTTCCTCTGTTTGAATACAAACAGGGTGAGTGCCAACATTTGAAAATATTTCCCCTAAATTAGGGGGAAATTGGCTTATAACTTTGTTTACATTATTATCTTACTTAGCAGACACTATATCTGTATGAATCATGATGTCATAAAGGGTCTATAAATGTTCACATAACTTATTTAATTATAAAATTATCAGCAGGTATGTATTATGACTCTATTCCTATAGTACTTACAATATAGAGACTTGGCTTACAGCTCAAAGAAAGGTGATTCTCCCAATACTGAAAAAAAAAGAAAAAGAAAATGTGAATTCAAAGCCAACCTGGTTTTCATAGCAAGTTCTAGGTCACTCAGGACTATATAGCCAGACTTTGTCTCAAGTAAAGGAAAAAGTTAAGGATGGCTAAATTCATATTTAGAATTCTGGAGAAATAAGTTTAATGATCATTTGTCCTGTGAGGAATTTTATTGTCATGCTCAGTATTTAAATATATGAAGACACTGCAGGCAGTTTATTAAAGGTCTCTTTTGTATCAAAAAAATACAGTTTTCAGGCCTATTTAAAACACACACACACACACAAAACATCTGAATGTTGAATTTTTCTGACTTAACCCATTTGGATATTTGATCCTCAAACAGATCAGGAGCCAGTGTGATGCCACCACTCGCTTATTCGAAAGCCAAGCCTCAATCTTAACTGAGGTCAGCTCTACGGTCAGATCAGTCTGGGAGACAGGAACAGTTAGGGTTCATTTTATTTTAACTGCAACTAGATCCAAGACTGCTCAGTCCTGTTGCACAGGCACCCACAGTTCCTAAACAGATTCTGTCAGAATCTTTTAATATTTTTCAGAGTTAAGAAGGCCTTCCACCACAGCATTTTATCAGAAGCTGCCACCTAAATAAAAAAATAAAAATAAGAAAGTCAAAGGAAAGAAAAGTTAGCAAAACAGCTGTTCCAGTTTACTTTCTGTTGCTGTAATAAGACACTCTGACCAAAAGCAATTCAAAAAGAAGAGTGTTTGTTTGGAGTACATTCCCAAGTCATGAACCAACATTGAAAAAATCAGGACAGGAACTCAAACAGGAACCTGGAGGTAGGAACAATAAGCAATGACTGCTTCTTACTGGCCCACTCACTGACTGGTGCTCAGCCAACTTTCTAATATAACCTAGGTCTAACTGCCTAGGGACAGTGCTGCTCACAGTGGCATTAAGACTATCTCCCATGGACATGGCCACATGCTAAGCTAATCAAATCAATTGATGAACTAAGGTTCACTCTGCCCAAATGACTCTAGGTTGTGTCAAGTTAAATTTAAAAATTAAACAATACAGCAACCAAAATTAAATCCACCAATGTTTCTTCCTTGAATTGTATTCCAACTAGTGATTCTGTTGTTTTGTTATTCATGGTCCAAAGACACTGTATTAATGAAGTTGAATATGTTGAAAAAATATGTGAATGAACACAGTAATGCAAACCATGTACCTTCTGTAGTGCATACTACTAATAATAACCAATCAGTATTCTAAAGGTCAAACATAATGGTCATAGCTTCATAATAAGACTACAGACATGTAATCATTAAGATAGGGACTAAAAATATCAAGAGTAATAATAATATTTATTGGGTACTCATACTCTATGTGATCTGACTTAAATCAATATTTTTCATGCAAAATTTAGGGTATCCATACAGTGAAAGAAACTGAGGCTAAAAAATAAAAATAAAGCAGGTAACTTGTACAAGCCCATATAAACAACAAATGGTAAAGGATTTGTGTACAGCAATACCTAACTATGAATTATTCCTACTGAGTATTTAATTTACATACACAGTAAGACTGTCCTCTTCAACTTGATTTATTCCGGCCAGTCCATTATCCATCCTTGGGCGTAAGCTGGGAAAGCTGCTTGCTTACACTACAAACAAAATTCAAGGGCAAATACTGCTGAGGCTGTGACAGTGGAATTTGTACACATGGGATGAAGAAGGCAGAAAGCCAGGCCCAGGAGAATTACTTCTCATCTCCACCCATCACAATCACTCCACAAACACGGTATAAACTAACTCAGATATCGGATTTTTATTGAACTGCCACTCGTATAAAAGGTACTCAATATGAGAACACAAAGATAGCAAAGGCACCTTAAAATTCTCTTCCCACCACAGACTCTAGGAATTCCCCTAATGGCAATTGCATTATAGTAAGAACTATTCTTTCAGAAGGGACCCTACTTATACTGCATACATTTCAAGATAAGACAAATGGTCTCTGGAAAAGGTGAGATTCTGTTGGTTCCCTATGCAGGTCATTAATTTAGGTTAGATGGTTCTGCCTTTACATTAAGAGTGAAAGACTGTGTGCTTCTGAACACGGTAATGAATTTTATGGAACACAAACCATCAGTTTTGTTGAAGGAGAACAAAGTAGAAGGCAGCCAGCACAGCTTCCTGCAAGCCTCAGCTTCCTGTCACTCTCTAAGTCTCAAGGAAGAGGCTGCTTCTCTCATTGTTTAAATGCTGCCCATTACCTTTTCTGGTCCTCACCCCCATACACATCAGGCTCAAATTCTTTTCTTAGTCATAAAGTTTTATATAGATCCTTTCTTCTCAGACATATATTCCAAAGGATCAGCAGTTTTGGTATCTCCAGGACCAAAAGCAGTATTGCAGAGTATCTGATCCTACTCTAGTCTTGCTGAACCAGAATCTGCATTTTTAACAAGATTCCTGGGTGTTTTGTTTAGATTGCCCAATATGAGGAACACCGTTGTTGATCAGCTCCCACATGGTTGACATGTTTCTGCTTGCTGCTGGCTTACTTCCTGCCCTTTACACCCTTGAATCCATGACATCAGCTAGGACAAAGCTCTACCTTGCTACCTCTGAATTGGTTCTCTTTATAGTATGCTCCCTGCTCCAGGGAATTCGATTATGTGATGCTGTTCAGCTCCAGGCATCCACCAGCATGTGAGGCCTACCTTGCCAGGTACAATATTAGCTCAGCTTCTTGACATTGTAGACAATGGAGCAATTCGTTTTCACTGTTCATGCAGAACTCCTCTATTGTACTGCCAACCAAATCAGTCTTTTTTCTGTGCCTACAAGCTGGCCCATCTTTTACAGAAACTCAGAAAATAGTCCTTTTGTGAGCTGTTTCACTGTTGCCCTCTCCTCTGTGGGGATAGTAACTGGCTTCACTGGGTTTATGGTTGAATCATTATTAACCCTTTCTCACCCTGTTCTTCCCAGCCTGGTCATCAGTTGATAAACCTCTTTCCAGCTTCACGGGAGAAATGGAAGCTACTTTCCTTACACTCCCTAATTTTACCATTAGCATACTTTGCCCCTGGGTCTTGTCTGTGATTGAATGCTAAACAATAAAAAAGCTTTACATTTTAGAAAAAGCATTTTTTTTTATCTCAACCCAATGAGTTCCCTTTCATTTTTATATGTTCTTAGGAAAATTATGATTTTGCTTCACTAATGATACCTATCATTAAAAATGACACACTGTATTGCAAAATGGCTCCCTACCCTCCAGAGCATTGGCTAATTAGCCACATCCTTGTGAGGCTGTAGATGTGTTTAAAGTGTAGAACACTAAGGCTCAGAGCAGTCAAGGGATTTTTTTTTCAAGGTTCAAGCTGATATTCACATCCAGGTTTTCTCACTGCAGATCCAGCACAACTTCCAGTACGTTGTCTGGTTTTTTATTAAATAATTTCCAAAAATATACTAAACAAACAATAGTAAGGATATCCACAGCTCCCAAAGTTTTAAAATGCCAGTCAGCATTTAAAAACCATTGTCCGAGGAAAAAAATTACCGTAACAAATAATAACATATATATGCATATATATGCAATGACAGTAATGATTAGTGTTCAGTATATACCCAGCATTGGTGAGTTATGGGTTTTTAGGTGATTTGAGTTTCAGGATGCTGATTGCCTTAAATCAAATATGAATTCAAACAGTCAGCACACAAAGAGCCAAACTGAAGTCCAAGAATGCAGAATGTATTTTGCTTTGTGTCATGTACATGTGACTAATAGGCAGTGAGGGCTCTCAGGGTTATAATTTCTGCTCAAAGTTCTGGTAACTACATGAAATTCTTGAGTGGTTTATGATATCATAAGGTGAAATTATAGCTTCCCATGGGCAAAAGTTGTTGAAAGGCTTTCAACCATTGAGTACCATAACTAGCATGTCCTCTATAGCAATTATAGGAAAAACTATATTAAATGCCTAGTCATGTTGACTAATGATTTTAAGCATAGAAATTATTTTTCAAAATGAGAATGGCAGACAGGTAATTCATTCACTCCATAAATATGTATAAGTTGCCAGATGTCTGGCCCTTAGATAAAGGCATGGATTGCAACAGCAGACAAGTCAGATCTTTAACTCCACCTTCCAAGAACGTTTGTTTTAGCAAAGGAATTCGACATGGGATTAACCATAAGCAGGTGGGGAGTGTCCTGACCATGATTAGGATGCTCTGCCAAGTGTCTTGACATCTGACCTATGGAGGAAGAGGGATGGAAAGGCTTCTTTAAGTTAACACAGAGCTGACCATGGAGTGATGAATCTAGGCCTTTTCTTCTTTGAGAATGTTGTGTATGTATACAGTGAACTGTGGTTACATTCATCCCTCATTCTCCCCCCTTCACCTCTCCGTCAACATCCTCAACGTATTTCCTTTCCAACTTCATATCCTTCTCTTTTCTTTGCTTTAAAAATAAAAACAACTCTATAAGTCCAGTCAGTGTTGTCCATAAGTGAATGAGTTGGGGGCCAACCACTGAACCATAGGCAACCCGTCAATGGCCACACCTTCAAACAAGGATATGAACCTGATCTTAAAGGAACCACAGATGCACATTCTTAACAAGAAGGTAAAGAAACCGAAAGTAATAAAGAGACTGGGAAAAGACACAAATACAACCGCCCTTCAACTGAAAGAAGAGCTGGAGAGGTGTGGTAGACAAAATACTTGTAAAGAATGAGGAAATAACATGTGCAATAGTGGATCCAAGGCATCTAAGATGTGGGTCAGCTGGCACTGAAAGAGCTCTTCCATAAGCTCAAAAATAGAGGGAGGTGGAGGCAGGAGAATTATGAGTTGAAGGCACTCTTAAGTATGTGATGTGACCCTGTTTTCAGAAAGAAAGAGGAGGAGGGAGAGGAGACAAAAAGGCATAAATAATGATGAATGGAGAGTAAAAATAAATGGCTGTGTAAATTTCGCATTACATATGCTCATATAATACATGCACGTATTCCATGTGTATTAAACTTATTATGTTTGTCATATATGTGTGCATTACATATTCATGTCATATATATGTTGGGTGTGATATATAATGAAACATATAAACCACATAATACAACTAATAAGGCATATATATTTTATGTGCTTGTGTGTGTATGTGTGCCAAACTAAAATTTCCAGTGATGAAACCCATTTGTGTGAAATGCCTCATTTACAGTCTATAGGGAAAAAATTAAGATTCAGAGACTGTAGACGTAATAGCCAAAAAGTAATTAAAATGACAAAAATCAGATAAGATCATGAAATTCTGTGCTGAAGAGAACAATAGTTTCAGGATTCTAAAAGAGACTACGAGGTTATTCAATGTGAAACACTTACCCAGGGGAAGATGTAATTCATCTGGGAAGAGAAGACAAAGATTGTCAACAAACAGACGATCCCAGAGTGAGTAACCACACAAGTCATCTCTCAATAGCATTTCAGCATCACTTACAATAATCAAATCATATTATTATACTAGTGACAACACAGTTTCCACTATATCAACATTTCATGTAATTCCTAGTTGAGTGACCTAGATAAACTAACCGTATAGTTTTAGCATTATAAGTTATAAATAAATCATCTAAAGGCAAACACAGGAAATAAAAAACAGACACAAGCAAGATTATGTTTCAGGACACAAAACTATGTCAACAGTAGGTGAAGGAGAATGCAAATTAAAAATATAAAACAATAGATCAAAGTCCTCACTTAAATATGTGCTTCATGAATCTAAATAGAGATCCCAGCCTAAAGGAAAAGTTAGTTTTAAGTATTTTTAATTCTGTTTCCCAAAAGTTGGTTTCAATTAAAAAGACCAACATTCTCATTAAAGGTCTTAACAATAAGCCATTTACAATAAACACATTTAACAGAGACCTCACCTAAAAATTCAAAGCTTGATTATTGTTATGTAAAAAGATAGAAAATATTTTTGAAGTGTTTTTCACATATTTGCAATCTAAAATCAACCCAAATATTTATTTTCTCTTTGAAAAGCATGTCTTAAGCAAATATTACAATCAAGTTATAAAAATACTAAACCATGTCAGCCATTGTTACACTAAAATACCCTGACATCATTATAAAAAGAAAAAGCCTTGCCACTGGTAATTGTGATTCTTTTAAAATATTAGTCAGGCATTGTCCCTGAGAAAAGAAGCATTTGAGGGCCAGCTTTAAGAGCCATTCATACTTGCTGCATTTATGCATTAATACTTAGAGTGAAAATGAGCAGTGTTTTCCAAAGGCAATAATAAATGGAGATATTTGTGCAAATGTTTCTTTTTTTAATATCACCTTGGGCTGAGTCAAGCCATGGAAAATTTTAGCTCAAAGGAAAATTCTTCCTCCTTACTCCACCCCCTACCAAGAAAAATCACAAGGATGTGGAAACAGGGTTATAATGGAAACTGCCTTGCACCATTAACTGCAGTGTGCGTTCCCCTAAAAGCCATAATTCATGGCTGCTCTACAGCCTTTTTCTTTCAGCAATTATGCATATTAGAGGAAAGTTTGAATACATAAAAACTAAATGCTGATTGAAAGTCAAGCCTCATAAAGGATAACTTTAATTCCATGAGATTTTTTCCTGAAGGCAGATGTGAAAAGTAACTAGATTGTCCATTCCAAGATGTCCCAGGTCCAAAGATGTCCAAAATATTATGCAACTTCAGCTACAGGGTATTGTACAAGACTTACTCATAAGACTTACTCCCTGGGAAACCTATTAGTCATCACTAAGAAAACATACCTTTGGTGGGAGGAGGAGGCTGAGAACCCCTAGCTCTCTTGAAAGTTTAGTATAGATGTTGCTCTACTATATAGGCACATTGCTATGCAGAGTATAACCTAAGAACATACCTAAGGAGAACTACGCCAGACCATTCAGATCCTTTTCTATGTCCAGAATAATGAAGGACATCAAACTTGTTAAATATTTGCTTTAGGGACAGGAAAGATGGCTCAGTGGTTAAGCACTTGTGTATCCTCCAGAAGACCAGGCTTCAGTTTCCAGCACCGACAGCAGATGTGTCACAATCACCTGTAACTTCAGACCCAGGGGATCTAATGCTTTCTTCTGGTCTCAACAGGTATGCACAACACATACACACACAGACACATACATCAAAAGTTTTAAAAATCCTTAAAAATAAAGAAACAATTATTTGCTTTAAGTTTAAAAAAGGAATAAAATCTCAAATTCCAGTTTCAAGACAGAACTCTTGAGTTTGAATTTTGTTTCTACTACATAACTGAACTTTGAGACTCAAAAGAAGTCACTTAAGCTCTGGGCCTTAGAATTGCTTGTGTTTTATAATTTACAAAATCTAAATTCCCCATTTCTTATAATCTCAGAGCTGTAACAACCAAGAAAGTGAGGAATAGATTATTTTGAATATAGGAACTAAAGGCTCAGTCCAGCTATTTGTATGTATCAGTACATCCTTGACTTTTCATGGAAGAATGACAGCCAACATTCATGGCATTAAGAATTTATGCTCTAACATATATCTCCAGGGTAAAGTCCATATCATCAAGACTCTCAAAAGAATCCTAAGGTATTATTGAGAAATGTAAAATTTCAAGACTTAAATAGCTCTCCAAACAAGTGGCATAAATTTATGAATCTGAAAAATAAGACACATACACATACACGCACACACACAAACTTATCCCTCATTATCAGATTAATATATCAACCAAGGTATTTTGTGTGTGGAGTCTACAGGATTCAAAAAATAATACAAAAAGCTATTGTCCACAGAAAATGCATAATGAAGTTAAGGTTAAAATATGCCATACAACTAGAAAGAAAAATGTTTAGTTCTGAACATCTGATAAATAATTCAGTGTTAGTGGTATAGTGATGTGCAGAGTCACTACACATTAAGGATGTCAGTGTACCTATTCTATAGAAAACGGCTTTCCAACAGGCTTTCCATCATCTCATATATTGTCAAATGTGTGTGCTCTATGTGTGTATACATATGTGAATATACATGTGTGTGCACTGAAATGTCTTCTTAAACATAACATATGATCCTGTCTAAAGTGACAAGTAAGAACAATAAGAAATACGTTGAAAATTATTCAAGAAATTATTCACTCATTTGTCCACAGTCTTTCTAATAGTTAATAAAATTCCAAAAATAGGAAAACCCTGTAATAAATTTTAAAAGACTTCTGAGAAATGTATTTTTTTAGAAAGTTACAATACGAATAAACAGCTAACAATAGATTCACATTTCAGTTTCAGAAATTACAAACATGTATCTGATACTGATGAGAATAGTTAGCTTTCCTGAGAGGGTCAGAAGAAAAAAATGGAATCTTTATGGAATATGGATTGTCTTTAGGGAAGATCAACCTTTAGTTGGTAACCAAATTACAAAAAATGAATTCCTTTAAGAGATTAAGAAGGTTTTAGATCCTAAAAGGCAAGATGGTGATTTAAGGCTGAGTCACATGAACAACGAAATAGTTACTGAAACTTGCTTCTGTTTCTGGGTTCTTATGCAGAGTTATTACACTATATTGGTGACCTGTTTCCAAAACACTATACTACAGCAAACAACCACAAAATATTGACATATTTCAGCAGAAAGTATCTATGGAGTTCACAAGTTACCAAGTTCAGCTTCTAGACCAGATAGAACATTTGAGTCAGGTGATTTTTTGAATGATACCTGGGGGCATCAGTAATTTGCTGAGCTCGTGCTTCCTGACCCACTGCTCCTCCAGTAGGCAGAGCCAGGCACATTCTTCTCATGGTGGTTACAGGGACTATCACACAGACTGAAAGGCGCACATCCGTGAGACTACACTGATGACATATCTGAGAACCTTCCAGTGACCAAAGCAGTCACACAGTGGAATAGAGAGGGGGCATCTATGGAATCAGGCTAGAGGATGCATCAAAAAGGAGGGAAGAGTCAGAGCCACTAATAGATCAATGCACCACAGCTATTTCATCTTCTGAATTTCCCTCTGTTTTAAGTGGGGAATAACCTGATTCCTCCCTCTTGACTTTAGGGTTGTTCTGAAGAAGTGTGTAGAAGTTGCTTTTGAAGCTGAAAATCAATAAACAACACCAAAATTTTTTCATGTAAATCTAAGAGTAGGGTGTCTTTGAGGTTTGTGTACCCACTAGTCGCGTGTTCAAAGTTATACTGCCATTCTGTCCTCCCAAGACTATAACGGCAAGTAGAGTTTCCCGAGGACCAGTAAAGATGATACTGAAACACCAAACCATTTCACACAAAATGGAGGATGGACATAGAAAAGTGAATCCTCCTGACCAAAAATATCAAAAATGGTCACTTCTGGAGGTCACAGCTCTCTGAGAGGAAAAGGGATCACTGTGTCTCAAACATCCATTTGAGCCTGTGGGAACAAACTCCAGTGATCCTTGTGACATTATGGAAATGCATAACAAATATACTTTTGAAATATTCTCATTAAGTAAACTTCTTAAATTTCCCCCATGATTCTCATCTAAACCATTCAAATGTGGGTCCATGTACTCAAGGCTACCTCTGTTTACATTTTACACCTTACATGTCTCTATGTTCACGGTGGACTGTTACTCACATGACATGTGAACTCAGTTCTAGTCCCAGCTTTACCACACTCAAGCCTTTGCATGATTGAGTTTGGTTAGTTCACCCATAGGTTTTAACCTCGGCTTAAGTCGAATATTCTATGATTCTGGAAATAAATAGTTCATTTATAAATGAACCAGTTTGTCTTAGAATAAAAGAAAATATAAAGAGTTGACTGGACTGAGAATTCTTAGTTAACAACTAAGAAAAACTGTAAAAATTAAATTTATTCATTTATGTGGCAAATAAAAACTGATTACAAAGTGTACAACTTGACATTTTGATATATTGTATACACTGGGGTATAATGACCACAATTAACCCATCTATAACCTCATGTAATTTGAGAATGGTTTAGGGTAAGCAGAAGATAATAACACTTAAGATCTATTCTTAGTAAAATATACATATACCATGGAGTTATCAACAATAATTACCATGCTGTACACTAGGCTCCAAGAATTTATTCATCTTAGCAACCACAGGTTGTAACTTCTGGCCCACAGTTCCTCACTCCACAACCTAGCAACCATCTTTATATGCTGATTCCATTCATTTGTTATTGCTATTGTTTTTCCTTTTTAGATTCCATAGATGCGGACTCATACAGAATTTGTCTTCCCCTGAATTACTTAATATCTAATATGGAATATTTTATGCTAAGCCATGTTATCTCACAAATGACAGCATTTCCCTCCTCGATACACTGGATATATATCAATCAGTCAATAGATATATAGATAGATAGATAGATAGATAGATAGATAGATAGATAGATAGATAGATAGATGTAGATGCAGATACAAGTGCAGATATAGATATAGATTCTAGCCTTGGTAAAGTATTTCTTCCCTAGTAAGTTTGAATAAACACATACACACACACATACACACACATACACACACACTCTCTCTCTCTCTCTCACACACACACACACACACTTTCTTTATCTACCATTCTTTCACAATCTTTCAGCAGAAAGTCAAGTTACTTATTGTGTCTTGTGTTTAGTGAATAATGCTGAAATGAATTTGAAAATACCATAATTCTTCAAGTTACTTATTCCCATTTCTTTGTATATATGCTTAGAAGTTTATGGATTATGAGATGGTTCTAGTTCACTTAAACTTTGAACCATTTTGATTATTTGGTTGATAGATTTTAGGAAACTTAATACCTATATCATTGTTTCAGGTTTTCTCTGTCCTCCTCAATATTTATTGCTTCCCATTTTTTACAGTGTCATCATAACATATAAGTTAACATTTTATTGTAGGTTTGACATGTTTTACAAGGCAGTCCATGATTTTGAGCAGCTTTTCATATAATATATAACATGTTATGTATCTTTTTTAGAGAAGTATATATTTTATACTCATTTTTATTAGTTATTGGTTTTAGTTATTAGTTTTCCAGAATAGTGTTCCATGCATCCGTGTTTTCCCATCTTAGATCTTAGCCCCATCAAACATCTGTATCTATGGCTTTGCAAATACTTCCCTCTTTCCTTCTGTCTTGTTGGTTTATTGGTTTGTTGTAAAGGAACTCCTGAATTTGGTACAATCTCTGGTGTTAACTTCTGCTTTGTTGCCTGTACACTGAGAATTATATTCAAAAGTACGTAGTCAAGATGAATGCCAAGAAGCTAGCCTTTGTGCTTTCTTCCTTCAATTATCATGATTCCAGATTACCATTCAAGTCAACAATCTGTTTTATTGGGATTTTGTACATGACCTAAAATAAAGACCAAATACCACTGTTCCATGTGAATGCCAGTTTTCCCACTGTTTGTTGAAGAGATTCTTCCCCATTGTGTATTATTGGCATCTTTGTGGAAAATTAGTTAACCACACATATAAGGGTTTATTTCAATATCCCCTGTCCTGTTATTTGGTCTACACATCTGTTTTAAATGGCACTGTCATTCTGTTTGGTTACTACAGCTCAGGGTTGATTGTGCCAGCTTGTTCTGATTACTATAGTTCTGTAGGATGTTTTTAAGTCAAGTAAGTTATACCTCTAGTCCTTTTGTATTTCTCGAGACTACTTTAGCTATTAAGGGGCATTTCAGTGTTTAAAAATAATTTTTACTGGAAAATGTTATTTTTTAATGAATGCTCATTCAACAGGTAATGATTTTTAATTGATTCAATAATTGCCACTCACAATTACTTTTCTATTATTTTTGTTTTGGAGCTGAGAATGAGTCCAGGACCTCATATGCATCTAGCATCTCTCTTATCACTGAGTTGCATCTTCAACCCCACAATCACATTTTTAAATGAGTGAAATACATTTAATTTATATAATTGCATAAATCAAATCATACCATGAATCTGAGTCGTCAATCTACTTTTCCTTTCTTTACACTATATTAGTTCCTATCTGTTTGAGGGGAAAGATCTTACAGCTCATCTGATGTTCTAGTTTGTACCCAGCCCATCTCTGCATAAAAGTTAACTCATTTCATGTCCTCAGTTGATGTGCAGAGAGGCTGCATGCAAGTGTGAATGTTAAGTGTATATATGACATGCCCCCCCTCAGCTATCCAACCTTAACAAAATTGCTTAGTCGTCCTCGGGGTTTTTTTGGTTTTTTTCAAACTGCAAACTTCATAAATCACTGCAACTTTTTATTACACATCAACATTTACACAAATTTGCAGGAGAAAGTCAATGCCATTTAACTCAACCAGCTGCTGTCCTCTGATGCTTGGCTCACAAAGCAAAATGTTACTTATACTGCTCTTGTGATTCATTTAACTGGAGTAAATGTACTGAATAGAAAAGATAAACAAACACTAGCCCAGTCATAAACTGCGAGGTGTCCTCAGTGAAAACACTGGAAAGACTGGCTGGCAGGCTGCTCGGGGGAGGGAAGGAAGAGAGGGTCGTTCTTCCTAAATACTCCCATTTAGAACAAATGCCTGAGTCTCTGAGAGCCCTCCTTCATAGTAACTCCATTGCTAACTCCATGGGCAGACTCTTCAGCCATGGAATTATGAAATGAAATTATGACATTAAGTCTTTCACCCTAGGAGCTACCCTAGGAGAGAAACTGAGCACAATTAAATTTGTCTCTTCTAACTGTTGCCCAGCATTTTGTCTTTCCGTCTGACTGAAGTTTTGCTGAAGCAGCTTTGCTCTGAGACTAACTACCTACGGTCTCTGTTGAGGGATTTACCAACCTTCTATTGGTTATTTTACATCCAGCCCACCTTGAATGAAGGCCAAATTGAACATGCTTTAGTATTTAACTCTTCTGAGTTATATAATGAAGTAAAAAATATAAAAATGTAGGTAAACTTGTGCCAAAAGGCTTACATCATTAGACTGGGGGTAAATTTATAGCTGTTTTCATTCATTTGCATTTAATCAGCCCAGAATTGCTGACTCTAGGTTCAGCAACGACCTCATTGCCTGCTCAGGCCACATTGCTGGTGATGAGCAATGACTCAAGTTTGAGTGCCACAGTCCACGGGTCATTTTTCACCTTGAAATTTGGGTGTACTGCCAGCCAATTACATAAACAAAAGCTAGGGCTATTCTGGCATCTGAAACTTAAAGAAATCTCCCAAGCCCTTTGGGAGCTCTGTAACCTTAGAGGTTTGTCTCTGGGTCCATTTTATCAGCAGCTGCAAAGCTCAATTCTGCCACTTAGCTTAGAAGCACATACTTAAAAGTATCATAGCTCTAGAGTGATGGCATTCTGATCATAATTATCTTAGAATATCCCAAGGATGCCATCATCTTACATGGTAGTTGGGGCTTATAATCAGCTTATATGTGTGTACCGCCACTTGAGTATGTGGGCCAAAGAGACTGGAAAAGTCTCTTATTTTGGCCATCAGTGACCTCAAGTTATTCACAAAACTGATCTCACAAGGTCAGGTCAGGCTAAAATAAGATTTTATTGGGGGAGTGGGTGCAGTAAAAAAAAAAAATGCAAAAATGACCACTCCATGATCCATGCATGATATGCTTAAAAGGAAGGTTTGTATTGAGAGAGAAAGAGAGGAAAGAAGGAGGGAGGGAGGGAGGGAGGGAGGGAGGGAGGGAGGGAGGGAGGGAGGGAGGGAGGGAAAGAATATCCAGAGGCATCTGGAAGAGTTCAGAGCAGATAGAGAATGTAGCCTGACTGGGTCTGCAGACTGGATATAGCCAGGATTATCTGTGGAGGGAGGGAGATCATGAGTGACAGGAAAATAGGCACAGTGAGAATAGTGCGGGGTCAAGATATAAAGAAGAGTGGGTATCTGGGGAGAGGGGAGGGCCAGGAGATTGGAGTGGGGGCTTGAAATGTATAGCAAGTGCTTGTGATATGAAAGAGCCTGGAGCCTAGAATGTGCTGTGAAATGCAATCACAGTTATATGTCCATAAACAGTCAATGTCCCTTCTGCCTGTAATAAGGGAAATTACTCCTTTTGGCAAATGGGAACCTGTTCCACAAGTTCTTGAGGGATGCTGCCTTTTATCTAACTGGAAATCCCCCATAGTCCAGATTGAGCTCATTTCTGAATATATGGACTGCCTTTTGGAGTTTGAAGAATTGGGGTTTCCTTTGAGCCAGAGAGACATTATAAATGTAAAGGGCCAAGCACATAATCAACACAGTAAATGGTAGCTTAGCTAGTATTAACTGGTTGTTAAGGTGCTTGTCGAGCTCCCTAAATGGGCCATTGGCTGCATGTATACTGACTGAACTCTTTCAGTTAGCTACTACTTTGCAGATAAGGCTGAATCTTACAGCAATAAACAGAAGAGCTAGAAAAGCCAACAAGTTTGGAACTGCAAACCATAGCAATCCAGAGTTTTGACAGGAGAGACACGTATATATCTGCCTCCTCTATCATTTACTGGCTTTGTAAGAGCAGACAAGCTAATTAGCAATACGAATTTTCAGATTCTTATCTACATCATAGCTATACAACCAAGCATTGGAGGATACACCTGTCCCCAACTACTGAGAATGCTAAGGAAAGACAGTCCCTTAAGTCTGGGAGTTCAAGGTCAGTATGGTCCACATAAAAATATTTCATTGAGAAGGGAGGTAGGACTGTAATAGAATCATCTTAACAAGATTGTTACAATAATTAACAAAAGATAAAATGCATAAAGCATTTTAATAATATCTAAGACATAAGAGTGACACTGTCATCACTACCATCATGTAGATTATGAATATCCCATAGAAAAAATAATTATTCCAGGCATAATGGCATACAACCTTTACTCCCAACACATGAGAGGCAGAGGCAGGTTGATCTCTCTGAGTTTGAGGCCAGCCTGGTCTACACAAGTGAGTTCAGGCCAGCCAGAAACTACATAGTGAGACCCTGTCTCAGAAAAAAAAAAAAAAGACTTTGACAATGTAAGTAAAATAATTCACCTTACAGGTATGGGACAAATGGGCTTGGTTCCACAAGATTATCTAATTTGAAAGGAAATAACTTTCCAGACTTTTTATTTTTAAAATTAAAGGATGAGATTATATGTACTTATTGGGTGTCATAGGAGGTTTTGAAGTACATATACATTGTAGAACTGATGTGGGAATGTCTTTCTATATGCTGTGAATAAAGGACTGTTTGGGCCATGGCAGACACCATAGAAGTAGGCGGGGAAATCAGAGCTTAGGGAGAGGACAGGAAGGCGGAGTCAGACAGAGACTCCATCCAGCAGGCCAAGAAAACAACATAAAATAAATAAGCCACAGGCCACGTGACAAGACAGATGAATAAAAATGGTTTGAATTAAGATAAAAGAACTATCCAGCAATATGCCTGAGCCTTAGGCCAAACAACATAAAACTAATATAAACGTCTGAGTCATTTTTAGGGGGAAAAGCAGCTGTGGGCTGGTCTGAACTGTGGAGAAGTCAGGGTCAAAAACCTCTTTACTACGGAGAATACATGAGTCTAGCTGATTGGCACATGCATTACCTCACAACTCCTTTTGTGATAACTACATTTAACATCTACTCTCTTAACATTTTAAAGAATATAATATATCATAATTAACTAGCATAAAAAAATCAATCTCACTGTATTCCTCCTTTCCAACAGTGATATTTTTATCCAATAACTCTCCAATCTAGATCCCAAGCTTCCCAACCTTTGATCATGACACTCTACTATGTTTCTGTGAGGTTAACTGTTTTAGATTCCATATAGAAATGAGACAATGAGGTATTTGACTTTCTGTGTCTGGCCTAACTCATTTAAAATAATGTTCACTAGTTTTTTCATGTTATTAGAAACAGCAAGAGTTCACAATATTTTGTGGTTCAATAATATTCTTCAACGTTTGCATACAGGTTGCAAGTGTGCATGTGCACAGATGTGTGTGTGTGTGTGTGTGTGTGTGTGTGTGTGTGTGTGTGTGTTGGTGCATTTCCTTATTCATTTATCTATTGATGACATGAGGCTGATGCTGATTTCACTTTCTTTGAATATGTACTTGATAGTGGAATTGTTTGATTATATGGTAGACAATTTTTTTGAGGAACCTGCATACTGTTTTCCATATTCACTTATATTTCTGTCAAAGAATAGACAGGCTCTCTTCATTCCACATTCACTCCTGCAAGTTTTAATCTTTTGCTGTTTGATAACAGCCATGCTAACAGGATCGAAGTTGGATTTCATTGTGACTTTGATTTACACTTCCCTGATTATTAATGCTATTGAAGATTTCTCAGGTGCCTCTTGGCCATTTGTATGTCTCTTTTGATAAAGGTCTATTACAGTCTTTTTGATCATTTTAACAATGCCATTGATTTTCTGACTGCTTTGTTAGTTTCTCCTATGTTTTATATATCAACAACATCTTATGATGTATAGTTACAAATATTTCCTCCCATTCTGTAACTTCTCCTACTTTCGGTTTCCCCTCCCAATGTTAAGTTTACTATAAACCCATCTCTGATTTTTTTTTAGACTTTACTTTTTTAATGTTTATTTTTGAGTTTGTAGTTTAATTATGTTTCACTGTTGCTTTCCCCCTCAAAATCCTCCCGTAAGCTTCTCCTTGTTCTACTTAGAATCCATGGCTTCTCTTTTCATCAATTGTTATTTCATATATATACATGAATTTGTATATACATATATATTCCTAAATGTAACCTGTCAAGTCCATATAACATTGTTTGTGTGTTTGTCCAGGGCTGACAGGCACTGAATAAAGAGTTGGTGTACTCCGGCTTTCAGCTTTCCTTGTTCCTTGTAGTTCTTTGTGTGGAATTGAAGCCTGTGGGCTTTTCCCCATGTAGTTTGGGATGTTTGTTGTGGTCCTCTGTGTTCGTCTCACTCAAGTTTGGGCAGTCATGTTGGTAAGACTTTCTGGGTGTAGTTTCCGATGTTGCTAGGAGATACAGGCTAACAGCAGAGTTCCTGATCCTCTAGCTCTTACAATCCCTAAGCCCTCTTCCACAATATTGTCTGAGCTTTAGATGCACAAGTATGTTGTAGATGTATCTGTTGGGACTGGGTTCTGAAATTTGATTGGTTGTGCTTATCTGTAGTGCCCCCTCTCTGTTGCAAAGAGAAGTTTCCTTAATGAAAGGTGAAAAATGCCTCTGTGGCTTTAAGTTCAAATGTTTATAGATTGTTGTTAGAGCTGTAGATTCTACTCCAGTAACCATGAGTTCACTGGTGTTCGGTAGTTAGCTGGGTTTCCAGTACTAGGCATAGTATCTTTTTTATAGAGGTCTTAAAGCAGTTAGAGAGTTGTCACCTTCCAACAGTCAAAAGAACATACACTCTAGAAACAGGGCCCAGAGACTCCTGAGCTGGAACTTACTTGAATGCTCCCACTCTGAGGACCAGTTTTCACAGAACCAGAAGGTCCATACAAGCTTCCAAAGGAGGGAAGCAACTAACAATCCTGCCCAGCTATGATGCCCACAAACCACATCAATGACCAGCATGGCACTATAGTCCTACAGGTGCAGTAGTGGTTTAGGGGCCATATTTTTAAAAACCATTAGGGCTGAAAAGATGGCTCAGCAGTTAAGAGGACTGACTCCTCTTCCAGAGGACGCATTCAATTCACAAAACTCACAAGGAAACACAACCACCTGTAACTCCAATCTTAGGAGATCCAGCACCCACCTCTGACCTCTATGAGAACTGTACACATGCCATGTACATTAAAGCAAACACTTATATATGTAAAATCCCAAAAGATAAATAAAATCTCCTAAGATATCATTAACTGAGTAAGTGTTAAACAGCATGTTTCCTATATTTTCTTTTAGTAGTTTCATAGGTTGAAGCAAGATATTTTAAGCATTTCATCCATGTAGAGATAATTTTTATGTGCATTGTGATAGTAATCTAATTTCAGCCTCTGCATATATCACCTAGTCATCCTAACACTATTTATTGAAGAGATTGTCCTCTTCTTTATTGTGTGTTCCTGACACCGTTGTTAAAAACTAGTTGGCTGTAATCCATGGGTTTATTTTTGGGCTCTTTATTCTGTTCCATTGGTCTTTCAGTTTTAAGTGGGGTTGGGGGATGATTTTTCCATAAGACAATTGAGAGAGGCCCAATGGATGGAGAAGGATAAGCTGTATTAGATGAACAGAAAAGAAAGCATCAGAGCTAGGAACAGAGAAGGAGCAAAGCAGAATGACTTGCGTGAAAGAAGAGCAGAAAACAAAGGGGTACACAGCAGCACTGTAGTAGAATAGCAATGATTGCTCTGCAGAAATCCTATCACATTCTGGCTTCTCTCTGCGGTGTCTAAAGGCAGAAATGTAACTTGGAGACCGTGACAATACATGAGCCTCACTCTTGCATTGCTATTAATGAACAGACACTAAGACTTCCAGAAGCTCAGTAAATGGGACCTGCTGTGGCATTCAGTAGTTGTTGCTCGGCAATTTTATTTCTGGAAATTATTCATTAGAGAATGGAATAAAGACTAGTAATTTACAGTCTTATAAACAATAGTTTAGGGCATGTGGTTTAATAAGGAATGTGATAAAGAATGATCATTTTACCAGCCATATTAACATGGAGAGATGGCAGATAATATTGGGACCAGAGTTGGGATTATTTTCTGTTCTCTTCTGCACTGTTTGTAGTCATGAAGTGACTTTTGTTTTTCTCATTATGGGATTAAATTGCTTAGATGAAGAGGTAGTGCAATACAATGTGCAGACAGACAGGCGCTGGAATCAGATGAAGTTTAAAATTTAAGTTTATTCAACAACTTCTATGGGATGTTTAAAGTAAAACCTAGGCCTATAATGTGAAAATTAAAGGTGATAACAGGTATTTTGTACTTATTGTTGCTTCCATGTACCTTATAGTACGTAATTCACACATTGAGACATTATCAGTGTGCTTGATGGATGTAGAGTGCTAAATAAATAGAATGCACATACATTGTCATCAATAAAAGTATGTGAACAGGTCAAATGGTCTCTAACTTGTCAGCCTTTCATCTTCCCATTAACCTGGACTTCATACTGTTACAGCTGAGAAACTTTAGTATCTTCCTTTTAATTAATTTCTATCTTTCACCCACATGTAAAGCAAGTAGATAAAGAAACAAATGTTAAGGTGCCCAGTACAGCAATAGAAATGTGTGTGAATGTGTAGTGCAGGAATTGAGAAATTTGTTTCTAAGGAAAGAAAGGGATGAGTTCAATTCTATATGTCCTTCCAAGATTACTAGGTATTGAATACATGTCTTTGAACCTCACAGGACCCAGGATGAATATCTTAGGGAACTTAGGGGATCCATCTAGCTTTTATAAGCAGAAACACTGGAACCATAAGGTTTCTTGTGTCTCATAAATAGATAATATTCACAGTTTCCTTTTGCAGCCAGCTCACTCCAAATATTGCCATTGCTGCTAAAACTGTGATAAACATCTTATTTAAAGACCCAAGGATATCAGTACTTTGTCTTACTGTTGTAAGCTGCCACTAGTCACTTGGCTGAAACTGATTATTATATTTATGGAATGTGCACCTTATCTATAGCTTTGCAGAAGAATCTTCCTAAAAGAAGCTGTGTTCTAGAGAAAAATAGAAAATAATACACTAGCAAGAGTATATACAAGAGATGAGGGAACAAGAGACTGATAGTGCAAGATCTTGGGTTCCTGGGTTCATTTCCTTGATGCTGACAGTTTCTGGATGTATGGTCTTGATCAAGCTGCTTAATCATGCTATGCTTCAGTTTCTCCCTCTTTAAATGGGGGCAATGACTGTATGCATTATAAGGGTTAAACGAGGTGATAAATTTAAGGTCTTGGCTCATTGCTGGAATGAGATACTAATAAGCATTAGCTATCATATTAAAAATAACAGAAATAATAACTCCAGGGTTGATGAGATGGAAGACATATTGCCAAAAGAATAATGAATAGAAGGAAGCAGAAAGAAAGATAAAATGAACAAATGACCAGCTCTCATGAAGTGTGCTACTTCCCATAAACTCAGACCTGTGGTGGCTGTGCCCAAGGCACCTGTCCATGGGGTAAGATGCAAATATTCTTGCACTGTTGCTTCAACTTCCAGTTCTGTAATTGTGTCACAACTAGCAATAGGAAGAAACAAAGGACTGCAGTCATGGAGACCTGGACCTGGAAGATCAATGCCCACAACCAGTGTGTGATCCCATCACACAAAGCATCACTGATGCATAGAAGCCTGCAGGGGTTTATCACACCTACCTCTGCCCACTGCACTGAAACTGTGGTTCTTTCTAAGTGTCCACTGAGATCTGGGAGCAGACTGGAGGAAAACTGAAAATGTGAGAATGGAAGGGCTGATCGGACTTCATGGTGCCTCTTTGGAGGAGCCAGTAGTAAAGATTTTAGATTTTGTGGTCAGATGGGCTGCTTCATACCTACTCAGCTCTAGCCAGCAGGTATAGATGGTCTATAAATGAATGGAATTGGCTGTGATCCAATAAAACATTTTTATTAGATGATTTATGAAAACAGGTTGTAGAGCAGATGTGGTCCCTGGACCATAATGTGGTGACCCAAAGTCACCTGATACAATAAGTCAAGTTTTGAGAAGGACATGGGCTAAAAATTAAACATATAAATTAAACATGATGTCATGCAAAGGAATATTGTTGACTAGAGGCTACCTGACCTAACAAAAGGGACTTTGGACCGACAGTGAAGAGAGAGACAGTAACTGATTATCTCTAAATGGAGAAAGCAGCTTTTGTGAAGAAAATACAAAGAAAATTATGGAAAAAAGAATTGGTGAATAAGAAATGTTGGTATTTGCATTAGGAAAGCCCTAGAAAGGGCTCAGGAACAACACTTTTTGCCTCTTTTTTCTATATTCTAATTTAGAGCATGTAACAGGGATGAATATTAATCCATATTTGTCAAAGGCAGTCTTACTGTGTTCATGTGTCTGTGGAATTATCAATAGTGCCCTGCTTGGAGAACAACTATTCTTCATTTGAAATGTTATATGACAAAAAGCATTAAAAAAATAAAAAGTAAACTAGATTAGCACAAGTAGTTATGTGTCATTTAACCTTTCACAAAAACTTGAGGAGTAATACACATCTACAAATGTAGACATGAGCCTACATAACGGCAAATACGTACTCCAAATTAGAGCTGGAGTCAAATCTAACCTTATCCCTTGTTCAAGTCTTAGGTACTATGCTAAATCAGTCAGCATCTCTACTACTCAGATGAAATAATTAACAAAATAGCAATCTCCACTCTCCTGTTGCCCATCAACTCGTGAGGTAGGTAAGGGGAGAAAAGTTGTCCCTGCTTCTCACCAGCTGCAGCTCTCAAGAAAGCCGGCCCTGGGCAGTACAATAGATTTAAACCTGTTGCCAGAGGTGTGGGTGAGATAGCCCTGAAGTTGTGAACACGGGAGAGCTGTCTCCACTACTCATCTGTCATGTGGCAGGTATGAGTGAAGGAAAGATGCACCCCCTTACCGCTTACCTCTTACTCCCTACAACAGATGGGCTAGCAGATCCCTCCTCCCTTACCAGGTGTAGTACTCAGGAAAGTGGAACCTGCATCTCACCAGGGTAGCACAGTAGAGCTGACCCTGTTGACAGAGGTGTGGTCGAGCCAGCCCCAAACTTGTGGTCATAGGAGAGATGTCCCCACTACTCATGTCTTGTGGAGGCATGAGCAGGGAGACATACCCTCTCCCCTTGCCCATCAATACCTGAGGCAAGTAGAAGAGCTAACTATCCCTGCCTCTCATCAGCTGCAGCAGTAAAGTGAGTGAGTGGTTCTACATTTCACCTGCACAACATGATAGAGATGGCCCTGAAGGTGTAGGTGTGGGAGAACTGACCCTGATGATGTGAAAAATGTTGACCCTGCCCCTTGCTCTTCTCTTCAAGGGGTAAACTAGCCAGGACAATGCTGAGGAGCTCACCCTGGTGGTGAAGACAGGGGAGAGCTGGCAGACTGTCCAACCCTGCACTAACTGGCCAAGAATCAGGGTTATGTGTTGGCGCACCCCAACATCCATCCCATCTACCATCTGCTGGAGCATGGGAGTGAGGGGTGAGGTGGGGTTAGTCCTGTGGATCCAGGGCTACAGAATATTCGAGACACAGGGCAACAATGGGATGTCCAAGAAGAGTCCCAGCAAGAACCCAGTGTGGATAATGTAGCAGAGATCAGGAAACTTGAATCAGACCAATGATTCTTTACAATGAATGCCTGCATGCAAAAATGTATGGAAAAGGGGGTTTAATGTGTGACTCACTACATCACACTTTGACTTCAAAGATGAGATCTTTCCTTTCTCTTTTTCCCCTTATTTCTTTAAATTTTATTTTCTTTTATTCTAGGGGGATAAGGGAGATGGGTGGGATCGGGAGGCATGATGTGAAAGACATAAAGAATCAATAAAAAGAAAGTTTCATTTGGGTTTTTTTTTTTTAAAAAAAAAAAAAAAAAAACAAAGAGGTGTTCTTTGGGAAATTCTCAGGAGTGGGATAGCTGGGTCATATGATAGACCTATTTCATTCTACACTGATTTTCATATGGCCAAAATAGCTTATATCCCCACAAGCAGTGTCTAAGGGACCCTTTCTCCATCCTTGCTAATGTTTGTTCTCTTGGTAGTCAGAGTGAGACAAAATCTTGAAGTAATTTTATTTGTATTTCTCTGATAGTCAGTGATGTTAGTAAAGTTTGCCCAGAACCAAAAGAAAACAGTAATCTTCTTACATATAGATAAACTTGAATATAGAAAATATTATAGTGTTTTATTTCAATCATTTTATACACTGACTATATGGGGATGCAAAGTCACACTTTACTTGCAAAAGATATGACTCACAGTGACTTCCTTGTCACTGACGACATTCAGGCAGATTCAGCATCATTTAGCAGTAATGTTAGAAATAAAGTCTTACTTTTCCAAGACTGGTCTATGAAATTGTTGATATGAAATCACAATTTCTAGCCTAAACCTACTGAATAGAATAATTTTTTTAAGAAACAGCAGTTAATACAATATCTATAATGAATCTAGACATTAGTGGATAAAAGTATGTACATCATACATAAACTCCTCTGAACCAATTTAGTCTTACAAAATTCATTGTGCTTAAGTGTATAAAACACAATATAAAGAGTGTATCTTGGGGAGGACTAGAAATATCTAGTAGACATCATTCATTTGGGAAAGTTAGAACTGGCCATTTCTCATAGCTGAAAGTCACTGTGCTAAGTCCAGTGCTACTTCTTTTATAATCTTAAGTACTGTTCTTATGTAGATGAAAATAGACTGTAGGGAAACTCTTCATTGGAGTTGTTTTTAATCTGAAACCTCATATCCACATAGAAGCTCATTTCCTGAGCCTTCTTGCATTTGTTTTGAAACATTTCTCTCCTTTCTGGGAAATGTCTGCCTGGTTTTCTTTATGTACTGCAGGTAGAGTTAAGTATTCCATTAATACTGAACAACTCACACACCAATAGATAGTTTAACCTTAGATTATTTCCCCAAGGCCTGAAGAGGTTGGTACAATATAAACAAAATTTGGTGAGCTGGTAGAGTATTTAGTGGAATTTTAAAAGAAATGTTTCTCTCTCTCTGGGCCTGCCTGGTGATGGCTGGAACACAGCTCAAATGCATTAGCTCTTTGTAAACCTTTATCCACAGTCCCTGACTCAAACTTTCTCATATCCCTGGCTTTGTGAATTATGCGTAGGATTGACTATGGCAACCCACTGGGATGTATCAATCCCTTCTTAGATCTCATTTATAGTTCTATTGTTCTGCAGCTGCTGAAAAGCCCACTGTAATTTTCCATTAGAACATCACACACAAAGACAGAATGCCTTGTTTTGAAAGCATGACGGCAACAATTAAAGGAAACAGGTTTTAAAGAGAAGTATAAGACAAAAGTATGAAACTTGTAATGCACTAAACCCAAGAGAATTCCACGTTGATAATGATGTTTCTATTATCCCTGAACCTTCCAATACCCCCTCTGTAGCAAACAGGTGTTTTAATATGATGATGATGCTTATGATGAAAATGATAGCACTTAACATTTGTTGAAGACTCATATTATAAAAATAGGAAAAACTTAGGTCCTGCTTTCATGGACATGGAATTGAAGCAGGCAGTTGCAACACATAGTTTCAACTATTATCAGCATGACTTGAATCGTTAGGAATAATAGGAGGGTTTTATATGTGGTCTGGCCTACTCTGAGGATCAATGAAGGATGTGACATGCAGAAGTTATTTAAAGAAGGCACAGAAATAACGAGAGATCCTTCCAGGTAGAATGAAGATTATAAGCAGGAGCTACCATAGAGCAGGAAGTATACAGTTTTAAGTCAAAGACAAGAGTAAAAGGGAAATTTTAAATTGAAGAAACTTCTGAAGTATCAACTGTCTGAGTGGGAAGTTGAGTCTATGAATGAGACAGGAATAAACCTAACGCTCAACTTTAAAAGCCACGTAGGCACTGGATTTTACCCCAGGAGTATGAGGAACCACTGATGAGCATTACTGGAGAAACTAGCTTGACAGTACTTGAGTTCTAGTTGACAATGAGTAGGTTGGCAGAAGACAGAGATAATGCCTACTTGGACAGGAGAAGTGGATGTGTTTATGAAATGCATCTAAGTTAGTCTGGCTAATAATCTGCCTTCTATTTTGGAGACTTGTTTTTTGTTAACACTTATTATAATTTTCCATTCTCAAAACCTTAAATCTACTACTTCCACAAAGTCATATGAAGCTGATATAAATGTTGATGAGAAGTGGCAATAGATAGTGAGGAAAAGGAAAAACACCAAAGGCCAGCCTGGGTCTGCTGGCTCAGCTCCCCTAGTTCCTACGGACAAATAGTGCTCTGATACTGTAAACAGAGGGGAAAAGACCCAAAAAGGCTTTTTGTTCAAGGCTTACAGTTCATGGGCTGACTGTAGGCAACAGTCAGCCTACAGTCAGCCCATGAACCATAAAGATATTACTTCAGTGAAATGTGATGAAACACGTGCTCAGAAAAGATTATTTTCACATATAAGGCAAAAGTCTATTAACTAATGATTCTGTGGCTCTTTCACATTAAAGACAAGACTCACTTGGAAAGCCTGAGTAGTAAATTAGACTGTGGGCACACTGTATGTGAAGTGGGGTAGCAAAGCTCTCACCTCCCTTCTGAGTTCAAAGAATAGTTACCAATTAGCAATTTGTACACTTTTTATAAATGTTTTATTTGGTAATATGAGGATTTTGATTTTTTTTTTCTGGCTACAGTGTACTTGTGTGTGATGCATATTTGGTATGCTTGTGCCTCTCTCCTCTCTCTCTCTCTGTGTGTGTGTGTGTGTGTGTGTGTGTGTGGAGACAGAAAACAGCTGGATAACTTCTTATACCTTTACATGGGTTCCAGGAACTAGACTCAGGAAGTCAGGCTAGAGCAACATGCACTTTTCCTTGCTGATCCAGCTTATTAGCCAACCACAAAGCTTTTTTATTGAGAAACTATGTGATGGAAACCACTGTGGAAGGTGAAGATTAATTAAAATAAACATGACTTCAATTTACATAGTTTCCAGTTCTGAGCAAACATTTATTATCTAGATACTAACCAAATAATTTTATCATTGACTTTAAAACCACAACTATTTGTGTGTGCTGTGTATGAGCATATGTGAAAGGAGAATCTTTGGGCCTCATAGTCTAATGAATAGAACTTTGGACTGTGATAGGAGGTTCTAGCCTATACAATATGTTACAGAGTGATGACTGAAGTGAGAATAGAGTGTATATACAAGGTCAATGAAAGAATACAGACTAGAGAATGGTGATCAAATGTATTAACTTGATAAAAAGCTACAAAACGCTTCAGGTACCAGAGTTATGATCAGTATGTGATGATGTACAGATGAGTTAAACCAAACCTACAAGCCAAAGGAAATCTTGCCAGTTATTAATCGTGTAAATTTTCACATTATCTTTGTCTCAATGTATAAAACAAAGAAAATAACATTTATCTTGTCATATAGTGCTATGGCAAATGTTTAAAGCCTTGGTTCATCACCTGGTGCACAGTGGTAAATTTTGTACTGATATGAGCTATGGAGTCATGCAGCAAGGGTCATTCTACAGTGATCACAGCTGAATGTTTCAATCAGGCTATTTAGTTCAGACCCCCAACTACAGTACATACAGATAGGGTCTGTGACTTTGTGCAAATGACAAGTTGCTTTTTCTGTGAAAGGAAGATAATGGAAATGTCTGATTCAAAGGTTTTCTTGGAGAACCAAAGGAGATAATGTATCCATGTGTGAAAAATCAGTCAAGTAAACACCTGGGTCAAGTACTTTAGATGTATAAGACATTGTTTCTGCATAGGTAAACAAATAGTTCATTATTATCATTATTATTATTAATTTTATTATTATTATATTCAGTAAACTCTTAGTTTGTGGGATATAAATAACTTGAAATACTGATCATTTTTATTATAAACAATTCTGTGTTGTCTCCTTACATAGAAAGCAATTGCAAATATATATTTATATGCGGTGTTGTTTGAAATTTCAGGAGGTTTAGAAAGTTCATTCACCGCCCCATATCCAGGGCTTCATACCAATACCAGTGATGCAAAATATGTCAATATGACACAGAAAGCATGAAAGGCCTTACTGGAACAACTGAGGAGAATAATAATCTCTCAACTACTACTAACCAAGGGATATGTGAACATGTCCATAATACGGCCCAATCTTAGCTCTTTCTTTTATTTGGCAGAATATGTTTTTATGTCCACTGTCAGTGTGTCTCTGTAATTGAGCTTAGTAGTATTACATTATGTGCATGTAGTATCTTCATTTTCCTTAGTGAAAGAAATCTCAGCAGTGATCTCAATGCGCTGTACCCTACTCATGAGGTCTTGAATCCTGGAGACATAGGACATCCTTGGCTCCAATTCTGCTATCTCTATCTCCTGTGTGCCTAAGGCACTATTTCATTTGAGAAAATGCTCAGAACAACTCAGCATCATATTCTGCAACTACATAAAGGAGAAATAATTCATAACAATACCAAAAGTAAATTCGGTAACACTTAACTTGAAATATAGCATAAGATTGGTAACATAAAATGAAAGTAATCACAAAATTTGTCAAGGTATATTATCATCCTAGAATACTTTTAACTTGGCCTACATACAGTTCTGACTACTGAGTGTTATAATCACAAAGATATATTTTAATTTTCAATTCTTCATATGATGTGATCCTACATGACTATTTGGACATTGCCTAAAGAATTCTATCTACTAGGGAGCCAACAAGATGGCTAAAATAAATGTGATTGCCACCAAGCATGATGAACTGAGTTCAATTCCCACAAGAACATAAAAAGAAAACATGAGTCCTGACCTACAGATTGCCTCCTGATCTCCACATGTACATCATGGCCTATGTGTGACACACGCACGCACACACACACACACACACACACACACACACACACACACGCACGCACGCACGCACACAAAATGTAAGTGTAGGAACATTCTTGAAAAAAGAGAAAAATGTACTAGGTTCTCAATATGAAGCGAAGTAACTATTTTGTACATTTGGTTTATTGTTCCTGTCTCTTTCCTTCTGAGACAGAACATACTTAAGTACAATCAAGCATATATCTATGTGTCTGCACACTTTGTTTGCATGTTAGGGCCTTTAGGTATGTAAAATGTGTTCTATTATCAAAGGTTTTAACCAATAATTAATTGAGTACTGCATATTAGAGCCATTTCTTTTTCTCCCTGGTAGCTTCATCATCCTTCTCAAGGCTTCCGTTTTGGAACTGTCCGGGAAAGCAGTGCTGAAGACTATGTGAGGCAGAGCTTCCCAGAGATGCATGAGTACATGAGAAGGTACAACGTACCGGCCACCCCTGATGGAGTGCAGTATCTGAAGTGAGTTTCACTCAGAAAAACTAAAAGTTTCAATGAAAGAAAAATCATTTGGGTTTTGCCTTTTTTTTTTTTTTTCAGTATGGGTGGACAAACTCCGTAGTGTTGTGTTCAGAAACAACACATACAGAGTCTGTACAGGTGGCTCACTCAGTCAATAAAATGCTTGATGGACAAGCACAAAGAACTGGATTTGGATCCCAAGCACTCATGTAAGAATCCTGGTGATGGGCAAGTAAAGACAAGAGGAGTTTAGGGTCCTGTTGGTCAATCATTCTAGCAAAATCAAGGAACGCCAAGTTTACTGAGAGATCTTGTCACAAACACTAAAATAGAGAATGGTTGAAAAAGATACCACAGGTCAGATTCTTTTAGCCTACTAGCCTACACACACATACACACACACACAGAGAGAGAGAGAGAGAGAGAGACATAAATACCTCACACTGTAAGACTCAAAAGACAATATAGAATGCTGTGTAGGAAATTAAATGAGCTAGATTACCAGTTACTACACAGTTACAGTTTTCAATACCTTTGGTGAAAGAACCAGTAGGGTCATCAGTGGACTGTATAGCAAGGGAAAAAAATGTTGGCTTAAAAGCAATGCTGAGATTATTAAACACATTGGGAATATGGCCAAAGGATAAAGTGTCCCAAAGCAACCTTTCCCTTCAAAGTTAATCCCTAAGCCTGTGGAATACCTCATTTTGCTACAAGAAAATAGAAATTTATCTCAGATATTTCCTGTGGGAGAGAAATAAGACAGAAGGCAGTGACTCTTGTGCCTGCATCCTTCCCACAGGAATTTATGAGAAGCAATCAAAGGCAATCATGTTGCTGTAACAGATTATCAGATCCTGTAATTCAGTAGTCAAATGTCAAGCAGTTCACGGATGAGTCTGCTAGTCTGGTCTGCCAAGGAGAAGGATCCAAATACCTGTCAACTTCTGCAAGAGAGCTACCCAAACCCTCTCCAGCCTAATGGCATCAGAACAAGAATATGTATCCATGTAGTAGTGGGGTTTCAAGGTCCCAGGCGGCAAAAGGCCCAGACCCTGCCATGCCAGACTCTTTAGCCACCCGCCTCTGCTGCTCAGGCCCCCAGAAATGACTTATACGCTTATATTAAGTTCATACTGTTTGGCCTATGGCTTAGACACATTTCTAGCTTGCTCTTTCATCTTAGCTCAAACATTCTCATTTAATCTGTTTGCCACGTGGCCCGTGGCTCACCTGTGTTCTTTACATGTTGCTCCTTTGGGCTTCAGGCTTGGTCTGTCTCTGACTCCACCCTTCCTTTCCTACCTATTCTGATTCCTCTGCCTACTTTTTCTATGGTGCCTGTCAAGGGCCAAAACAGCTCCTTTATTTAAAGATTGAGATTTACAGCATACAGAAAGGCATTCCCACATCATATCCAATCTCCTAATCCCTACCTTAGTTCATCATCAGGAAACCAGTTTCTCCATCTTAATGTTAGAATTTTCCCACTGAATAGTGAGTTGCCTCAACTAATTTTTTCTAAAAGGAATGGAAGTAAAGAAAGACTTTTCATAGGACATAAGGAGGACTTTATGTTCCTCGGGAGAGCTTGTAAAGCCTCATCAGCAATTTCATGGGTTTTTTAAAACTAGAACTCTGAGAGACAAGAAGTTGAGTGCTCTTAGGATCACAAAATTATGTATGAAGTTTAAGTACTATAAAATTACAATTTTGCAAAAACATCAAAACATTAGGGTCCCTTTTTTATACACTTTAGAGCTCCATTGTCTTCAAGACACTCCATTTTTTTTCTCCAGACAATTGCACAGGTATGAGAAAAAGAATGGAATGTCAGACAAATCTCAAGAACTCTGAACTGGCTGGCAGTGATTGACAAACAGAGCTTAGCCACCAGCATGGTGGGGATGTAGTGAAACATTCCTGAGTGCTCAGCAACTCAGCCTCACTCAGAGCTTTTATTTCTCCCATAGCTCTACCTGATGCCCTTTATCTGATGCCCAATGTCACAAAGATGGGACATTCCCTAAAGTGATACGGCTAACAGGTGGAAAAATAATATGCAAAAAACTAGGATTCTAGCTTCATGCTAGTTCAGAAACCATAATGGAAGAGTAAATCCTCGATGATTTAAAAATAACCCATGGTTGGCATGAGGAAGCTAGAAAAAAAAAATACAGAATCTTGGGGCTCATTTCAAACCACTATAGTTTTACAAACTTCCCAGTGACTCATTGATTGACATAAAACAGGAATATAGGCATAGCTTATGATCAGTTTCCCCTCACTTCTTTCTGGGCCTTTCACCACTTTTGACTAGTCACTATGAAGTCTCTTAGGAAAAGTTCCAAGCAACCACAGCTTTCCTGCTGTCTCACACCCCAGCATTCTAGATCCCTGACCTACATACAATACTCATGGTCATTTACATAACATGATCATTTATTTTATCATGTTAATGCATGACTACTTTTGTAATATGTAGTTTTAAATGAATGCCTATAAGACATGATTCTGCACAACTAGAGGCTCTGTCAACTACAACAATGATTCAGCTAGCCTCAAGCAACTTATGACTGGATCACACCATTCTACCTCCTCCCCAGTGATTCAGTCTCATGGAAGTCTATGAGTTCATTGCTTCTGGCCTTTTTACGCCATAGAAATCAATCAAAGCCAACTAATCTCGCTATGTAATTCAAAACCAAGAGTATTTATACAAGGACATCAGTAACACAGGACCTCGGGAATTACTGACTACAGAAAAAAAAAAAAAAGTATATGAACATCAAGGGTTTTTTGTCCCTATTTGTCCTATTTTTAGGAACATGGAGATATATGAACTATTGGCATATTGCTATGTAGCCCCTTTCAAGGTGCATTCTCTTGCTGTGGCAATGAAATTTTGATTGAGGATACATCTTCTGTCTAGAGTTTGACTTTATTACCTAAATTTCATTAAGATGCCTTATCAGCAACTCGTAGGAAATAAGTCATACTCCCCAGAACTTCCCCTTGCTGAGGACTGGAGTAGTGTTTTTGTTTTAGTTGATGTTAAATATGTGAAAACTAAGCTATTATAACTTAAGTGAAATATTCCTGGAAAGAAAGATGTTTTCTGCAGTATCTGTTTCACTTCCTGGAAGAATGGGAAGACAATTCAGTGGCAATGCATGCCAAAGAGAAAACATTTATTATGTCTATGTGCAGTCCAGGCAACATTAGCAATTTCTTGCCTGGTGCTGAATCTCACCTATGTCTATGGATATCCTTCTCTTTTGAGTTGTTAATGAACCCTAACTATAGTCTCCTCTGAGATTAGAGGCTGCTTCTCTGTGTTAGATCTGCACAGCCTCATGCTGATTTTAGAAGTGGGAACACTGAGGCCACATTAAATAGAGAGGTGTTGTCTTGCAAAGCTTCTTAGACAATTGTAAAGGCTAAAAAAAAAAGTCTTTGTTATTAAAGCAAAACTATTTAAGGGGGAAATGATATGGTGAAAGGAGAGAGAGGGAGGATGTGATCATTAGTAAGGAGAAACTATTTAAGAACAGTAGGTCAGGGAGAAAACAGGGACTGACAAGAGAGGGATATGATCAAACTATTACATGGATACAGGAAAATGCCAGAATGGATGAGAGTGGTAGCTCAAGCCTGAGCCCTACTTACCGTGAGATTTAGGCAGAAGTGTGTGTTCAAAGTCAGCCTAGAATATGTGATGAGACCTTGTCTGAAAGAGCGGAAGAAAGGAAGGAAGGAAGAGAGAGAAAGAGAGGGAGGGAGTAAAGAGGTTAGGAGAGAGGGAGGGGTAAGGAGTGAAGAAAAGAAATTTCACAATGCAACCCATTATTAGTTATAATTAATATGCACTAATAAAAATAGAAGAAAAGTCTTAAGTGTATAAGTCCTATATTACAATAAAAGAGATTTGGATAGCTGAGAACAAAGAAGTTGCCTGCGTGGCTTACTTTCAAACACTGTATTCCCTGTAAGGATTGTCTAACCTATGGCTAAACATAGCTTTCTACTGGGCTGTACCTATATCCATATTCAAAACAACAAAGAACTCTCATGAAGGACACCTAAGACATTTAATGGTAACATAAGCCCATTGTCAATTAACATGTACAAGCCTAGTGGACCTAGCATAAATTATTCTGAACTACCTATGCAGTGGGAAAAGTCAGGATTCTCTGGAGACAGATTATTAAATTGGACCACTAAGATCTCTTACATAAGATTCACCTTCAATTTATCAGATGTTATACCATGAACTTAAAGAGACTACAAATTTCTTTTCTCCAAGAACGCAAGATCTTTCCTAAGTATTATCTTTATATCTATTCCTAAATACAAAATTATAGACAATTTTTAAACAACAAAATAGTGATTGTGAAGAAATAAAAGTTTCAACATCTGATTTACTATAACACTTGCCTTCAACACTTAACCAGGTGTGTGGCCCAAACCAAACACTTCAGGTCTTGAAGCCTCATTTCCATTGTTAATTGTTTCACAGTCCTGATGAATAACTCAATGTATGTAGGATACTGAATGCAGTACTTAACACGACTTACTTGGATAAATAATAGAAATCAGTCTTCCCTCTGTGTCTTCCTATTTGATTAAGAGTTACATCTGGCTTTCATGTTGGACTTCTTAGTTGGGAGTGTAGTTGGTAGGTAAACCCATGGGAAAGAACCTGTACACTTTAAAAATAACACCTGTTTTTCTGATATCTACTCCACAAGTGAACAAGATGCCAACAAGTCCCAGCAGCTGGCAAGTTTCTGTCCCCGAACCAACACCAACTGTCAGGCTACTCCCTTCTACCCAGTAATGGACCGCTTTTCTTCCCTTTGATTTTAAATATAGGAATGATCCAGAGAAACTAGATGCCTTCATCATGGACAAAGCCCTTCTGGATTATGAAGTATCAATAGATGCGGACTGCAAACTTCTGACAGTGGGGAAGCCATTTGCCATTGAAGGTATCAATCATTCTTAGCTCACTTTTGCCCAGGATGCTCTGTTCACTATCCTAGTAAGTCACAGGTTCAGAGAGTGACTCATCTTCACTGGTTTTCCTTTTTAACCCCGCGTACTCAGCTACTATGTGTGTTGACATTAGAGATTTATTTTTCACAACTCAACAAAATTTTGTAAACTGTTTAGAGCAAAAAATAATAGTTGTCTAAACGATGATGTCAATTCAGGTATCAGGGAGTGATAGTCATAAGGATTCTAACACTATTTAATGTGAATTTGTGTTTTTGTTTTATTTTCTGCATTGATAAGGATTAAATCTTGGGCTTTGTAGTTACTAGGCAACTGCTATACCACAGATCCATCCCAGCCTCTATCTAATGAGCATTTTTGAAGGGTCAAATACCATAATCAATCTTATTTTTTAAAAAAATAGAAATATGATAGGACTATGTATCTTATGTATACCCCAGACAATAGCAATCATGTGTTGACTTACATTGCCTATTTGATGGAGAATCTTATTGGCATCTGAAGATATCTTTCTCTTATATTCTTGATAAGCCTTGTCTATCTTCTTATGTGAGTTTGGGCTTGAAACAATCTCATGGAGATGCCAAAGTCTTATCTCTAGAAATCTATGCTTGCTGTGATAGTGCAAACCTATGAGAAGAGTCCCAATGTTCATAAAAATTTACTCTTCATTTTATGCACAAAAGATCAAGAACTAGTATTATATCATATTTTATGCCCATATAAATTGGATGAAATTACTGGAATTATAATTGAAGCCTTGTATTTCCCAAAGCATGTTATCTTCCAGTCTTGAAATAAACAAAAAAAAAAAATCAGATTTTGAGTCTTAAGTATCCTTTAAGGCCTTAAACAAAACCTTGTTTGAGTCCCAGGATTGGTTTTTGTTTTTCCTACTGACAACAAGTTTCGCTTCCAAATATATCAGCCCATCAATCAAACTTCAGGACCAGAGAAGCATTGCTTTGCCAGAGTTTTCTCTCATTCTGAACAGTAGTTCATGTGTGGCCTGCATAGTTCAAATCAACAAATTCCATACCTCCCAGTTCCCAGCTTGCCCTACACACACCAGTGACAGCACAAGCTGATGCTCATGCACACTTGTCAGAAAATATCTTGGTCTAAAACAATGTTATCAAGTACCAAGGCTTGGCTTTCAGAAATTTGTGCTTGTTGTCTGTTTAATGTGCTTTTTATATGTTAGCAAGATTATACGACTATTCTGCTTTCAATCTCACAACCATAGTTCATCTCTGTCTCCCTTAAATATATCAGTGGATTTTTTTCTTCAGCCTTCATGTTTTTAATGAATGGGAATTAAACAGCTGCTGTCAATTATTAGGCCTTTTTGTAGGAGCTTTAAGTATCCTCTCCAGGCAAGATGACAGTGATGAAACTCAGGATGTCAGGATGAGAGAGAGTTGGTAGTAGCATTGTTCTGTTAAGACTAGAGTTTTATATATATACATATATATTGTGAATATATATGTATGTATAAAGCACTGTGTGTATAGAGAAAAAGAGAAAGAAAGTACAAGAGAAACAGAGAGAGAACTAGAAAACTCAATAGCCTATTTTAATTTAGCAATGGAAAAATCCATTTGTAGCATCTGGGGATACAGAGAGACATTTTATTTATGCCCTAGATGTGTGGGGTAATTGAGGTCCCTTCTACCATTAGTAGTTGCTAACAACAAATCATTTGTAGAAGATGTAAGAATGAGGGGCTGGCTCTGTTTTCCACCTTTGTCTCCAGGGAGCAGCCCCATCTTGTCAAAAAGTAGCTGTGAGATGGCTTGTTTGCCTCTGCTGGACCTCAGTGCCAGATGCCACACAATTAACTCCCCACTGGTTCCCTGTGCACATTTCCATCTGTGCTCCTGAGACTAAGTGTCTTGTAGCTCCTATCATTCTAGAAGCTGCTTTGTTCTCAAAGAAAATAAGTACAAAATGGCATACTCGAAGAGCAGAAAGAGCAAAGACTTGAGAAGAAAGAGCATGGCCATCACTGTTGGTCTCCTCTCTGAATGAATGAGATGTGTGACAGTCAGTACTGTCACTTTGACAGGACAGGAATTCACAGGGAAGATGGGCCTCTAGGCATGCTTATGAGGGATTTTCTAGATTGGCTTAACTGAGATTGAAAGACTCACACTGAAGTAATACCTTTCCAGGAGCTGGAGTCCTATACTATCTCACCACGATGGACAGCACCCTCAAACTATGAGCCTCTCTTCCTTAAGTTGCTTTCTAGTCTGGCATTTTGTTGTAACAACAGGAAAAGTAACTAATACAGAATGCAAGTGAGAAATGTAATGAACACTGCCCACATGGATGAGTTCATAACCTAAACTCAAAACATGTCAGTCAACTGTTGCACGAATAAAGGAAACTCGGGGCCAGATCTCTGGGAAAGTCGGAGATATTAGAGAGAATAAACACCACAGCCAGATCTTACCCCTCTGTCTTCCAGCTTCCTCAGCCTGGCTTCTCTTGGGCCTCCTCTAGCCCTCTGTCTTTCTACACTTGCCTTAAGTACTCTCTTCGCTCAGTTAAGGCGTGGCCCCACCACTGCCTGCCTGGGAGCCTGGAACTCCTTCTGTAAACTAAGATGACCTCAAACTCAGTTTGGATTAAGAACATACGTCACCATTCCCGGGATATTCCCTGTGCTGGGATTAAAGGTGTGAATCACCACTGTCTGATGCTCCTAGACTGACTATGAGTAGATCCCTCTGATATCTCCGAATGTTTTATTATATCCCCACAGTCAAATCTCCATCACTGTGACAGACTATTTGAAATGATTTGGGGAGCTCACAGTTCCAAGAGCCCAGTGCATGGTGACTTGGCAATAGTTCCTGGGCCCATGTAGAGGAGAACATTATGGCAAAGAGAACATGGTAGAACTAGCCTGCTCACTTTGTGGTGACCATGAAACAGAGACCAAGAGAGAAAGGGGCAGGGCAGGGTACTAAATAGTACAACAGACAATCGCCTACTTTCTCCAACAGGGAAACGGAACCCAACCACTCAGTAATGTCCTCTTGGACAATGCTGCATTGAGAGTTAAACCTTCAACATAAAAACTTTACAGGAACATTTTAAATTCAAACAATAGCACAAAACTTAAATAATACAAGTCATGAATTTATAAGTTATACACAAAGGTGGAAAACACTAGTGAAGAGAGTCAATGAGCAAGGGGTATAGCACAGTGACAAGTTCCTGTGTAACAGTTATAAAACCTCAAGGATAATCCCAAACATTGGAAGAGAGCATAAGAGACCTGATAATTTTTTTTTTTGAGACAGGGCTTCTTTTTGTAGCTCTGGCTGTCCTGGAAACACCATGTCAGCCTTGAACTCAGAGATCGACCTGTCTCTGCCTCCTGAGTGCTGGGATTAAAAATGTGCACCAGCACCAGCCAGCAGACCTACTAATTTTTAATGCTGATTTCTTATTTGTGATTTTGTTTGGGGGATTAGAGTCTCACATAGTGCAGGATGCCTTAGACCTCACATGTAGGTAATAGCTGCTCTTAAATTCTTGCTCTTTCTCCTTCACATTCTTACTGCTCAGAGTTCTATATTTTTTCTGTGTTAATCTCAAGGATTTCTTAGAGAAATATTTCCAAATGTTATCTTCATTTTTATAAAAACTTTAAATTATTGTATTTTTTCTTGGCAAAACAGAGTTTTTTGAACTTATAAAAATGTGAGAGTGATTATCAGACTGAACTACATACATTTTTTACAAAGTCGTCAAAGTGATTCATGACCAGTAATTGTCTATTTGGCACACAGGAATATTGCAGGTGCCTATCTACAGCAATCCACTAGATCCAGAACAGTGCTAGTTTGTAATAATTGTGTAATCAATGATGTATTTCTAATTATGTAACTCATCAGTTTAAATTCAAGTAAATATCTAGTTCACTTATTAATGCAGTAAGTCAAATGCACACTGAAAATCCATATACATTTTCCAAGTGTATAGATAATTTCAGCAACTTAGGAGGAAAAATAAAGTCTACTGATTCCTTTATACTGAATATACATTGGATCAACACAATATTGAGCACAAACTGAGTAGTATGACTGCTTTCTTCTAGACTCTAGACTCTAGAACTTGCAACCACCCAGAATTCATGTGAAATTTAATCCTCACTGCAATAGTAGTAAGGAAGTAATTAGACAAAGTGATTTGGTAGATGGAGAGTATTCTAACTGTAAGGAAATGCCATTACTTCCCATAGAAAATGGACCCATGAGAGTGCTTCACTACATGAAGACACAGAGAGATAAGCCATCTATGAACCAAAAAGGTTTACACATGAGAAACTGAATCTGCCCATAGCTGTTCTTGAACTCTCGGAACCAAGCCTATAAGAAATAAATGTTTGTAAGCTACCCCTGTCTCTAAAATTTGTTATGTTAGCTCAAACAAGCTAAGATTATTATTAAACACTCCCCCCCCCACCTCACTTTTCTGCTCTTACTCAAGTGTTAAAGTAAAAGTAAGGCCTATGAGGTCAAACTTCTTTGCTACAAAAAAAGCAAAGTCAGAGGATGCAGAGGTGTGCTGTGAGATGCTGTCTTCTGGGTATGACATTGCTACAGCACACATTAATTCACTGTAGCTAAGGTTTCCTGTACAAGATTGATCTAGTCTACATGAATAAAGAAGGAGCTCTCAGAGTCCCATTTTCTGTGTAAAAGCTGTTTGCAGTTGGCTTTTACTAAATTGTGGGGAAGAGTCACTTTCCTTTACGGATGGGGCCACAGGCAAGTCTGCCCCAGTGGATAGCACCATAGCCATGCACATAAAGGCGGTACTAACGGGAATGGAAATTATTAAGGAAAGGAAACTCATGGAGGGGAATAAAGTTGGGAGAGAGAAGTGTTGAGGAGGCCTGAGGGTGTTGGAAAGGAAAAGCAGGGGTGGATATGACCAAGATATACTATTTACATGTATGAAATTTTCAAAGAATAAATAAAAATACAATTTTTAAAAATCTATTATCTGTTCAAGGACATGCAGAAAGTGTTTGGTCAAATTATATGCTGTGCACCAGACGCACGAAGACATATTATGTTCTTGAGAATAAAAGGGAAAGTGTTAAGATAAATGAACACATGCCCCAAATTTATGCGTTGGCGCTAGCAGACAATAAAGGTCAAGCAGAGCGAAAGAGTAATGTAACTCACCATAATGATCTGTGACCTTTCAGCAAAGGGCCTTTGCCTGTTTCTGGGCTGTTCTTTTACTGGCTTTCCAATAATTATTTTATGCAGTGCGGAGAGCACTAGCTCCTGAGTCAAGCCCTTGGATTAAAATAGAATTGCTGTCACTCACTGGCAAACATCTTAATCTGCCCATCCTCATCTGCATAATGAAGATATAAAATGAACACCTAGCATAAGGTTGTCATGAAAGTTAGGTAAAATAGTGTATGTGAAGCATGGAAACATGCTCACTACACAAGATGTACTCAATACATTATTAATATTCAGGATATTCACTAAGTTGACAGCCACGCACAATTTAAAAAAAAAAAAAAAAAAATTCTCCCAAGATATGCACTGTGGATCTCACCTCCTCTAAGACACTTCTCTTCCAAACTTGATGTGCTAGAGGTAAGGAAAACACATTTTTAAGTACCTCTTTTAAATTGGGACTATGATGATAAGCTCCCAACCATCATCTCAGAGTAACTAAACCTGGTAAATCCAAAGACATATGCAAAAACCAAACAGCTGTTTGTGTTTGGGACTTCTTTAATGCTATTTTTGGGTTCTTATGTTCAAATACCTATTTTCCAGCCACACACTGGGAAGATTCTTTTTAGCTATGAGTTTCTAACTGTACATCTGCTAGTCAAAGTATATTTCCACAACTCTTAGCTGAGCAAAACCAACTTATCCATGGGGAAAAGATCAGGATTCCGTTTGGAAAATCATTCTTTTGGGCTATTAACTTGTATCCAATTTCCAGGGTGACAAACTCCTTCATCTTTAGGGTTGAAGGATTCCATTTTGCTTCATACATCAACAGTAAGACAGTCAGACCTGTCGGTACTACAAAGGCAAGGTTCTAATGATAATTTAGACCTCTCTGACTAAGTCAGGCCAGAAATTTAAAAATAAAAACTGACCAAATGAGCACAATCAACTTTGAAAAGCAACTGATAAGGCAAAAAAATAAAAATGAAACTCAAAATTTACCATTTTATGTTTCTGAATAAAATAGATTTTTTTATGTCATGCAGTAAATTCTCCTCTCATAGACACATAATTTTTCCTATTCTTCCCTTGTTTTAATTAGTTAATAATTATTATTAATGCTAGAAATCATTGAAAGATCAATGTCCAATGTATGTGCTAAAATAAAATATTAAAAGGATGTCAATCTATTTTTAGCTGCCATTGTGAATTAATCTAGGCATGATGAAGTAGAATGATTTAATATTCATTAATTCCTGGGTAGCCATTTTTTATAAATGTCTTGTAACTTCAACATAGCTTTTCCTTAGGGACTCTTACTGCTTTCTATCATAGTACCAAAATTATATTCTTAGAGTATGTAGGCTTAGTCATAAGTTTTAATTTTACATTATTTAAACTTTCTTATATACTTTGGTCTCCTTTACTTAAAAATCAATCAAAAGTATCCCCATCTTCTTTCACTCCATAGCAATTTCCCATCCCACAGAATGTCCTCCACTTTTTCTGTAGTGTCTTGATTGTTCGTGTTATCTGAATTTACTTTCCAGCTCACCTGTCTTTAGAAAAGTCATGTATGCTTGTCCTCTGCTGTGTATGCCTCAGCTCCCCAGGCCACCTTAACCTCTCACAGATAGGATCTGTGTCCAATTTAATTCAGACACCTCCAGAACATTGTGCACACTTTGTGGGACACGTGAGCAGATGAGTATGTGTAAAATCAGTATTTTCCAAATAAAAAATGAGAACGATTCTGTTATTATTACACTGGTGTGAGTTGAAATTATTAGCTTTACGGGGATCTTTATGAGAAATTTTTCTGAAATATATAGGGCTATTCTTATATTCTCTACAGAACTTATTGCTAAGTTTCTAGACAAAATTTACCCATGAATAACATTTTTGGCTAGTGAAAACTTACTTTTGAAGATTGGGTTTTTTTGTTTGTTTATTTGTGTATATGTGTGTTTGTGAGTGTCTGCTGTATAAAGAGAGGTCCCCATAGAGGATACAGGAGGACATTGGATCCTCTAGAGCTGAAGTTACAAGCTGTTGTGAACCTGCCAATAAGCAAATAAGCAAACTTCGAATCACTGGAAGAGCAGTGAATACCCTTAACTGCTGAGCCACTAGGTAATTCACTAGTTTTGTTTTGTTTTGTTTTGTTTTTTGTTTTGTTTTTTTGTTTGTTTGTTTGTTTGTTTTAATGAATTAATTACCTGCTTTGAGGAGGTTGGCATCCACTCAGTTACTAAGATTAGGCCCACACTGAATTGAAGAAAATAGGTCATGTATTCCTTAGTTTGCATTGAATATAGTGGGATTTAGACTGATTTTTTTTTTAGAATCAAGCAGGCCTACTTTCAAGCATTAGTTTTGTTGGCTACTGACTGTGATCTTGGCAGTTTATCATTGAAGATTCAAATCTCTTTAGGTAATGCATACTCTGTCATGAGTCCACACATAGGGAATATATCTGACACATAGAAGAACTTGGTGTGTCCTAAGCTTTATGTGAGAATCCTAGAATAATCTGACTGAACGGTGTGTCATAAGGTAGTCAAAATTTATGTCTAATTCATAAATTACACTGTGGCTTAAAATATACTAATATTAAAAAACAGTACTTGAAAACAATATAGGAGTACTTGATAAATGCTAGAAGTTGTTGTTGAAAGCTTTTGCTTCAGTGAAGAAAATACATTAACATTCAGCAAAGTTAACCCAAGCTAATTATCCTGTGTTTAAACCCATTTCCATCACATAGTTCTAAATCCTCCCCCACTATGTTCTTAATGCTCTTCCTTCTCCCTCCCAATGCCTGTCTCAATTGTAATGGAATCATTTCATGCAGTTGACTGCTTAATATGTCCCCATTAATATGTATAGACCATTTTACATGGTACCTGCTTACTTGATAAAGTATTTGATGAGTGAACAGATATATGGATGGATGGATGAGAGCCAGTAAATTGGTGAATATTGTTATACATGGGCCTTGTGTTATTCATAACCAGCATGCTAATAAATACTGAAAACATGTTTGGGAAACTGAATTACCAGTAACAGTCAATATGTTTTTTAAAGAAAGTAAAAAATTTCCTTAGAAATTTACCAGTGGGCTAGAGAGAGGATTCAGCTGTTAAGAGCACTTGCTGCTCTCTCAAAAGATTCCAGGTCCTTCACAACCACCAGTAGCTACAGATCCAGGGGATCTAGTGCCCTCTTCTGGTTTCCTTGGGTACCAATTACAAACATGATGCACTTACATACATGCAGATATTCATAATGCACATTTCTAATCTTTAAAAGGGCATAGTCACAATTACACAAAATGTTACTTAATGAAAACACCATTGACTCTGTCATTCTTGTCTTTCAAATTAAAATCACCAGTCAGAAAAAAAGGCCCTCTTGGTTGAGGTTTGGACAGAAAGTCCACACTATGATTTTGACATTGCCATCATTTTCTTCATGCTGCATTCTTAAGAAACAAATAAAATTATTACCAAAACAAACATACAGGGCTTTAAAACTCAAAAAATGTTTTGCACTACATATTTCTACTCCACATTGCTGGCCTCAGAGTCTTCCAAAGGATTATTGTGTATCTGTACTAAGAAAAAGAACAAAAACTAATTTATTTTGGATTGAGCTGTAAAGTGAAATAATCAGAGCAGGTATTTGACTTATTAAGTATCTTTGAATCTTTGACAGCCTTTTAGTCTTTATCTGTGAAGAGGGAACTAACTGCATTTTAATTTGTCTTCCTCAATCATCTCGAGGGCAAAAAGAAAAATCTTTCTTTCTTTTTGACTATGAGATCTAATAACCAAAACAAGATGTAGTTAATTAGCCTCTTTCACATGGCTCCTCAAGCGATTAGCAGTGTGTTAACAGTTAGAGACACCATAGAGCCTGACAGTGTAAGAATACACAGTCTAGGCTGATTAATAAAACTCTGATAATACTTCCACCTTGGTTCTCTTTGTCTATTCCCTCTCTTGCTTCCGTATGTTTTGCATAACTGACATCTTGGATCTTTAAGTTATATTCTTGATTTTTTTCTAAATGTAGTTTCATCTATCCATAAGTATTATTAAAATATATATTAATTTATTGTGGTTGTTTTTACATGTACAAAATAAATTCATGCAGCAGGTTTTGAGAGAAGTGCATTTTCCCCAATAGCATATACATCTCAGTTATGTAATATTCCAGCATGAAACAATTTTATGATTTACTTACTCATGGCTTTGTCAAAGAGTATATACAGGTTCTTTCTAAATTTTGTGGTTATAACAATTTTCTTTTTTTCTTAACCCCCTACAACAATGTTCTTAACTATATCTCCTAGTGCACTTGTGGAGGAGTTGTTTAGAATTGTTCTTAGGTCTTAAAATAAGTGCTTAACTTATTTTAAAAATAGGGGTTTTTTACAATTAAAGTTAGATATTATAAGTTCTTGTGGTCTTTTACTTCTCATGGTGTATTATTTATTCATGTGGTACTATGGTTTGAATATATAATCAGTTCTTATGTTAAATGTCTGGTTGCTGATTGATGGGCTTTGGAGGAGTAATTGGCTCCTGAGGGCCCTGACCTAATCAATGGATAATCTCTTGATGAATTCATAATATGACAATACTGTTGAGAGGTGTATCTATGAGGGCTGTATTCCCTTCTGTTTCCTGGCTCTCAAAATAAACTCCTCTTCTGTTTCTTCTTCATGTTAATGAATTGAAAACTCTAAGATCATGAACCAAAACAAATAAATTCTCTCTCAATTACTCTTCTCTAGAAATGCCTTCACAAACATACACAGTATTTACTTACCTAATCTTCTAGGCACTTCTCAATCCAATCAAGTCAGCAATTAAGATTAACCATCCTATGATGTTTTATTGGGAAACATGGCTAGGAAATGCCAGACCTGTAAAGACCCTAAGGATTGCTTCTAAAAACATTGAGAAGAGAAGGACAAAAGGTCAGAAAATTTTTTACACATACACCTCGCATCTCTGCTTTTCAGATTCATATCATTGCATCTTCTCAGAGATGCAGCTGACCCAAGGTTAATCATCTCTAAGTATATCCTGGAGCCCTTTGAGGGAAATGTAATACACACTCACCATGCCCTTGTTACCAGATCCTTTGGCAATATTAAACAAGTATGGTGGCCACCTCTCAGAAAAATATGAGGAACTTATGTGACATTGAATTTTCTTCTAGGATATGGCATTGGTCTTCCTCCCAACTCTCCACTGACCTCCAATATATCTGAACTCATCAGTCAATACAAGTCTCACGGGTTTATGGATGTGCTACATGACAAATGGTACAAGGTGGTTCCCTGTGGAAAGAGAAGTTTTGCTGTCACTGAGGTATGTATGGAAAAACTTCTGATAATGTTGATGCTTTGTGTAGCTTTCCTTTGAAAACAATAAGGACTTTAGGTTAGTTGTGCCTCATAACATGTAGATCACTTGGATTTGCTTAAAAACTGTCTGTTTCTGCAGTAATGTTCAGTGAGACATGTTTGTTTTCGATTTAAATGTGATTTTATTCCCATGGATAAGAATCAAAATTCTACTTTTGTTCTACAAACTATCTAAAATTTTTAAGTGCAGAATAAATGTTTCTATATTTTAGCAAAAATATCTGGGACTAGCATGAATAGTATTTGCTTTAACCATGAGTTGATGGTTCTGATGTAGATTTCACAATATCCCTTAAAATCTAACTCTCTCTTTTGAGTTCTAACATGGAACATTGCTAAGTTCCCAGTGGTGAGTGTTGAGTAATAAGGCCTTTTGTTGGTTTAAAATATAGGACATACCTTAACTAGTATTTATCAGATCATTATATGATAATTTTTAAACTTAAAACAGCCAGTACTTCTTCCATAGTTCAGGGACTAATAGCAATAGTTACCATCTAACCGAGCTGAGGCGCACAGGTAGTCAGAACTTCTTCCTTCTACTGAAAGTGTAATTAAAAAGAAGTTTGCAAAATAAGGCACAATTCAGATGATTAAAATAGGCACTGTAACCAGTGCCACAGTCCAAGTACTCTAAAAAGAAGCCAAATAAACAAGTAGAAGGCCATCCTGACATTAAAAAGAAAAAAAAAACACATCTAAAGACAATAATTATTCAAATCACCTCTATTTGGCGAGAATTCCCAACAGAGTGTATCTCTGCCTTTCTATTTGACATCTGCTCTTGAACATCCTGCAGGCATCTCAAATTTCACTTATCACAAACCAAAGCCTCAATGTTCCCTCTTCACTCTGCTTTTCTTCCTTGGCTTTGCATCTTGGTGATGGTCCTCCTGTGCACCTATTCATACATTCCCCATATTGTCACAGATGCTTAGTACCTCTTATGTCTACCTTTTACATCCATTAACAAGTCATATCTTCCATAACATAGGTCTCATATATGCCTATCTATTGTCAACTCCGGTGTCATAACTCTGACCGAGGTCTCACCCTTATCTGGCTCACTACAGAAGTCTGCTAGCAGGTCCGTTTTACACTGCCTTCTTTCAGTTGTCTTCCACGTGACAATTCATTCTTCTTTATGACAACTGTATTCACCGGGACAAAATCCCAAGTGTTGGCATGCCCTGCAGTACCTGCCCTTGCTCTCTTCCCAGCCCTCTCTCGTGCCACCTTCTGGTTAATCACAGCTGTTAGCACAATGTTCACTTTAGAAGGAAGATAAATCCGTGGCTTCCCTGACTTGTATTCCCTAAACCTGCTCTTGCCTCTTCTCCCTCAAATGTTCCCCACTGACATTTGCTCAGCTAATGCCTTCATATTACAAAATCCCAGCTAAGGGACTGTGGATGTAGCTCAGTGGTACAAAACCTGCCTAGCATATTCAAGGCCTTTGATTTGATCCCAGTGCTACAAAAAAAATAAACAGAAGAGTCAACAAAATAATAAACTCACAGGTAGCATCCCAAATTCAAATCCCAACAGCGACTGGCCAATATGAATCATGCCTCCCTTTATGATCTCATGTATCTCATATCATTTAATAGCATTCAGTCATAATTATTACTGCTTTAAATAAATGTTCTGCTTTAAAAATAATTATAATCAGAGTATTTCTAATACATCTGTTCATTAAACTATAAGAGCTCCAAGGACAAAGACTGTCTTATATTTTCAGAGCCTTCAAATTAAGTAGATACTTAAGAGGTCAAGTAGATAAACCAGAGAAACGAAACAACATACCTGGAAAGAAATAAGGGTCAATATGCACTCATAGAGACGATGGCAGCATGCATAGGGCCTGTACAAGTTCATGCTGCATAGGGCCTGTACAAATTCAGGCCAAACAAGAGATGGGGTGCCAGTGCTGAGAGGGAGAGCAGACACAAGCTCTCGTTTCTAACGAAGAAGCTATCTCCAACTGATAACAGCTTGCAAAGAAAAATTATTTCTCTCCAAGTATTTTTCTCAATATATGTATAAACCACACTTAAGGGTAGGTCCAGAAGTAGATGGTACACACACACACACACACACACACACACACACACACACACACACACACACACATGCACGCACACATGCACACACACACACACACATGCACGCACGCATGCACGAATGCACACGCACAAAACCCTCAATGATATTTTTGTCTATATTTTTGTCTCATATTGCTTTGTTTGGTCACTGTTTTATCTTGCTGGTCTTTTGCTAGGTGTAGTAGATGTTTTTGGCCCAGCCTAGCTAAGTGCACAGGCTCACAGGGCAAATGGTCTACATAATGACAGAGGCAGAGGTTTGGAGATATAGACAAAACCAATATCTGAGAGAGAAGTATGAGAAAACGTCTTACTCAGAGATATCCTCACTGGTACCTGCCCTTCTGATTTGGTTGGGGGGGGGTGCTTCCTACACTATGGGAGGAGATGCTGTTTTAAATTTTCCAACTTATATTCATCTTTATGGCATTCCTGAAGCATTAATATAGGCAGTTGGTAGATGTCAAGACACAGAGAATAGATAGATTTTAGTACAATGATAGGTAAATAAAGAATACGAGGAAATTTTAAGAAGTGTAACTCCAACTAGAAAATGAGGTAAGCCAATTAATCCCTCAATGATTAAGTTTACCTATGATCATTCTGGAAGCCATGATGAAAATAAATACAAGATGGACTAAAACCAGACATAAGGGTACATACCTGTAATCACAGAGCTGGTGACACTGAGGAAGGAGGATTACAAGTTCAAGACCAGCTTGGGTTATATAGCAAGATTTTGCCTGGGGTTGGGAGACAGAGGAGGTGGCAGCATTAGAAAGCTTTATAATCACAAAAATGAAGTCTGACTTTAAATTTTTTAAAATAATTCTTTTCAAAAATGACAATATCAGAGTTAACAGTGTTTTCAAGATGAAAACCTATTTCTTGTCTTGGTAATTGATGGCATTTTATCTCTTTTGGTGAGTATTAATATAGCTTTTCCTAAAGGAAGTAAGCCTGAGCTTATACCAGTCAGCAAATTCAACCAAGAAAGAAAGCCGGTTACTTACATTGAGCTAAATAACAATCACTTGAAGTTCTCTGTCATGTCTGTTGCTGACTTATCAAAATCGCCAAATGATTCAAGTCTGACAGGAAGGCATTAGCCATAAGGAAACTCTCAGTCATATTCTCCAGCCAGAATTACTAAATAAATATCACATCCTGGCCACATGATCACACCTAAGCTAATGCCTTTTCAGAGAGTCATCAGACAAACCACGCCTCTTGTTACACATGGCTCTGCAGACTCAGAATTTAGCCCCACCAAGCACAGTTTTGAATACTAAGTCAAATAAATACTCACAAAATCCTCTTCCAAATGTATTCTGTTTTGAATAAACCTAGCACAAAGCATGATGTATCTGAAGCTCTGTATTTTTTGGGTTTGAATGCTGATTCTGTCAAGTAGACCTGGTTAACTGCTCTTGCATCTGAGTGACTCCATCTGGAAAAAAAATGACAAAATGTGCCATTTTTTTCTAAAAATAAAATATCATTGTAGAAGTATCTAGCAAAAAACCTGGTACAGTAAGTAGTAAATAACAGAACTACTATTTCTTTTCCCTCTAGTCCGAGGGAACATTCAGTTTTTCATAGGAAAACATTTAGAGAGACCCATAACTAACTTTCTTTATGGTTTGTTGCTAAAAATTGTTATCTGCCTGTGTTTACATACGTCTTTGGTGAGATAATAATGGATTAGGCCAGTAAGAAATCTGGAACCAGTAGTGATACAACCTACCTTATAGCACATAGATAAAGGTGAAAACCTGAACAAAGGATTGCCTTGAGTTAGGGGAGCCAGCAGAATGGATGTATAATAGAGGCCCACAACCTCCTCGACACATACCCTGAAAAAGCTACCATTTATACTATGAAATATTTGGATTTTTCCATCTGTACAGGCTCTGCCAAAGTGACCCCAGCTTCTCTTAACACCCTCCTGAAATATGAATGTCTAGTATTCTGTATGGTGTAAGTAATTGAGAGCATCATCTATAGAAGTGTCCTAGATTTGAATACTGGTTCTACCAGCTGTGAAATACAGGGCATGATCCTTGACCACTCTTACCTTCTGTAAACTGACAGAAAGTAACAAATACTTCATAGATTATAGTAAAACCAAATCAACTGAGCTAGAGAAAGGGTCCTAAGGTTAAGACAACTTGCTGCTTTTCCAGAGGACCTAGGTTCAGTTCCCAGCACCCACAAGTTGTCTTATAACCATCCAACTCCAATTCCAGGGAATCTGATGCTTTCTTCTGACCTCCAAAGGCACCAGACAGGCATGTAGTACACAAACATACAGGCATGCAAAATACTCAGATACGTAAAATAAATAAATCAAAAATGAAAATACTGAGAGCATATCCAAACATGATAAAAAAGATCATGAATTTTTACCATAAGTGTTCAATAGATACATTGATTTATCCGCATTTTAAAAGTAATAGTGTATAAAAATATACTTCAAAATAAGCATCAGCATAAGCCAAACATAAGTAAATGGAAAAATACATCACAGTTCTTCAACAAAAATATTTTGACTTTTTTTGATACTTGTTTACTTTGTTGCATCCATGTGTGTGTGTGCATGAGTTTGTACATATGCACATACATCAGGCATGGCAGGGTGTGTGTGTACAGGTCAAAGAACAACTTGCTAGGGTCTGTTCTCTTGCTCTACCATATTGGTTCCAGTGACAGAACACAGGCTATTACAACAACACTTTTTACCTGCTGATTCATCTCAACAGTCTTTAGTCAAGATTTTTAACAAGCCAGATTGGGGTAGATGCCTTTAGAAATCTTTGGTGTAGTCATCGGGAAGTGTTGGAGTAGAGACCATTCTCAGATCAGTTTGTGTTGTTAAGACAACCAGGGCTCATTTCCCAGGTTGATTGAATTTGAAAGAGAGAAAAAAGTAGACATGGAAAGAATGGAGGAGAGATGTGCCCTTAACTGGGCCTTCAGACACAGAAGGAAAGATAATTCTGACAACATCTGTATTTAGAGAGAAAAGACAATGTCATTGAACATGTATAGCCTTATTATTTCTTCTAAGGCAGTGGTTCTCAACTTCCTAATGCTTCAACCTTTTAATACAGTACCTCATGCTGTGGTGAATCCCCAAACATAAAATTATTTTTCTTGGCACTTTATAACTATAATTTGCTATTGTTGTGAGTTGTAAAGTAATTATCTGACATTCAAGATATCTGATAATGTGATCTTTGTGAAAGTATCATTGACCACCAAAGGGGTCATGACTCACAGGTTGAGAACCACTGTTTTAAGAGATGATGGTCTACACTATGAAAAGTTCTTGCTCATGCAATTACAAATAATCCTATAAGATATTCACCACATGAATTTAAATAGCAATACATTCCACCCAATGTAACCAAAAGCAACCAGGCCTGTGCTCATTGGCTGCACTCTATCTCATCTGTAAAGGCTCCTTGTCTCTGTTCATTACACCTATACACGGTTCTCCACCTCTTGTGTTTGCTGTTCTGTTCTTTTTGTAATGTTTTCCCAGAAATAAAAATCTGTAGAAGAAAAGTGGCAATTAGTACTTCTCTTGCCTACTCTTCATCAAGAACCCTGCACTGGAACAGTGAGTTTATGCAGAGAAACAAGGATCTTAGGAAAGTGACTTCATCTAGATCACTCAACTTCGTCTCTCTGTGGCTCTATGAGTCATAAATGAAAGGGTTGTTTCATGAGCATAGCCTCTCTTTTCCCTTTCTTCCCTACCATTCCAGGAAAGGGACACAGGACACGTCACAGAAGTAAGTGTACTTTTGACTGCACTTTCCCAATAGGTGCTCTTGACCTTGCAGGAAAACATTCCTCAATTTGTTTCTGACCTCACTCTGTTGTTCCAAGTATAGCCCAGCCAATGTCTACTCTCACAAAGTAATTAAACACATTTCAATCTGAAAAAAATGTCTGAGTTTGGGCAATGATTTATGTGGTCACCTGGTATGGGATCATGAAAGATACTTTTCGTCCTCATTTCCGGTAGTTGGATGTTCACACTGGGCCTCAAGTGGGAACCTTGATTTCTTTGCCTTCTCTTCACAAACACAAAGTTGTTGAGCTACAGTTTCTCCGGAAGATAAATGCATTTTTCTTTAATCTAAGATTTTATCTGCTCTCTAGAGTCACCCAGAATGTTACAAGTCCGACTCTGCAGATCAGACTCTGACAACTTTCAGAGAGGAATTTTAAATTGACCTTAGATGTGTCCCCGCAATTCTCATAGCCCAACTGTGTTCTGCCACAGTGGACTCATTACTGACCAGTTCTGCTGGGGAAAACATATGGCAGGGTATAAATTCCCTTCATCTTCTTTTGACTCAGCAGAAAAAATAAAATACAATTTTTTAAGTCCTAGAGTGAATCTAAGAGCTCCAGGGAAACAAAAATATAAAATCTGTTTTTATAAACCAGGAAAGGAAGGCAGCAGACTACAGTTTAAGAAGCTCCCCAAATTAGTCAAGGCATTATTCCAATGGATGATGAGGTCTGTCTTTGCCAGTCTCCTTTAAAACAATGTTTTGAATAATTGCACCTTTAACTAAAAGCAGCTGAAAGGAAGAGATCAGAAAGCATCCTCAGAGACAAAGGGATTTTTAAGATTAAAACTGAGACCATATTGTTTAAAGAAGTCAGCACAACTCCAAGAGTGGATAAAGAGATGCCATTGTTACCATTCCCAGGGAGAAAATGGGGAGAGCTGTTCTCAGAACCAAGGCAAGTAATGGGATTGGATTTTTCTAAGAAATTGGCCATTTGGTTGGTAGCACTTGATATACATTTGGTGGAGAGCTTGTTGACATGCTCAAGTCCCTAGGTTCAATTATCAGGACCACGAAGAACACGGAGGAGATGATCATTTAGTTAGGGGCTTAGCTGTATCTCCGAGCCTCATTGTAAGAGAGCTAGGGAACAAACTCCCCCCACTCAGATCCTTTACCTCTGTTTTGGGGTAAGGAGCCTATCTGTGTGGTCTCTTGAAGTCAATTTCCAGGACACAAAGAAGGATGAAGAAACGTGTAAAAAAAAAAAAAAAAATGGAAGGGAAAGGGCCATCTAGCACTTCCCTCTGTGGTAGAAATGAAAAGATTGGAGCCAGTGAAACATCCCTGGCTTGGACATCTGAGCACTGCTTCATAGACCTTCAGAAGATCCAGCCTGCAGGGCAAGAGATGCAACCATCTCTCCTTAGGAGGAAGAGAACAGTGCAAGCCAGGTGTACTGGGTCTACTATCACGATGAACATGCCGTTCTAAATGCCTGGGAAGTCTTGACCTATCCAGAGTTTCAGATTAACGTTTATCTTCTTGCTACAAGGGCTTCTGGATTGAACATTGAGGGCTAACAAAGAGACAATAGTTGTAGAATGTTATAGAGTAAGTTTTATTCTGAGATTGGATAAAACAAAATCTATTCTAAAACATTACAGAAGTTAGTTATTAAGAGTCTCAGTGTATCTTTTAAATTTGTTTTTCTTTTATTATTTAAATTATTTTTATACTATGTATTTTGATCATGATTTCACTACCCACACTTTCTCTTAGCCCCTCCCCACTACCTGCCCTCTAACTTCCTGTTATGAAGCGAAATATTCAGCTGGAATCTCTGCCCAGTCTTACCTTACCCCATCTTTCAGGTCACCTCTTCATGACCACTAGCCCTGACCTAGCTTCTCGTCTTTTCCTCACCTTTCCCAAGCCTTGAACATTGTCTCTATGGGGAGGGTCTTCAAGGCAGGGATGAAGTGAAAGTCTGTTAAGCTCGTTGGGAGGCTGTTTTAAAAGCTGAAGTGTAAATGGCTTGTTATTTAGGAGCACTGGATGGGTAGGTGCCAAGGTAAAAATAACTATGGTAGTGAAATAGCCACACCAGAAAAGGCACATGAAGATGTCACAAACACAAATTATCTACCTCTCTCAGTGCCTTTCTTTTGAAAATGAAAGTGTCATTTTGTATTTCTGGCTTGAAAGAGATAGTAATGTGAGCTTCTTTACAGGTGGGTGTTGAATATGAAACGGCACTTTTCAGATTTGTCTGGATTCTGCTGTGAGGCAATTGTGACCTCAGCAGATCACTTAACTTCTCTGAACATCTTTCCTTGTCTTAAATAAAAGATCCATCAGCAAAGAAAGCAGTAGTTTCCCATGAGAACAGAGGCGTGCTGGCCTAACTGGCTGCAGATTAGGGAACCTGGAACACATAGAGAATACAGTATGCCCTTCCCATCAATGAACCAGACTGATACCCCAAGGCCCCCAAACTATATTATCTGTTTATGTTAATAACTGCTCAAATATTAGTATTTTTTCACTGAGAAAAACAAAGTAAAGGTCCAAATTTACTATAATAGATCCATTTTCCTTCTGTCAGTTCTTAGAGAAAAGAGAAGGGCTGGTCAATGCTAAGGTTTAAATGTGAAGAATTCCCATGGGGTCTTAATTTTGTACTCTGAGTCTCCAGCTGGTGGGACTATTTTGGAAAGTTGTAAGACCTTGAAGAGGTGTTGTCTTTCTGGAAAAAGCAAGCTACTAGAGATGGGCCTTGAGGTTTTTGTGCACTGACCCCACTTTCTGCCTGCCTCTACTCCCTGACTATACATGCCATGGGAACAGCTGTCTCTGTCCTCTGCCACCATGCCTTCTCCACCATAATGGACTGCAATCCCCCAATCGCGGTGGAGAAACAAATCCTTCCTTCATTAAGTTACTTCTCGTCAGGTACTTGATCACAGCAGTTAAAAAAAAAAAAACAATGCAGCCAACCTTATATTAAAAGTCAAGGGGATCCCACAAGTGACATCAAGAAGTTTCCATGCCAACTTCCCATCATGTAATCTTTACTATATTAACAACTCAAAAACAGTGGTTAAGATGGTGGCAGGGTGGGGGGATCTTAGTGCAGCATTTTCTGTTCTTTACAGGGAGGGCACATCTCAGTCCTTCTGCCCCTCTCATCTCTTCCCTCTCCCATATCAATTTAAAATATCTGTCTGCCATTCAACCTGATGAAAGTTATAGCAAGACAGAGAGTTAAGGACTGTAGATTGCTTTAGACTCAAAAATCGTGAATGTAGGAAGCCACCTTGATAGCTGTGTATGTCCCTTGGAAGAGCCTAAGAAATTAAGTTTAATATTTAAGCCAAGCATACGGTTGGGTTGAATACATCCAGGTAGCACTTTCTGGAATCCCAGAAGCACAAAGCTGTACTTCTGTCCTTTGATAGAATGTAAAGTTGAAGGGGGAATGAAGAAAACAATCTGAAAAATGTCTCACCTCCATCTAGCTGACTTCCAGAACAAATCCATACATTCACCCATTCATGCATTAGTGTATCTTCCTGTCAACACACACGTTTCCAGGAGAGCCAGGCTTTGTGGGTGCATCCAGTATATAAATGAGCACAGAGCCTAGGAGAGAGAGAATGAACAGATTCCTTGTTCTACATGGCCACAGGGGCAGAGAAAGACAAGTGGAAATATTGACAAAAGCAAGGTCATGACTCACAGATCAAGAAAGAATCAAAGCTGGCATCTCAAATGAAGTGATAGCTACAGGGATAGAAAGAAAGGAAGGAAGGAAGGAAGGAAGGAAGGAAGGAAGGAAGGAAGGAAGGAAGGAAGGAAGGAAAAAAGAAAGAAAGAAAGAAAGAAAGAAAGAAAGAAAGAAAGAAAGAAAGAAAGAAAGAAAGAAAGAAAGAAAGAAAGAAAGAAAGAAAGAAAGAAAGAAAGAAAGAAAGAAAGAAAGAACGAGGTGGAAATGAGACATTAGAGGCACAAAATACTAAATTCTGCAAAGTATACCTGCTCCCTGAAAATATCACCTAATAATACATGCCTCGGGGATTCTCAAATTGCACAGCATTCTTTTCCCCATCCACATGGTAGACAGACACAGCTAAACTCACAAGCAAATTATAGGCCTTTAACTTTTTTCTATATTCCTCTTTGTGGATTCCTTATTACCTCCTCAAGGAAGGAACATTGCTCTAGGCTTCATCTAAAGTCTAGTATAACAAAGAATTTAGCTCTAAAGCAGACATCAGGATGGACTCCCTGCTCACTAGTGTGTGCTTATGTAACAAGCCAGAAACTTCTAAAATTTTAGATCTACAAACCACCAAGATTGCTCAGTGGGTAACAGCACTTGCTGCTGTATAAACTGAGGGTTTGGGCACCAGATGTATAAGCTGAAGACATGACTGCTCCAAGGTATATTGAGGAGAAAGTTTTTATTGTAGATATGTGGGAGAGTGTAGCTATAGCCATCTGAAAGAATCCAAAGCTAGAGAAAAAGTAGTAAGTTGCACATAAACCACAGAAGACTGAACTAGGCCATGAGAGGAGAGAGGGAGGGAGGGATGGAAGGAGGGGGAGGGAGAGAGAGAACACCCCCGGCCAGTCCTGCAGCTATTTACTCCCAAATAATCACACAGAGGTGTATATTAATTACAAGCTGTTTAGTCTGTGGCTCAGGCTTATTACTTGCTAACTCTTAAACTTTAGGTTAACCCATATTTTTATTTATGTTTAGCCACAAGGCCTGGTACCCTTTTGCTCAGTGCAGCATCCTCATCCTGCTCCCTCTGTGTCTCACTGTCATCTGCTCTTCTGCTTCCCAGAATTCTCCTCATCTGCTTGCCCCACCTCTATTTCCTTTCTAGCATCATGACCAATCAGCGTTTTATTAAACCAATAGGAGTGACAAATATTGATAGTGTACAGGAGCATGTCCCCAGCAGAGAAGTAAGAGGGGTTCCGGAGAGGAAGACAACACAAAGTGTGTGGCCAAAATGGCAGGGTTTTATGGGAATGGGGGGGGGGAGGCATGAGCTAGAGAAACTTAAAGTAGGAGATGAGAAGAGCTGAGAGGAGCCATATGTAGCTGTGATGCTGAGCAAGCCTGCAGGCCAGCATGTGTTGCAATGGGGTTTCTCGGTCCGGGGCAGCCAGAGGCCCAGACCCACAGACCTGCCACCCCAGACCCCTTAGCCGCCTGCTGCTGCTGCTCAGGCCCCCAGAAATGACTCAGACACTTATATTAACTTTATGCTGTTTGGCCTATGGCTCAGGCACATTGCTACCTAGCTCTTACATCTTTAATTAACCCATTTCTATTAATCTGTCTGCCACGTGGCCCGTGGCTCACCTGTGTTCCTTACATGTTGCTCCTTGGGCAGCTTGCTTGATTTGTTCTGACTCTGCCCTTCCTCTCTTACCTATTCTGATTCCTCTGCCTACTTTTTCTATGGTGCCTGTCAAGGGCCAAAACAGCTCCTTTATTTAAAGATTGAGATTCACAGCATACAGAAAGGCATTTCCACATCAAACATGCACTTTGGTATGCTAACCAGAATCACAGATAGCTATTTTCCCCTAGTTCCTTTTGAACCTGACAGCTGCCAAGCCTGACAATCTGAGTTCCATCCCTGAACCAGATGCTGAAGGAAGAGAACAGACTGGCATGGGTTGACCTGTAACCTCCACGTGTATGCTTTGGCATGAGAGCATTCCACATGCATACCCGCAGATAGATAAATAAATATAATAGATTCAATAAAAGATTAAAACTCCAGATCTTCCACTCCAAAGCCAAGGATATAACAGAGCCTGCCTCAAAAGTATGAAGTTCATTTAGTGAAATTGCTTGTGGAAATTTCTGGACAAGCAGTGTTATTTCTCTTTTCCTGAGGAAGATCTACATCCAAGACAAGCATGCTGGGAAAGGCCTATAATCTCAGCAATCAGGAACAGAGTCAGAGGGACCATGAGTTTGAAGTCAGTCTAGGCTACCCAGAAAGAGCCTGTCTATACGTAAAATTAATTAAATTAAATTAAAATTAAACAATAACAAATAAATACTAAAACCACCAAATTATGTGGAAAGAATAAAACAGCTTGGTAAAGAACAAATTTGTCTCATTCTATCTCTCAGAATCATTTGCACCCACCTTCACAGAGAAGTACTTGTCACCAGCACCTTACAGTTCCAGGCTGACCAGCTATTGCTTCCATGTGGAACTGAAGACTTTTTGATGGCAGGGAGAGAAATCCCTGAACCTGAATGTTCTGCCTGACTGTGTGATGACTGAACTGACTTTTAGATTACGGAACTGTTGTCTGTTCTTTCCTCCACCTGCATCTAGGTGTCTAAGGGAAGACACAAAGAAGGGTTATATAAACCATTAACACTGAAAATATTTAGAAGAACAGTAACAACTATTGTCTAAGCTGTGCTGGAGGCAGGCTCCCTGCCCACAGTCTGCATTTTACTTCCCTTCACTGCCCATCAGCAGTCAGGCCTGCTTGTCTGTTGCTTTCCGGTTTGTGTAGTTTGGATTCCGCTCTAAGAAAAGGCAACCCAGCCACTGACCCCCTTCTCCCGTGGTAATGAGCAAATAAACAGGTCTTATGGAATAAGGGTCTCCTCGTTTGCATTCCAGAGAGGCTCTGGCATAAATTACACCCAAGACCACATACTGTTAGTAGTTCCTGCTTTTCTCCTAAATTCCTCGAATTAATGAATATTTATGAAATGTCATTTACTATGCAACTTGAAGGCCTGAACAGTGCTCAAACTGATTAGAGCTGCTGTGAGAGACAGGTTTCTTTCCGTTTTCTCAGATTTCCACGCACTGAAGCCTATGGGGCATCTCATGAATTAGGACTCCTCCCTCATCTCCTTTCCGCACAGAAAGTGCTGGCCTCCAGGCTCTGGAGATTCCACCTTGAAGAAAACAAGAAAAAGAGGTGGGGAGTGAGTGCCATCTAGTGGCTCAGAAGTGATTGCAAAATAGAAAAACCACACTGGTGCCTCCCAGAAAAGCATGAACTGCTTTCTGCTTGTTAGGTTCTAAGGACATTAATTTTCCACGTGCGCAGTTGGAGTAGGTGGGACATATTGGACAAGGAAACAGCATCTTGGGGAGCCCTGGAGTCCTTCAAGGGTTGTCGGCCTGCAACATCTAAGCATAACGTCAGCCAAGGAAGCCAGGGCGTTTTCATTTAGAGCATTGTCATCCCTGTCTTTCCAGAAAACTGGACTTCAGACCTAGAGCTGTGGAGTGTACTGTTTTCTCCTAAGGGATGACACCTTCTTAACCGGTTAACCATAGCACCTCAGAATGTGGTCTGGTTTGTATATAGGCTACAAATCTGTGTATTAAACGTGCTTGACGTTTACTCACACTATAGTAAGATGGGCCCCAAGTACAATATGACGAATGTCCTTATAAGAAGACCACCACACAAAACGGAGACTTGGAGGATAGCATGAAGGAGAGACTGGGCTTAAGCAAATGCAAGCCAAACAAGTGAGCCTTCCACTACTATAACAACATGCCTGAGATGATGTCTTGTTAAAGGGAAAACTTTACTTGCACTTACAGTTCGGGAATTTTTAGTCCACCATAGGTTAGCACTGTTGCTTTGGGTCTATGTTAAGGTTAAGATGGAGAACATGTCTGTTTGCTTCATGCTGGGATCCAAGTAGGCTGGAGATCTCTTAATCCTCTTTAAGAGTGAGTCTGGCAGCAATAGTAGAGAGGGTGCCTAAATTGGTACCTAAATCTCCTGTAATCCGATGGGTACTACCCTAATTATCATCAGAGTGCCTTCATCCAGTAACTGATGGGAAAAATTCAGAGATCCCCAACCAAGCACTGGGCTGAGCTCCAGGACTGTTAAAGAGAGGGAGGAGAGATTGTACAAGCAGGGTGATGTGGGGTGTCTTCCTATATGTTGTGAATATCATTTGTTAGTAAAGGGACTGTTTGGACCTATGGAAGGCATCTTAAAAGGAGGCAGGAAATCTGAGCATAGATAAAGGGGAAGGAGGGCAGAGTCAGGGGAGATGTGATCCAGCTGCCAAAGAAACAAGATGTTAAGAAATAGGTAAGTCATGAGCCGCATGGCAAGACAGATTCATGGTAATGGGTTGAATTGAGATGCAAAGCTAGCTAGCAATATGCCTGAGCCATAGGCCAAGCAACATGTAATTGATATAAGCTTCTGAGTCATTTGGGGGAGCTAAGCAGAGGTGAGTCTGAACCATGTGGCTAGGCCAGGCCAAAAACTTCTATTATAAATGGTGCTCCAACATAGATTCCTTACATCCACATAGAGCCTGAGAAAGCTTTAAAAGCATTCTAGATTACAAAAAGAGAGCCAAAAACAGTTTCCAAGTTGGGTCTCTAATGTGGGTCACGGTACAGGGACATACAGATTTAAATTACACAATAGTGGCGTTTCCTGCAGAGAGCTTAAACTACAAGAAGGCTGGTTCCTGAGCCTCAAATCTAAGCAACAAGCTACATATAGCAGATTTAAAGCTTCTGTTCATACAGACAAAAAGGGAACGTAGTCAAAGACTGCTTCTTAGTAACAGCATTTTCTTGAGTCAGCTCTGTTTGTTGGCTGTGAATAGTCTAACATTTAAAAGCTCTTCTAGTTAAAAAAAAAAAATGATTAAAGGTGCATAATAAAGCAGAGTCAGATTTTTAAAACCTCTAAATGGGTTACAATGCATATTAAAAAATATAGGGCAAAAAATAAAATAAAATAATTCCTTACAAAATAAAATAATAAAAATATAAGCCCTATATAAATGAAAATACTCAAAAATCTAAATTACATTTATTATTTTTTTAATTTTTAACTGTTGATTAACTAAAAACTACTAAGTTAAGTATTTATTATACAAGGGGATCATGTCATCCCAAGAGAACCCACAGAAACAACTAACCCAGGCTCATAGGAGCTCACAGAGGCTGAACTAACAGCTAGGGACTGACCTAAGGCCTCTGCATATGTGTGACACTTGTATAGCTTCATCTGTCTGTGAAACTCTTAGCAGTGGGATCAGAGCCTGTTCCTAATGCTCTTGAGAACCTATTTCTCCTACTGGGTTACCTTGCCCAGCCTTAATACAAAGCAGGGAGCTTAGTCCTACCTCAACTTGATATATCATACCTTGTGTGCAGCCATGGGAGACTGTTGCACAAATAAATGAAATTCAGGATAGATCTCTGAGAAAGTCGGAGATATTAGAGAGAATAAACACCACAGTCAGATCTTACCCAGCTGTCTTCCAGTTTCCTCAGTCTGGCTTCTCTTGGGCCTCCTCTAGCCCTCTGTCTTTCTACACTTGCCTTAAGTACTCTCTTCGCTCAGTTAAGGCGTGGCCCCACCACTGCCTGCCTGGGAGCCTGGAACTCCTTCTGTAAACTAAGATGACCTCAAACTCAGTTTGGATTAATGGCGAAGGTCACCACTCCTGGGATACCCCCTTGTACTGGGATTAAAGGTGTGAATCACCACTCTCTGATCCTCCTAGACTGACTGTGGTTAGATCCCTCTTATATCTCCAAAACTTCTGATGCTTTTATTAAATCCCCACAGGAGGCCTACCCCTTTCTGAACAAAAATAAAAAGAGACAGAGAGGACAGAGGGGAGGTGGTAGGGGGAGAGAATGGGAGGAGAGGGGGAAGGGTAACTGTGGTCAGGATATAAAATAAATTAAAAACTTAATAAAAAAAATCTTCATCTTAAAAAAGAGCAAGACTGGGATTCACTAACCTCTTTCAGAGCAGAGGCCTCTTGCTGGACCCTATTTCTGAAAGCTTCTGTGTCTCAGTAGTGGGGCCTCTGATGTATAGCTCTGGACCCTTGAAAACCAAACAATGGCACTAAGAAATGCCAAGCCACCAGGAAGAAGAGGAAGACAGAGAAGACCACCCCGCAGGTTTTCAAGAGAGCCTGCACCCACCAGTTTCTGGATTTGGGACTCTAGGCTGCAGCACTGAAAGGTAACCCACCTGAAGGCACCTAGATGACATCGACAGCTGTGACACTTGTCTACCTCATGTCTAAGAGGATCAAATATTTCTTGGGAAAAAGAAAGCCTTGGGTTATTTCTAGATAAAGAAGATTTCACTCCTTTGATGCTGTTTTTCATTTTATTGTGAAAACATAGATTTACCATTACAAAACTTTATCTCAGGAAAAGATTGTTTAGTGCCTGAGGGCAGGGCCCAGGTCTAAGAAGAATCTAAGAAAAATTTCAGGAGCATGCCTGACAGCCAATAGATTCAAAATTTGAGTTTCTGCTGAAAGTTTAACCAATAGTTTCCAAGAATTACTGTCCCCCAAACCCCTTTACCCAATCCTGAAATGCTAAGATGTGTATCACCCCACTTATGGCTTTTTTCTTCTTTAAAACCCCTCTCATTTCTGAGCTCGGGAACACATTTCTTCTGCTGTGTTGGAACATAAGGTTCCAGCCTGGGTTCGTTCTAACCTATCCAAAAGAATAAACTTACCCTCATGTGTTTGCATTGGAATCCAGCTCCCTGGTGGTCTTTGAGGGGTCCCTCAACACAGGTACAACACTTACATCTTCTTTCAACTTCTTACATTTCTCTGTGCTTTACTTCACTGTTGCGTGCATAATCTTTCTGAGCAGGAACAGCCTCTGGGTGTCCTCAATGCTTTGCATATTGAAACATGACTGGCATGCCCATAAGAAATAACTGAGTAAGCACTACCTTTTCCTCAGTGTCTGCGTCATGTTCCACTTCACCTAATGGGATTGTGCTCTAGCCACACATGTCTTCTTTAGGTCCCTGCCACAGGCTTTGATCCCCTTGCTCAAGTGTTTTTGATCATAGGGTTCCATTTGGAATGCCTCCCTCTTCCAAAACCATCGAGTTAACTTCTTCTGCTCCTGAGACTTTTTTTTTTTTTAATCTAGTATCACATCCTCAATAAAAGTTTCTTTGGGTACAGGTGTCTCTCACTTGTGATGATTTTTCTTAATCTCCATCTTCCCTACCTGTTTTAGGCATCCATAGAAAACATTCTATAAGATTTAACTAGTCATTGGTTTTCTTTTTTTTCTTTTTTAAGATTTGTTTATTTATTATGCTGTCTGCATGTATTCCTGCAGGCCAGAAGAGGGCACCATGTCTCATTATAGATGTTTGTAAGCTACCATGTGGTTGCTAGGAATTGAACTCAGAATCTCTGGAAGACCAGCCAGTGCACTTAACCTCTGAGCCATCTCTCCAGCTCCCATCATTGGTTTTCTAAACAGCCTATTAGAATATTCAGATAAGACTACAGTAGGCAAAACAATATTACTTCTGCCAATTCTATGCTAAGCATTGATCCTGGTCTTCATGTCCTATCTTAGTGTTGAAAATGAGTCTCTGAGTTAGCAATCATCATCTTGTTTTACAAATGAACAGTGACATAGATAACTCCGCTGGAGGTCACAGAATTGTTAAATAGCAAAACTTTAATTTAAAACTTACATGTCAAAATTCACATCTAAAACTACCAGAATCACAAAAGAAAACCACATTTATTATGCTCTCTAATCTTGCATAATAACATAAAGAACTGACTAATTGATGTTATAGCCTTGTGAACCAGCTTTTCCAGTGACAGAACTCACTCCAGGAACAGGTAAGCTCTTAACCACAGTAGGCCCATTATCTGGCACAAGGCCAGCCATGCAGGATGTGTTCAGTATAATCTGTTGAAATGGATCTAAGCTTGAAGCAACATTCTTGACACTCAGATAAAATAAAAGGCATGTAGTCAGAGCAAGCAAGTAAACAAACAGGAAAGGGGTCTGGAGAGGTGATTCTATGGTTAGGAACACTGACTGCTCTTCCACATCCTGTTCCCAGCACCCACACTGTAATAAAAGGAAAAAAGGGAGGGAGAGAGGGAAGGGAAAGGAAGGAGAGAGAGAGGGAAAAAAATTAAAAAAAAAAAACATATGAAAGAGATGAGATTGACAAAGATGTCAAGTACCCAAGGTATGCTATAGCCATTTAGATGTGTTTTAAATACTTTCACTTGGATGGTATCTTCTGTATACCAATGTATCTACAATAACACTATGACTTCATCCTTTCCTTTCTGCTCTGCTGATGAGGACCTGATACTCAGAAACAGTGTGAGCCCAGGGCCTAAGCTAGAGCTTAAGCTGCAGTTCCTGAGGCTCATATCAATATAGTTATGTTAAGTGTGGCTCCAAGTAACACCACAGAAGTCCTTCCGGGAGAGGCTTGGGGTGCTCTGCAAAGCTTCTAGGAAGCTGCTAGCATATGTTGCCTTGCTCAGAAATCTGTTCTCCTGACTTACAAGGAGAAATGAGTGGAAGACAAACCACATGTCTCATAACTTCCAATTTTGTTGTCAGTTACTTGTGCTTGCAACCGTCTCATGGCCCTTAATCTGAAAGTCATTGAGGAAAAATAAAAGTGAGGTGAAATGCTTTGTTAAAACAAGAGTGCAATAGAGTTTCTGGTTTCTTGCAAATCAATCCATCAACCATTTTGATTTACTACAGTCTGTATACCACTCTGCAGTGATACACAGAACAAGTAACAAATGGTGTTTTCTATGTAAATGACTAAGAATAATGAATGGCTAGAGAAAATGGAAACAATGGCTGGAATCCCATTATGATGCCAAACTAGAAAGCTTATGAAATGTAGAACAACAGGGAATTCAACCTCATATTGACTGACTACTACAGCTTTCAAGACAGTGTTGAATTCTCTCCAGTGCAGAGACTGAAAGGAAGTGTGTTAGAAGTATTTAAATGACGTGGCAGCATCTCCTCAATAGTGTCTGTCCCATCATGAAGCCATTAATTTTTGTGATGACTTTTCTTCTCATGAAAATTTTCTCTGTATACTAAGTAATTTGCCCATCACAATAATCAAATGAGTAGATACGTTCATGATCTGAGTGTTCAGGTAGGTGCCTGTATGTGTATGGTTGAAGGCCAGAAGTCAGCTTGGGTGTCACTCCTCACAAATCATCTACCTTGGTTTTCTGATACAGCATCCATTACTGACCTAGAAGGTTAGGCTTGGGTGCCAAGCGAGTCCCAGGAATACTCTTGTCCTGCCTTCCTGGCTCTGGGATTACAAGCGCATAGCCATTTCTGCCTCTTGGTAACACATGCACATTCCAGCTCGCTCCTTTACAACACTGAACATCAAATAATTATCCAAAAGAAAAAGCTTAGGGGATCTGTGAGTGCTTGGTGGCTGTCACTGAGGTCCCCAGGCCTGTGATGAGAAGTCTTCAGAGTCTGAGCTAAAGAGGTAAAGGTAATGATGGGAAGTACTTAGAGAGTGTGCGGCAGCAGAGTGTACTCAACATCTCAGAAGTCCATCTGTCTTCTTTCTAGGTCTCGTTCATTCTTTTCTTTCTTTTTTTTCAACATATTCTAGCTCACAGCCAGCTTTTAACAAAATGCAATATTTTTTTTTTTAACAAAATGAAATTCTCTTGGTTCCTTGAGTCTGTCTTGCCTGGCAGAGGGTTTTCAAAGGGTCAGGCCAGGATACCTGACTGGCTCAAAGAGCCATGCTGAAGGAATGGGTGACAATGTAGTACGAGGTTTCTGGCTGAGACTTTCGAGCCTAACCTCAAGGTTTAGTTAGGCCCACAGACTCACAGACCCGCAGACCAGCAGACCCGCAGAGACACACAGATGCTTACAATAGTTTTAGGCTGATCAGCCTAAGGCCCAGGCATATAACTTGTTAGCTCTCTACCCTTCATCTAACCCATGACTCTTCCTGTTCAACCATGCGGCTCAGTACCTTTTCTCACAGCAGCACAGTTGTCCTCTGCTTCTTCTGGCTTCTCTCTGGCATTCTGCTCTGTGCTTCCTGTTCTCAAGAGTTTTCTTAGTCTGGTAGCCCCGTCCACACTTCCTGCCTGCCTTTGGCCAATCAGTGCTTTTTATTAAACCAGTGGGTGGGACAATTATTTACCATGAAACAACACAATCGCCTACATGACAAGAACCAGTTCTTTGCCACTATTACTGACTGGAAGTCCCTATCCCTATCTTGTTACATCAGCTATCTTTCCATTGCTGTAATAAAGCACCATGTCCAGTGCAAACTACAGAAGGACACAATGATCTGGGCTTACAGTTTCAGGTTAGAGTCCATGATGGTGGAACAAAGACGCGGCGGGCAGCAGAAAGAGCTGAGAGCTCACATCTCAATCAATCTCCAAGCAGGAAACAGAGACCGTACTGGGAACGGCAGGAGCCCTTTGAAACCTCAAGCCTGCCTCCAGTAACTCCTCTTCCAACACGGCCATACCTCGTAATCACACAGTTCCACCAAAAGGTGACCAAAAATTCCGACATATGAACCTTTGGAAGTCACTTTCACCCAGACCGCTACATTTCTCCAGGCTCCTCTGGTAGGACCAAGCCTGATATGTCTCATGTCTCACCACGTCTCTCTTGTCAGCTGCCTGGTTCTGACATGCAGACACTGTCCACCATGTGACTTTCCGTCCTCTTTGGCCAACTGAGAGGATACAAGTGGTGCTCGGCAGAGCTGATGTCTTCCTCTGCCTTGCCTTGATTCCTAGCACCCACATCAGGTAGCTTACTATTGCCTGTAACTCCAGCTCCAGGGGATCTAATACCCTCTTCTGACCTCCACAGACACCGCCACTTACATGCACATACCTGCACACAGACACACACATAATTAAAAATAAAAATAAGATTTTTGAAATGAATTATGACTTAGTTATTTTTCTATTGATGTGATAATAATCACCATGGCAAAGGCTTATTTGGGGCTTTCACTTTCAGAGAAGTAGGAGTCAGTCACCATGACAAAGGAGTACGTAACCGCAGGCAGGTGTAGGGACTGGAAGAGCTGGAAGCTGAACACTGAGAGCCAAACAGGAAACTAGGCATGCCACAAGCCTTTAAAACCTAGAACCTTTCCCCAGTGATGAACTCCTCAAGCAAGGACACACCTCTTAAACCTCTCTAAACAATGCCATCAATAGGGACCAAGTATTCAAACACCAAAGCCTACGGGGGACATTCTGATTCAAGCCACCACAATTATTATCTTTTTACAGAGAAAATTAAAATGGTCCAGTGGTTCAGTTGTACCAATTTCATATGGTACAACTTCCAGCTGGTCTTGGTCTGAACTAAAGAATGATATGCACCGGTCTTTCTAAATGGGGACATGCTTGCCTTCCTGAGTTTGATTTAGCCGCTTGAAGTTCCCCCAAGTCCCTTTGAACTGCATTGTTCTTGGACACATGTATGTTTTATACATGTAGAGAATTGAAGTTGCTGCCCCAAAGAAAAGAAAGATTAATTCTGACTTAAGGAACAAGCCTAGTAGATTGGAAGGAGGAAGTGGGAAATTGCCACTCTCCATACACAGGCTTTCCCTGGACACTGTACAAAAGATCTCTAATGTGTTCTGTGGGACAGCCAGCCCCAGGCCCTAGACCACAGACATGAAGACAAATCTCAGAGCACCAAAGGCCATGCTCTTGGGAACAGTGATTTTTTTTTTTTTGAAAGTGCTCTGAATTAAGAAGGTTATAAATTTCTCAAGAGCATGTTGGTATCTGTAAACTTGAGTAAGAAATTCCTTTTCTAAGGAATCTTCGGCCCCTCTGTTCCTGAAAAAGGTCCAGAAGGATGCCAATCTGGCTGCTCCTATGGAGAATTATGGGGAATGCTCCTCATAACGATGCTCGGACTCATTTTATCTGACCCTTACACCGGGCCTGCAAAGGAAGCTGCAGTTTGATGGTTTGCCTTCAGTCAGTAGTTTAACATGTTTGTTATGTATATATTGTCCGTCAAGCTATGTAATCTTTGCTGACTACACAGTGAATTAGTTTGATGTATCCCTGGCTCCCTTAAAGCTCACATTTCTTGGAAACGGGATATGAAAGAGAAAATAATTTCTGGGAGAGATAGATAGTATAAAGAAGACTAGAGGAGGCCAGCCCAGGGGCAGCTATCCAGCTATCCTCTTGGGTAACCGAGTTTGTCTCCCGTCCCTGCCCCATCCCCTCCCCTTCCCTTCCTGCTGCCACCTCTGGTTGCCACGCGCTCTCTGCTCCTGCGCAATCTGCTCAGGGGCCAACGGCAAGCAGTTCTCTCATCTCTGCCTTGAGGTCTCCTCCCTCCCACTGGCTCTGCCCGACCTTACTGCTCCCTACCATGGGAAACGAGGCCAGCTACCATTCTGAGATGGGCAACCACTTTGACCATGATGAGATTAAAAAGCTGTGCAGAAGCTTCAAGAAGATGGACTTGGACAAATCGGGATCCCTGAGCATAGAAGAGTTCATGAACTTGCCTGAGCTGCAACAGAACCCACTGGTGAGTCGGGTGATCGATATCTTCGACACCGATGGCAATGGGGAAGTGGACTTCCACGAATTCATTATAGGCACCTCGCAGTTCAGCGTCAAGGGCGACGAAGAGCAGAAGTTAAGGTTCGCCTTCAGAATCTATGACATGGACAAAGATGGCTACATCTCCAATGGGGAGCTCTTCCAAGTGCTGAAGATGATGGTGGGTAACAACCTCAAAGACTGGCAGCTGCAGCAGCTGGTGGACAAAAGCATTTTGGTCCTGGATAAGGACGGCGACGGCCGGATATCCTTTCAAGAGTTCTGTGATGTCGTCAGAAGCATGGAGATCCACAAGAAGCTGGTCGTGTTTGTGTGAGCTGCTTTTCTTTGTTTTGTTTTTTCGTTTTGGTGTGTGTGTGTGTGTGTGTGTGTGTGTTTCCATTTGTCTGTCTAGTTTGTTTGCTTTAAGGGCTCCACTTAACATACTTAGCTTTCTTCTCTCATTCAAGATATTCAGCTACTGTCTCTCTGGCTAACCCTGCAGTGTTTTTCTCTCTGACTCTACCATCCATACAGTGTTAATTCAACTCTCGATGACTACAGACAAAGGGGGGTGCAGGGAGGGAAGTCAGAAATCAAAATAATTTTCAAAAATGCCTTTTTCTTTATTTTAGAGAACCCGGTCAAGAAGACTGAAAGCTTAAAAATAAGAAAATGTACATCTTTGCCTTTCTTTCTCATGGTTGTGTATATGAGAGAAGACTACGATTCTCATGGAATGTTAGGAATTCTCTTCCTTTACTTGTGACCTTCAACTTTGTTAACCTCCTGTTGTAACAACTAGCAAAAATATATTTATCTTTGATTAGTATCCTTTAATCACTATCTGGGCACAAATACCACCATAACAGGACTTCATTACTGGGAAGGTGCCATGTATCCAAAGGAATACTGCAACACTTGGGAACCACAAGGAATAGGAGTGCCTAACTCTATAATTCCTTGTCCATCATAAAATATATGGATTGTGCAAGTAATGCCATCCCTGTAGCATTGGAGTCAAACTCATTTCACAATAGTTAAGACAGTGAGACCCAAACATCCCAGCTTATGGATTTAGTCAGAACAATGTCACCAAAGCCTATTACCTGGGTGAATAGGAGCAACTTAGCTTCTGTGAGAAATGAAGTATGTAAAGTCTTGTAACTTCCTTCCCTTTCCCTCTCTTCCTTTCTGTGAGATCAGTGTGGAAAGGATACTGGAATCCGTTGCCACTTTGCCATAACCACACTAAAATTAGCTGGACACTGTCTATGTGATTTTGGCCCAGAAAGGAAACAATAGGAAGACATGCCAAGACCTTCCTTGCCACTCATGAGTAGATCACACCACATATTTCTCAACTTGAGACCTAGAAAACACTTGAAAAGAGCCTTTTATCTAGCTGACATATTATTGAGAAGAAATTTTAGTAAAAATGGTGAGATCATCTCCTGAGGACAGATTATCATTTATCACTCTGGAAATGCACACTTTCAAATAGAAAAAAAAATGAAATTATCACCAAGGATTTTATTCAGTTATACATCCATATTTAACAGGGAAAGTCTTTTGGAGTAGCTGGAGTCTACACATCATAGCTGCCCAAAGCTTTCTGTGGCAATAACCTTGAGCTGACTACTTCTTTCTGGTTCTAGAACAGAAAAGATCTAACTAGATACTTAGAGAAATGGATCAGATTTACATTCAAGCTAGAATGCTTTTCTTTCTCTCAGTTAACAAAACCAATAGTCCCATGAACTCTTTGACATAACAGTAACAATTGATGTGGATGGGGTCATCAGCTCCTAACTTCCATGACATCATTGTTCAGCACTGAGTTGGTGTCACCATTGCAGCCTTACAAATGACACAGGCAATCTTGTCAAAGGACATGAAGCTAAAAAGAAAAAAGACTCAAGACGACAAAGACCAGGTTCCTTTCTCCCGTATTAAATCCCTTTTGTTCTTATGGTTACTATGTTTGCTTGTCTCAAATTATTCCTAATAATCTTATTAATGTAGTCTAATCAATCAATTTTCCACAAGAAGAGAAACCAAGAACTTATGAACTAACTGCCCGCCAAGGAGCAAGAGCCCTAGACCTCTTCAGTTTTATGCATTGTAAAGAAACATACATATTTAAAATGTGTGTGTGTGTGCACATGCATGTGCAAGTGTACAAGCACAGGTGTACACATATGTTAGACAAGAGGTCTACCATGGGTGTTGTTACTGAGGGAACATCTAACTTGTATTTTAAGAGAGATTATATCACTGGGACCTGGGGTCACTATTGCTATTAGGCTGGCTGGTCAGAGACCCTCCTGTCTCCACCTTCTCCACTCTGGGATTGTAAGCATGCACCACCATGCCCAGATTTTTAACGTTAGTTCCAAAAATTGAACTCAGGCCAATTACTAAGGTAAACAGCAAAATGCCCCAAGGTCACACACATTAGTGACATTGTTGTGATTCTATGTTAACCGAGTATGTCTGCACTCCACCATATGTTATAACTTTCAAGCCACTAAGTAGATGCTCTTTTTCAAACAAAAGGAAAATAGTGGTCCCATCAGGATTAGTTTGTATTCCAATGCAATCATGCTTTAGAAATGAAAGGTGTAAGACTGTAGCTGATAGTCTGAGAATTAGACTAGATGTTTGGGAGTGGGCTGAGACAGTAAACTTAGGACCCAGTCTCTCATGTATGCTAGGCAAGCATTCTACCACTAGGCTGCATCCCCAGGACCTGGAATCCTTTTCAGGATTACCTATGTAGGCAATGACTATGACTTATAAACTATGTCACAATACCTTTAAATGATTTATAATTAAAAATAATAGTGCATAGACACAGCAGTTAAAAAAGCTATGTAGAAGGATGTTCTCTGACAGTTCAAAGGCTAAATCTAATCCACAAATAAACATTTGTGTTGTCGATAATGGCAATTTTAAAACATGTTTTTGCCATTGCTTTTTAAAACCCAGTATTTGCCTGCAAGTTGGTGCATACCTTTGATCCCACCGTGAAAAGAACACAAACACAATCCAAAATTTTTAAACAAAATTGGAAGTTTAACTTAAATAAATTTGGGCCATCCTAAGATGGAAGTGACATTTTGGAGTATAAGCCTCTAGAGTACTGGGACAAAATTGAAAGTCTTCAAGGAATGTTAACATAGCTCCATTCCCTAGCAGAAAAACTCAAGATGCACTGAAGAGATGAGCAGCCCCTCAAATCACAGCTGACAACAAAACATTTTTCTCAAGAAAACTGAAACAGAAGAATTTAGGATGGGGAAAATATATTTATGCAATTTCAAACTTTCATGAACTAAATCCAAAAACAAAAGATACCACAGGAAAATTTAAAGTGTAAAACATAAAAAGTAAGAAAAGGTCAATAGCTTTTTAAAGTCTCTTATTTGAAATGCATAAAATATGAAAATGCAAACATGATTTACACAAAAGTCAGGAAAACTAAGCATGAAAAAATATTCAACCATATAATGAAAAGTAATTACAACAATTAAATCACACTGGACTAAAAGTATAGCCAATAATAGAGTGCTTGCACTACACACATGTGGTCCTAGTTTTGATGTTAGTACAAACAAAGAAAAAACTAATTATGAAACAGGGTTGGTGACATTACGTGGATCTGGAGCTTTGCAGGGTCTTATACCTTAAGTGTCACTGAGACTGATTTCTGTCAGTTTTTAAGGGTCATTTCAGACATTATCAATCACCAAAACAGTTATAGCCATTGACTTAGTAACCATACCCATGGCAGTATTTATGTCAATAATTCAAAATGATATGTTTAGCTGATAGATTTTTTGCTACAGAAATATTTATCATATATAATGTAGTCAAAAACAACTAACAGTTTCCAAAAGAAGCAATGCACTTAATCCACTGAAGTTAATAAATAGATGTTTTAGGTAGTTGGTTTTTTTTTTTCTTTCAAAACAGGATTTCTCTGTGTAGCCCAGGCTGTCCTGAAATGGCTCTGTAGACTGGGCTGGTCTTGAACTCACAGATATCCAAATGCCTCTACCTCCTGAGTGCTCTGATTAAAGATGTAAGCCACCACTGCCTGGCAAAAATATTATTTTAGAAAAGACGTGTTTTTTTTTTTTAAAGTGTGCATTTGCTTACCATTCGAGAAAACATATACATCAATGATTTTAGTTTAGAATAGGAAAGAATTTTATCCATTGTATGGGACCAGGCATGGTAGCTCATACCTATAATCCCAACACTCAGGAGATTGAGGCAGGAGGAGGATTTCCATAGTTCATTGCCAGTTTGAACCACATAGTAAGTTCCAAGCCAAAGGGGGGGGGGGGTGGCTTATTTTAAAGGCTATAGTAATCTCAAAATGGACTGCTTATAGCTCCTTAGATGGAGGTAGGGTCTTGTGAGTCCTTCACATATCATAATGAAATGTTGATAGGTTCAGTCTTGTCTTGTATAAATCACTTTGCCACTTACAGAAAACAGTTTCACAGCACTACTTACCATTCTCAGGCTCTTACATTTTTTCTGTTTCCTCTTTATCGCTGCCAGGAGGGCCAGCCTCCAGCAGTATAGGGCTCTAAAGGAAACTACAGTCGGGTACTAGATTTTTCTGAGGGGTTAGGGAAAAGACACAATCTCTCTTGATGGTTTACTTCTTTATTCTTCTATGTTCTTTTATGTATAATTTTTCTACAGCTCATTACCCCAACAAAATCAGACTATGAAAATTACAATGTGCTTACAAGTGAATTATTACAACAAATACAAGTAAAAACAGCATGATTTCCATATCCCCTACATGATTAAACATTTTATGTATTACAGGTGAGAAATAAATTATCCCAATAACCCATATACATGCAAACCCAAGCAACTTTGTTACAGATTAACTGTATAGGCAAGCAAGATAATCTTCTCAGTCAGTTCTTTTACTGGCATATGTTTTGCAGTTACAAAGAAAGCACCAATTTATTACTTATCTTGAAAGGTAATCTTATAAGATTACCTTAAAAGAATTACAAACCTAAACTTAAAAATAAAAAAGAATCAGTTGTCTCTACTTTAAAAACTTTAGGATGCCAACTGTTCATCAACAGTTTTATATCAGGAAATTAAAGGGCAGAAACGGGTATAAAGAATTAATCATCACCTTTGGTCATCAACCAACCAATCCTAGGAAGGAGAGTATGTCAACTAGTAACAACTGGTCTGCTTTGTGTTTTTGATCCAGCTATGTGTCCTTGTGAATGTTAAATTGTTGTCTGGGATTTCTATCTCAAATCTATTATCAAAATATCTGATCTAACCTGAAGTTAGTTTAAGGCTTTGTTTCAGCTAATAATGCACACCAAAACCTGTGACTGTGTCTTTCAGAATTTAGATTAAATGAATTGGAATTCATTTTTTTTCTTAATCATTAAGTTAAACTGGGATCTATGCAGCTCCTTAGCTGTGTGACATTTCCTTTTATTTATTTGTATTCATCAAAACCTCTATCAAATAACATTATTATTTCAATTAGACAGTACATCTTAGGAAGGAATCATTTTCACAATAATCAATAGGTAGAAATGCTCAGTAGAATAGAATGTTTCTATGAGATAAACATACTACTTTGCAGGCAACGGGGATCTCCCCACACCCATCCACACCATTCCAGATATCAGAGAAAGGTAGTAGCAGCAAGCATGTAAAGACACAGCAAAAGCAAAAGACATTCTGAGGTCTGGGGTCTTGGGGCTTTGCCTATCCAAGGTTCACCCCTCAGGGAGTTGCCTCCTGACTAACACCCTGATATCAACTGCCATCTTCTGGTTCTATGACATGGCCACCAGCCTATTGTTACATTTCTAAAGATTTGAGAGGGTAATATAGATGTCCCATTTAAGGTTGAATCTAAAGTGTTCTCAGCACTTTGACCAATTTTGATTCTGTATTAGCCAGCACAAACTACAAGCAAAAACTTCCTTGACCAAGGTTGAAAATCAAAAACATAAATATTAAAATGATAGTTTATCAACATGTTCATTTAGCAAAATAACAGTAGTTGCCCTCTTATGTCTTACGATGGCTCAGTCATAGGTTTTTGACCAAGTTTACAATACCAGACAGTTTTCTTGTAATAGAAAGTTTCAAATACACTTAGAAAATAGTCATGTTATTATTGCACCAATAGGCACATCTTGCCTAGCAAGTCAGTATTATAACATTTAGGCTTGCATAGCACCTTCTAGAACTATCAAAGCTAGCCAATAGGAGTAAGCTTCCATTTTAGCTTCAATTTGATTTCTCTATATCCTGAAACCAAAGTGTGTGGTGTAACTGACAACAGTTCTGATAAGCAACCAAGAGCAATAGCAATAACCTATACTGTTGGGGAGGCCTATGTTGTTTCCTTCACCAATAGCGAAAAGGACTGAAGCCCACTCCTGACCATGGGATTTTTAATTACTCACTTATGGCTTCTGGTAGCATCATCATCTATCCATATAGGGTACCTCTATCCAAGGGAGTTTGCTTTTAATGTGTTAAATGTGATATATTTGTACAGAACTAAAGAATACAGCCCTTAACTCTTGGTAATTATTAGCTAATCATTAGTATATCATTGGCATTTAAAGCCATAAATCTGAATGAAAAAGTACTATAGTAAGGAATGGTAATCATGCCACCAATTACAGTGAGAAAGACAAAAATTTGCAATGGAGATTGGCATGGAAGCAAGAAATAGAAGTATGATCAAAATAAGTAAATTTATATATGTATATAAACTGATAAGTAATAGGTGATTCACAGTGTCTAAAGCAGTTGGACAATAACCCGGCTAGAGTTGGTCCAAGTGAGAGGAGAATAACTGGGAACAATGGATCCAGACAACTCTGAGAGAACAAGAAGGATGAGATAGGGTGGCTGCTGTGTTTTGTAGACAGCCTGTGGATGGGAAGAAGGATTAGTTTATAGCAGCATCATTAACATATAAGATTTTAATGATGAGTGAAACACTTTCATAGCATTCCTCTTTGGGAATTACTTATTTATCCAACCATCACCTTTTTCAAATGTCCCCAAATGAACAAGATACAAAACAAGAGTTTGGGCACCAACAAAATTGGTGATCTTGGACTCTATACTCCCTGGAAGTACCAATGGTCTAGTCAGAAACCACACATCAATGAATTACAGGCATCTCTCTTTGTCTGGATATAGTTTGCTCTTAGAAATGTGATGACCAGTGTTTGCAAGTGGTGGCAGCCTTTTCCATTACTCTCAGAGGAAAACACAAACTATATTCCCACTTAATTCAAAACCACAATCAAATTTCCTAATTATTATGAAAATACTCTTAGGCATCTATGCATGTACATACCTAATGTACAATGTGTGGATTATGGTGTCACAATCTCCCAAAGATGGCTGCATAATCTGAAGCTTTTAACACCAGATATTTACTTATTGGTTTATTATTCATTTTGAGTGCTACAAATTGAACTTGGAGAGTATGTAAGTTAGACAAGTGATCTACTACTGTGGTGGAAACAAATGCATGGCATATTTAAAAGAACATAACTGATCTAGTTTGGTTTTTATTGCTCTAATAAAACACTGACCAAATTGGGGGAGGAAACGGTTTATTTTATAGCACCAAGGGAATTCAAACAGGAGCAGAAGCAGGAAGCACAAAGTTTTTTATTGGTCTATTCTCCATGGTTTGCTCAGCTCTAGTTCTTATACGACCCACCTGACCAGACGTGCCACCACCCTGTCAATCATTAATCAAGAGAATGCCTCCTCAGACTTTCCCACAGGTCAATGTAATGGAGGCAGTTCCTCAATCTAGGTTCCATCAAGTACCTCTACTTTGTATAAAATTGACAAACCCAAACAAGCACAATGGCCCACAGAAAAAAAAATGCTGAATTACAGCTTCAACCTTCCATCCTATCACTCAGACTCAGACACAAACATTTGGGTTAATACTCACAGGCAAAGCAGATTTTCAATTCCCACACTGAATTGCTTAACAAAAAAAAAAAAAAAAATTGGCAAGTTGATATAGAGAATTCATGGTGAGAAATCATGATGATCAGGATGACAGAAAGCACAGATATCACTCTACCTGCGCCTGGTTCCCCCATATATTAGTGTGTTACATTGGGGGAGACATAATTAATCTCTAAGCACCCCATATGTGAAATAGAGGTAATTAATACTTAAAGTAGTATTACAAGGTCATCATACCAATATACACATACAGAATCTAGCATGTCTATGGAATTCCCAGTTAAAAAATAAACATAAAGGACATTCATTTACACACAGCAAAACCCCTGAAAAATAGTAAATAAATAAACAGAACAGGAAAGATTATTTAATAGTTAAGAGCACTTATTATTCTTCCAGAGGACCCAGGTTCAATTCCCAACACCTACATAGAAGTTAACAATTGTCTTTCCATTCCAGGGGATCCAAAACTCTCTTCTGATTTACATGGCCACTTACTTGCGTGTGCTGTACAGACATATATTCAGGCAAAATATCCACACACATAACATAAAAATAAAATAAACCCTTTTTGTTAGCCTATTAGTATATAGGTATAAGTTTAAATTAAGAAACACATAAACTCAAGACAACTTATTAATTATTGTGATAATATGAGAAAAATGAGATTGTTATAAACAAGAAAACAGGGAAAGCCTATCTGTTTAATAGTAAGGTGATCCAGTGTGAATTGCATTTCTTCCTTATCTTGACTGTGGCTTATTTAAAAAATATGGCTCATTTGGTTTCTGCTGAACATCTGATGATGTGAATGTTGGAACCCAACAGTAATTCTCTGTTTGCTCTGAATCTATAGCAGGAATATATTAAGTACTATTTATCACTGATAATGACATTGCCAACCAAGCTTTTAGCATGCCATGAAAGAACTTTACACAGTATGTTTCATTATTAAAATGCAAAACTCCTCACAGAAGCCAGCAAGAGAGGTTCCTTTCCTTCTTCACGGCTGCCTCATTTTGTGACCTGGTGCAACTTTCTATACCTCACTGGTTTATTTCCACAAGTATTAAATTAAGTCATTAAACTAAAGGGTCCCAACATTTCCTGCCAGATATAACTTTCAGGATTGTTCAACTCATGATCACTGCTCCTTAAGTCTATTCCTCCTCTGCCCCCCCCCAAAAAGGTTTTTCCATAGTCAACTGTTTCACATATCCAACCGTTACAATTTTTTATTTCCCTGCCTCTATGAAATGGAAGCATAGTCCAGACTCAAGGCCTTTGTACAACTCCAGGAAACACACATGGAGATCCAGGTGTGAGCAGTACTCGAGGACTATGCTCAGCACAGCCTGAAGTCTCCCAGAGTGTGTCCTTCATGGTAGGGTATAACGGTGTTCACCCAGGGAGGAAAGGGTCTCCAGCTAAAGTAAAGCTGAATCAAAGAGCAAATGACTGCATGTGTCATGATACTTTTTCTGTCTCAGCAGACTTTGCAAATGGGCATCAAGCATTTCTCTGGACTCTTTGTGCTGCTGTGCATTGGATTTGGTCTCTCCATCCTGACAACCATTGGTGAACACATAGTGTACAGACTGCTGCTACCACGAATCAAAAACAAATCTAAGCTGCAATATTGGTTGCACACCAGTCAGGTGAGTTCTACAGGACTCTTATGCCAGTGCTCCTGTACTTAAGAATTCCCAGGGAGGTAAAGACCCAGAGAAGTTTGTCAACTGACAAACACCAGCCCCCACCCCCACACACATATGTGAGAGGGAGAGGGGGAGGGGGAGGGGGAGGGGGAGGGGGAGAGAGAGAGAGAGAGGTTAAAATTCCCTTTATCCCACTAACCCACCTACCCATAAATTGAGGACTTGCAGTGTCCCTTTCTTCCATGAAACATTACTGCTACCCATAGAAGTCCCAATATAATGGTTTTGAATTCATTTTGACTTAATAAACATCATCAAAAGAGATGATGTGAAAAATCCATCCCCCACAGATTTTTCCTTTGCCAAAGTGAAAGCCAGTAAGAGTCTCAAGTTCCCATTTGCTTTTAGGTGGTCCCATTTCCCTGGTCTGTTTTTCTCTGTCAGGAATTCTGAGGCTTGCTTGTGGGAGGCCATGTCTCACAGAAGCAAGATTTCCTCTTTTAAGATAGACACCAACACCTAATTTACAAAGATAATTATAGACCATTTGGACACAGATCTGTGTGAAACCAATGTGGACATCCATGCTGTGGTCAGACTGTGGAGTCAGGATGAAGGGAATTTAGCGAATTGCAGGGTTTCATCTGACCATGGAAGATTGATGAGCCACCTCCCCACCCCCTAACCCCCACCCCCACCCCCTAACCCCCACCCCCACCCCCTAACCCCCACCCCCACAGTGTGGGGTCTCTTCTGCATCCTGGTACTCCATGATTTGCCTCACCTCTTGAAGGTAAGGCTGAATGTGCTTCTGCTTTTGCCAATCTGCCCTTTGTGCGGTGTTTTGACTGTTGTTATTTAGTTTATGACTTTGTTTTCTAGAGAACAAATTTTCTCACAGTTGAACCCTATTTTCCATACTTCCTGGGGAGTCACTGGTCTCCTGGAAGTCTGAAGACAAGTCATCTTCTCTGTTGTATGCCAATATAATTAAATTAAAGGGAAACTTGCATCCCCTCCTTGGTTCGGTTGCTTTTGAACCAACTCTGACAACTGTTCAAGGCTTTGTACCACACAGGAGTTGTTGGTTATAACTTCTTTGTATCCCATACCATTTCACCATCTGTAGTATTTCTCCTCTTTTGGAAATAATAAGCTATAATTTAGGAGTCCTTGTTACCTTGTGATGTGTGGCTGAATGTTGACCTAATTTCATGCATGCCTGACATTTTCGTTAAAGAAGCCAAGGTTTGTAACCACTAGATACAGTCTGTGAAATCTCAAGCAGTGTTTTGTCCCCATACACATACTTCAAATGATCTCTGATAATCTGTTCTTCCTACCAGAGATTACACAGAGCATTAAACACATCATTTGTAGAAGAAAAGCAGCCATGTTTCAAGACAAAACGTGTGGAAAAGAGGTAAGAGGTCAATGCTAAAGACCTTGCTAACATAAAAGTTTAGACATGTGATGATAACTCATATTCAAACAAAAAGTTACCTCTAAAAAAGTTACTCAGACCAAATTTGGGCAACTTGTTGATAAACAAAATCAATATAAATATATGGATTTTCAGTTATTAGCAAGTAAAACAAAATAAACAAACCCAAGCACATATACATATGTGTACATTGAAATGCAACTTGGGCAAAATATTGGCAAGTTTAAAAATGCAGGTATGGACTGCAGAACCTAGTATCTAGGTCCAGTCCTGTCTCCAACATTAAACAATATGTGCTACTTAACATCTGTGCCTCAGACTCCTCTGTGAAACAGGTTAAAAAAAAAGAAAGAAAGAAAGAAAGAAAGAAAGAAAAGAAAGAAAGAAAGAAAGAAAGAAAGAAAGAAAGAAAGAAAGAAAGAAAGAAAGAAAGAAAGAAAGAAAGAAAGAAAGAAAGAAAGAAAGAAAGAAAGAAAGAAAGAAAGAAAGAAAGAAAGAAAGAAAGAAAGAAAGAAAAGAAGAAAAAGTATCCATTCCCTAGAGTTGCTATAAACTACAAATGCGGTAGTAAGCTAAAAGCCCTGGAAGGAAAGCGAATGCCTAATAAATGCTAGCAAAACCCCTGTACCAAATGTACAGAGCCCTTCATCCGCGGATGCAGTAGGCCATCACTGTTTTTCACCTGCAATGCCTCCTAGGCATTCTGACCTCCTGCAGCACCCCTGAGAATATATGCCACATGTTACAAAGATGCCAAGTCCACTTTCTGGCACCCTCATGACTCCCCAGATAAGGTCTTCACTAATAGGAAAAAGAACTAAATGCCCCCAAAGGTCCCCACCTTCACTACAGCCAGCCCGTGGATGGCTCTGTCATCTGAGGCGACTGAAGTGTCAGAAGCATTTTCAGTCTGCTGCTTGTTGGCTTCTTCTGCAACTGCCCAAGGCTTCCCTCCTGGACATCTCACATTCCCTGAACCCTCAGATAAGCCAATGGCTTTGAGAATTGGTGTCACATCTTCAGCTCAAAGCTGGGATTTCTAGTTCAAAATCTGACACTAACACCTCTCTTCATAACAGAAGGAACATGATATACAAGATTCTTGTCTTGCTTGGATCTCTGTGGCTCCACTAGTATCGGGGTTGTCTCTAACTTGTCAGAATCATTTACAATCTTTTAAGGCTCCTTTCCAGTCACATAATGACCTGTCACCTGGCTGTCAGTATAGTATCCCCAGTGCAAGTCTGTTAGTGACAAGCTACAGACTAGTCAGGTCACAGCTGTTCTGTTACCTTAGAAAGATTTTTCTATAATTCTTTAATCAGAGAAACACAAAAAGACAAGCTTTAAAAAACAATTTTACAATTACAAAATGTTTCTTTCAAGAAATAGAAACAAGAAGCCCAGTGACCCTGTCTCTTTAACTGTACTCATATTTACCTCACCTAAGCTGAAAACCAAATGTGTCTCTTCATTCAACTTACCCACTTTTCTTATATCCCTTCCTTATTCTGACAAAGGGCTGAGACAGAGTATGTCTTCATCACTGTGACCCAATTACTTCTCAAGCGGTCCCTAATAAACTTGCATGCAGCACCTCATAGGATACCACAGATTGGGGGCGGAGTGAGTGCTCTATGACTAGGGAGACTTTAGGAGACAAAGGAAATGATTCTGATGAGCTGGCTAAGGTCCAGAGAGATGAGACTCTAACACTGGGGTGCTGCAACTTCCCTAAAGCCCAGAGCCTGCAACCTTCCAATCTCTATATGCATGTGAAGCCTCCCAGTTACTAGTTTTGAGTAGTCCAATAACATACTGAGCTTCAATCTTACAGAACTCCAATAAAGCCTGTTTTGCTTATTTTATTGTGAAATACTTCTCATTCCATTAGCCATATTCAACTTTTAAGACTAGAGAAAGCTTAATCAAAATGCAACCTAATTCCTTCTAATTAGTCAGTTCCTTGACCAACACACACACACAATTAGTCCTTCTAATTAGATACCTTGCCTATTTAAGCATCTACCACCTTGCATTCATAGGTATCTGATCCACACATCACTTATCAGAGCACAGTGATGCTAGCAATTAGAGTATGTTGTAAAGAAGTCTAGCTTTTGTTTATTATTCTGTTATATTCCCATACAGATGGGCCAAGGTTTAAATGACCAGACTGCCTGTCTCTAAGAATCTGATCACCTGCGTAGTCTACTGAAATGGGTAGACAACTCTATTGTTAGTGTTGTCCTCTGGCAATCACTATATAGTACCAGAGTTAGGTTTGTGACTTGGAAATGCAAATGTCCATGCCATTATGACATGATATCCTGCTCTATTCTCCATATTTATTTAATGAATTTGGAGAGCTAGATGAATGGATGATTAAGATTAGTGGCTTGAAGAAATTCTAGGCCATAACACTAAGGCAGATTTTAGTGCACATTAATGAATATTTCAGGAGAGTTTTTTATCTGTAATTCAGGACTTACTCAGTGTGAAAACATTTAACTATGGTTATGTCTGAAGGTCAGGGAAGCAGCTATAAGTACAATCACTGCAGCACTTTCCCCCAGCCTATAACACAGTAAAAGTGAGCTCTGGTGTTCTCTGTATCTATGACCCACAACGAGAGAACCGAGAACCGGTGAGGGATAACCAAGATGCCCCGAGCAAGTTTCAGTCAGCTTCTGCTATGTGAGAAATCACCCCAATACTAACTACCAATAATGAATTGCTTACTAATCTATAGGTCAGCTGGCTCATGCACATAGCCGGGTGGAAAGGGGAAAAGTAGCTAAGGGCTCTCCAATCAACTGACCTCTAGGAAAACCTGTGGACTTTCTCCATACTGCCACCCATCAAGGGGGTCAATGAGGACTTGCACTGTATCCACAGGAATTAGAGAATGATGGTATGAAGGATCCTTATTAGAAGCTTAAGCTTGGAATTTCTCATCCTTCTTAGTACCCAAAACAAATAATGAGACAAGAGCCAAGCATGGTGGCTCTTGGTGTAAATCCCAGAACTTGGGAGATAGAAGCAAAAGAATCACCATCCTTTCAAGAAAAACTTGGACTTATATAATGAGATCCAGGTCAGCCTGGGCTGCAGAGTAAGACCTTGCTTCAAACAATGCTATGAACTAGACCTCACAGACAAAAGGAAAAGGGCCATGGATTAAAGTGGAATGAAGGATTAAGCCTTGGTGATAATCTTCTGGGCAAAGCAACACAGAATCATTCTATTAAGTCTTTGTGTTTTGTTCCTTTCCCCATTGTCTTTTCCAACTCCAGGGCCTCCACTCCCACTTTCTCAGGCAATTAGGAGTCCAGGAATAAAGTTGACTTGGTTTTGTGGCAACAAAACACAGGAATTTAATAGAGGTTTTCTATTGTGCTGTGTAGTAGGAGGTTTCTGTTCCGGACTTTCGGTCCTAGCCTCAAGGTTTAGGCCCACAGACCCGCAGACCCGCAGAGACACACAGATGCTTACAACAGTTTTAGGCTGATCAGCCTAAGGCCCAGGCATATAACTTCCTAACTCTTTACCCTTAATCTAACCCATGACTCTTAACCTGTTCAGCCATGGGGCTCAGTACCTTTTCTCACAGCAGCATGGTTGTCCTCTGCTTCTTGTGGCTTCTCTCTGGCCTTCTGCTCTGTGCTTCCTGTTCTCAGAGTTTTCTTAGTCTGGTAGCTCTGCCCATACTTCCTGCCTGCCTTTGGCCAATCAGAGCTTTTTATTAAACCAGTAGGTGGGACAATTATTTACAATGGAACAACATAATCTCCCACAGTGCTGCACATGGTAAACTGCAAAAGTATTCATAATCTTCCTACTCCTCTCCCAGAGTAGAAGGAATCAGCAGCCATGCTGCTTAGAGCAGACTGTTCTCATGGTGACAAACTCTTTTCATTGCATCCAACTGCCAAGATGTATTTAGGAACTTGCCCAGCCCCCTCCCATATCCACCTAGCCATGTCCCTATGGTGGTGGCAAGTGGTATTATAAATCTGTTTCTAGTCATCACTACCTCAGCAAGAATCAAGGATGCTCTTATTTTTGTTTAAGCATCAAGATTGACTTGTCATTCTCAATCTGCATCAAATTGCCCTTGGTTAATATGTCTTTATTCTTCCCCAAAGAAAAGTCAGCCATAAAATATTATCAATGAACCAATGTTTAGAGCACTACCTCTGAATGAAGATTTTTCACTCTTATTAATCTCTACAGCCATAGGATATCTCCAGGCAGCATTGCTTTCTGAGCACTGCTTATAGGTAAGGTATAAAAACGTACCTAGGTATGGGAAAGATGGCTCAACAAGTTAAGAGTGCTTGCTCTGCAAGTTGGGAGGACCTAGTTGAATCCGTTTCCCAAATTAAAGCTCAACACAACTTCATGTACCTATAACTCCAGCACTGGGGGACAGGAACAGGCATATCCTGGGAGATTGCTGGCTAGCCAGCCTAGCTAAAGAGGTAACTTTGTGGACCCTGTCTAAAGCAATAAGACAGGTGATAGAGGAAAATCCAGGATATCTTTCTGTGATCTCCACGTGTTTATCCTAAAAATTAACCCACCCACCTACATATTCTCTCTCTCTCTCCCTCTCTCTCTCTGATGCTCTTCTCTCTCATGCACACAGAGGATGCTCTTCTCATGCACGAACACACACACACACACACACACACACACAGAGGATGCTTTTCTGTCTCTCTCATGCACACACACACAGAGGGGAGAGATGGGGGTACTTTAAATAATTCATAAGATAATGCATCATTTCCCATTTCACCAGAAGTTATCCAATTCCTCTGTCAACATAAGGCTTGGTAAAACCTTCAATCCAGTTCATGGCTTCTACTCTTCCCATGGTACTCTAAGCCGGCATTCAGGGCTGAGTGACTTCATTTCTACAAACATCACTAGTTCCCTGTTGTTCACATAGCAGATGGAAATGGGGCTACAGGACAGAGGGGGACTCTGAATGGTCTCTGTTTCCTAGGTCCAACATGGGACCCCAGCAGCTCATGGTGTGGAATACTTCTAATCTGAGTCATGACAACCAACGAAAATACATCTTTAGTGATGAAGGACAAAACCAGCTGGATACCCAGACCCACCAGGACATCCCTCTCCCTCCAAGGAGAAGAGAGCTCCCTGCCTCACTGACCACCAATGGGAAATCAGACTCCCTCAATGTAGCTCGGAACTCAGTGATGCAGGAACTCTCTGAATTGGAGAAGCAGATCCAAGTGATCCGCCAGGAGCTGCAGTTGGCAGTGAGCAGGAAAACAGAGCTGGAAGAGTATCAAAGGACGAATCGGACTTGTGAATCCTAGGCAATGCCGCTGCTCCCCTTCTCAGCTCTCGGTATTCTTAAGTCCTGGAGGCACTTTGTAAAGCTCTTTTGTACTGACTGACAAAGGTGTCGGGTCTGTTTTCAGCCTAACATGCAGCAGCAGCAGCTCTTCCCACACATACCCCCAGGTCTCCAGGGTAGGAATCTTTTCCATGGTAGGGACCTAGAGTTAGTCAGGGGTAAAGTCTGTATAAGGGGATTGGTGAGTAGCCAGAGAACTCTGGCTCCTGTCAACCTTTTCACCTGGTGCCACAATATTTCTGGGTTTTAGTCCTTTCTCTGCACTTCAACAAGAGATAAAAATTGTTGCTCATACCTGTCTTACTGGGTTGGTTTTTAATATTACTACAAACTAGAATTATCAAAGTTTTCAGATTTAATACAACTCCCCAAGTCTAGATTTGATCTTACATCCTTAATAAACACGGTAGGAGCCAGAAAAACTGGGGCCAAGCAGATACATTAAGAAAATGTGGCTCAGAATCCCCACCAGCAAGGGTTGACTGGCTGAGCTAGCACTGGTTGAGCAGCTCTGAACCTCTAGACCCATCCCAATAGTTAGTAGAAACACATTGACGAACCACTATGAAAAAGAAAGGGTAGCAGCTAGTGAGAGCAGAGGGCAGGCAGATGGGGAATTAACAGTGCACAAGGTGCATTTAAAATAAAGCTCTGGGCCTCAAAGGCAATTTGGCTAAAGAATGTATTGCACTATACTTCTAATGAAACTGAGTATCTCCACCAGTGTACTTTTTAGAACAGAGAAGCAGAACAAAATGTGTCCTTAGCAGGCACCTGTGCTATTCCCTAGTTAATGACTGTAACCAGGTCTGTGAGCTGACACCGTTGAGGGAAATGTTCTGCATACCACACGTGAGGCTGTTTTCAGATCAGTCGTCCCCTTTCTCAGCCTTGAGAAAACCTAGTAGCAACCAGGGGTTTATGAACATCACAAATGTCAAATACAGGAGTCTGCCCTGCTTCACCATCTCCCATCGTTACATTTACTGGTCTCTTATGAAATATGGTTTTAGTCTGACTATCCTCCTGACTCTATACAATACCTTCAGAAATGGGTGTAATTAACTCAGCTTCCCCTCTGCTTGGCTATCACTTTGGTATGCAGAAAAGAAACATGACATCTCTAGACTTCCTATATGTTCCAAAATGTTGGCTAAGAAATTACCTAAGGTCCTCATGAGCGTGGGAAGGCCTCAGAATCCTAATGTTGCTAGCCAGCACCTCAGAACATAAAGTTACTCAGAGAACAATGGTCTGGAAGTTTGGACACCTCCAGGCACGTGAGAAAAAAAGGAGAGCTGTCTTTTCTTTTGCTTAAGCACTCAACTACTTACTGACTGGTTTCTACTTTCCCATCTAGAAGTAGATGTTCCTGTTGATCAATACTGAGTCTTCTCCATACTCACTTGTCCAGTTATTTTAATGTTGACAATGAACGTGCAACACTGTTCCAAGCAGTGCTCAGATCAGTAAATGGGGTGAGGCTTCCACCATAAAACTCCCACTTTGGGACACAATGTCTGCACTCCTCCAAGAACTACACAGATCTCTAAAGACAGTGCCCCCTAAACTGCAATCAGAACACCTGAGCAATGAGTGCCTAAATGGCTGCCTAAACCTAGGAGTGCAAGTAAGCTCAGATCAAGAGGAGGCATGGGGGCTGTAAAAACAGACTTCTGCCTCACAGATTGAACATTCCATTGAGGAAAAAATAGGCCCAAAAAACAAAAGAGGACAATGTGCTTTGCAATGCCTTCCTATTCTCTAATCCCAGCAGGCAGGCCTTAGCTGCCTCTGGCAGGTTCCATCCTTTAGTCATATTCACCTGTCTATAACAGTGCCCTGGGGACACTGCTGAGCATCCCTAGTAACTGTGTATAGTGTACCTCAATTCACATGACAGCCACGCTCCTGTAGTACACAGACATTTGTGCAACAACTCATACTCCAACTGTACTTGAAAGGCTATTAACGGGAACACAGAGGTGAATTCTTTTGTAAAGAATCCTTTTGTAATGCAACCAATTCTCCCTTAAGGTATCTGTTTTGTAAGTTTGGATTTTTGTATATCTGATTTATCTTAAGCTTCTCTACTGAGGCATTCTAGGTAGTAATCACATTGCAGAGCATCCTGCCTACCCACAGAGCAGAGAAACATGCACGCTCTTAAGAGGAGCTACTTGGCCAATACTGTGGCCAGGATGCAACAAGGGCCAAGAGTAAAGGAGGCTTACTGCTGTCAGCACTGCTTAAAATGCTTTCAATGTCCTGGGTGAAGAAAAACATAATTGCTTGTGAAGTTTTCATGATAAATAGCAAAATTTTTAATGGTAGTAATTGAACAGTGTTTTGCAATTTGTGAAACAGTGTGCTGTGTTTTGTACAAAGACTTCAAGAAAGGGTGAGTCCTTTCAAACCTTTGTTCTGCTCCACCTCAGGTCCCTCACCTACCCCTCAGACTTACAGAGGAGTTTCCTAGGGCAGTACTGTTGGAATGAGCTAAGGGATGCTGCCTTGCCACCTGAACTCCCGCTTTATGGGATCAGGAAATCCTCTGTTCCCACCTAGGCTCTGGTACTGGAAAACCTGGAATATGGCCAACTGTCTCACATTTCAGAAGGATGCAGCCATTCTCCAAGAGACCTGGCATGGGAAGCACATGAAGCATGATTGGGTAAGCTGGTTTGTTTGATTAAGGGTTCCACAGTTTATTTGCCACAAGAGAAGAAAGAGTATTCCTCCAACAGCTGGGACAGTCGAGGAGGCAGCACACAGACCTAAGAAGTTAGGGTCTGTAGTGTGCCAGAATTTTCTATTATTCATAAGATTTGAACAAGCCCTATTCAAGAATGGCTGCTTCTCTTGCCCCCCTGAGAAACAGTATGTAGAGCCATGCAGAACAGAGCTGCATGAGTGAGGTAACTCCTTGATGTTGGATATGGTAGAGTCTGGGAGCGTAGCTGAGCAGCCCTTTTGGTGGATCAAGAAAGGAAAATAAACTACTTTAGTGTCTCTTTTCTTCTCAACTCATATCTGGAAAGGCAACCCTGGAAATCCACTCAGTCATTAAAACCACTTCACCGCCTGCCTTGTTTTGTTATGCCTTTCTACCACCACCCCACCCTTCCACTCCTGCTAAACACATCCTATTGAGGAATTCCCTCCTTCTTCTGTTCAGTGGCCAATCATTTTATGAAAATGAAGTGCTTCTAAGTATTTCCTTAAGGTCTGTGAACAGTACTTGCCCTGCGTCTTCATTTCAGTGTGTGGAACTGCTCCACTCCAGGAACTGAAATGCTGTCTTGTGAGCATGACGTGAACAGGCTGTTTGGCTCCAGCCACTTTTCTTGTACAACCATGGGGATGGACTGGATGTCCTTGGTCTTTTCCATCTTCGCTTTCTATGACTGTGGAATAAATGTTCAGATAGAAACTTCACTTTCAGTGGTGTTGCTGGCATTTTGAGGGGATTCAAATACTGGCAGGGCACCAGGCCCTTCCTCACAGGAGACCCATTGATGCAAGACTTAAGTGGCTTATGCATATTTCTTTGGTCAGACACAAGATATGCTGAGAGAATGCAGAGCCTGGGAATTAGGAGGCAGAAACATCTCCACGAGAAAAGACATTATGAATAAATAAATAAATCCACTCTTCACAGGTCTCTAAAAACTGACCTAATTATCTTCTTTTAGTAATTCAATAAGCATGTCCTAGACAGTTTCCATTTACATATCAATGGTTAAAACACAACAGTGGAAAGGGCAGGCATGGTAACCTTGGAGGACCTTCCTCAATTTGATCTTTCAAGGACTTACAGACACACTGTAACAGCCAACATTTATGGGCATTTATTATAAGACATGGGCTCATTTAATCATGTGTTTAGATTATAACCATCTGATACTAAATTCTTCAGATGTAGCCTAGAATAGTCAACCACTACTAGTTTATCGGTGGAAAAAACAAGTCAGAGAGATTTTGTGATCATCCCAGGGTCACACAGCTAGCAACAGCAGCAGAGATTAATGTGCAAATAGCACAATCATAATACAGTACTGTTAGCATTTTGGTTAGTGCCTGCCTCTCAATGTCCCTGCCTTCCTCTGACCCAAGCCTCGGCTTGACCACCAGCACTATAGATCAGAGGGAAGCTGAAATGACAACAGCACTTGCACTGTTTCAGCAGACTCAAGACTGTAGCCACCCATCTGCCTTTGTTCTGCTTTCTACTCCTGGCAAGCATTGCTACAAACAGCACCAAATCACTCAGCAAGCCCTAAAGACATGCAGGCAGTTCCTGGCAATCCAAACAATTTCAGTAGCTTACAAATTTGCCTTCATGAATCTTTTAGCCTAACATATGCATGCATTCTTTTGAAATATAACCAAGTTCAATATCATAAGAGTATGAGCTTACAATTAACCTAATAAAACTACCAACTTCCCCAAGATGTTTTGCATTACTCATTCATTCATTCTGTGGAACCAAGTACAGGAGATTCTGGTAACAGGAGATTCTGAACTCAGTGACCTATAGCGTTCAATCTAGTTGATTATGAGATATACAATCTAACATTACAACATGGTATACATTATGGTATAGGAGTGTACATGAGAGCCAGGGAGATGCCTTAGTGAGTCTATTAACTAGAACAAGCCCTTGTAAATACATGAGAATCTGAGTTCATATGCACAGAAGCCATATAAATTCCAGTGTAGTATGAGGTATCTGTAATCCCAGTGCTTCCATGGCAAGATAGGAGGCAGAAACAGAAGACTCTCTGGATGCTACTATGCCAGTGTGTAAATGGATGTTTGCTGTTCTAACCACCTGGTCCCAAATAAGTGATTCAGAGACTGAATATGAATTATAAATGCTTGGGTGGTAGCTCAGGCTTGTTACTAGGTTAACTCTTACACTTAAATTAACCCATACCTCTATTTATGCTTTGCTACATGGTTCATGGCTTGTTACTTCATTTTACGCATCCTGTTTGCTCAGCGACTGGCTGGCTTCTCCCAACTCTCTTTACTTCAACCTCCTTCCTCCCATCATCCTCTCTGCATTAGGCCGTCTTGCCCAATCTCTTTTTGCCCTGTTATCTTCTTGCCCAGCCAATCAGTTTTTTATTAACAATGAGCATAATCCATAGCACCAGCTAGCCTTGCAAACACATGAGAAAACAAGAGATCTGTGTCAAACAATGTAGAAGGCAAGAACTAACTGACACCAGTTGTCCTCTAGTCTCCACCCATATGCAGTGTCAAATACACGCACACACCCATGCACACATCATACATATATTTACCCACAAAACAAAATTTTAAATGTACATAAAGTCCTACAGCAGCAAAGATGATACTTTGTTGTATATGCATGCCATAAATTAAACTTTCCATCAATCCCATATTTGAAATGTAAAGAGTGTACCTCAATATATAAAGAAAAGCATTTTGAAAGAGAAAGAAAAGTAAGGCTTGAATTAATATACATATGCAATAAGAGAGACTTCTGAACAGCTGGCAGAAGCAAGAGAGCTGAGTTATTCAAACAACTTTAGTGATCACTACATGCCTCTGCTGCATGCTAGGTTAAATTGTTAAGACACTGTTCTTTCCAAATTCAAATCTCAATAATTATGAAACAGATTATTTAAGACCTTAATAGCTAATGACAGGAAGGGACCAAAGTTGTGCAGAAATCCTTGGAAGGTAAAACTAAGCTTTATTTATCATGGGATAATTAGTATTCAAAACATTGAAGATCTAAATATTTTTTTCTACAGCAAGGATTTTTCACTGTATAAATCCAATCTAAATATACAAAACCAACAATTTCTTATTTGGCTCCTACTTTTATAAAGGAGTCGATCAGGATTTCAATGATAGTAACTAGTTGCCTTAGTTACTTTTCTATGGCTAGGGTTAAACAACATGATGCAAACTAAGAAAAAGCATTTAATTTGGGGCTCAAGTTCAAGACAAAATACAGAGCCCAATACTATGACAGTGAAGAGCGTGGCAGCAAGCAAACATAGTACTAGAACAGTAGCTGAGAGCCCACTTCTCAATCCACAAGCATGACAGAGAACTAACTAGAAATGGCACGGGCATTGAAAACTTCACAATTCACTCCAAGTAACATTCCTCCCGGAGCCAAGCCACATACCAAATACCTAATCCTTACCAAACAATTTCACCAACTGGGAACTCAAATATACAAGTCCATAAGGGTCATTCTCATTCATACCACTACACAAGTCAAAGTATTTCTTTAGACCCACTGAAACTTAGGTTTAATCAATCAACTAGTTATCCTTAGGAAAACAATCAAAAAAAACCCCACAAGAAAATCTTGGAGAACAAAATGTAAAAGCATTCCAACAAATGACAATGGAAATGAGACTAGTATATCACTTCTAAAGAGAATAAACATTACCACCCCATTAGGTCTAGAGGACAAATAATTACTTCATTGTCTTGACACTATCAAATCACTCCAATGGTATGAACAGTATTATTTAAGTACAGCACTCCTCTGTCCTGGGAGGACAAGGATAGTTAGTGGTCTAGACAGAAAAGAAGAAAAAAAACAAGTAACCAATAGAATTTCATTAAGAATGTAAGAGCTAGCAGGAACAGCTCAGAAAAACGATCCCCGTGAGTAAAGATAAGCCATATATATGCCTCCAATTAAGCACAACTGATTTTGGTCAGTATCACTAAAATGTTTCTAATAGAAAGCGGGGAAAAGAAGGGAAGGAGGGAGACAAGAGGAAAGAAGAGAGAACGTCCTACAATGTCTAGCACTTTCAACTTTAAATTGAGAAACTTTGCCATAAAGAAATTACCTTGTGAGGCTCCAGCTAAGGCTCCTAGCAATGCTAAAGAGGGTGCCTGCACTAGCCTCTCCCTACAGTCAGATTGGTGACTACCTTAATTTTCATCATAGAATCTACATCTAATGACCGACAGAAACAGATGCAGATACCCACAGCCAAGTACTTGGCCAAACTCCTTGAATTCAGTTGAAGAGAGGGAGGAACAATTAGAGTAGTAGCAAAGTGGGGGGGGGGGGGGCGCAAGCACAATGGAGAAAACCACAGGGGCAGCTGACCCACTTTAATGGGAGCTCAAGGACTCGAGGCTAACACTGGAGAGCTTACATGGGACTGAACTAGGCCCTCCAAATGACAGTCATGAAGATGACTATGTTAGTGACCCCCTGGATATGGGACCAGGAATTATCTCTGGTACATGGACTGGCTTTTTAGAGTCCATTCCCTATCGTGGGATGCCTTGCTCAGGTCCATCCTCAACTTGGTACATTAGCCTGTGTTGACTATTTAAGGGAGGCTTTGTCCACTGTGAGGAGTAGAGGAGGGAAAGAAGAGGAGAAGAGTGGAGCAGAAGTAAAAGGAAAAATACTTCTTAAATTAAAAAAAAAGAAGAAATTACCTTGTAATTTTTCTATAGCTCTAGAGCTGTTATTTCTAATTTTAGGAGAATGTCAAGTTTTGAAATTCCTCTGAGGACCTGAAAAGCTGTTAAGTAATGTACTTAAAACCATAACAAAATGTGACATGAAATTCTAGTTGTATTCCTGAAATCTATTCGCAACCTCCCATGCAGGTAAAGAAAATTTGTTGAAAAAAAAAAAAAACAAAAACAAAAACAAAAAAAAAAAACCACACACCATTTTTGAACATTTCCTAAAAACGATCTTGAGAACTCACCTCTGTTGCCTGGACCTCAATTTCTCACAGCTTCTTCTTAACCTATTATTCTATTAAATGATTGTTTCCCTCTACTTCACCCCACAGGCCAGTATTCTGGTATTCAACAGCTGGGCCTCTAATCCAATTGATATGAACAGCTAATATTATAAACCACCTAGTGCCCAAGTAGTCCAGTGGGTTCCTTGTTATCCCAAGCTTGCCCTCTGAAGTGCCAGAAGCAAATGCAACTGTCATGTCTAGAGGTATGGCCTAATCCCAACATGCTATATATACATAAATACACATGTATATATGTTTGGCAGCAGAATCCACAGACCAATGGTTTCTCTTGATAACCAAGTGAATCCCATACAACTAAATTCCATTCTTAAATCCCTATCACACTGGGATATGACAGATTCATATGCCCAATGATGACAGCTGGTGAGGACAGGGAACCACACCCTTGTCCATTATCTAGGGCAGGTAATGAACAGGAAAGATCCACTTTAATCTTTACTGGGCAGAGAAAATTTCTGCTCTGCTAGTTTCTAAAAAACTCTAAGTTCTCACCCCAAAGAACACCAGGGGAACTATCTCTTACTAGAGGAGACCTAAGTAGTCTCTGTTGGGGAACATTCATTCGATTACACTGTGAACCTCAAGTTAGCATTTGCACTAATTAAATAAAATTAACCTTCGGTCAAGAGGCCGTGTAAGCAGCAAGTTGGTATAAAGTAATCATAAAGCATCAGAAGGTATCTGGAAGAGAGAGAAAAGATGCAGAGGAAGTAGTAGAGAGGGGTTTTGAATGGTACACGCTTTGTTCTTTGCAAATTGAAGGGCAAACCCTTTAAGGAGACACCAACAAGGAAAAGTTAGCTAGTTGCTCCTCAGCTTCTCTGAGCTAGCAGGTATTCACCCCACACTGTGAATCTCGAATCTTATTTATAAATAGAACAAGAGATTTAGTTAAAGCTATCTTTAGAGGCAGTAACAGAGAAAGTGCTAGAAGAGACAGAATTTTCGTCAGACCATGGCCTGAGTGGTCATTCAGCTGGTAACTAAGGAGTCACAACTGCTGGCTGAAATATTAGTAGATTAAGGCACAGCCACTGTGGTAAAAACTAAACAACACTCTTCCTTTTAGGTAGTCAGTCATGTAGGATATTATTTTAAGGTGTGCTTTTGTTTATGTTGCACTTGTTTAACTCTAAAGTTGTCTAATAAAGAGCAAGGCAAGAGAGACAAATAAGCAGGGCTGGCGGGAAGAGAGAGAACTCTGGGAAGAAAGAAGAAAGAGCAAGAGAACAAGGAGAGGAGGACGCTAGAGGCCGCCCAGCCACAGGCAGCCATGGATGTGAAATAAGATACACAGAAGAAAAGCCCAGAGGCAATAGAGAGACAGGATAGTTTAAAGTTAAGAAAAGCTGTCAAGAAACAAGCCCAGCTAAGGCTGGGCATTTATGACTAAAAATAAGCATTCCTGTGTGGTTTATTTGGGAGCTGGGAGGCAGGCCCCCAAAAGAACACAAGTAAAACAACCAACAACAGTCAGTGTGGACTCAAAACAACTGGTAAGGGAGAAAACTACCTCAATTAATCAGAAAACTAAATACAGGAAATACATCCAGTCTCTTCATTTTATTAATTCTGTTCAAAAAATCCATTTCAGTGGGGCATGGTGGCACACACCCCCAACTTAGCCCCAGCAAGGCTGAGAACTGTCATGATTCAAGGCCAGCCTGGGCTACACAGCAAGAAATTCTATCTTAAAAATTCAGTTTGAGAATAGCAGGTATAATACAATCAAACTATTTGTACATAACAACAACAAACCCACAAACATAAAAACAAACTGAATCCTGCTTTAATTGAAGTATGTGGAATACATTAAAATCCTACGGAAACATTACTGAGAATCTGGAAAAAGAATCATGCAATCCCTCTGGAGAGAAGGATGAGAGTAATTCATAGCTCACCAACACCTCCCTGGGTCACATTCCCAGACTCCTCGATCTCTTCACAATCTCATTCCAGATGCTTCCTAAGTTCTAATTCTTATTTCAGTAAAAAACACTGGGGCTATCCTGTTTGAAATTATTCTTGCCTTAAGAAGTTAAAAAAGAATTCAGTATCTAAATAATTATATAACTTTAACAAGAAATCCAAGTGACCCTAAATCACTCTGGTAAGAAGTGGGAAATGAATTGAATTATCCTGGATATAATTTCATTAAGGCTTCAAACCTTCCAGGAGAGACCATCACAATTATAGCATTTTATAACCTATGTTAAAGGTTTACTACCTAAATCAAGAAGTCTGGGCCCATAGAAAGCTTATTCTAAAAGCTCTCTCCTCTATAACAGCATATGTTCACTCTACCTGCATTCCTATATTAGGAAGCTTATTTTTAAGAGCTCTCTCCTCCATAATAGCATATATTCACTGAACCTGTATTCTCTCCTCAATGTCAAAACAACCTGATTTCTTCAGGAGGAATGGGCAATCCAAGTTAATAGGATAGGCCCTGAAAAATCTCAAAGAAGTACACAAACAAAGCTGGTAGCGAAGACAAACAGTAGCAGTTTCTAGTTCATTCTAAAACCTAAGTCTTGAGTTCCTTTTCTCTAAGGTTCTTTAGCTGCTGGAGAGGAGAGCCTGGACAAAGTCTGAGGAGCAAGGGAGTTGGTCAACTGTCAAGGAGAGAAGAGGTAGAGGCCTGGTGGTTAATGAGTAAGTGCTTGCCTAGCCAGTTCCTCTTAATCTTGACTGGGATCAGCCAATGTAGATTCGATGGAAATCATTGGCACCAAAAGCAGCATTACACTTAGGACACTTGCGCTGGCGAGTGTCATAGCGAGTCTTCACACACTCAAAGCAGAAAACATGGAAACACTTGGTAAGTACTGCATCCTTTTTACGCATGTTACAGCAGGGGCAGGTCAGCCGTGCCTAAAAATGAAAAAAAAAAAAAAAAAAATCAGAGTCTGAGGAATCATAAAGCTTATGATGTAAATAGCTATGAGATATAAGCAAATAAACAAGACTGCTGAGCTCTAGGAAAAGAGCACCATTTTCCCCTAAAGATAGATGGATGGATGGATGGATGGATAGACAGACAGACAGACACCCAGACAGACCATTCTCTGCTCGCCTTCGTGTGAAGATCAGTGCCTGCTCTCTCAGTGCTCCAGTAGAGCACTTCCGCCCTTGTGTAAGGTCAGTATCTACTGTCTCAGTTCATTAGCAGACCACTTCAGGCCCTGACAACACGAAGATAGCACCAAATCAGCTTTTCTAACCTTGTAGTCCTTTATTTCCTCCATTAGAATCTCATCACACTTGGGCACGTTGTCTGGCTTCTTGGTGGTCTCCAGCTTCCTTCGAAGCCTAGATATGTCCTCCTGTAGCAAGACAGTAAACACAGTAGATACATTTCCCAGACTCGCCATTTTTGAGAGAAATCATTTCTCCAACTTGACCTTTCTATTGCAGAAACAAAGAACTTCCTGTCCTTTCATGTCCAGTTATCTTTAGGAATGTAGGAACTTGCAAATGCCTGTTTACAAGACACTTTTGTTTCAGAACAGAAAATCCTAATCCTATCCCCAACTCAGAACTGCACCATTGAGAGCAATTTCAGTCAGGTGAAAACATAACTAGAACTGAAGAGAGCAGGCTGGCTCATTCTGTGGTAACTAACTAATTTATGGTGAGGGTAGACCTGGACTAAATAATTTATAGACCTACGGAAAAGGACAGAAGCCATTACAAGAAATAACTAGCATGAGAAAAATGTGACCAGCAGGGATTTTAACCTTCCACCGAAGCTCAACTCTACTTAACAGTTCACCACTTGACAGATTTTGTAGCTATTTGTTTCACAACTAGTGAACATAGTATGAAGCAGATGCCAGTCCCACAAGGTTCTTCAGTCTAGCATTTGTGGTGAGTGTACAGGGTTCACCACAGCCCTCCAAAAGCAATGAAAAGGTAAATATAATCAAAGACAACTGCTCTTGCCTGTGCTCGCTTGAAATTGAACAAGTCCTTTTCTTTGGTGACACTGTTCTCCACGATTTCATCCTGAAAGTCATGGAGCTTCTTCTGAGCCAGTTCCAGCTGTGCTTTGAGGTCATCTGCAAGCTGGGCTGCCTCCATTGCCTACAATACGCAAACATCATCTTATCATTCCTTCTTCTAGGGAAGAGAATGACATCCAGAGTGAACTTAAACACTCTAGGAAGGTTCTGCTTACTTGCCCCTGGAGCCCACCCCTCATGGCAGGTTACAGAGGTCAGCAAACCTTGCGCTTATTCATCTCCAAGGCCTGAGTCCTAAGGCCTAGCTCCTTCTCCCCTGTGCCAATGTTACTCTGAAGTAGGTGCTCCTTCTCTTCCAGTTTCCTTACTACCTGTAACTGGGCATCCACCTGTACAGAAAAATATATTTTAATGTAAGAAGGCAGGAAAATAAATCAGTTATGTTCTATTTGTCTATCCATCCTCAAAAATTACAACATGTCAGAAGCATCAAGCTATTGTTGACATTTCCCATGAATTTTCAAAATATATCCAAGATTATGATTACTGAAGGCTTCATTTTTTCACATAAAATAATTCATGAATACTCAGAGTTTGGGGTTCTATATTGTCAAGAACAGAAAATTATATTTACAGATATTCATCTTCTGTAGCTATACTAATCCTCAAAGTATGACCACCCCAACCAGAACATAAACACTTAACTCAAACCAAATTTAACTTGATTTGTTTCAGAACAGTTTCTGAAGTAGCCTTTTTCTTGAAATCAATCCACAAAGCACAATCAGCAATCCCAACAGGTCAAAAGTAAAATCATACATCCACTTCTGGCCTCTCACAAACTTTCATCCCAACATCCAGAAGCAACAAGGTCAGAAGAAAATATCCTTGAGACTCTAGTCTACACTTTAATTTGCAGCATCTCTATCACACAGAGAAAAGAAGGCATGATGATCAGTTTTACTGTCTTCACACAGATTTGAACTTCAACAAAACAGAGACCTCCCTCGCATCCATCCCAGTTACCTGAGTCTTCAGTGTCAAAACCTGGTCAGCCAATTCTTCCTTTTCCTCTTTAAGCAATTTATGAATCTGATTGGACTTGATTCGTTCTGACATTAGCTTGAAGTTTGCATCATCCTTCTCCCGCAACTGCTGCATCAAACGGATGTTCTGTTCCTGCATGTCCTCAAAGGCCTGTCCTGTGACATCCATCTCAGAGAGGAGAGCTTCTTCCTCCTAACATGAGGGATCAATTAGCAATTTTGACAATGCCAAAGGATAAGCAGCGAAAAGTAGAGCGTTCTTCTGTTTACCTGCATTAGCTTATGCTTCTGTTGATAAAGTATAAAAACTTTTATTTCCTAGTAACTATATTCCTCGATCCCAGTCATCAAAGAAAGAAAAAGTCCTCAGTAACAATGTCTGAAACAACAGCTAGTCCACTGAAGATATACAAAACAAGGGAAAGATGATAGACAAGAATTTTAATGTAATAACAAAAACAATAAAAAACATACACGACAAGGAGTAGGGTTCAAGTCCAACTTCACTGACAGTAACTACCTTTCAGACTGTTTATATTAGTAATGGAGGAGTGCTCACCTGCTTAGCCATGGCCAGCTTCTTCTGTAAGTACTCAATCTGCTCCTCCACTGCCCGGATCTTCCTCAAGGCATCCTCATCAGCCATTTTCTTATTCTCTTTCTTCTCCTTATCTTCCAGATCCTTGAGTCTTTGCCTGAGATCCTCCAACTACAAGAGGAAAGGATCATGTAAAAAACTGAGAGAAGCCATCAGGCACTTCCAAAAATCAAACAACATTATGCACACATGGAAAGCCCACATAACCAAACAGTAAAGAATTATAGAACAGGTTAAGTGATAAAACTGAGAATAACTCAATTCAGCATGCCATATCAACATCATTCCTGCATTTTATGCATTTATAGGGAGCGATTTTGCCTATTACACATAGTTCTTTTTGGAAATGTTCAAACTGTCTTTTCTTTAGGTCTCAAATTTTCAAGAATAAGAACATTTCTCTTTGGGTGGACATGGTGGGGCATGACATTAATCCCAGCACCCAGAGTCAGGAGGCTCCCTGAGAGTTTGAGGCCAACCTGGCGTATATCATGAGTCCTAAGATAGCCAGGGCTACATAGAGAGACCCTGTCTCAAAAAGCCAAGAACAAACAAACAAAAACATTCCTCTCAGAGATGGTGGGATGGCTCAGTGGTTAAGAACATTGGCTGAACTTTTAGAGTACCCAGGTTCAATTCCAAGCAGCCACATGGCAATTCACAACATCTCTAACTCCAGTTCTAGGTACCATCTTCTGGCCTCTATTGATACCAGGGACGTGTGATGTATAGACATACAAGCAAGGAAAACACCCTTTGCACAAAATAATAATGATTTTTTAAAATTCCTCTAAAATGCAAACAGAAAAAGAACTATAATAACAAAGATAAACTGGTAATAATTTCTAAAGACCAACTAAGGAAGGAAAAAATTTAAAAAACTACTCCAAACTCACATAATTCTGACATATTTTACTACCTTACAGAGAATTTTAAAAGCCTGACTTTAGACAAGTCTTTTTGTTTTTGCTTGAGGATTTATTTTTATTTATTTTATTTATTTTTTTTTTTTTTTTTGAGACGTTTGTTTGTGTGCCCACAGCTGGCTTGGAACTCACCTACTTCTGCCTCCTGAGTGCTGGGATTAAAGGCCTGTGCTACCACACTCACAGACGGTCTTTGATAGGTGGATAAAGTGGCTAAGTTGAACACTAGCTTTAAAGATGAAAGTACAAATTGTACAGCCCCACAAATGAAGACTGCCACCAGGATGACAGATGACAGAAGGCTTGCTTACCTCAGCCTTCGACTTCTTCTCAGCCGCCATCAGCTGCACTTTGTCTCTTTGCTCCTTGGGGGCAGAGCGATACATATCTAGCAGCAGTTTCATCTCCTTCTGGCTCTCTTGTGCTTTCCTACGACAGGGAAATAGAGGGAAAGGAACAGGAGAAAACCAAGGACATGAGAACAAGAGCACTGGAGATGGAACACAGATTTTATAGCAGCTTTTCTACTCGCTGGCATACAGGAAAGACATTTACACAGGCTACCAATGGACTTCTGGAGTACACTTCAAGAGCACAGGAAAGAAACCACACACGAGCCATTTGTCCAATTCTGCAACACAAAATTATAAAGCAGGTAACCGTGGCACTGTGACATAGGCACAGAAACTGAGAGTCAGTAGATCTGGGATGTAGTCAAATCAGTCTAATGACCTTCTTAGAGGGGAAATGAGTTTACTTTTTAAAAAAATGAAAGACAAGGAAAATTTCAAAGTTTAAAATAAGATGTTAATCCTAGGATTGCAATGGCAGCTGTAAACATCAGTTCGAGGCTAACACTCTATCTCTTACTAAATCCTTAAGCTCAACTATATGTGAGCTTAAGTACAGTGAACCCTTAAATTCAAAGTGTAGAAAATGAAAAATAGTCGGATGAGCCAGTTCCAGCAGACATCATTGTTTGTGCAGGAGGAAAGAGGACAATGTGCTATGTCAGGACAAAGATAATGTTCAACTGAGCTAAATCTATCCTTCTCTCTGAATTCTGGAGGAGGAAACTGCCTAAGAAATTCTTGATGTAGGCTGGCATACCTCCAAACCAAATTAGAGATGTAGGATAATTTAAAATGAAAAGATGCCAGAAAACCAAATCTAAAAGCAGTGGTCAATTTCCAGTATCCTCTGGTGTGAACTTCAAAGTGCTATCTGTTCTCTATATGAACTCATGAGAAGTAAATGCCTCAACCAGGAGCTGACTGGCTCCCGACCAATCCGCAACACTACTTAGTAGCCAGTGTACAATACTCCACAGCGACTGGAGGAGCCAAGCCATGAACAAACACGTCATTCTCAGGCTGAAGCCCTGACTAGCTCTAACACCACTCACTTGAGCTCCATCTTTAGCTGCTTGATAACTTCTGCTTCTTTTTTCCTCCCATCGTCATGCTTCCCTTTCTCTTTATCCTTAGCAGATTCTCTCTCTTTTTCTGACTCTTTCAGTTTCTGTTTCTCTCGTTCTCTCTCCTTTTCCTTTTCTCGCTCTCGCTCTCGCTCTCTTTCTTTCTCCCTCCTCTCTCGTTCTCTCTCTTCCTCATCCCGCTTGGATTTAACTTCACTGGCATCCTCCTGAGATGCTTTCAGTGCTGAAGAATGAGTGGACAGGTCCTCAGAATCTTGCTTTAGCTCTGCGGGTTCATCCTTGGGGTCCTCAGTACTAGACTGAGACTGCAGGAGGGCACTGCCACTGCGCAGACGTGTCTAGAAGACAAAGCAAGGAAAGACACGCATCACCTCTCTGGACCACACTGTTTCCCTCACCATCACCACGGCAAACAATGCTTATTCCTTGTTGCAGAATACCTTGTTCAGGTCAGACTGTGCCTCTCTCAGTTTCCGTTTATACCTCAGGACCTCCCCCTTCAGCTGGTGGTTGTGATTCTGGAGGCTGCTAATAAGATGGCGCATCTCCCGGTTTATGGGACCTGAAAAACAAAGCAGTAACAATATGAAGATCCTTGAAAAGAGCAAAGGCTCAAGGAGAGAAAGTCCAGAGCAAATCAGGAACTTTCGAATAGCAGGAAGCGGCACCAAGAGAAATGCTCTTTCTCAGAAAATGAAAGTCAAATTGCTTCAGTGACTTAAAACAAACACCCAGGCTTTGTGTCAAAATGAATTATAGGATTTGATTCCAGGTACTTCAGGTCTTCTGGCATAATTTAGAATTAAAATCCTGTTTTATTTCAAAGAATTTACAACAAACAGAACAAGCGTAGAGCAAGAGTGATTTTTACCTGCTTGTTCATTGGCAGCAAGGGTTTGCTCAAACTCTATCCTCAGCATTTCATACTCCTTGCGGACCTGGGCCAAGGTATCCTCCAGCTGGATTACTTCAGTTCTCAGCTTCTTATGCAGACTAACCTCATCTCGCTGCAGATAACAAACCAAAAAAAAAAAAAAATCACAACTTTATTCTGTCTCCTAAATTCAATCTGCAACCATCTAAAAAGATTTTGAAAAAAAAAATGCAAACTGAAAATCTCTAGTCGGATACTTAAAAAACACAGGATGCGGTTTAGAAGTTTAGAACAACCTGCCAGAACACTGAAGAAATACAGTTAAATGACATCTAGCTCTGAGATTACAATCAGATGGAGAACTAACATCAGCTGACTAGAAGTAAATGTAAACTAGCATTCAATTTATTTAGCCAACATACATGAAAATTCCAACTATGTTGAACATTACCTAAAGGACTACAGAAGACACAAAGTGAACATAAAATCAAAATCAAAGTTCTACCTTCAAAATAATTTACCTAAGTGTGCATTAAATGCAACAAAGGCACAATGTCCACCTGTCTCCCCATAGGGATGGCTGTTGCCAAAGGTTAATGAAGGCTGGTGACAGCACACTTCTACTTCTAATACAATAAACTTTTGGTCTTTATATCCACTTCCTCACCAGAAAGACTTCAGTCAAAATAGATGCTGTCTCCTCCATCACCACAACTTTAGATAAATATCACTGAATCATGCTGCAACCTACTGAGTCCCATTCTCCCAATGGACTATAAGACCCATGAAAGCAGGAATTCTGTTGTCCTATACTTATATACCCACTGGATGAATGGGATAGTAACTAAACATGGGGGAAACCACAAAATTTACTAGGCAGGCAATCACACAGGGAAAACAAAGCCAGAGAGGGAATGGCTGGGTCCCATAGCCACCACTGCAACAAAAAAAGCTCAGGTACCTCAATGAGCTCGACCTGACGCTGGTGAGTTCCCCGGGTGCCATGAAGCAGAGTCCGAGCCTCATCCAAGTGGGCTTTCAACTGTAGACTCTCATTATACAGGACAGAAAACTGTGACTGCATGCAGCGATATTCTGGGGTTTCCTTAACCACTTCCTCCACTGCACTCCGCAATTCCACCTTAGAAGGCCCAAGGAAAAAGTAAGTCAGAATCAGAGTAAAGCAAGTATGACTCCCAAGTCACAAGGGGAATATCTTAAACTCATTGATGCCCCATACACTTAACCATTATCAAAGAATTATGAAGTCTGTACTCCCACTCTTGGGTAAAAGTCAAACTCAGGCCCTGCACTCAGGACTGTTTCCATGTGTTTCACTTTTTCAACCCCAATCCTAAGAAGCTAGAAGAGCTGCTGGAAGAGCTCCAGGAAACTCACCTGGCCAGCACATTTGTTCTAAAACAGCTCAAGACTCCAGTCACTAGCTGTTCTCTATTAATTGTCACAGAAAAAAATATTTCTGACTGGTAGTAAAAGTGGTCATGCTTTTCCTAAGCAACCATTTGCTTTAATTTCCCAAGAATTTCAATGAAGTTTTTCACTTTCAGTTCAAATATTTTTATTGTTTATTAACCTAGAAATAAACTATAAATGACAGGCTATAGATGAAAAGTCCCCTAAGGACTCTGCAAGGGAAAACTCTAACAAGCAGGAATGAGCACCAATGATCATTAACCCTGCATCGATAGGAAACTGACTGCAGAGCCACATCTGTGACCCATCTCTAGCAACAAACAGCACGTGACCAGCACTCCCACAGTATGCACTTTTCCTGCCATTTATCTTACACTCATTTTACCTTGCTCACTCTGATGACTCTACTGCTCATTTTTTTTTAACAGATTCTAAGTCAAGACCTTAATGTAGTCTATGACCCTTTACTGGTTACAAAGTCTGTTTCAAAACAAGACTTGTACAGACAAAATGTGCAAAAGCAAGTGAGTACACAACACACAAACAGGAGCTGCACTCCTTTTGTCACTAGGAATAATTATAATTGCACATAGTTAGGATATACAACATGGTGTTCTTCTATGTAAGTTCTGTGTAAAATAACTACCATTAACAAGCCAGTTACTATTTGTTAGCTCTTCATATATTGAAAACTTTGAAGATTTGCTTATAAGTACACAATGTAGATTATAAATTCCAGACATCATACTGAATATGCATACACATATTTCAAATAGTAGTTTTCCATCTGTGTCTGCCTTATTTCACTTAGCATAATGTTCCCCCAGGTTAAAAATGCTACCCAAAAGATTAAATTTCCTTTTTCAAGGCTGAATAACATTCCATTGTAAATCTATACATTTTTTTAATCATTCATCTTTCATTAAATGTACGATTTTTAATGCAACTATAAAATGAGATGGCTTCCATAGTGTTGGAGATTTTACAGTCTGCAGTTTTACTGAACTCATGTCTTGTTCTCTAGGGCCTCTACAATGCCTTTCCTCTACAACTGGTCTTTCCAATCTGGAGCCCTTTTCTCATGCTAGTTCTATGGCTGAGCCTTTGTGTAATACTGACCAGAAAGGCAGGAGTGGACATCCTAAACCTTGCAACTCTTTTACAGAGCATGTAAGCAGCTGGCATGCAGGTCACAAATGGTCTTTGCTGTATTAAGGCACATTTCACTACACCTAATTTGTTGAGCTATATCATGGAAGAGGCTGAATTTTGGTCATATTTTTCTTGTCCCTGTAAGTATGCAAGGTCACTTGTTTTCTCTCCCCTTCAGAGTTGTTCCTCCTACCTTCAACTTCTCATTCTGTGTAGTGACCTCTTCAAAGTCTTGACGAAGTTTCTCTAGCTCACAGTGTCGGTTCTGAGCCAACTCTTTGTTCTCCTCAAGCTCTGCATTCATTTCCTCAAACTAAAAGGATCAGGTAAATGGCAGATGAGAATGAGGAAAAATGACTCCTCAGACATTCCAGTTCATGCTTCTCATGTCCACTGTTCCACCCCTGCAAATGCCACTGTGTTGCCTGGGAACCAATCCCATTCCCTAGGCACAAGGCCTCTTCCCAAGGAAACACCAAGTCCCAGGTGAGACAGACTTTACCTTCCGGGCATTGATGGTGATTGTACCTCCATAGAGACTGCTCCCTGCTCCATATACCTTATAACCTTTTGAATTCACCTACAGAAAAGAGAGAGACTGCAAGATTTCAATTGCATAAGAAAGATGAGTCCTCAAAAAGAAGCTTGTGTTTGCAGTGGATGCTACTTACTACAGATACACAACTGGTCAAAGTACTAAGAACAAGTGACAATCAAGTGCTCAGCAAAAACAGGACAACACACACACACAGCCCAGGGAAGATTGTTAAGGGCTAGAAGGTGGGGAGGACTACTGTGAAACAATGTCTCCTGGAAATAACAGGGTTGTTGTTCATGAACTCACAGCAACTATGGCTGCCTAATCAACACACTGGTATAGTAGGGAAAGAGCTCGTCTTACCCTTAGCTGAAGAACTACTGGCAGCTGTTAGCTGGTTGCTAAGGGAAGGAAAGTCCTGGTATGTTGCCCACCCATGAGCATATGGCAGTCCTAATAGGAATCATTGTGTTATTTGAAAAAGGATGAAGTCTGAAGGGAAGCACATGGAGAGGGGTTCTAGAAGAATTGCACGGAGGATGGATAGGATCAAAAAATATTATACACAAAAAATATTGTGTGAAAATCTCAATAAATAAATAAAAAGGCTATTATCTTTAATTTAAAAAAAAAAATCAGAGGCTGGAGAGATAGCAGCAGAGTAGTTAAAAACATTTGCTGCTCTTGCAGACGAGGCCAGCTGGGAAGGTCCCCGAATCCACATTTGGAGACTCAACCCCATGTAACACCAGCTCCAGGGGATACAATCTCTCTTCTTGCCTCCATATTCACTTACCTGTACACATATGACATATATTCCCTTTCTTTCTCATACATAATAAAAATACGTTCATAAACAATTTTAAAAGCCTTTATAAAACAGCACTGACCCGTTCTAGGACTTCAGCCAAATGTCGGTTGAGCCGCTGTTCTCTTTTCCGAATTTTGTCAATATCCCACTGCAAGTCATCAATCATGGACTCCAAGACAGATACTCTTGACTCAGCTGTCTCTACTTTATCCTGCAGCTTACAAAACTACATCCCCAAAGACAGATATTCAGAAACAAGAAGAGATCAACTCAGAAAAGTTCCAAATTCCACAAAATTAGTCATTGCCCATATACAATTTTAGGGAAAAAAAAATTATTCAACACCCAAGTATAAAAATAATGTCAAAGATTCAGGTGAATAGTTCTTAGATGGCTACAATTATAAAAACAAGCAATTACTAAGAACCTTCACACAAGGATAAGACCAGATAAGATTCAATAATCTCTCCAGCCATGAAAAGTATCATGTCCCTAGACAGACCACAAATCCATTAGAAAACGGAAGAAAACATGAATTCAAACCAGTAAAATTTCTTACTACCAACTGTCTACATATCCAGAAATGATAATCCTCATAGAACAAAATGGAAATGCCTAGTGTTTTTAAGCTGAACAGTTTACAATTAGGTTGTATGTGAGTGTGTATGTGTGTGTCCAACTTTAGTGGCCAGCAAAAATGATACTATGTAACTCTGAGGTTATGCCAGAAAGGTCATGCAGGATCTGCTGTTTCTCAAAGCACTCAATGTAGGAGGTCAGCTGCCATGTAAGAAAGCTGCGGGTCCTCCAACTGGCAAAAGATGATAGGCAGCATCAAGGACCAGCCATGAGAGCTGGTTCTACACAGAAACTCAGGGAGCAAAACAAAGTCATGCCTGTTTAGTATTGCTCAGATTTTGGAAGTGCCTTAAAAGGAGACCTTTACAACTTGGTAACACCTACTTAATGCCCTAAAACATGATCCCTCCATTAATTTGGAAGTACTGCTAAACTGTAATCACTTTGTAGGTCCATGAGCACCCAACTTTTATAAACTCCCAAACAACACTCACACAGAGACAGCAGAGTAAAGAACGTAACACTAAAGCTCAGGAAACATGGCTCTGATATTAAACAAATTCATGAGCAAATCACATTTTCTAATCACTTGCTCTGTAATTTGTCATGTGTTTCCTCGCCAGTAAAATGGGAGCCATTTTGCCATTAGCAGTAAATATTCATAAAGTGCTTCAATGTTGGGCATCAAGTGAACAGCAACTATTAAGTAACTAATTACCCTAAGTTTGGCAGCCAAACCAAGGTAGGTCAAATTTCAGCAGCCATTTGAGCTAACAAAATAATTAGAAGCATGAGAAGAATCATCCAAATTATATGTAAATAAATACCCCAATCTACCATGTGCTAGTCATGGACAATTTGTGGCCTAGTCTGGAGTAAACTCATATTCCCCAAGTTCCTTTGGCATCACCAATGCAGAAGAGTTCCCTTATCCCACTCTGCTGAACTTACTTACACCTAGCTATTTCTCAGTACCACCTTTCATAAGTCTTTTATATTCAGGGCAGTGAATTATTTAGGGATTTGCAATTTTGTTTTGTTGTGACATTTCTTCCTAATGATGAAAATACTGAACTATCTATTAAACAGAGGCATGAAAAATATTTAATTGTTTTCTTTCTTTAACCTTCCCATGGACTTTGATCTCTCCAAGTCAACTACTATGGCCTCACTCTCTCTTCAATATCAAAGTATGCCTTCTAGAATAAAGTGACCTCTCAAAGTTCTCATAATTCTGACTTGATGTCAGCCAGAGATACGAAGAACGGCTATCACTCCTTTCTGGTCAAGTACCTCCTGAGACATGGTGTGATGCTTCTCCTGAAGGAGGTCTGTCAGCTCCTGGAGCCTCACATTCTCTTGCGCAAGGAAGGAGTTCAGCTCCTGCACTGCTTCCTCCACTATCAGGTTATCTGAGGAAGAAGGACTGCACTTTAGTTTAGCATTGATAGTCTACGCTTTAAAACCGTCTATTGCACCAAAGCACTGACCTACCAACTCACCTTACTGTCCTAAGAACATGAGAAAGTAAACTATTGTTTATTAGCTCACAGACAGTTAACTGGTTAAGTAAATGAGTCAACCTGCAATCATCACCTACCCTCATCTCTTGATGCCTTGAGAAAAATAAATGAAGGCTATAGAATTTTATTCAGCTACAATTTCCATCACCAAAAATGAACACTTTAGAATTTAAAAAAGACAGAATTTCTAAGCATGTCAAGATTAAAGAGATACAATTTTATTTTTAAGGTAATCACAAATTCCTATTACTAGCTAATACCAACATGAAGAATCTATTGAGATAAAACAGGAAGCAGAAATTTTATTTTCAAGTAATAATATATAAAATCATGAGGAACAAAGATAAAGCACAGGAGTCACTTACCACAATGTTTTGTTAAGTGTAACCCTGAGTTCAAATAAAAAAACGTATTCAGATGCACAAGTTCCATACATCTTCAGAGTTTACTACACTGAATTAATGAGTCACAACTATTACAGCTCAACTGAAAGAGCTACAGACAGGATCAGTTATTCTCAGGATACAATGTACACATTATTTACAAATACGCAATTTATATCTTTAGAATTTATTACTCCAATTCATATGTTTAAAAATAGATTCGCAGCTATTACAGCTCAATCTAAGTGTTATAAATAGAACCAACTATTCTCAGGACATACTAAATAATGCTAAATATCCTTTAGCATTATTAAGGGAATGTGTTCCATACTACCTGATGCCACTGCTCTCAAAAACCACATACAAGAGATCAGGCAAGTCATGGGTTCCTAGTTTTGAAGCAGAATTGCCCACCAAATCTCCTGTGAAACTTTTAAAATAGACAATCCAGCCCAAATTTATTAATTAAGAATCTCCATGGGCTGGCAAAATAAATATATAAACTCTGAGTCACCCTGAGTTTAAGGACTAGTACCTACATTTTCACTCTTTCTATATCTTAAATTTTGACAATAAGCCTTAAAAACCATTAAAAACCCAATGAGTGCTTAGTAAATTAATAAATAAGCCATAACTCTACCTTTTTAAAATAAGAACCAAACTTATGGGTGGTAACAAACTTCCAAAAATCAATATGCAGGATTATAATTCAAACCATATACATCTTTAGCTTTTTAACAACACAGATTTCCTCTGGGTCATTAGCTATTTAGGGTTTCAATGATTTTTTTTTGTTTGTTTGTTTGTTTAACTTAAACCTGATCTTAAAATACACTATCTAAAATTATTATTTTCTTGGTGTATGCATGTGTCTGTCCTATGTGTACAAGCATGCACATGTGGAGGTCAAAGGATAACCCACAAGAACCAGTGTCTCCTGCCACCATGTGGGATCCAGAAACTGAACTCTGGCTGGCAGGCCTACATGCAAGCACCTTCAATGCTAAGCAATCATGTAGACCCAGAATTCCAAATATTTCTTAGTACTGTTTGATATACTATTCAGTTTAGTTTCTTTACAAATATAGAAAATAATGTACTTGATAACTGCTTAATTATCAAATTTAACATCAAAATAACATCTGTACATAGTATAATCCCCACATTACTACGATTTAACAATACCCTCTAGATATTCAATAAGAACCAAGGGAGACAGAAGTATCACACAGCTTGCTTTATATTAACTGGAAGTAGTCACACCCATTCACTCTTGGCTGTGGTATCCTAATTAATAATAAAATACAAATAAACAAGCATACTAATTACTACAGTAACCAAAAAAAAGAAACAAAACTTAAAATAAAATTTCAGATTTATTTTATACTTGCCCACCCTATGAAAAACCATGTTATACCTAACTAAGTTAAATACCTTGATGATAATCAGGACAGCTAAAATACTACAATCAGAGGGCTAGAGAGATGTCTCAGTAGTTAAGAGGCTGCACTGCTCTTGTAGAGCACCCCAGTTTGGTTCCCAGCAATCCATGTCAGGTGGCTCACAACTATGTATACTCCAGATCCAGGGAAATCTAGTGCCCTCTTCTAGTCACCTCTTCTACCTGCACATACAAGTATACACCACCTACCACATACAATAAATCTTTTTTAAAAGATACTATAACCAGACCATGGCTATTATTGAAAACTTACAATCAAGGTATTTTATCTGCACTGGAGAAACAGATCTGTCACAAATGACTAAAGATTTTTAGTCATCTTAGCACACTTTCTATACTGCAGGAACATCACTTATGTATTAAAACTAATAATAAGAATTCCAAATGGTAATTTCATTTTAAGACTTTTCTACCCATTGATTTACTATTCTATCTCTTCAGACACAGGAATCATATTTTACTACCTCATCATCTAAGTCTCTTTAAAAACATCAACAAAAAAAGAACACATTAAAATTCACCTTTCAAAGTCACAACAGACAAAATTCATTCTTCTACTTATAAAAGTTCATAGTATGTCTTGTTAATTATACTAAAAGTCATGAGGTTTAAAACTTAATTAAATTTAATTAATCTGAGTTTTTTTTTTTTTTTTTTTTTGCTTTTTGGTGCTGGGAAGAGAAGCTAGGGCCCATTGAATACCTAGCCACATTCTAACACTGAGCTGCACCCTAAGCCTCACAGAATTTTCTTCCCTTCCTCAAGAGCTCCCAGTCTCCCGTTTCTGTCCTCACCTCCACTATTCAGTTTCCGAGATAAGAGCTCCACTTTTTCTTGCAATTTATCGTAGACAGTCACGATCTGGGACACAGCACGGCGGGAGGACTCCACTCGCTCCTGAAGCTGTGATTCCATCTCTTCACTGGAACTGCTAGCCAAGGTAGCAAGGAAAGAGAAAGCTGGCTCTTGCCCTTCCCCTGAGAACATGGGGAGAAAAAGAAGCCCCTAAAATTATAAATTTGGAAATAGCAAATATTCCTTCAAATGGAGAGCCTTCAAAGCAAAGTTCAACTTCAAAAACTTCAGTAACCAAAGACACAGGGAGAGAAAAAGATGCCCCTAAACTATAACGCTAAAAATAGCAAACCCACCTCTCCCCTCAACTGGAGAGTCTCAGAGCAAAGCTCAAACTCAGCACCCAGATAACGAATGCAATGACAGACTTCCTTGCCAACACTTGCCTCTCTCACGGTCATCTTTGCGCTCTTGATTGCTATCAGAGTCTGGTTCTGGTTCTGGCACAACCAGGGCTTTCCTTTCTGTGAGTAGGTCTCCCAAACCCTGGTCCAGATCATAACGTTTAAGGATGATACGGATGTTTTCATCGAACTAGAGAAGAATATGTACAAAAAAAGGGGGCAAAGGTTGGGAAACTGAGAGCACTAAGGATGAAAACGCTGATATAACTCAGGGTAAGCATACAAAGTAGCTACCTGGCTCCAGTACCGGTTCACAATCAACAGTGAGGCATCATCAGTGGCCTGTCGTCGCTCCAATTTTTCAATGTGTTCCCGAAGCTCATCTTCAATAGCCTGTCTCTGATCTAGCATTTCTGCTAGTTTACGATTCTTGGACTGCAGTGTCCGAATGTCTAACTCCTCCTGCCCCAGGAAACCAGAATTAAGTCTCCACAAAAAAAATTAGACAAATGAGCTGTTAAACTCAACAAGCTCACAATAGTACACTGGGTATTTTCTATGAATAAAAATCTTCACTAGGACTAAGGACCCAGCTCAGCTGTTAAGGGACTGTCACACAAGTATGAGCACCCAAGTTTGATCCCCAGGGCCTACTTTTAAGAAAGCCAGGCATGGTAGCACATGCTGTAATCCCAGCACAGGGAAGTAGAGGCAGGATAGCTAGCCAGCCAGCCTAACCTAATTGGTGAGTTTCAGGTCAAGTAAAAGAACTTGTCTAAGTTCAATGTTGAGGTCAATGGCAACTGAGGATGATCATTTGGCCTCCATATAGCCACATGCACACCCAGTGCATACATACTCAAAGAAATCTTACAACTGATAATTAGGTAAGAAGTGGTAGCAGAAGAAATAAAGGAACAAGTATAAGATCATGTAAGGAAACAGCAAATATGGCAGACTCTCAAGCTCACCATCTCACTGTTGTATTAACATGAACCTCCACAAAGTCACACAACACTGAGCCTCTACTGTGCAGCTGGTTCACTGTCTTCTATTGCCTGAACACCACTCTTTATTCACAAGACCTGGTACTTAGGACATTCTCTAGTCCAATACCTACGCATATTATAAGGTGACTTATACATGGGCATACATGAACCATCTAATCCCCCAGCACCCAGTGTGTCAGCATTTTGAACTCCTCAATGCCAAATGACTGTCCCCAGCACTGGGCTTCAGGGATGCCTTTCATTCCAAAAGCTACATAGAAGAAATCATCCAGAACTCTGCTCCATTCCAGCTTTGCATTTCCTGAATAAAACAAGTCTCGCTATGTAGTTCATGTCCCTCCAATAGGATTTTTACCTCATTTAGATCTCCAGAACTTTGAACTTTCTTCCTCTCTATCTCATTTTCATTTCCTTCTACTTTGCTTATATATGATATAACCCTTCAAACACTTGCCTACATTCTCCTATGTCCTTAATCTATTATTCTATCTTCATGAGCAAATCTCTACCCAAATTAACTCAAGCACCTGACTATTCTATCCCTACACCCCATATAACAAGATTTCTACAGAAACTCCACAAACCAAGAAACTGGTAACTTTACAAAATGAATTCCTAATATTACTAGTGAGTACTCATTCTCCATTAAAGCAATGCTAAATTCTCTGGAGCTCCCCTTTCACACAGTACTAAAGAGGTAGGAAATATAAGTCACTAGACGGGAACCATTAAGTCCCCTCAACTTTCTGACCCATTCAACTCACCAATCTATGCATTGTTCTCTTCTTTCTTTATTTTGAGACAAAGGCTCAAGCAGGCCAAGCATGATCCTGTAAGGCAATACATACACTGACCTATATCCCAGCTATATGAACACATTCTGAAGACTTCAACTTCTGCTCAGGCTCCTCTCCAGCAAAATCTCAATCTCCAGGACAGACATGAAAGACTGAGGCAGGAGGAGCTCCGAGTTCAAAGCCAGGACTACAAAGAAAGATCCTGTCTCAAAAACAAAATGCCCTCATCCGTCCAGGCCTTAGATTTGCAGACTTTCTCAGCTTCTGGCCTCAGAAGAGCTGGGGAATGGAGGAGGCAACAGCGAGAGGAAAAGAATCACAGGCAATGAGATAGCAGTTGGAAATTATCAAAAAGGAGCAGGGTAAACTCAGATAGGAGAGCAGGCTGCTCTGCAAGGTCACCTAAAAGGCTAACAGTCTTGCTTTATGATGAAATTGATAAAATTGAGATGTTTAAAGCCATCTTCCATTTCAGTTAAAATGTTTGGTATATAAGGGTATGACGAGCAGCACCCCTCTGCCAGCTTATCTGTACTATTAGTAAAGTGTCAGAACACAGTCTGGGAATGGAATCATGTGACAATTCTGAGTGCTTGTAAGAAAACAAGCCAGGAGCCTTGTCACCTCAGTTTCTTCAGAACACAATTGTTCTTGGGGTGCTTTCAGATTCCTTAAGATGAAGCACACAGAATCTGAGCTTACTCCAGCTGTTGTTAACCATATGCCTCTAGGGAACAACCTTTTTGTCACATGCAGCTTGACCTGTGAATGACCACCTTCTAAAGCACTATCTCTATGCAGTCTCTCTAATTCCTCTCTGTTCTTAAGGTCACCACAATCACCTTCACCACTACCTCAGCATAGGTCTTCTTCAGTCTCAATGAAGAACCTGCTGCTGAATGCAATGTCTACCTTCCCTCCAATTAAACAGCCTTCATTTGGCTTCCCCTCCAACTCAGACTTGTCTCCATGGTCAAAGTTACTATACCCAACTACCTGTCCACTCCTATTTCTAAAAAGTATCTTCATGTTCAGGATCAAAACAAGCTGACTCACTCTCCACAGCTCCTAAACTTACTCCTCTCATACTCTTCTCTAGCCCAGTAAGAAAAGCCTTCTTCCCCAAATCCTATACTGATCTTCCATCTCACGTGCTTCATCCAATCTGTCAGGAATTCCATCTATACTACCTCCTTGATCCATTTCACAGTGACTCCTCATCTGAACAGCTCTAATGTCCTTCTGTTTGTAGCAAATATTTCTGTGCTGTTTTGTCAGGCAGTCAGATTTAAAATAGCTGCAGCAGACAACTCCATTCATACTGCAGAGTTCACAACTCAAGGGTACATTGTATTCTCACTTTTTCTGTCTCCAAAACTCAGTTAGCTCACTATAAAAACTTCAGAAGTGCATAAAGGGAATTATTATCTTCAAAAGAGGCAGGAAGCAGGTCCTTACCTTTTGAAAGGTAAGGCTGTCAGGGTTCGGGGTGGGGAGTAAGAAAGAAGAAGAGAGGCAGTTCTGCTAGATGTACATGTGATAATCTGTGCTCTCACAAGGGCCTCCAGGGTCTCCTTGTTGCCCTCTGGTTGAAGTCACTCAGAAAATACTTAGATTGGCATAAATGCATTTGGACTGCTAAAACAAAACCACCTTCTGGCAAAAGTACCCAGGGCATCCCCCTAAATTATACTTCATTAACAATTTATTAAGCATGATATCAACTTCTCTGAACCTCAGTGTCAATATGCACAAGAAATACAAATGTCATGAGTCTGCAGACAGGGAATCTTATCTACATCCAACTCTCTAAGCTTCTGACATCTAAAGAGAATACTGTCTACTAGAGAAGCAATACTTTGTCTTGTCACATTATCTAACCCAATAACAACTAATAGCTCACTCACTCTTACTGAGTACTTCCTATGTTAAAACAATGTTTTAACTCTTTACAAGGATTTCCATTGTGTCTCCATCATAACTTGTCACACACAGATACTACAGCTCATTTCACAGAGCAACATGAGCACAGGATAATACAGGCCATACAGCTGAGAGATAAGGCAGAGGGCACCCCCTAGGGCTCTGATCTTACTCATTCAGCACCAGCACTCTCAAAGGCTTTTTGCTAGAGTGCCTCTCAGAACATGGCACCAAATTTTCAGTAAATGAAAAATGCTAATTAACTATAACAAAGACTAGAGAAGTCAACAGCCTCTCCAAAAAAAAAAAAAAAAAAAAAAAAAAGCCCACATAGGAACACTTGCAAACATCAATATACCTCACTTCTCATTTCACCTATTTGTCCCTTCCTTTCTAATGCCTTCCCCTTAATTCAAAAAGCTCCCCTGACTTTTTACTTTCAGGTTACAACTGACAGAATCCAAGCACACTTTCACAGAACTGTTTCTCATACCGTTGAGGAGACACCCCCTAGCTTAATTGTTTCCACAGTGGTCCCTGAATCTTCAACAGCTGTCTTTTTCTCTGGAGGCACAGATGTGCCAGGCTCTCCAGCAGCTCTTTTATTTCCAATCCCCGACATCTTGGCAAAAGATGGCAGTCACTTTCCTGAATGAAAAAACCAAAAACATGAACTGAAATAAGAGGATGCCACAATAAAGAGTAGCTGTGCATAAAAACTAGCGATTTATTCTACATCTAGCAGCACCAGTCCTAAATCTGAAGGGGACGGACGGGGTGTGAAATCCGTGAGAAAGAGGAGGTGAATTGACAGGACTGTAGATTTCTGTATAAGATGTTAATAAGAAATAAAATAAGTCAAAAATGAAGAGACTGAATAAATTTTAGGAATTCACTTCCTGGACCATAAAAACAAAAAGGACACTTTATTTATGACAGAAGTTAAAGTGTTCGGAGACTCGGAGCTGAAAGAGATATGGGAATGTTGGCCAAGTTACTAATCCTATATGTCAGTTATCTTTAAACCTGTTTTCCCAAACCAAGAGTAGCAAACACGCTTGCTAGACTTAACTGCAATGGACAAGTGATAGTTGTAAAAATAACGTCTCATAATGTCAGATAAACACATGCACCCAAGAAATGCAAGCGTTCTCTTTACAGCTCCTTTTAAACGCTCTCTTCAAAGCTCTAGAAATGTCAGACCTAGGTGAGCATCCCAGCGCTTCGTTTGCGGAGCCGGGTTACCCTCAGAGACCCATTTTCCAACAATACCCGTTTCTTCATGTGTACAAACGATGCATACTTTCAGGATCACCTACCTGACTGCGGTTCCGAGGCTCAAAGGAGGCGGAATGGATGCTAAAGTCCTTTGGCGAGAAATCCGGCCATCACGAAACTACACCAGGCTGGCTTCCGATTCACGTTCCAGAACAAGGCAGAGAGTGCCAGGCAGCAATCTGAGACGGACCTCGCCTGCAAAGAGAGGAGACAGGAGCTGAGCAGGGAGCTCAACTGGACTGGAAAGCGGCCAACGAACGCAGCCTCAGACATGGCTAGCTACAGGCCTGGAAGAGGGGAACCCGGAGTTTGCCTGAGCGACTCCCCGCCATCAGAGCCCGGGAGCGCCCGACGCCAGAGCGAACCTGGGCTCGGGCTGCTCACGCCGCGCGGCTCCCAATGCTCCTGGCGCTCGTTCGCTTAGGCCTTTGAGGGAATCCTATCCCTCACTTCTGACCTGCTGTGAGAGGGAATGAGCTTCACGGAGGCGGAGGCAGGGAGAGGAAGTAGGGAAAAAGAAAAGGAAGTTGCTTCAACTTCGCCCGTTGCACTACTAGAAGGAGAGGGCGGAAGTGACGCATGAAGGACGCCTGGCGGAAGTGACGCGTGTGAGGGCGCAGAGAGGTCTGAGTGGGCACCGCCTTCTTAGTGACGTCTTCTGAGTGGGGCGGGAACTGGTCTAGGTCTGAGCCGTGGAGCTCCGCCTGTTCAACCCCAGTCAGAAAGCCTGCTCCCTCTGTGCCTTAGAAGCCCTTTATCACTGATGGGAAGCGTTTTTGTTATGTTCTCTGTTATTGAGTCGATCGTAACTCGTCCAAACTACCGATTAGCTGATGGTCCTGTCAGTCTCGGGAAGGGCAAGCGCAGACTCCTGAAAAAACTTTGTTTTTAAGACGATGGAAAAGAGTTCTGCAGAAAAACCAAAGGAACTGACCGATTTCTGGTCTTGCATGATTTCCTTAAGGGAGAAATACTGCGGGAGGGTGGTGGGACACGCCTTTCATCCCAGCGGATTTTAATCCCTACCGGCTGAGGCAAGCTGATCTTTCCATCCTGGTCAACAGACTGAGTTCCAGGACCAGTCAGGACTACACAGAGAAACCCTCTCTTGAAAAACAAAAATAAATAATCACATACATAAATGGGAGGCTTTATTTAACACTACCTGTACATTAAACTCACTTGGAGGACTTTAGCGCCTTTGAGGGTGAAAAGACACCTTTCTCACATTCCTGTCTCCATCCCATGGATTCTCATCACAGGTTTGAAAACTATTTCTAATGTGTTGGGGAGGATAAGATACTGACCAGGGCCCTGGAAAATACGGAAATGAAAAAAATCAATTAGTAGTCTGTAGTCTCAACACTTGGGAGGCAAAGCATATCTGAGTTCAAAGCCAAACAGAGCCAGCGGGTGGTAGCACACACCTTTAATGAAGCACTTAGGATCCGGTGCCTCTGCTCCCAGAACTTGGGAAACACAGTTGCCTTTAATCCTAGCACTAACATAGTTGAACAAGGAAGTGAGATGGCAGGGCGGAGAAATAAATGCGAGGAAACTGGAGTTCAGCCCTTTCCCTACACTTCCCTTCCCTTTTGGCTAAGGACTCAGAGGCTTTCAATCCTAGGATTCATGAGGACAGGAGCTTCCCCTTTCTGCGTGAGGAACAGCTAGGTGAGAAGTGGCTGTGGCTTGTTCTCTGTCTCTCTAATCTTTCGGCTTTTCCCAAATATCTGGCTCTGGGTTTCTATTGTAAGACAAAGTAGAATTCGTTCAATAGCTATTCATGAGATAAATTCAAGCGTGGAAAAGTGTATTTTCATGTTGTCTAGGACTATAGTACCTTATTGGGTCCAGAGAAAATTGTCTGTAAATGGACTTCACACTCCCATTTGTTGAAGTACAGGGCTACAAACTGTCTCCTTGGAACACCTGTAGAAAACACCACTGAATAGCAATCAATAGCTAATATTGGGCAATAGACATTTTCAACATTAAAGTTCCAACGCTGTTAGGGATTAATGCCTGCACTGTAGTTTCAGTTCCCACCCTCAGATACAGCCTCTATGCAGAGTTGCTCATTTAGGACTAGGTAAGAAACAGAAGCTCCCTCTGCCATTCCTGGCCAGAGAATTGAAGGACTGCTGCTTCAGGCCCCTGCCCTGAGCTACTTGTCCTGTTTCTTTTTCATCAGTTTTCTTCCAGGGCTCTTGCGTGAGGACTAAACCTCGCCTTCTGTCATTCTTAAGAATGAAGCCGGCAAACTTGGGATGTAATAATGAAGAGACTCTTGGAAGAGTGGAAACAGATCAGTGGAGTCACCTGTAACTTAACTTCAGAGTGCTAGAGAAAATACTGAGGGAAGAACAAACCTTTCTTCCAATTTTAAATTCTCACCACATGAGTGACCTGCTTCCCCCAGATACCAGCGAAGTTATCATTTTCAAAAATTCCAGTGAGTCACCTACCACCTCACACATGTCAGGACTTTCTTTGGGATAACACACACACACACACACACACACACACACACACACACACACACACAACCACAGAGAAAGAGGCCAGCTTGAGGAATTGGTTCATAAGATTATGGGGTGGGTTTCATTCAAATTTTGCAGACCCAGGGAATGGTTGAAGTTGCAGTCTGAAGACAATCTCCTGGCAGAATCCTTTCCCACTAGAAAAGGAAAGGAGATCGACCAGTCTTTTTCCTTAACATGAAGAACCTGACCTGATTGAATAATGCCTAACAACCTAATGGAGGACAATCTTTAGACCACTTATTTAAATGTTGGTCTCATATGATTCCACTTGTATATATCTTGTCAGTTTTCTTAATAATATTATTTAGATAAAATAGTAATATTTTCACTTGTTGGGGGAATTGTTTGTTTAATTTTGATACAGAGCCTTACACTGTACTCTAGATTGGAGTGGAATTCACCAGGTACTCACAAATACCACGAGGCTGACCTCAGCCTTGTGTGTTAGTTAACCTTCTGAATACTGAGATCATTGGCATAAGTCACTATGTCCAGCTGTCTGTCTGTCTGCTGAAAAAGAGTTTCACCATGTGTTTCAGGCTGACCTCATACTACATACCATAGGTTACTCATGAACTTATAGGTTTTCTATCTCTGCCTCAGAAGTGCTGATTTTACAAACATGTGCCAAAATTCCTAGCTTGGTTCTTTTTTAAGGGAGAAGTGGGCTGAATCAAATAATTTTTCTAAGTTAATATTTGTCAAAGAACCCAATTTGACTTCAACTCTGTCTTCATTAAAGACACAATTCTACCACAAGGTGGCAGCAGGATATGCCTACCCAGACCCTATTTTACAGTTTTGATGTCCAGGTACTATTTTTACCTCTGTCATCTCATACCCTGGGAAACTCGGACAATTGCTTAACGTGCAGCTAATGCTCTCAGAAGAAAAAAATGAAAGGTTACTTGCTGTTTTTTTATAGTCTCTAAATGTTTTCTGAACCACTGTTATTCTGTCTCCATGCATGACAGCGTTCTACAGACACAGGATTGGGTTTGATTGTGTCCTAAATACAATTCTCAAAGTTCCTTATTTTGTTTGTTTAGAAAAGTTGTTTAGTACCTAAAATGACATTGCATGCTATGTAGACCGAGTCCACAAGATCCAGTCCAGACTCAAGACAGAATGGCCAGCAGAAAATTCTTTGGAAGTGAAAGCTGTTACTTTTGTGCCATGCTTCCTGTCTGGACATGCTTAAAAAGCATTTCTGAGCAAGGTGATGTCCAGCTTCACCCAAGGGTGATCTACAGAAGCCAGCCCTTCTTTCTTCAGCCTTCCTACCTTACAGAACACTGTTTTTGGTCTCCACACCTTGTTTCCTCCTCCCAAGACCAACAGACCAGCCAAGCCACACCACACCCAATGATCACTGTGTGCTTTGTGGCAACTGTGACTTCGAGAGCCAGATCTGACCATGAGGGAAAGTGAAGAGAAGAAATCTTAACAAAGTCTGTGGAAACTAGGTGGTCACAGATTATACAGGAGTCCCACTTGATTTTATGCTCTCCTGAGAGCCAGATAGGTATTCGTGTTGGTCATAGATTTAATCTTTTATGTTCTTATACACAGTATGTTGAATGTTTGTGCTTCTCTCCAGACTACAGTGCCAATGGTCTGTCAATAAAATCATGTCAAGTGTCACGTTAAATGTTTTTTTTCCTTTGTGTTGTCAGAAGTTTCTGATCCTTCTAGGCCTTCAGTCTGAGCAAATCTCTCCTACCTGCAGCTGATATAAAATAATTACTCAAGGCTTATATTAATTACAAGCTGTTTGGTCATGGCTCAGGTTCATTACCAACTAGCTCTCAAAACTTAACTCTACTCATTTCTATTAATCTATGTCTTGCCATGTGACTCCGTGGCTTTACCTGTGATCTCTTGCCTTCTGGGCAGCAGCCTGCATCCATCCTCCCTTATTCATCTTTAGCTATGCCTAAATTTTCTGCCTGTCTCCAAGCTGCCTTTCAGGTCAAAACCATCCCTTTATTAACCAGTACTAATAAAGCATATCCACAGCATGTAGCTTTATGTATACATAACTTATAGGTATTCTTTAGCTTGTGTTTCTAGATAGGCAGTCATGCATCTTAAGTTTATGTTGGTGTATTTTTACACTATAAAAAATGATTTAATAGATCAATAAAAAAATTGTTTTCTTTCCTTTAAAGAGGGAATCTGTACATTTAAGTTGGCAAAAGAAAAATATATTACTTAATTGCATATAAACTACCTTATTTTTTACCATTCCCTATATCTTAAATTATTCTAAGAACAATGAGTGAGAATTGATGCTAAATAATATGACATAATATTACATATGATTTAAACATGTTCTGACTCCAAACTTCTTTAGCAAGTGTTCTTGCACTAACAGCCCAAATGACACACAGATTTTTTATTTTTTATTAAAGCTTGGCCTTAGCTTAGGCTTGTTTCTAACTAGCTTTTATAATTTAAATTAACCCATTTATGTTAATCTATTTGCTGCCATGTGGCTCTTTTCTCTTTGTCTGAAAGTCCCATCTAGTCTCTTCCTGCCTGGCTATTGGCTATTCAGCTCTTTATTAAACCAATCAGAGGTCAACTTAGCAAAGACACATCTCTACAGTTTACAAAAAGATTATTCCACAACAAACTTGAATAAGGTTTGTATTAAGATTCCCTCAATGGGGCTGAAGTCATGGCTCAGCGATTAAGAGCATTGCTCTGGGCTCAGTGCCTAGCACCAACATGACTGCTCACAACCATTTATACCACCAGTTAAGGGATCTGACTCCATCCTTTGGCATCCTTTGGAATGAAACATTCACTTGATATATATACACACATGCAAGCAAAACATTCATTCACATAAAATAAAATTTAAAAATCACATGGTTCTAGTGTTAGCATCTCTGGCCCATGGTAGCTGCCTGGTAAATGCACTATTCTAACATGGCTCCACCAGAGCACACCTCATTTTGGGGAGGACATGCCTCTTTCATCTATATGCATGACCAGGCATGGCCACATAAACCCCCGACTTCTGCAAGCCACCTGGACCCTTATAAAGCAAAGATCCCACATTGCTTTTTCTTCCATTTTCATACTCTTCCCACAAGCTTCCTAAATAAACTCTAGTGTGGGCTACTGACAATGGGGTTCATTGCCTGCATGTGTTAACAACATCTAGTGCCTTTAGAAAAGAGTTTCTGGTGCCTGAAAGTATAAGGCTGGCATCAGTTAAAATGAGTTCTTAATATAGTAGTGTATGAGCAGAACTCATGAATGTTTGGAACTTCTTGAATCAATTCTCTGTGTTAGAATAAATAAGTAAGTAAATAAATAATGGCTATGAAATCCTTGAGACTTCATCCCAGCCCTTACTGAGTCCTCTCGGGTAGATTACTATCCCAGTACTATCCCATACCTGTGGTACTACTCGGCCAACTCCCCTCACAATTGTAAATTCAGTCACTTAACTCCAAAGAATTCTTCACACACTGACAAGTCACGCATTCACATGCCAATATATTATGAATATATTGTTTTATTCCTTGCTGGAAGCTCAGTGCTTGAAGCTTGATTACAGGATGCCATAGATAAAGCATCTTGAACCAATATACACGTGTTCTCATTTGCAGCAGAGCAAGTTCAGGGTTTTCCAACATAAGTTTCTTATTCTTTCCAAACATGGTTGTCAGAGGTTACAGTAAACAGAGATAAAAGCAGAAATTAGGATTAGTGTACTATCTTAGAAGTTAGTTTGATTTGCAAGTTGTAAGAGTACGGGGTGGCCAGGAAATAGAGCTTTTAAAATCAGAGATAAGGAAAATTTTACTTGCATATTTCACATCATAGGGAATATTTTAACAGTGCCTTAACTGATGTGGGTCAAGACCAAAAAGCCTTATTACAACACTTAACCTTTCAAGTGACCAGTTGATCTTGAAACTTAATTTCCTTTGAAGCCATCCAAATTCTCTTTTCTGTCTATATATAATAGACAGAATATATATAATGCCCTATGATTGAAACAAAATCATTTGGGCTGGAAAGATGGCTCAGCAATTAAGAGCAGGTGTTTCGCTTCCAGAGGATCAGTTTGTGGTAATATTTTGTTTGTGCTCTAACAAATAACGCTTACCTAGAGATCACAGAGCAAAGATAGCCCCTAGTTCATTATAGAGGCAGGCAGTGGTAGCACACACATTAAATCCCAGCATTGAGGAGGAAGAAACAGGAAGTAATATGGAAGTGATACGACAGAACAGAGAGGGGAAATAAGGCAAAAGGAGGCAGGAGCTGACCCCTTTCTCCATCTGAGGAGTTGTGGAGGTAAGAGGTGACCGTGAATAGCTACTTTACTCCCTGATTATTCAGCACTTATCCCTAAATCTGGCATTGGTTTTTATTATTAAGACCAATTAGGAGTTTAACTACAAGAGTTCAATTCCTAGCACCCATGTGGGGTAGTTTACAACTGACAATAACCCCAGGGAATCCACCTCCTCTGGCCTCCAGACTTCTGCATACAGGGACAGAATACACATAGTTTAAAATGATGAAGAAAATGTCTTCCTTCATTTTAAAAATAGTTTATTTTTGGTACGAATTTTGTGTTACCATTTGTGTATACAGTAGGTAGTGATGAGCTCAGAGCAATTATCATATTTATCTGTGGAAACTTTTGCCATTTCTTGGTGTTTCTGCCTTTTTAATTCCTCTCTCCTGATACTGATATTTAATAATAGCAAAGAGGTCAATGGATTCAAGCTGCTCAGTGCCAAAATGTCTGAAAAAGACTGAACAGCTTGTTGTTTTTCCCCCCTTCTTAGGAAAAGCATTTAACTTGTAAATGAATGCCAATTTCTCAGTTTGTTCTCAAAGCTTAAAACATGTAATACCCAATGATCCAGTTAGTTTCATGTTCCAAAGAAAACAGAATCATGCCATGCTTTTTAAAATATGACTATACAAATGCTTTACCATAGCATTAAGTAGCTTTAAATTTATTTACTTATAGACCAAATTTTAAGTCTACTTTTAAAATAATCTTCAAGAAATTTTTGTAAGTTCATAATAACTGCTTATGTAGCAACTGAAACTGTTAAGGAGCTGTATTTCTTGACCCTAAAATGTTCTTACAGCATATTGCTGAAAGGGTTAAGACATTTTATCCAAAGATTACTTAACAACATTAAAGCCAAAATATTGTTATTTAGAATTTACACAAATTATTTCCACGTGTAATCCCCACTTTATTTTCATTTATTTGTGGGAGCCCACAATGACTCTACCTTGTGGCTTGATTCCATCTCGACTTATGACTCATGAGATTTCAAGCTTGTTTTGCTTCTCAAGGCTGGGTGGCAAGACTTGAGCCAAAGGTGTGATTGTCAGATGTCTTGCTCCCCTACGCCCAATAACAAGATGCTTTTCCTTGTAGGGTGCTTACTAAATGTTTTGTGAATTAAGGAAGCTGTTTACACTTGCCTGTACCTTGAACCATGCATGATGTCCTTGACAGGAGAAAGTCTTTTGCCTCCCCTGCTTTGGGCATAAAAAGACCCTGAGATATAAACACAGGGCAGCCCCACTATTGACTGAGAGCCCTCTGAACTCCAGACTCGGCGGCCCTTCTTTCTCCCTCTCTGATATTTCTCAATCCTCACTCCGCTATATCCAGGACTGTTCAATAGTTGGGCAGGACTGGACACCTGTCACTTTATCTTCTAAACTAATTGTGTTATTTATCATTTTATAAGTAATTTATCTAAGCTAGACTTATTGATATACACTTGGAGCTCTACAACTTCAGGGGAGGGAACAAAGGAGTATCAAAATCAACCTGGGCAACATAGTCTAACCCATATCTAGTTAGACAGTTCAATACATAAGCTCAGTACTATTACCACAGCTAAAAGCCATCCCCCCTCTTAGAAAAGGAGCTGGTTGGTCAAGTTCCAGCTTCCAGGGAAGTTAGATGAAGCCACAAGTGAGGGATGAGATGCATAGATCTCTTGGAAGCCAGAGCTGAATCCCACAACCTCCAAACAGAAGCTGGAGGTTCCACAGCACCCTATACCAATCACTGTCTCCCCGTCTGCCATTACCTCTTACCTCTCAACAACCGTTGCTTTGATACGTGAGTTCATCATTCCTTTGATTTTTTCCCTCTTACTTGTGTGATTTTCTTACATCTGGGCGTGTACCTCGAAACAGCACACAATTTAGTGGCTTTCCTTATTTGTTGAGGGACAAATAAGTTAACCCTGCCTTTACTTGCCTTTCCTTCCTTTTTCTCTCACATTAGATTCTTATCTCTAAACACGAAATTCTATGTCACGTTACTCAAAGGCATATTTTCTATTTTTATTTCTATATTTTATATTTTGATCTTATTATTTCTTTCAAACAAAAGCAAAGAATTTTTGATCATCTCTATTTTGCAAACTTTTATTTAATGTTTTATTTTGTGTTGCCTGAGTGTCTCCTGGCCAGCAAACTCCACCCTTTACAAACTTCTACAACACATCTGTTTTCTTCTTCTGTTTCCTGTCTAATCTTAAATACATATTTAAAACATTCTGCTGGTTGTTGTATTTTAGTTTCTCTGGGTCCCGGTTAGCCAGAGATCCGAGACACACAGACCTGCCGTGCCAGACCCCTCAGCTGCCCAGCCGCCAGGTCCCCAAAAATAACTCAGAGGCTTACATTAAGTCCATGCTGTTTGACCTATGGCTCAGGCACATTGCTAGCTAGCTCCTATATCTTAAATCAACCCATTTTTATTAATCTAGGGCCACGTGGCGGCCCGCAGCTCACCCGTGCTTACATGTTGCCTCTTGGGCGGCTTCCGCGCGGTCTGCCTCTAACTCCGCCCTGCTTCTCTTCCTAAGCTCTGATTCTCCTCCCACTATTCTACGTACCTGCCATGGTCCAAACCAGCTCCTTTATTTAAAGATACAGTACGCACAAATATATTCCCACAGCTGGTGTTCTGTTTTTTGTCAGTCCATGAAAAATTAGAGCCATTCTAGGATGAATCTAGGCTTTGCTGTTACATAGTTTACACTCTTCACAAGCATTTTCTGCGTATCAAAACTTCTTATCTGGAATTGTTTGAAGGAACCATTTGCCCAAGCTATCTATTTCTAGTCATGAGACCTCTTGGTTTTCCAGATTTTCTCATAACTAAGTTTTGCAAAGACTCTGAGTCCTTCAGAAGAATTCTGATAAGATCAAACACATTAAAAAAAAAAAAAAAAAAAAAGTAATGATCACAAAGGGTGGTTCAAAGCCTAGGTGCTAGTACTCCTGAATTCAAGCCAGATGCAGTGTATTCATGGGCTCTGTGCCTACTTAATTCTTCTTAAATCTATCTTTACTGTGGGGTTTGGTTAGAGAAGTTTGTAAGATCTTATATACAAGCAGTTTGCATTTTGCACAGTTCCAATGTGCCAGTTTCAGTTGCCACAATTTAGATAAATAAGCACGTGATCACAATGATAATATTCCATGATGAAACTTATCACTAGGTATGCTAACCCCCGAATTCACAGCTACTGCTGTGAAATGGGTGATTTTCCAAAAGTTGATTAAAGAAGGCAGGTATGTCCATCAGCTTACTGCCAACACTATAAAGCATCTTACGCAACAAAATACAGGATCTGTTAGATAGGAGAAACAGAAGTGTGAGTGGTGCCCTTTCATGGGCTGGGCCCTGAACTGAATGTAAAGGAGAGGTGAGTAAATATACTGTGGTGACTGCACCCTGAGGGTACATGAGTCAGAGCAGTGTGGGTGCACACCGGGTTTGTTTCTAAGCAGTGCAAACAGGCAAGGCTTCTCCCAGGTCCTACCTACTGTGCTTTGTTTCTCCACAATGATGCCTGGTTACTATTCACCCCAAGCAGATGGCTTCATCCCCTGTGCATAAGTCAATTAAAAACAGCTTAAGTCACTGCAACTGGGGCTCCTCCTCTCTTCTTTCTTTCAAGGCTGCTCTCCCTCTGTGAAAGAAACACCCATTGCTACTTGATCATTTTTGTCAACCTTTGAGCAGCAATCCCAGCCCACCCATCTCCACACTGCCCTTTCTCAGTTGTTTTTCAACCTCCCCAAACCTGTTACTCTTAGCTCTGCATTGACTACTTGTCACTTTATTGATACTGCTCACTTTTCAATTTCTCCAATCTTTATCCAACACCCCCCACTCCCGAGAATGACTGTATGGCATCACAGCAAGCCTCGGGTTTGCAGGTGGGATGAAGAATCTTGAAATGGGAGATTATTCTCGAAAATCCTGTAGACCCTAATGTAATCATAAAAGGCTTTGTAGAGAAAGCAGAAAGGTCCAAGGAGTGAGAAGATCAAATGAGGAGAGAAGAAGGGAAAGAATAGATGATGTAATGTGGAACTCAGGCCAAGGAATGTGGGCAACCTCTAGAACCTGGAAAGGCAAGGAAATAAGTTCTGCCAACATCTTGATTTTAGTCTAAAATGATTTTAAAACTCATTTTAGAATTATAACTCCAGTAATTGTGAAAAAAACCAGTTTTTTTTTAATTTGGGTAATTTTTAAAATATTTAAAAAATTTTAATTATTACTAACTTTTAAATTTTATTTTACATACTAACTACAGTTCCCTCTCCCTCCCTTCCTCCAATTCCCTTGCTCCCACCTCATTTATACTTCCTTCCACCCACTCCTCAAAAAAGATAAGACTCCTCCTCAGAAAGAATAAAGTCTCCCATGAGAATCAGTAAAGCATGGCCTATCAAGTTGAAGCAGGACCAAGCTTCTCCCCTCTGCATCAAGGGTGAGTGAGGCATCCCACCACAGGAAATAGGTTCCAAAGAGCCATGTGGTGATATATTATGTATCTAATAAAGGTAGGCTGAAGATCAGAGGACAGAGTCAGCCACAGAGTTAACCATAGAGGTCAGGCAGTAGTTTCACACACCTTTTATCCTAGCACTCGGGAGGTAGAGGAGGAGATCCTTCTGGATCTCTGTGAGTTCAAAGCCATACTGGACTACATGAGATTAATTCAGTCCAAAAGAGAAACAGAGCCAGGCCATGGTGGCACACACATTTAATTCTAGCATGCAGGATCCCATGCCTCTGCTCCCAGTGACTTGGGAAACACACATACATACCAACAACCCCAGCACTAGGAAGTTTGAGCCATAAAGTGAAATAGCTGGGCAGAGAAGGGTATAAGATAGGAGGAGACAGAGCTTGGGCCCCTTCCCTTCCCTTTAGGCTGAGGACTCAGAGGCATCTTGTTGCACAAGTAAAGGCCAGATCCCTGGGGAAGTCGGAGATATTAGAGAAGAAACCCCACAGTCAGATCTCACCCAGCTGTCTTCCAGCTTCCTCAGCCTCTATCCTCCTGGCTTCTTCCACCTTCTCTGTCTTTCTAATGCCTGCCTTTAATACTTTCTCTGCTCAGTTAAGGCGTGGTACCACCACTGCCTGCCTGGGAGCCTGGAACTCCTTCTATAAACTAAAATGACCTCAAACTCAGATTGGATTAAGGGCTAGGTAACCAATCCCAGGATACTCCCTGTGCTGGGATTAAAGGTGTGGGTTACCACTATCTGATCCTCCTAGACTGTCTATGGGTAGATCCCTCTGATATCTCCTAATGTTTTATTGTATCCCCACAGCATCTAGTCTGAGGATTCCTGGAGACTGAATCTTCCCCTTTTGGCCTGAGAAGTAAGCTAGGTCAGAATTGGCTATGACTTGTTCTTCTGTCTCTCCGATCTTTGAGTATTTCCCCAATATCTGGATCCAGGTTTTTATGAAAAGATCAATTAGGATTCATATAGCAGAACTGAGTCATGTGAATAGGAGACTAATATAATGCTCAACAAACACTGGAAAATGAATACATGTGAAACAGCTTATTTGAAAATCTCTTTGGGTTATGTGGGGTTGTGTTCCAATATACCCATCACAGAGGGAATATAATGGAAGCTGAAATACATTCAACTACTCCAGCATACTGAACACTGTTTAACTTGGTTTAGCTTACTTTGCATGTTCTCACAGTATATTATTTTAAATTAGAAAAATCACCTAACACAAATCCTCTTTTGCAAGAGTTTGTATCTCCTGTACACATACAGATGGGGATTTTGTAATAAGATGCAAATGCACAGAACAGTATCCAAACAATGTTGGCAACAGCACTTTACTATATTGTTGGTTGCTTTCCCTCATGATTGTAGGGCTGACCTGAGGCTCAGCTTACCCCAGGCCGAATCTCTAGAGTCTCACCACAAATTACTAACCTAGAAAAAAAAAACAAATCGAACATCTAGCATATCTCTTTGACATCTTCACACCATCATAAGGTTGACAAATCTTAAGTTAAACCATGGCAAATAAAGAGAGTTCTGAGTGTGTCTGTGCAAACCACAAGACCTCTGAGCCACCCCTCCCCTTTGCAGAAACTTATTCCTGAGAGAAGTAGCCTGTGGTTCTTCGGAGGAAATACCAGAAGACATTATATTGATAATAAAGGGAATAACAGAGATGTGATGGTTAGTCTCCTTATTGTTTCCAGATTCTGTCAAGCTGATAAGATTAACAAACATGTCCATGATCAGTGCTTTAAACCCAACTTCAGATAACAGGATGAGGCAGGTTATTTCCTTTGATCTACTTCCATTTTATTTTGCTCTCTGCCTTCATACCAAACTCTTCTGCATTGTATCTGTATTAGTTATTCTCCTTTGAGCTGTAACAAAATCTTGACAAGGGAAACAAGAGCTGGACATAGTGGTGCACACCTGTAATCCCACTAGTTGGAAAGTGTAGGTGGGAAACCCTCGGGAGTTAAGGCTACTTTTCATTATTTGGCAAGTTAAAAGCCAGCCTTTGTTAACTGAGACCTCATCCCATATGGGTGGAATGCATTTTCTGTGAACACATGGGCAGCATCCTCCTCAAGGAAAACATATTCGTCCTTTCTTAGGTTTTCTTTATTTGTTTTATTTTTTCCATCCAGGATCTAAGCACATAGACTAGTGCCACCTGCTTTTAGTGTGGGTAGACATGTCACAGTTAGACCTCTTTGGAAATACTTTCAGAGACAGCCCAAACCTTTATCTCTCATTGTTTCCAAATCCTGTCCAGTTGACAAGATAAACCAACATACTTCTCATCAGTGCTACTAACCCAACTTCAAATGATAGAATAAGATAGGGTATTTCCTTTTATCTTCTTCCCCTCTTTCCCTGCCTTCACCCCAAATTTCTGTCCTCTCTCCTAGTTACAAGTATCTCAACACATAACAAAATAGACAGGCAGTGGGATCATGTTCATGCATGACTTAAGTAGGTCACGAAATTTCCAACCTCTAACTGGTATTAATGTCTTTTAGCTTATGTGAGTGGATTGGTTGTTTTGGAAGCTAATTGGCCAATGGCTATGAATCTAGTTGGCCTTCCTTCCATCTTTCTCTCTTTTCCATACTCTCTGTATCCTAGCATGCATAGAGAAGCTTGAATCTGATTAGGAGGTAAGCAGGTTCTAACACCATATTCTCGGAAGTGAACTATGAGCTACATAAACCTCTTAAAAATTACCCAGATACATGCATTTGTTATTATAGCACAAAATAGGCACATATATTGCTAATATTTATTAAATTAGAAAGCTTGCATATAGTTTTGGTTGACCATTTTTAGGATTTTCTAAAGAACTGTAAATTATTTGTAGAATAAGCCAGTATAATTTTAAAATAAAACAGTTCTATCAGTTATGCCATTTATTTAGAAGTATTATAAAGTTGTTGCCAAGATCTGAATAAGTACATGAGTAGATTGCAATTACTATAGTGAAGAAGCTGGTCACAACCAGAGTAATGGGCACTATTAACCAACTCAGATCAGGCAATGAAAATTGTTACTCACAGGCACAAATGTACAAGAAATCATAATAGCAACAAAAATGAATAGCATTGTGACTCTATCACCTGGTGAATTAATTTAGTTCTTAGTTTCTGATACATACCCAAGTCCATTCTCTAAAGCTTTAATTAATTAATTAATGTGTGTGTGTGTGTGTGTGTGTGTGTGTGTGTGTGTGTGTGTGTGTGTGTGTGTGTAGTACACAAGCACAGACCAAAATGTGGGTATTAGGTCAGAAGACAACTCTTTTGGAAGGTATTTCTCTCCTTCCACCAGGTGGGTTCCAGTAATTGAAGACTGTTAGCCTTAGCAGCAAGTGCCTTAACCAGCTGAGCCATCTTGAAAGCCCATTTCCCTAAAACTTGGACTTAGCTTCTTTGAATGGGCAAAATAGATTCCTTTCATTTAGTCTCTTTTTAATCTTGAGAAGATGACTTTTAGGCTTAGAGAAAAATGGATTAAAGTAAGCATGGAATAGTAATACTTCCATTTAATTCATAAAAATCTATATATAAAATATCTTAGAAAATCTGGCAGTTAACCCTATGTAAATTGAAGGATATAGGACAATGTAGTGGCAAATTTAATAAAAATAGCCTGAAATATCAGAGGACAGAGGCAAGCCATGAAGGTCAGGGAGTGGTGAGCCATGCCTTTAATTCCATCACTTAGGAGGCAGAGATCCCCTGGATCTCTGTGAGTTCAACGCCAAACACAGCCAGTTGGTAATGGCATCTACCTTTAATCCTAGCTCTAGGAATGCTGAATTAGAAAGTAAAATATCTGGGCAAGGAAATAAATATAAGGCAGGAGAAGGCAAAAGTTCTGCCCCTTTTGCCTGCTTGCAGTCTGAGGAGTCCTGGAGATGGAGCCTGCCTGAGGAGTTAGCTGGGTGAGAATTGACTGTGGTTTGTTGCTTGTCTCTCTGATATTTCACTTTTTCCTCACTGTCTGGCTCCCGGTTTTATTATAATACTAAATAGAATTTGTGCTATAGGATAATGTGACAGTGTGTAAATTGCATTGGCCATCAATGAAACTCAGAGACATACTTCCATTGACCTTGCAAAATCTGGGTGTAAATTATGTAGGTTCCCTCTCTTTCTCCTTTCCTTTCCTCTCCCTCTCACACACACTCTCTCTTCCTTTTTTTTTTTTTTTTTGAGATTTGTGACATAGAAATATTTTTAATTAATTAGAGTAGAAATATATTTAATTAAGACAAATTTAACTTTCCCATGAAATCACAAAGGCATAAAGTCTTCAACGTAAACACATGAATTCACATAATGTATGTGAACAGTAGAACATTTGCCATTTATCATGATGAATTTTAGGCAAATCTAATATTAAAAGCTAAAATTTACCAAAACGTATGCAAATAGACACTTGCAGACTATACACTGTGCCACTTCTAGTATCAAGAATGACGAACAAATATATATATGTATGTTGGGTGAATCCTAATTAGTATTAATAAAAAACTGGAGCCAGATATTGGGCTAAAGCTGAAAGACCAGAGAGACAGAAGAATAAACCAAACCATTAGACAAATTTCTCCACTACTGAATCCTTGGGCCAAAAGGGGCAAATCCTGTCTCCACAAATTCTTAGACTGGAATGCCTCTGAGTGTGTAACCAATTGGGGTAAGGGGGACATGGTGATATATTATATATTTAATAAAATCAGTCTGGAATATCAGAGAACAGAATTACCCACAGTCAAGCCATGAGGGTCAGACAGTGGTGACCCACACCTTTAGTCCCATCACTTAGAAGACATAGATTTTTCTGTATTTTTGTGAGTTCAAGGCCTAATAGCCCAGCAGTAGTAGCTCACACCTTTAGCCCTAACTCTAGGATTATGATGCAGAGTTGAACCCAGAGTGAAACAGCTGGGCAGGAAAGATATTTAAGGCAGGAGGAGGCAAGGGCACTTTTTTCCCCCCAGTGGCTAACTTTTGCCACAAAGAAGGTCAACACCATGAGGATTTTCTTCAATGTCCATCATCTTCTCTGAAGTAGATTGGTGCTGCTGCCAGGAGCAGACATCTCATTGTCATAAAAAAAATAACCCATGTTATTAAAATATCTTAATGCCATAATATGTATATCTCTAAAGTGTTTGAAAAAGACCTTTCCATCTAAAATATATCTCAAGAAAAAATATATCTGTTTGACATTGAAAACTTATCTAAATATGACTGTAAGTTTGATTGTAATGTCTAACTACTAACTTGCATTTCTTTTTATCCTAATTAGTTGGTAATAATAATTTTCAATGACTAACAATTTGTATTACATAGATGAACTGTATAGGAACAATACCTTGAACAAGCATAGAAATATATTTACAGTAACAAAATTAATATCAATTTTGTATCAACATACACAATTTGTATACAATTTACAAAAAAACTCAATCCAATGTAAAATATTTAAAACTAGGATTGCTTTTTAAAAGCAAATTCAATAATCTACCCTTATATGCTGTCATATCTGAGGGAAGGTGCGGGGCCTAACACCTGCCTTATATTCCTTTCTCTGCCCACTCATATCACTTCCTGTCTCAACCTTCCTAGTGCTGGCATTAAAGCTGTGTGCTACCACTGCCTGGCCTCTGTGACAACTCTGTGGCTGGCTCTGTCCTCTGATCGTTAGGCAAGCTTTATTTCTGTAGTGTACAAAAAAACTATATGACCACATACCTACTACGAGACCTTAAATGTGGTAGATACCTCAGTAGTGTGACAATATTGCAGCTAGGTCCTGGTATTACTTCAGAAAGTCTAAAATTGTACCTAACTGAGGTAGACAGGCACCCCACACTTAATTGTTCAAAAGTCAGCAGAGTCCAGAAATACATTACACGTTAGAGCATTGCTTAAATATTTACTGAGGATTTGAGTCTATTAACAGATGTTGAAAAGAAGTAAGAAAACAAAATAAAATATCTAAATTCAATTTTAACTGATTTAAAAACAGAAACTGCTGTCTTACATATAAAATTGTTGGGTTTATAAATAGAAAGACAGATATAACAATTAAGTTTAAGAAAAGGTATGATTTAGTTTAACATTAATATACTGAGTACTAATTTATTTTTTACATTGAGGTAGGCAAGGAGTTAGGAACTGTGAAAAGAGGCAGATTTTCAAGGAAGCAGCTTAGAACTTCTATTTTCCACTAAGTAATGGAAAGTTCCCAATCTATTGGTAACCTTTTCCAAGTACTTCTATTCCTGTGTCTGATCAAAGATCAAACAGCTCAAGGCAGCTCATACATAGCTGCTCCAAAGTCATGTGGTAAACAGAGAGTAAATGCTATCAGGTATTTCCTCCTATCTATAACACACATTCAAGTTTCAGGCTGCACTTCATCCTTAAGTGACCACAAAGTTAAAACCAACAGTGTAAAAATGTGACTAACTATTTCTTTCTCATTTAGTCCGAGAATTCAAAGCAGTTTCACTTCAGCCCAGTGTTCTCATCATTCTGGAAAAAGCACAGGTTTTACAACCACTTCAACAAAACTACAACCTGTTCTAAGTGTTGAACCAACATCCCTTTGTTCTTTTCTGGTTTGTGCTGGCCACGTTCCTCCACGTCCCTCCATGCAAAGTCTAATGTCTTCCTCTGACTCTAGTTTTATTAAAAGCTCCCTAATCCTTTCTTATGATCTCCTTTGGTGCTTTCCTTGAAAGTGCTGGGAGGGAGGCACCTCAACCCCAGGTAGCTCACCCAAAGACTGAGGTGTTTCTGCAGTTCTTAAGTTAAAAAAAAAAATACACAGGACTGAAAAAGCAGTCTGCCTAAGCACAGAAACCATCCTCACCAACAAGAAGAGAATAAAAACAAGACAATATCACAACAAAAATTAATTCTGTAAATAAGAGACCAAAATCACCTTTAAAAAAATGTCACAGCATGCCCTCTATATTTAAGTTGTCGACTAGATGTGTGACATTCACGTAGAGGTCAGAGGACAATGAGGAGATGGTTCTCTCCTTCAATATGTAAAAAGTTATTAGTTATTGAAAGCAAACACCCTTGTCTGCTGATGTTGTTATATTTAAATCGAAAGTTTAAAAAAAGATAGATCTCAATCAAATTTTATTTAGAAATTTAGAAAATTGGACCAATTTTGGGCACAAAATGTATTGGATATGTGAGCAGAGGAGCATCCACCAGGATCCCAAAAAAGTAGGGTGTAAGCTATGTCTTCTGTTCAGTATCCTGTGCCCCAAAATGAAATTTTTTCTAAAGAATATTACTTTCCTAATATTTTATTTCCTTTAAATAACCCAAGGAGCATGCGTCACTTAAAGTTTTGCAACAGAAAACTTTACTTCATTTTGATGATGAATCTCTATTCAGGGATTAGAGCTGAAGTCTCTGCAGAACATAGAGAGCATGAAGGAGCATGTTGTTGGGCAGAATTATCCCCACCCATGTGTATGTCCCTCCCTCAGCAAGTGTTCCCTGCCCAGATAAGTCACTGCCTGCCCTAGCTTTTAAAGTATTTCTCAGAAGTCTCCTTATGTGTAGTAGATAAACTTCATCCTATATGCCAAGTCTGGGCATTGTGGATCCTCACCAAGGGTCAGCCCACTGGATTCAATGGTGGACCTACAGGAATATCAAGTTGTAAGTAAGTATGATGAAATCAGACCTACAGCAAAGAGCTAGCACAAATGCTTAAAACTGAGTCATAAAAAGGAACTTTGTGTTTCCCAAAGTTGTTGAAGATAATTTTCAAGACACAAGCATGGAAGTATTTTCTTCTATCTATTTTATGCTTAGTTTGGTATGTACATACAATTAATGGCTGGTTTGTTCTTAGGCTTTAGCCCAGGTGACACCTAGAAGAATACAGAACTGATGTTGGCAGAGAGTAACCAAACTTGATGTGATGGTGAATTTTCAACTTGACAGAATTTGAAATCTCCTGAAATATGGACTTCTGGGAATGCCTGTGAGGGATTATCTTGATTATATTGATGTGGAAATACCCATATTATATATCAGCAGTACAGTTTCTTGGGCAAGGGATACAGTATTGTATAAATGCTAGAATTTAGCCAGAAGTTTCTGTCCCACCAGTTGCTTCCTAAATGATTGACTCAGAGGTTTAATGCCATAGTAACAGCTGGACCAATAGCTCAGGCATATTATCAAACTCGTACGCTTTATTTAACCCACAATTCTTACCTATGTTTAGCTACTGCCTTGCTATCTTTTCTCAGTGCAGCATTCTCATCCTGCTGCTCCGCCTTTCCTCTCACCAGAAGTCTCCTAGCCTAGTCACCGACTTATACTTCCTGCCGACCAATAAGTGTTTTACTAAGCCAATACCAGCGACAAGCCTTACAGTGTACAAAAGCATTATCCCACAACACTTCCCCCCCCTTTTTTTCAAAAAAGCATCCCAAATCTAATCTCCTTTGTATAGCCTTTTTTGGACCATTATCTATACTTACTTGTAACGAACACTCTAAACAATGACAAATATCAACAATCCATTTGGGAGGAATGTGGGTATAGCTGCTAGACTACTTCCTGCTGATTGAGGGTACTGGTCATCTTATGGAGACTCAAAGAAAATTCAAGACTATGGGCAAGTCCTAAACACAGTAGCCTATGAGAGTGGATCATCTCATCAGGCAGCATTGAAGCTCTTCTTAGTGAAGAATTCAGAGGAAACTGCATCAGAGGTACTCTAAAACTTTGAATCAACTGGGCCATCTATTCCCACTGGAGATTTTTCACAGGGTCTTCTTCAATCAAACCTAGTTTTGATTAACCAAAAATGAATCCACAATCTTGCATTTTCTGTGGTAATAATAATAATAATAATAATAATAATAATAATAATAATAAAAACTTCTCCAAAGTAAAATATCTTTTGACTTAAGTTTTCAAGTCAAAGCAGTTTTTTGAGGATATATCAACCTTTTAAAAATTTTTATTTAATTTAAAAAATATATTTCTTTTTAAAAATTTATTTATAAAAAGGCTTTTTTCCATGTATCAGCTCCCTCTCACTTCCCTCCCCGCAGTCCATCCCAGTCAACCTTCAGCCTCTCCCCTCTTTCCCTCCCCATGCCCCATCCCCTCTCCAAAAAGGGCAAGAAGTCCCAAGGTGGGTCAGCTCAGCGTGGCACATCCACTCCAGGAAAGTCCAACTTTATCATCCCAATATCAAGACTTGGTAGACACTCCTCTGTAGGGAATGGACTCCAAGGTTCCAGCTCACTCACAGGAACACAGTCTGATCCCACCACTCAAGGCTCCACACACTGCCCATGCCAATCCACAGTTGCCTACCCTTGGAGAACCTAGATCCTTTCCCCGATGGTTCCCCAGTAGGCTGTTTTTGATTCAGTGAGCTCCCCAGAGCTCCATCCAGCCACCACTGTGGGAATTTTCCTCATAGTCTCTATCCTCTTGCTCATACAGACTCTCCTCCCCTATTCTCAGTGAGATCAGAAGCTCAGCCCAGTGCTCACCTATAGACCTCTGCCTCCACCTCTATTCTTCGTTGGAGGTAGGTTCTGTGATGACACATGGTTTGGTTATCCATTTGATTATAGGGGAAGTCCTGTTTAGGCACCCCCTCCACTATTGGTTGGAGACCTAGCCAGGGACATCCTGTGAATTCTTGGAGGTTTCCCTTGGGTCTCTTTCCAACTCTGCATTGGCTTCCTCTATCAAGATATCTACCCCCTTTTTTCTCCTTCTTTGTTGCTTCTCTCACTCAACCATCTCCTTCTCTCATGATTTGTTCCCACCTCTTCTTGGTTGCAAAATATTATGATACCAATTTTCTAAAGAGATCTTCTCTATTTTCACTTCTAGGGGAATCCCTAGATGTCTCTCTAAGTTCCTTCTGATCACAAGCTGTTCAGGGGTTGTGGTTTGCAGCTTAGGAGTTTTTTGCTTTGTGTCTAAAGTCTACATGTGAGTGAGTACATCTCATGCCTATCTTTCTGGGCTTGTGATACCTCCCTCAGGAGGATATTTTACAAATCCATCCACTTGCCTGCAGATCTGAGAATGTCATTTTTTTTTTTTTTTTAACTGCGGAGTAGTAGTACATCCATTGTGTAGATGTACCACAGTTTGTTAATCCATTCTTTACTTGAGGGGCATATAGGTTGTTTCCAGGTTCTTGCTATTATGAATAATGCTGCTATGAACATAGTTGAGCTAATGCCTTTGGGGTAAGAATGTGCATTCTTTGGATATGCTCAGTAGTGGTATTGTTGGATGCTTGGGGAGATTATTTCCAGTTTTCTGAAGAACTGACATTCCAGAGTGGCTGTACAACTTTACACTCCCACCAACAATGAAGAGGTGTTCCCCTTTCTCTACATGCTCTCCAGCATAGGCTGCCATCTGTGTTTATGATTTTCGCCATTCTGACAGCTGTAAGGTCATATCTCAGAGCTGTTTTGATTTACATTTCTCAGATGGCTTAAGATGTTGAGCAATTTTTTTTATGTGCCTTTCAGCCATTTGGAATTCTGTTGAGAATTCCCTTTTGAGTTCTGAACCTTGTTTTCAATTGGGTTATTTAGGTTTGGAGATTCTTGTTTATTAAGTTCTCTATATATTTTCAAGATCAGTCCTCTGTCCATTGAAGGGTTCGTGAAGATCTTTTCCTGTTCTTTAGGCTGTCGTTTTGTCTTCTTGACTGTGTCCTTTGCCTTACAGAAGCTTCTCAGTTTCAGGAGGTCCTATTTATTGATTGTTGTTCTTAGTGTCTGTGATACTGGTGTTATATTAGGAAGTGGACACATGTGCCCATGCATTGGCGGGTATTTCCCACTTTCTTTTAGATCAAGTTGAGTGTAGCTGGGTTTATGTTGTGGTCTTTGATCCACTTGGATTTGAGTTTTGTGCAGGTTTGGATCTATTTGCATTCATCTATGTACTACCATCCCATTGTGCCAACACCATTTGTTGAAGATACTATCTTTTTTTCCACTGACTATTTTTGACCTCTTTGTCAAAAGTCAGGTGTTCATAGGTGTGTGGGTTAATGTTGGGGTCTTCAGTTCAGTTTCATTGATCCCCAAGTATGTTTTTATGCCAGTACCAGGCTGTTTTTATTACTGTAGCTCTATAGAGTAGCTTGAAGTCGGGAATTGTGATTCCTTTTGAAGTTCTATTATTGAGCAGGATGATTTTGGCAATCCTGGGTTTCCTGTTACTCCATATGAAGTTGAGTATTGTTCTTTCAAGGATTGTAAAAAAGTGGGTTGGGATTTAGATAGGGATTTCATTGATTCTGTAGATTGCTTTTGGTAAAATTGCCATTTTTACTATGTTGATTCTACCTATCCAGGAGCATGGGAAATCTTTTCTTTTTCTGGTATCCTCTTCAATTTCTTTCTTCAATGACTCAAAGTTTTTGTCAAACAGGTCTGCCATTACTTTGATTAGAGTTACCCCAAGATATTTAATGCTATTTGTTGTGGGAGATTATGTTGTTACATTGTAAATAATTGTCCCACCCACTGGTTTAATAAAAAGTGCTGATTGGCCAAAGGCAGACAGGAAGTATGGGCGGGACTACCAGACTAAGAAAATTCTGAGAACAGGAAGCACAGAACAGAATACCAGAGAGAAGCCAGAAGAAGCAGAGGACAACTATGCTGCCGTGAGAAAAGGTATTGAGCCCCATGGCTAAACAGGTTAAGAGTCATGGGTTAGTTTAAGGGTTAGCAAGTTATATGCCTGGGCCTCAGGCCGATCAGCCTAAAACTATTGAAAACATCTATGTGTCTCTGCAGGTCTGTGGGTCTGCAGGCCTAAACCTTAAGGCTAGGCCCGAAAGTCAGAGCCAGAAACCTCCTACTACAATTTGTAGCTATTATAAAGGGTGCTGTTTCCCTTACTTCTTTTCAGCCCCTTTATCCTTAACATATAGGAGAGCTATTGGTTTTTAATTAATCTTGTACCCTTCTACATTGCTGAAGGTGTTTATCAGCTGTACGAGTTCCCTTGTAGAATTTTATGGGTCACTTATGTATATGATCATATCATCTACAAATAGAAATAGTTTAACTTCTTCCTTTACAATTTGTGTCCCTTAATCTCCTTTTGTTCTCTTATTGCTTTAGCTAAAACTTTGAGAACTATATTGACTAGATAAGGAGAGAGAGGACAGCCTTGTCTTGTTCCTGATTTTAGTGGGATTGCTTTGAGTGCTTCTCCATTTAGTTTGATGTTGGCTGTCAGCTTGCTATATATTGTCTTTATTATATTTAGGTATTTTTTCTATATTCCTGATCTCTCCGGAATTTTTATTATGAGGGAGTGTTAGATTTTTGTCAAAGACTTTTTCAGCATCTAGTGAGACGATCATGTGGTTTTTTTTCTATCAGTTTGTTTATATGATGATGACATTCATAGTTTTTTGTATGTTGAACCATCCCTGCATTTCTGGGATGAAGCCTATTTGATCATGGTGGATGATTTTTTTTGATATATTACTGGATTCTTTTTGCCAGAATTCTATTGAGTACATTTGCATGAACATTCATGAGGGAGATTGGTCTGTAATTGTTTCTTTGTTGCATCTTTGAGTGGCTTGGGTATCAGAGTGTCTGTGGCTGCATGAAAAGAGTTTGGCAATGTTCCTTCAGTTACTAACGTGTGGAACAATTTGAGGAGTAATGGTATTAGTTCTTCTTTGAAGGTTTGGTTGAATTCTGCACCAAAACCATCTGGTCCTGGGCTTTTTTTACTTGGGAGACTTTTAATAACAGCTTTAATTTCCTTTGGGGTTGTAGGTCTATTTAGGTCATTTAACTGGTCTTGATTTAATTTTGGTGAGTGGTATCTCTCCAGAAAGCTGTAAATTCTTTTAGCTTTTCCATTTTAGTGCAATATAGATTTTCAAAGTATGACCTGATAATTCTCTGGATTTCCTGGGTTTCTGATGTTATGTCTCCCTTTTTATTTATGATTCTGCTAATTTGGATACTCTGCTTTTTTGTTAATTTGAATAAAGGTTTATCTATCTTGTTGACTTTCTCAAAGAACCAACTTGTTGATTCACTGATTTTTTTGTCTTGTTCTCTTTGTTTCTATTGTATTGATTTCAACCCTAAGTCTATTTCCTGCCATCTACTTCTTTTGGGTGAGTTTGCTTCTAATTGTTCTAAAGCCTTCAGCTGTGCTGTTAGGTCTCTTGTGTGAGATTTCTCTAGGTTTTTCATATAGGCATCTAATCTAATGCTATGATGTTTCCTCTTAACACTGCTTTCATCATGCCCCATAAGTTTGGGTATGTAGTGGACTTTTTTTTTTTTTTCATTAAATTCCAGGAAGTCTTTGATTTCTTTATTAACTTCTTACTTGAACCAGAGGTGGTTCAGTTGAGAGATTTTCAGTTTCCATGGATTTTTAGGTTTTCTGGGATTTTTTGTTGTTGTTGAACTCTAACTTTAGAGCATGGTGGTCTGATATGATACAAGGAGTTATTCCCATTTTTGTATCTATTGATATTTGCTTTATGACTGAGTATGTGGTCAATTTTAAAGAAAGTGCCAATGGGTGCTGAAAAATATGTATATTCCTTTGTGTTTGGATAGAAAGTTCTGTTTATATCTATTAAATCCATTTGGGTCATAACATCTGTTAGCTCCCTTATTTCTCTGTTGTGCTTCTATCTGTTTGACCTATCCACGGGTGAAATTGGGGTATTGAAGTCTCCCACCATTAGTGTGTGGTGTTTGATGGGAGGTTTAAGCTTTAGTAGTGTTTCTTTTTACATAGGTATGTGCCCTTGTTTTGGATTGAGACTTCACATTACTGGATTTTTCCTGAAAAAAAAAAGTAATGACCATCCTGGTTTCTTTTGATTGATTTTAGTTTGAAGTCTATTTTATTAAATATTTGGATGGCTACACCAGTCTGTTTCTTAGGACCATTTGATTGGAAAGCCTTTTCCCAACCCTTTACTCTGAGCCCATGTCTGTCTTTGAAATTGAGTTGTGTCTCTTGTATGCAGCAGCAAGATGGCTTATGTATTTGCATCTGTCATGTTAGGGTGTGTCTTTTTATAGGTGAATTGAGTCCATTGATATTAAGGGATATTCCTGACCAATGATTGATATTTCCTGTTATTTTGGGTGATAACATGTGTGTATTTCCCTTCTTTGGGTTTTTATTCTGTGGGATTATTGATTGTTTGTGGTTTCATATGTGCATCTGGTTTCCTTAGGTTGTAGTTTTCCCTCTAGAGCTTTCTGTAGGGACAGATTTGTAGATAGGTATTGTTTAAATCTGGTTTTGTTGTGAAATATCTCGTTTACTACATCTATGGTGATTGCTAGTAGTCTGGGTAGGCAGTCATAGTGTCTTAGTGTCTATACAACATCTTTCCAAGACCTTCTTGCTTTCATTGTTTCCATTAAATAGTCTGATGTTATTCTGATGGGTCTACCTTTATTGGTAACTTGGCTTTTTTCCTTTGCAGCTCTTAGTATCTTTTCTTTGTTCTGTAGATTAGTGGCTCGATTATTATGTTGCAAGTAGCATTTTCTTTTGGGTTCTAGTCTATTTGGTGTTCTGTAAGCTTCTTGCATCTTTATAGGTATTTCCTATAAAAGTTTTCTTTTATAATTTTGTTGAATATAATTTCTGTGCCTTTTAGCTCATATTTTTATCCTCTTCAATTCCGATTATTCTCAGGTTTGGTCTTTTCATGGTGTCCCAGATTTCCTGGGTGTTTTCTGTTATGACATTTTTGGGTTTTTGTGTGTGTGTGTTTTCTTTAAGTGACATATCTATTTCCACTATTGATTCTCTCTTCCATCTCTTGCATTCTCTTGGTTACGCTTGCATCTGTAGTTCCTTTTTGTTTCTTTAGGTTTTTTTAATTCCAGTTTTGCCTCAGTTTGTAGCTTCTTTATTGCTTCTATTTCAGTTTTTAATGCCCTGAATGTTTTTCTCCTGCTTCCTCCCCCCCCCCTTGGTTTTCTTTATTTTCTTTTAGGGATTTGTTAATATCTTCCAATTTTTTTGTTTGTATTTTCTTCTATTTCTCTAAGGGAGTTTTTTTTTAAAATATCATCCTTTAAAGCTTCTATTATCTTCATAAAGTTGTTTTTAAGGTCATTTCCTTATATTTCCTCTTCACTGATATGCTCAGGTTTTGATGTTGTAGAACCACCAGCTTCTTCTGGTGGTGGTTGGTTGTACTTTATATTGTTATATGTATTCTTGCACTGGCATCTGCCCATTGCTTCCTAGATTCACACTTAGTCAGCTCTTAGTTTTGGGCCTGAGGGCTGTGTGTCTCCAGTACTTGCAAGAATTACTCTTATTTGGATCTTAGTTGGCTGTAGACCAGTGGGCTGAGGGGTCTCCAGATCTGGGTGTGTGATGACACAACTTGTTTTGGGGGTGTGGTTTGGACCTTGGGATGTCCCTCCAGCTGTGTTTTGCTGGGGACTGTACTTGGTGTGGAGGGCTCTCCCAGCTTTCTTTGGTTTAGAGTGGAGCTGGGTGTGGTTGGGTTTCTGGGGGCTCTTTTCCCTGTCTGGGCTTCGGAGACCATGATCTCTGCTTGGCCTGAGGGTCAGGGTGCTATTCACCTCTTAGCTGTTGACCAGGAAGCTTTGGGGTCTCCAGTTGTTGGTGTGTGATCAGCATTTTCAAACATATAGGTTGAATTAATCTGGCAACATTGATAATCAAATGTCTTTTACCAGCTCTTGATCCTTTCTCTGCAGTCAAGAAAAGTCAAATATAAAACAATAACATAGTATCCAGACGCTCTATGTATATTCCATCTTGTTTTTTACTCAATTATTTTTAAAGAGACTTTTTCTATCCTTTATTCCCCCCCCCCCCCAAGCCTATGTATATTTTTAAATGCACTGTAAACTGGTTGGAATTTTTTTTTCAATCTGAACTTTTCTTTACTATATAGCTCTATCTTTTTCTGGCCACATGAGCCTTTAATCTGCTAAAAGGCACGGCTACAATTAAAGCCTTGTGGCTAAGATTAAAGCCTCAGTTATGGAGGCTGGCTCTACCAGCTCCTTGGTCTGTGAGAGTTTAGCTTCATGGCAGAGGTACTGGCAGAAGTGACATTTACCTCCCCAACTCTTGGGAGTTTTAGGATCCACACTGCCACCAAGTAGACCACAAACACCTGCTGTTCATAAACCTCACTTAAGTGTTTGACAGCAGGGCCTCCAAGAAGACTCACCTATGCTTGTTGCCAGAAAAGAGAGGCCACCCAAGAAAACACTGCTACCTAGAAGCCATGCTTGACCCTGTTATTTTGTAGCCTAGAGTCCCCTTTTAAACTTCCCTGTGCTTTATGTGCATGTACATTCTTCACATTGAATCATCATTTGTCATTAGATGTTTTTATTTCCACAGAAAATGAGAGGTTGTAGATTCATCCCCAGTTGAAGAAAATAAGGTTTGGTCCAGAAAAAAAAAAAACCCTGAAAAATCTCCAATGGGAATAGATGATCAAACATTTCAGAGCACTTCTGTTACAGTTTTCTGATTTCTGCATTCAGAACAGCTTCAAGGCTGCTGACTGAGATGATCCAGCCTCACAGACTACTCCACATAGGACTTGTCCATAATCCTGAATTTTCTTTGGGTCTCCATAAGATGAGCAGCACCCTCAGTCAGCAAGAAGTAGTCTAGAGAACTACATCCACATTCCCCCAAGATGGACTATGGTTGTTTGTCTTTGTTTAGAATGCTGGTTACAAATGGTTCTGAATAATGTTCAGGAAAAAAAACTATACAAAGGAGATTAAATTTGGGGTTTTCATTTTGAAATAAAAGGAAGAAGTACTGTGGAATAATGCTTTTGTACACTGTAAAGATTTGTAACTGGTATTGGTTTAATAAAAGGCTGAATGGCCAGTAGCCAGGCAGGAAACAAAGGAAAAATGAACAGACTGGGAGAATTCTTGAAAGAGGAAAGGCAGAGCAGCAGTCACCAGCCACACAGAGAAGAGTGCTGCACTGGGAAAAGGTACCCAGCCAAATGGCTGAACATAGATAAGAATTATGGGTTAATTTAAGTGGACGAACAGGTAATAATATGCTTGAAATACTGGACGAGGGTTTAGTATAAAATTAAACCTTCAAGTCAATTATTTGAGAAGAAGCTGCTGGTATTTGGGAGTTGTTGGCTGGACAGAAATTTCTAACTACAGAAAAATGTAAGCAGAATGCTAGCAAGCACACATACATTACTACCTCCTAATCGTAGACATTACACACACACACACACACACACACACACACACACACAAGACTAGCACAGTGGGGAATTGTTCTGTTTTTAAATCATGATGTATTGGGGTAATTAGGCTCTTTATAATTTAGGGGAAAATGGTTGCTTTGGGAGAACTCTTTTGTCTTATTAACATTTAAAGATATGTTTGTTGTTTTGGTTTAGACAGGATCTTACTGTGTAGCCAACACTCACATTTCTTCTGCTTTGATCTCCGTAATTCAGTGATTGCAATGTATGTCATCCCTGTCCAAAATTCTATTTCGATTTAATGGCATTTGCCATGAGTGACCCAATTTTGATTTGATGTGTTGAAACCTGGTGCAGAATTTCAGTTCAAAGCTATGATATAAATTTTTATAACATTTTCTACAGAGTCCAATTTAAAATACTCTTCTGTTGTAAGTAGAACCCAAGGGGATGCTCTGGGGAAGAGAAATGGCTAGCATAGGATACAAAGGGGGGAAGGGTTACCCGGCACAAATCAGAATCCTATAAAACTATCTTCTAAGGAACTTCCCAGGCTTTTCTGAGCTACCTTCCTGGAGATTTTCTTGCTTCTTTTTGTTTTATAAAAGAAAATTATGGCTTATGTATCTTTGGGTTTTAATCTGAGAACTCCAGATTATTCTTACACTTTTCATAGAAGATGCAACTTACATTGTCTCTATACAATTATAATCATACAAAATAGTAATAGTAAACACCTTGAAGCCAAGACCAACATAGAAACTAAAACCTTATCATATGATTTGTAAAGTAATTGGGAAAAGACTTCAACTGATTATGTATTTGTCTTGTAACATATATGGATTAAATGTAATCGCAAATCACAGAATAACAATAACAAAACTGTCTCATGTCAAAGGACGTATGAGAACTAGAAAGTTGCCTTTATAGTACTAAGAGATAAAAGAATACTTGACAGTATTTTCGTCATGTTAAGCAATAAAATATTGGAGAAGAGGGCCTGAAAAGTAGTTTTAGTGGGTAAAGTGCTTGCTTCATAAACATGAGGACCAGAGTTAAAATCCATAACACCTACATAAGAGCCATGTGTGGCCACAAGTTTCTGTAACCTTGGTGCAGAATAGACAGAAATAAGAGAATCTTGGAGCTCACTGGCAAGATCATTTATCTGATTGGTGAACTCCAGTTCAATAAAGAGATGCTATCTGAGAAAACACAGTGGGAGTGTCTAACTGAAGATACTCCACAATGACCTCTGACCACCCCAGGTCCACATTCACATTTCTGCGTCAGCACACATATACATAAGTTTACCCCATACTACTGAATAAATAAACATTCTTTAGATTTTATTTCTATGTGTATGAAGGTATCCATGCATACCACTTATGTGCCTGGTGTCTACAGAAGTCAGAAGAAAGCATCATGTACCATCAAGATGGAGTTACAAGTGGTTACAAACTACCATGTGGGGGCTGGGAACAAAACATAATTAATTAATTGATCAGTTTTACAACCCAGGCAACCTTTTCTCCCTCCCTTTTCGTCTCTCTCCCCACACCTCTCTGTTCCCATCCCCAATCGAGTCCTCAGCCATCTCTGTTTAAGAAAGGACAGATCTCCCATCAATATCAACAAAACATAGCATATCAGGTAGCAGTAAGACTAAGCATCTCCTCATGTGTTGAGGCTGGGCAAAACGACCCAGTATAAGGAGTAGCATCCCAAATAAAAGAGTCATCTGGGAGGAGGAAAATCATTCCATCAGAGTGGCATGTGAACAAGTCTCTGGGGAATTTCCTTTATTAACAATTGATGTGGGAGGATGCAGCCTGCTGTGGGCAGTGCTACCCTTGGGAAGATGGCCCTGCGTTATGACAGCAGACTGAACAGGCTATGGAAAGCAAGCCAGTAAGGAGTGCTCCTCCATGGCCTCTGCTCCAGCTCCTGCACCTGTGATCCTGCCTTATTCTTGGCTTTCCCTGGGGATGGACTGTAACCTACACAGTGAAATATGCCCCATTATCCTCAGGTCCGTTTTCCCAGTGTTTGTCGCAGCAACAGAGAACTAGAATCTGTGAGTTTCTGATAAATAACACGTCAGCCCCATCCTCTCTCTCCCTCTGCTTTCCATCATGAGGTGATGGAGCCAGAAGAAGATTGACAGATGCAGCTTCTTTTGTCTTGGACTTCCCAGCTTCCAGAACTGTAATTACTGACTCTCCAATGTCCTGCTAAAACAGACTAAGACACCACCCATCTGGAATTCATCTGAGGAACTGAAGAGAATTGAGACACTTCTGAGGTGGCTTGATTTTTTTTTTTTTTAACAAAATGAATTTGAGACAACCATGTGGTGGGATCAGAAGGAAGGAGGGAAAAGAATGTTGCATCATCCATGTGCGTGTCTTACTGTGTGATCCACGATAAATGCATTATCCACCTAGGTGATGAGAACTGCTGAGATTTGAGCACACCTCCCCTTTCACGTGCCTCTTACTCAGCCTTATTGTTGGCTGTCAATTCCAATGGCTCTGTCATTTGGTCACCCATCCGGTCCAGCTCAGCTCAGATTCTAAACCTTTGCAAATTCCAAGAGCATATTTTTTTCTATTATTGCTACAGCATCACTATGGTAACCATTATGGCACAAACTGTGAAGCCCTAAGCAGAATAAAGTGAAGTACATCCTGTGGACCAAGAAGAACATCAGATGTGCAGCTGATACTTGGAAGTATGGTCATAATTGCTTCTTGCTGGCCAGCCTAGAGAAACGACACGTGACTTTCTTTCTGAGCTACCTTCTGCTTCACATAAAGCCAATCAATTGCTTTCTGTGCAATGAATTTTGGAGGAAATGCTGAGGCTTATCTCCTTGCAGAGACAATCCAGGGGGATATGCTGAATATATTCTTTGAAAGGAAGTAATCAATACATTGAAATTTAGGGAAGTAGATTCATTTTTTATCAGTCTCCTACCAAAGGTGTCAAGCTTTGTCTGCTACATTTAAACACTGATAAAGAAGGTCCAGAAAGACACCAGTTATCTTCCTTTCATAAAGAAGGAGACCCAGATAATCAGCAACTCACCAAACAAAAACTCCAAATTAGAAGCTAGCTGCCCCCCCCCCCCCGTCTCCTTTCTCTTGTAACCCTCTTACCACTTCCTACTCATCATCATCTACCTGTCTTTCTTCATTTCTACCTTCTTCTTAACAGGATTTACAGTGACCTTGAGAAACACCCTAGGTAATAAACACTGTGGGAAGCTGACTAATCCCAAACTGTCCAGTGTCTAATTCCCACCAAGCTGTGCATATCACATTATTACTTCCACAGTAAATGTGATTATACTGAAGACCTTGAGAAGAGGATGATCCTAGATCATCCAGGTGGGGACAATTTGGTCACTACCGTACTGTAAGTCAGAGGCACAAGAGCCAGAGTTGTAACAGGAAGTATGGGGTTAAAGGAAAGCCAGGAAGACAGTTAACCAACAAAGGATATCAATAGGCTCTGGAAATTGAAAAAGATGAGTATCGCAATAAATTTCACTTTCAATATACCAAATATAGGATTAATATTTATTAGAAAGTAATTTGACACTCATGAAAACAGGTTACACTTTAAGAAGACACTTGAGTGATTGGATGGTCCAAGCGATGGATGTTGATCCAATCTCTCAAGAAGGCAGGAACAAAATGAACTGCTCAAGATCCCAGCAGCCTCTCTTGAACAGGGCTGGCCACATGCCCCTCAGGAGCCCAGGACCTTATCAGCTGACACCTGAATCACACCACAGATGAGGAAGCATTCTCTTGTAAGAACCTTCAGAAAAGAAACAACCCCTCACTGCCCCCCACACACACGACTTGACTTTGACTATTGAGAGTAAATTTAGATTTTTAACCTTCAAAACTGTGAGGTAATAATTTATTTTATTTGGAGTATGTATGTTTGTGGAAGTCAGAGAACAACGTGTGCTTTTCTTCCTTCCCCCATAGGAGCCATGGGCATCAAACACAGGCCAGCAGGCTTGGCAGCAAATGCCTTTGCCCACTGAGTCATCTCTGTGCCCTGTAGATACTAAAGTTATGATCATTTTTAATAGCCAAAGTATGAAACTGATTCAAAAAAAGACAATTAATGATTAAGAGAAATTCAAGAGATAAGACAAAAAATGCAAAGTATGATTCTGAATTTGTTCCCAAAGTAGATGTTTTTCTTTCATTTATTAAAAAGGATATTATCGAGACAATGGATGAGAACTATGGATTAGGTGCATAGTTTTTCAAGGTTAATTTTCTAATTTTGAAACTTGTAATGGGGTTGTACAAGCTGTCTTTGTGTTTATGAAACAGGCATGGACGGATTTATGGAGAAGAAGGCAGAGCTTCAAGTTACTCTCAAGTAACATTCTCATAGAAATATTAATAAAGTACATAAGTAAAGACAGAACGATAATACTAATAGGATAAGTCTTCTCTTTTGGACAGTTTGGGCCATATACACATATATGTAGGGATATATGTTTTATAATCTAACAAATAAAGCTTGCCAGAAGACCAGAGCTAGCCACAGAGTTAGCCATAGAGGCCAGGCAGTGGTGACGCACGCCTTTAATCTTAGCACTCAGGAGACAGAGACAGAAGAATCCCTGTAAATTCAAAGCCACACTGGACTACATGAGATTAGTGCAGTCTAAAAGAGAGCCAGGCAGTTATTCCACACTTTTAATCTCAGCACTAGAAAGGTTGAGACAGGAAGTGATATGGCTGGCCAGAGAACGTAAGATAAGGCAGGAGGAGGAGGGAGTTCCAGCTTCCTTCCCTTCCCCTTTTAACTGAAGACTCAGAGTTTCTCTAGTGGCTTGTTCTTGTGCTTCCCTGACCTTCCAGCATTTACCTCAGCATTTGCTCAGGGTTTTTATTCTAAGACCAATTAAGATTGATGCAACACATTTACACATATACATATGTATTTTCTTAATCTGAAATTAGTTAGAACTAAACTTTTAAAAATAAAAACCTATTAAAATAAAATTTCCTTGTGTGCTATGTTCTTTGAAATCAACGTCAAACTCCACCCAACACCTCAGTTTCATTGGCCGAAGAATGTAATCAGCATTGTGGTTTGGCAAACTTTGCCAAGGACTGACAGGTAAGCTGCAGAGGCACCAGCTCATATCTACATTCTGCTCTTCAAATTCCATCCAATACTCCTGCTCCCTGAAAGCCTCCTCTGCTCCATAATTCTCAGCATGTGGATAACGGTTCTCCTGTTCCCTTCAGACCCAAACTTGCCATCTGTAAGGAAAGCTGCTTCTCATCCTCCTCTGCCAATGAGGACCACCAGATGATTCAGACCTTATACCGTGGTCTTCTTCGTTTAGAAAGGATGGCTTAGAACATGGTTTTCCTTGCTTGTGTCTTTTCTAGGACCACCAAACAGACTCTGCAGTACTTGTAACCATTTTAGAATCTTATGTCTAAGAGTATAGCATCCAGATAATTATTCCTTCACTTCATATTCTGAGCCATAAGGAAAATTTTCATTTAAAGAGTTTTTCTTTTCAACAATTGCCTCCCTAATTTATGGTGAATAGGTACCTTTTTTTTTTTTCCCAGAAATACTAGAAAAGCCCAGAATAGTGGCTCTCCTGCAATCCCGGCACTGCAGAGTCTGAGGGAGGAAGGAGGCTATGAGTCAGGGTCCAGGCTGAGCTATCTTGTGAATTCTAGTCCAGCCACAGCTGACAGGCAAGACTCTGTCTCAAAAAAACAAAAACAACATGAAGAAAAGTAGGACTCATAAAAGATTATAATCTAAACTGGTTTGTTAATTTGCCATGTGATGTACATGAAATTTAACTCCACCCTGTTGCCATTATCATTCTGTAACTTCAGTTTCCCAGTCATTGACAGTTCTGTGTATTTCAGGTGTCCACACTGCTTACCAGATGATTCTTTGGTGTACTAACATTTCCAGTGTTGTGCTATGGAAGTTTGATATCTCCACTGTCATGGAGTCAAAGTTTACATTTAAAAAATATTTCTTTATGATGTGCATATGGATAATAATAAAAAGTAAATCACATACTTTGGAAAACTCTCTATGTTTGTGGAATAAGGGAACGAGATAGAAAACAGCAATTACCAGTGTTTGGTTTGGCTATTAAATATGCCTAAGTATACAACTGAAACCACTTTCTGCCTATGCCTCTATGGCACAATCCATGAATAAAATAGAAGTGCTAACCAGGCATGCCTGGGGCAGAGGCATGTGCATCCCTGGGAGTTCGTTAACAACCTGCTCCACAAAGTGAATTCCAGAACAAAAAAGGAAAATAGATGATAATTATAGACTATGGAAATAATTAATACTCCAGTTTCTGGTAAGAGTTGAGTAGATTCGTGCATTAAGCTCTCTGCAGATGTCCTTTATAAAATCTGGTAAAAGAGAGAAAGACTGAAAAGCAGTCTGGAGGCAGCTACTTGATAAGCTGTGTACTAGTAGACTTTCTCTACATTGTGACAGAATGACATAAACCACTTAAGAAACAAAAGGGGGGAGGGACTTGGGACCAAGTATAACTTTTAACAGTCAGCTCCTGGTTACCAACCTCCTCCAAGTGGGCCCCACATTCTGAGCTTTCAGAACTGCCCCACATGTTGTCACCAGATGGAGACCAACTGTTCTATCTACAAGGATATTTCAACTCATAATAAAATGGGACATTCTGTTTGTGCTTCTGTTTTTGCTGGTTTTCTATTTTTTAAATCTTCATAGCTATGGAAGCAGAGAGAGAGGTTAACAAGCATCAGATGGCTGAGGAAACAGCCCACTGCTAGAAAAGAGCTGGGAAATGGAGGCAAAATGCCAGAAGCCAGAGAGCCCTAGAATGGCTGAGATTTACAGTTTTCCTGTAAACTGTCCCCATATTCCCTGCTGCTGCTAAACTAGTCGCTCACTGGCAATTCCCCAGGCTAGATGACCAACAACTAAAACCCACACACCTCAGAGAGGGCCTATGTTTGAAAGCCAAAACCACCCTGGGTGAGCCTAACCCTTTTGCTTTGCTTGAGTGTGTGCAAGTGGGCATAGTTCAGGTAGATTTGGTGGAAGTATCAGCACAACAGCTGGAGGCGGAAGAGCAGCTAGGAATTTAGATAGGGAACTGTAAAAACAAGAAAACAGAGAAACAAACTAAATCCTGTTTGTGCTCAAATGTTCAGGTGATCGCTGCTAAGGAAATACCAAAGAATCCACAGACAAGACCCCAGCAAGATCCCAAGCAATAGTGGAGAGGGTACCTCAACTGACCTTCCTCTATAATCAAATCGATGACCATCCTAATTGTCATTATAGAACCATCATCCGGCAACTGATGGAAACAGATACAGAGCACTGTGCTGAGTTCCTAGTCCAGTCAAAGAGGGGGAGGGGGATGTTATGTGCAAAGAGGTCAAGATTATGATGAGACACAGAGACAGCTGACCTGAACAATTGGGAGCTCACTGACTCTGAACTGATAGCTGGGGAACCTGCATGGGACTGAAGTAGGCCCTCTGAATGTGAATGACAATTGTGTGGCTTGAGCAGTTGATGAACTGCTTTTAGAACCCATTCCCTACAGAGGAACACCTTATCAGCCTTGATACTGCTGAGAGGTGGGGGGAGAGAAGAGGCTCGGTCCACCTCAGCTTGATATGCCAGACTATATAGACTCTGACAGGAGTCCTTACCCTCTCAAAGGAGTGGGTGGGGGAGTGAGGTGCGGAGAAGTTGGGGAGTGATTGGGAAGAGGGGAGGAAGGGGGGGCAGTTGTTGGTATGTTTAAAAAAAACTTCTAGATAAAAATATGTACTGCTAAAAAGTGTTTAGGGGATCACAAATCTACTCTAATACAGGAAAGACAGACACCCTGGGGAGGGAGGAGCATATGCAAAATAACAGAGGCTGGATTGGGGAGGGGAAAAGAGAAGAACAGAATCATCAGGGTGTCTGTTATCACAGGAGACACTTTAACAACCTGAGTTCAGCCCATCAAACTGTCTCTTAGAGAAAAGAAGACTTCAGGGATGCTACAGTGAAGTACCAGGATGCCCAGGCTTCACTGTGATTTATGAAGGAGCAGAAGGAAGTGGGAATGACTGGTTTAGTGTCACGCTTTATAAAATCATTACCAAAGGCAGAGGCACTTCACAAGGGTAAAGGACAGAACCATTGTGAGTGTGCACACACCTAATTACAGAGCCGTAGAATATATGGAACAAAATCTTATACAGCTAAAGGAAGAAGTAGATAAATGGACAAACCTCATAGAACCAGAGAATAATAATCAGTACTCCTCCACAAAAAAAGTTGTAAATAACATTATGTTTGACAGGAATCTAGTTGATAGTTTAAAATATGAAATCATTATAAAACCAAACAATTTCAGAATGTGCCATCTCTTCAGGATCATATGGAACACTCCTTCCAGTGGGATTTATTCCAGACTATTAAAGAAAAATTCTTAACAGATTTAAATGAATGAAATCTTACAGGTGACGTTTCTGATCTCAAAAGAACTGGAAATAAGATGGAACCACTAATTATCAAGAAAGTTAAAAATACACATCTAAACATATAAGCTAGACAAGAAATCACAAAACGTCCCATCTAAATAAGGTAGATAGCACAGCCTTTCTTGTAGACAGTTGGCTTCCTGTGAGATCACATCAAGGCTTCTTCACAGGAACACAAGTACAAAGAGCCACGACCCCGTGACACAGGTTCTGCATGGTTTCACTTGTCTCAAAAAGTCTGATTTCATTACCGCCCATGCTAAGAGCACAAGGTCATCAACAGCAACAGTTAAATTTTAATTCTACCTTAAGCTGTATTTCTTGGGAGACAACCAGTCATCTGGTGACATTCTATTGTACATCTAGTATCTCAGAGGGAGCAGCCATACATCCTGGCAGAATAGGTCATATTCTGGGTGTGTGTCTTCCTTCCTGGCCCAAAGCTCTTCAGTGGTACTAACTACCATTATTTAATATAATTAGACTATTAGATTGCTTTGCTCCCTCATATAGTACCTTTGCTCAGAAGATCCACTTTAAATAAAAAGAAGTATGAAAATTAAATATAGCTTGGAATTAAGTGATTTTAACACAAGATTTTGTTGTCCAGTAGTCACTGAAGGTACTGAATGTTTTGCAGAAGGCTGATATGATGTGGGTTGTGAGATAGCAGTAAGGGATATGGAAATACTATAGAACAGTGGTTCTCAACCTTCCTAATGTTGCAACTGTTTAATTATAGACACTTTATTATTTATACTATTATTTATTATAGTGACATTGTGGTGACCCCCCCAAAAAATTATTTCATTGCTACTTCAGAACTGTAATTTTTGCTACTGTCATGAATTATAATGGAAATATCTTATACGCAGGATATCCGGTATGTGACCTCTGAGAACTGCTGCTAAAGAATCTAGCATAGTCCTCAGAATAGCACTCATTGTATTATGCCATCTGCTACAATTCAGATGCCCAGTGTGCTGGCGTTTTGATTTTGTTTTTTGTCTGCTTGAAAGAGGACCCTCAATTGAGAAATGCATCTATTAGATTGAGCTGTGGACAAGTCTGTAGGGCATTTCCTGGGTTAATGATTGACGTGAGAAGGTCCAGCCCACTCAGTGGGCAGTGCCACCCCTCAGCAGCTGGCCTTGGGTTGTATAAGGTTGCTGGCTAGCAAGCCAGTACAGCAGTACTCCTCCGTGGTCCTAGTCTCTGCTTCATTCACTTCCTGCCTTGAGCTCCTGCATGACTTCCCTTCCTGATAGACTAAGCTGTAAAATGAAATAAATCCTTTTCTCCCCTAAGCTGCAATTGGTCATGACTGTTTATCTCTGTAGTAGAAAGCTACTAGAACACTTAGGAACATGATGATCCTCTCTTGGTTTACTTAAGGAATTTCCTCTTCTTAGTCCTATAAATTTCCACCCAGTTACAGCAAATGTAGATATTACAGCATAATTTCTTAGGTGCCTTTGATTTTGCAACTTGATTGCATCTTGAGTATTTAAACGATAATTATCAAACAATACGACTTTGCAATTACCAAAATTCAAATTTCATAATATATGCACACCTCAAAATATTCCCTTATGTCCTGGCTTAGACAGGCAAACGAACATGGAATTAGAAGCAATGAAAAAGGCCACAGAAAATGCATTGTAGTGAGAGTCCTGGTAAGATCAGGGTGCAAAGCTGTTACCTTCCTTTAGACTGGAACAGTTTTTTCTTCCTTTCTTTATTACCTATGTTTTCCCTGCGTTGCACTTCAGGGACTAACTACTCTGCCCCACTGTCACCTTTTTCTCCCATCTCCAGCAATGTCTCCCAGGATCTTTTTCATTTAAACAGAAAGCATTTGGAAGATTGAAGCCTACTCAGAAACAGAGAAATAGCTTTCTATGCAAATGCTTCCACAAGAGGAGAAATGTTTCCTTAAAATACATTTCCTCCGTGTGTGCCCACCTGATGGAATAAAACGTTGACTTACATTCCCCTCACAAAAGGGACAGTCATCCCTGATCTGGGGCGACCCTGCTTTTCCCTCGCTGCCCATCAGTTGGCGCCTTTTGCCTTTCCCCCAATCCCCACCCCAGATCCAGCTTTAGGGGCTGCAGTCGCTCCGCAGCTCGCAGGTCACATGGCCTGGCAGAGCAAGGGGAGCTCTGCGCCGGAGCAGCTCCAGCCCGGCGGGGTTCTACGAAGGCGCCTCCACCCACATCTTCCAGCCTGGGCGACAGCAGCGGTGGCCTTGGCAAGCCAGGATGTAGCTGCCCCCCTCCACCGGGTAGGTTTCCTTCCCGGCTGGTGTCGCGGAGACGCGCGCCAGCGAGGGGACGAGATGTTGGATCGGCCCTAGGCTCTGGGAGAAGTGCCCAGAAGGCCTGCGTCCCTACCGGTGCACTCCGCAGGCAGGCACGGCCGCGGCCCCGCCCTCCGTGCGTCTGCGGCACAGGGCGGGTGCGGCTGGCCCTCCTGCGGTCGCCCGCCGGGCTGGGCTGTCACTAGGCCTAGGGATGCAGCCCTGGAGCCCCGCAGAGTCGGGCAACCCGAGCCACCCGAGCGCTGCCACCTAATGGCTGTCCGGGCACGGGGGCCCTCCGCGCGTCCTCCCGCGAAGGTGACCCGAGAAAGGCGCCCCTTCCCGCTCCGGAAACGCCCGGGATGGATTGGAACGCCACTGCGATGGATTCGGGCAGTCTTGGCCTGCAGGTGGGGAAACTGAGGCAGCGGGGACTCCCCAAGGTCAGCAGCAACCCATAGATGCCAGGTTTGGGGTTCTCCTTTTCCTCCAAAGTGATAGGATGGATGGGTGTGTCTCAGCCCTCGTGCCGGCTCTCGTGCCCAGGCGTTGCCGGTGCCGCACTGCACTCAGGGAGGTGTCTTGGGGCCTGAACTCCCGCAGGTCGCTACGACCCGGCATCTCCCGCTTGGCTCATGCTCTCTCTCTCTTGATGACCAAAGCACAGCTTCAAAGATGAATGATCTCACTATGCGAGTATCAGCAAAACCTGCAGATGTGTATGCGCCCCAGAGAGGGCACCTCTGTTTCCCTAAGAGAAAAAAATCATGCGAAGGAAATAGTTATTTGAGAGGCGGATTTCTAGAGGGTCCTTTTGCCTCACATAGTTAATGAGGTCAGAAGAGCAAACAACGGTGTCTAACCCTTAACACAAGAAAAAAAAAAAAAACCAGAAAAAGAAAACGATAATCATAAAGCAAAAAAGGCAAAATAATAAAATAAAAATAAAACTACACCTTTTAGAATGATGAGAATCTGTTTATTTTTAATTTTTCTACATTTAAAGTTTTATATTAATAGTGTAGAATAATGGTATGTAGTTTTAATTTGCTTTGTTCATAGAAGTAATTTCTTGTGTATTAGTCTTTTGCATTATAGCGTTGGAATATCGATTCTTTCCTTTGTGTTCTAATTGAAATACATTTATTATAGTTTTTCTAATCATAACTCAAAACCCTCTTTAAAATACTTCCATCAATTTTTTAAAAATTGTAATGATAGTTATCTGACTATGAATTTGTCAAAACTTTGAAATATACAATTAAATGGTACATTTTGAAGTAGTAAAGTGTTCCTCGAGAACAGGGACATTCAGGGTGCTATGACTGTAGACTGTAGTTCTTAAAAGCCAGGAGGATTATGATGGGCCATGAGGAAAAAAATGCCTAATTAGATAATAAAAACATGTTTTAAAGTCTCGGTAGTTAAAACAACAGCATCACACCAAAACACGTAAAAATCCAAACAGCTGGGCATGGTGGCACAGGTTTGTAATCCCAGTACTAAGGAGGTTGAAGATTTCAAATTTCCAGCCAGTATGGGCTTCATAGCAAAACCAAAACCCTGTTCAACATAATAAGTAAGAATTAATATAATAATGAACATACAAACTTAAGATAAAATCTAGAATGCCATAAATGTAACAAACTGTGGATGAAAAAAAAAAAAAAAAAAGGATTTAAGTTTCCTTACTGTCCTGCTCAGTGTCCATGTGCCTGACACAAGACTTGGTTGTAAGTCAGATGTTGAGTACAGGTCATTGACGACATAGTGGCAGGCATGTAGGAAGCTAGTAGGGAACCTCCTTCTCCCATGTCTCTCATTTCACTTTCATTAAATTGTATTTCCTATAAAAGATAAAATGGCCACACGTGTACATTTTGTTCATCAGAGCTGTCCTTTCCTTTCCATTTCCCACCCCATCTTCTACTGCAAACTGAATTAGAGTGGAAAATTCTTACTGATTTTAAGCAGCCTAGCTCACTCTTTCTGCCAGGTGTATTCCCTGAAGGAGAACTGCTGTCACCTGTCCAAGGGGAAGCCTTGGTATTAGCTTCTAAGATTGCACCAATCTGCATGCAAATGCACATTTGCTGAACCACATTGCTTCTTCTTGGAGTAAATTGAGTTGAAATTTTGTTGTCAAGATGGATGGGAAGGGGTGGACCCATCTTTTTATTACCTAGTCTTTACAGTAGAAAAAATGTTCTTCCTATGCATTTATTAACGACATTTAAAATATCTTTAGTATAACTTTACGTGTATGCTCTGCTTATTCAAATTATCCACAGGTATTCCATCTTTATTCTCTATGTTGTCCTTTTTTATTTTGCCCGAGTTTTTAAAACTCCATTAAGTTTTATTGATGAAGTAAAAGCATTTATTTAATGTATTTTATAAATAAGTAGTGTGTATGTCTCTTCAGAGGTAACCAGTGGTACCATTTATACACACATACACATACACGCACGCACGCATGCACACACACACACACACACACACACACACACACACCATGTATTATTTTATGTTGTTACTATATCCTAAAAGAGGTTTTTTTTTTTTTTTTTTTTTTTTTCCATTTCTCTTGGTTTTTCACCTGATTTTCTAGGGCCCAGTATTAGTAGATGTTGGGTGAGAGCAGGCATATTGGATTTACGTTTTACTACCCCATTCCAGAATCTTCGCTAAACACTGCAAGTGAACTTAGTGACTATCATAGGCTTTTTATGCAGGTCCACCCAGTGCTTGAAAGAGTGCCTGGCACAGAACTCCTGGGCAGAGTTAGAAATAGGTAGTTCTCTGCCCTATATGTAACTGGACCCTGTACTTCTCCCACTTTTACAGCAGAGGAATTCTGAGCCATCGAGGACAAAAGACTTAATAGGATCTTGTATTTGCTCAACAGTCTTTAAATCTCTTATCTGCATAGAGTATTATGCTGGCCTGTTAGTAATATGGAAGGTAACTTACAATGAATCCAGTAAGAAGGGACTTAAAGGCCTATTAAGAAAAGGGTTATGAGTAAAGCCATGGGAGGCATCAGGCATCGTGGACAGTATGTGGGCTTTGAATTTCCTGCTTACAATGTGCTAGAATCTGCTTTTCTATGAAAATGATGTTGATTGTACTGCTATTTGAAAGCTGCCTGTTTGGTTTAAAGAAATGGATTCAAGGGTCTAGAAAACCCTAGAATATGCTGTGAGAACTGAACAAATACCTATAAATAAATATTCTGCTCTGTATCCTAGGGTCCACATTTGTGGCTTCAACTCACTGTAGATAAAAAAAAATATTTTTTAAAAACTGAACATGTAATTATTTTTATTGTCATTATTCCCTAAACAATAAAGCATACATTTTATTCACAAAGCATTTGTCTTCTTATAGGAATTAGAAATAATTTAATATATTTAAAAGTGCATAGCTTACATATAAAGACTGACATTCTTTATAACAAGTCTGAGCAGCTTCAGATTTTTTATTTGTGTTCTGACAGGTGGGGAACCCTAGAATCAATCCACCTTGAATATCTAAGTAGAAAGTGACAAATAAATGCTCTGGGAAAAATTTATGTAAAAGGTCTTAGTATTTGTATGGAAAAAGCACTTAGATCTGGTTAGCTTTTGGAAGAGATGCACACCTCTTGATCTGTTTTTCATGGTTGGATTGGTGTGTGTATAAAGGGTGCTTTGGAAAGATTATTAGAGCTGAATTCTGAGGGATCTTGGCAAAGTGTTTGGACTTTTTCTGCAGGCACAGGGAATTATTATTGACCAGTTTTGTAGAAGAGTGCTGCTCTGACCCATGCTGCAGAGGATCAGATGTAAAGGAAACTGTTACCATCACTTACAGCACCCCCTCCCATGCCTCACAAAGGACTTCCACAGGCAGGCTTTTTTTTTTTATCTAAATGATGTCTCCATAATGAGGTATTTAAATTGTTTTTAAGCTAATATACATAGTCTGGGTCTAGTGATGGAATTTCATAATACTTTGTTCTTCTTTGACCCCTAGACCGTCACTTGCCCTTCTGCTCCCCTGTGGCTGCCCTTCTTCTTCTCCCCAGTAACCTCTCTTTTCATGTGACTTATATTTCATTTCCCTTTCCCTTAAATTCTCTACTCCTCTTGAAGTCCTCTCTCTAGTTTTATAACTTATCCCCCATATAAATAAACACATGCATGCACGCACTCACAATGCTACAGTACAAGATCTGCATACAAGAGAAAACATGGCATTTCTCTTTTTCAGTCTGGCATATTTTGCTTACTGTAATGATTTCCACTTCGGCCTGTTTTCCTGCCAAATGTCATTATTTCACTTTTTTTATGACTGAATAAGATTCTATTGTGTTACATGTACCATATTTTCTTTATCATTTTGTCTGTTGATGAACATATAGTTTGCTTCCATTTCCTGTCTGTTGTGAACATTGCTATGATGAGTATAGATACACAGGTTTATCTGTTGCATGTTGACTTAGAGTCCTTTGAGTTGTACCCAGGAGTGGAGCGAAATTATATAGTAGTTTCTCTCTCTCTCTCTCTCTCTCTCTCTCTCTCTCTCTCTCTCTCTCTCTCTCTCTCTCTGGCTCCTGTTTCTCCACATCCTTGCCATCACTGTTGCCATGTTTATTAGCCATTCTGAATAGAGTGTAATAGCATCTCTGAGTATTTTTTTCCAGATTAATTATTATTTTATGTATATTACAGCTTTGCCTACATGTGTGCACTGTATGCATGCCTGATTCCCACAGAAGCCAGTAGGGATGTTCTTACTTCTGATTCTGAAGCTATGGATGGTTTTAACAACAAGCTATATGGATGCTTGGAAATGAACATATGTCCTCTGCAAAAGAAGCAAGTGCTTTTAACCCTGGAGCTATCTCCACAGCTCTTAAAGTAGTTTTAATTTGCACTTTCCAAATGATTAAGGATATTGATTGAATAGTTTTCTCATATATAATATGTGTGTATATATATATGCATGTCATATGCATTTCTTTTTTTGGGAACTGTCTATTCAATTTATTAATCCATTGACATTCTGAATTTTTATTTTTGGGATTATAATATAATCACAGCATTTCCCTTCCCTTTACTTCATTCAAACCTTCTATATACTCACTTTTTTTTACACTCTTTCAAATCCATGGCCTACTCTTTATTAATTGCTGTTACATGCAAATATATGACTCACTATATAGACATACATGTTCTGAAATATAGCCTGATCATCTATATAATGCTACTTGTACTTATGTTTTCAGGGCTGATATTAATGTCCAATATCAATATCTACCTATTTTATATTTGACTTTTTCTCCTGCTGATAGCATTCTTTAGTTCCTCTGTAGGCGTGAGGCCTCAAGGACTTTCCCTGTGGATGTTGATATGGCTGTTGTATTTGGTTCAGCTCATGGTTAGGCAATCATGTGAGACTGTAGCTGTAACTTCTGTTGCTACTTGGAAACACAGTCTCACAGCAAAGTTCTGATCGTCTGGCCCTTGCTTTTTTTCTGCCCCTCCCCCCATGTTCCCTGAGCCTTAGGGAAGGGAGGTATTTTGTAGATGTAACTATTGAGACTGGGCTGGACAACTCTGCGTTTTGTCTGTCATCTGTGGTTTTGATCTTAGCCATTCTGACAGGTGTAAGTAAGGTGGTATCTCAGAGTTGTTTCGATTTGCATTCCTCTGATGGCTAAAGACGCTGAGCAATTTTTAAGTGCCTCTCAGCCATTTGGAATTCTTCCTTTGAGAATGCCCTTTTTAGCTCTGGAACCCCATTTTTTAATTGGGTTATTTGGGTTTGGGGGCTCTTTTTTTTCTTGAGTTCTCTATATAGTCTTGAGATTAGTCCTCTGTCAGATGTAGGTTTGGTGAAGATCCTTTCCCATTCGTAGCCTGTCATTTGTCTTATTAACTGTGTCCTTTGCTCTACAGAAGCTTCTCAGTTCCAGGAGGTCCCACTTATTGATTGTTGTTCTTAGTGTCTGTGCTACTGGTGTTATATTTAGGAAGTGGTCACCTGTGCCCATGCATTGGCAGGTATTTCCCACTTTCTTTTCTATCAAGTTGAGTGTATCTGGGTTTGTGTTGAGGTCTTTGATCCACTTGGATTTGAGTTTTGTGCAGGGTGATAGGTAAGGTTCTATTCGCATTCTTCTACATTCTACCATTCATTATGTCAACATCATTGGTTGAAGATACTATCTTTTTTCCATTGAATATTTTCGGCCTCTTTGTCAAAAGTCAGCTGTTCATAGGTATGTGGGTTGATGTTGGGATCTTCTGTTCAATTCCATTGGTCCACAAGTCTGTTTTTATGCCAATACTATGCTGTTTTTATTACTGTAGCTCTATAGTTTAGCTTGAAGTCAGGGATGGTGATTCTTCCTGAAGTTCTTTATTGAGCAGGATGATTTTGGCAATCCTGGGTTTCCTGTTATTCCATATGAAGTTGAGGATTGTTCTTTCAAGATTTGTAAAATAATTATTTTGGGATTTTGATGGGGAACGTATTGAATCTGTAGATTGCTTTTGGTAAGATTGGCATTTTTACTGTGTTGATCCTACCTATCCAGGAGCATGGGAGATCTTTGCATTTTCTGATATCCTCTTCAGTTTCCCTCTCCAGTGACTTAAAGTTCTGTCAAACAGGTCTGCTACTGCTACTTTGCCTTTTGTTTGGTTGTTGTTTTCTGTTTTGGTCTCCTGTTACAAAGAGCAGTGAAGACTAGACTTTTCTGTGGGTGTGAGGATAAATATTTAGCATGCAGTTAGGTTCTATGTTGATTTAGTAAAGTGGAGCTTGTAGGATCTTACTGATATCCATGACCTCCCTAGTTATCTTACCCTGCCTCTGTAGTCTCTCCCCCTTTCCCATTTACCCAGTTAGACCATTTATAACTTGCTATTATCCTCTCTATTGTTCCCCCAACTCTCTACCCCAGCTCTGGTCCCTTCCTGCTTTCCTTGTTTATGCAGAAACCAATATTCACTCACATATGAAGATCTGTAACTAGCTAGAGTGAGAAACTAATGTTTGTCTTCCTGGGTCTGGATTACCTCACTCAATATTTTTTTTTCCAGCTTCATCCATCCACTCATCCATCCATCCAACCACTTACCTGCAAAGTTCATGGTTTCATTTTTATTTGCAGCCAAACAGTATTCTATGGTGTGTACTACATTTTCATTATTTGTTGATTGAAAAACATTTTTTTTTAATTTCTTAGTTATTGTAAATACAGCAACAGTGAGCGTGATATATAGTTCTTCGGGCACATACCAAGGAGTGGTATAACTGGGTTGTATAGTAGATTTACTTTTAGTTTTTTGAGTGTTTTCCACTCAGATTTCCATGGTACCTTATTACACAAACTCTAGTTAGCATATAATGAAAACCTAGAGCCAGATATTAGAGAAAAGCTGAAATATCAGAGAGAGGAAACAGACCACAGTCATTTCTCACCCAGCCAACTTCTCAGGACAATCAGGGTAAATGCTTTGTCGCTTCTACAGAATGAATGAATGTCTGCTTCTCCTGCCTTGTATATCTTCCCAGCCCAGCTGTTTTACATCCCATTTCCACTCCACATCATAATCATAGAGTTAGGATTAAAGGTGTGAGCTATTACTGCTAGCTGTTAGGCCTTGAACTCACAGAAAAAAATCTCTGTCTCCTGAGTGAGCTTAAAGGCACGAGTCACCACTCTCTGACCTTCAGGCTTTACTGTGGGTGATTCTGTCCTCTGATATTCCATGCTGATTTTATTAAGTAGACAACTTATCACCAAAGCACCTGTACCAGTTTGCAACCCCACCAGCAATGATTGAGAGTTCCCTTCTCCCCACCCTTATCCAGTGTTTGTTGCTGGTTGTTTTGTCTATCTTTATTCTGATTGGATTCTGGTGCCTGGGGAGTGGTGATGTCTTTCATGAAGAAACATAGACTTGGGAAAAACAGATGGTTTCCGAGTTCTTACTTCCTGATACATAGTGTGATGTTCTGTCTCTCAGATCCCCATGGCTCCTTCAGTTTATTTTTACGAGACGCACCAAGTCACAGCTTCTGCTGCTAGTCTATGTGCTTGTTCAGATGACTCCTAGTTTGTGCTTCTTTCTCAATGTCCTTATCTTTTCTTGTTTTCTGAGTCCTATACCCTAGATGTGGTAATAGGTGGGATCCAGTTTAGGGAATGGCTGTACCTAAAGGTGCAGTATTTGCAAGATATACAAAAGAATTTAGCTCCATGAAGTTGAAACAGTTGTTCTCAAGCTGACTCAGAAAAATCTGCCGAACTACAACGGTAATGAGTGTGGGCTTGGGCAGGTAATCTTATGGGTGACTATGGGCTTCTGGGGAAAAAGTGTCAGAGTAATCATCTTCTTCTAGATATATAAACATAGCTCATTTCCACCTACATTCCTAGGTTGGGAGAGAAAATTCCATCCCTCAAACTGTGAATGAAAAAAAAAAATCCTATGTATTTTGGTTCAGTTCCTCAAGGTCATTAAAAATTACATCTGGAAAGTACAATAAACAATGAGTGTTGGCAAATACCTTACCCCATCGGACTCCCCAAAACAATCAGAACATACTGTTAAATGCATACATAACATGAATTTTTCCCAAAATACTCATCCAATCATCAAATGAGGGGTGTGAGCCCATGTTCTTATGGCTCATAATGAGTGTGATAATTTTCTATGTTCCTTAAGGAGATGATCTGTAGCTCCCTGACCATTGACTTCAGCCCTTTCATACCCTCTTTCTGCTTCTGTTGAATTGACCCAATGTGCCTGAGGCAGTAGCTCTAGGAGCTAGTTTGTGGCTTTCCATTTCTCTTTACTCTGACACAGAGCCAGCAAGTTCAATGGAAAGGGACACTTTTATCTGTTCATTCTAGAGTGTGCAAAAGAAACTAAAGCTCATTTAACTTTCATGGGAAAGTAACAAGAGCAGAATCTAAAGCTCAGTGCTTAGAAGAGAGAGAGAGAGAGAGAGAGAGAGAGAGAGAGAGAGAGAGAGAGAGAGAGAGAGAAACAACAAGAAAGCCTCTCCCTCTCCCCCCTTCCTGTGTCTGTCTTTCTGTCTCTTCCTCATTTTCTGTCTCTTACCTCATATAAAAACATGCAAAGTAATTTAAAAGTACCTTAGAATTAGAATTTACTCATGCAAAGATTAATAGGCAATGGTAGACATGTGCTGTCATATGGCTTCTATTTCTTCTATGGCATATTCAAAATAAAAATACTCACTGCTTCTTTCTTGTAGTCATATGCCTGAAATGTTTGTCACCCTACATATGAAAACGCAAATATCTGAACACCTTAGTTCTTCCAAACCACTGAACTTTGAGGATCATTTGTAAGCCTTCTCTGACTCCAGTTCACCATGGTTGAGGGACAATATGCCCTGTGGGGGTTTGGGACTTTCCTAGAGCAGCTAGAGCCTTCTTTTTCTTCTGGATGTCTAGAAATCAACCTGCCGCTCTTTGTTTCTGATTGTCGGCTTCCCCCATCCCTTATTCTGCTGAACTAGTGGATGTGATGAGTAGATTTGATCTATGGTGCACCAGTAAGGATGTAAATTTGACTTGGCCTCAGCTTCTACCTGGCCTAAGAACACAGCCCTCAGAGCCATTTCCTCTGTACTTTGATCCATAAGGAGAAGCACATCAGCCACCTGCTTCTAATCTACCTCTGCACCTAAATCCAGCAGGACCGCATCAACATACCTGTGCTCAAGAGTGCTAGATCATTATGGTAAATCATAAAGGTTTGTGGCTGTTTGCCACCCAGTGAGAGTTGATCACTGCAAGCAGAGACCCTAGGACTGCTCATTGCATCCCTCTCCTTCCCTGAAACTGCAGGCTACTAGCCACATTTTTAAAGTAAAAGACTGTGAGATGTTTCTTGTATTATTCCCTACAGTGGACAAAGTTCCTGGGTTTCAAGGTCCTCTTTATGTTGACACAGGCACTCCCATTTCTGTCTCACCTGCTATATCATTGTAAGCCATAACATTTATTTGGCATTTTCCAATCTGACTGCCTTATCTTGTTGACTTTGTACAATCCCTTCTTCTAGGTGGTCTATTTTAGAGTAACAGCCAAGGCAGGGGGAATAGTGGGAGCAGGAAGCCACCCAAATGGCCCCAGAGCTACTACACTAGAGAGGAATGTGGTTACCCCAGTTCTAATATAATATTGGGTGTCCAGTAGTAGTAATGAGGAACTAATGAGGTCAGGTGATGTACAAGTCTATGATGTACTAGCTCTGTGGACTTAAGCAGATCAGAGGGAGAAAGAACAAGTCTATAGTACACTAATGCTCACAAACCAGCAAGCCTAAGGTCAAGTGCTACCAAAAGCTTTTTGCTTTTTGCTTCTTTTCTTTCTGGCTGTTCTCCATATTTCTTGACATTTCTAGAATAGTTTGACTCAGGTCTGGGTTTCCAGAACTACTGTCTTTTGTTGAAGACTTAAATCTACTTCCTTGAAGTGTGTCACAACATTGTAGAGAGATGTTTGGTGTGCTACATGAGTGTGGAGGGCAGGTGAGAATAACTACTCTAAAGAACAAGCCCCAAGTCATTACTGGGTGACATCATGATTGACATGTGGCTCACGACACTATTATAGGTGTCATGATGGGAGAGGTGAGAAGTTGTTTGATGTAAATCTGTTTTCTATTAAAATATTGTAATTTCTTGCTTCCCAAATATTACTAGAATATGAGCATCAATGTGTTGGGTGTGTGTGTGTGTGTGTGTGTGTGTGTACATGTGCACAAGTGTAGAGTTTGTACAGGTACATATAGACATATAGAAGCTAAGAGCATTTTTCAGGCAACTCTACCTTGCATTTTCTTTTTTGATGTGTTATGTGTGTTTCCATGTTCATATATATGAATGCTCCACGGTGAGTTGTACAGGTCAAAAGACAAACCTTCAGTATCAGTCCTTCCCTTTACCTTGTTTGAGATGGTCTTACAGCTATCCACATCAGACTTTCTGGCTCCAACAAATTCTGTTTGTGCCTCGCATCTCTCTATAAGGATACTGGCATTATAAGCACATGCTTACTACCTCAGCTAGCTTTTATGTGGGATCTATGGATTTGAACTCATGTCCTTATGCTTACACAACAGGTACTTTCCCCACTAAGCCATCTTTCCAGCCTCTTTTTTCTTTCTTTCTTCTTCTTTTTTTTAATCTAGAGTCTCTGCACTAGTAGGAGTTTGACTAGTAAGCTGACTAGCCAGTGAGTACAGGGATCTATCTGCTGATCTCTATTTCCCCAGTAGTAGATTGAAGAATGTCCTTCCACATACAGTTTTGTGGAGGGGCTGGATTTAGGGTTCAAACTTGGGCCCTCTGTATGCCTGGCAAGTGATTTACTGAAAATCCAGTTCCATGAGACATATTTTAATGACATTTTTATTTTATTCAATTTTCCTCTTCTAACATGTTTCATATCCATAGTAAACCCACTAGACAGTGGTTATTTCTGTTTGAGAGCCAAGGAATCCAAAATATAGAGAGGTGAAGTAACTTTCCACTAATTGGATAGCAGATCTGGGGTTCACACACACCTTACACCTGTGCTCTGAGCAACTGTGTCCCAAGACACTCCTTTCTGGATCACACCATTCCTTCCTCTACTTACCTTACCCACCTTACTGGAAAGCTCCACTGTAGATTCTCCAGTAAGATGTTTTCCTCTCCCTCTCAAAGTCTACATTTTGCTTGTATAAGGAAGCTTCTTTCTCCCAAATATAGCCCTATACAACTAAATTAGGACAATAAGAATTAAATGATTAGATTAGATTAGATTAGATTAGATTAGATTAGATTAGAGAAATCAAAGATAACCTTAAGTAGCAAGGACCACCAGGCATTCTATTTTCCCCTCCATTTGGATATGCAGGAAAGGTTTTTCAGAAATTAAAGTCAAGTATTATGCATTGATGCTGCAGCTTCCTCTAACTATGTGGATTTCTTCTGTGTCAAGCTTTGTTTCTTGTGGGTCTATGTTAACACCCATGTCTTTGTATCTAATGAATGGAAATTATTTTACCAACTGCCAGTGATTTTATGACACACTGTGATGCTAACGTCACATCTTTAGATGTTGGTTGAATGCACAGGGTATTACTGACCATAAACAGTGGGAGTATCTATCTCAAGGCTCACTGACAGATACAACCCAAGGAAACAGTCATTGCAGAAAATTCTTTCGAGTCTCCAGCACCTACACAACCTGGACAAGAATTTCTGATTTAATGTGTGCCAGGTTGCATTGCTGGGATGTTTTTAAGTTTTGTTTTCTGATTCTACTTTCTCTCCTTAGGTCTGACTTAATGCTTCTGGCCTGAGATCCAGGATGGTTTGTTCTTGGGACCAGACATGACCAAAAGTTGACCTCATGACCACATCAACCTCTCCAGCTGCCATGCTTCTCCGGAGGCTTCGGCGACTCTCCTGGGGCAGCACTGCTGTCCAGCTCTTCATTCTGACTGTGGTGACATTTGGCTTACTGGCCCCCCTGGCCTGCCACCGGCTCCTTCACTCATACTTTTATCTGCGCCATTGGCATCTAAACCAGATGAGTCAAGAGTTCCTGCAGCAAAGCCTGAAGGAGGGAGAGGCTGCCCTTCACTACTTTGAGGAGCTGCCCTCCGCTAATGGTTCTGTGCCCATCGTGTGGCAGGCCACCCCCCGCCCCTGGCTGGTGATCACCATTATCACTGTGGATAGGCAGCCTGGCTTCCACTATGTCTTACAGGTCGTGTCCCGGTTCCATCGGCTTCTGCAGCAATGCGGTCCCCAGTGTGAGGGCCACCAACTCTTCCTGTGCAACGTGGAACGGAGTGTGAGCCATTTTGACGCTAAGCTGCTCTCTAAGTATGTCCCTGTGGCCAACCGCTACGAGGGCACCGAAGACGATTATGGTGATGACCCTTCCACCAATTCGTTTGAGAAAGAGAAGCAGGACTATGTCTATTGCCTGGAGTCATCGCTGCAGACCTATAATCCAGACTATGTGCTAATGGTAGAGGATGACGCCATTCCAGAAGAGCAGATCTTTCCAGTGCTGGAGCACCTTCTGAGAGCTCGCTTCTCTGAGCCACACCTCCAAGATGCCCTGTATCTGAAGCTCTATCACCCCGAGAGGCTCCAGCACTACATAAACCCAGAGCCTATGCGGATCCTAGAGTGGGTTGGCGTGGGCATGCTGCTGGGGCCTGTGCTAACCTGGATATACATGAAGTTCGCCTGCCGCCCTGGCTTCAGTTGGCCAGTCATGCTTTTCTTCTCTCTGTACAGCATGGGGCTGGTGGAACTGGTGGGCCGACACTATTTCCTGGAACTGCGGCGCCTGAGTCCCTCCTTGTACAGCGTGGTCCCTGCCTCTCAGTGTTGCACTCCAGCTATGCTCTTCCCTGCCCCTGCAGCCCGCAGGACCCTCACCTACCTGTCCCAGGTGTACTGCCACAAAGGCTTTGGCAAGGACATGGCACTGTACTCCCTGTTGAGAGCCAAGGGGGAGCGGGCCTACGTGGTGGAGCCCAACCTTGTGAAACACATTGGGCTCTTCTCCAGCCTCCGGTACAATTTTCATCCCAGTCTGCTCTAGAGTGCCAAGAAATGCCTTTCTGCAGTTGGCCATCTCCCTGGAGGAACACACCGAACTCTATTAAGACATGGTTGCTTGCAAACATTTCATTGTTTTATGTATCTAGGTGTAAACGCACTGGGACAGTGGACGAGCCTTGACTGGTAATCAATCATCCAGCGGGAGTAGCAGTTTGCCATGGGTCTGGATCTCTGTCCCTCCACACAGCCACACTGCCTCATGCAGTCTGTCCCACTCAGTGAGGATGAATGTCAAGGACGGTTATCTTCTCCCATTGTTGTGACAGAGCTTGTGTCTGCCAAAAATCTTGTGCACAGTGATGTAAGACTTGTGTTAGGATCTTAAGGGTACAGTATGGTGAGCAGTCAGATGCTTTTGAATGGATCCCTTTCTCACAGGTATGAGAATGAACGTGTACTTAGAATATATGCCCAAAGAGACAGGGCCATGTTGACATATTCTATTTGTTTTGCTCAATCTGGTATAATAATAAACATAAACATGTAAAAGTTGTGTTGCGCCAGTTGTCTCCAAGGCAGCTATCTGGCTCCTCTGTGATAAAGTGACTTCCCTCCTGTATATCTATAGTGTATTCGGAGCCAACGCTATTCGTGGGAGCTGTAAGCTGCAGCAAAGTCTGGAAGCACTTTCTGAATTATTCAGATCTAGTTGCTTCAGTTCAATATTCAGTTAATGTTGAACATTTCTGTCGTCGTCTGAATACGTGGCAAGGGGACATTTCAGAAGGATACAGAAGAGTGACCTCTATACTAGAAGCATAGCCTTCTCCCTTCCTTCACAGCCTAAAAGTTCACCCTCGTTTCATTCTTCTACTGGTAGCTTTATAGTACAAAAGCCCAAGTATGGGCTATGAAGTCAAAATACCCATGGTTTGTATGCTCATAGGACTGAGAACACTGGTGCACTCATTCATGCCTGCGTGTGTGTGTGTGTGTGTGTGTGTGTGTGTGTGTGTGTGTGTGTTACATTTAAAATTTTTATGATTTATTTATTTTTATTTTATTCTCTCATACATTGCATCCCAACCACAGTTTCCCTGCCCTCCTATCCTTCTAGTCCCCCACTCTACCTCCCTTCTCTCCCAGATCCATTCCTCCTCTGTTTCCCTTAAGAAAAGGATAAGCCTCCCAGGGATATCAGCCAAACATAGCATACCAAGTTGAAATAATGTAACACAAATCTTAATTGGTCTTAATAATAAAACCTGGAGCCATATATCAGGGTAAATGCTAAAAGATTGGAGAGGTAAAGGAGCTAACCAATAGAGAGACTTCTTATCTCTACCTAATCCTCAAGCCAAAAGGGAGTTGAGATCCTGTCTCTAGGGATCCTCAGACTGAATGGGTTGTCAGCCAGATGCAGAAGAAGCAAAATGAGAATGGTGTACTGAGAAAAAAAAATACCAAGCCATGTGTCTAAATAGATGAATTAGTAGTTAAATGTGAGAGCTAGTTAGTGATAAGCTTGAGCTAGTGTCTGAGCATTTATAAATAATATTAAACCTCAGACTCAATTATTTGGGAAGCAGCTGGTGAGTATTTGTGAATTGTGGGGCAGGACCCAGAAACTTCTATCCACTCAATAGCACTAGGTATCTCCCCTTCTATGAAGGCTGGTTGAGGCACTTCAGTGAAAATAAAAGAGTTGTAAAAGTAGACAAAAGAGTCAGAGACACTCTAAGGGGTCCCACAAGAACACCAAGCTACACAACATAAATATGCAGAGGACCTAGGTCAGACCTATCCAGGCTCCTTGAATCTTGGTTTAGTCTCTGTGAGCCCCTATGAGCCCTGATGGATTGACTCTCGGTTTTCTGGTGGTGTCTTTGACCCCTCTGACTCCTACAATTGCCCTCCACTCTTCTGCAGGATTCCCTAAGCTCTTCTTAATGTTTGACTGTGGGTTTCTGAATCTGTTCCCATCAGTTGCTGGATGAAGCCTCTCTGATGGTAATTATGTTAGGCTCCGGTCTATGAGCATAGCATTCTGGTTCCTGGCCCTTTAGGCAGTGTCAGGTATGGGATTCCTCTTGTGGCATGAGTCACAAAGTGGACCAATCATTGGCTGGCCACTCCCACAATTTTTGTGCCACCTTTACCCAAGGAAATTTTGCAGGCAGGGCCAATTGTAGACAACTTCCTGAACAGAACACCAATAGTGCAGGCACTAAGAGCAACAATTAATAAATGGGAGCTCACAAAACTGAAAAGCCTCAAAAAGGCAAAGGACTCAACAGGACAGAACAACAGCTTGCAGAATGGGAAAAGATCTTCAGCAACTCCACATCTGTCAGAGCACTAATATCCAAAATATATAGTGAGCTCAAGAAACTAGACATTAAAAATTTTAAATTGTATGTGTATGTCGGGAGGGGGTATGTATGTGGGACCATGTTGATGTGTATGCACCCTTGTGTGGAGGTTGGAGGCTAGCATTAGGTGTCTTCCTTGATTCTCTACAGTAGTTTTTGAGACAGGGTTTCTCACTGAACACAGAGCTCACCAGTTTGGCTACCCTGGCTAGACAGAAAGCTCTTAACAACCTGCCTCTGCCTCCCCTCAGCGGGTATTATGGATGTGTGCCATTCTGCCTGGCTTTCATGTGGTTTCTGGGGAACACCCTCATGCTCGTGTGGCAAGCCACTTATCAGCGGAGCCATCTACCTAACCCACACTAGTGTATTTTATTGATTGTATGTTTAGTGGGGACACAGGGCATGTGTCTGACCCCAGATAATAGCTGTTTGAGTCCAGCCACTGCTAGAAATACAGACCAGCTTTTCACCGGCGTCTAAGAATGGGCAGCTCATCTTACATCTGGCCCCACCTCCAATCAAACAAAGCCCAATTGTTCATTCTGGAAATTAACCAAGACTCGTGTTGAACTTATTCCAGGACTAACGTCTGAAACTTCATTCTCTTAAAGCTCACAAACAAATGTTCCTCGGTAATACTGAACTAACATCCAGCAACTCTCTTCATGAGGATGGATATTTGTTTTAGGATTGAAGCTGTTGCTCGGTTCAGATGTTACATTGTGTTTGCTTCTAAATGTCCATAGTATTTATTCTTCTCGATATCTGTCCATACACACTGAGGGAGAATGTAATGATTGTTCACCCTCTCTCTCCAGGTAAACAAGTTCAGACCCTACAAAGTGGAAAAGGCAGTTAAGAGCTTTATATAAGTGCTGAATGCTCATCTAAGTCCTTGTGAACTGCCTGCCCTGGTTCTAGAACCAAATTCAGGTCCTCTTGGAGCCATCTCCCCAGCCCTATCATTCCTTTTATGTATGGAATTTTTTCTAATGTGTCAAACAGCATTCCCACTCCATTATAGTATGCATACACTTACATTGTGTGGCATCCAAAGGACAACAGCCTGCTGACTGTGTAAGCCACCACAGTAATGGACAATTGGATGCCAGAACTTACACTGGTTTTGGATAAAGATACACTGGGGCCACCTACCATCTCAGCTCTCATTGATATAAACTAGGTATAGTATCATTCCATCAGTGTTTTATTGCTTGTCCTGGTAGCCCTAAGCAGGCTGTGGAGCCCCTGGGACAGTATGTATAGGTGATTCTCATTGAAGCCCTAGGGAAATGGAGTTGCCCAGCCCAAGAGAGAACTCTTGGGGACCGATGCCTTCAACACAGGGACGACCAAACCATAATGGCAAAGTGAAAAGTAGGTGTGTGCAAAAGGCCCTCCTTGCACATTTCCCTCGATATAAAGTGTTTATAAAAGTTACACAAAGGCATTTACCACAATCAATTCCAACACCCTTGGCTGTTTTTTCTTCTCCCTAATTTTCAACCTTAGCCCTGTTCTTCTTTGTCAAATATACCCCTCTCCCAGGGAGTTCCATTGTGAGCCCATTACTCTTAGTGACTTATTTGTTCGTTGTTTTCCTAGGTGTCAGGTAAGCCAAAACCATGAGGAAAGCACAGAGACCCCTAGGGTGCAGTTTATACTCCATGGATGAAGATGAAGGCAGAAAACAGAACGGCAAATAGCATTCAGGCAATGACTAAGAGACATGTAAGAAGTGGGCTATATGCTAGAATGATCGGGAAGTGAGGCGGTGAAATATATCGGAAACGCCAAGAGAAAAGCATTCTAGAAAATGCAATGGTGTAGTATGAGGTTTCTGGCCCAGACTTTTGGGCCTAGCCTCAAGGTTTAGGACCACAGACCCGTGGACTCACAGACCTGCAGACTTGCAGTCCCACAGTCCCACAGAGACACACAGATGCCTTCATTAGTTTTTGGCTGATCAGCCTCAGGCCCAGGTATATCACTTGCTAGCTCTGTACCCTTCACCTAACCCATGTCTCTTGTTCTGTTCAGCCATGCGGCTCAGTACCTTTTCTTAGAGCAGCACAGTTGTCCTCTGCTTCTTCCAGGCCTCTCTCTGGAATTCTGTCTGGTGGTCTGTTCTCAGAGTTTTTAGTCTGGTAGCCCCGCCTACACTTCCTGCCTGCCTTTGGCCAATCAGCTCTTTTTATTAAACCAGTGGTTGGGACAATTATTTAAAATGAAACAACACAACCTCCCACATATCCCCTTTTCTCTTCTTAAAACAAAAAGAACTCCAAATCTAATATTCTTTTTCCCCCTTATCTGTAACAACCTATAAACAACACTGTAAATAAACACAAACATCCATAATCCATGTTTTGGGAATGTGGGCGTCGTTCTCTAGGCTACTTCCTGCTGAATGGGGATGCTGGAAATCCCATAGAAATCCAAAGAAAAATGCAGGATTATGGACAAGTCTTTAGTGGAGTAGTCTCTAAGGCTGGGTCATCACAGCCAGTCTCCTTGAAATTGTTCTGGATACAGAGCTCAGGGAACTTCACAGAGGTGCTCTGAAATGCTGAATCATCTGGTCCATCCATTTCCATTGGAGACTTTTCAGGGGGTCTTCCTCTATCAAACTTTATGTTCTTTTTCCAGGAAGAAATCCACAGTCTTTCATTTTCTGTGAAAATAAAAGGAAAACCTCTTCTCCAAAGTAGCGTATCTTTGCATTTCAATTTTAAAGTAAACTCATTTACAAAATATATACGTTGAATTACTCCAACAACATTTATAATCAGCTGTCTTTTAGCAGATTTTACTAAGTCATTTTCAAGAAGCTTAAAGATAAGACAATAACATACAGTATCCAGACACTCTTTGTATTTTCCATCATTACGTGGCTTATTTTTTATTTATTTTACCTTATTTCTTTTTTAAAGGATTTCTCTAACCTGTCTTTTCTTTCTCTAAGCCTATGTATATATATTTTCAACACACTCTAAACCACTTAGACATTTTACAAAAAACTGTCTTTACTGTATATTTATTTCTTAACTTTTTCTGTTTCTGACCACACCTTTGCTTGTCTAGGGTGATTGACTCCACCCAGATTCTATTTCTTCTGTTTCTGAACACACCTTTAATCTGCCAGGATTAAAGGTTGGTATGATGGGTGGATGGCTCCACCCAGCTCCTAGTCTAACTTCATAGAATTTATCTTTTTAACCCAGGTAGTCTGGGAATTTTAGGGTTCATATAATTATCAAGTAAAGCTTTGCCATCTGCTACTCATTAACTCCATTTAAGTGTTAGGTAGCAGGGCCTCTTTAAAAACTCACAAGTGTTTTGCCTCTAAGGCTGAATCAGGAAGCTTCTCTTTAAAAAGCCAAGCCTCAGTTTGCCTCAGGCAAACAGCTGATCCATGAAAACATCAACACTAGAAAGCCATCTTTGATTCTGTTCATATTTTCTCTTTATGAACAGAAACCTTAAATAAATCATTTACAACATTTTACTTATATTGAGGGTCCTGTGAAACTTCAGGAACCAGCCATTTTACACCTAAGCTGCACTCCAAAAGCCCGCCATCGTATCTAAAGCCCACGTGTTTCACCAGGGTGTCTCTGTACCACGGCTCACATGGGAGATACAATTCAGAGGCTGCTTTGGGCTCTAGACCATTTTTTAAGCTTTTTATGGCTTTTTGTGGGTATATTTGCCATACGTTGGGCTGCCATTTGTAGTATGAGGTTTCTGGCTCGGACTTTTGAGCCTAGCCTCAAGGTTTAGGACCACAGACCCGTGGACTCACATGCGGCTCGGTACCTTTTCTTAGGGCAGCATAGTTGTCCTCTGCTTCTTCCAGGCCTCTCTCTGGAATTCTGTCTGGTGGTCTGTTCTCAGAGTTTTTAGTCTGGTAGCCCTGCCTACACTTCCTGCCTGCCTTTGGCCAATCAGCTCTTTTTATTAAACCAGTGGTTGGGACAATTATTTAAAATGAAACAACACAACCTCCCACACAATGGCCTTGAAATAACAACTAGTGTAGACTTTCCAAGGACCTGAAAGAAAGCTAGCTCAATAGAATTTGAGGATGGTATCCCATGAAGGCAGTGCTTACATGGGTCATATAATATCAGGCCTAGGGAGTCTAGACATGGGTGGATTTTATTCCAACAGCACGAAGGCAGGTGCTAGCAAGTTAATGGATTATTTTTGCAGAGCATGGACAATCCTTTGCATTCTCTATTCTGATTCCCTAGATTTCATGGCAGTGGCTTATGCAGAAGAGATACACCATGTAAGAGCATATGACAAGTGGAGAGACTACTTCACATGTCTGCCCTTCTTTCTCTTATTCTCTGACAGCTTAAAGCCATTCTGCTCCTACTTATTTATGTCACCTGTTCCCTGGTTCTTTTGATGAATTCACTTGCTTTTGAACCTTCAGAATTTCTCCAAAGATACTTTTGTTGGGAATCATTTTGTTTTCCATAATGTTTGGTAGGTTTCGAGAGATAATATTATAAATTTACACAGTGATGATCCATAGTGACTCTGCAGTTCAGTTAGTCTGACATCTGTTATGTGCAGAGTTTTTCCAAGGACACACACACATACACACACACATATTAACCCCAGAAATGGAACCCACAGTGAACCAGTGTTTACATTTGGTGAAACCACGAGTTTTGACAGGAGTCACTAACAGGAGTGGAGATGATGAGCGGCTGCCTCCTGGAGTAAGAGTGTCTCAAAAGCAGCTGCTTCATGGAAAAGTGCCCCCAGCATAGGTGACAGCTCAGGAAAGCAGCATCCCTGGAGCTCTGCACAGCTTGCAGGCCTATGGGATCTCTCAGCAGCTCAGTCCACTTCCCAGGTGGTGTTTGACATTTTCCTAAGATGAAGAGTGGCCTTCCTGAATCTTACCATCTCAGCTTCCACAGACAGGGAAATGTGTTTAGCCCTTGAACCTCGTGACCTTGCCCCCACCCTCCTCTCCTTGAGGAAAATTTTCAGCTTGGGGAAAACTGCTGTGCAAGATTCCACTTCTTCTGGCTCTTACATTCTTTTCAACCTCCTCTTTCACAGTATTCTTTGGGGCTTTGGAGGGGGTGATACAGATGTTGATGTATGGCTAAGCATTGGGCCACCATGCTACAATGACAGTCACTGGTTCTTGAGAGCTTCAGCAATGGTTATGAGTGTGTATGACATATCACTTATTGCAAAAACAAGTGTCCTTTGGTGACTGATTGAAGCTGAGAGCTCCAATGCCACTATCTATGGGTGTAAACATAAATGTCTGGAAGGCAATTTGATAACCATATCATATCCATTTAACAAAAAAAGCTGTGACTTTCCCCACTGGGCCTGGAACCTCTCCAGACACAGGATTTTCCATAGCTTACAGTACCAGAGAATTCCCTCCAGCTAGCCTTAAGACCATTTGGAAAGCTGTGGGTTACATTCATGACAGCTTGCCACTACTGTATAAGCAGGCACATTCTGCATGTCAGCATGCAGGATCTACCCAAGCAGGAATGTCGGTACCACCTTGTGACACTGTGAAAACTAACTAGTAAGGACGGAGCTTCCAGATCCTCCTGGCTTTATTTTCCATGTCCCCAAACAAAAGCACATGGTGTCTTCAGTAATAGGGGCTTTCTGTCTAGATCTGAAATGCCACCAACTATGATGGCAATTGCCTTTATAGGTTTATGGGGCATCTCTAGCCAACAACTCATGGGGGGCAGCCCATTTTTGGCACTGGAGTTTTTATTTATCATATTAATAGCCTTTGGGAGCATCTGTTTCCATCTTTAGTGTGTCTCCTGTACCTTACCTCTTGAGCTGTAGAGTAACCCTATTTTTAAAGCTAACTCTGACCCAAGAGATTGAAAGGTAAGTTGTAAGGTGAATATCTTCATCCCAGTTCTGTACATCAGTATCGTGAAATGACTACCCCATCACTGTTAATTTTTTTAGTGTCCATTCATATCATTGAGTTGGGTGAGACCCTTGGTAATAGCTTCACCTATTACTAGCTTGAATGGAATTGCTCATAATAGGCCCAGAACAGTTTCTACCCAGGTGAAGGTATATTTGCATCCTTTGCTGACAGGCATGAACCCTATATAATCCATTTGTTAATTTCTTTTTGGGCAAGTAGACTTACGTTTGTGTCTCATCTACATTTGCTGTTTCTACTAAGGCAACGAGGGGGGGGCACACTGCTGGTTATCCAGCCCTACAAAGATCCTAGCATGTTGAGAAGCCTCACAATCTTTACTGTATCAACCCTACATAGCATCCCTCTTTATAAAGTTATACACGGGACAGTCAACTTGGTCAAGGTGGTGAATAAAAATACACCAATATCTCAGGAGCCCCAAGTGTCTGCAGCTCCTTTACATTTATAGGCACAGGCTGTTGTAGAATTCTCTGGATAACGTTGTCAGGTATCATACAATTAGCAGACCATAATATTCTTAGGAATTTTACAGCTTTGCTTTGTCTTTGCACCTTATGTGGATTGGTCTGTTGTCATGCCTTTCAGTGCATTATTAGCTGGAGTTCCCTTGAGAAACAGAACTGACAGGTTGAATATATATTAAATATTATTAAACCAGCATAAGTTAAAATAGTAATGACAGCTGTCTCACATCTGAGGGATTGAGAACTGAATTGTTAGTTTATCCTTGATTATAGGTACCTCAGCTTTCAGAGTAGTCACATGGTTATTGTTCCACACTGCAGAAGCCAGGAAACCAGTAGTGGCTTGGTCCACAGGGGTGAGTGCTTCAGCAGTCCTAACATGGCCCTTAAAACTTGAGATGTTTCCGGAAAGCTACTGATCCTTAGGAAGCCTGGAAGCACTGGTTCTGGTATCGGTGAAGTACTCAACAGCAGTAGCATCAGGATAAACCCACTAGATAGAAGAGGGAAAGCCAAGTGAGTAGAAGATGAATAATCTTCCTTCTGCCAAGCCCTGTTTTATCTGGGATGCTACCATAAATCACCCACACTTCACACTCACTTGCGTCTTCCCATGTGAATTAAGGGAATCAGGGCAATTCTTCAGGTAAGGCTCTCTATTTGGGTGATTCTAATTTGTTGCAAGTTGATATTAAAACCAAACATCACAGTTCTTTTGCATAATGTTTAGATGTTTTTCTCAATTTGTAAAACACTCAGGGGTCAGTTTTATATCATTTCTGTAGTGAAATCTTTTTAAAGACGTTAAGCAGGAAAAGCCAACAAGGTTCTGAGTCACTAGTCACTATCCCATGGCAAATAGTGAAAGTGTGGAGATGATCATGGTAGGACTGCCCTGCAGGTACACAGTTGACACTCTAAGTGAGTTGGTCTTGGGATCTAACAGCTAAGAAAACACTCAAAGTTTTAGTAAAAACTAACACAACAAGGCTGAAGAAATGGCTCAGTGGTTAGGAGGATCAGGGTTCAATTCCTAGCACCCACATGGCAGCTCACAACTGTAACTCCAAGATCTGACACCATCATACAGATACACATTTAGGCAAAACACAAATGTACATTAAAGAAACGAAAGCTAACAGCACTGAAAGGTTTCATAATTTCTACCCATTGTCTGGCTTCTTGATCCTGGCTCACCTCTATGGGACCTTTGTGTGTTTCCCTATCCCCGTAGACCTGGTGGAATCAGCTCAAGATGTTTGGCTTAGATTGAGGCCAAGGAAGATGGCTACCTATGGTCCTGGTTGAACCTCATACAGAGTCTGATAGACTCTTGGCCCGAATCATGACTGTATCCACTCTTATTCTCTCTCTCTTAATCATGCCTAGTTTTTGTGATAGCCCCAAACTAAGCAAAAATTTATACCCCTTGTATACTACTTTGCAGGAATGTATAAATGCACATGGTTTACTCTGAGGGTATTTTTTCCCACCCATAGGACAACTTTGGTCCATTCTATGGCCACTATTTTATCACTGTATCTATCTATTACTGCCTGTTTTCTCTGGTGCTCTGGGGGGTTTGCCTGAGAACTTTTCCTTGGGAGACATAATACACAGAACACCTGCTTACCCCAGAAAGACTAAAGCCTATCTTTGTGAGCCAAAGAGTTCTTATCAGGACTGCTAACAGGAGCATGGGTGATGAGTTACTTACAGGAACACGGATGACTCAGAAGCATCGATGTCACCAAAAAGCCCACTCTGATATCAGTGATGAAAACTACCCCCCTGGGGCTCTCTGCATAGTTCCAGGCAGCTCAAAAAGCAGGGAGAGACCTCCTTTCAGAGCTTGGCTGACCAGAAGTTGTGTCTTGACTCTGTAAAGCTGGGAAAGGACCTTCTGAAATCATGTAAGTTTCATCTTCCCCACGCATGTGTAATTTGTTTGCTTTCTGAGTGTCTCAAGCCTTCTCTTTCCCCTCTTGTATGGAGTGTTTCAATTCCAAGAAAATTATTATACAACGGCATGCAAAGCACAGCACATCATCACAACTGTAGTAGTCATCTACCAGGTACCTTTATCCTCTGGTTATAGCACACTTCCAGCTATTGTTAACACCACTCCAAAGGTTTTACAACCTGATGAAACTCATTCCTTTTAATAAGAAGTTCTCAGCAAATTTGTGATATTTGGAATAGAGACACCTAAAAGGGTCATATAGCTTAAAATTACACAACTTTATATCGTACAGTACTTGCTGAAATTCACAGAGCATTATGGTGTATATAAAACAATTATCAATTTCAATTAAAATGTCTCTCAATTAAATTATGCTACCAATAAACTCTTCTAAAGGAGAAAAACATCTAAGGTAAATTAGATAGACCCTGTCGAATTTGTATTCTGTGAGTGAACTGTAGTACTTCTCCATTGTTCAGACAATAAAATATTTACATTTTTAAAGAGTTCTTTTTAAGAAACATAAGAATCAGTTATCAGTTTTTTAAAGTGGATGGATAATGTGAAGTTGGAGTGATGGTGTGTGTGCGCTCAAGCGTGTGTCTGTGCATGTTTTGTAAAATTCTAATTTTATTCTAATTTATTAATTCTAATTCAATTCTAATGCTCCTGGAGGCAAAAATACACAAAATCAAGATTTTCCTTGTTGCCATTATTTACAGAGATGGGACCCCCTGTGTCTACTTCTACCCCACTCAAGGGAGGGAAATACTACTAAACCCATTGGCGAGCCAGCCAGTATCTGTAGATTTCTCTCTAGCAAACTACTTCTACAGTTCCTCTTGCCTTTCTCAAGGAAATATGTCTGTAGTTCAAATGTGTTGAAAATGCACAGCCATCAGGCTTCTACATAAGCTCGGCTTCTATAAGGCTTCCTCTCCTATGACTGTTTGGATGGAAGAGGCTGGCTTCTGGCTTCTCCCTAGAACAAGCATGTAGTGTACTCCAACTTTTGAGCAATAAAAGGAAAAAGCAGCTCACCACCCTGCAACAGAAGACTTGAGACAAACAGCTTTAAAGGTAAAAGGTTTATTTAGTTTCATGGTTTCAGAGCATTTAGCTTCTGGTGGTGGGCTCTGGGGCCTTGGGCCTGTGGAACTAGCATATACAATAGTCTGTCAGATGGTAACCAGAGGAGCAATAGCACCCTGGGACCCACTATCTCTTTCAAGAACACACTCTCAATTGCCTAATACCCCCAAGGCCAATTTCCTAAAAGTACCTGTGTGGCAAATGATCTGAGCCTATTTTCCAGGTTGGAAAACTCATCAAAACCCACCAGTGTTTGATTTTGAAATCCCAACAATCCCCACCCTAGAAATCTCCACCCTGGAAAACTCTACCTTCCAAGACATCTTATATAAAGCCTGCCTCCTGATCAGTTTTTTGCTACTTTTCACCTGAGCAGAGGCAGCTACCCTCTTGTGTCTCTCCCAATGAATCTCTCTGTGTGAGATTTGTTTTGTTGTGTGACTTTATAGTATTCTTTGGCTTCCTTCTGCCAGGATACCCTTTCCTCTCAGAGATACAACACCTCCATTGGAGAAGCCTTTTCCCCAGGGCTTTAACACTTACAGTACCCCATCCCCCTGTGTCACAGGCTGGCATCTAAATTTCTAATGTGTAGACTTTGGCAGATATTTAAGATCCCAACTATGCCAACATCTAAAACTTTAAAGTTATATAAATGAAAAGAATAGTATCTGTGTATCATATTGAAGATTATAGATTATTTTCCAAGGAATATATAAAACAACCACAGGTAAATTTTGTTTAGTAATTTTTCTTTACCTTAATGAGTGAAGACACTTACATACTTTGGAGCCATAAATTCCAATGATTTAAGTTTGCCTTCCTCTCTCCCTCTCTCCCTCTCTCCTTCCCTTCCTTCTGTCTTGTTGGACTATTAGAATACACTTTAGTCTTTAAAACAGAAAATCTTGAGAGAATTAAAGTGATATTAATTGTTCATTTTACCAAATAACACCACAGGAAGAGCTTTTTCAGCCAAATTCCTTTTATCACACTAAAAACATTAATTCTCATACTAATGTATCCACACATTAAAATCCACAATTGGAAATCATTAGCCCTTTGAGATAAGTTTATTTCTGATCTATTAAAGGCATTTGGTTGGTCTTGTCTCACATCTATTTGTTTACTGAGAATGTATGTGATGACAGATGACTTATGGAGATACAGGTGACTGAATAAGAACATGCCTTTCTTCCTTTTAGAGTGTTGGTGTCTGAGGAGGCCAGTTAGGTACATTTGGGGGCGCATCAGGATCATAAGGTACAGATGATAAACTGCCTCAGATTTTACCAAAACGTTAGGTAAATTCAAGTCTCTCTATTCTGCTATTCTTTACTTACTTGTCTGTTTTGTTTTGTTTGTTTGTTTTTTTGGGCTTTCAAGATAGGATTTCTCTGTGCATCCCTAGCTGTCCTGAAACTCACTCTGTAGATCAGGCTAGACTCATAAAGATCCACCCGCTTTTGCCTCCTAAGTGCTGGTATTAAAGCATGTACCCCCACTGCACAGGTATTTGTTCATTTTTTGAGGTTTTATTTTAATTACATTTCTCCCTCCAAACTCTTTTTTTCATTATTTTCATCAGTTGTTATTGCATGCATATGTGTGTTGTGTGTGTGTGTGTGTATGTGTGTGTATGTGTATATATATAAACACACACAGGTTATCTCCAACATAACCTGTTAAGTTCATAAAATGTTGCTTGTATGAACATTTTCAGGGCTGTTTGGCACTGGGCAACCAATTGGTGTGGTCTTCTTTGTAAGGGCCATCATCTGCAGTTCTTTGTGTAAGGCTGGGGTCTCCTGGGATTGGTAGGTTAGCATGTTTATTGGTGTCCTCCTTGTTCAGCTCACACTTGGACAGACATATTGGTGAGATTTACAGGTACAACTTCTGATGTAATAGGAGACAAGCTAACAGCAAATTCCCAGATCCTTTGGCTCATATAATCTGTATGCCCCTCCTTCCTCAATGTTCCCTGAGCCTTGGGTGTGGGAGTGTTTTGTAGATACATCTTCCGATACTGGCTTCCACAATTCTGCATATTGATTGGTTCTGTTTTTCTGTAATAGTCTCCATCTGTTGCAAGAAGAGGCTCCCTTGATAAAAGGCGAAGACTACACTTATGTGTGGGCATAAGGACAAATGTGTATAAATTATTGTTAGTCATTATGGTACACTGGCAAGTTAGTGATTATAGATTTTGCTCCCCAAACTGAGCTTTCCCCGGCACTGAGTAGCTGGCTAGGTTTCCAGTTCCAGGCATGGTATCTCTTTTGTTGAGTGGGTTTTAAGTCCCATTAGAGAGCTGTTGGTTACCACCAGAGTATCTGTGTGAGGACTGCACCTTTAGCGGTATCACGTCATGCTGGTTCTGCAACTCTTCTGTTGCTCAGGATAACATGGTTCTGGGGTGACCCTGATTTAGGGTCAGATGTTGGGGTTCCCTCTATGTACAAGGTCCTGCTAGTTCCTCTTGAGGGTGGAAACAAGATGGTGCAGAGACAATAACACAATCTCTGGAGACAAGATGAAACAAACAAGTCCAATTCTATTTAGGGAGGGGAAAACCTTAAATACCGCTTTTCTCATACCCTCCTCCCAGCCAGAAGAAAGAGCTTTGATTTACTGGTATTTGAGGCTGTGACATGATGGTCTCTGGCTGATCTAGGTCACCTTGTATCAGGACTCTGCCCTTGTTGTCAAGGCCCCAGGCAGACTCCAGGTTAGCTTGTATGGCTATGCTAGGAGCATATGACTTAAGGTACCAGTTATCACCAGTTTGTACTGGCTGAGGCCAAGCTGTTCTTTAAGCCCTTAGAAGCCTCTAGAGCCTACACATTCCACAAAGTGGCTCACTGAACTCTTTCACTAACAAGGGAAATTTTTTAATTTTCTGAGACAGACTATCAAAGAACTTTACTGTTTTGAAGATAACTTTACTTTGGACAAAATCCAAATCTCCCAAAACTTACTTAGATAATTCTAAAAGTTCAAAAAGAAGTATTCCATCTTTAGACTAATAAAGAAGCTTCCTGGATGTAATCCTAATGCAGCAGCTAGCTTATATTTCCATATCTTGCTCCTGCTCCACTCAGCATGCCATGTGATTCTGCAGAGCTTCTTTATTGTTCCTGCTTATGGTTGCCACATCTTGGTGCATATATCAAGGTGACTATCCTTTCTGTTTCTTCTCAGCTGCCAGTTCTAAGGGCCAACATAAACTATGTGTTACCAGAGCAAAGCTTGTTTCTAACTGCCACCAAAATCTAATGTGGATCTGGGAGACTTATAGCAGGCATTTTCCTTGTACCAGCCATCACTTTAGGCTGAGAGATATTCCTTCCGATATGTTCCAACAGTCTTATCAGGAACATGGAGACTTCAGGGTCAATTAATTAGAGCTAAAAGAGATAAACAGATCTTTGTTTCAGATTGTAAATGACCAGAACTAAACACCTAGCCTTGCTTGACTGCCAGAGGGCCAGTTGCCAGAGGTCTTCCATGGGGGAAGGGAACAAACAGATTTCTTTTTCATAGAAGGACACATTTAAGGGAGTGTAAGAAAAAAACAGGAAAGGACACAAACCCCCACAGAGTAGCTGGTCTGTGATACACAGTAGAAAATACATTTCATCATTGTAAGGTGGCATTAATTAATTTTGTCCATATATGACACTTAAAGTTGCTTTATTTCCCCCTTCCTTCTTGCCTCCCTCCCTTCCTCCGTTCCTTCTCTTTTATTTATTTATTTTTTTGAGACAGGGTTTCTCTGGGTAGCCCTGGCTGTTCTGTAACTCCCTCTGTAGACCAGGCTGGCCTCAAACTTAGAGATATGCCTGTTTGTGCCTCCAGAGTACTGGGATTAAAGGTGAGTGCCACCACCAAAGGGCTTGGAAATTGCTTTCAATTATAAAAGTTTTGCCAGGCTCCTGGCTTTTAAAAACAGCTTTGATGGGGACAAAATAAATTGGAGTGTGTTAAAAATACATTCATCACAAGATATATCCCAATTAAAAACATGTTTTTAAAAGTGTGCTTTAGCATACTCCATTTAATAAGGAGTTTCAGAATTGTGGGAAGGAGGGCAAAGGACCAGCTTTTCTAAGTTCAAGGTTCCCAGGTGATGTTCTCAGCTAGTCTCAAGACGTAGTAATACAAACCTGGTCCTGAGTGAGCTGCTTCTCAATGCAGTGGTGTCCTTGCGGAGAGCCCTTCAGTCAGCATTTCTTTTAATAAAGAAGTGGGAATAGTAAACCACGTGATACAGGATCTGCTTAGTGCTTAAGAAACGTTAAGACACATAAACTAGAATTTAGGCTAGAAAGGAGCAGTCAAGGGTGAGAAGCCACTGACCTGCAGGAACATTTACACCTCTAATAAAAGCTTTAGGTTGCTGAAAAATGCTAAATTTGTTCACTAAGATTGCCATCAATTAGGTGCATTCCCATAACACAAGGAGATATCTTTGGCCCACATCTGGCTATCAGGCTCTTTCTATTCATAAAAAATTACACCTCTATTGGGGAGGCACAGGGCAGCAACAGCATTTGATCACAGCAGCCTTTGAGTTCTGGTCCCAGTTTTTCCACCAGGAAAAGCTTCATCCTGTGAGGCAGGCAGGATGACTAGGTTCAAATAGTGATGAGTGTCATTAAATAAAAGAAACCTCCCAAGATATGCGGACGGCTTGGAGACCGATTCTGATACAGAATTATGTAGGTGTCTCTGTAGTAACAGTTATTCAGAGCCATGAGTGATGTGGGCGAATGAACTCTATGAAAAGCTCTGGGGTCTGGAGGTGGATTCCAACTGGCCTGTTTAAGGAGATTAAGGCCATGATGGCTGGAGAACAAGGAAAGAAAAGGTAATCAGATGAGGTACATGGTGCAAGTGCTCTTGGGCCCCTTATGGGAGTAGATAGTATTAGATTCTAAGTGTAATGGATACTTTTAAGGGAGGTAGGAATGTTCTGAGCCCAGGAGAGTCTCAGAGGAAATGTCTGCAAAAGCAGATACCAACATTCTCATCTAGCCGTTGTCATGCAAACACTCAGATTTCCTCATTCACAACTATAGACTATAGAAGTAGAGAGAAAACCGTGTTTGAGCTGGAAATCAAGGTAAAAGGCCAATTGCTTTTTTGAGGCTCATATAAACTTCTGCAAGGTATACTGTTAACTGCAAAACAATTAAGAAAAGGACTGAATTTCAGCCTAGCCAGCCTGAACTTAGGGGCTAGGATGAGAACAGAGAAAGGGGGGTCTAGGAGTATATCGAGATCCCCATCAATTACTCTGGGACATTTTGTCTCATACGGTAATTTATACAAAGCAGCTTCTTTCAATATCACTTTCTGTCAGGCTGCTTGTCAAATATCCAAGGAACTACCTTGGCTGGTTGTATGGATTCAACTGGAGCCATCTTAAATCATAACACTGTCATTGCCCTTGTAACCACAGTCAGCTTTTCCTACTGGCAAACAACTATTGTCTGTCTCTCTGTCTGTCTATCTATCTATCGATCGATCAATCAATCGATCGATCTATCATCTATCTGTCTATTTATCATCTGTCTGCCTGTCTATCTATCTATCTATCATCTATCTATCTGTCTATCTATCATCTGTCTGTCTATCTATCATCTATCTATCTATCTATCTATCATCTATCTACTTGTCTGTCTGTCTGTCTATCTATCTATCTATCTATCTATCATCTGTCTGCCTGTCTATCTATTTATCTATCTATCTATCTATCTATCTATCTATCTATCTATCTATCATCTATCTATCTGTCTATCTATCTATCTATTTATCTATCATCTGTCTGTATCTATCTATCAACTATCTATCTATCATCTATCTACCTGTCTGTCTGTCTATCTATCTATCTATCTATCTATCTATCTATCTATCTATCTATCTATCTTATTCCATTGGCTTTATATATGGCCTAGCACCAGGAATGACCTCATCTTATTTATATCATCTAAGATAAACCAGGACTATCACAGATAGGGTGGGGTTGCCATTGTCCTAATCAGTCAATAACTCTTTCTGACTTAAATTGTAGAGGTTCACATATCTTTCTGCTCTCCCAAACCACATCTCTGATAAGAAAACTACACTTCTCAGTAAATTGCACTCTATGTAAGGCTGGATCCATATCCTCATTATTCTCACAACACCTTTAAGACATTTCTATGTTTAGTGACTGAGTTTTTTTCAGAACAGTACCCAGCAAACAAAACAGCTTCCCCAGAAAACAAAACCAAAACTAAACCAAACAAAGCAAAACAAAAGAGGCACGGAGGCAGAGGCCCAGCCAATTCTAGCTATAGAAGTAATCAAATGAAATTTTTTGCTATACAAGTGAATCTCCTAGCCACCTCTGCCTTTGGGGCTGTCTTTCTTCACACCATCCCTAAACAATTTGATTTATAAATTGGAAAGGAAAACTATATTTGAATAAACTTTTGGCATGCATGTATCCCTTTGGGGGGGATTTAAATACTACAAAACTCCTTAACTTTCTGGTGAGATATCTAGAAACCTGGGACTACTATCCTAGATTGTACAGATGCAAAAGGTTAAGGATATAATGAGAAGGACCACCACAACAATTGGAGACCCACAGTCCCCTGACTCAAGTCGACAAAGAGGTGAACAGCACCCCTGACTCCCAGGCCAAGCAGAGACTGATGTTCTCTGAAGCATGGCCTGTGGACACAGCCCCTGGAGCACAACCACTACCCAGTTCTGTCCCAAACCAAAGGCAGCAGGGATACCCCTGCAAGCCCAGCCCCCAGCAACACCCCAGCCAGAGGGACAACGCAAGGCCAAACCCTGCCCTAACTCCAAACTGCATCATAACATGTCAATCCCAGGAACAACTGGAGATCCACAGCCCCCTGGTTCACAACCGACTAAGAATGGACAGAAGAAGGAATGGGCAGACGCCAATGCAAGAACACATGTAACAACATAAAGGACAACAAGACACCACCAAAAGGAGCTGGTGGTTCTACAACATCAAGACCAATCACGGCAGTGAAGAGAAAAAAGAAGGAAACAACCTTAAAATAACTTTTTGAAGATAATAGGAGCCTTAAAAGAGGATACAAAAGTTCCCTTGAAGAAATAGAAGAAAATGCCAACAAAAATTGGAAGAGAATAAAGAAAAAATCCCTAAAAGAAAACCAAGATAAAGAAAACAAACAGGCAAAGGAAACATTCCAGGAATTAAAATTGAAATAGAATAATAAAGAAGGAACAAAACAAGGCAATACTGGAAATACAAAACCTGAAGAATGAACTGGAACTACAGATGCAAGCGTAACCAACAGAATACAAGAGACTCCCACAAAAACATCTACTTGCCACATAATAATCAAGCCACTAAGCCTACAGAACAAAGAAAAAAATACAAAGAGCTGCAAAGAAAAAAGGCCAAGTTATCTATAAAGGCAGACACATGTAAATAACACCATTTTACTCAATGGAAACAGTGAAAGCAAGAAGGTCCTGATCAGATGCTATACATACACTAAAAGAGCATGGCTGCCAACCCAGACTACTATACCCAGCAAAACTATCAATCACCACAGATGGAGTAAACAAGATATTTCACAACAAAACCAGATTTAAACAATACCTATCCACAAATCTGGCTCTACAGAAAGCACTATAGTGAAAACTCCAACCTCAGGAAACCAGATATACCCATGAAAGCACAAACAATCAATAATCCCTTAGAATAAAAACCCAATGAAGGGAAATACACACAAGCTACCACCAAAATAAGAGGAAATAACAATCATTTGTCATTAATATCTTTATAGGTGAATTGATCTATAAAAAGACACCCCTATAAAAAGACACACCCTAACATGATGGATACAAAAACAGAAGCCATCCTGCTGCTGCATACAAGAGACAGATCTCAATTTCAAAGACAGATACAGGCTCAGAGTAAAGGGTTGGGAAAAGACTTTCAAATCAAATGGTCCTAAGAAGCAAGCTGGTATAGCCATCCTAATATCGAACAAAATAGATTTCAAACTAAAACCAATCAAAAGAGATTAGGATGCACATTATTTATTCATCTCAGGAAAAATACACCAAGATGAAGTCTCAATTCTGAACATTTATGCCCCCAACACAAGGGCATCTACATATGTAAAAGAAACCCTACTAAAGCTTAAACCTCACATCAAACCCCACAAACTAATAGTGGGAGACTTCAATACCCCACTTTCACCCTTGGATAGGTCAACCAGACAGAAACTCAACAGAGAAATAAGGAATCTAACAGAAGTTATGACCCAAATGCACTTAATAGATATATATAGAACTTTTCACCCAAACACAAAGGAATACACATATTTTTTAGAACCCCATGGAACTTTCTCTAAAATTGACCACATACTCAGTCAGAAAATAAATATCAATAGATACAATAAAATGTAAATAACTCCTTGTATCATATTACACCACCATGGCCTAAAGTTAGAGTTTAACAGCAAGAAACATCACAGAAAGCCTACAAATTCATGAAAACTGAACATCTCTCAGTTTAACCACCTCTGCATTAAAGAAAAATTAATAAAGAAATCAAAGACTTTCCAGAATTCAATGAAAATAAATCCACAATATATCCTAACTATGGGACACAATGAAAGCAGTGCTAAGAGGAAAACTCATAGCACTAGATGCCTATATGAAAAACCTAGAGAAATCTCATACAAGAGACCTAACAGCATGCTGAAGGCTTTAGAACAATTAGAAGCAAACTCACCTAGAAGGAGCAGACAGCAGGAAATAATCGAACTCAGAGCTGAAATCAATACAATAGAAACAAAGAGAACAATACAAAGAGTCAATGAATCAAAGAGTTGGTTCTTTGAGAAAGTCAACAAGATAGATAAACCCTTATCCAAATGAACCAAGAGTCAGAGAGATAGTATCCAAATTAGCATAATCATAGATGAAAAGGAGGACAACACATCAGAAACCCAGGAAATCCAGAGAATTAAAACATGTACTCCACTAAAGTGGAAAAGCTAAAAGAATTTACAGCTTTCTGAAGAGGTACCATTTATCAAAATTAAATCAAGTCCAGATAAGTGACCTAAACAGACCTATAACCCTAAAGGAAATTGAAGCTGTTATTAAAAGTATCCCTAGTTTAAAAAAAAACCCAGATGGTTTCAGTGAAAAATTCTACCAGACATTCAAAGAAGAACTAATACCAATATACTACTCCAACTGTTCTCTACAGTAGAAACTGAAGGAACATTGCCGAATTCTTTTTATGAGGCTACAATCACCCTGATATCCAAGCCACTCAGAGATGCAACAAAGAAAGAATTACAGACCAATATCCCTCATGAACGTTCACACAAATATACTCAATAGAATTCTGGCAAAAAGAATCCAACAACATATATTAAAAAAAAAAAAATCATCCACCATGATCAGGTAGGCTTCATCCCAGAGATGCAGGGATGGTTTAACAAACAAAAAACTGTAAATGTCATCCATCATATAAACAAACTGAAAGAAAGAAAAAAACGCATGATCATCTCATTAGATGCTGGAAAGGCCTTTGACAAAATCCAACATTCCTTCATGATAAAACTCCTGGAGAGATCAGGGATACATACAGGGAACATACCTAAATATAATAAAGGCAAATATAATACAGCAAGCCAACAACCAACATCAAGCTAAATGGAGAAAAACTCAAAGCAATCCCACTAAAATCAGGAACAAGACAAGGCTGTCCTCTCATTCCTTAACTGTTCAATATTGTTCTCAAAGTTTTAGCTGAAACAGTAAGAAAATGAAAGGAAATTAAGGGGATACAAATTGGAAAGGAAGAAGTCAAACTATCTCTATTTGCAGATGATATGATCATATACATAAGTGACCCATAAAATTCTACCAGGGAACTCCTACAGCTGATAAACACCTTCAGCAATGTAGCAGGGTACAAGATTAATTTTAAAAAACCTATAGCCCTTCTATACACTAAGGATCAAAGGGCTGAAAAGGAAATAAAGGAACTATCACCTTTTATAATAACTGCAAATAGCATGAAATATCTTGGCGCAACTCTTAATCAAAGAAGTAGCAGACCTGTTTAACTGAAACTGTAAGTCACTGAAGAAGGAAACTGAAGAAGATATCAGAAAATGGAAAGTTCTCCCATGCTCCTAGATAGGTAGGATCAACACAGTAAAAATGGCAATCTTACCAAAAGCAATATACAGATCCAATGCAATCCCCAGAAAAATTCCAACACAATATTTTACAAACCTTGAAAGAGCAATATTCAACTTCATATGAAATAATAGGAACCAAGGATAGCCAAAACAATCCTGCTCAATAAAAGAACTTTGGAAGACATTACCATCACTGACTTCAAGCTATACTGTAGAACTACAGTAATAAAAAAAAAAAAAAAAAAAAAAAAAAAAAAAAAAAAAAAAAAAAAAAAAAAACAGCCTGTTACTGGCATAAAAACATACTTGGGGATCAATGGAATCAAATCAAAGTCCCCAACCTTAATCCACACACCTATCAAGAGCAAAGACAAAGAGGCCAAAAATATTCAATGGAAAAAAGATAGTATCTTCAACAAAAGTTGTTGACATAACTGGATGGTAGTATGTAGAAGAATGCAAATAGATCCATACCCTGCACAAAACTCAAATCCAAGTGGATCAAAGACCTCAACACAAACCCAGCTACATTCAACTTGATAGAAAAGAAAGTGGGAAATTCCCGCCAATGTATTGGCACAGGTGACCACTTCCTAAATATAACACCAGTAGCACAGACACTAAGAACAACAATCAATAAGTGGGACCTCCTGAAATTGAGAAGCTTCTGTAGAGCAAAGGACACAGTTAATGAGACAAATGACAGGCTAAAGAATGGGAAAGGATCTTCACCAAACCTACTTCTGACAGAGGTCTGATCTCTAAAATCTTTAGAGAACTCAAGGAGCTAGACCCCCAAAACTCAAACAACCCAATTAAAAATGGGGTTCAGAGCTAAAAAGGGAATTCTCAAAAGAATTACAAATGGCTGAAAGACACGCTTAAGAATTGCTCAATATCTTTATCCATCAGAGAAATACAAATCAAAACAACTTTGAGATACCACCTTACACCTTTCAGAATGGTTAAGATCAAAAACACAGATGACAGCCTATGCTGGAGAGGATTGTAGCAAGAGGTACACTCCTCCATTGCTGGTGGGAGTGTAAACTTGTACAGCCACTTTGGAAATCAGTTTGGCTCCTCAGAAAACTGGGAATTAATCCCCCCGATGATCCAGAAATACCACTGTTGGGCATATACTCAAAGGATGCATATTCTTACCCTAAAGGCATTAGCACAACAACTATGTTCATAGCAGCATTATACTTAATAGCTAGAACCTGGAAACAACCTGATGCCCTTCAGCTGAAGAATGGATTAACAAACTGTGGTACATTTTCACAATGGAGTACTACTCAGCAGTATAAAAATAAAATAAAATAAATAACCCAAATATTGCAGGCAAATGGATGGATTTGGAGAATATCCTCTTGAGCGAGGTATCACAGGCTCAGGCATGGAATGTACTCGCTTATAAGTGGATTTTAGACAAAAAGAATATCCAAGCTGCAAATCACAACCCTGAACAGTTTGGGACCAGAAGGAACTTAAGAGAGAGACCCAGGGATCCCTGTGGGAAGAGAAAATAGAGATCTCTTGAGTAAACTGAGATCATAACGGGTAGTGACCAAAGAGGGATGGGAACAAATTATGAGAGAAGGAGATGGTTGAGTGAGAGGAGCAACAAAGAGGGAGAAAAAAGAGATGGATATCTTGATAGACAATGTGGAGTTGGAAAGAGGCCGGATACTAGGGAAAACTCCAAGAACTCACAGGATGTCCCTGGTTATGACTTCAACCAATAATGGGGGGGGAGGGGGACTAAACTTCCCTATAATCAAATGAATGACCTTTCTAAGTGTCATTGTAGAAACTACATCCAGTAATGAATAGAGGCGGAAGCAGAGATCCATAGTTTAGGACCAGGTAGAGTTTCTGGTCCAGCTAAAGAGAGAGAGAGAGAGAGAGAGAGAGAGAGAGAGAGAGAGAGAGAGAGAGAGAGAGAGAGAGAGAGAGAGAGAGAGAGAGAGAGAGAGAGAGAGAGAGAGAGGAGAGTCCACATGAGCAAAGGGAAAGGGTTTATGAGAAGGAGTCCCACAGGGTTGGCTGACTGGAGCTCTGGGGATTTCACTGAATAAAAAATAGCCAGTGGGGAACCATGGGGAAAAGGAACTAAAGCCTCCAAACAGATGACTGTGGAATGGCATGGGCAGTATGTGGAACCTCGTAGAGTAGGATCAGACTATGCTCCTGTGCATAACTGGCACCTTGGAGCCCATTCTCTACAGAGGAACACCTAATTCAGCCTTAATACTGGGATGAGGGAATTGGACCTACCTCAAATGGATACACCAGACTGACTTGACCACCTTGGGACTCCTCGCCCTCCTTGGGGAATGGATGGGAGGATGCGGTGGGGGATTGCTGAGAGAGGACTGGAGGGGATCGGGAGGATGGAAGGGAGAGCAAGTAGGGGGATACATGAAAAAAATTTAAATAAAGAAAAAGAATACGACGAAAAGATCCAAGAGGTAGAAATGAGACTTAATTTAGAAATCAGAGGACTATCTTCCTATCAAATATAGTTTGAAAATTTAGAACAAGATTCAGGAAAGTTTTGAAATGTCAGATTTAGAGCATATGAAGACAGGGAATCATTGGTGGCCACGGCGTGGGTGTTGGATGTGTCTGGGCCTCAACTTCTGATTCTGTCCTGCAACCTCCTTTCAGTACCTTGGCAAACACCATCACTTATAAATGAAAGCAAAAAGAACCACACACATACAACACCAAAAACAAGTTACAAAAATAACAACAACAACAACAAAAACAAACAAACAAAAATCCCAGGTCCCTAACCATCTATTCTAGGCTCAGATAATTTCCGAGATGAGGGAATCTGCCTCATCTTCTGCCAAAGGGACTGCACTCTGGTTCTTAATTTTTCTAAGTGGAACAGCAACTTTTTCAAGGAGGGGGAGAACCAGAGTATCAGCAGCATGTGGCAGCTACACGTGCCAGCTGCATGAGCCAGCTCTATGGGAGCAGAGCAGAGAGCAATTCAAAATCAAACATCTGAAAGAAGAGATTTCGCAGGACCAGGAGACCCAGAGTGTTAAGCCTGTTGGGCTCTGATTTCTATCCTCACTGGAAATAGAGTCCTGTCAGATGCCAGAGTTAGGAATGCTTTGAGCGCCACCTGCAGGCAAGAGCTCATCACAACATTTTCCCAGTAGGAGCTGTCCTGTGTGTAATGCTGGGTCTGTCCCTCCAGGAGATTCGGAATGCAGTTCATCTGCCTCAGACCACTTACCTCATTATGTCAGGTGCTCATCGCTTTGTTTCATGTGTGAGTTTCTTGAGGTCAACAAGTCTGTCTCTGTATGGCCTCCATCAACTACAGTGACATTTGCTTTCATCTTTCAACGATCTTATTTCTTTTTCTCCTTTTCCCCCTCCATATATATTATAACCGACGCATATATCTTGATGCACCGCTACTCACAATTCTATGGAGTAGATGTCTGTGCCTGCATTTTCTAGAGGAAGAACTGATGTTTAAACAGGTGAGTTTAGCTAGCTGCTCAAAGGCACACCGCCTGGAGCTAAGAGACCAGGGAAGCAAAACCAGGTTTCCCTGACATAGATTTTCATGATCAGCTAGGCCACCCCAGTCTTTTTCTTTGTATATTTTCTTAGTTCCATTTACAGCTTTTTTCTGTTTTCAGAAACCAAATAGACTCATGGCACACATTGCACATGAATTAACAAAATCAGAATTATTTTCCCTGTCTCATCCCTTCCTGTCTTGTATAAATAGCCAGTGAATGTAAAATCAAACAAAGCCACACTCACTGGCCCTCAAATTTGATAGCATCTGGGAAATTTTTTAAAGTTTTAGTATTCGAACCTCACCTAGAGTAGTTTTATTTAAGGGTTTAAAGTGTGTGTGTGCATGTGTGTGTGTGTAAGGTGCCTATGGAGATCAAAGGAATCAGATACCAGTTTAGAGGAAGAATTATAGGCAGTGGGAACTGAGCTAGTGTCTCAGATATTTGATAGGCTTTGACTTCATCCCTAAAGTGAGAACCACTATAGTATAGAAAACTGTCAGGAAAAGTGTTTAAAATCTCCAGCAGCACACCTCAGAGATAGGCATCACGGTTAAAGTTTTGGTGAATTTCTGTTTACCCACGTCCAGAATTATGGCACCAAAATGTCCTGAAAATTGTCTGATCATTTAATTTTATTACCTGATCCTCCATGCTCATGGTTTGAAGCTTTGGCTGCAGGCTTTGGGGAAGTAGATGGAGCCTCAGGACTCAAACCTTATCACAATTGATCCAACCGTGCCTTCATGCTTTGATGGCTTACTGGGAAGAGGCATGACTAGGAGATAGTACCTCTATGGAATAACTAGGTCTTTGTATTCTGTAACTTGGTGGATTTCTCCACCCTACCACCTACTGTCTGCTATTTACTCTCTGACTCCTGTGATACCAGTGGTCTTCTCTGCCACAGTGCTCTAGAAGCCTCCAAGGTGCTCTTCCTCATTTCAGATCCAAATCAGTGGAACTAGCTGTCCATGAATCCACGAGCCAAAGTCATTCTTCTTCCTTGAAACATATTTTCTTAAGCAAATGTCTAATACTAAGATACCAGGTAATGGGGATGGCATTCTCCACTCACAGAGCACCTGCTGTTGTGCAGAATATCTTGACATCATTGAAAACTCAAAGGATTAAGAGTATAATCCTTCGTTCATAAATATTGGGATCAGAGTAGGACATAATAATATATGCCTGGAATCCAGAATATCAGGAATTTTAAGCAGGAGCATTGCAAGTTTGAGACCCGTTTAGATTGTGTAATAAGATCTGGTCTTAAAAAGATTAATTAAGTAAACACAAAAATATTGGGCTCATACTTCATCTCAGAGTGACCTTGAACAAATGAAATAAAACCTTTCTGCTTTTGTCTTTTCTGGAAAATGATGATGATGAAGAAGTTGACTGTTAAGTGGTTATAATATAAATGTTTGGTAGAAGTTTAAATATGTGTTTGTTTCTTTGTGTACACATCTCATCTAGCAGGGGATATAATGTCAGTTTGGGGCATTTTTATGTTAGAGGTCATGGTGGCAGCAAGAGTAAATATAGCCAGTGGGAATGTAAACTGAATATAAAGATGTCTCTCTGTATGTGTAACCTAACTGTGGTGGGATTCAGGTGTCAGCTGATAAGGTCCAAAGACGCCTATCCAGAGTCCCGGACTCTGGAAGGGGGAGTGGCCAACCCTATTCATAAGGGGCTGCTGGGATCTTGGAAAGCTTTGTTTTCTGGTTCCAGACTACTGGAGAGACTGGTTCAGCATCCATGTCCACCACGTGGATAATCAAGTCTATTATGCATCTATACAAGCTGTTACCTGTATCGTGAGTGTTGGTTTATATTTTAATAAATATTAATCTTGGATTGGTGTATTTTAAGAGAATTTCAGCCATCATCTGGCTCCCAACGTGGGGCCTCTGCCCACGGGTGTAGGGGGTCATTTGTGTTTTGAACACTGTTAGAAAGCAGAGGACAGGCAGAGAATTCGGCTTTGGGAACCCGCACTCCGGTGTGTGGACTGAAAGCTCCCTCCCTCACTGGCCTGTCATTCCTCCATATTGGGCTCCACCCCTCATTCTCCAGCCAGCCGGCAGAGCAATGGGTGGTCCCCTGCCTGCACCAGCTGAGCTGAGCGTCACCCCTCTGTGCCACTTTTTCTCGGCACTGACCAGAGGCTCATAGTCTTTCCTCTTAGCCACCACAACTTCTGTACTTTGAGCCACAACTGAGTGACCTCAGTGGATAGCCCAAGCACAAGTGTGATCTTGCCCCGCCGCTGCAAACCCGAGCGAGGTCTCGCCCCACCTCCTCCGCTCAAGCCAGCAAGTAACTTCTGAGCAAGCACTGTCACTGCCTGCAACTGAGCCATGACCCGGGTGACTGTAAATTCCTCTGCGCATGCTCAAAAAACAAAAAAAAACTGAGTGCCGCAGGCACCACCAAAAACCTTCTGATTGCCGTCCTGTCTTAATTTGTGAGATTTTGCTTTTTCTAAGGTTTGTATTCTACCTGCTGACGCCCCGTAAGACCAACATTGGGTCTGTAGGTAGCTTGGTGCTGCTGAGAGTCCCTGCATCTGCCATATTGCTGGTGAACAGAGCATTGAACACTACTGCGACACCTGCTGACAAAACATTGTCATTGCACCTGAATTGAGGTAATGGCTGATAATTATTTCATTAATGACTTCAGGTCATATTTTTCCATGGTGATTGAGCAATTCTCGAATGAATATCTTGAAGGCTTCAATACCCCAGTCCTACTATTTCTCAGCTTGTTTCTCTATTTTGTGTTTCAAAATATGAGAATGATGAAAGAGGTGAAATCTGAAAATCAACAATTGATGTCCAGAATGTGTGATGTGGAAATTTCAAACACTAAAATGGCAGATAAGATTAATTCTCTGGAAATTGGTTACAACAAGCTTTCAGATAAGGCTTCCTCTTTGGATATGGATAACACTGTACAAGAAAAATATGGGCTCTATGTAAATGATGACTACATTAATGACAAGGACAAGAAAATCATTAATTATGTTATGTTATGTGGATCTAAAAATTGCTGGTTCTGTGAGGTCCTTGGAAGGACTGCTTCATCAGGAAAATCAAGCTCTAGAAAAATCAGGAGTATTCAAGCTTCAGGAATGGAAGTCAGTAGTATCCAAGCTTCAGGAATGGAAGTCAGTAGTATCCAAAATCCAGGAGTGTGAACCAGTAGTATCCAAGCTTCAGGAATGGGAACCAGTAGTATCCAAGCTTCAGGAATGGGAGGACTGTATTGCAGTACTGGAAAAGGGTAGTAATGTATCTTATGCTCAGAACAGTTCAGGTCAGGTCAATCCCCAATGGGATATTATGGTACTGGAGACACTCTACCTAAGGTGGTAAACATGGTGGGGCTACTCCTTTCCCCACCACTGTTGTTCCTGGCTACTGTTCAGACAAAGAAAGCATTTGGGGGGGGTCCTCAGAATTTGTATAGTAATGAGCCAGTACATATGAGAGACATCAAGGATTTTAAGGAGGCAATATTGTTACGATGTATAAACTCTACTTATGTAAAACAGCTCCTAAATGCAGGGTCAACAAAAAATCGAATCTTACCATGTGATTGGATTCAGCTAATGGCCCCCGTCTTGGACCAAAGTCAAAATTTACAATGGAGAAGCTGGTTTAGGGAGGAGGCTAGGGCCTTAGAACAACAAGGAAAAATTAGGGGTTTCTTTGTTTCTCTGGACCAAATCCTTGGTGAAGGCATGTTTGCTGATGTGAAGGCTCAAACTACTTATGAGGAGCATACTTTATTGCTATGCCATATGGCTGCACTTAATGCTTGGAAAAAGATTTTGGACATTGAGCCTTATACTAAAGTCAAACAAGGCTTAAAAGAACCTCATACAGACTTTCTACAGAGGCTTACCATGGCTGTACATAGAGCAGTATCTGATCCAGAAGTTAGGATGCAGTTAATACTTTCTCTGGCCTTTGATTATGATAATCTGGAATGTAAAAGGATGCTTATGCCTTTCAAGATCAGATCTGCACCAATAGAAGAATGGATTCAGTGCTCAATCAATGCTGAATCTCTCCATTGCGCCGAGGAGATTTGGGTAGGCCAAGCCATTGCTCATGTTAGGGTGAGGAACCAAGGCATCACTTATTTCAACTGTGGTAAACCAGGCCATATAAGACGGAATTGTACAAAAGGTACTCTTGGAAATAATACTTATTTTAGGTTTGAATTGAACAGAAGGCCATTGCCTTCTGGGTTATGCAGAAGGTGTGGCAAAGGATGACATTGGACCAACGAATGTAGATCTACCAGGGACAAAGAAGGCAACCCTTTACTATTGGGAAATGCCTCTCAAAGCTTCCCCGGGGAAGCGCCCAAAAATCAGACTCCAAAGTCAAGGAAGGTAAAACCATATCATATCCAGTCACAGTGGAAGACCAGCATCCTCAGGACGAGTAGGACATCCAGTGCCTGATCTAGAAGATCATACGGCATTGGATAATAGAATAAATTCAAGAGAGAAATTGGAAGTTGCAAGAAGAATCACAAAACTAATATTTTGGCAGACTTCAATAAATGAACAAAGACCAAAATTGAAAATATGGGTAGATACTATTTATATCCAGGGCTTAGTCGACACAGGGGCTGATGTTTCAATCATAACCCCACAATCATGGCATCCAAGGTGGCCTTTACAGGCAGTAGATATCCAATTTCTGGCTATTGGAACAATATCTCAGGTGAAACAGAGTGTAAGATGGCTCGAATGCATAGGACCAGAAGGTCAGAAAGGACGGTTGAAGCCATATATGGCTGACATAGCAGTGAATCTGTGGGGTCGTGATCTTCTACTGCAATGGAATATCCAGACAAAAATCCCTCCAGGTTCTGATATCAACCAGAGACTCAATTATGTTCCCAAAAGTGATGCTTTAAGGTGCTATGAAGAAAATTTACCAGCCATTCAGGTTGTACAAAAGAATTGCCCAATAACCACAGAACCTAAAGGACACTCACAGTGCTGCCTTTGAAATGGTTAACAGAAAAGCCTATTTGGGTTCAGCAATGGCCTTTGACAAAAGAAAAACTTCAGGCTTTGGAACGGTTAGTACAAGAGCAGTTACAGGCTCAGCATATCGAAGGATCAGCCAGTCCATGGAATTCTCCTGTTTTTGTTGTCAAGAATAATTCTGGAAAATGGAGGATGGTGACAGATCCAAGAGCAATTAATAAAGTGATTCAACCTATGGGCTCCTTACAATCTGGTATTCCTCTGCCTTCCCTGGGATGGTTTATTACAGTTATTGATCTGAAGGATTATTTTTTTTTTACCATATCTTTACAGGAACAGGACAAAGAGAAATTTGCTTTTACAGTGCCTACTCTTAATAATTCATGTCCAGTTAAGAGGTTCTAATGGAGGGTCCTTCCTCAAGGAATGTTGAATAGTCCCACCTTATGCCATATTTTGTACAACAACCACTAGAAGTGCTGCGCAAGCGCTTCCCACAATCTATCATTTACCATTATATGGATGATATTTTGTTGGCAGACCCAAACCAAAATACATTAGAAACATTGTTTAAAGAACAAAAGAAAATATTGCCTGATTAGGGACTACAAATTGCCCCAAAGAAAGTACAGAGGGAGATTCTATCAATTATTTAGGATGTAAAATAGGTTTACAGAAAATTAGGCCATAAAAGGTGAAATTGAATAGAGATAAATTGAGGACTCTTAATGATTTTCAAAAGCTTCTAGGGGATATTGCTCATCTACAGCCCATTATTGGTATAAAAAGCTACGAACTAGTTTTCTAATTTTCTTGAACTATGTTCAAGACTTTGGATGGTGAAAAGGATTTAAATAGTCCAAGAGAATTATGTGATGTGGCCGAGAAAGAATTAGAGTTGGTGAAAAAGAAACTTCAAGACGCACATGTGGATAATGTGGATCCAGACCTGGATTGCATACTGGTTATTTTACCCTCTAGTTAATCTCCAACAGGAATCTTAATGCAAAGAGAAAACATTATATTAAATTGAATATTTCTGCCACATAGGCCAATCAAGAAGCTGAAAACATATCGAAAAAATTTCTAATCTAATTTTTAAAGGTAAATGCAGACTTCGCCAATTGACTGGAAAGGACCCTGCAGAAATTGTTGTGCCTTTGACTAATGAAGAAATTGATCGATTATGGGCAGACAGTGAATCTTGTAAAAAGGCTTGTAGTGATTTTTTAGGAGGGATTAATAATAAATATCCTCAAAGTAAGAGAATTCAATTTATAAAGGAAACTAATTGGATCTTTCCTCATGTGGTACAGGATAAACCCATTTATGGAGTTCCTACATTTATACTGATGTGAACAACTTAGGAAAGGCTGGTTACAAATCGGAAAACTTAATTAACATGGCTAAGAGCCCTTATAACTCTGTTCAGAAGTCAGAACTATATGCAATTATTATGGTGTTGTTGGATTTTACAGAGCCTCTCAACGTAATTACTGACTCTCGGTATGCAGAAGGAGTTGTTTTACACATTGAAACTGCTGACTTCATTCCTGATGATTACAGATTTGACCTTACTGTCCATACAACTACAGGATATCATCAGAGATAGGATACATCCTATGTACATAACACATATCAGGGCACACACGGGTCTCCCAGGCCCTCTAGCACAAGGTAATGATGAAACTGATCAGTTGCTAATAGGAAACATGCTAGAGGCCACAGAATTTCATGAGAAACATCATGTTAATAGCAAAGGCCTAAAGAAGAGTTTTTCCATCACTTGGCATCAAGCAAAAAAAATACTAAGGAATTGTAACACTTGCTCTTTCTATAACCACCCGTCTGTACCTGCAGGAAGTAATCTTAAGGGTACACAGAGAAATGAGATCTGGCAAATGTATGTGTTTCACTTCTCAGAATTCGGAAAGATGAAATATGTACATCACACTATCAATACTTATGATGGAATGCAACAGGCAACTGCCCTGAGTTCTGAAAAGGCTGATGCTGTACTTACTCACCTTTTGGAAGCCATGGCCATAATGGGAATTCCCACCCAGATTAAGACTGATAATGCTCCAGCTTACATTTCCCAAAAAATGAGGCTGATTTTTGGATATTATAATATAAAACATACTACAGGGATACCACAAAATCCTACAGGACAGGCAGTTGTAGAGATATCTCACTGTACTTTGAGAGCAATGCTTTATAAACAGAAGAGAGAAATGATAAAACCCAGGGAGAGGTTGCATAGTGCTTTATTGACTTTGAATTTTCTTAACGCTGATGAAAAGGGAGCATCAGCTGCTGAGAGACATTGGGTAATGGAGAAATCTTCTGAGATAAACCAACCCATCTACTTCAAGGATGTGTTGACTTCAGAATGGAAGCCGAGATATGTGCTTCGATGGGGTAAAGGTTTTGCTTTTGTTTCAACAGGAAAAGAAAAGATATGGGTACTGACAAAATTAATAAAGGTCCCCGTCGAGGAGTCCTTTCCTGAGGAGGAGAAGTAATTGCTCATCTCTGATATGACAAATGGATACATGGTAAGGAAAACACATTTAACAAGAGCAGGGCAGGGTCTCAATTTTGTCTTTACAGGAAAATGGATATAACTGTCTTTAAGATATTGACTGGACATTGAATGATTAATCACCTGCAATGGAAGAGAGATCGATGATGAAGGAATGTAAACAACGGACTATGAGACCAACTGATACAAATATGCACTAATGGGTAATCTCTCAATTCTCATTACTTTGCATCTCACATCTACACCTCTTTTTAAAAAATGTGGTCCTGATTTGACTATTCATAGGGCTGGATTTGGAGTGGGAGTAAGTGGCTTTCTCCCTCTCTAACCCCAAGAATATTGGTAAAGAAAATGTGAGAGATTCTGTCTCATATCAGACAAGCCACCTGGTGTGGGACAGAAGACAGTTGGAATGTTTAGGGACCAATATTATTGTGACTTCATCTTGAACCTTGTTTCTCTCTGTATCTGTACCTTCCAAACATCTTGTCTGCATACTAGCTTCTCCTGAAGTCATAAAGGATATAAATATCTTCTTTGAGTATCAACAATGCTTAAGTTTTCTATCATCTATCTACAAAGAATCTGAAACTGAGATGGGACCCCACCACAATGACTCCTACTGGTGAAACAGGAATAAAAGGGAGAGTATGAGAGAAAGAGACAGACGGAAAGACAGATAGACAGAGGCAGAAATAGAGAAATCAAGAACCTGGTGTACACCAATCAATGATTGCTTTTAGAAAATAGATTATTCAAAAATGGATAGCTCTCTATGATTATCTTTCAGGTCACATTTCTAATAAGAATTCCAGATGGATTTACCCAGTACTCTGAGAATGGTTATGGATGTGTATAGTCAGTCCGTTAGGATATTGTTTTAGCTTTTACAGGATCCCAGAGAGATTCCATCACCCTTAAGTCAGCAGGAAGCAACCTTATGAAAGACTATGCCCCCTTTCCCAATAAGTTTTGTGCTCTGAGGGTTGTGGGTAATTATTATTCTGATAGAATAGTTATAAGTTAAAATTGGGTTGAGAACAGAACAATAATATAGCCTCTAGGTTCTCTTTTAAAGAAAAGAAAGGGGAATAGATAGGATATATAAAGGTAGCTTGTTCTACCTCCCTATAAACAATTTTTAGCCAAATATATGGGCTAAGCCAAAAACAATTTGTATTGGCATAGATATTTGTATATTGATACAAATGTGAAATCCTTTTATATGTTTGATTGAGACAATGTGTACATTGGTGCAAAGTTAAATCTGAAATTGCTTTATATAACCAAAGCAACTTGTACATCGATATAAAACTGAATCTGTAACTGTTATGTAAAATTGAATCTCTAACTGTTATATTTTATATATGCTTCTACCTCTGTTTAAAATATTTGCACATTATTGTCATGTCCACTATACAATTATTACCTCCATTTAACTATATATATCATAATGTATGATTGCACTAGTTATGATACATGCACAAGATGTTTTATATAACTCTTTTTGGATGATATATATGTATATACATGTCTAAAATACTGTTACCACTTTACATGGCATATATACCTCTGGCAATGTTTGATAGTCATACTAAAAGTCATTGTTCAGAGATTACACACTCCTTTATAGGTAATCTAATTTTATAGTACAGCTTTTAATCCTTAGGACGATAAAAACTGCAGTCAACATTACTTAAGTTGCCATGTCACAGTCATCTCAGATACAGGTTTGAATATCATAGATAGACAGGAGTCTTCAACCATTTCATAGACTCAGAGAATATGGCATTTAACATTTATTATTATTTGGAATTCGGCGAGAGATGCGATGACTCCTGGTGTCACTGCTCCTTTCCCAAGATGGTGTTGAGCATCAAAGACACTCCTTTGGAGTTTGTCCTTTTGGCAGAGAATGGCCAGTTGGGTAAAGAACTGCCCTTACCTTGATTGCTCACAGTACATACATGATGTCCAAGCTGGATGAACAAGGTGACAGATGGAGACTGATGAAACCTGCCTGGACAGGATAAGACAGTCCTCCAAAATGCCCTGCTTGTGAAAAGATCTGTCAGATACTATAGGCCTGTAGCCAATACAATACAATGGATGCTCCAACAGCGCACAAAACCATAGGTGATTGTCCAGGTCCTCTCCCAAATTTTGGAAGCTACTACTTGCACATGCTTCTGACTTTCAGGTGATACATTTTCCTTCTCAGGTCTTGAAGGGGTTGAAGAATAGGTATTTAAGGTTACTACCCTATTATCCCTTAGCGAGGAACATTCAGATGTTGGATTTTCACTTTCCCAGATCAACATTTTTGAAGTAATTTATACACCCTACCATTTACCAATATTCTAGAAATATAGGATGTACTTTATATGTGTTAGGTTTTGGTTGTAGTTTGTGCCTTATCCTCTCCTAGATACTACCTCATAATAATTCCTGTTGTATATAGTCTTAGTTTAGAACCTTCTTAGTTAGACAAAGTGGGGAGATGTGGTGGGATTCAGGTGTCAGCTGATAAGGTCCAAAGATGCCTGTCCAGGGTCCTGGGCTTCTGAAGGGGGAGAGGCCAACCCTATTCATAAGGGACTGCTGGGATCTTGGAAAGCCCTGTTTCCTGGTTCCAGACTGCTGGAGAGACCTGTTCTGTGTCATCATCCACAGCATAGATAATCCAATCTATCAGGCGTCTATACAAACTGTTACCTGTATCGTGAGTGTTGGCTTATATTTTAATAAATATTAATCTTGGACTGGTGTATTTTAGGAGAATTTCTGCCATCACCTAACAGTGTGTTTTAAGAGCTGAAAGTGTTTGCATTTGTCAGTAAATAAAGTGGAACAAAGATACTTGTTAAAGTAAACAACTTAAACCTGAAATGTTCTTCAACTTCAGGAAATATCCAATGGGTTGGAAGTCTAGGTTCTACTGCCCAGGCTGGCCATACAGGATTATTTTGTTTTTCAAACTTTGACAATTTTGTACGTGTTTACAAAATAATACATCAGATACATTCCCTCATTGTCTTTTCTTAACTACTTCCCATGACTTCTGATACCCTTGTCTTTTTCATTAGTGTCTTGACTTTCTCTTAGTTTTATGGTTTTAATTTTTATGTCTATTCATGTGTATTATTTTTGTAAATATATAACAATAATAACTAAAGAGAAAATCCATGAATTTATCAGGGAGGGGTATAGGGTGAGTTGGAGAGAGATGAGAAAGTGAGGAAATGATGTAATTATATCTTAATTAAAAATAAAATCAAGCAGGAGCTGGAAAGATGTCTCAGAGGACCTGTATCCACACGATAGTTCATAGCTGTCTATAACTTAAGTCTAGGATATGTAATGCTCCCGTCTGGGCTCAGCGAGCATCAGGTATGTAAGTGGTGTGCAAACATACAGGCATGCAAAACTCCATGCATACAAAATAAAAATAAAATTTACTTTTTTTGATGTGTGGGTGGCCATTAAATGCTCATTCTTGTGATGTCCACATCACAACCAGAAGACAGAGCTTCATAATTCTTAATCTTTCAAAAAATTCCCTGGGTCACAAGCAGAGAATGTAGATGTTTCACTGAGGGCTGACCACTCAGCAGCCCCTCATTCTCGGTCCTTTGAACAGTTACATTTGTACTTGATGGTTGCCTACTCCCTATAGAAGATCCTCTAAGGCTTAGAACTGTACCAGAGTACAAATATTTATCTCCAGAAGGAGGCTTAAAACTCCATGTCCACTTAGCAAAGCATCAGTAGTAGATTCCTCTTAGGGCTTGAGCAGGTATACCGTACCAGGCATTTCTTCTCTCCTTTGGAGTGAGCCTGATCCAGTCAGAAAACAGATGCCTACTCTTGCCTTCGTTTTGTTGTTGTTTTTTGTTATTTGTTTGTTTGAACGGATGTATGCAGCAGTATTTTCTAGTCAGGACCGCCAGCTCACAAATAATAACACAGAAACTTATTATTAAGTAGGAATGTTCAGCCTTAGCTTAGGCTTGTTCCTAACTAGTTCTTTTAACTTAAATTAACCCATATTTTATAATCTATGTTCAGATATATTGTTACCTCATCTCTGTACTGTCCATTCTGTCTCTTCCTCTTTTGGCTAATGATTCTGCCTTTCTTCTTCCCGGAGTTCTCTCTCTGCCCAGAACTCCTGCCTGTACCTCCTGCCTAGATACTGGCAATTCAGCAATACATCTCCACACAGTGTAAAAATATCTCAAAACAAGTATAATCACCCTATTCAGAAAGATTCATTATTTGTCCAAATGCTGTGTTGTTGGCATCTTGAAAATCTAAATAACTTTATATTTGAATCTATGTTAAGAAAGCAGTAAATATCAAACTTGGGGCTGAAATCAGAAAAATAGAAACAAAAGAAACAATATAAAGAATCAAGGAAGAAAGAGTTGGTTCTTAGAAAAAGAAACCAACAAAGTAGATAAGCCCTTATCCAAACTAACAAAATCAGAAATTAAAAGGGGGACATAGCAGCAGACACTGAGAAAATCCAGATAATCACTAGATCACACTTCAAAAATGGAAAATCTAAAAGAAATGGACAAATTTCTTGATATAAACCATATACCAAAATTAAATCAAAATCAGACAAACCTTGTAAATAGACCTATTATCCCTAAGAAAATAGAGACAATAATTAAAAGTCTCTCAACCAAAGAAATCCCAGGGCCAGATGGTTTCAGCGCAGGATTCTACCAGACATTCAAAGAAGAGCTATAACCAGTACTCCTCAAATTATTCCACAAAATAGAAACAGAAAGAACACTGTGAAATTATTTTTATGGGGCAAAATTACCCTGACACCCAAACCACAGAGAATACTCAAGAAGGAAGAGAACTACACACAATTTTTATTATGAACATTGATGCAAAAATACTCAGTAAAATACTGGCAAGCTAAATCCAAGAACACATCAAAAAGAATATCCACCAGCTAAAAAAACTCTGTAGAGTGAAAGAACTTTCAGAGGTGTCACCATTCCTAATTTCAAGCTCTACTACAGAGCTATAGTAATTAAAAAAAAAAAACCCACACTGTATTGGCATAAAAACAGACAGGTGGATCAAAGGAATCAAATCAAAGACTCAGATGTAAAACCCCACCTATGGGCACCTGATTTTTGACAAAAAAGTCAAAATTATGCAATGGAAAAAAGAAAGCATCCTCAACAAATGTTGCATCCATAACTAGATGTCAATATGTAGGAAAATGCAAACAGACCCAAATTTATTACCTTGCACAAAACTCAAGTCCAAGTGGATCAAAGACCTCAACATAATCCAATTACACTGAACCTGACAGAAGTTAAAGTGGGAAATGACCTTGAATACATTCGAAGAGGAGAAAACTTCCAATAGCACAGACATTAGACAATAAATAGGAGCTTATGAAACTTAAAAGTTTCTGTAAATCAAAGTTCACCATCAATAGGACAAAATAGCAGCCTACAGAATAGAAAAAGATCGTCACCCACCTGATATCCAACAGAAGACTGATCTCCAAAATATATAAAGTCAAGAAACTAGATATCAATAAGCCAAATAATTCAATTAAAAGTAGGGTCCCAATCTAAACAGAGAATTCTCAACAGAAGAATCTCAAATGACAGAGAAACACTTAAAGAATTGTTTAACATCCTTAGCTATCAGTGAAATGCAAATCAAAACAACTCTGAGATACCATCTTGTACCTGTCAGAATGACTGAGATTAAACACACACACACACACAAATGACTGTTCATGGAGGAGAGAATGTGAAGCAAGAGGAACACTCCTTCATTGCTGGTGAGAGTGCAAACTTGTACAGACACTTTGGAAATCAATATAGTGGTTTCTCAGAAAGCTGGGACTCCATCTACCTCAAGATCCAGCAATACAACTTTTGGCATATACCCAAAGAAAGTTTAATGATACTGTAAGGACAGTTACTCACTATGTTCACAACAACTTTATTTGTAATAGCCAGATCCTGGAAATAACCTAAATGTCCCTCAACTGAAGAACAGATAAAGAAAATGTGGTACATTTACACGATGGAGTATTACTCAGCTGTTAAAAACAATGACATCAGGAAATTTGAAGTAAATGAATGTAATGAGAAAAAAAGTAATACTGAGTGAGGCAACCCAGATTAATAAAGTCAAACATGGTATGTACTCACTCATAAGTGGATATTAGCTGCGAAATAAGGGATAACTATGCTACAATCCACAGACCCAGACTGGCTAGGTTACAAAGAGGCCCAAAGGGAGATGCAGGGATCTTCTTGGGAAGGGGAAACAGAAAAGATCTCCTGTGTGGACTGGAGGCAGGTAGAAATTGGAACTTGAGCAACTGGGTTGAGGAATGAATGGAGAGAAAGACAGAATAATGAAGAAATGACTGGAAAAGGGAGCATTTCATGGCTAGGTATAAACTTGATGCAAGGTAAACTTCCAGGAATCTACAAGGATGACACCAGCTAAGACTCCTAGCAGTAGTGGATACATAGCTCGAACTTGCCATCTCCTGTGATCAGATTGGTGACTACCCTAATTGTCATCTGAGAGCCTTCATCCAACTGATGAAAACAGATACAGAGACCTACAGTCAAACATTAGGCCAAGCTTGGGGAATCCACTGAATAGAGGGAGGAAGGATTGTAGGAGCCAGAGGGGTCAAGACATCAAAAGAAAACCCACAGAATCAACGAACCTAGGCTCATAGAAACTCACAGAGTCAGAACCAATAACCAGGGAGCCTGCATGGGACTGAACCTAGGCTCTCTACATATGTGCAACCGTTGTGTAGCTTGGTCTACTTGTGGGACCACTAACAATGGGAGCCAGAGCTGCCTCTAATGTTTTGGCTGGTTTTTCAGGTCCTATTCTTCATCCTGGGTCACCTTTCCCATACTAAATACAAGGGGAGGAGCTTAGTCCTATCTCCAATTGATATGCCATGCTTTGTTGATACCCAAGGGAGGATGGGGTGAACTGCTTTCAGGATATTATAAATAAATAAATAAATAGATAGATAGATAGATAGATAGATAGATAGATAGATAGATAGATAGATAGATAAATAAATAAATAAATAAATAAATAAATAAATAAATAAATAAATAAATAAATAAATAGAATAAGTGGTAAGGCCCTTCTCATTTTAGGTCTAGCCTTCCTGTTCCTGGGACTTTTAAGCAAAACCAGTGTTCTGGGTACCAGGGATTTATTTGTGCATCTTGAATTTCTGGAGGGGAGAATAATTTGAATTGCTGAGTATTATCAGTTCACCATTAATTAACTCAGAAGTTTTATATCTTCATTTTACATTCCTAGTTTATTTTCCTAGAGACAAATCTGCCTTTTGCTTGGAGAACAGTGCAAACTTGTACATCTTTTCCAGACAGATGCACTCCCTTGTGTGGTGACAAAGTTTTAGCTCTTCCTGCCTCTCTCCCTGGGGGTCCTTGCCTGGTCTTGTCTTCTTTCACACAGTGTCATCAGTACTGGTTCTCCAGGTCCCATTGGCCAAGGGACGGGGGTCCTGGAATTTCATCAGAAGGCAGTTCTAGTTCCAGAGACTTTTTGTGTCCCCAAGCAGCCACCTTTCTTGACAAACTGGGGGTCATGGTGAAGGAGAACTCTGGAAATGTGGGGATCTTTCTGAAATAATAATGTGAAGTAAGCAGAATGGAATAGAGAGGTTGCCCATGGACTAAAGCCAGTCTAGATCCTGAAGTCCTGGGTCTAGTTTTCATTCTCATTTTTACAGTAAAACTACAAAATAGGGTGCACAAACAAGCAAGATTTTATAGCAACGTCCATGCCAGCAGATTGTTAGAGGTAACTATCCACTGTTTTAGCTGTTTCTCCAGGTTATTCTGTTTCAGGTAGCAAGTGAAGTGATGTTTGGCAAGGAGACACTACAATCAGTACTTTAAGTAGTGTCTCCTTAATAAATCAATAAATCAGTGTCTAATAACTGATCTTTTCTTATTCTACTTTACTCCCTCTAGCATCCTTATCCCCTTTAAAATTCCCTAAGCAGCCACCAACTGCTCAGATGCATGAGCCTATGAGAAACACTCTCCTTCAACCCACCGCATGCCACTCTAGAACATAGCTCTACTTTCCAGAAGGAAAGGAATGGTATCAAGGAGAGTGAGCACCGAGGAGCCTGGCCGTGTCCTCTCTTCTTTGTGCCATTTGAGTTGACCCCTTAGCTTGTTAACAATGGTGTGGAAGGAGGAAGGATAAAGTGACCCAAAATTCCTGCTCTCAGTTCTTTCCTACCCTGCAACAAATCACAGAGTAAAACAGACAATGTGCTAAGAGAAGTGAAATGACCAGACTGTGCTCATCTCCCACCGTCTTCCTACTCTTAAGGGAATGAAAGCCATACTTATGAAATGTGAAATAACTTTCGTGATGCTATACAGATGTTAAATGGTTTTACATTTGTGGTACAATGCCAAAGGAGTGGCAAAATTCATGCTAATAATTTAAATTTCAGGCTTGCTCTGCTTAGCATAATAGTTATATATATATAAACTTAAAACACCATGAGAACTCAAAGACATTCTACAGAAAAAAATGAACTTTATATTTTACTGCATGGTGTGTGCATGGGTGAGTGAGTATTCCTGTGGGTATGAATGCACATGGAGGTCAGAGGTCAACCCTGAGTGTCTTTATTCAGACACCATCCTGTTTTGTTTGTGACAGGATCACTCACCTGCCTTGACCTCATCAAGTAAGCTAGGCTGGCTGGCCAGCCTCAATGATCTAATCTTCTCAGTGCTACAACCAATTATGAGTACATCACCACACCCAGTTTACTCTGGTTGTTTGTTTATCTTCGATCCAAATTTGCCTGTCTTTTTCCATTTTTAATTGAAAATGGATTTCTTCGTATAATATATTCTCATTGCAATTTTGTTTCTCTCAAGTCCTCCCAAATCCACACCCCTTCTTTCCCTCCACAGTTAGAAAACAAACAGGTATTGAAAAACAATAATGTACTCAGCTTTTTAGATGAGTTCTGGGGACCGAGCTTAGGTTTTCATGGTTGGGCAGCGATAGGCATTTAGAACTGAATCATGTCCCTAGCATTACTTTACTGTCCTTAATGGCCCTCTCCTTTCTGTTTGGAACAAAAGTCCCACTTCTACTTCACATACACCCCAAATACAGGCTCTCGGCTTCAATTACCATCACTCTATGACTTTAACCATGTTTAGCTCAAAAAAAAAAAAAAAAAAATGAAGTTATACCATCAGAGTGTAAAGTGCTGGTCTCTTGTTAATCTTTTCTCATATTTCCTAAGCCTGTTCCATTCCCACAGTCAAAGGGGGAAAGAGGGGAAGAGGGGAAAGACTGTTCATCATATCTTAGCATACACCACCCTCCTCCTTCCATCACACATGCACACACACAAGCGTTCTCTCTCTCTCTCTCTCTCTCTCTCTCTCTCTCTCTCTCTCTCTCTCTCTCTCTCTCACACACACACACACACACACACACACACACACACACACACACTTTACACTCCCAATTCTGCTCAGAGCTCCCACGTTCTTATTCTTTCCCGCTGTCTCAGAAGTTAATCACTTTTCCTGAACTCACTGTCAAAGTTCTCCATTGTCTCTCTTGGGGGCCTCCTCCTACAACTCTACTGTGTACTAAACAGGGAAACTGGTATTTCTCTGTAATACACCAGTGCCCATGAAAGAGGCCATCCTTCTGATCACAGGAAGCCTATGGCTTCTGAGGATGGCTTGATGTTAGCAGAGCCGATGGCCCTGGCCTGTAGCTCCGTCAATTGACTTGTTTGAAGGTACAAAGTCTGTTTGAAGGTGCAAAGTGTGTGTGTACACATCACACAGAGAGATTCTCATGTGCCTGCTCACTGGAGACTTTCCCAAACCTGAAGAGTGAATACACTGCTCCCGGAGGTTCCGAAATAGAAGTCTGAATCAGTTCTCTGGTTCTAAGTGGCAAGGAGTACCATGCTGAGCTCTGAGCTCCACCTGCATCTGTGACCTGGCCTTCCCTCCTTAGAAGAGGAATTTTTGCTGAAATACCACAGGCAGCCAGATGTCCTGGCATCCCTGAGGATGGGGGCGGGGAGAATTGCATCTTGGAGGCTCAGAGACATGGCCTTTTCGGTTTGGAGGAGAGGCTGAAGGCACTGGAGAAATGACTGGCATGTGTACTGTCCCACAAGAGCTCTGAATAAGCCATTTGTTTCTCTGACTGGGATACTCCACAACACGATGTTGTAATAAGTGTCTGAGATTTTTAGTCTCCATACTGTCTAAAGTGATAGCTTTAACATTTCTCTCTAGAATCCAAGGAACTAGATTCTCTTCTGGTGAATGACTCTCAAAAGAGCCAAAGAAGCCCCTAGAAGAGTAGCAGAAGGGGCAGACTGGTTCTGCCTCACCACCCCAGGTGGGGAACAGATTGATTCAAAGAGGATGTCTTCTCCCTTCTCTCCCACACTGGGCACTCCTGCTTGGCCTCCAGGCTTGGCCTCCAGGTCATGGTCATTCCACATGCTCCTAGAGCTGCAGTGTGGGAATCCAAAGCTCCTTGGCTCCCTGCCACAGAGACAGTTTGTTCTTGCTTCACATTCACACCCCATCAGGCAGGGCAGAGGGGCACTGGGCAGGCCTGCTATTATCTGTATCACCCAGGCTGTGTCCACGCTGTCTGGCTGAGCCCTTCTAGTGACGTGGTGCTGCTGTGGAAGTCAGTCTGTCTGCCTTCCTGGCAAGGTGACAGAGTGACATGGTGGCAGGGTGGCCCTTCTGCTACTCTGTCATCTTGTGACTCAGAAGAACATGTGAATGACCTTAATTCATGATCATCTCTCCCCCCAATTCCCCTGTACTCTTTCAACAGTTAATACGGTCATTGCTTCATTTACCTCAAACTTGCTTCTACCTCTCTCTCCTTCTGTTAGATCATATTTGTGTGTGAAGAAGGGTCAGCTCTCCTTACAATTCCTTACTAGCCTTCAGAGTACATATTGAGGGGTGTGGCTATGCAACTTTGAGGTGGATTTCAGATCCAGCTTTTTTACGAGGCACGTGAAAATGGTCTTGGCGAGGCTGTAGTCAGATGGGATTCTGAAAAAGAAGCATCAGACATAATGATGTTTGGGTCCCAGAGAAAGCTTTGGGGAATAATTTTCCCTTGGAAAGGGGAATTTGAAGACTGTGGAGAGAATGAAAGAGTTGTGCAGAAATGGTAACCACATCCGCCATGCCATTGGCTACTTTGTCAGGCATTATGTTACCCCTTTGAGCCCCTATTGAGCCAAGTTCTCCAAAATTTAGACTAATATTTTTTATCAGTCTTTTGCTAACCCAGCTCAGAAAGCTGTGATCTGGAGTTTTAAATATTTTCAAATCTGATGTTACTATTCAAATTCTTCTTAAAAGGGTTAAATTTGTGGTTTGATTTCCGTGATTTCTCCTCCCTCTAACCCCTCTTATAGCCCCCTGCTTCCTCTCAAATTCAGAGCCTCTTTATCTTTATTTTTATTTTACAGATATGAATAAATATATTAATGCTGCTTGGGGGTCCATTTAGTGTTGCTCATATATATATATATATATATATATATATATATACATATATATATGTATATATATAATTTTACTTGGCTGAAAAAAAAATGTGGCCAATTCTTCTAAAAAGTTACCTTAGATGGGTGGTCCTGTTCTTCACTCTGTGGGCATGAAAGTGGCACTGTGATAATCAAATGACTGGGGACCACCTGCCCCTTGATTGTCTGAGACTTTGACTTTTAGGGAAGAACATCCTGGGAAAGGTCAGAGTGATGATCTTTACTCCTGAGAGCGCTGAGACAGGGCAAAGTGATCATAAAGTGGAGGGGTGGGGAGAGGGAGTTAGAAGCATCATGTTTTTCCCACCCATGCTAGTATTTTGAAGATATCTAGGTAAGGGTCAATGCAGAACATGTCAGCAGTGTTTTTAGAAGATATAGTTTCAGATGGCTTGAAGTAGCTTATTTTTCGCAGTAGTTCTCAACCTATGGCTCAAGACTCCTTTGGAGGTCAGATATCAGACATCCTGAATATCAGATATTTATATTATAATTCATAACAATAGCAAAATTACAGTGATGAAGTAGCAACAAAATAATTTTATGATTGGAGGTTGCTCCAACATGAGGAACTGTATTAAGGGGTTGCAGCATTAGGTTGAGAATCACTGTGTTATTGTCTTAAACCATTTCCTATGTTCTATGACAACTGTGTATTTCAAAAACATGCAATTTAGAGAAACATACTGCAGAACACCACAAGATAAGGAGACCTTTTCTTCATGTAGATAGGAACTTTAGCATCTTGAACTTGTATTTTAGGCTCTGCTTACTACTGACTGGATAAGTTACCTACCTCACTAATATGTGGGACTGAATGCTGAATTCTGTACTATTTAGAAAAGTCCTTGTAAGGAGTATGTGATCAACAAATGGTCATAATCTCCTGTGAGAAATGTCACTAGGTATTAGGGACATGGCTAAGGATGGATATTTTATGATTTTTAAGCGTGTGTGTGTGTGTGTGTGTGTGTGTGTGTGTGTGTGTGTGTGTGTGTTGTACATGTGCATGTATGAGCACTTGTGTACACCACAGAAACACAGTGATGCCTGCTCTGGTGAGGTAGCATTGTTAGCACTTTGTAGTTGTTAAGGACTTCAGAGCTCATGCTTAGATGGCATCATTTGAGCAAGGCAACAGCCCAGTAAGTAGACAAAGTATCATTTCCAGGCACATTTTACACATGGGGTATATTGCAGCTGGGAGACAGTGGTTCTCCCTGGTCTTGTGGCTAATCAGAGGCAGAGCTGGCCCCAGCACCAGGGCTTCATGCTTTCTTCACTGGGTGCCTTGCTTCTGGTACACATGGCCTTTCGTCATAAAGCCAAGAGATAAAGTCATTGAAAGAAGTATTAAGTTGGGATTCAGAAATGACATACGTAGCCAACTGCCAGATTAGATAGTGAGGAAAGAGCTGGACTTTGAGATGATTGAGCAAAAGGCAAAGAGAAAACACTGACAGGTGGTAAACAGCACAGCATGAGGAGGCATGGGAACACAGAGTTTGATGAGCACTGACGACCAGTCTCTAACTCTTCTTGTTAAGTAGATGTGGTCCCTTAGTTACTCTGAAGTTCTTTCCTAGCTGGTCTATCTCTGTCACATTTTAACTTGTGGGACATATTTCCTCTAATAAGAATAATCTCAAATTCTCAATAAATAATTCCTCCCTATTTCACAGTTTTAAAAACTCACCAGCACAGGTTTCAATAAGGTAATTTCTCAATGAAGACTAGAGAAGATATTCCAAGTCAAGCCAAGATTCTTCCTGCTAACCCATGCCGGTGTGGCCCCTTTAGGGAAATTTATTTGTCAATTTCAGGGCTCAGTTTTAGTCTTCAGCATGTAGGAAAGTGAGATTTCTGATTCCTAGACTAGATAATCTTCAATTCACTGGCCCCAGATGGTTCATCCCACACACGCACTCTGATCTTCTCAGAAGGAACAGTTCTGATTGCTTAGCAGTGGAGACTGTCAAAACATTGCCATAGGGAAACAGAAGGTCCAATCCTTTCGTTCTAATGATGGTCCCTGAACCTTCTCATGGTGGTGTATGGCTCTCCCAGTTCTGAGTTCTACAAACGGAAAACTGAGGTGATAGAGAGACGGCTTATTGATTAAGGGCATCAGCTACTCTTGTAGAAGACCCAGATTTTGTTCCCAGCACCCATATGGTGGCTAACAATTTTAGGTAACTGCAATTCCAGGGGATCTGACACCTTATTCTGGTCTCCATAGGCACTGAACATTTGGTGCACATACGTATATTCAGGCAAAATTCATGTACAAATAAAATGAAAAAATAATCTGTAGCCTCAGTTCCAGAAATTCTGATGTGTTTTTTTTTCTGGGAAATAGGTAGCATAGAGTTCACATACACATATGCAGGCAAGCACTCATATATAGAAAATAAAAATAAATAATTCTATTTTGGGATGATAGAGTTAATGATCTATGATCTTAATCAAGCTGATGCATTAAGAAAAGAACATAAAGGAATTGAAAGTAAAATTAAGTTTTGTCAGCAAATATGAATTGCACAAAATAATAGGTTTTACTGTGATTTCTTCCTGCATGCTTTGCTACATACTTTGATCATATTCAGTCCCATAAGACTCTCTTTAATCCTCCTCCAACTCCCCTCCTCTTCATTCATAGTCTGCCTCTTATTTTATGTCTATTATGTATTTTCTCCTCCCTAGATACTGCATATCAGAAAAAGTGTGCAAATGTCTTCTTTTAAGCCTGGCTTATTCAGAAAGCAGTTTTTATTCTAGATGCAGCAGATCAAGCCTGAAGTCTTCCATGTGCTAGGCAAACATAACACTTACAGGATTATTTCTCTCTTTTTTTACGTGTCCTGTGTGTCTATGTGTCTGCCATTTGTGCATTGGTGCCCTGAAGATCAGAAACGAGCCAGGTTCACTAGAGTTGAAATTACAGACAATTGTGATCCATCCAGCTTACATACTGACCTCCAAACTCGAATCTTCTGGAATAACATAAAATGTTCTTGCCTGCTGAGTCATTTCTCCACACACTCTTTATACCCTTGGGTTGATGGTAATATCATCCACAAGATCCAAAGGTCAAAAAACTCAAGGGTTCATTTACTGGTAAGTGGATGATCAAAATGTGACAATAATAATTCAATAGACTATTACACAGCCTCACATGGAAAAGCACTGAGTGCCAGAAGGAAAATACCTAGATGAGGCAGGATGAAACCTGGATGCTACTATAGGAATGAAATTTAAGGATACTATGCTAAGCGAAACACACCAGCTATGAGACAACTACAGGAGCACATTATATGAAATAGCTAGAATAGTCCAACTGGTAAAGTAAAAATAGATGGTGTTTTCTAGGCTCTTGGGAGAGGGTGAAATGGAGAGCTGTTGTTTAATGGGTAGTCTTTCAGTTTCAAGCAAGTTGTGAAAATTTATAGCCTAACAATGTGTATATTTCTAATGATACTAAACTGGACACAAAATAGGTGAGATGGCAAACTTCATGCCCTGCATCATTTATCAGCATATTGTTTTAGAGGTAGGGGGACTATGGTTTTTGTGTGATGTGACAGGAGAGTTGTAGCCCAGATTCCTGTGAAACTGCAAATGAATTTTTTTTTAAAGCTTTCAAAACCTCAGGTAGTTATAACCATATTCTACCTGTCAGTTATTTCAGAGGCTAGAAGGACTAAAATGTTAGTTCTGTTACTCTAGACATTTTGAGGATTTTATGAATGAATTCATGCTCATATTAACACACTTGTTCAATGAATATGATTTAGATACCTTGTGTATTCCAGACACTGTGCTAGATGCTGGAGGCAGTGGTGAAGCACTGTCCCTGACCTTGAAAGTCTAACAACCAAGCTGAAACTATTAATATCAAGTATTAATTGGTCATATGCAAAACTGCAACATCCGCACCTTTCTTAAATCTCTTTTTCATGTCATTCATGGGCACTGCCATGACAACCCCCCTCTTCACCATGATCACCACCATCACCATCACCATTGCCATGCCCACCACATCACCACCAGCATCCCTACTGATGTGGGAATGCCCTTCTGTATACTGTGAATCTCAATCTTTAAATAAAGGAGCTGTTTTGGGCCATGACAGGCACCATAGAAGAAGTAGGAGGAGAAATCAGAGCATAGGTAGGAGAAGCAGGGCAGAGTCAGGCAGACCAAGCTAGAGCCCAAAGGAACAACATGTAAGGAACACAGGTGAGCCACGGGCCACATGGCAGACAGATTATGAGAAATGGGTTGATTTAAGATGGAAGAGCAAGCTAGCAATGTGCCTGAGCCATAGACCAAACAACATAAAGTTAATGTAAGTGTCTGAGTTATTTCTGAGGGCCTGAGCAGCAGCGGCGGACTGCTAAGCAGTCTGGGGCGACAGGTCTGTGGGTCTGGGCCTCTGGCCACCAGGGACCAAGAAACCTCCATTGCAACACCACTACCACCACAATTTATTAGTACATTTTTGTGCTCAGCTTCATTTGATTTGATTTGGGGCCTCAAACCTCTCCTCCTCTGAGGATTTAAAATCCTTAGGATTAAATCAATGTTCTTCTTCTTGCACTTTCAAATACGGTACATTCTCCACAAACTGTCCACACAGCTAACAGTAAATCTCAGTAAAGATAGTGTAAACTGTGTTGATAACACTGGTCCATAACTGCAAAGCTTAAACAATGGCAATCTTAAACCATCCTAGCCTCAAAAGCAGACAGCAAAACAAGAAAGTTTCTCTATCACATCATTGAAATAACAATTTTTAAAGCCCAATCCTGATTATTCCAGTTGCCACATTTGGATGTGCCTCTTTTTAAGAGTCCTCTCCCCTCAGGCTCACTAATGCTGCAGTGGTCTATACTTAACAGTTTCTTTGTGACTCATACCATCTGCTATATAGGAATACATCTGACGTGTTTATCATACTCAAATCTCAAGTACTTAGAGTGAGGCAGTGAGTCGATACTAAAGGGAGAAATGTTGAAGGCATGGACAGGAAGGAGCATGAATGATATTATATTGCCTCTTGAAATAACTTGTAATTAGACACCTCTCAATCAGAGTTTGGCCTATACATCAGAACTTTAGTGAAAATCCCGCTCTCTGCTGGATCTCTACTCATGTTATTGAGTTTGTGCTTGGTAATCAGTCCCTGGTGTTTTGTTGTTAGGTTGATTTTTTTTTTGTGGTAGTAGAGATTGAATCTCCATCCTTTTACACATGCCAGGCAAGCACTTTCCCACCAAATCTCACCATAGCCTTCAGAGTTAATTCCTGCTGGGGGCATTGCTTTCTCATCACACATATAGTGACATGTACATCCATAAGATTGTGACATTCCCAGTCTTCTACAGCCTCCAAGTTCACTAGTCTTCTTCCAGATCATAGCTTACCTTTGAACAGTTCACAGTTAGGAGACTTTTATAAAGGACAACATTTTTCCTAGCCAAGAGGGGACCAAACAACAAAAGCCCTCAGTGATAACACAAAACATTAATAAAAACCAAACAACCAAGCAGCAATAAAATAACCCTGCAGATTTGAGGTACAGCTGCATTTTTCTAAGATTCAGCAAGTGTTAGCTTTGCTCTCTTGAACTCTGAGTTTCAGTTGCACCGAAAGCCCCAGAGGTAAGCATGCAGATGCCACAGGGGCAGCATCCAGTGGGACTGCTCAAGGGCCAGGGTACTCCTGCTCTTCTGACATGCCTGGCCAGGCAGCTGTTCACGTGAAACAATGCCCAGTTCGAGCAGGAATGCCTACCTAGTCATTCATCTCTGATTAATGCAGGTTTAATGTCCAAGGTCATAAACCGCTTAGAAGGGAATAGAGAATGAGCTAATCCACGCTATCTCTGGCCACCAAAATGTGGTTGAGTCTGCTTCAGACCATGGTTTGGAGCAAGTGATTCTCCATGTGCCTGCCTTGTGTGTCTGTACAAATTTCTTGCTCTCTGAACCATAGTGTTTCTTTGTGCATCAAAAGAGGATAATAAACCTTTCTTTAGGAGGTGCAGTAATTAAAGATAATATATGAAAAAAGCACAGCATATCAGAGAGTCTTGAAAACAACAATAGGTAATATTATTATCATACAATAACACTCTAAATTCTTTTGTCACCATTCAATTCTTTCCTGATTTTTTTCTTTTTGGATGCTCATGCATTATAAACATGTGCTCTATCACTGCACTACACCTCCAGCCCCCTCATTCTATTTTAATAGCAATCATGTATGATGAAAATCATAGGTCTCTAGTTCAGGTTATCTTGGATTAATAACCAAATGCTAGGTGAGTACCTTGAAGAGAAGTGGGAAGCAGAACATGTGCCATTTGATGACCATTTAAGTTGGAGACTGATGGAAATCATTTGACCTAGCTCTCTGAAGCTCTTAGGACAAGCCTTGATTAAAACATCCCTGGCCAAATAAGTCTCAGATAGAAACACTTCATTTTCCTTGAATAATTACATTTGGCATCTAACATTTGCTATTTTTAGATGCCAAATTTTAACTCCACTTAGAATTTTTGACTCATTTTGTTTCAACTTCTCTTTCTCTTCTCTGTGGACATGCACGTAATTTGTCCATTTTGGTGTGTGCACAGGCGCAGAGGCCTATGGTCAATGGTTTTTAATTATTCTTCTTATTTTCTGTGAGACAGTTTCTCTCACTGAATCTGAAACCTGTGAAAGGTCCTAGGCTCTGCTTCATGCACTGGGATTACAGACACATTCTCTACCTTGCTTGTTATATAAGGGCTGGGGATCTGAAGTCAGGTCCTTGTGCTCCTGTAGAAAGCCCTGTAGCCACTGAGTCATTTCCTTAGCACATTGTTTCTCATTTAAGACAAGGAATTCTAGTGCCTTGCTCTGAAACACTAAGCATCTTGCTTTGGTGTTCCATTATATGAGTTATTTCAAAGCAACATATTTCAAAGAACATATATTTCCCAATGTCATGACAGTTCCACCAATTTTAAATTTATGCCTCCTCCATCACTTGCCTCAGATAGTGTATGTGTGTGTTTTATTTGACCACATCATTCACCACAGAAAGCACTTAATATTTTTATTTACTTTCTTTAACATCTTATTTATATCTAATACTCAGTGGAGAAGTCTATATAATGAACTCATACTTTATGCCCTATTAGAAAGGTTCTGATGGATTTTTACTGACTTTGAAGACAAAGCTAGAAGTGTTGATATGGATGACCTACCACAACTGTTTATACTCCCCACCTTAAGCGCTTATGACTCTCTTTGTTAACTACTGCATCATGCAAAAGAGAAGGTCCCTTGATCAAAGTTGAGGGCAGCACAAATATATTGGTAAAAATAGAAATATTTCACATGCAATTTGATGGCAAGACCAACCATTTAGCTAAATAATAGTGGTTTCCTCTGGAGCCTATGATCTATCTCCTTAGTTGTGAGCTTTCAATTAGGTTCACAGTATCAGCAGAAAATCTCTCCTGTGGATTTAATTCCAATCAGAAAGTGGCTCACTACTCTTCTAACATTCACACCACTTTGAACCAATGAATTCATCTTGTCTTCAGATCAACAAAATGCTAAGACCACTGACATCTTTTCTCCCTCAAACTCTCGGAAAGTACCAACTGGCACTATGTATTGAGTTTCTTGATCAGTTCAAGGTCAATGTCACTAGGTCCTAAGTTCAAAATGAGTAGTATCCTCACCAATATGGTCTTGTATAGCTATGGGGTCAGCCAAGAGCAATTGCAGTAGCTGGTGTCATTTTGGATGCCTCTGGGACCTCCTTGATCAAAACATTTAGGAAAGTATTCCATTCTTGGCATTGAAATTTCCATTTCACAACACATATCTCCTGGAAGCATCATTTTCTATCCATGAAGAGATTCTTCTATCCAAATTCTTCCTTTAAAATACATATGCTTTTAATTATCTTACAGACTAGATATCCTTATCTTCATGTATTCTTAATTTTGCCCAAGCAGCCCTTACTTTTTCGTCTCCCAACCTACCAATAGTCACTTAAACCATTAACCCTGAGCATGTTTCTAAGTCTCAGGTGACATCAAAGAGAATGTTGGAGAAAGAATGTAAGGACTGGTAGATTAAAGGAGACTGCGAAGTGCTGACTTCTGCACGTGACATGCTATTACACTCATCAGCTCACAGCAGCTACGGTTATCCGAACAATGCCTGTACAAGATCAAGCCAGTCAAAAATTCAGAATGGATGGGAAAGAGACCCCCGTGGCTCTACTACCTGAGGAATCATTGGCATTTGACTGATGATGGAGAGAAATACTCTCCTTTGGGAATATGCTGCTGGTATGTGGATTATGCCCCAGTGGATAGCTATACACCCATGTACTCATGGACAGGGCTAATTGGACTTGGAAAGGGGTACTAATATCAACAAAAGTAAATAAAAAGAGAACACTAAACTAGGATGGAGATGTGATTGGGTTATTAAAGGTAATGGAGGGAGTAGTGGTAGATCAAACTCATTAATATACTTTGTATTCTTGTATAGAATTTATAAAGAATAAAAATATTTTAAAAGGTAGAAAGATTGAGATAAGATTTAAAAAGTGAACAAGTGAATAGATTCTGACATGAAATACATCAGGACACACATTTGAAAATATAGAGATGGGGACATGTATGGTGAGGTAATAAACAGAATTTACTTCTAAATCGAATTTGGGGAGGTGAGAGGGTGGCTCAGTGGCTAAAGATGCTCGTTGCCAAGCATAATAACCTGAGTTTGAGTCCCTGGTCCCATATGATGGAAGGAGAGAACCTACTCTCCAAATTGTCTTCAGATTTCTACATTTACACCATTGTATCACCCCCCTCCAAATAAATAAACAGATAAATAGATAATTATTTTCAATCAAAGCAAAACTCAACATGTGGGAGTTAAAGATTCAGAATGTTTTACTTTTACTGAAAGAATATTTTTATTTAGCTCTAAACTTTAGAAGACAATACTGCAACTGGTAACTAAAGAAGCACAGGGATCAGTGATGCAACACAACATTGCTGAGCTGATTTGCAATTAATAATTCTTCAGCATCTTGCACATGCAGACTCTATAAACCCAGTCTTCCTGTGTGATAGACTCCTGCTGTTCAGAGGAAGAAATTAAGGCTCAAAGAACTAAAACTAAATAATTCAGTAAGCAAATGACCTTGAGAAGGTTATGCGTTTGGAAAGTGCCAGTACTCAGCTAACACCCTTCTAGAGTCTCTTGACAGCACTCACTCTATCTCTCACTGTGTGATCTGAGGGAAGTTTCATAATCCACAGCCCTGCTTCAATTTCCTCACCTGTACAGTGTCAGGTCTGGATTGGGAACTGTGTAATCTAAACACTCCCTGAGGCTCTGACCCTGATTACAAAGATTGGCTGTTCATGCACCAATCAGAGTTATTGAATAAACACCTCCCTAGTGGGTCGTGGTAGGAGGGGGAGGGCAAAAGTTGAACACAGTCCACCAGACTTTGATGAGAGGGCTATAAAAACCGTATTCTCCAAGCAGATCCATCCTGTTTGGCAGCTGCCACACAGCTTCTGACATCTCAATCAGAGGACTCTTCACCTTCACTGTGTAAGTAAAAGGACTTCCTCTGAATACCTGGGTTGGACCAGTAAGCAGGGTTAATGACAGCTCTGTGCCTAGAAAGTGTGTTTTGCCTGTAATGTCTAAAACCTTGATGAATCTGCTGCAATCTCTCTCTCTCTCTCTCTCTCTCTCTCTCTCTCTCTCTCTCTCTCTCTCTCTCTCTCTCTCTCTCACACACACACACACACACACACACACACACATTCACACTTTTTCTGAAGCTGGTAAAAATGTTCCAGATGAATGACCAGTTACTGTTTGCCTGTGTGAGGCACCTGGAAGTTTGTTTTTTTTTTTTCATAGAAAAGTCCTTTTATTTGTAGGATTCTAATCATGTCAAATTCCTGGCCATTTCCATTCTCTCTTTTTCTAACAACTACTTGTGACATTTTGTGTTTGTGTCTACTGCCTGTGTCATTTTCTGGGTTCCTCTCCCACACCTACTGATGGTACTCGTGCTTTTTTTGTGTCACACAAACGTACCGTTGGAACCTTTGCCCTTTGCCTTCTCCTGGGTTAGGCACTTCAGAGTGATCATCTTCAATTATGAACTCCCAAGCCTTCCAACACATTTGATGTTTTCCTTAGCATTTTTTTACTTGAACTAGACACTATGAGAGCCATGCAGTTCAGACATTAGAAATTAAGTCTTCCTGGTTTACTTCTACTATTTTATTACCTGTTTTCTCTACTATCTTAAAAAAAAAAAAAGTCATACTGTGAGAATATGTTGTCTTTTATAGCACCCACTTTGACCAATTACCTGGGCTCCAATTACACAGGTCAGTTTGGCACAGCCAGATTTTGAACTCTGCTGCTGTGGTATTACTACTTTAGGTAAGATGTGTCTGGGGAGCACACAGGTCGAGGCTAGAGTTAGAGGGGACAGGACAAGGAATGGGTGTGGCTGTTGAACACCTAAAAGTTCCTTTGGTTCAGAGAAGTTTGGGGGAAAGAGCACCAGGAATCAGGCTGACTAGATAGCCCTAAGTCATTTTATCATATGTAGCAACACAGTGGGTGACACAGCTATGCACATCCTTATTCTTCCAGACACATAAGTGCTATGAACACAGCTGGGTTATCACCGACTTTCAATAAATAACAGCTTCATCCCTGTGTTTATCTTGAAAATCTACGAGTCTTGAGCATAAAGAAACTAATAAACTGCTCTTATATTTCTCCAGGAGTTAAATATCCACATCTTACAAATGACTGACTGCAAGGAAGGCATTAAGAACCACACTGCAAGTCTTTTGTAGAAAGACTAGGATAGGGTTCTAAATCAGAAGTCATTAAGATGTGGCTCACAACCACAGAACATAACTCTGGTTTTTGGGATCTTGGGTTCCTCATCTTTAAAGTGGTAGGTTTGATATAAATATTTCTGAGACAAATAAAACTCTGCCTCAATATATTGTGCTAATATATACCCCCTTCCCCATGATTTATATATGCAATCAAACATTGCAAAGAATGTATGTACCAAAACGTGATTAAGTTATCACCACTCTACTCCACTCCGCAGAAGCAACAGAGTGGCTCTGTTTAGAAAGATTAACAAATAGTATAGTGTTATAATTTCTTTTGTTGATTTTAAAATAGGAGAATAGTAGGCATTACACATTACTCTGGGATTTTTTTAAGTTCATAATTAAGGTAAATTGTTTTCCATCACATTTTAAAAAACAAAATTACTTGGGACCTCAGAAATCTAAGGTTTAGGAGTATAAAATTCTTTACCATTATCCACACCAGGCTAGTATTTGTCTCCCACTTGCAAACATTGACTTGTGACTGTTTTATGATTAACCAAAGAGCAAAATTTGTGCTGATGTGGTACAGACCTTTAGTCCCTTTGTAGAAGTTTAACTTGCTGTAAACAGAATGAGTTGGACTTGGCTTTTCCCTGTAATTTTTGTCGAGTTGGCATGTCCAGAAGGGAGATAATAGCCTGGTAGTAACAGAAACAGGAGTGCCCTTTGTGCCTTTTGGGTGATTACTTTTATTTCAAATGTTAGAACACAGAATACAAATGCCTGTCTTCTCCTATTATTTATAAAACATCTTCATACCTTATCATACAGTTTAACAAACTTACATTTTGCACAACCACAGTACTCAGAGGTTGCTTATGAGTCACTTATAGTGATAACCAGAGCAGACATTAGAGTCAGTTAAAGAATATTAAAATAAAACTCAGAGACCTTTTATGACTTGCCTAGAGTTCTAACTAGGGAAACAGAACTAGTTCTTAAACCAAAATCTGATGAACTGGCAGCAAGTCTCCATGTAAATGTTAGATATTTATAAATTGGCAATATCTTGGTTTAATAATTTAGTCCAACATACACTAGGGCTGTCATTAAGGCATTAGAAATCATCTCAGGTCAATTTCTTCCACCAAATACACTTCCCTTTGAATAAAAGGGAAATAAAGGGGAGCACCACCCTTTCTCCAGCTGTATGTTATTAGGTACTGGCCCTAGAAACAAATAATTTAGATTATCATATATTCTTTCCTAATCTAATGATAGAAGAGCATTTTAGTAACTTTTATGTTGCTGTGACAAAATACCATGACCAAGACAATTTATAAAAGGAAACATTTAATTTGGGCCTCACAGTTCCAGAGGGTTAGAGTCCATGATGATCACAGCAAGGAGCTTGGTAGCAGGCAGGCCAGCATGGCACTGGATTGGTCTCTAAGAGGTTACGTCTTGAGACACAACCATGAGGCAGAGAGAACTAACTGGGAATGATGAGGGCTTTTAAAGCCTCAAAGTTACCTCTTGGTGACACATCTCCATCTCCTCCGACATGGCCACACCTCCTAATCTGTCCTAAATAGTTCCAACAACTGAGTATAAAATATATTGGGCCTATGAGGCTCATTCTCACTTAAACCACCACACAAAGGACAGAATTGAACTGCTTTCTGGCACTACTGTAAGGAATAAATTGCATGGCAAATGTCAAGCAATTGACTGCATGCTTGGCAATAGACCAATTATTATTATTATTGTGCTATTATTACTGGATCAGTTTTTCCTTTTGTCTTATTACAGGCATTTTTTTGGTAACTGTTAATTTATTTGCACCAACACGTAACTGAGAGTCAAATTTTGAACCTTGATTTGAAGGTATTGTGTTGTTTCATGGTAAATAATTGTCCTGCCCACTGGTTTAATAAAAAGCGCTGATTGGCCAAAGGCAGGCAGGAAGTGTGGGCAGGGCTACCAGACTAAGAAAACTCTTGAGAGTAGGACACACAGAGCAGAACGCCAGAGAGAAGCCAGAAGAAGCAGAGGACAACTATGCTGCTCTAAGGAAAGGTACCGAGCCCCATAGCTGAACAGGATGAGTCATGGGTTAGATGAAGGGTAGAGAGCTAGCAAGTTATACGCCTGGGCCTTAAGCTGATCAGCCTAAAACTATTGAATGCATCTGTCTGTCTCTGTCTCTGTCTCTGCTAGTCTGCAGGTCTGTGGGTCTTTGGGCCTAAACATTGAGGCTAGGTCCGAAAGTCAGGGCCAGAAACCTCATACTACAGGTTACTACTCTGCTTGGCCTTTGAGAGTTTGAAGGCCAGATCTGGAGTTAAGAATCCTTGATGCTAGACATAATATATAAACATGAAAAAAAAATGTCATTTTCCTATAACTGGGACTAGAACTAGTTTTAGAAATAATTTTCTTTAAATATGTTTTCCACTGGCTTGCTCTAGTGCCCAAGGACAGTATTGGGCCAGAGCAAGAATTTGTAGTGAGTAGCTACAGTGAGGTTTTCTCATTAATTAGTTCAGCAGGCATCAGTTCCTTATATAAAGGGACAGAGTCCCAAGAGCTTTTTCCAAAGGGATTCAGAGAATGGGAAGAATGGCTAAAAGATAAAGCTGGGTGGCAAGTGAGCCTTCTTCCAGCTTGGAGCTTGGGCTACTCCCAAGAAGGCTGCTTAGTTGGTTTTCGTTATCTCTCTGTGCTTGGCAGCAAAGCTAGGAATAAGTGCAGCACAGACCTCTCTGCAAATTCAGCAAAGGCCAGAACCTCTAGTCCAGAGGCTCCTGGGAAAATTTCTCAGTGGTATAACCCAAGTAGTCTCATAGATGACTAAATATAAAAAGAGTTGACCCGGTGCCTCACTTGCTCTAACCAAAAGTCAGAGGTTACTTTTAAGAACAAGCATATACAGCCTTTCTTAAAATTCCCTAGAGAATAATATGCTGAGACTAGAGACTAACAGAGGAAAGTGGAGGATCGTCATCCCCATTCACAATACCCTTCGGCACCAGGAATTCACAGGACAGAGAGCTGGTCTGTTACTGAAGTTCCTTCCATTTGCCAGATTTTAGTGGATCACCAATTAGCTGGTTCAGCCTCAGGGTCAGTGATCCCCAAGACCTCCTGGGAAGCTTCTGCTTAAGGCCACCACAAATATTTGACATCTTACCTTCATCCTGAACATCTGACATCTTTTATTCATCCATCGTGAGTGACTAGAATTACTCAGGCAAAGGGGATTCAACAGGGCTCGTTGAAAATGGACCAGAAGTGTCACTCAAGGTGGACAGAGCCCACATAGACTGAACATTTAAACCAGCCTGGCCACTAAACCATTGGAGTCACTCACAGTTCTGTGAATGGTTGTTCTGTATTCTTTTCTAGATCTGTCATCATGGCCTACCGATTTCCAGCCCTCACTTCAGAGCAGAAGAAGGAGCTCTCAGAGATTGCCCAGCGCATTGTTGCTAATGGGAAGGGCATCCTGGCTGCAGATGAGTCTGTAGGTGAGTGTAAGAAAGACATGACAAACAGCAACATACGCGTGCTTCTACACCAGGAAAAGGCAACTTGAGAAGCAATCTCCTTCCTCTCGCGGGAACTAAATGCTTAGGTGATCACAGTTGGTGAGTATGGATCTTTAGAGCCTTAGAGTCTTGATAAGAAGATTCTAGAATACCAAGAGAAGAAACTCAGGTCCTCCATATTAGCAATCCAACCTGTAGAAGTCAGAAATTCAATAATCAAAGAGAAGCCAGTAGTAATATACTTCTTTATAACTATATATCAAGAATAGGGTATTGAGAACTTGCCCTGAAGAGAAATAGAAAAAGAGCTGGATTTTGGCTTGGAAACAGAACTGGGTAGAGAGACTTGCCTTATCCCAGCTTGGACTTGCTGCTAATGAGAAGTTGGTTTAGACTAAGCCAGCTTAGTCAGGAAGACACCTGGGTTAGAGAAGGACTTGTGGCTGAGGTAATCACAGGATAGGCCAGAACAGAGCTGGAACAGTCTGGCATAGTATACCCTTAAATAATAAGAGCTAAGGTTACAAGCTGTCCCATTCCTCATGCTGTTGCATAAATAACCAATGAGGTTTAGGACTGGGGAAGAAAGAGCTAGAGGACCTATCACATCCCAAGGACCTTTCATGTCCACCTGACCCTGCATGGCAGTCTGTAAATTTCTCAGTCACCAATTTTAGAGCAACCAATGTTTCCTTCTTTGAAGACCAAAACCCAGACAGGAATTTCAAAGATCTGGGTTTAAAGAGAAGGTGAAGAAATCCTCGGTTTTCCTCCTGATGGAGAATATTAAGTGTTGGTAGGACAACAGGATATCACTAGCTAGTTTCTCCTCATGCCCATCTTTAGGCACCATGGGAAACCGCCTACAGAGGATAAAAGTGGAAAACACCGAAGAGAACCGCAGGCAGTTTCGAGAAATCCTCTTTACTGTCGACAGTTCCGTCAGCCAGAGTATCGGGGGCGTGATCCTTTTCCATGAAACCCTCTACCAGAAGGACAGCCAGGGAAAGCTGTTCAGAAACATTCTCAAGGAGAAGGGCATCGTGGTGGGCATCAAGGTGAGGACTCTCATACTTCACCCTGCCTTCTCCTATGCACACACCCAGCAGCGCAGGCAGCACAGGGCTGCACTCAACAATGCGCCTTCATTTCTCACCGTTTCCCATTCTCCTTTCCTGCTGGTCACCCAGATCCTCTTCCAGACTGCCATTACCATTGCAATGCTCCCTTTTCAACTAGGATTTTGCTAGGAATTTAGTCTTTCCGCATCCCTGTTTTCTCGTTCCTTAAGACTCTTAGTACACACTTTGAGTGTAATATAAGGATGAAACAAAGTTTTCAAACACGTGCTGTCCTGTAGCTTTTCAGCCAACAGCAGTTATCTGTATTAAAGCACCTGTTCTGTCTTCCTGAGTCTTCAGCAGAGCACACAGTTCTCCAGTGAAAAGTAGCATTCTCTGAGTGCATACAACTGCAAGCACTTAATCCTCCACAGAAAATATCAAGGTAGATGAAGTTCCTGTCTTTGAGAGAGTAGGAATGAAAATGAAAGCCTAGAGGGTGCTGTCACCTGCTTGTACACTGGCTACCTACCTCTCTGTTACTTTGAGCAGAGTCACATCTTAAATCTCTTCACCTCCTGTCTGAACACAGTGCCAGGAGGAGCAGATACTCACCAAATGTCAGGACTGACGCTGTGTACCCAGCAGGTTAGCCCTCTCCTGCTGAGAGCTGAACCATGCTCCCTACCGACTCCTTCGCCTTCCTAATTTGCTTGCTTGTGAAAAAAGAGAAGAGCAGCAGGAGCACTGCTGTCTCACTCCTGTTTGATTGATGCTTGCCAACCTGCTCATTGTGTTTATCTACAGTTGGACCAAGGAGGAGCTCCCCTTGCAGGAACAAACAAAGAAACCACCATTCAAGGTAAGAACCTTGCCTACCAATGAGACATAGAACACCATGTAAGCTGGAGCTGAAGGCCAGTGAAGGAAGAAAGGGCAGAAATATGACTATTAGTTCTAATACCAGCGAATACACTTGCATTCTTGTTCTGTTTTTTCCCTTCCTCCAACACTCCTTGGTGCTGGAGATGAAACCCAGGGGTTTTCAAACACCACTAGGTAAAACTCTGCCACTGAGGTACATGCTCAGCCCAGATTGCCTGCCTGACTGCCTTCCCCCTTCCCTGTCCCCCTCCCTCCTATCCATCCTTCCCTCACTCTCTTTCTTTCTTTCTTTCTTTCTTTCTTTCTTTCTTTCTTTCTTTCTTTCTTTCTTTCTTTCTTTCTTTCTTTCTTTCCTTCCTCCTTCCTTCCTTCCTTCCTTCCTTCCTTCCTTCCTTCCTTCCTTCCTTATATCCTGCACCCACTACAGATTGAATCTGGGACCTTAAGTATACTAGGCAATCCCTCCACAGCTAAACTAGATCCCTAAAACCGTTTTTTTCTTTTGTATGATGTGTGTGCACGCATGTGTGTCCATGCTGTGTAGGTGGAGGTCAGAAGACAACTTAGGAAAATCAGTTGTTTCCTTCCAGCATGGAAGTTCTGGAGCTCAAAGTACCATTGGTAGTGAGCATCTTTATTTACTGAGTCATGTGGTCAACCTTGTTTTGGGTTTCTAGATAGAGTCTCACTCTATAGTCGAGGTTGTCCTGGAACTCAAAGAAACACCCTGTTTTGGTCTACACAGTACTGAATTATGGGAATAATCTAGAATAATCAACTTTATGTCGTACTTGGTATTGAACCCAAGGCTTTGCACACTCAGGGCAAGTACCGAACCATCTAACTGTATCCCCAATACACCAGTTCCACTTTTTCCACTTAATAACAATGTGACTTTGGGCTAATCTTTAGTTCTATCACAATTAAACGGGCTACAGTACCTACTTTGCAGAATGTTATAGGGCCTATTGTGGACAATGTACATGTAGCGCTTACCTCAGTGTGCTCCTAAAACAGACCCTCTGCACCTGGAATCACTATTTCTACAAAAAATTCCAGGAGCAGTACAGAGAGGCCCTTTAGTTTGGAGGTCAGTTTGGATCCTTGGTCCATAACATATACAGATCCTTTCGAAAGCTATTTACTAAGAAGTTAGCTTCATCATCAGGTTGGCTTAGAAGAATTTGAATCTCAGCTTCATGTTTCACATGCTCAAAGTTGATGATCAAGACACTTAAACACCAGAGGCGTCAGTTTCCACTTTCACAAATATTTTTTTTTGACTTTGAGTTCCTTGGGTTTTTCTTAGAGCGTATCAAATATGTTTATCAAAACTGAAGTCATTAAATATAGGCCTCCTGGTTATGCACTGTGATCAATGTTTATTTGCTTGAGTATTCTCAGTTCTCAAAGACAATCCATTGGAAAATTCCTTTGTTATATCAGGGACCTCATGAACCAGGTACAGGGTACAAAGTCTTTTAACCCTCTTGTGATTTGCAGGGCTTGATGGCCTCTCTGAACGCTGTGCTCAGTACAAGAAAGATGGTGTTGATTTTGGGAAGTGGCGTGCTGTGTTGAGAATTGCTGACCAATGTCCTTCCAGCCTTGCTATCCAAGAAAATGCCAATGCTCTGGCTCGTTATGCCAGCATCTGCCAGCAGGTGCTCAGTTTTCACCATGAGCTGAAAAGTAGACTATTCCTTGCTTCAGACCCTCCTTCAATTTCATTATAACCAAACACAATCTCTCTTCTTACCTTACTAATGAATATAAATATATGTCATATATATCATATTTTATTACTTTAGCCATAGCCACATGTATGGTTCCACAAGCCAGTAGGAATCTGTTAAACTATGACTTCAGGATCATTGTTATCAATAGCTGCCCTCTACTACTGTTCCATAGCCAAATCTTAAAAAAATCAGACTCTAGATCAGTGGTTCTCAACCTTCCTAGTGCTGTGACCCTTTAATATAGTTTCTCATGTTGTGCTGACCCCAACCATAAAATTATTTCATTGCAACTTCGTAACTATAATTTTGCTACTGTTATGAATTGTAATGTAATCAATATCTGATAAGCAATCCCAAAGGGGTGAGGACCTACAGATTGAGAAACATTGCTCTAGAGGAAGGAATTTTCTTGTTTATACTCCATAATGCCCAAGTGATAGACATCTTAAATCCCTAGCTAGAGGGTGATCTAAACTTTAGCAGAGTTTCAATTCAAAATGTTTCTAGTAGCATAGTGCCTGGATGCTAACATTCCCAGCCAACAGATGCTGAAGTATCTCTGGGTTAGAGTTAAAATTTATTTGTAACTATAGGTATCTTGGTAAGCTTACTGGAGCTGTGGATACCTGGATATTTTCCGTGAGAACTGTGAATTCTCATTCAGCTCTTTAACTCACACTATAGAGTATTTGTTAATATTAAACTTGATAGTCTTAAAAGGATGGCCACTAGTTTTCTAAATAGCTAGAATGGTCTGTCTTTAGAATAAGAGATAGAAATTAAAGGTTTGCATTTGCAAACCCATTCTAGAAAAGCTTTTCTTTAACTTCACTTCTGTGTGGGTGTGTCTAAACTACAAGTGCTCACTGGGTACCCTATGTGTTTCTTTTTATCACCTTCAACTAAATTGCATAACATTTCTCTCTGATGCCTTCCTTTTCTATCAGTCACACCCCTAGCAGAGCATCACTTCATCTTTGTGCCTCTTCCATTTTCTTTTTTAGAATGGGCTGGTACCTATTGTTGAGCCAGAGGTGCTGCCTGATGGAGACCATGACTTAGAGCACTGCCAGTATGTTTCTGAGAAGGTATGTTTGAAACATAAAGTCCTCTATTCCAGTTAAATTTTTTTAAATTTTTTAAAAAGCTTTTACTTAAGCATAACTGAATTTCAAAAACAATCATTAGTTTAATGTCATTATATAGCATTGGAAAGGTGTTTATCAGCCCTTCACAGTGTAGTGTGCATAGTATCTTATAGAAACAAGATTTGGAATGTATAGTCCTTTGGCCTACTGTAGGTCCAAGGCATATTGCCTATTTTGGACCTCAATTCTATGTGTACGCTACCTTATAATAAAAGTTTCATGGGATAAATTGTGAACCATTTGTTCATGTGGAATTTTCTAAACCAGTCATAGCAGTTCCTAAAAGATGGTGATTTTCTTCATAAATCATAAGAAAGTATGATACACATATTGTTGCCTTACCTGAATTTCTTCATTGTAAAAAAAAATTATGTGGTCTGAAACAGCATGTAAAATAACTGTTTCTAAAATGTACGTTATTATTATCATTAAGATTCCAGAGAAAAGTGAAGTATAGTTTAGATGTCTCAAACTACTGAATCAAGGTAGTCTCAAATGATGGCACTGACCAAGGAAATGGGAAGAGGAGAATGAGGATTCTTAGGAAACAGAGTCATGACAATAGTTCATGGCCAGCTAGTGGTAGAGATGGTCCAATGTGGCTAGGCCCAATGATACAGTTTGCAAATTCATAGCCCAGAGGAGACCTGGAGGCCTCAGGAGCTTCGAACAAGAGACACGTGGAAATTACTTTATCTTGCACCCTTACCAAAATCATGTGATTCTAGAACTTATTTCAAATTTCATCTATTTGGTCCCCTTGTTTTACAGGTCCTGGCTGCTGTCTACAAGGCTCTCAATGATCATCATGTTTACCTAGAAGGTACCCTGCTAAAACCAAACATGGTGACTGCTGGACATGCCTGCACCAAGAAGTATACGCCAGAACAAGTGGCTATGGCCACGGTCACTGCTCTCCACCGCACTGTTCCTGCGGCTGTTCCTGGTAATGCCTTCTCTCTCCTCAGACTTAATGTCTTAGCTCTTATTCTTTGGAGTAGAGCCACAAATATGTATTTGTGTTGAACCTGTTGCATCCTTAGATCAAAGTACTATCTTCTACCTCACAGGCATTCCAAACTTCATCTCCTATGTGATGCCAAATACCTTCAGTCTATCTGAAGGCTCACAGATGTGTAATTTCTCAACATTTCACTGCCCTCTTTATTAAAGACCCTCGCTTCTTAGCTCATCTAGCCCCAGTAAGGCACAATGACTTCTGTGACCCAGTTCAATGCACATCCAATAGACAATTAGGACATTATAATTCCTTTAGGCTAATTGCTTGCCTTTTCCCCTCCAAACTGAGACTAATACAGTAGAATGACTTCTCTCATTGCAGGCATCTGCTTTTTGTCTGGAGGCATGAGTGAGGAGGATGCTACACTCAATCTTAATGCTATCAACCGTTGCCCTTTGCCAAGGCCCTGGAAACTAAGTTTCTCATATGGAAGAGCCCTACAGGCCAGTGCATTGGCTGCCTGGGGTGGCAAGGCCGAAAACAAGAAGGCAACTCAGGAGGCTTTCATGAAGCGAGCCCTGGTAAGAAGCTGCTCATTCTTCTCTTCTTCATACAGTTGATGTGTGGGACCTGACTTGGAGAAGCATTATTCCCTACTGTCTACGAATGCTCCTACAGATAGTGTCTCTTATGTATTAAAAATGTGATATAAAAGTTAAGTAGTAGTGTGATTGGGGTTAGAAAGTGTTTTGAATTTTCTATTCTAGTCAGACAGCTGAGAGAGGATAGAAAGGCATTTTCAGTCAAGTCACTTGGAGGAAAGATTAGAGGATCAAAAACTGAACTTGAGATGCCTTTCATTTGGAAATATGAGCAACAAAGTATATGGTGAAAAGCAACAATCATATAGTATATCAACTAGTAATCCTCAACAAAAACTTTATGACAAAGAAGAGAAAAGTGCACATTTAAGGATTTTGTTAGGAATTTTAACAATCGGCACTAATTGGACTCAGTGGGTTATTAACAAAAACTAAAAAAAGCAGGACAAGAAGCACAGAGGAGAAATGTTCAGGATTCCTGAAGAAAGTGGGAAAGGGAAGTTGAGGTTCCATCTGTCTATCTATCTATCTATCCATCTATCGATATGTTATATACATGTATGAAATAGTCAAAAAATAAATAAACGATATTCTATATGAAAACAAAAGAGTATTCTTGGAGAAACACCTAAAAAGATGTTCAGGAGAAACAAGAATCAAAATAAACTTTAGTATACTAGTAAGTTTAGGTTTTAAATATGCTCGATAAGAAAAGTACTGGGGTGACCAAAGCAGACACAGGCACTGTTTTGGAGGAGTCTGGAGCTTAAAGAACCAGGATGGTGTAAATAAATTTAAAGTAAAATAAGCCTGAGACAAGAGTGAGATTAGGGAATGAAGGTCATTGAAAGTAGAAGGACCAAGAGGACACCAGAGTGTAAGAGACTGTTATTGGTCTTAGAAAGTCATGAATGATGGAAGTGATGGGCAGTAAGTGACATGAGCCTCAAATGATAACAAGAAGGAACTCATAGAAGGAGGTGGTACCCAACAGCCATATTCAGTGTCATTATTATAAAGAGTATAAAAATCCAATGGATTGTTATAAATAATAGTCAAATGAACAGTGGAAAGTATCAAGCCAGGGGCTGTGGTTCTTTAATTCAGTATTTTCTCTTATGTTTGTTTTTTAGGCCAACTGCAAAGCAGCCCAAGGACAGTATGTTCACACGGGCTCTTCAGGTGCTGCAGCTACCCAGTCGCTCTTCACAGCCTCTTACACCTACTAGATCCTGTCATTCACCTACTAGGCTCCAGTTCTCCTGGGTATTTTGGCTGGAGACCTGAAAGGTTTCAGTCAACACTAGAGATTAGATAAAATTTGATTGAACTGCTTAAAACACAACATATATGAATCATAAGAACAGGAGAAAAGCTGAATCAGCGGTTGAAACATGAATATGAGCATGTCACACAATAGTCTATGAATACTTACAGTTCTCCAAGTTTCAGAATGTGCATCCAAGAAAGAACAAGCTTTAAAAGAAAGCTAGTTCTCTGCGCACACAGCAATTGCTAAGGAAAACACCTCAGAAGTTGGGGGATGGGTGGAGAAGGGTATTTTAATGAACATACTAACCAGGTGTTGGTTATGAAGGATGAGCAGCAACAGAAGAAGAAATAAAGCATGTATAAACCTTCAGTTAGTATTGTTCTCTTTTCTACTTTTGTTAATGGAATCTGCATTTCACTCTCTTCGACTATGCTAGATATGACTGCTGTTAATAGTCAAGATCTTCAGCATTGGATATTCACTGACATCAAACGGCTGGTGTTTTTGTTTGCTGAATGACACTAGAAACTCGATCAGATTAATTAAAAACTTGGTGATTCCAGCATACAGACATGCATGAGAATAGTCAGTCCAGACTTCTAGTTTGAGGATATTTGAAAATACTAAGCTGCAATAGAGAATCATCTCTCACAGCCTATAGAGTGTAAAGAGTGACTTAACACATTTTGGCTTGATGTATTCCTCTTCAAGTACTCAGGTTTTGTGATTCAGAATTACAGTTTCCTCTCAAAGTCATGTTTGTTTTTTAGGTGTGCAACAAACAATAGTCACATGATTTTTGGATTTGGTGGTCAGTGTTCAGACTTAGTTTTCAAAAAAAATTTTTTTTAAGAAAATCATCGTAAGTAGTAGGTTTCTGGCCTGGCCTTTCCAGCCTAGCCCTGAGGTTGTGATCTGCTGTCCCACAGAAACACACGCTTGTATTAATTTTATGTTGATTGACCTGGGGCCCAGGCATAAAACTTGTTAACTTTTTATTCTTAAACTAACCCATGATTCTTATCCTGTTCAGCCATGCAGCTCGGTATCTTTTCTCAGAGCAGCAAAGTTGTCCTCTGCATCTGCTGTCTTCTCTGCTCTGCTCTTCCTGTTCTCAGAGTTTTCTTAGTCTGGTAGCCCTGCCTACACTTCCTGTCTGCATTCAGCCAATCAGAGTTTTTATTAAACCAGTGGACGGAACAATTATTTATAGTGGAATAGAACACAATCCCACTAAAATCATAATTACAAGAGGATTTAATCACTGAGACTTTGGACAGAAAGAATGATTTACCTGAGGGGAGTAGGGATATATGATGAGTGGAAAGAGGGAACGCAAAAAAAATCAGGAATACTACATAAAACAGGTGTGTTAGGAAGTAATGTTTTAAATGTTGAAGGAACTAGACATAATTAAAAATAAAAGCCTATAATTAAAATACAGGGTGTAGCAAGCTAAATTTTTTGAATAATATAAAGACAAATGGTACTACATTAAGTAAATAGAAATAGAGGGATAAATGTTTGATTTTGAGAAATAAGAGAATTCATCCAAGGGGACTTTTTCTAAGACCTGGGATTGAAGCATAGGAATGTAAACTTTACTTATTATGTACTATCAGTATTTGAATATTTGTGTCCATGTATTTGTCAGTACTTTCCTTCCTAAAAGCAACTATATTCACCTAAGCAATTCAAAACTTAATTATAAATCTAGGTCATTTAGCAAAGAGCTTCTGTTTTACAGAAAAACCTAGAGCATTTATAGTACTTGTCAAGGACTATACAGATAACTTTAATGCTGAGAACTTAGGTTTAACTTTATAATAAATACAGAACCTGGGAGGAAGGTAATGGTAAAGTTGCTGGCCATTTCTCTTTCTTTCTTTCTTTCTTTCTTTCTTTCTTTCTTTCTTTCTTTCTTTCTTTCTTTCTTTCTTTCTTTCTTTCTTTCTTTCTCTCTCTCTCTTTCTCTCTCTCTCTCTCCCTCCCTCCCTCCCTTCCTTCCTTCCTTTTTTAAAACTTATTTTCTTTTCTTCTCTTTTGTTTTTGTTTTCAAGATAAGGTTTTCTTGCAAAGCTTTGGAACCTGTTCTGGAACTCAATTTGTAGACCAGACTGGGTTTGAACTCATGGAGATCCACTTGCCTCTGCCTCCTGAGTGCTGGAATGAAAGGCATGTGCCACCACCTGCTGGCAGATAAACATTTCTTACTGCATTCATTTTAGGCAATAAGCAAAAATTTATGCTCTGCCTCATGAATATTTGAAACAAAGACTATATTTTTTCATCACTGGCCTTGGATAAACTTACCTTTTGGTTTGTCTTGTTAGAACTGGTAAGGAATACTGTAGACGGAGTTTTACTTTCAAGGCGCCAGTCCAAAATTAATATTTATTAGAATATAAATTAACACTCACAATATTAGTAACAGCTTATGGTGGCACCTGAACAAGGACTGGCGTATCCAAGCGATGGACGAGCGATGGACGTGCGATGGAAGGACGGTGGATTCCGATTCTGTCTGTCCAGCAGCCAGCAGCCAGGAACCAGGAAGAGAGGTCCTAGTGTCCCAGCAGCCACTTATCAATGGGGTTGGCCACGCCCCCTCCAGGGTCCTGGAAGCGTCTTCTGACCTTATTGGCTGACACCTTAATCCCGCCACAGAATACAGTCCAGATAGTTAGACTTTTCCCACTCTGTGAAAACACAGTAGATTACTAGTGAAGTTTTAGGTATGCAAGGCATGCGTCACTGAAAGATATCAAGAAACAACACTGAAAAATGACACTACATGCCAGGGTCTGCAAGATGTCAACTAATAGTCATTAGGCCAACCCACCAGATGAATAAGTCTCTGATGGAGAATACCATTAAGCAAGTCTTACAAGACCACTGCCTATGAATATCTGATTGCTTCTGTCTGTATTCTTCTTGTGTGCTTTCATAATTCCCCCATAAAACAGCCATGGGACTCTTCCTACAGCTATTGGCAGTGTGTCCTTTACTTCTTGGGCACAGTTATTTCCGTAAATTGATAGAGGCATCATTTCTTCCTATACTGTGTAATTTTGGTCAATAAAATAGGGCTTCATAGTTAAGCCTTTTTCCACAAAACAGTGAGAAACTTAGAATTTTGTTTTCTATCTTTAACTAGCCAACAAGGCAATTATACACAGTTAATTGATTTAATACCTCAGAGCAAATTAAGACTTGACTGAGTGTCTTTGTGAGCATATTGTAAGTTAAACTTCCACAGACACTGCAAAAGGACAGAGTTGCAGGTGTCTGGTTTGTTGAATCAAAGTCTTTTAGACACAAAGCAACCTAAAATTACTATGCCAGTTTCTCTGGCCAGGTCTAGTTGATAGTGCAGGCCAGAGAAACTGGTATAATAATTTTAAAGCTTCATACTCAGATTCCTTAAACCATTACCAGCCTGCATGAATTTCTAATCTCAGTTTATGGTACAGGATTCAAGGTTTAGATAAATATTTATGTTTAGGCCCTGAAATTTATGTAGATAACAGGCAAAACAATTAACCAATGAACCAAGTCCAAAGAGAAGCAGCGTTGTGCCCAGATAAACTGTAGGAAAAGCCTTTTAGAAAGCCAAGGCTGAAGAGGATTGTCTGACCTCTTGGCCTTCAGTAAGGTCACAAGCTTTCCTCCTTGTGCACTGGGGTTGCAACAAGGATAAGAAAACGCATTTTCAGGCTTGGGACACTTTTCTATGTCAGTCTTTGTTGGAAAGTCCAGAAATTCCAGGGGCCATAAATCTTGGTCCCTTGTTTTACAGTCTGCTTCCCACAAGATGCCATGGTACTCACAAACTGGGGAGGGGCATGAAACTCAGCAACACAGCTGTATTTCCCATTACAGCTGCCCGCTGGCCTGGGAAAAACTGGTACTCTTACGTTTTGCTTGTCACTTTGCTACACTTAGGAAATGTAGGTTAGTACATGACTCATTAATTTCTCTGTAGTTTATCCTTTTTCCTTTGTAAGCCTTTATAGTTCATTTCCTTAGAGACAACATTACAGCAACCACCACCCCCCATCTTACAGTCACAGCTGCAGCTGCTCACTAATCAGAAAGATGACAATTTTATTTTGCATGCGTCCCTTATTGTTCACTCGAATGCAATGTGACCCTCAGATGTAGTTTTTGTAAACTCTTTTTATTGTTTAAAGTTTGCTGTTGAACGTACATATAAACTGTTTAGAGAGAAAATTAGAATTGAAGCTCTGGAGAAATAAAGCATATGACCTTCATTTCATGTGAGTTTTCATTCCCTCAGGTAAAAATTATCCTTGAGTCCAGCTACTCTGATTTACCTTCTATTTGCAGCCCTGGTGCAGTTCTGGGAGCTGGACTCTAAGGCTGCAATAACTATGGTGGTATCCAGATACAAATCCCGAGAACAGATAAGCAGAAAGAGAATTCAAACACCCTCTATGGGTGGTGACATTCCCTGGGCAGGTTACCCTAGGTTTTAAAAGCGGGCTGAGCAAGCTATATAGAGCAAGGCAATATGATGCACTCCTCCATAGTCTCTGCTTCAGTTCTCGCCTCCAGATTCCTGCTTGAGTTTCTGACATGACTTCTTGTCATGATGAATGGAATATAAGCTGTAAGATGAAAGAAACCCTTTCCTCCCCAAGTTGTTTACGGTCATGCTATTTTAAAACAGCAACAGACACCCTAACTACATACAAAAGCTAGATTTACCATTACCTATGGATGAATGGACACACTACACTTTGTGGCTTGGTTCATCTATAAATTATATATTCATGTATTATTGAAAGAATAAGTATGTCAGTACATCTCAACACAGGCTCACAATCATTTATTCACAGTTGTAAATTCAAAAGTGTTCTGAAAACCTTGAGTTTTCATATATGTTTGTAGGAAATTATTTAGTGGCAAAATGGATCTAAGACTGTCACTATTGGTACAATATAGATATTAATGTATCTGAGGCACTGCCAAGGCCCTGTCAGGATATATCTAATAAATGGTGCTAGCAATCTTAAAAGATTTGATTTGGAAACACATGGTCTCAAGGAATTAGGAAAAAGAATTATGAACTTTTTCCCAGAATAGATTAATTCATCTAAGCTTTCAGTGAAAACACACTTCGCATTAATTTTTTTTTTAAATTAAGACAAGTTCTAAAAAGCCTCATCATTAGTTGAGACCTTGACCTAGAAACCCTTAGTATAAAAGTAATTGGAAATGTGTAGGGAAGATGCAGTTTAATGAGTAGGAAAGTTTTCAAAATTATTTTGTGTTTGAGATTATGTGGCTGCCAAGGGGAAATGTGGAAGTCAGAGGACAGAGTGTGGTTGTTCTCTCCTTCTATCAGGAAGTCATGTCTTGGGAGTATAGGCCTGTATCTGCCAAGCCATCTAACAGGCTGAATTTAACTTATAGTGACAATGTAACCACAGAATGTACAGTCTCTGTAACAATGGAATGTACATGTATAGTACCACACATATAGTCTCAACATTTACATGAAGACACTTGAAAATAAATTTAAAATGGATGGTTTTGTTGGCTATTTTTGGTTGTCAACTTGACTATATCTGGAATGAAGTGCAATCCAGAAATGGAGGGCACACTTGTGGTCTGGATCTTGAGGCTGGACAACACAGGCTTTTGATCAGGAAATACTCAGGTGGAATGATAACACACCTTTAATCCAGATCTTGACATGGGAAGGCACACCTTTAACCTGGGCCACACCTTCTGCTAAAAGCCTATAAAAAGACAATGAAAGAAGGAAACATTTGTTTGTTCTTTGTCTTCTGGTCCTCAACTTGTCAGCATATCTATTCCTTCACTGGCATTGAAGCCAACTTCTTTGGGATTTCAGCATCTACAGAACACCAGCTGAGACACTCAGCTTCACAGCACTGAGATTCTTGGAGTTTCCAGTCACACTAGCCATTGTTGGACTGCAGCCTGTAAATTATTCCCATATATATGGTACCAGGTGTGGGGTATTGCTGTGACAGATCATGTTTTGGGGAGAATTGTAGAAAGACCTTGAAAATTTAGGTTAGAGAAACCATTGAGTGTTAAGTCAGATGTTGTTTAGGAGCTTGGAATAAAAAGAATGCCTGGCAGGTGAAGTTTCAAAGAGAAGATTAAAGGCTCCATCAGGGCCATTAGCTATTTTGAATTAAAATTCTGTTGTTTTGGTTAGCTGGGGATGAAGAATCAGCTGTAGATACCAAAACTACTAAAGCTAAACTTCGTTTTGCTGAAATACCTGATACTGATCAGCTAGAGGTAAGAAATCAGTGGTTATTAAGAAGAGGCCAGAATCATTGAGGGGAAATATTTTGGAAAATATTTTCTGAGAAAGCAGAAAAGCCATGTTCAGGAGGCAGCTAAAGTTGTACCTTGTGTTGGCAGCAGGATTAGGTACTGTGTAAGCATCACCCAAGTCATAACAGTTTTAAAGGCATTAAGGGGTCATGGAGAGCAGCTGAGGATTGGCACTGAGAGGCCAGGAAAGGCCATTGGTACAAGTGCAGCGTCAGCTTCAGTAGCCGTTCAAGGCTGAGGACTGAAGGGGTCATGCAAAAGAAGCTGAGTGTTGGGACCATAAAAAGAACATACTGGTGAAAGTGTAACCAGAAGAGGCCTAACTTAAGTACAGCCATGACAGACTGCAGACTAACAACACAGGGACTAAGCCGTACTCTTATAATAAACCAGGAAAAACTAAAAACTGTACCAATCAGAATTGGGACAAACAAGTACTAAATGTTTGAGTAACATTAAGGATAGCTTACATCATTTGTATAATGATAGGTTGCCAGTTTGTATATAGGTTAGCAGTTTCTTTGCAGCAATTCAAGAAAAACCACTCACTGTTTGACCAGACTTGTTACATCAGTCTTGTCCAATCAGAAGTTTAACCCTCATCTGAATCTAGAATTCCCCTATCCATGCCCCATCCTTTAATCCTTAAAAACCCTGCCTCAATGAAGCTGGATGCTCTCCCCCATCCAACTGCTGTGTGAATGAGTGGAGATCCAAACTTAAGCTTGCAATAAAGGTTCTTTGGCTTTGTGTACAAACTTGGTTTACTGGTGATCTCTGGGGGCCTCATGACAGGAACATAACACAGGCCACCTTATTTTGGAGACATCAGTACCATGGGAAGACCAATAAGAATTGCAGCAGCAGTGGCATGGAGCCAGTCAGAGCCCAGAAGACAAGCTATGTGCTGCAGAAGGTAGAACATAAAAGTGGCCCAATCCTTTTGGAGGAGTCTAGAAGATTGTGAGCGAATCCCAGATAATTGGACATTGTGTTATTTATACTGTTAGAATTTGGTTTTGCTTGATTCAGATTGTGACTGTGCCCTGATTTTTTTCCATCTTGAGGCCACAGCTAAGAAACCTTGAATTTTAAAAGACATTGGATTTTAAGAGGTTGGATATTTTAAAGAAATAAAAATTTAATGTGTCTGAATTTGTAAAGACTGTGGGACTTTTAAAGTTATTTATCTTGTTTATGTGAGATCTTGGGAGTAAATCAGAAAGAAGGGTTGTGGCTTAATAGTGATGTGCTTGCATGTCAAGTTGACAAGGAGTCAGTTGTACTGGCTGGTTTTGTGTGTCAACTTGATACAAACTAGTCATTGGAGAGGAAAGTGTGAGAGATTATGTTGTTACATTGTAAATAATTGTCCCACCCACTGGTTTAATAAAAAGCACTGATTGGCCAAAGGCAGGCAGGAAGTGTGGGCAGGGCGACCAGACTAAGAAAACTTTGGGAACAGGAAGCATAGAACAGAACGCCAGAGAGAAGCCAGAAGAAGCAGAGGACAACCATGCTGCTGTGAGAAAAGGTACCAAGCCCCATGGCTGAACAGGTTAAGAGTCATGGGTTAGATGAAGGGTAGAGAGCTAGCAAGTTATATGCCTGGGCCTCAGGCTGATCAGCCTAAAACTATTGAAAGCATCTGTATGTCTCTGTGGGTCTGTGGGCCTAAACCTTGAGGCAAGGCCCAAAAGTCCGGGCCAGAAACCTCTTACTACAGGAAAGAGCCTTAGTTGAGAAAATGCCTCCATGAGATCCAGCTTTATAAGGCATTTTCTCAATTAGTGATCGATGGGGGTAGGGACCAGTCTACTGTGGGTTGTACCATCTCTGGGTTGTTATAGTATATTAAAATGTGTTAATTTGTTTGTGCTGTGGAATGATGCAAATAGGTGTTGCATTCTTTTGTTTCTGTGAAGCTGTGTGGCTTTACCTGTCTAAAACTCCTAATGGTTTAATAAAGAGCTGAATGGCCAATTGTGAGGCAGGAGAAAACAGGCAGGGCTGGCAGGGAGAGAGAATAAGACAGAACTCTGGGAGAAAAAGGAGCAAAAGAGGATGCAAGGGGCCAGCCTCCCAGCTTCATCACCAGCAACAGAATAAGAAAGATACATAGAAACAGAACAAGATAAAATCCCAGAGGTAAAAGGAAGATAGAATAAGTTAACAAAATCTGGCTAAAAACTTAGTCAAAGCTAGGCATTTATAATTAAGCCTTCATGTGACTTACTTGGAAGCTAGGTGGAGGCCCCCCAAAAGAGCAAAAGCAACACTGGGCTGGTGGTCCTGGGTTCTATATAAAAGCAGGCTGAGTAAGCAGTGCTCCTCTATGGCCTCTGCATCAGCTCCTGCCTCCAGGATCTTTCCCTGTCCTGTCCTGATGTGGAAATGTAAGCCAAATAAACCCTTTCCTCTGGAACTAGCTTTCCAGAGGTCAGTGTTTCATTACAGCAATAAAAACCCCAAGAGAGTGGTATATAGGAAAAAGTTCATTTGCTCAAATTAATAGGGGTTTGGGTCAGAGTTCTGATGACTTAGTACTCCATTTCCTAGAATATACTTTAGGTCTTTTTTATTTCCCTTTCTTGGCCATCAAAATATGTACTTTCACATGTTCCTGATTATGCAGGAATAAATTTATACTGATAGAGCATTACAGGTTTCACAGATAGGACAGTACAAAATAATCCAGTAATTTTCTTTCTTTCGGGGCCCATTTTGGGGGTCAGGGGAAGAGACTCTCAAAGATTTCTTGGCAACACCTTTATTGATTTAATCACCTACAAATACTTTTACAACTTGATTTACTCATTTTATCAAGCTGGAAAGCAGAGGAGCTCCCACTTATACCAACTAATTTTCAACAACTTTCCTAGACAGTGATAGTGTATAATGACTTTGAACATTTCTGGACTTTCACAAATTACATTTGCTTAATCATTGGGGTTTGACATGTGTAGCCAAACATAAAACTGAATGACAATAGGAGATAACAGAAGACTTTTGAATTAGTTCCAGCTCTCCATCAGTTGCCCCTAGTTCCCTTGTATTAGTTTCACTTGGTCCTTGAGAATATTTCTCTTATGCTTTGCCCAGCCAACTCCACTGAAAGGTTAGGCTTACACAGACCAACCAATCTCTGTGGCTACAAAAACCAAGACTAATCACGAGTCAGTTTCCTATAGGCACTGTCCACTATTCATAGAATCTTTAGAAACTATTGGCACAAGGCCAAAGAGAAATTGCTTTGTCACTAAATTTGACCCACATTTGGGGCCATACTAAAACTGCACTTCTGTAGCTAGTCTCAAATTTAGGCATGTTTCTAAATTTACTGCATCCACATAATATGCAATTTTTGATGCTGAATTAGGGAAATCTGACAATTAAAGGCCTCACCACAAGCATCACATTCATAAATTTCTTGGGTTTTCATCTCTGTATGGATCTTCAGATGATTGACTAGGCTGCGTTGTTGACTAAAACTTTTGTCACATTTTTCACACCTGAAAGGTTTCTCTCCTGTATGTATTCTCTGGTGTTGAATAAGGCCTGAGTTCCTACTAAAGGCTTTCCCACATTCCTCACATTTATGGGGTTTATTACCAGTGTGGATACCCTGATGTCGAATAAGATTACAAAGTTGACTAAAACTTTTGCCACACTGTCTGCATAAATAAGGTCTCTCACCAGTGTGGATTCTTTGATGTTCAATAAGAAATGAGCTCCGACTAAAGCTTTTCCCACAGACAGTACACAGGTAGGGCTTTTCACCAGTATGGATCCTTTGATGTTGTATAAGATGTGCACTAACACTAAAAGTTTTCCCACATTCGTCGCATTTGTAAGATTTTTCCTTAGGGTAGACTTCCTGCTGTATGACAAGATTGCAGTTAGGATCAAAACTTTCCTTAGTTTCATTGTATGGAGAAGTCTTTTCCCTGATATGTATTCTTTGATGCTGAATAAGTCCAGAGCTTCTACTGAAGGCTTTTCCACATTCCTCACATTTATGAGGTTTGTCTCCTGTGTGAATTCTCTGATGACGAGTAAGGTTGCAAAGTTGACTGAAACTTTTTCCACACTCTTTGCACTGATAAGGACGTTCACCAGTATGGATCCTCTGATGTTCAATAAGAAATGAACTCCGACTGAAACTTTTTCCACATTCTATACAAAGAAAAGGCTTCTCACCAGTGTGTATTTTTTGGTGTTGTACAAGGTATGTACTTAATCTAAAAGCTTTCCCACATTCACCACATTTATGAGGTCTTTCTCCAGTATGAATTCTCTGGTGTTCAATAAGCAATGAGTTTCTACTAAAACTTTTCTTGCATTTGGTACAATGATAGGGTTTCTCACCAGTGTGTGTTCTCTGATGCTCAATAAGGTGTGATTTCCAACTGAAGGCTTTTCCACAGTCATTACATTCATGGGGTTTCTCACCTGTGTGAATTCTTTGATGTTTAACAAGGCTTCTTCTCTGGCTGAAGCTCTGTTTACACTGATTACACTGGTAAGGTCTTTCTCCAGTGTGGATTCTCTGATGTCTAATAAGAGTAGAGCTCACACTAAAGGTTTTCCCACAGTAATTACACTCATAGGGTCGTTCCCCAGTGTGAATTCTCTGATGTTCAATAACAAATGAACTTCGACTAAAGCTTTTCCCACACTCATTGCATTGAAAAGGTTTCTCACCAGTATGGACCCTTTGATGTTGAATGAAATGGGCCTTGCGGACAAAACCTTTTCCACATTCTTCACATTTATGACACTTCTCTTCTGAGTTTGGTCTCTTACGAACATTAGTGTGTCCTCTGAACATTTTCTGTTCCTGGGTCAAAGATTCACGTGGTATTTCCCATAAGAAGATCCCTCTTTGTTTATCTAACCTACCAACAAGTTCAAAGGATTCTCCACCTATAGGATCCTGATCAATTTCACTTTTGATTCTTGTTACTATTACACCTGGTGGATCTATGTCTTCCTCAATTTCTTTTTTCACAGTTGGCTCTTCATCTTTATTTCTGTTTAAAACATCTGAAATATTTGTAAAGAAAAAATATAATCATCAGTTAACCTCTTTAATGGCAAAGAGAAATTATTAGAAAGACAAGGTCATCAAGATAAATCGACCTACTAAAGCTAATGCGTATTTTTTTAGTACTTCAATTTTAAAGTTATTTCGTCAAATAATTTTTTTAAAAGGAAAGAAAGATATATTGCCTAGACCGGCCTTGGATTCCTGGGCTCATGAGATTCTATTTCAGTATCCTTAGTAGCTAGGACTATAGGTGTGTGTCACTGTTCTTGATTTAATATTACTTAACATTACTTACCTGATTTATTGTTCTTTTTACAGCAGTTTGGCTGTCAATGAAAGACTACCATGAGAAGAAAATAGTAAGTTCAAGAAATTTAGGATAAGAAAGCATTATTGAAATATGAGAGGACAAATAGTTGAGAAAAGGGGGCACATTAAAGAGGATCTTAGGAAGGATGAAAGCCAAAGAATCTGGGGATTCTATAATCAATTTATTAACCAGCATTTACTGGTTAGATATTAAGTTATAGACTGGAATTCAAAGATAAGACATAAAACACTGCCAAATAAAACGTTAAGTGAAACTGAAGAGAAAATACCAATAATGATGACAATAGTAGCGCCTACAATAAAGAATGTATTCACAAGAATAAAATAAATACAACTATGTTCATAGTTAATAAAAAAATGAAAAAAGTCTGTGGTAGCTTATGATATTATTTAAAATAAGCCATATAACATTTGCTCCAGCCTTCTAACAAACACTGAATATTGAAGTGAAAAAAGAATACAATATGGTAAAATAGAGTACCAGACTGATTTCCCATCTCTAACAGTTGATAACTCCTATTTGACCCTAAACACATTTCTATAATTGTTTTTTTTCTCACAATTTTTTAGTCTTCTAGCTTTTTAATTATTTCAAACATTACTAGCCCTTCTCCAATTAAATTTCTTTTAAAAAATTTATTCTCCCAAGCAACTAATAGTAGTATGACTTCTTACTTAGACTAGTATCTCCTCTCAATTCACTTCACTGGATTGCTTCCTTCAACACACACATGCAAAGAATGACAAATTTCTTCAACTCTCAGCCTCTACCAATAAAAACCATCTGCAACAGGGTATGTATACGTCATGTACAAAAGTAATTCACTATCTCTCCTGATCCCACTGTCCTCTGAGCAGGTATTCAGTTCTTCCCTTCTCTTTCAGTCTGCACTTTAATGTCTACCTTCGTCCCATGGTATGATCAACTTCATGTTCAGCCTCTAATCATTTTCTTGATAGAAGCCACCAGAAACTAAAGCTTACACTGGAGCTCTCCATTGGTTTCCTTATTTCCTCCTCCTATTCAAATTATTCAGTAAGCTAAAATGAAGTATAGTTTTGTTTCCAGAATATAAAGAAAATTTCTCACCATATCACTTTTCAAACAACATGGTGTGGTTTTGAAGTTTTTATTATTTTATTTAGCAGTAGCATCCAACATTGTTATTATCCATTCATCCCATTTCTTGACCTTGTTGGTATTCTTTTTTTGCTTTTCTTTCTTTCTTTCTTTATTTCTTTTTTGCCTCCTTATTTCTTTGGCTTTTTTTCTACTGAATTTACTTTATTGCTTTGTCTACTTTTGACAAATACTTTGTGTAGACTCAAGTCTATTATGTTCTTTTCAGATTATCCTATAAATATATCCTCTATTTAAATGCCAGATAATATGACCATCATCATCTCTTAATATCTCCCTATTTCTAATAAACATTAATACCTATTACTCAAGTCCTAAATTTCTCCTTTTCTTCTTATTAATCACCAAAAGTATAGATTTTTTTTTTCTAATATCTACTTTCATTTTAATCCTTACAATCAGGCACCCATTTATCTTGAGCAGTAGTTTTCAACTTTCCTAATGCTATGACCCTTTAATACAGTTCTTCATATTGTGGTGACCCCCAACCATAAATTTATTTTCGTTGCTACTTCATAACTGAATTTTGCAACTGTTATGAGTGGTAATGTAAACATCTGATATGCAGAATATCTGATATGGGGCCTCTGTGCCACAAGGCTGCCATCATACTACTTCTATACATTAGCCTATTGGATTCCAGACAGATGTTTAGAGATGAAATTCTATTCATGGCATTACCTGAGGATTCAAAAACATATAACTTTAAGACCAAATGACAGCCTCTTTTTTGATAACGATACTATAATGCTCAAAATTCTTCATGATATAGCCTCTATATCTCAGTTCAACCCTTTTATCTTATAGCTATAGTACAACATATAAATAAATTACTTACACTGTCTTTTACATCATACCTTTGGATATTCCATTTAATAATCATTTTTCAACATTGTTTATAAAAAAAACAAAAACAAAAACAAAACCCCTTGGTCTTTGCAATTTGTTCTGAAGCAGTTACACTAAATCATCAGATTTAGGTGTTTCTTTGATTGTTTTGTTTTGCCAACTATTTTTGTGAATAACTATAGTAAATGTTTCCTTAGAAACTACTGTTACTCTGTACTTTTTAATGGATTTTTATTCAAGGAAATAAGTTAAACCTGTATGTATGTGAATTGTCTTATTAACACACACACAAAAAAAGCTAGTAAATACTGTTTAAAAAAAGTGAAATATGCTCTTTAGAATAGTAGCACAAAATACAAAACTTAGGAAAAACATAACTAAAAAAGTGCAAGATTAGAACCAGGTATGGTAGTATATTTCTATAATCCCAACACTCAAAGAGATTATGGCAGAAAAACTACTGTAGTTTGAGGCTAACCTGTACTGATGAGATCAGACTGTCCTGGGATACACAGTAATACTCTAACTCAAAATAAAAAATTAAATAAAAGGATCGAATTGGTTGTCCTGGTGCATGACTAAAGACCTAGATACTTCAAAGGCAGAAATAGGAAGATCACTTAAGCCCTGAGTTTGAGACCAGCCTGGGACACACAAACATACACACTCGCACACACACAAAGTTGGAAAAAGAAAGTGCAAGATCTATAAAAATTATCCACTTTTTTTTTCCTGAAAGATGAAGAGTTAAACAGAGGCAATCAAATGGTTAATGACGTTCTATTATAATTATCACAATTCTTCCAAAACTAATCCATAAACTATTAATATTCCAAACAAATGCTATGGACTAATGATAATAAACCCCAATGAGATAGCTGAGTCATTAGGTATATTCTGGAAGAATAATACAGAATTTGTTAGACTTAAAATATACTGCTAAACTAAATGAATTAATGACATTGGCATAAATATAATAAATCAAGATAGGTAGGTAAAAACAAGTTAAGCATCTCATGTTGGCAGCTAATGACATGAGTATAGGTAATATCCTCCAAGCAAAGGATATAGATAGTAAAGAACACAAGCAAATATAGAGAAGCAAGAGTTTTAAGCAAAACTTTTTAAGTTTGCCTGTAATCCCAGCAATTGGGGTGGTTGAGGCAGGAAAATTATGAATTTGAAGACAGCCTGGGATATGTGTATAGAAAAGGGGCTATCCAAAGAAATCCACTCTGGCCATGAAACAAGAGCCAGTGAAAGAAACACAGATTGGATCTGAGACCCAAGCTAGTGAAAGAAACACTTTATTCCTTAACCCAGAACCAAAGAAACATGCCCTGACTCTGAAACTAGTATCAAAGGAAACACACTTGGATTCTTGTAATCAGAGCCAGTAAGAAATATGCTCTGGCCTAAAGTCCAAAAGCTAAAAAAGGTCAGTGAGAGAAACAGTTTGGTCCAAAAATCAGAGCTATCTCTGCCCTGACCAACAAAACTAACCAATCCCTGAGCAGGAATAACTAGCCAATCTTTGGGTATCCCTGAAGAAACTCTACCCCTATATAAACCCCTCTGCCTTTTCAGGTGTTGGCTGTTCCTTCCCACCCTGGTAGAGACAGCCACTCTCCTGAACTACTCCTTCCCAAATAAATCTCTTTCTCAAAAAAGTCTTGAGTGAAGATCTTCATTTGCCCATGTAGAGACAAACTTGCTGAGAAATCCCTTAGTGAGTGGACTGAGCAGAAAAACCCTGCAGAGACGCCCTAGCGGGACTGCACTAGGCTCAACAGAAAAGTAACAGAGACAGCTACATTTCTCCCTTTTAGCAGAGTGAAGCAAAAGAACTAACACATTTGGCCAAAAAGAAGCAGAGCTCTGCTGGGAGCCCCCTTAAGTGGGGCACAGCAAAGCTCAGATGTAGCAGCTCTCCAGGAGAGGAGCAGGATTGTTATATCCTGTGGAAAGCCCATCCCCGACTGCACCTCAGCTTCAGATATAGCCTAACTTCCTGAAGAGTCAGGATACCTTTCCCTCCAGAGCTGCGCTGTCCTATTACAGCTCCAGCCATCAGAGCTGTCCTAGCCGCTCTAAGTATAGCCTCACTTCCCAAACAATCTAACCTCTAACCTCTACCCAGAGTTGTAACACTTGCTTACACTATGAAGCCAAAAACTTGTCTTAAAACAAAACAAAGAAGTCATAAACATTCATAAAGGGCTAGAAAAAGGTCCAAAAGAGTCGATTGTATCTGACAATGAGGTTGTGAATAAATCCCTATGGAACAACTTAAGGAGACTGAGGAGTCAGGTCAAAAATCACAGAGATAGAAGAAGGTAAAATTGTACTAAATATACATAAACTTATAAAAACCTTGGTGGGAAAAGAGAAACTGTCAACTACAGGAAATAGCAAGAGGAAGACACTGGTTCAGTTGGTTGTTTGTAAACCAATCATAACAACAGAGGTTACAAAGAGTAAAACACTAGAGAAAGGCTGGTAAGTCACTGGTAGAAAGGCTGCTTTAGCACAAACAAGGCCCCAGGCTTGGTCTCCAGAAACATCTTCCCAATTTTTTTTAAGTAGCAAGGAATAAAGAACTGAGACTACAGTTCTGTTCCTAGTGAAAAGATAGAAGCTGTTTTAAGGGTGTGTGTATGAAAGGCACAGGAGTTAAAAATTCATGTTAGTGAACTCTCTTTTGCCTCTGAAATAAAAGATGAAGCCCAGAGAATAATGAGAAAATTTTAAAATTTGAAACTGCTACTAAAATAGAAAAAGAAGCATATTACATACAAAAAAATGCAGAGATATAAACCAAATGTAAATTAGGAGGAACATACATGCAATGTGGTGGATATGGTGCCTGCCTTTAATCCCTTAGGAATTCCTAATCATTTAGGAAGCAGAGGTGGGTGGAGCTTGTAACCTCCAGGCCAGCCTTGTCTACATAGTGAGTTCTAGGTCACCTGGGGCTGTACAATGAAATTCTCCTTCCTCACTAGATACTTATAGGACATTGATCCTTCAGTTAGAAAATTTTTCCTGCAGTGTTTGGGTATTAGGTAGAAGGGGGCAAAAGAGACAGCTCTTATAATAAATATAAGATTTTAAATTGGCAGAATAAGTATGGCATAATATCAGTAATAATAAGTATGGCCAAACAACATACTGGTGATTAGAAGAGGTCTTCACAAGTCAGGAAAGAATTGAAACCATAGGGAAGACATGGACACAAAGCAGCACGAAATACACTAAGAATGAATAGGTTTAGGCTGAAGTTATAGTCAACAACTGTTACTGAAATAAGTGGTCAGAGAGAAGGATAGTGTGTTTTCAGACTTGCATGTCATAACAAAATTATGACTATGATCGATCATGTGAGTAGTTAATAAGTATAGAAAGCATGTTTCTGGAGTCATGTGACCAAGATCCACTGGGGCTCACTCACAGACTGGGTTAAACAGAGACGACTAAAAGACCAAAAAAGAAAGATGAGAAAATAAAAGTGGACAGATGATGATAAAAAAGGAACAGAAAAGGTAGAGCAAGACTGCTACACATGAGGACATTCTATTGGAAGGTAGGAAACAAATGTTTTGGGAGCAGAACTGAAGAGCTAGAAGAACAATGGACTTGCAAGACGGAGAATGATTGGGAGAGTGAACAGCCCCCACTTGAAGATCTCCAGAGAAGTGGTGTCCCTGGGACTGTGCCAGGCTTCAGTGTAGGCCAGAAGGGGTAAGGAACACTGTGTAAAGAAACTTCACTCCAGAAGGCAGAGGAAAGGGGTGGGAGGAAAGCAGTGGGAAGATGCACTAGGAAGAAAAGCACAGAGCAATACGGGAATGAGATTAGGAAGCTAGAAAACCTTGTGTTTTGGCTAGGGATGGGAGAGTCATGAAAATAATTAATCGCTGAGAGATCTGATCAGAATTTTGGAACAAAAGCAGACTGGCATTAGTAATACTTGTTGAAGAGTTCTGAATATGAGTGTTAGCAACTATCATATATGTTAGAGAAACAGCACAGTCTTACCCAGAGAGACCAGGTTTCCATAACTGTCCATCATGACATCTTTATACAGGTTTCTCCGAGCTGGATCCAGATAATCCCACTCCTCCTGGGTAAAAAAAAAAACCAGCCATATCCTCAAATGTCAGCATTGCTGAAATAGTATGATTCTGTAGTCAGTCCCAGTTGTCTCAAAGACAATTCTATCACTTATCACGGTCACATTCACTAGGAGGGACAAAGCAAGAGTATCAAAAGGTGCCCAATTCTTCGAACAGATGGTTAGAGCCAGGCACCTCAGACTGGAAAGGAACTGATCTCAATCTGTGCCTTCCAAACTGAAGGCTTTTTCTGGTTGAGTACCACACAGTAACAGAATTGCTATTTAAGTTTTACTTAAGAGTCTCGAGACCTCTCCAAACGTCTCTCACCTCACTGTCCCCCTCCAATGGTCTACACACTCCAGCTTATGACCCAATTCAACTCAATTCCATCAGGTCCCTAAGCACCCATCTTGAGTTCAGCCATCATTCCAGCTGCAGAAGACAGAGATGAAAAATAGGGTCTCACCTGGGAACTCACGAATGAGAACTAACTTGGAGCAGTATTTATTTTTTCCAGCCGATTTATCAAGTTGTTCTTGAAGAGAAGAGGAGAGAGGAGAGGAGAAGGGGGGAAAGCCTGTGGACAGTTGTAAGTGAACTAACTGCACGCGGAGCAGGGGGTACAGCGGCGGATGGCCAGCAGATGGGGACTGGGAAGAGGTGATGGACAGCGCGGCCTGGCCGTCTCGGAAATGGCGAGATAACGGAGACCTCTCGAAGGGGCAACTCACCTTTGGCTCCAGCTGTGGGCTTGGGGACGCCATCTCCTCGTTCAGGAATAGCAGCCTCACAGCAATGAGGCTCCGGTGAGGCCTAGCGGGCTGATGGAAATAGGGCCCCGCTAAGACGAGGCTCACTCCGAGGGTCTGGTGAGGTCCTGCCTTGGTCTCGGAGCGGTCACGTTCCCTGGGCCATATCAGACAATCTGCCCGGCTGGCCCCCAAGCCCAAGCCCCGTCTCCTGCCCGGCTGTGCAGTCTTTCAGGCCTCGCCGTAGTCTCCTCGTTGTCAATATCTCCACAACAGTCAAGCAGTGCTACAACCGACCACCCCTGGACCAGAAGGCGTTACCCGAAACCCTCACGGAACCTCTCCAACTACAACTCCCATCATGCCCTGGGAGCGCGCCTCAGCCTTCTTCCAAGAACTACATTTCCCAGAGGGCACAGAATTAGGCACCAACAGGGACCGCTGCAGTAAGCTCGCGTCTGATTGGCTGAGTAGGGAGCTCGGGGACGCCGGTGGAAGATGGCGGCGTTGTGTGTTTGCCCGTTCGCTAGGAGAGGCTGGCAGTGGAAGGCTCCCTTGGCTGCCCGTAGGGATTTTTGGTCTCGCTCCAGGTACGTCCCACGAAACTAACCAGAGCCTGAGGGGGCGAATTCAGAGAGTAAAGATGGGACCGTGGTGCTCAGTCTGCAGGAGTTAGCGTGGAGCAGGTCGGGATCGGAGCTAAACCCCTACGTTCCGGTGGCTGGCAGAGCCTCCCAGTGGCAACTCGGTGTCCTCTCCTTCGCGTCTCACGTTTATGTATGCAGTGTGGTATCTGCAAACGCAGATGTGGTATCTGCAAACGACTCATTTGGACCCCTCAACTACAATATGAATGTAGGTGCTCAGTAAGCCAAACTCTCCCGCGGGGGTTGTCTGATTTTAAGCAAAATCAGAAATAAAGGCTCCGCCATCCGCTCTGTCTGTGTCGCTTGCTTGCTCGTGCGCATGTGTGCATGCATGGATGAATACAACAAATGCTTTCTAAACGTCTTCCATTTGTCTTGTGCGTTCCGTGCTCCAGTAGTAGTCTCTCTCGCGCCTCAGGACTATGACTTGAGAGGGAACGGAGAACACGCGCACGGTGGGTGGATATGGATTCCCTGTGCCGTAACTGCTACCCTACAGTCTGCCCGCTGCATCATGTGGGATCCATCCGTATGACCTAAAGTTAACCGCTGGGACCTCATGGAACAGCCTGTGTCGTAGGTTAGAATTTAGAGAGCCATCACCTCATGTCTTAACTAATCTCTCTCTTTGGTTAGTGTCAAGTGACCCAAGTGTGTTTCTTGTATCTACTCAGCAAATATTTTAGTATCTACTATATGGTAGATGCTTAATTATATAAAATCTTCGGCCTCATAGGAGCAGAGCTGTTGGGGTTCAATTTTCCAGAAGTATTGATGTACATACATATAGAGAAGAGATTTCTGCAGTCAGGCTAATTCCATCTCTTTCCATTTCTTTTTTTAAAAAGTGAAAACACTAAGATCTTTACCATTTTTTAATCGTCGATCACTTTAACTCAGTGATAGAATTTTAAATCTTAAAGTATGATTTCTTCCATGTACTTTGTACTCTATTACTGCAGCTATTCGTGATCTAAAATTGCTCTCTGTGTCTTTGAAAAATGTCATTCGATTTTGGGGGTACGTATTGGGTTAAATATGTAGCTTTAAGTAGTACAGACATATTAACAATATTGATAAAATAATGTACAAAACAATATTGAGTCTTTAATTTACAAACATGGGATGTCTTTTCATCTATGTGTATTTTTATTTTTTTATTTTTTGTCAGTGTTCCACAGTTTTTGGTGAATAAATGATCTTTAACCTACTTGGTTATTTTTGTTCTAAATATTTTCACTTTTCCCCTCCTATTGTAAATGGACTTGATTTCTTTCTTTCTTTTTTGAATAACTTATTTCAATATAAAGAAACTGCTGATTTTATTAGGGATTTATCTGGTTTATGTACATATGTGTATGTATGCATATCTGTGTACTGAAACCCTTTGAGGCCAGAAGAGGGCATCAGATGCCCAGGGACTGGAGTTACAAATGATTGTGAGTTAGCAGCAGAAGCATAATCCTAATTGCTCTGGAAGAGCAAAAAGTTCTCTTAACTGTTAATTTTGTATCTTGCAATTTTACTGGGTTAGTTTTATTTCAAGCAATTTCATGTGTGTTGCACAATCTGAGATTTTTTTTACAGAGAGACGCATGTCATCTGCAGAGACAAATTTACTTCTTCATAATTTGGTTGCCCTTTATTTCTATTTTCTTTTCTCAGTTTTGAGCATGCCTTCTAGTATGATGTTATAGTGGTTTGCAGAGGCCGAGGCAGGAGAAGGATGAGTTCAAAGTCAGTATACTTTATGTAGGAAGGACCCCACCCCCCACCCCCCCCCCATCCAAAAAAAGGGAGTTCTGAGACTGAACACATTCTTGCTTGTACCTGATCTTGGAAAGAAAACTGTTTTGTTAATAGTTTTCCCCATTCATTATAATCTTAGCTGTGAGTTTTCATAAATTACATTTATCTGGTTATGGTAAGTTCTGTACCAATTTTTTTAAGAGCTTTGATCGTGTTTGAGTGCTTTATGTCATATATGATTATGTGATTTTTACTTTCATTCTGCTAATTAAATTGAATAAACTTTGCAGCCCAAACAAGTGTTAATTAAGTCATAGTGTACTTGTCTTTTTGATGTGCTGCTGAATTTGGTTTACTCTTATTGTTTTGAAGAGTATTGCATCATGTTTATCAGAGATACTGCCTTGTAGTTTTCTTATGGTATCTTTGTCTAGACTTAGTGTCCTAGTTTTATAAAATGATTTGGAAGTACTTCTTTCTGCTTTAGGAAGAGTTTCTCACTGAACCTAGAGCCTAGTCACTTGACTAGACTGACTAGCCAGCCATCCCAACCAAGACCTCCTGTCTCTGGCTCTCCATTGTTCTCATTCCTTCTGGTGTTTTCTCTTCAGGGTGCTAAGTATTGAACTCTGTCCCTCTTGTTTGCTTGGTGTCTAGGTATGGCGGTTTAAAAGAAAATGCTCCCGAAAGGGAATGGCACTATTAGGAGGTGTGGCCTTGGTGGAGGAAATGTGTTACTATGGGGGCAGGCTTTGAGTTCTCCTATGCTTAAGCTATTGCCTGTTGCACGAAAGAATGAGACTCAGCGATAGATCTCTGAAGAAGTTGGAGATACTAGAGGGAATAAACACCACAGTCAAATCTTACCCAGCTGTCTTATAGCTTCCTCAGCCTGGATTCCCTTGGAATGGCCTTTTTCTGGGTTTCAATCCTGTCTTTAAGTACTCTTTCAGTAATTAAGGCGTGGCCCCACCACACCTGCTTGGGAGCCTAGAGTTCCTTCTATAATCTGAAGTGACCTTGACTCAATTGGGATTAAGGACGTAGGTCACCACTCCCAGGATACTCCCTGTGCTGGGATTAAAGGTTTGAATCACCACTCTCTGATTTTCCTAAACTGACTGTGGTTAGAGCTCTGGGACTTCTGGAGCTTTTACTAACCCCCCACATAGACTGTGGGTAGATTCCCTCTGATATCTCCAAAACTTCTGAAACTTTATTAAATCCCCACAATTGCCAGAGTCACAGTCTACTTTCTGTTGCCTTCTAATCAAGATGTAGCCAGCATCACATCTACCTGCATGCTGCGTGCTCCCTGCCATGATGATAATGGGCTGAACCCCTGAAACTGAGCCACCCAATTAAATGTCTTTCCTTGTAAAAGTTGCAATGGTTATGTCTCTTCACAGCAATAAAAACTATAACTCAGACACTTTAGGGTTTCTGTTGCTGGTGTCTATTGCTTAGTGTTTCACGGTTTCTATTCATGGCCATCATGACCATGTCAACTCTTATAAAAGAAAACATTTCATTGAAACTGGCTTACATTTCAGAAGTGCTGAAAAGGTAACTGAGAGTTCTACATCTCTGCAGGCAGCAGGAAGAATGAGAGACACTGGGCTTGGCTTGAACATTTGAAACTTCATAGCCTGTCCCAGTGACGTACTTCTTCCTATAAGGCCACACCTCCTAATAGTGCCATTCCCTGGTGTCCAAGTATTCAAATCTGTGAGCCTATTGGGGCCATCTTAGTCAAACCACCACACTTGGCAAGCACTTTGCCTGTTGAGCCATCTCCCCAGTCCCTTATGTCAAAATAATCTGGATTTGATTTTTTTCTTTAGCCCAATAGTATATTGCTTAGTTTTCATAGGTTTGTTATTATTGTTTTATTACTGGTAACTTTTTTTTTCCTTTATGGTCAGAAGGCTCTTTTGTATGATTTTGATCTTTTAAATTCATGAAGCTTTTTTGTGATATAATGTAGTCTATTCTAGAAAATGTTTAGCATGTGCTTGAGAAGCAAGTAGAGATTGAAGTGTTTCATGTTAAATTGAAAGCACTCTGTTGATTTTCCTTTGGCTGCCAGCTCACAAAAAAGACATTAATTATGAAAACTTAGCTTAGGCTTGTTTCTAACTAGTTCTTAATTAATTAATTTAAATTAATACATAATGTTAAAGATAATTATGTGGCTCAACTCCCTTTGCTGCCTACCTTGCTTCCTCTGTGTCTGACTAACAACTCTTCCTTTTTATCCCTAGAGTCCTGTCCTCAGAAATCCTACCTAACCTCTTCCTGTCTAGCTAAATTCAGCTTTTTTTTTGTAAACAATCACAGTGATACATCTTCAAACAGTATAAAGGAATATTCTATAACAGAAAGCTCTGTGTATGTCCATTTGACATGCAATATTATTAAAGTTTAGTATTTATTGATGTTCTTTGTGAATAGCCTATCCACTATTTATTGAAAGTGTCTTATTATTGAAAGAGTTCTGTTATTTCAGTTATTTATCATTTCAAGCTTGTCTCTATTTGCTTTGTATATTTAGGCATTGGGTACTTATTTATTTTATCTAATTTATTTGATCATTTTATTACTATCTAATGACTTTTGAGAGAAAGTTTGACGTAAAAGCTTATTTCATTTGATATAAGTATATATCCTTATGCCTACTTTGCTTTGTTTTCCTTTTCCATGGAATACCTTTTTCCTGTCAGTTTTGGTTGATGTAGGCCTTAAACATTTAAAAAAAAAAAAAAAAAGTATCTTGTAGACAGCATGAAGTTAGAGTTTGATTTTTGACATTTTGGTTCTGAGCCTAGCCTCTGACAAGTGAGCCATCTCTCCAGGCCTCACAGTTTTTTGGGTTGGTTTTAGCCATTCTATTTTTGGAGGTTTTGAATTTTTTACCTAAATTACATTTTATTTTGAAAACAATGTAATGTGATGGAAGGAATTTGGACTATGGGAGGTAGATGGAAACTAAATGAACATAGCTCTTTTGAGATTATTTTTTTAAAATAATAGTTTTCTTCAAAAATGGAAACTATTGCAATGTATTGTTTACCCTAGGAATACTTCAGTAGAGTCTAGTCCTTTTGCCATTGACATAGAAAAATGTCTAAAAATGGATGATTTATAAGTAGCTTGTCACTATTGTCTACCCTACATCTGTAGAGGACCTTTCGCTGCTTCATACATAGTGGAAGATAGTCTTTAGTGACACAAGGGTCTACCTTGGTTCTTTCTCCTCTTCCTTCACCACTAATACTTTTCATAGAGTTCCCAATCTCCTTATCTTAGCTTCTCTAATTACCCCAGAAAGGCCTAATTACAAATACTGAGTGTCTAAGACAAGAAATTTTGAAGGTGATATTTAAGCCATCATAACTAATGACACTTAGATGTTAGTCAAACATTTATGAAGGATTCACTAATGAAACAAAGTCTTACGTAGACAAGAAAAGTTTCACTCAAATCTATTGGACAGACATTTCATTCTGGTCTTCTGTTTCTTAGGGATAGTCAAATCCAGTCAGGTGGCAGTTCCATGAGAAACAAAATTAGTTAAGTAGGTCACAAACAAAAGCATTTAAATGGTATGTCAGCCAGATTCTCTTCTAAGCAGTTGCTTAGTTTGTTTTTAAAGAACCCCAAATTAACAAAACAGGCTATTGTATTAAAGATCTTACAATCTGGTGTGGTGATTCTCAAGAGACAGTATTGGCAGTGTCCATGGTTGTGACTCAGGACAGGATGGTACTAAATTGTTACAGTGAACAGAATGACCCCTCACATACAGCAAGGAACTGTCCAAACAAAAATTTCAATATATTTGGTACTGAGAAGTTCTGATCTTATAAGTGAGGTAGAGTATAATCAAAATTAAAGCTTGTATAGACTGGGATACACTGGGCAGTATAGACTGCTGTGAAGATCAGAGAAATTCATCATCTGATTAGAGAAGTCAAGATAGAGTTCTTAGGAGGCATGTGTTTTGTCTTAGGACTTACAGGGTAAGTATAATTTCCCTAAGTAAAAATCAAAATGTTTCATGTAAGGATATATAACCCAAGCTAACAAGTGTCAAAGTGGCAATGTGTTTGGAAAACAGAATATAGTTAGTTTGAGCATGCCTATAATATATAGGAAATTGGTGGGAGGTAAATTTAGCTAGGTATGCTGGGGTTAGCTATTGGAGCGTGTGCCGACTAATTTTATGTTAGATTGATACAAGTTAGAGTCATGTGAAAGAGAGAACTTCAGTTGAAAAACATGTATCTACCAGACTGGCCTATGGTGCATTATCTTACCTGGAATTGAGGGAGGGTGATAGGCCACCCCTTGGCAGGTGGTTCCGGTTCCGCATGAGCCATGGGAGGAGTGCAATAAGCAGCAGCTCTTCATGGCTTCTGCATCAGTTCCTGCCTGGAGTTCCTGCCCTGACATACCTCTGATGGAGTGTGACATGGAACTGTAAGATGAAGTAACCCTTTCCTCCCCAAGTGCTTTTCGTTGTGGTTTATCCCAGCAGTAGGAACCAGACTAAGAGACGGGGCTAGGACTCCTAGACAGAGCAGGTCACCTTGTCTTTGTTCTTTGCTTATTTTAGGATTCATACAAGTATATAAAATATATACTAAGCTTTTGTGACCATCTTCTCTACTCTCCATTGTGTTCAGAAAGACTTAAGTGTACAAGGTACTTGGTTTTGATTGCAGAGATTCATGTTTGCTTTTGACCCTTCCAGAGAGGAGAAAGAGCAGGTGGTGGCTGAGACAGTGGACAAAGTAAAAGAAGAACCTGTTTGGGTGTGCCCACCCCTCCGAAGCCGAGCGTACACACCGCCTGACGATCTCCAGAGTCGCTTGGAATCTCATATTCAAGACGTTCTTGGTTCATCTCTTCCTAGTAACTGGCAAGATATGTCCCTGGATGATGGTCATGTGAAGTTCAGATTCCTGGCTCAGTTAGCTGATGACTTGGGTCATGCAGTACCTAACTCCAGGCTTCACCAAATGTGCAGGGTCAGAGACGTTCTTGATTTCTATAATGTTCCAGTTCAAGATAAATCTAAATTTGATGAGCTCGTCTCCAGCAATTTGCCTTCCAATTTGAAAATCAGTTGGGGTTACTGAGCAGCTCCAAAGTTGAGTGCATGGAGATCATTGTAATTCTCCTCACCAGGGTGCCAGACAAACCTTGTGATATGTTACCTGTCAGAACTCTTCCTATCTCCTTTTTACCCCTTTAGAACGCACATTTTTTCCCCCTCATGGAGAATCAACAAAGAAAACATCTTTACATTTGCTAAAGCTATTTCCCCTCAATAAAATAAATTGATAATTTTGAAAGTGTTCTTATTCTGGTGCATATAATCATGGTCTTGAGAGGAACAGAATGTATTTACACATATATATCAGATTAGCTTGCATTGGGGTCCAGGTGGCTGTTTTACACTGCAGAGGGCAAGTACCCAGGGTTGCTCGGTCCCTGAGACTGTCTGTCTTAACAGTACCAGCCTGGTGCTGAAGGCCTGGGGGATTCTGGAGAGAATCTCCAAACCATGTGGAAGCCTGAAGAATCACGTTTTAAGATGAGTGAAGAGATGCAGCAATGACAGAAACAGGGTAGGTGTACTTGCCAGTAGAATGAAGGCAAGCAGGCAGAAAGCCAACCTTCCTTCTGCATGGGTTCTGCCCACATTAGGGTACACTTCCCTCTTGAGATAATTTGTTCAAGAAAACCCTCAGTGAAGTGGCCAGATCCTTGTTGTTTTTAGTTGACTCTACCTCAGTCAAATTGACAACCAAGATTAGCCATCACACGAAGATTCTGATTAACATGAAGACAGAGCATTGCAAGTCAAGGTAGGTTTTTTTTTTTTCCTCTCGTCCTTCATATGGATAAAGTAGTAATTGAAATAAAATGAGATTATTATGTATGCAGATACAAATAAGGAATTGCATTAGATATTTAAAAGAACTGAAAGTCTGGTACACATAGGAAAGATGGAATAAAGTACACAATTCTGGGTTTATCTGCTGGATTAATGCAGATCATTTTGAAGTCTGATGTCTTCTTGAAATTTGCTTCTATGTATCACTTTATTCTTCGAATCACAACTATTAAAGTTATTGCCAGATACTACATTTAGTTACATATTCTCCAAATGAATCATATTACAAATGATTAGAAGTGGCCTTAAGGTACCTATGATTAGTTATTAGGTTGGCACATCTTTATACATTGTATTCTGTTTGTAGAAATTGTTTAAATAGATTGGCAGATGTGAATAACAAAATTAGTGAGTATATAAAATATCATGATAGGAAGATTTTAAGCATAGAAAATTGCATTTATTCTCTTTTCTTGAGTAACTTTGTTGAAGAAAAAAATAACCAGTTGGGTATATAACATAACAGCTCCTGTATTATGAGAAGCAGATTCAGCATGCAAACATTTGGGTTTTACATTCAGAATCTGATTATTGTGTTTCCATAGGATAATAGCATATTGAAGGAAAAGAGGTGGAAAGTGAGTATGGAAACACCTGTGGCTACAGCTAGCTAGACAAGTGACTGCAAAATACACTCATCCTGGTATCATTAAGAGAGAAGCTGCTGCCGTGCACCCCAGAGCAGTGCTGTTCAAAATTTATATGTGAAGAAGTCGTTTAGTGACCATGCTAATGTCTAGAGCTTCCTCATCTCCACAGTGCTGGGAAGTAACGTGGTCCTAGGCTAATGAAGTGACACTGAGATAGCAGCAGCATACATTTAAGTGGGACAGTCGCTTCCTATCAGTCAGTAGCTCTGGAGGGTGTCATTGCTTTGCACACAGTTCATTACACTTTCAGAATGGTGACCTTACAGTTCCAAAGGGAACAGGTTTGTTTATTTACTGAGGTATCCCAACATACACAGAAGTTTTTTATTTAAAAAAACAAAAACAAAAACATAATGATGTAAAGGACATAAGCTAACCAATTTTACTTAGTTGAACTTATGGGCTGGCTCTGTGTGTGCTTGCATAAAACCTAGTAAAATCATTAGCAATTCAAGATAAATGATCTTACATAAACTATATGTTTCAAGTTTCAAGTAGCATTTGACTCCCTCTCAGCAAGAGGGTTTTATTTTAACATGGAGATTGCATGATTTCTGTAGTAACCACACTTTAGTAAATAGAAGATACATCAAAAATGAGAAGAAAAATCATGCCAGTATATATAGATAATATTCTAATATAGTCCTAAAAGAAAAAATGTGTATTTTTATATTTATTGTATGTGTATATGTTCATGTATGTGGGTGTACTTGCACATGTGTATAGAGAATCTTGTTTCATCCAGCTTCTACATGGGTGTGGAACTCAGGTGCTCACATTTTGAGACAACACCCTACCCCCTACCATTCCATTTTCCATACCTTAAAACTCCTGTGGCATCATGTCTCCAAACTCACTCAAGCTCTCGTTAGTGTTAAATCAGGAGTGTCCAACCTTTTGATTGTCATCTACAGGCATGTTGGGTTCTGTTCTTAGCTATCATAGGATGAGTGGTTGAGTGCTGCCTGTAGACCACAGGTTGAACACCCTACCCTTAAACTTTGGAAATACAGATCTGGTGCTGATAGAAAGATCCTGGGAAAGATCACTGAAGCCAGAGAAAATAGCCTGCTTTCAATGTCGTACATTTATTGAGAACTCAGCTTACGTGATCTTTTAAAAATGTTTAAGGTGTGTGCTCGCTTGTGTGTGCAAATGTATGTATCTTTGTATGTACCCTTGAAGCCAAAAGAGGGTGTCCAATCCATCAGAGCTGGAGTTTTAGGCATTGCAGGACAATCAGCTTGTTAAGTAGGTGCTGGAATCCAAACTCCAGTCCTCACAGGCCTGTAAAGAAATGTTTTGCAAGTTCAGAATCCAGTAGTTGCATTGGCTTTTTTTTTTTTTTTTTTTTTTTAAATGGTGGTCAGATAAGATCAAATAGTGACAGTAGAGCTTTAAATAAACAGGAGGTCAGGGAGATGGTGATTCAGCAGGTAACAGCACTTGTCACCAAGCCTGAGAACCTTAGGTCATTGTCCTCTGACCTTTTATGGACTTTGGCGAATGTACAAGTGTGCATGCATACCTCAACACACATACACACACCACATATGAATACATATGAATATAGTGTATGTAAATATACATATTAAAAAACTAAAAATCCTTCCAAAACAAAGCAGGAAGGAAGGAGGAATACATGTTCCCCACCATAGAGGGAAAGGGGGGCTAGGTCCCCTACAGTGCATGTTAATAGATAGCCAGAGCAGGAACTAGGTCAGAGAGTATTTGTTAAGCTGATGCCCTTTGCTCTGTGGCCCAATGTAAACTAATGTCAAAAGCATTTGAGGCTTTGACCCTGGGCAACTGGGTTGTTCCCTTCTTTACTGATGGAAAATCAGCCTCAAGTGGGAAAGAAACATTGGTTGGTTTGTAATGAAAACTGCTTGCTTTAAGTTAAATACGTTAAAGATCTCAACTCTTAAATTGAAACTAAAAATCAGAATTTCCCCTCTCCAGTGTTTGGCATTAAGCAGTTTCCAAAGTCAAATACTCTATTTGTTCCTCCCATAATCTTGGAGAGCTCTGAAGTTCCAGAGGTGGTAGCAATACAGTGCTTTTTCCGGCAGGTTTTGCTTTAAAAGGATGTCACTGGGGCCTGTGATCATGGGATGTTTTCGAGGGGCATGAAAACCTATCAGAAGTCACTCACTTCACTACTCTATGCTATCCTAATCATCATGAGTAATAATCTTCCCTCTTCTTAACACTATTTTCGAGAATATGCTAGGAAAAAAAAACCCCAAAAACCCTCAGTCTGAAGCACTAAGCTGCACGATTTGTTTTAGTTAATCTTCGAGATCAGCCTGATCTACGAAGCAAGTTCGAAGACAGCCAGAGATACACAGAGAAACTCTGTCTCAAAACCTCAAAATAATTAGATGAGACATGAGACAAAGGAGGAAGTTGGTTTTTTGTTTTTTTTTTTTTAAGATTAAGATGATAAAATGTTAGAATTGAACTGAAAACACAATGAATCAGTTTCTCTTGTCTGGATGCACTGGCTGACAAGTGAATTCTCCGTTTGGAACAGGGCTGTACCTAATCTTCCAGTGACTCACTGGAAAATGTCTTGTTGATCAGCTTGACAGCTAGAGATATGGATTCTTTTCCTGATTGCATTCTTCATCCCTGTATTAACTATTCAAATTCTGGAAGATTGTAATAAGACAGATCAAGATTTTCATTATCAGCACTTCTCTGTATAGGCTGATACCACATTTATTCACATCTATCTTCCCCAGCTCCCTATCTTCCCCTTAGCCAACCATTCATTGCATATCTGTAGCAAAGTTTTACTTAGAAGGCACCAGTCTAAGATTGATATTTATTAAAATATAAACCAACACGTACGGTACAGGTAACAGCTTATAGCGGAGCCTGAACAGGGACTGGAGTCTGGAACGGTGGACGATGGATTTTAAACCAGTCTCTCCAGCAGCCAGGAACCAGGCAAACAGGCTTTCTGGGATCACAGCAGCCCCTTATCAATGGGGCCCGGGACCCTGGGTAAGCATCCTCAGATCTTGTCAGCTGACACCTGAATCCCACCACACATATCTTTTAACCCCTCAAAATAAATTCATTACTGTTGTGTTGTTATATCAAAATGAACTTTTAGAGGAAGCCCAGATAAGGCACAAAGCAAACTCCCCTGCATTATCAGTCAGGGTCTTTTCTGTTTTTGGTTGTGAGCCTAGCCTTTAATGGCTGAGTCATCTTTTCAGCCCTAGTCAGGGTTCTCAGGAGTAACCAAATGAATGTCTCTATATAAATAAGGGTAATTTATTGAAATAATTTATAGGCTGCAGTCCAGCTAATTCAACAATGAATGCTGTGAATGAAAAGTCCAAGAATTACTCAGTCCCTATGGCTGGATGTCTCAGTTAATCTGTAATATAAGCTGGAATCCTGAAAAAGGGACCTCTAAGGCCAGTAAAGGAATGGATGTTCTACCAAGGTTAGGGCAAGCAGGCAAAAAGCAAAAGCTTACTCTATGTCCTTACATAGGCTTCCAGCAGAAGTTCTGGCCCAAATAAAAGGTATGTCCTCCACCTCAAAATTTGAAATGTAGGTGAGTGTCTCCAGTCTCAAGATCCTGATCAGAGGTGTATGTCCTTCTCCTCTAAGGTCCAGACTAGAAGTGGTTTTACCCACTTCAAACCAAGCAAAATAATCTTTCACAGGTCTTCCCTACATTCCTGGATTGCAGCTAATTCCAGACATAATCAAGAATAGCCATCACACCATTATTCAACCATCCTTTTTTTCTTATTTTTGCTTTTATTTTATGTGTATGGGTATTTTTCTACAAGGATGTCTGTGTACCACATGTGTGCCTGGTGCTGCGGATGCTAGAAAAGGGCATCACATCCTCTGTAACTCTAGTTCCAGGAAGTTGTGAACCACCCTGTGAGTGTTAGGAATCTTTCCCTTGAAGAACAGCCCATGTTTCAGACCATGGAGCCATCTCTCCAGCCCCATAAGGCAATTTTAAATATAATTGTGTTGAAATTTCCCATCATGGTCATTGTTTTTCATTCATTTGATTTATCATTTGCTCTCTAATTCCCTATTCCTGCTGTGGCAGATTTTCTTTCCAAAAGATTGCAGAAATTAGTACAAATATAAGCAGAAGTGTTGTGAAATAATACTTTAACTAAAGATGTGTTACTTGTGTTTATTTTACAAAATATTACTTTAACTCTGTAAAGATGTGTTGCTGTTTAACCTTGCCTGCCTAAGGCACTTGATTGGTCTAAAAAGAAGCTGGCTGGCCAATAGCTAGACAAAGGAGGGCTAGGCAGGACGAGCAGGCAGACAGAAGTTGGAGGAGGAACTGGAGAAGTGAATAAGGGAGAAAAAAGGGAGATGTTCAGGGACAGCCAGCCAGGCAGCCTGCAGACAGACAAGGAAGAAGCAGGAAAGTAGGACCTACAGAATGAAAACTAAAAAGCCCCAAGGCAAAATGTAGATGAAGAGAAATGGGTTAAAATAAGTTACAGGAGCTGGTGGGACAAGACTAAGCTAAGGCCAAGAATTTGTAACTATGAATGAGTCTCAGTGATTTGGAGGCTGGCGGTCAGACACCAAACTTCATGCATATATTCCCTACCTTCCTCCCCTTCCCCTGCTGATTTTTACCTCACTGTCAAAGTCTCTGCTCTCCCCACTTGAATTCTAATGGGGGCCTATGCCCTCTCTGACAAACATGAAATGGAAGAGATGATAGCTTTCAGCTACTTCTATCTTTTGCCCACCTAGGATGTGATGAAACCCAAACAGGCTCAGGCAGAAAGACCACAAGGAGGCTCACATTTCCCAGAAGTGTGTCTCGAGCTCTGGATTAACTCTGCAAGACTGAGTGACTCTCAGATGATTTTACCCCCTTGCCTTTGAGATGTCTTTCCTCCCTCCTCCTTCCTCTTCCTCTTTCTCCTCCTCCTTCTCCTTCTTGACAGGGTCTCCCTATGTAGCCTAGGCTGGCTTTAGCTTCACTCCTGCCTCAGTCTCCCTAATGCTGGGTGCACAGGGACTCACAGCCATATCCCAGCAAAGGAGATGGTGTCAAAGGAGAGTTTGGGTAAAAGACTTGAGCTGGCTGTGCCTTTCCACAGTAGCAGCCCTACTGCTTTTACTTTTAGGGATCTTTTTAGCTCAGGCACTTATCCAAAGTCCAAGTTCCAAGGTCTTCTTAGGCACCTGACTCTGTTCAGCCAGTTTGTGCCTGATTGAGGAGTGATATATAAAGGCACATTACCCAGCTCTGACTGAATAGGGCTACATTTTTAAAACTCCTGCACAATCTATAAAGTTGTTAGAGCCTTGGATTGAGAGTGGGCAAGAAGTCCGGTGCATCTGTGCTGATCTTCTCCGGAACTCCTCTCTGCTTCAAGCCATTGCTACACCACCACTGTAAGTGATCCCTGGCTGGATCCTTCTCTCTGTCACTTGGTCCTTAAACAAATTACTCTGACATCTGGCAGTTCTCATATCTGTTATTCCAGCTCATTGGGCTCTTGAGAACTACTGTAAGTTATCATTATCTACCTGCAGAAAACCTTATACTTTTGGAAAAAGTGATATAAGAAGCATATCTATCACATTTCCACCTACTCAACATATTTCTCATATAACCTTCATAAAACAGTATCTTTTAATTTAAACAGGCCTGTAGGTTTCTAACTATGCTTAAGTTCACATATGTATCAATATAAGTGATGAACATTTGAAAAGGGCTTGTATATTTGCCCAAATTATAAATGTGTTCTTTCTCTTCATCATTTCTCACTGCATTAAGTTGTGTACCTGGAATAACACCCCTTACCCAGAGCATTATTTGAAATATAATTTACTGCAGATGTATTTTCTCCTCCTCCCCGGAAACTTCTTTCTTTTGCCTTTGTTTATGATGTGTATATTTGCTAGACAAGGCGTTTCAGTCAGGAATTTTGCTTTCCTTATTTTTTCTCTTTCCTTTTGAGCGCTGAGGGCTCATTGCCTCCTGGTTGTTATTTTATAGTCGTTCTTTTCCTCCATAACAATGCCGTGTTCTCTGCCGATTTTAACACTTGCTGTGTGTGTTACCAGTTTGACTATAGCCAATAGCTGGCATTTCACTGTTTTTCTCTCTGTATTTGTTAATCTCTTGTGACAGTAGCCTAGTTTTTGTCAATGAATTGGGGGAAAATTCAGCCCTAGATTGTGCAAGCATTTTCCCTGTGCTTACCTCTAACATGTCTTTCTAGGGTGCCATTTGTTAGAGAATTTATACCATATATTAAACCATATATAGTAAAGCATTTTCCCGTTTCAATCACCTTGGTTTATCTCTTTGTAGTATAGTTTGAGCTGTTCTTATCTCTGTGGGCTCCTTTCTATTTGGTGCCTGATATTTCCAACATCTGCACCACTTCTCTTCCTGTTACAGTGATTCCTTCCTCTTGTAATAATGAGTCTTTATAACTTGCATGTATAATAATAAAAAATGGATCCTGAATGTATTGTATGAAAATAATATGTGGGAAAAAAAAGAGGGCCAGTGATATTATTCAGTGAGTAAAATCACTTGTGCCAAGCCTGATAAGCTGAATTCCATCTTTGGGGTCCTCGTGGTAGAAAAAGAGAGTCAAATCCAATCAGTTCTCCCTCTCCCTCTCCCTCCCTCCCTCCCTCCCTCTCTCTCCCTCCCTCTCTCTCTCTCTCTCTCTCTCTCTCTCTCTCTCTCTCTCTCTCTCTCTCTCTCTCTCTCTCTGTGTGTGTGTCTTTCTGCCTGTCTGTCTGTCACAACACAAACATACACTCACCCATGCACACACATACACAATTAATAAAGGTAATAAAAGAGCTTGACTGTGTTCTATTGGGATTTGGGGCTAATCACTCTGATTTGAGCCAAGTGTAAGTTAGGTCTTGGACCTGTGGCAGGCTTACTGAGTTAAGGGTGCCACTGACTTCACCAATTTTTGATGGTGGCTTGAAGCCGTTTCTCATCAGAAGAGCCTGGATTCTCAGCAGTTATGAACTCCATGGGAGGATCTTAGGCTTTAACAGCCATTTGCTAGCCTTTTTAACTGAAAATTTCTGATTAAGGGTTCTGGAAGAAGGGTCAATGGGGATTTTGCTTGGCTCTGTAATAGTACTCCTGGCTTCCTCAGCATAGGAACTCTTCTTAGCTCCTTTGCCTTCATCCTTTGGAGGGCAGCTTCCATATTTCAAATGAAGGCTTGAAAGCCTCCCATAGAGTCATCTAAGTACGTGTCCCTGCAGCCAACCTCTGATGCACTGCCAGGCTTCTGGTGATGTCCTGCAGACATGGGGGAGTTTCTCAGAGTTCCATCTCAGGACCCATCAGAAGCATACCCTCTTTTATATTGTTCCCTGTATCTCTCTGTGGGGTTCCCTTATGCTGTTTTATTTTAGGTGAACAGCAGAGGGTATTTTCATGCCCCCTAGGAATAGCTCTTCTGTCACATGCTGGAGTTCGATAGGTGGATGGCATTCTCAGCAAAATGAGTTAAAACGAAAACACAGCCACCAGATAAACATAAAAATCTGATGATAGTCTCAGTTGATGATAAACATTTCAGCAAGACTTCTGTATATTTCGACATCTTATATGCTTCTAATTTTCTTTTAGCCCTGTACAAATCCTAAAAATCAAAGTGACGGTTACATTTCTTGTCTCTAAGGCAAAGCACACATCTCCCCGTGGATGAGATTAGTTAGTGCTGTTACCTATTCTGTAAAGGGAGCTGTTTAGTTGATCAGTGTGTTTTCAACCTCTCATCTCAATCCTGGTTTTCCCAGACTTGTATATGATGACAGACTGAGGGATCCTCCTGACGCCTTGATGTTATTTATGCAAAAGTGGAGTGCGGCTCAACTCCTAGTTTCTACCCGCATACTCTCTAGCGTCTCCAAATCTGTTGACATCTCTTGGGTGTCTTGCAGTGCACAATTATTACAGTATTATTTTCAACAAATCAATAGAGATTTAAAACTAACTCCTAAGAGTCTGATTCCTGATCTTTTTCATCATTCACTGACCTTATCGTCACTGGATTTCATTTGTTTGTCTCTATTTTGAGGTCGGGGTGAAGAACTGTTCGAGGTTCCCTCTGCAGACATGGCCAAGCTGACAGCCACTCCTCTCTGCGCCCTTGTCGATGAGCCTGTGCACATCCGGGTCACGGACCTGGCGCCCTTTGAGGTTGTATGCCTTCAGGCATCACTGAAAGATGAGAAAGGAAATCTGTATGGTTCTTGTGCCTACTACAAGGCCAGTGAAATGGGGGAGGTGGATCTGGAGCGCGATTCCTCAATTGGAGGAGACTATATGGGTGTTCATCCAATGGGTCTTATCTGGTCCTTGAAACCTGAAAAGCTGCTGAGTCGACTGGCAAAAAGAGATGTGATGAATAGCCCCTTCCAAGTCCAGATAAAACTTTGCAGTCCACAGTATCCAATAAAAGATATAGTTATCAATCCGCCAATGGACAGCCTGACTTTGGAAAGATGGTATGTGGCACCTGGTGTCAAAAGAATCCAGGTGAAGGAAGGCCGCATCCGGGGAGCCCTCTTTCTGCCTCCAGGTGAGTAGAATCTTCCTGGTTATTGTTATGATTGTTTCCCCTTTGGGATGCCTTATGCTTCTAGAAATTTAGCTTGGAGTATGGTATTATATAGATCTCACCATTCTATTCAAGAACTCGGCTTAATGTTGGCTGAGAATAAGAAATAGGTGGTATTCCACTCTAATTCAAGTTTCACCTCCACCATTCTGAAGCTTGTCTAAGGCTATGACTACATATTACAGAGTTCCTGGATTGGGAGGTTTCTGAAGAGTTGGATGTAGATTAAATGCAATTCATTACAGCCTGGCTGACTGAAGACTCCCATACAACTGCTTTCAGGAGCTACATCATGTTGACATTCAGCATAGAGTTGCAGTTTTTCTGTAACAAGTTTTAAATACATTATTTTATACCCAGGAATAAAAATGTAGGCCACCCCTTTATGCTCAACACCAAGGAGACATCACTAGGTTTTGTTTCTTTAGTGTCACACCTCTGTTTATAATACACACACACACACACACACACACACACACACACACACACACACACACACACACACACACATTCATCCAGGCCTTCTGTTGTGGGGTGGTTTGCCGGCTCCAGGTGTGTCATTTACCATTTTCTGGGACATTGGATATGTACAGTCTCTCACATCAAATGATCTTCTGGGTCACAAAGCAGGGGTGGGATATATTTGATCACAAAGAGGTTGAATTAGATGTCAAAACATTTCAGGTCCTTCATGTTCCCTTTCTTCCTGCTCATCAGAAGATACAAATTGATCTTTATTAGTGTACTTACATGGTAGCTTCTAAACTAAGATATATTATGCCACCTCATTTCTCAAACTAAAGGAAACAACCATTTGAAAACTTGCCAGTGACTCTTCATGTGAAGCCCTCTTTAAATGGTCATAGCCAACCTTTCTTTTCAAAAATCAAGTTTCAAGAAAGGGACATTTATGATAACAACTGTGGGTTGGCTCTGGTTTATTTTAGAGATATGCTGTCTACACAGGCTGAGTATGGACTGATGCCCTGACATTCCTCTTCTTTCCCTGTACTCTAGGCTCCAAGTGATAGAAATTATTATTAAAAGATGGGAGTTTTTATTAACTGTTTTATCAGGCAGTGGTTACTGGAGGGTAATAGAGAAGGGCATTTAACCTTTATTCTTTCTAGTGCCTGATATTAGCCCTGACACTTAGACATGTTAAACAAGGGCTTCAGAACTGCACTCCTGAGCTGCAGCTTTTATGAGACATTTTAGCTAGTGTGACCCTTAAAGACATCTTTGAGTTATGTACTTCACTTATAAAGAGAGAATCTCTATCTAATTAGTTCCTGTGAGGGCTTACCCTCAAGAACATGACGATCTCCAACTAAGTCTCCTTTGTAAAGGTTCTGCCTCTACTAGTTGGCCTTTGGAGATAGCCTTCATCAATGTTATCACATATAAACACATATAAACAGCATGTTTTGTATCTAATGTTAGGACTTCATAGATGTCCACAAGCTCACTTGTGTATTTTTTATTGATTAAGAAGTCCTGACACAATTTATCATTTTCTTTACTCAAAGACCATGGAAATTAATGTTCCTCTGGGCTTCAGGAATTAAATATGTCAATGTACATAGTTTATAATAAAGTCCCTAGAAGTTCTGTATTATTATATATTGAGAAGGCCTTACTTCTGCTCCAGGCACAAGGCTGAACATTTGAATGTTCTATTTGAGAATTTACACATTTAATTCCAAGATTCAGTTATTCCTGTCAGATTCATTGTTGTCTTTCCCTCTTATTTTTCTATATGACCTGTTTCATGTTGCTCTTTTTCAGGAGAAGGTCCTTTCCCAGGGGTCATTGACTTGTTTGGGAGCACTGGAGGACTGGTTGAATTCCGGGCCAGTCTCCTGGCCAGTCATGGCTTTGCAGCCTTGGCTCTGGCTTACTGGGGTTATGATGACTTGCCATCTAAACCAGAGAAGATTGATCTAGAATATTTTGAAGAAGGTGCAGAGTTCCTCTTGAGCCATCCTAAGGTAATTTTAGGCTCCTTAATATGAATTTATTACAGTGTTACATTAACTGCAAAGCTATGTGCCTTGCCTTACCTTCAAAATGTGATTCTGCCAAAGCTGTATTTTGTGCTACAAAAAACAATTGTCTTTTACTCATTCTGGTTTGGTTGTTCCATTTGCAACTAGTTACTAGGACTCCCCTCTCACTCTCGTGTGTGTGTATAAATATACACACACATATACTAGGGAGGGATATTTGTGTATAGGTTTCCATATGTGGGGGGAAAGTATGTGTCTGTGTGTATACATGCTTGTGGAGGACAGAGGTCATTTTCAGGAGCCATCCACCTTGGTTTTGAAACAAGGTCTCTCACAAAGGCTCAGAGAGTCCCTGTCGGGATAAGCTGTCTTGAGTGAAGCTTGGATCCTCTTGTGTTCATATCCACAGAACTAAGATTACAGGCAAGCCTGTTGCAGGATACTGCTCTTGCACACTGTTAAGATTTGTCACTCATATTGGTTTAATAATAACAACGATTGGTAGTAGCCAGGTAGGAAGTATAGGTGGAGAAACAGACTTGGAGACTTCTGGAAAAGAGAAAAGGCAGAGAAGCAGTCACCAGTCAGACGTAGAGAAAGCAAGATGAGAATGCTGGACTGAAAAAAATGTACCAAGTCACATTTTTTAAATAAAAGTATGGCTTACTGTAAGTGTAAGAGCTAGTTAGCAATATGCTTGAGCTACTGGCCCAGCATTTACTACAATATTAAACCTCCAAGTCAGTCATCTGGGAAGTGGCTGCTGGGTGTTTCTGAATTGTCGGTGGGACAGAAACTTCAGACTACACAAACCAGCATGCTTGATTATTTTATATAGGTTCTGGGAGCATAGCTTGTGTCCTCATACTTGCATGGCAAACACCTGACTGAGCAATTCCAAAAGTTTTATGTATTTACATCTATAAACAAACAACTTGTGAACATGTTCTCCAGAACCAAAGTCTAAGTCATTTATCGCCAGAGTTCTAGACAATAAGAAAAAACAAAACAAAAACAAGCAAACTGCCTTATGTTGACATTTGGTCCACCACCAGATACGTTTCTGGATAATGTAGAGTTCCTGATCAGCAATTCTTTGGTCATGTCCTCCAGTGCACAAGATATCTGTTTCAGACATTGAGTCAATATATCACCATTTTAAGATAGAAAGGATTGTCAAGATCATGGGCTTTTATTTCTTGATTCTGGGTTATTTTGCATGAGAAAAAAATAAGTTCATAAGTAGAATATATTGGCCTCACAAGAGAGACAACATAGATTAGCAGCAAAAGGCAAAAGGTTCTGACTCATTGCTTTGCCATGTAAAAATCAAATAGTAGCCTTAAAATTGTGGATAAATGCCGTTTATGGGTAACTAGTATGCCTGAATCACTTAACATATTACTCTTTATTGCCTTCATTTTTAATGAAATGTGTGAAAATTCACTTTACAGTTATTTGCTCTGAGACTCTTTGAGCCTGCCAATCTAACTGTATACCTTATTACAAAGTGTGTGATATTTTAATGATCTAGGTGTCTATTAATGGCCCTCATCTCTTGTCGTTTCATATGCCAGGTAGTTGCTTTATGAAATATTAATTCTTTGCTGGACATATGTTATTCCCACCAATTGAGAATAAGACTACCACCATAGTTTAAAGCTAAATCTGAAGCAAGCTTTAATTAAGTACTGGCCAGGGGATAGGCTCTGGCTAGGTCCATACCCAGATTCCTGGAAAATGGTCCAGAATCAAGTATGGCCAACAGCTTAAGAAGGAAAAACCACAATTCAGTGCATTTCCCATTAGGTCCAATCAGAGACAGCACACATCCTGAAAAACTTATAGCCTATGAACCTACCACCCACAAATGATTAAGAACATCCAGTTCATATGGGTCAAACAAACTTATTTAGGGGAATGAAAAACATGTGGTTTATTATCTTTCATAAAACATTAGCCTTCAGCATTTAAGAAACTATCTGTCCTCAGGCAAAGGGCTTTTGGATCAGAGGCAATTTTGTTTCATGGATCTTTTAGGCATAGTAACTAAACTGTAAAATGTAACTTTGGCTTTCACATTCTGCTCTCCCCCTGAGTTGTATCCTGAGTCAAATCATTGACTATGTGACAGGTACCTGTTTATATTTGGATCTAATACCTATCGGCTTAATGGAATCCAGATAGGAATTATCATTTAGTTAAACAATCAATGATAAAAGAGCCAAGAGCAATTAGAAGAAGTAGAAGGGCCAAAGGCCCTGGGATGACTAATGGAGTTTCTATTTAGAAGGAACCTAGAAGTGAGAATGGAAATCAATTATTTTTTTCAACTCAGAACCCCTATGACAGGGGTTTTCCTTTTGATCTAGCATTCTAGCCTATTGGGGGACAAGAGATAATGTCCTCTCTTCTTGCTGAAATAATTCCTGTTGTCAGGCTCAAGAAGGTTGAAGTGCTGGTAAAGGCAAGGAAGGAATTCAGCCAATGAGGAGTTCATCAAAAGCTCTTGGTTTGCTGACTCAGCTGAAGAGACAGAAAGCATTCAGAGCAGCTAGACTGGTTCACATCAACCTTCAGCAATTCCAGGGTTTGCAGTTATTTGGAGGAGGTCGTAGTAAGTAGCTGATGCTTGGACGTGTCTGTGAGCCAAGTAGAAATCTGCTGAGACAGATATGGTCTAGGTACAGAAGTTAAAATTTAGGAACTTAAAAAAAATATTTCATGTTTTTGATGACTGACAATAAAAATGTGTTGAGATACTCCTTTTTTGAAATCTCCTTACAAGATCAAAGCTTTCTATTCAAGTTCCAATCATTGTCCTAACTTCCCTTCATCATCCCCCCCCCCTTTCTGAAGAGTACTCATGTCTCATGTACAGAGACTCTGTAGGAGACTGCAATGTACTTTATTCATTGCCTATTCCCTAATACTTTTTACAATAGCACATTCTCTTTGCTTATTTTCCTGACTATGCTCTTTTGCTGTTCTTGTTTGTTTGTCTGGTGGGGACTACTGCATGCCAGGGAAGGGCTTCACCATGGCCTATATTTCTAGTCCTGACATGATATTTCTTGAAGGCATTTTAAACTCAGAACATGGCATAATGCTGAATTCAATATATCTATTGTAAAGCTAAATTACATAAACAAATTGCATTCCAGAACTCTAGCTTCTTCTTTTTACTTGCCTGTTACTATTATTTGTTGAAGTTCTTAATTGTTTGAAATTGTGAATTTTCTAATGAAAAAAAATAACATCTCATTTTTATTGTTTTTAGGTCTTGGGCCCAGGTATTGGAGTTGTTTCTGTATGCAAAGGAGCAGAGATTGGACTCTCTATGGCTATTACCCTAAAACAAGTAAAAGCCACTGTACTTATCAATGGGCCTAATTTTGTTTCTTCTGATCCACATGTATATCATGGTCAAGTCCAGGAGCCCGTACCAGCCAATATAGAATTGATAAGCACCAATGCCTTGGGATTTGTAGAGTTTTATCGAGCCTATGAAAGAACTGCAAATAAGGATAGCAAATATTGTTTTCCCATTGAAAAAGCTCAAGGACATTTCCTTTTTGTGGTGGGAGAAGATGATAAGAATCTCAACAGCAAAGTACATGCTCAGCAAGCCACAGCACAGCTGGTAAGAAATGGGAAGAAGAATTGGACTCTGCTGTCTTACCCTGGGGCAGGTCACGTGATTGAGCCTCCCTACTCCCCACTGTGCTCTGCCTCAAGGATTCCCTATGTGATTCCAAACATCTCCTGGGGAGGAGAGAGAATCTCACATGCAGCTGCACAGGAACACTCTTGGAAGGAAATACAAAAATTTCTCAAGAAACATCTCCTCCCAGATATGAGCAGCCAGCTCTGAGTGGACTTGATGATATCACTGTGAAGTAGGGCTGTTCATCTCCTTACCAGCACCACTTTTCACTTTCCTTAGAGGAATGTCTCTGATCTCTTAGTGGAAGACAAATGAAAGAGTCACCAGAAAATCGAGGTGGGCTGAGAATGCTAATATCTTGACTTTGGAAGAGAAAAAATATTTCCCATGTAATGAAATGTCATGAAGTGAGAGCACTATATCTGTATATATAAAAATCTTAGACCTCCCTTTCCTAAAATTTTTATCATCATAGCAATTTTCTGTAATAATAATCACAAAAATGGTTACTGATAAATCACAGAATACTCTGCTTTATAAAAGAAACACAAGAATTATATATTGGCATTTACTAATTTCTTCAAACTCACATTAAATGTGCTTAGATAATTCTCATTGTCCTTGGAAATCTAGAGATGAGCATTTTAAGGCACTGTGAATGCTAACATGTATAGAGGGACACTGAGCCAGTTTAAAACAATTTAGCAAATTTTAATAAATCACACTTGTCTCTAAACATTTACAGCATTTCAGCATTCACTATAATAAGAAGGGAGCAATCTGAGTTCTACAGAAATATGGCTAAGAGAAGTAAGCACGATGATGAGAACTGGGATCCTCTAGACTAGGGACTTGCAGGTTTGTTTTTTTCTGTAAAGTACTAAATCATGAATAATTACAACTTTGTCATCTATAAGTCTTCTGCCAGTATGCCACACTCTGCTATGCTAATAGGTAAAGTATGAAACATAGATGATGTCTGAATTCCAATTAAACTTTTAACTCTGTTTACTAAAACTTAAATTTAATAATCTGTGTTGAAAATAGTAATTTTATTTAAAACTTTTCAAGCATTTGCAAGTGTAAATCATTATTAATCCATAGGCAGAACAAAAATAAGTTGCAAGCTAAGAAGGCACAATTTCTAGAGCATTCCCATGACTGTCGGGCTTCTAGAAAGGACAAATCATGGCATAAATATTCATGAGCAATGGGTAGAAGTGTAAAGTAGCTGGTAGTTAATAGGGTAAAGATAAATGTGTACAAATACAATTCAGATTATTTTTGAAGCATGACGGGGAAGCAGTAAATAATTAACATAGTAGCAAAATGAGGATACGTCCCTTGTACCTGCCTGAACTCTTTCATTTCTGTTTGCTTTGTGATATTTTTACTGTTTAGATAAAACAAACAAACAAAAACCCTTTTTAGTTTGGAGCGGATGTTGTATCCAGCTGACAAGTCACCAAAGTCACTAGGGACAGGTATGCAGCTGAAGAAGAAAGGGAGAGATAGGAAAAAAATTCAGAGCAACTCATGGTTCAAAACCACAAAGACACCGAGTTTATTTCTGAAAGCACTTACATACATTTTCAAACTAAAACTTAAACAAAGAACAGTACAAGCGTTCAAACACTATCTTGAGAAACCTTGTATCATCCTTGAATCAGGCACCTGGCAGCTTCATTTTGACATCATGTGCCTTCTGCTAGCTCACACAGAAAGATAATGGATTTTTTTCCTCAGGGGTTAATCAGACTAATCTCAGACTGTCAAGTCTAAAGCAAGGAGCAAAGCTGAACTCATTAGAATTCTAGAATAGCTGAATTACTGTGACTCTTTTACTCTGTAAGTCAGAAAAGACTCAAGTCAGTATGGGAAACTGAATCACTGTATAGGCTTCTACAAATTCCCCCTAATTTATTATTTAAGATTCCTATAGTGTCTTTCATTACTGTGCTATCATATCATATCATTCCTTACTACACTTGTAGCTTACCCGTCATGGGAGCATGAATTTCCTCATTGACATCCTGTCTTAGATTGAAAAGAGGCAAAAACAAACAAACAAACAAACAAACAAACAAACAATAAAACAAACTCACCCATCTTTGACTAACTAGCCTCTGTTGCCATTAATGGGGGGTGGGCGGGGAGTTTTGCTCCATGAAATTCTGAATCCAATCTCCATAATGAGTTCACCATCAGCTTGAGGCTGTAGACAAACATCCCTAGAATACTTCCTCCAATAACAGCAACACTACTTAGTTGCAAAGCTTATCTTAAACTGTTCTAAGATATCTTTAGCCATTTTGGATGCATCAAAATTCAACAAAATTAATTTTAGGTCAGCTCTTGCCTTGAGCTCCATATACACAGGTGCCAGAGCTCCATATACACACATGCCCCCAGTTTCTGCCCATGCTCTGGGAAATCTTTGAAGCCATTGGTTCATGTCTGGGGTAGGTTTCTTAGGTTTTTGGTAGAGTCTATATTCCTCAGTGAGGTCACTGGTGACTAGGACTTGAATTGGCTTCCTGTCTCTATAGACTAACTTTGCTCTGCTTCCTGTGAAATGGATCTGTGCTCTCATTTTAGATAAGAGGGCATTCAGGAATTACCAAAAATTAATCGATTACCTGTCCCATTCCTAAGTCCACCATTTTTCATGTAGTCCACAAGTATGGCCTTGTTTCCAATTACCCAAGTAATTTTTGTGGACATCTGGGACCATGTGGGGCCAGCAGGCCTGAATTTTCTGCCCCAGTGTCCACCATGAAGTCCACTGGTTTCCTCATCACTCTTAGGGTTACCCTGGGCTCAGGAAAGAGCACTGAACCCCATCCCTGAGTTGCTGTCCTCAATCTAGGCAGCAGCTGGCAGGCAGCACCTGGGTCTTACATCTGCCTCTTTGAGCAGTCTCTTGCCCAGTGTCCCTCTTCCTCACAGTAGGCGCTTTGGTTCTTATCCACTTGTGGCTTGTCTCATGGCCTAACCTCTCCATCTTGGCCCTGGGGTCGGGCTGCAGTTGATGTCATTACTAAGATCTTTTTCATTTCGTGTCTATGTTGTGCCTGCTGTTGCTTTAGAATTTAAGTCAGGGCCTTCTCTTGCTTCTTGTCTCTCCTATCCTTCTCCAGCTGTGTTTTTTTTTCTTTTCATTCTTCCTTCTGTTCCTCTCTCTCTATTATACACTCTTTCTGCTGCTGCCACTAATTCCCTAATATTCATTTACCCTAGCCTCTCTATTGACTGCAATTTTCTCTTAATAGTGGATGCAGCTTGGCTCACATATGCAAACATTATCATCTGAGCAGACTCCTTTGCCTGTGGGTCATACGGAGTGCATTGATGGAAAGCCTCTAGGAGGCGCTCAAGGTATGCTGCTGGAGTCTCATCTGTCCCGTCTGACATTATAGACTTTAGACATATTGGTCAGTTTATGAGCAGCAGCTTTGAGAACTACTAATAGTGCCTGGCTGTACGACCTGGAGCTGGAGTCTCTCCTTACCTTCTGCTGTACTGTAGTCCCAGTTGGGCTGAGCTGCAGGGAAGTAGGCAGCAATTAGGGCAGGATCTACAGTGGGAGACCCCGTTGGATCTGGAACCTGCTTCTGGGCTGCCTCCAGGATTCGATTCCCCTCCTCTGTGGCGAAGAGTATGTTCAACAACTTCTGACAATCATCCCAAGTGGGCTGATGGGTAAAGAGAATTTTTTCTAATAGCTTAGTCAGATCTTGGGGTTTCTGAGAAAAGGGGGCATTTTGGGTTCTCCAATTGTACAGATCACTAGTAGCGAAAGACCAGTAGTGACAGAATTGGTTCCCATTATTGTCCACTGGCCCTGCAGGTCAAAGGGAAAGGGCTACAGTAGTATCAGGAGTTGCCCCTTGATGGCTGTGAGTGTTGTGCACCAGGGGCTACTGCTCCTGTTCTTTGTCAGGCCGGCCTGGTGGTGGTGCAGTGGGTGAGTAGGGTGGGGATAAGAGTTCAGATTCCTCTGTTCCTCCCTGAAGCATGTTGGTCTTCTTTTCCTGAAGAGAAAGGACCTGGGCTGGGGTAGAAAGTTTAGTAGGAGGGATTGGAGGTAAGAAAGCCTTCACCCATGGTAGTAGACCTTGGGGGTCCATCCATCAGCCCCTTGAAGGTTACTATGTACAGAATCTGGTCTGGGTGCCCAGTCTGGGCCTGAAAGATTCTCTCTTCCACTCTGTGAATGGCTACAGAATCAAAGGTCCCTTCTCATGGCCATCCTACATCAAACATGGACCACTCTGAGGAGCAAAAAGTCACCCATTTTTCTGCTCATACTTCAACACTGTTGTTATGAGCAGTAGCTTTGACATCTGACCAATGAGCTTGAGGCAAGTCCAAGGAAGTAGATGGTATGCCTCCCATCCTGCATCCATCAACTATCAGCTGAACAATAAACAAGCCGGCAATGAAAAAAGAACAACACAGAATAGAAATCAGGACCCCATTATATTGAATACCAACAGAAGATCTCAGGGGAGCCCCAGGCTCTATGATCCCCAAAACCATATGGATAGGATGGTGCAGAGTCAATAATCCTGCCCAATCCCCCTCCTTCTCCACTTCCTTGGGTTCCACATCAGGGGTGAGTGGAGGTCTCTGGCCTCCCCCAGATTCCACATTGGGGAGGTACAGGCTTCCCTGTGGAGGACCCAGGACATCTCCTGATCCCTCCTGAGACTGCTGTACAAGTGTGTCCACTCTGACTAAAGCCTCAACCAGATACAGATGCCGGCCCCTTCAGAGCAAGAGTGAAAGCATGGAGAGACAAAGACTGTCACACGAATAAACGAGACTCAGGGATAGATCTCTGAAGAAGTTGGAGATATAAGAGGGAATAAACACCACAGTCAGATCTTACCCAGCTGTCTTCCAGCTTCCTCAGCCTCACTTCCCTTGGCTTGGCTTCCCCAGATCTATGCTTATCTTATGCTTAAATACTCTCTAGGTAAATTAAGGCATGGCCCTACCACTGCTTGCTTGGGAGCCTGGAATTCCCTCTACAATCTAAAGTGGCCTCAGTTGGAATTAAGGGCCTAGGTCACCACTCCAAGGACACTCCCTGTGCTGGGATTAAAGGTTTGAATCACCACTCTCTGATTCTCCTAGACTGACTGTGGTTAGAGCTTTGGAACCTCTGGAGCTTTTATTAAATCCCCACATAGACTGTGGGTATTCCCTCTGATATCTCTGAAACTTCTGAAGCTTTTATTAAATCCCCACATATCCCCTTTTGTGTCAAATTTTTAAAAAAAGAAGGTGATAGCTAACATAAGAAAAACAATATACAATAGGTACAATAATTATATACAATATATACAAACAATAAATGAGTAATGTTCAGTCCATTAACAATTGACAATTCCAAGAAAATATTTCATTAATTATCCTATTTTTATGAGTCCAAAGGATTATACCTAATTCATTTCCTTTCTAACTAAAAGCTATTATTTTGATATCTCTTAAACTTATAAACTTTAACTTCAAAGTTTCTTTTCTAAAACTGTCATTAGAAAACTGTAACCACAACTATCTCATCTTCAACTACCTCAGAGACCCAAGAAGGAAATAAAATTCACCCAAATAACCAGAAAGTGCAAGCAACTTTCAAAAACTAGAAATGACAGAGATGACACCTATCTGCCTGGACAGTCACCCAAAGTTCCTTTATAAAGTTGGGGCATCAATCTTCAGCCTAGAGGCTCAGAGTCTCTTTTCATTTCAGTGAAGCAGGAAATCTGCTTTGTCCATTTTGGTGTAGTTCATTCACTTCTCCTTGTGTCCTGAAGACTGAAGTCTCTCTTCAAAGTTCTTTTCAACTTTCCCTTGTGGTACTTGGTTATCGGTCTCATGCCAGTATTTAGCCTTAGATGGAGTTTACCACCTGCTTTGCTTTGCTGCTTTCCGAAGCAACCCAACTCCGGGAAGATCCAGGCCCAGTGTGCCAGGGGCCGTTACCAACCTCACACCATCCATGGGCCATCTCTGACAGTTTTCTCTGAAAAGCAGAAACCTGAAAGACCATCTCAGCTTGTTCTGTCAAAGTTCAAAGGGAACCTGCATGTCCAGTTCAAATAGCACACTGTCAAACAGTCAATATGGGGACAGGTTCTTGTCCAATGACTAAACGTTGCCACAAGGAAAGTAGACTCCATATGGAGTTTCTTCAGTGCCCTTTTTTCTCTTGAAGTAGATTGGGGCTGTCAGGAGCAGACCTGTCTCACTGTCCAGAAAGGTCTTTAAGTTCTAAAAATATTTTGAATGCCATATTCTATGGATCTCTGAAGTTTTTGAAGAAGACCTGTTCATCTACAATATATTTGTTTGATCTTGAAAACATACCTAACATGACTATGTCTGAATGTAATGTCTAACTACTGACTTACATTGATTTATATTCTAATTAATTGGAAATAAAATCTTTCATGGACTAGAAACTTGTATTACAATGTTATTTAAACTGATTAAATATACTACCTTGAACAAGCATAAAAATATTTGTACAATGACACAATAAATCTCAATATACACAATTTGTATACAAAAAAAACCAATGCAATGTAAAATATTTAAAGTAATATTTTAAATCATTTTAAAAGAAGATTCCATAATCTATCCTTATATCCTATATATCTTTATACCCTTTTTCTTCCTATTTTTTAAACACAAATCTTGAATCTAATCGTTCTTGTTTAACTTTTTTCTAACCATAACCATGAACAATTTTTAACCAATTAACTTAAACAATGAAAATCATCCATAACCCATTCATTGAACAACCAAAACCAAACCACCCCACCACTTGGGAATGTGGGTGCTGTGTTCTTAAATTTACTTCCTGCTGATTGGGGACGATGGCATCTTTTGGGGATCCTGAAAAGAAAAGTTTTGTTAAATGTCAAGTCCTGAAATAAGTAGCTGTGTCATTTGTTCTTCAGTCTCTGCATAACAGGAAAGTGCACAGCTTGTTCCAAGTCCTGGCCATAGTAGTCTATGAAGCTGGTTCATCTCAGCGAGCTGCCACAAAATTGTCATGAGCAGTTTGTAGTCCAAATCTGATCTTTGATTGGTGTTTGTTAGCCTAGTAGCTTTGTCAGAGTTCATGTGAAACCATCGTTGTGGGGCCCCATCTTCCTTTTGGATACTTCAAGTTTGCAATTAGGCCTTGTCCTGGATTACTGCAGAAAACTGATAAGAGACTAAAAACCAACACAATGTACAGGAAACTAAACATAAAGCAATTTATTCAGCATAGGATTAGTAACAATAGAATAGTCCCTTATTTTTTGTTATTCTTCTGTCCCATATCAGGTGGCTCTTCTGATATGATAGAGATTTTTTTATTTTCCTTTAACAAGTATGTTTGAGTTTAGAGAAGTAGAGAGCCACAATCCAACTCTAAAACCAGCTTTAAATTATAATTAAACTGGGACTTTAACTAACAAAAAATTTTTTTTGTAAAGGTTAAGCAATGAGATTTTACCCTGTGAAGTATACTGGTACCAATAGTTACCATATTCTTTTGTTTGCAAATTTTCCTGGATAGCCTCCCCTTTGCTTTAGATGTCTAGATGTCCAAGGTCTTTTAACTTCTTGAAGATGGGTATTTCCAGTTTCCTGTAAAGACAAAAACAGAAACCTGCCCTGACCCTTTGCTTTGTCTTACAACTGAAAGAATTGTAATATGGGTGGGTGAGCTATCAATTCTTAGTTTCATGAAGTTTCTCTGGTTCGGTTCGAGTCTTTATTAATTTTGATGGTATCTATAACTTTTCTTCACCTGTGGAAATAAAAGCAAAACCCCTTCCCCAACATAGCACATACCCTGGCTTCCATTCAGAGGTTAGTACATCTTTGAAGTAAACAGGCTGATTTAGTTCAGCTGTTTTTTCTATGGTCCAATGCCTTTCAGCAGCTGTTGTTCCTTTCTCATTAGCATTGAGAAAACTCAAAGTTAATAAAGCATTATGTAGTCTATCTCTGGGGGTCTTTGTTATTCCTTTCTGTTTATTTAGCATATCCTTTAGAGTTTGATTTGATCTCTCTATGACTGCTTGGCCTGTAGGATTGTGTGGTGTTCTTGTAATATGCTTTATATTACAATAAGCAAAAAAATGTTTCATTTTAGTAGAGACATAAGCTGGAGCATTGTCAATCTTTATTTGTACAGGTATTCCCATAATGGACATAACTTCCAGCAAATGTGTGATTACAGAATCAGCCTTTTCTGAACTCAAAGCAGTTGCCCACTGAAATCCTGAAAACGTATCTATTGTTTGATGGACATATCTTAATTTTCCAAATTCTATAAAATGAAATACATCCATCTGCCAGATTTCATTTCTATGTATGCCTTTAGGTTTAGTTCCTGCTGGCAATGGAGTTTGTTTATAGAAAGAACAGGTGGGACACCTTTTTACAATTTCTTTGGCTTGTTGCCAAGTGATACAGAAATATTTTTTTAATCTCTTGATATTGATATGATGCTTTTATGAAATTCTGAGGCCTCTAGTACATTTACTATTAATAATTTGTCAATTTCATCATTACCGTGTGCTAAAGGACCTGGCAGACCCATATGGGATTGAATGTGTGTTATATAGAAGGGGTGATTTCTAGTCCTGATTATTCCTTGTAATTGAATAAATAATGAAGTTAATTCTGATTTATCATTAATAAAATCAGCTGTTTCAATGTGTAGAACAACTCTTTCTGCATACTGAGAGTCAGTGACTATGTTAAGTGGTTCTGTAAAGTCCATTAATACCATCACAATTACATATAATTCTGATTTTTGAACAGAATTATAAGGACTTTGAGCCACTTTACTTATATGTTCTGATTTGTAACTTGCCTTTCCTGATTTGTTTGCATTGGTATAAAATGTAGGGGCTCCAGAAATTGGCTTATCTCGTACAATACAAGGGAGAATCCAATTAGTTTTCTTTAGAAATTCAATTATTTTGCTTTGAGGATATTTGTTGTTAATATCTCCCAAAAAATTACTGCAGGCTCTTTGCCAAGGTTCACTTTCTATCCACAACTGGTCAATTTCTTCATTAGTTAAAGGTACAACAATTTCTGCTGGGTCCATTCCTGTCAATTGACGAAGTCTTAATTTTCCTTTAAAAATAAGTTCAGAAATCTTTTCCACATATGTCTTTAACTTTTTGCTTGGCTTATGTGGAAGAAATATCCATTCCAATATAATATTTTCCCTTTGCATTAAAATTCCTGTAGGAGAATGCTTAGAGGGCAAGATAACTAGAATACAATTGAGATCTGGATCCACAGGATCCACATGTGCCTCTTGCAATTTCTTTTCCACCAAAGCCAGTTCTTTCTCAGCTTCAGGTGACAATTCTCTCAGACTATTTAAGTCCTTGTCACCATTTAAGGTTTTGAACAGATTATCTAGTTCATCATTTTTAATTCAAATAGTGGGTTGTAAGTTGGCAATGTCTCCTAGTAGTCTTTGAAAATCATTAAGTGTCTTTAATCTATCTCTCCTGATCTGTACCTTTTGGGGTCTAATTTTTTGTTGGCCTATTTTATATCCTAAATAATTAATGGAATCCCCTCTTTGTATTTTTTCTGAGGCAATCTGTAATCCCCAAGCAGGCAAAATTCTTTTCACTTCTTCAAAATGTTTTTCCAACATATCAATATTTGAATCGGCCAACAGTATGTCATCCGTGTAATGATAAATTATAGATTGTGGGAATTTCTTGCATATTTGATCTATTGGCTTTTGTACAAAATATTGGTATAGAGTAGGACTATTCAGCATTTCTTGAGGGAGGACCCTCCACTGGAATCTCTTTACAGGCTGACAATTATTATAAGTGGGCACTATAAAGGCGAATTTTTCTTTGTCTTGCTCTTGTAAAGGTATTGTAAAAAACACAGTCTTTTAAATTAATAACTATAATAGGCCATTCTTTAGGTAACAGAGAAGGCAAAGGAATCCCAGATTGTAGAGAGCCCATTGGCTGGATCACCTTGTTTATCGCCCTTATGTCTGTTACCTTTCTCCACTTTCCAGATTTCTTCTTAATAACAAATACAGGAGAATTCCAAGGGCTGGTTGATTCCTCTATGTGCTGAGCATTTAACTGCTTCTGTACCAGCTGTCCTAAAGCCTACAATTTTTCCTTTGTTAGAGGCCATTGATGAACCCATATAGGCTTCTCTGTTAGCCATTTTAGAGGTAGTGCTGTGGGTGTTTTTGAAAGATCAGCAGCTGTTCTGCCTTGTTTCTATATAACCTGAATGATCTGTGATTGTTTCTCATAATACCTTCTAAATATCTCTTCTGGAACCATGTGCTAGTTTATGGTTTATTTCTGTGTTTGGAGGAATATTAATCTGTGTGTTCCATTGTTGCAGTAAATCTCATCCCCATAAATGTATAGCAATATTAGCTACATATGTCTTCAATATTCCTCTCTGTCCTTCTGTTCCTATACACTCAAGCTATCCTGCACTCTGTTTTACCTGGGATATGGACCCAATACTCAAAAACTGAACATTTACCTCCTGAAGGGGCCAGCTTTGATGCCATAACTCCGGTGAAAGGTGAAATTATGGATACATCCGTGCCCGTGTCCAATAAGCCTTCAATAATAAAATCATTTATTTGTACTTTTAATTTTGGCCTTTGTTCATTGATAGAAGTTTGCCAAAATATTTGCTTTATAAATTTTCTTGAATTTATTTTCTTTTCTGTAAATTTTCTATCATCCCATGTAGTATGTCTTTTAAAAATAGGTTTTAACCTTTTTAATTGTTCTGGGAAGGTGTTTCCTCCACAATGGCAGGGTAAGACTGGATTGGACTTGATATGGGGGCTTTTGAAAGCCCCCTTGGGGCGTTTCCCGAGGGCAGAAAGTTCCCTTGTCTGTCTCTTGTTGACCTGTATTCATTAGTCCAATGTCTTCCTTTTCCACACCTTCTGCATATTCCAGAAGGGAGGGGTGTTCTCTTGGGATTATTCCTACCAAAAGCATTGTTTCTGGGAACACCTTGTTTACAATCTCTTTTTATGTGACCTTCTCTTCCACAATTATAACATTTGACATTTTGATTTTTTTCTACTACCTCTTGAAATAAGCTCTCCTACCCAGTTATCATCACTCTCATAAGACTCCATATTAATTGTCTCACGAATCCAATCATCCAAAGGTGCTGACCTTGCTTTTAAAGGTCTAAGTATTTTTCTACATTGTGCATTGGCATTCTCAAAAGCCAGTGATTCAGTGATTATTCACCTGGCTTCTGAGTCCGGTACCATTCTGTTTACTGCTGCAGTTAATCTGTGCAAAAAGTCTGTAAAAGTTTCTTTGAGACTTTGAATTACTTTTGTAAATGTTTCACTTTTTTCCCCTATTTCTTCAATCTGGTCCCAAGCATTTAAAGCTGCCATGAGACATAAATCCAGAAGATGGTCACTGTATAATGACTGCTTGTCAATATCAGCATAATCTCCCTCCCCAAGAAGTTTGGTCTTGGGAGACTTCTATGCTTCTGGCCCTGTTTCTTTGTTCTATTGTTTTAGCCTCCTCCCTCCACCATGATTTCCATTGCATGAGTGGCCTTGCCTCTAGCACGGCTGTAGCCATATCTAACCAATCTTTAGGGGTGACCTGGTTACAGCATGACCAGGAGTTCAGCATTTGTTTAACAAATGGTAAATGCATCTCATATGATACAATTGCTACCTTTACTCTCCGTAATTCTAACATTTGTACTGGAGCCCAGCTAGCTTCTCTTTCATCTTTATCATCCTTTGTTTTTTTAAAGGTTACTGGATATATTGTTGCCTGTTTTTGTCTAATTTTAGATGACCTTGCTGAAATTGGTTCTTCAAATTCCTCTGCTTGAATTTGAGCACCTTTGTGTTCTCTCTCAACAGGCTTTTTAAAGACCTTTTTCTTTGGATTTATATTAGTTGACTTTTTCTGTGATATTAAACAATAAATATTCATAGTAAATAGTATGACAAACATGATATTTCCATCTACCCTATCTATGTTTTCCTTAACTAGCTTTAATATCAAATCATCTAACGGGAGGTTACAGTATAACCAATCACTTAAACAAATTCCCTCTCTTTAAAAAAAAAAAAATGATTTACTTACCAATTGTTGTCTGTTGATGATTCAATCGATTGTGAAGTGGGGCAGCTACCCAATGTGATAGCAACCCAAGGAGGGGTCCAAAAAGAAAAAAAGAAACAACCCACCAGGAGAAAGAGGCCACTGTCGGAAAGACTTACCCAGATGAGAGTGAAACAGAAACATGTGTGGCCGTCTGCCTAAGGCTGGAGGTTAACCCGGAACAGAAAGCCTAGATGCTAGTAATTACTCCTCTGGCCACATGTTGTTCTGGCCAGCAAGTATGGCTTTTTGGGTAGGGAGGGGAGGAATTCGTGCCCCAAAGTTGGACGCCAATTGTCGCACAAATAAATGAGATTCAAGGATAGATCTCTGAAGAAGTTGGAGATATTAGAGGGAATAAACACCACAGTCAGATCTTACCCAGCTGTCTTCCAGCTTCCTCAGCCTCACTTCCCTTGGCTTGGCTTCCCCTCACTCTATGCCTGCCTTAAGCTTAAATACTCTCTTGGTAAATTAAGGCGTGGCCCCACCACTGCCTGCTTGGGAGCCTGGAAATCTTTCTCTAATATAAAGTGACCTCAACTCAGTTGGAATTAAGGGCGTAGGTCACCACTCCCAGGATACTCCCTGTGCTGGGATTAAAGGTTTGAATCACCACTCTCTGATTCTCCTAGACTGACTGTGGTTAGAGCTTTGGAACCTCTGGAGCTTTTATTAAATCCCCACATAGACTGTGGGTATTCCCTCTGATATCTCCAAAACTTCTGAAGCTTTTATTGAATCCTCACACCCAATAACCGTTATTTTGTAATAACCAATCATTCTGCTGTTAGGTAAATGGCACACAAATCATTCCATGCGCTCTCCCAAAATACTTTCTAGATTAAATTCTTTTTTGTATAAGACATGCTACAGCTTCATAATATGGTTTTAACATCTTGGCTGGTGAAACAGGAAGATGTGGCCATAAAAGAGGACTGTATTGCCATAATACTGCTGTAGGAGTGTATTTGATGAGCAAGATACATACCTACCAAGGCTGATCATATATAATAACCACAAAGCAGAGGGATCGCTGGGGAGATATCTCAGTAGATAAAGTGCTTGCCTTATAAGCATGAGGATCTGCTTTCAGGTTCCTAGAAGTCAGTAAAAGTCTGGCTAAAAATGTTAGTCAGTTATAATATCAGTTTTTGGAAGACAGAGACATGATCTCCTCAGGACAAGATGGCTAGTGACACTCCCAAGAATTGGTGAATTCCAGTTTCATCAAGAGATCTTGCCTCAAAAAATATAAACCGATTGAAGAAGGCATATGGCATCAGTGTCAGGCCTCCACAATCATATAGGCACTGTGCTGGTTAGTATTTGTTAACGTGACAGAAGCTTGAGACATCTGGGAAGATGGGACCATAATCAGACTATTAGCAAGTCTGTGGGGTATTCTCTTGACTGAATAATGTGACAAGGCCTAGTTCACTATGGGCACTGATATACCTGGGAAGTTGGTCCTAGGCAATAGAAAAAAGTAAAGCTGAGTAAGCCATAAAATCAAGCCAGTAAATAGCACTCCTTTATGATATATGTGTAGTCCCTTTCCCAGGTTCCTCCTTTGAGCTCTTGCCTTGATAATGAGCTGTGACCTGAGAGATTAAATAAACAATTTTTCCCCACAAGTAGTTTTTGGTCAGTATTTTATTATGGCAATAGACAAGAAACTAACACACACACACACACACACACACACACACACACACACACACACACACATGCGTGCACACATGGACCCACACATATATGAACATACATGCATACACATCACACATATATGAACATACATGCATACACATCACACATATATGAACATACATGCATACACATATACATATAAAACAGGTAGAAAGAGGTGAACGCTGATATTTACCTCTCTTTCTCCTCTCTGTTCCCGTAGTTAGAGGGAGTCTTCACACTTCAGTTAACCTAATATAGAAAATCCTCCACAGATATCAAAAGGTATGTCTCAATGGTGATTCTAGATCCCACCCTAGCAAACAACCAAGACTCACCATCACAATTCCACCTGTATCAACTTAACTCTTAAATACATTACTTTAAAACTATAATCTTCTATTTCTTTTCCCAGTAGACTGATGGCTGTCACATACTGCATCTAGTCCAGCTGAAATGCCCTCGGAGTCTTCAATAATTCCCACACAGTTCAAAAAATGTTAAGTGGAGAGTCCCTCCTGAGACTCACACCTCTTAGCTGTGAGCTCCTAGAACATAAAAGCAAGCCATTCTTCCAACAGATATTAAAGGAACATTCACATTTCAAAAGGGTAAAATGAGAGCATAGTTAAAGAAATATCAGACCAAAGGAAAACTCACACCCAGTAGGACAAACATCAACTCCTAAAACCCCATATCCAGAGTCTGAGGCTTTTGATGAAACTATCTGGGCTCAGAGAACTTGAGTTAGTCCCTCTGTTCCACTTCTGAAGACTGTAGTACACATAACCTTTTTCTTTGGCAGACAATCTATTTCATTACTGTCCCCAGGAACCTGACTTCTCTGACATCTTGTGATCTCTTTTGCAGCTTGGACTTGACCAGAGTCACACAACAAACAGCCTCCCTAGAGAATCTAATCTGAAATCACATTGCTTTTCCTTAGAATCCTAAAACCTTAACACAGGCATTCAGGACTTCCCATCCCCTCATTTTTGGCTGATATTTTTTATGCCTATGCGACCAGTAGCACATGAACAGTACTGCCAAGTTTTGACGCTAACTCGAGGTGTAGTTATGTCAGACTTTGTGTGCCTTTCAGAGTGGTCGTGGAGAAACACTTCCCCATGATGTTGTTTCTGAGCAGAAAATCCCTCTAGTTGCATTAGCAATTTACTTTCTTCCTTCAAAAAATTAGATTTTCAGAAAATAGATCCTTCGGTGGGGGAGGCCATCCTCAGAGCACCTTTGCTATTGCATAAACAAAGGACAGATTTCAATTTGATGGTGCTAATCTAACCCCAACCTGGCCTCCTGTTCTTGCTCTTACGCTGTAGACCTGAGTAAAGCGCAGTGGAGAGAAACTGTAACACAACCTGAGTATTAATCCCCTCTTGAGGTTTCCTCTGATAAACAAACTCGTCCATTACTTTTAATTCAGCCTCAGTAAAGTCCTCAGGACAAGGGCAGAATGCAACAAGATTCCTTTCCAGGGTATGTCATGTCAATAGCTCTAGCCAAGACCCTGATAGAGTCTGTGGAGGTTTGAGAGAAAATGGCCTCCAAAGGGAATGGCACTATTAAAAGGTGTGGTTTTTGTTGGAGCAGATGTGGCCTTGTTGGAGGAAATGTGTCACTGTAGAGGCAGGCTTTGAGATCTCCTATGCACAAGAGTTTATCCAGTGTCTTAGTTCACTTTCTGTTGCCTTTGTAAGACGTGAAACTCTCAGATTCTTCTCCAGCACCATGTTTTCCTGTACCATGTCCCACCATGATGATAATGAGTTAAATTTTTGAAACTATAAGCCATCCAATTAAATGTTTTCCTCTATAAGAGTTGCCTTGGTCATGGTGTCTCTTCATAGCAATAGAAACTCTAAGACAGAGCCCTTATTCTTTTCTGAAATGTCCAGAGCCAGACTTCCATGGTGTGCATTTATTTTGTTAGTCTGGCTTTACAAATATCCACAAGAACAGTCTAGTAAGCTCTGTTTACAGCATCCTAGGGATTTTAGGCCTCAGAGCTCTAAACTCTACTATATCCCTCTTGCTAATAAGCTCCAAAAGCCACATGGTCATACCACAAGGTTATCTTTATTAGACAATAGCCCCACTACTCAACACCAATTTTCTGTATGGGTTACCTTTCTGTTACTATGACAAAACATTTGACAAAGCAACTTAATTTTGGCTTGATTTTGGCTCATGGGTGGGAAGTCATAGGTCAGAAGCTTGAAGCAGCTGGTCACCTGTGTCTGCAGTCAGGAAGCAGAAGGAGATCAATGCCGACATTCTCCGCGTCTTCTCTTTTTTCTTCAGTCCCAGAGAGTCACCGACATTGGGGTCCACTGCAACCTAGTCTGTGCATGCTATCACAGACGTCTTCAGGGGTTTGCTTTCTAGATAATTTTAGTGGCATTAATAATACTAACATTGCAGCTAGTAGTCAAGCCTCTAACACATGAACCTTCATGAAGCACTTCAGGTTCAGGCGTCACACTGACCTAGTGAAAACACATACAGCTGTACACTATATTACTAATGAGTTACTTTTACTTTACTGACTTCCAGTGATTAGAAATATAATTTTATGGATATACTTTTGCTTTATAAATGTACATTTCAAGAGGCAGTATAAAATGTATTTTGTTGAATTATTTATTCTCTTGGCTTATTATATTACATTTATAATATTGTACTTTAATCTTAATTTTTACTCTTATCCCAGGTCCCAGAGTTTAGACATTAAATATGCAATAAGTGTGTAAATGTTGGTGTCTCCTTAAAATTCTGATATTGAAACCTAACCTCCACATTAATGGTTCAGAGATTAGTCCTTGACACTTGCCTTATTTAGACTGGGGAGCTGCTCTCTCTGAAAGGTACATTCTGGGTATGAGAGTTGAGTCCAGGTCTATAGCCTGGGAGGACCAAGAAAACTTCAGCTTGACATAAAAATCCTCAGTTACGACCTCCACAAAAGAAAAATTTGTTTCCCAGCCACCACAGCACAGCATCCTGCCCATGTACTAGTCCACCTGCCCATTTACCATGCCAAGTGGCATAACTGAAGGCACTATGTGTTCACTGAATTTTGTCTTAAGAATAGTAAAGATGTTAATGACAATTTTTAAAAATCTATGCTTCTTTTCAGTTCTCTTGAAGGAAGTGATAATTTTAAATATTTAAATAAAATTGATCTTTTTCAGTGTATTGCTTCAAATGATTTAAAGGACAAAAGAGCAGATCTATCAATTAATTTTATGTGGTTTGAGAAAGAGGTAATCAGGCTAATGAATGAAAAAGGAAACTATTCTGACAAACTGTTGGAAAATGAGAGGGGGCAGCAATTTTAGACCTTTCGGTAAGTGATTAAGTGATGAAGGCTTTGTGGTCACAATGGAACTAGGTGTCCTTACAAAAGAGGATGAAGGAAGCTGCTCTGTGAGAGTGACAGACAAGGTGCCATCGGTGGAACAGAGGCATCTTCACCAGCCACTGGATCTGCCAGTGCCTGTGATCTTGGACTTCCTAGTCACCACAACTGTGAGCTATATATGTGTATTGTTTATAAATGCTCTATTCCAGGGTATTGTGTTCCAGTAGCAAGAACAGTAATAGGAACTGGTACCTCTTTAGCAGTTAAAAATACCAGAACTAATACAGAAAGAAGTAAAAGTAGCTAGAATGTTGAAATGGGCAAAGGCTGAAAGAATTCTGAGACAAACTGCTATAATAAAAAGGTAATTCTAGTCAGGGGTCACAAAAGAGACAGCTATAAGACATGACCTTTGTGACCAGAATGTTGGTAGAACAATGGCTTGAAAGTCATTTTGATGGGGATGCAGTGATAAGATGCTAATAATGGAGCAGAGAGCCCACCTCCATCATGTGCCCTTACAGATTTTGGACTTCTTGAGATTCCAGAATGATGAATAATTTTCTATTACTTAAAGATTACCAATTCTAAGATATTTTGTTATACCTTTGAGGTCTGTTAGCCCAAAATGAGTAAGGTAACTTTCATATGAGGTTCTTGGTTACATTGCTCTACATAGCCTCAAGGCAGGCTGGGTAATGTAATGTTGCCTTGGAGGGATATAAAATGAACATATTTGTAGAAAACACCACCACTAGTATACAGTCTTAATTCAGAAGGTACTAAAATAACTTTTAAAGCACCATTATCCTTAAAGCAGTTGGTATTTGTAACTATGTATGTTACTTTCCTAAAACTTTTCAGCCTTGAGGAATTTTTGATGCTCTGGTACAATGTGTCATAAACTTTCCAGTGCCTTATCTCAGACCAACCAAGTCACAACTTTCAAGTGTGGGCTCTGGTAATGTTTAAAAAAAACATATTTCTCTTGTAAATCTTTTAACGCCAACTCACACCATTGCAAGGATGGAAAGGGAAAAGCTTTCTAAGATTACTGCCATAGAAAAGAAAATCAAAAACAAAAGCAAAGAGACCAGAATCAGGAGAGGTAAGAGGAGGAGGTGCCAAAAAAAAAAAAAAAAAAGGCTTGAAGTATCATTCTCCGTTCTCACACACCTCAGTTGAATGACAGCCTAGAGCAGAAGAATCTCTGCTCTTACTCTGGGTTGGTTCCTCCTGCTGCTCTGACTCTGGGGACCTCACTAAAGGGAGCTGCTGGTGGCTTTTCTGGAGACATTTGTAACCAGCAAAAACAAGTCTGAGTGTTCTGAGTGATAGACATTTGTAAGCTACAGGTAAGTCTGCCTACTTCTAGGTTGTTCCTAAAGGGCAAGCCATCCTGCCCTCCACTGGGCATCTGAACTCACCAGGTCCATCTGGGAGGTCAGGCTGTTTTGTTTTCTAGTGGGGAGCATTTCCATGCAGGGAGTTAGAAAAGTCTGTTGACATTTTGCTAAGTGTGTTTCTCTAATTACACCTGGCAATACTTTCTCTGGGGATGTAGATAGACATCACCATAGTGATTTGTTAGTCAGAAATGCAGATTTCTATCAATTGCATTAATCTAACCAAAATGTTTTTAGGAATATCTCTGAGGCAAAATGCACAACTTGAAGGCAAAAGTCCGAGTGTAATAAATGCAAATGTATGAAGAGATTGTTCATTGACTCTTAAAGGGAGTTTTCCCCTTGGAATTTCGTGCCTGAGTGCTGGGGAAACACACTGGGGTGGCAACACTCTCAGAGTGAAGGATGGGGTGCTCTCAGAGTGAAGAGGTAACAGTGAGGAGCTGCTGCCCAGAGCACTTCTGTTTCTGACAAGTAACTTTACCTGCAATGGGAGGTGTTTTGTTATATATATTTATATTTATATATATATATTTTCATTCTTCGTTTTCCTCATCCTTAAATCTTGGCTATATTTCCTGCTATCAAGTAACCGTGGTCTCAAATTACAGAATTGAACCTCTTAACTTTGGGAGTCTCAGCTTTCTCCTTGGGATCCGGGATCAGCTCCATGCCCAGACTTTCATGTTCAACTTCATATAACTCAGCTTCCCCAGCCACTTCAGGGTTGGTTAATCATGGACAAGGCAAGGGAATTATTCATACATGTCCATTTACCTCTCTGTCCATTATTTTGTTGATATGACAAAATAATCATACCTGCCTTCTGGGGCAAATCATTTGGAACATTTAGAAAATAGATCCTGTTTTCAGAAGCATTCTATAAAATTTCTGTTTAGCTCCTTTAAAAAATCATTTTCTGTTTAAGAAATTTTTATTCTTTTTAACATTTATCCCCCACTGTGTTTCACTAAACATTTATTAACAGCTTTGTTCCAGGCATGGGACTAGGAATGAATACAGCATTAAATGAGGCATAATTTCTGCCCTTGAAGCATATACAAAATCTGTAGCAGTGCTGTATGATGGATTGGCCCACAATGATGGAAATGTCTGTTTACATTGTCTAATCAGCAGTCACCAGTTTTGCTTTTGAGTAGTTCAAATGTGGTCACTGTAAGCAAGGAAATAAGTTTTAATTTCATATGTTTTCAATGAATTAGTATTATACTTAGAGCATAAAGGGTAGAAACATAAAGATATTTTTTTTCTCTATTACATACTAAGTTTATAAGAAGATGCTTGGTTAAATTGTTAAATACACTGGGTTAGTTATAAATGTCAAGGTATTAATATATGTAAATCATATATACGTGTATATATTTATATATATGAATTAGGCAAGATTCTACTGAAAATCAGATTATGAAAATGGAACAGAAGTTTGTGAAGATTAATCATAGTGAGATGCAGAAGGAGGTTTTGAGCCTTTTTTATGTTGAAAAGTAATGTCAGCTTCCATATAACACTCATACTGATAACTGATTGTCTTGATTATCTACTCCCAACTTTTAATATTTGCAATTTTTCTTCTTGCCCTTTCTCTACTCAGGGAAGCCTAATCTATGTCTGTTGTCTCAAATAAATACGACACACCAGAAATAGAAAAGGAAAACCTTTTCCCTAGTTACATAAAAGCTAGTGGGGGTTATGCATTGCTGAAGTTCCATATGGGTGTGTATTGTTTGTTGATGTGATGGTGTCATTTGATACGGAGCCTCACTGGCTGCTTGAGCTAGCTATCTTCAAACTCTTGAGTTAGTATGTTCTTTCTCTTAGATCTCCAGAGCTTCTGAAACTACAGTGTGCACAAGCATGCTTAGCAATACTTGTGGTTTTTGTTTGTTTGTTTGTTTTTCATGCAGTATATTTAAATGCCTATAGACTGGACAGTCAGCTTTTAGTTCATCACAGTTCATACAATCCATCTAACTCTGGACTTTATTTACAGACTGATATTATATGCATGTCTCCCTATTAGGTATCTCAATTCAGCATATTTGCAAAACAGGAGTATAAGAGAGTATCATGTTAGATGGACAAGGCTTCCCTAGGACTGGAAACTTCCTTTGGGCCCAAGAAAAACCAAAAGTAATTTAAATTCTGTAGTTACATTTCTGCCACCCAGAGGAACAAAAGCTCAAAAAGGAAATCATTTTAATCTAAAAAAATAGAAAAGGTATGATGTTTTGTGTGTGTATATACATTTGTGAAATATAATTCTTTTCTGTTTTTATGCTGACAAATGCCAGTAAAGAGTATATTTAACTAAACAAATTAACAATAAGAGAGAGAAAATTATACATTAGATATCAGAAAGCATGAAGTAAGGAAAGGGAGAGGAAGAATGAACTAACATGTTTCTATTCCTTTAATAATTTTGAAATTACAGTTTTTTACATGTATACACGTGCATGTCAGAGTGCATTTATACATGCATGTGCCATAGTGATGAATACATGTGTATAGCATAGTGAAGTACACATGTATGTGCCACAGCCATAGTGTATGTGTACATGTCTGTACCATAGTGATGTATATATGCATTGCCATAGAGATGTATACTTGCATGTGTCATAGTGATGTATACATGTATGTGCCATAGTGATTGTACACATATATGTTCTGTAGTGCATGAACAGATCAGGAGACAACTTGAGGGACTGGGTTCTCTTCTTTGGCCATATGGGTCTTGGGATAGATCTCAGATAGCCAGAGTTAGAGAGAGGTAGGTGTTTGTACCCACTGAGCCGTCTCTCTGGCCTCAAATTTCTGTTTCTACTTGGCAAAAATAAGTTTTATACACAGGGGTCAAATGACACCAGTTAAGACATCAATTTTCCAACTTATAGAACTATGATGTCTTTAAAATTTCTTATGGTTTTAGAACTGTTTATTATACTATCCAAAATGGGACAGGACAAATTATACACAGCGACTGCAGTGCCAAGAAGTGGCATCTTTGTAAGGACATAATTATATGGGAAATGTCTAAGATTGCAGTAATTCCTAATCAATAATCTTCAGAGAATTGCCACTGATTTCTACAATTCTCTTCTGTGGCGGGATTAAGGTGTCAGCCGATAAGGTCAGAAGATACTTCCGGGACCCTGGGGCCAGACACCTCCTACTACACTCTTCCATTTTAAATTTATCTTCAAAATTACCTTACTGGGTCAATTTTTAAAAAGCATAAATGCCACAAGATATGATATAAAAAAGCTCAATAAATAGTAGCCAAAAGAGAACCTCAAGCAATGATTTCTTAATACAATGCCCTTTTTTCGATGCTATTTAAATTTAAATTGTTTATAGCTATAGAAAGTGTCAATGTACAGCTGGGTGGCAGTGCATAAAAATTCATTTCAAAAATGAAGATTTCTCTGATTTTCTATTATACAAATAAAGTTGGTTCAGTCCCTTAGCTTACTCCACAGAGCTAAGAAGAATTTACTGAAAGGGAATAGAGAGGAGAAGGCAAAATTTCCCCACCGGATGCCCTCTTTGTGCATATCGTGCTCATTAACCATTAAGAATGTCTGTCTTGCATACAAAACTAAGACTGGACTCAACCAGCTGAACATTGTGCTTCTAGGTACTCTTGTTGGGGCAGGGGTGTAAGACCTATACAAACTTTACTAACAGGGATCCTTAGACCCTCTCCATCATTGTGAATGCCAGGTTAAGTGTGTGCCCCCTACAAACATTAAAAGCCCTTGCAAAAAGCCTAGTGATATTTTTTTAAAAGCCTTTCACATTCATCAGACCCTTAGTTGAGAATCTGAAGTGTGTAAAGTCTTCTATGTGTGTATGTGTGTGTTGTTTACATTTTACATTTTAATCCTGAATCCTTTGTTTCTATTGGGTCTCTAAGGGGGTGTTATATAAGGAACAAATAATAAATGAGCCTGGTTATATGTTAGCTCTGCCAAACTGATAATCATTTGTAGAAAGACAAACCCTAGAACTTTGGCTTGAATCCATACCACATCTTTCCAGACTCACACTACAGCCTCCCCACCTGTGAAGGTGCTTTTGTTATCTCACTCTCCTAGTGTTATGATTCTAGGGTTACCAGTCATATGGGCCATTGTATTCTTTGTTGCTTGGGAAACCTGAGACACCATTCATCTGCACAGTCAGTTGGCTGATCAACAAGCCCTTCTCTGTTTATTTCATAGGTTTGCTATGTCAAAACCACATGATTCCTTTAGGACAACACCTACATATAAAGTTTCACTATAATTTAAGTCCCTTCACTTACCTCAGTGTAAAAGGTAGAAGTTTAGTCTTAAGATAACATCGACCATTATATGTAATTTCTGGCAAGTCAAAATCAGTGAGTTAAAGTATTTAATAGGATATACAGAAAAATTAAAAGGTAAAATATCAACACTCAGTAGCTAAGACACAACAGCTGTAGCTCTAAGAAAGGCCTTGCATCTTTTTCCTTTTACATCTGTCTGTATAACCTTCCAAATGAGAATCATTTCTGAACGACTTTATCAGGATTAGGCATGATCACATTCCAAAAATAGCAAAGTTAGAAGTATTGAGTTAAAGTCTAGATTCAGAACCAAATTGAATACTGTAATTGCAGATTTTAGTAAGTAAAGGGATACAGGAAAAGCTTAGCTGGTAAATCACTTAGCCCAGAACCCACGTAAAAATGCCAGCCATGGTGGTGCATGTCTGTAATCTCAACAGGAGAGACAAGAGGATCTTGAGGCTCACTGGCCAGCCAGTCAGGACTCATGATGAGCTTCAGACCAAGGAGAGACTCTGTCTTAAAGAAGGTTGATGGCTTATCATAAAGATAACAGATAAGATTGTCATCTGATATACACACATACACATGTACATGCATGCATACAGGCACCACACACATACAAAACTAATGAAGAAGAGAAAAAGAGAAATTTGTTGTTAAATTTTAGAAGATTTTAAAAGGCAGATATTGTTTTAGGCAGTAGATTAATACCATTATTGCCCATTTGCTTAGAAGAGGTTATAAAAGAAAGATTCAAATAGGTCATCTGTTTAAGATTTTTCTAAAATTTTTCTTTGGGGGGGTTAAAATACTAGAGCATGTTTTCATGGGGTAACTTCATGTGCTTTTAACAAAAAATTGGGCAAAGAGTCAACATTATAAGCAAAGTAAACATAAAAAGATAGACACTGAGCAATGTTCTGGGGTAGACCAAAGGCTAAAATAAAGGGAACATTACATTTTCTTCTAATAAATGTGCTCCATGTTAATTGAGAGATGTAGTCAGAACAGCTTGAAATGGGAACTTAACAGTAGATATACTGTGCAACTGATATTTGGTATGCCACTAGGTATTTTTTAGGGCATTCTATAAACCAACGAAATTAGAAAATTGTGGCTGTGTAGGTAAAATACATGGCTCTCAGAATTAAAGTAGAAAATTAGACCAACAGCCAATCAAACACATTTTCTGTTCTTTAGTTAGAGCATGGCCTGCAATCTGATGACCAAGGGAAGATCTAATGTCCTCAACTAATATGAGCAGGACAACTGCCCCAGATCTGCCAGTGATGCTGCTTCACAGTAGAAATGCTCGGTCTGTTATTTGTCCTTCTAGCTCCCAGTAGAATTGGATAGATAGCCAAAGGAGAAAGGGCTATCTGGTAGTCTCACAGAAGGAGTTACCAGGTCCATAAGGGGAAGAACAAGTGAGCGTGTCCAAAAGGAAGTGTCCATGAACTGATACTGTAAGAATTACTATTCTGCAGCATTTTTATAGAGAGTGTAGCAGAAGGTGCCTCCTCTCCAGAGGTTCTTCATTTTATTTTGTGGGAAATGCAAAACAAAGCTTTGTACTGATACATAGATAAACCTCTGTCAGTACAAAAGTGAAGAAAAGTCTGGATGCCCAATTCTCTCGAGTTAGAACAGACGTAGTCAAGAAGAAAAATGTTACTTTGCATTAAAATAAAAATGATTTTCAGAGGCAGGTGTTAATATTCAGCTACTTGAGAAGCTAAGGAAAGAATTATTTCAACTCATAAAATGAGGCTAGCCTGGACAATATAGAAAGACTATTTCTTTAAGGGAAGTAAGACATGTGTGTATACGTGTGTGTGTGTGTGTGTGTGTGTGTGTGTGTGTGTGTGTGTGTGTGTGTGTGTAACATATTTCTAGGCACTGCCCTTCCACTGCTATATTAAAAATAAACTCAGTTCTTTGAAGATGGTGGAGATCATAGGATCAGTAGTCCAAGGCTAGCCTTAGTTACATAGTGAGTTTGAGACCTTCCTGAGCTGCATTCAATCATATCTCAAAAACAACCAACCAAACACACAAACAAAATCCCAAACCTAATACAGGCCTTTCAGTAAGTGATAAAGATTTGTTTGATGCTTGTGACTAGTTGTGAATTTAAAACATGAACCAGGGGCTCTAGATGGACCACAGTGGATGAACTGAGGGTAGTGACCACAATTAGCAGTTCCATCCTGGCCTGAAACTTAAAGACGTCTGATGAAAATAGATGAACTTAGTGTTCCTTATTGTCTAAGACACGTAGCAGCTCTCAGCTGAGTACAGGGTTAGACTAGTGTGATTTGAATGATAATGGTCCCCATACGCTCTTAGAGCATGGCCCTATTAGGAGATGTGGCTTTGTTGGAAGAAGTGTGACACTGTGGGGGTGGGCTTTGAGGTCTCTTTTGCTCAAACTTTGCTCAGTGTGGTACACAGTTCACTTCCTGTTGCCTTCTGATCCAGATGTAGAACTCTCAATTCTTTCCCCAAGACCATGTCTGCCTGCATGCTACCATGTACACGTATGTTTGTATGTGTGTGTGTGTGTGTGTGTGTGTGTGTGTGTGTGTGTGTGTGTGAGAGAGATAGAGAGAGAGAGAGAGAGAGAGAGAGAGAGAATATAAATGTGATTTTAAAACTGTATCTCTCCATATTCACTCTCCTTTCAAGAACACTATTCCTTCAATAAAATTTCCTCATGTTCCATTTTGTGTCCAATTAAAATTATTTTACCAATGAAGCCAAGAACCTTCAAGGGGGATGCCATAATACATTGCTTACTGTCTAATTACTCCAGGCCAGAATGGGCTGGAGAGATGGACTGTTTCAGAGCCGTATCTCTTAAAACCTTATAAACCCCCAGGGTAGGTATAATTTTCATAGCATTAATACTCAATTATTCCAAACCACAAAACTACAGTACTATAGCTCTCCTCTGTCTTCCTCTCCCCTTCCTTCCCCACTTAATCAGACTTGAGAATATCCTTTCGACGGTCTTCCCTTGAACTTGTAAGTCTCCAACTCAGTTTCCTCTCTCACAACAGTGAAGAAGTACCACTCGGTCCACTCACCAGCTTGCCAATGATCCAGCTGATAGCCTGCCCCTCAAATGCTCTTGCAGATGAGCCCATATCCATCCGAGCAACAGGCCTGCCTCCGTTGCAGATAGTGACAATCAAGGCGACACTAAAGGATGAGAAGGAGAATCTGTTCCAATCCAAAGCCTTCTTCAAGGCCAACGAGGCTGGCGAGGTGGACTTGGAGCAGGCATCGGCCTTGGGAGGTGACTATGTAGGGGTCCATCCAATGGGCCTCTTTTGGTCTCTGAAGCCCAAGCGGGCTTTCCAGAGGCTGATGAAGAAAGATGTGATGAACAGCCCTTTTCGTGTCACTCTGGATCTGTATGACTCTGTTTGCTTGGAAGATACAGCCACAATTAGACCCAAGGCCAGCCAGTTGATGCAGCGCTGGTTTGCTGGCCCTGGGGTTCAGCGAAAGCAGATCCGAGAAGGTCGGGTACGTGGCGCCCTTTTTCTCCCTCCAGGTGAGAATCATCCTTGTTGATACAGAGTGTAATTTTTTTTACTTGTGACCTCTTCTTTTTTTTTTTTTTTTTTTTTTTTGGTGTAGGAACCTTAACATGATTATGGGTATGTAAGTATATAAATAAAGCATAGAGAACTATTGTTAAACAGTTCTTTGGTAAACGCATGATTTTACCACTTATTAAAGAAGCAAGCAAATTTGCACACTGATGAGATGAATGGGCTTACCTAAAATTAAATTTGGTTAAATATTTGAAATTGTGGAGCGTAGATAGATTATTTTCATTGTTATTCAGGACTGTCTGATACTTTGGTTTTCATAACTGTCAATGATAAGAAATCTGTTTCACATAAATATATAGTACAAAATGTATGTTTATGACCATTTTTTCCTTTTTATAATTAAGAAAAATTCTGACATACCAACCGCAGTTCCCTCTCCTTCCTCTCCTCCCATTCATCCTCCCAGCTCCCCACCCCATTCACTCCTCAAAGAGGGGAAAGCCTTCCATGGGAAGTCAGCAAAGTCTGGCTTATCAAGTTGAGGAGGATCAGGCCCCTCCCACCTGTACCAAGACTAAGCAATGTGTCCCTCTATAGGGAATGGGCTCCAAAAAGCCAGCTCATGCACTAGGGATAAATCCTGGTCCCACTGCCAGGGGTCCAACAAACTGCCCAAGCCATAAACTGTCATCCACATTCAGGGATCCTAGTGTGGTCCCATACAGGTTCTCCAGCTGTCAGTCCAGAGTCAGTGAGCTCCCAGTAGCTTCAGTCATCTGTCTTTGTGGGTTTCCCCATCATGATCTTGACCTGTTTGCTCAAATAATCTCTCCTCCTTCTCTTCAGCTGGACCAGGAGCTCAACCCAGTGCTTCGCTGTGGATCTCTGCATCTGCTTCCATCAGTTGAGGGATGAAGGTCCTATGATGACAATTAGGGTGGTCATCAATTTGATTATAGGCAAAGGCCATTTCAAGCACCCTCTCCACTATTGCTAGGACTCTTAGCTGGGGTCATCCTTGTTGATACCTGGGAATTCCCTAGCACCAGGTTTTAACACAGCTGAGTTGTATTCCATTGTATAAATGTACCACATTCTTTTTTAAATCCATTCTTTGGTTGAGGGGCACCTAGGTTGTTTCAAGGTTCTGGCTATTATGAAATAACACCTCTATGAACATAGTTGAGCAAATGTCCTTGCGGCATGTATGTGAGTTCTTTGGGTATATGGCCAAGAGTGGTATTGCTGGATTATGAGGTAGAGTGATTGCCACTTTTCTGAGAAAATGCCATGTTGATTTCCAAAGTGGCTATACATTCCTACCAGCAATGGAGGAGTGTTCCCCTTAATCCACATTTTTGCAGCCATTTAGAAACTTGTTGAAAATTCTATCCATATTCTAAATCAAAGTTTACTTATTGAGCTTTTATCAAACTCAAATCAGTAAGTCAAATAGCATTTTTTAAAATCAGACATTCTAACGCAATAAAATAAAAGTGTTTTAATTTGATTCTTGCCAAAGAATGATGGGAGGGACACACAAGAAGTCTTTATTTTCTATAATAAAACTGCTATATATCTATTTGTACAATAACGACATGTGCAGTGAAAACACTGTAGTTCACAACATATGATAAATAAACTTGAATCTGAGCCCAGGTGTTTGAGGCAGCAGGTATTTGTGATTAGTGCTATTCTGGTGCATGCAGAGAGAAGTGTACATTCAGAACCAGGGTAAAGTGAAGTCTGGCAGGCATCAGCAGAAACAGCTTGGGACTCTGGTCATTTTACTTTTAAATAGATTTTGGCTACTGCATGATCCAATTGTTTCTTATTGTCAGGTTTCTCCCACATTCACTTACATGAGCCCATATGTATTTATGATCCACAATTTAAAAAGCTGTTATATAGGTAAAAATTCAGATGAAATAATGTGCAGTCTCCTGTGTACATGTGTGTGCATTTGTGTGTGTGTGTGGTATGGGTGGATGGGTGTATGGTGTGTGCATGTGTATGTGTGTATATGAGTGTGTACCAATGTGTTTTAGTGTGTGCCTGTATGCAATCCATTGTGCTGCCTTTGCTTTCACATCTGTATTGAACTCTCTTTTGATTCCATTTTTTGTTTCTTTTTTCTCCTAGGAAAAGGTCCTTTCCCAGGAGTTATTGATGTATTTGGGAATATTGGAGGCCTAATTGAATTTCGTGCCAGTCTTTTGGCTTCCCGTGGCTTTGCAGTGCTGGCATTAGCGTATTTTGCCTATGAAGACCTGCCTGACAAACTGCTGGAGATTGACTTGGAATATTTTGAGGAAGCTGCCAACTTCCTACTAGCTCATCCCAAGGTACTTAAAATACTTTTTGCTCCATCTCACAACATCATAGAAAAGACAAACCACAAATGTCTTGTCTAATCAGTAAAGACTTGAGAAGAGCACAGCTTACATTTCAAGAATGGTAGGATCGTTGAGTTGATTAGTAATTACTGTTTACTAGCACACAGAATATAATAAATGCATGGTGCACATACTGTGATTCTCTTCAGTGGGAATAAGCCAAGACAAGTTACATTGGAAGCTCATGCAATATATTCATAAGTGGCTCTTCAATGTTCTATCAGTCACTGATCCTGAATCCTGAACTTGAAATGTTTTCACACATGATAAAATGCTAGTGTTGGCTGCACTAAAGAAACCAAGACTAAAACTAATGTGGAAGTTCAGAACTGGAACTGAAGCACAAGAATTCAACATAATTACCATACAACCTGACTTAGTCCAATAATTCCACTTCCTGAATTAGCTCTACAGTTATTTTAAGAGCTCAGGGTGGATGGGAAAAAGTAACCAACTAATGCCAGGAATCAGGCTCAGGAGAGAAATCTGAAAAGGCAGGGACCATTTAAAACTCATGGCTAAGTATAACTGCAGCAATGATATGGGTGTCATGGTCCAGTGGTCTCAGCATCATCCTAGATCTGGTAGAAAGACAAAATTCTAATCCCTAATTAATAATCAGCATTTTCATGCTAACATGAAAATAAATGTTTCTTATACACATTAAAATTTGAGGACTAAAGAATACACCTGATGATCTAGCTTTTCCTAAGAAGTAAATATCAGTTGAATTGTGACCTAGTTCACTTGGAGATGTCCCAAAGTGTTAATATTTGTGCTAATGACTAAGAAGAGACACATAAAGGATAGACCATATAGTATCTACAGAGTTGAAGCTGAGATACTGCTTAATTTGATCATATTATTTATCATTTTGTAGATCAGATAAACAGTGTACACTCAAATATTGATATGTGTGTCCAAGATAACAAAGATAAAATAATAAAGGCACATTCCTGGCATTTGCTCAGTGACTATTAAGCATTGCACTCGCTAGCAGCACTTGATATGCATCTAGCATTCCCAGTAGCTTCATTGCAGAAATGCAAAGGTTAAGCACTTACAGCTCAAAAATCTAAAATCTGAAATTTAAAACATTTGAGCATCAACACAATGCCCATATAGTTATAATGGACTACTGTGCGGATTTCACAGTGAAGCTTATCTGTCAATGGAGTCTATGAAAATATTTCAAAGTCTGAAAACTCCAGATTTGTAACACTCTGGCTGTACTGTTCCATCTGTAACAGCATTTCTTCTTCTTCTTCTTCTTCTTCTTCTTCTTCTTCTTCTTCTTCTTCTTCTTCTTCCTCTTCTCCTCCTCCTCCTTATTCCTCCTCCTCCATCTCCATCCCCTCTTCCTCCTTCTCTTCCTTCCTTCCTTCCTTCCTTGCCCCCTTCCTTCCTTCCTTCCTTCCTTCCTTCCTCCTTCCTTCCTTCCTTCCTTCCTTCCTCCCCCTTCCTTCCTTCCTTCCTTCCTCCTTCCTTCCTTCCTCCTTCCTTCCTTCCTTCCTCCTTCCTTCCTTCCTTCCTCCTTCCTTCCTTCCTTCCTCCTTCCTTCCTTCCTTCCTTCTTTCCTTCCTCCTTCCTTCCTTCCTTCCTCCTTCCTTCCTTCCTTCCTTCCTTCCTCCTTCCTTCCTTCCTCCCCCCTTCCTTCCTTCTCCTCCTCCTTCTTGAAGAGAAACTCAGATGAAATATATCAAGACTATGAAGACAGAAAATGACAAAATCTGGCAGTGTCTTTGTTCTATCAAGTGATGTTTGACTCCCTAAGTCCAGCATTCCGTTCTAATCATGCAAAAGGGAAGCTTGACTATTATTGCTGCCTTTGTAGTGGGAGTTTTTAGTCAGGACTGCCAGTAAGCTCTGTTCCAACAAGTCACTCCCAAATAACCACCCAAAGACTTATTAAATATAAAGGATTGGCCAATAGTTTTGGCTTGTTACTAAATAGCTCTCTCCATAAATTTATCTATATTTTGTATCTATGTTCTACCACAGGCAGTACCTTTTTTTTCAGCATAGCATATTTATCTTTTGCTTCTTCTGTACCTCTGGTCCTCCTTCTCCCCATGTCCTCTCAGTCTGGCTCTCCCATCTAACCTCTTTATGCTTAGCTATTGGTCATCAGTCAGCTCTTTTATTAAATCAATTAGAAGGTGCCTTGGCAAAGACACATTTTCACAGTGAACACAAAGATTATTCTAGAACACAGCTATCCAGAATGTTCTCCTGTCCTCACTCACCTGTCAAATTGCTTCCTTCTACATGTTCAGTCCACCAGACTAAGAGAACACCTTCTTTTTAGGACTCTTAGCCTTATTCTGTTGAGTTGGACCTTTAAACTACCTATGAAGTAGAAGCCTTTTATCAGTTTATTTTCAATGTTTGCAGGCTTAGCTCTTAGATTAATGGGGTCAATGATATATATGTAAACTTTTGTAACTGTACACTAATATTTACATGGGAATTTTTCTTATAGAATATTTGAAAGAATCTACCCCTGCCCCTCGTGTATGTGTGTACTTATACATACATACATACGTGTGTGTGTGTGTGTGTGTGTGTGTGTGTGTGTGTGTGTGTGTGTGTGTGTGTGTCTGTGTGTGTGTGTTGGGTGCATGCACATATGTATACCCATGGAGGCCAGAAGTCAAATTTGATGTCCTTCCTTTTTCAACATTTACCTGTTTGTAAGGTAGAGCTCCTCAGTGGCCTGTTATCAACCAAGAAGACTAGGCTGTTTGGCCATTGAGCCCTTGGGATTTGCATGTCTCTGCTTTCCTATTGTTTGATATTACAACAGTAAGGTAACCACCCCTTCCTGCCTTCTAAACATGGGTCCTGGGGATTGAATCAGGGTTCCCATGCTTGTACAGTAAGCACTCTATCACTGAGCTATCCTTCCAGCCCTGGACCCCTTTTTTTCTAGTGAAATTAAGAATGTGATCTTTCAGAAAGCCTACCTGTATTTGTTCTTGTTCTTCTTGCTTAATTCTAATTGAATTTTAAAACTCTATTTGAAAATGGATATTTATCTTAAGACAGGATCTCCATATGTAGCCTAGGTTGGATTGGAACTCAAAATTTCTTGCCATAGTTTTCTAGGTGTTGGGATTATAGGACCATACCACTGCCTCTATTTCTAGAACTCTACTTTTGATGAGGTTTTATTTTAATTGTCTAAAGGTGGGTGATACAGTTGCTCCCACAAGATGATAAAGCCTTCTCTGTAAGGTATTATTAAAATAGGTAATAATCTCTAGATCTCACAAGCTGGAAAACCTGAGTGCCATAGTTTGATTGTTTTGACCACCCAGCCTTCCTTTGAGAGATCATCTTCCAGAGGACAACACGTAAACTGATTTCCCTTTGCTTTGTGTTCTAGATACAACAACCAGGAATTGGTGTGATCTCCGTGAGCAAAGGTGCAGAAATAGGTCTGGCCATGGCCTGTTATCTGAAGCAGGTTGTTGCCACTGTCTGCATTAATGGGTCTAGCGCCATCTTAGACATTCCACTAAGGTATCGAGATCTGGTTGTGACACCCATCAGACGGGCTTTGGAGCACATCCAAGTCCATGCTTCAGGAGCTGTGCGCCTCCGTTCCTTTATAGGTGACCCCTGGAATAAGCTGAACCCACACAGTATACTTCCTGTGGAAAAAGCTCAAGGGTGGATCCTTTTCATTGTAGGAGAGAATGATGAATGCCTGGATAGCAAGGCATATGCACAGAGGGCCATGGACCAGCTCCATAGTCATGGGAGAAGCAGTGGAAGAATGCTGGTATACCCTGGGGCAGGTCACCTCATAGAGCCACCGTATTCTCCCTGTTGCTTTGCATCTAGGAACTCTGGCATGTCTAACCCCTTACTGTGGGGAGGAGATACCATTGCTCATGCAGCAGCCCAGGAACACTCCTGGAGTGAGATCCAGAAGTTCTTCAGGCAACACCTTCCTCATTCCAGAAGCAAACTCTAATCAAAGGGCATAACCATGCCCCATATAGGGGGCAGGAAATGGGTTAGAGAAGAGGGTGGAATTGGTGTGAGGATAATAGCATTAGTTAGGAATTGGAGGGTAGGAATAGGGTGGGGGACGGTATTCTCTTGGCTTCTGTAGATCTACATTTATTCCAATTCAATTGGAAGGAAATGAGACAAAAGTCCAGGACACACGTGCATCTGAGATGTTCCTGACAAATTTGTTTGTAGTTTGAAATTTTGTAAGCTAAATTTTAGTTTATGTATTGGAATACATTAGTGTTCAGAAATTATGATAGTCTTGCAAACTGATAAACACTATTTATATATATTCAGTTAAGGAATCATTTGACCTAGGCATTTACAATCCAAATTAAGTCTCTAAAACTGCCAACTTCTTTATAGGAATTGGATTTCTGATGCTTGAGACGAACATTTTAATCCACTATCAAGCACAATGGCTTGCTGTAGATATCCAATGGAAAGCCCCCCCCCTTTTTCTTTCTTTTTTTCAAAGTGGGATGCTTCTCTTTATTCTAGGTACATATCACTATTTTAAAACAGGAATGCAATTTAATCAAGTGCCTTTGTGGCATTTACTAGTTGAGTGAGTTAATATAAACAAGGTGTTAGAGCAAAGTCTAGTACACAGCTCTCATGTCATCAGAGTTAGCTGCTCTGCTTCCCACAATGATTTCCTCTCTTAGTCTGGAGTTAAGTTCATTCATCTGTACTTTCGCGTATTCATTTAGTTTGAATAGATGATAGTATTGCATTGACTTTTGGGGCTACGCTCATCATTTATATTTCTATAGAATTTTACTTGTTTTCTAGAACATGTGTTCTTCCTATTTTATTTTCACATAGACTGTTATTTCTTTTCTCTCGGTCTGACTTATTTAAATATTTCCCTATCTTATTTATCTTTTCAAATGGTGACTTTTGATGCCTTACTGATCAAATACTTTAAAATCACCTGTTCATTTGCTATGTTTTAAATTAATTGATCCTTCTGTATTTCTGGGTTTTTGTTATTGTTGAGTGTTTCCGATATGGAGTGTTCTCTTTTTGCTTATTTCTACTTTCTGTGCCTCTTTGACACAGAGGCAGTTTTACCAAAGCACAAAATGCTTTAGTGTGGAGAGGGCAGGAGAGGGGAAGGGCACTTTGCCATGGAGGGATCAAATTGGCACTACCCAGACCCATCACTCACACTGGTCTGTAAAAAGGGAGAGTTTGACTGGATAGACTTCATAGAAGGAGGTTATGGGTGTTGATAATGCTGTTACTAGCTAGTCCTTACAGCATGCTGAACTTTAATCAAGCCTTTAATCATTTATTAGTCTTGTGGCAGGAATTTATTGTCACCATGAGTAAACAAGTCAAACTGCAGGTTATCCTGTGGATCAAATGTTCTAGAACTTCAAAAGTTAGTTGCATGGGCACCACTAAGGTGGGTTTGGAAGATTAAGTCCAGAACTATAGGAGACTTTTTTAAATGCTCCGAAAGACTGTAATCTGAACATTGACTCTAAAAATGAATTATCAGATGAAGAAAAGTTAAACTTTTATTTTTAATTGATAACAGTGACATATCAGTGTAATGTCTTTGATGGATGTGTTAGATCATGACCCACGACTTTAAGACTCTGTTCACTCAAAGAGACTAAGTCCAGTCTGGAAAAATCAGATCCTGGCCACTACACCTCTTCTTGCTCCTTCTCTACACCCTCCTCTCTGTACCAGACAGTTAAGAAAGCTGTGGCCTCATAGTCCTTCACCCCCAAAGGTACATGAGAGGCTTATGTCTCCACTGGGTGGGTAGTTTATAATCTATGTTGAAATGTCATATGAATTCAGTCACATGGAGTAAAATTCTGGACCTGTCCTCCAGAACTTGTGAAAGCCAGGACATCTCTTGTTTGGGGGATTTGTATGGAGCCTTGTTCCTTACTATACTCTCCAGGGCATCTCTGTTAATGTAAGCTGGCCCTCTTAGTAAAGAGCCTCTTCAGATTTAAAGGGAAGCAAGCCTACTTTGTCTACTCTGCTAATGTTTTATTTATAAATTTCATTTATAAAAGGCAATTTTATTTCAGTTCCTTTCATAAACCCACCACTCCCTGAGTTCTAATAACATGTATATAATCAGGAATTATTACACCAGGCTAAGTTAAATATCACCTCACATACTTATGATGTTTTTGTACTTAATCTGTTCTTTTTGTAATTTTGATATATTTGTATTTTATTATTAACTACAGTAATTATGTTGTTGAAAATACCACAAAATTACTTTTATTATCTAATCCATGTGCTTAGATTGTTATTTTTCCATTACTCCATGGAATAATTTGAATATGGCCTATGTCTTCCCAGAGTAATTTTAATATAGATTAATATTAAATGGTATCAAGAAATGATACTAAGAATTTGTAGTAACATTGTTATGTGTGATGATGGCATTATGGTTATATATAAAGTTTAGAGAATTATATTGAAGTATTCAACCAGTTTTGATACATGGGTATTATTTAAAAAGTCAGGAATACTGCAAATAGCAAGATTACTGCAAAAGACTTTGGATGGTGTCCTGAGTAAGCTCTGTTATCATATCCAGTTTGCCTTTATCTATGCTTGCAAATGTTTCATAATAAAGAGCTGAAAATTGTATCAATACATTTGTTTTTCTGTCCCCAAAGCAAAATTATCTTCTCCATGACACCCCTTCACTTACAGATTATTACTGTAGGTTAACAGTAAATAATTATTTCACCATAGCTATGATTTAGACACGTGCTTGCTCTTCCTCACTGCCTATTTGAAAAGAATATCTGGATCTTTGCACATCTGAAAATGTTTATATTTCATCATCTTAATAGCAACTTTAATAAACTTAGAATGTGATGTTAGCACCTATTTTTCTGCAATTATTTAGTGTGTTTTAATATTTTGTTTTACGTGGAGAGCTCTTGAGAAAATGTGCCTTCTTTCCATCTTTCTGCTGCCCTCACATTGTTTTACTTGGCTTCCTGGGAAGGTTGTATATGTAGCGTGTTATAGATGTCAACATATAAGACCTTGAAGTGGGAAAGCCATGTTGAGTACTGAGGGACAGTCTTGAGAGGGTCAGTTTCTTCTCCTGCCAGTTTCTCCACAGTGAGGAGCACAAGTGGGGTTTTCTTGGCTTCCAGGGGGAGCTTAATTGCTTGGAACTGATGTCCTGGAAGTATATCCAAATATTACTTACTCTTGTTTGCAGATTTTCACTCATCACCAGGCGTCTGCAAGTCAGAGAAGTTAGATTTGGGAAAATGTTCTCCATGGAAGAAATGCTACTGATAATTGCCATCTGCCACATCCAGCGGGCCTCAGGATTTGCTGAGTCCATCTCTTAGCAATTTTTTCTTTTTCTTATTTTGCTTTAATTTTTTCCCCATACTCCCTACTTCTCTCTTTCCTGTCCCTTCTCCCAGTCTTCCCCACTCTCTCCCCCCTCCATCACCTCCTACCCCACTTCACTACCCAGGTTAGGCAAGGAGTCCCAAGGTGAGTCAATTCGATCTGGCATATTCAGTTGATGTAGGACCAAGTCCCTCACCCAAGTATCAAGGCTGAGGAAGGTGCTCTCCCACTAGGCATGGGTGTCGGGGAGCCAGTTCATGGATAGACTCTGGTACAAGTGCAAGAGGCTCCAGAAACTGCCCACGCCTTTTGACTGCCATCTGCATTCAGAAGGTCCAGATCTACCCTATGAAGGTTCGTCAGCTGTTATTGCAGAGTCTGCGAGCTTCCAACAGCATGGGACTGTGCCTACTCCATGGGTCTCCCCATCATGATCCTGACTTTTCTGCTCATGCAATCTCTCCTCCCTCTCTTCAGCTGGACCAGTAGCTCAGCAGGTGTTTGGCTATGGATCTCTGCACCTGCGTCCATCAGCTGCTGGATGAAGGTTCTATAATGACAATTAGGGTGGTCATTCATATAATAATAAGGAAAGGCCAATTTAGGCATTCTCTGCTTTTGCTTGGAGTCCTAGCATCTTGTGGGTTCTTGGGTGTTCCCTAGTATCAGGTTTCTCTCTAATTCCACAGTGGCACCATCTTCAAGATATCCACTTCTTTGCTCTCCCTCTCTGTTGCCCTTCTCCCACCTTAGTGTTGTGCCCTGGTCTCAGACATCCTCCCAGCCCCCCCCCCCCAACCGTCCCATGCCCCCCCCCCCCCCCGCCACCCAGAAGAGATCACCAAAGATTCGAACTCTCTGAAATGCAAGGTTTATTTAAAAATGCAAGTCCCTTCAAGAACCTCATCTGGTGCACAGGCGTGGCAGTGGCCAGAGGAGGTACCGGCCTCTCTGCAAGCTGGGTTTTAAAGGCAAAACCCACAAGGTTATACATCAATTGGGGGTCCCATCGCCTACATACACACAAATCCATAATTAAAAAATGAATCTCAGAAAGAAATCAATGTCTTACTTGATCACTCATCACACCTCTATCTTGACTCCGTTAGGTCATTCTATACACCGATGCAAAATATAAGTGAAAAAATGTTCAAAACCACATGTCTGATGGTGACATTCTCTTGGTTATGAAAGACCTCTTGTTATTTCAGGATAAATTTTGTAACAGTAAGAAGGTCGCCACTATGCTCTCTGGTACAACAAATGTCTTCTATACTCACTTAGAAAATTCCATACCCATTAACCCTTCTTTAGTTCTTCATGTGTCAAAATTGCTTCATGCCTCAGGTCCTGTACATATGTACTCTCTTGTTTTATTGTTTTTTTTTTGCAGACTCATTTATGTACTTTTAAAATTACGTGTCTCCCTGTGTGTCTGTGGAAATATTCTTATGAGTGCACATTCCCTTAGAGGACGGAGGCATCAGATCCCTCTGGAGCTAGAGTTATAAGCGGTTGTGAGCCATCTCTCCAAACCTTTAATTTTCTTTTCTAATCATCCCTTATTTGTTTTAAGTAGCTCCATATCTATGTCGCTGCTTCATAGCAGCCTTTTCTACTTTTCCATTCATGCCCTATTCCCCTGATCAAATTAAGTATTCCTTCAAATCACTTTAAATTAAAAGCTCTTTGTTATTGGAGAAGAATTAGAGGGATCTAGGTAGACAAGGGGGAGTGAAACCAGGCTGCCTGAAATGAGTTTCTTGTTTGTAGAAAACCTTGCAAAGAAAAAATGGCAAGAAGGTACACGGGACCAACAGAGGAAAGAAGAAGATCTCTTTATTGGACGCCAGCTGCCAGGTCTCTTCAATCCTGAAGGAACAAAGTGGTTACTTATGCATTTTTCACATAGCTTGGTCTTCTGTTTCCAGAAGTTCAGTGCTTTGTCTAACGAAACAAGTTTGGAAACACCCTAGACAACCCCCAGCACCTCTGTTACATGCATCTTCCTTTTCCTCTCACTGACCCAGTCCTGTGAAAGAAAGCAGGTTCTACTCATTTTGTTGTCCATTCCTAGTTATTCCAAAAATTCTGAGTACATAATAGATGTTCGTTAAATATTTTGAAGGCACAGATCAAAGTCAGAACAGCCTGAATCAGAAGCTAGGATGTGAGTAAACATTTTGGTGTTCATTACAAAATAGTCATACAAGATAAAAAATTACAAAATAGCCTGGCAGGCAGTTGGTATCCTGCAGCCCTAGAGACCTCGAATAAAGCTTTGCTTTTCAGCTCTCGTGGTCTGGTTCTCTTGTCAATCCATACAGTGACCAGATCTCAGGATGTGCACTAAGGACTTCCTTTATCTTTTACAAAACTCCACACTAGTAAAATCAGATGCCTGTCTTTGTCATGGGAAAGAATTTCAGGGTGAACCAGTATGAAGCATAGTTGAAGAGTATTTTAAAACTTAAAAAATTGTATTTCTCTCTCTCTCTCTCTCTCTCTCTCTCTCTCTCTCTCTCTCTCTCTCTCTCTCCAACTGCAGATACACATGCATGGAGATGTCCCCTTGGAAATTAATTCTCTCCTTTTACCACATGGGTTCCCAGTATTGAACTCGGATCATCTGGCTTGATGGCAGGCCATTTTGCCCACTAATCCATCTTATCAGCTTTCAGAAGACATGCTAAACTTACTTTAGAACAAGTTAATAGAAAGAGGTACTTTGGGAAGGAAGTAAGACATACTTAAGAGTATAGATGTGAACTTCCCAAAGAGAGTCACATTAAGTGTCATGTACAGTAGCTGTATATGCTAGCATGGGTGGTTTCTGAAGTTTACCTTTCAAGGGGCTACTAAGAAATCTTTCCCAGTGGCTGAGCTCCTGGGGTGGTTCCCCATATGCACTGGGTGGGATTGTAGCTGATGAGGTAAAGCCCAAGGCATCTATGGCTGCAGGAGAAGGTAAGATTCATTTACTGTAAACAAAGATTTAGTTTTGTTTTCTAGATTCTCAGGAAATATCTGGGAAAGGAGTAAGGCCAAATTTGGTTATATAACCTTAATCGTTTGTTGTGTCATTATGTGTTTTTTTTAACTTTATTATTATTATTTTAATCCTTCTGTATTTCCTCATTGTTGCAGTGTTAGTGAAACCCAGTCCTTGAAATCTTGGAGAACAGGTTATTTAACATGTAAATCTTCAAGGTATTGCTTGTTGCAGTTGCTAGTTATCTATAATAGGGAATCAAGTCAATTTTCAAAGTACAAATATCAATTATAGTTCTTACTAACTCATTCCGATGGCATTAACAGTCCCCTTCTTTCAAGTGCAGATGAAGGATATTTGTGTTCTCCAAATACTGGAGCTATAAAGAATTCCTGTTCATTGCAGCCTAGTGAAAAGATCTGTAGAGCCAACTTATGGGACATTGACAGGTCATCACTGTGCAGGGCAGAGTCTTCGCCATTACTCCCTCTGTATCTAAACATGTCATTTTAAAAGCTATTTTAAATCCCCTAAAAGTCTCTTTATTTCCAAATGTGCCACAATCTATTTTCAGCCAAGTTGGGTAAAAGTCTGGCATATATTTATTAGGTAAACTTTAACAGAATATTTTCTGTGTCAAGGTCTGTAATGAGCCATCAAAGCATGGATGTCCATGAGGCTACCAGTTTCACTATTGTACAACATAAAATCATCGAATATAGTCTTGTTTCCTTCCAATCCTCTTCCATGAGTCTGACTTTCTCAGACATTTCTGACATCCATGAGAAGAGGAAGAAAAATTAACTATAGAATTCATGTTTTCTTAGACTGTAGTCACTACTTGCCCAGTTTGGACAGAGAGCGTTGCCCTTGGCAGCAGAAACAGAAAAATCCAAACCTGAGAACTGAATCTCACATGCTAGACAGAGGATAAAGACTAATTTGAGGCCAATGAAGTAACGTAAGTGTAAGGAGAGATCCCACTAAAGTCCTATGGAATAATGCAAAGGGACAGACTAACTCAGAGACCCCAGAATGGAGTACAGAGAAAGCCCTTAGTTCCGACTGATGCACAATAGTAAGGCCTGTCCTATAATATGCTGCACCTCCTGGGCCATGAAACCACAGTCTGTAGCCACAGATCTTGAAATAACAAGTAATCTTTCCAGAATCAAATTGGAAAGAAGAACACAAATGTAGTGTGAGCCATTTTGTTGACTTGATTTTTCTTCAAAATGCAGTTTAGTGAACAAATGGGCCAACAGTAATTCAATGTGATATGGAATGGATAATAAACAATCAATTTTGCCCACCGATATTTTTGATGTTTTAGGAAAACATAAAATAAAATAGATCTCTTTATTTCTTTTCTTCAAAAATCCTGTATGTTTAGGTAAATAGAAGGAGTCATTTTGACACTGGGTGATATTCCATTTAGCTCATGGGAGAGGAGAGAGCTCAGAGTTTGCAAATAATTCTTTCTCAGGATTTCCTTCCCTCTGCAGCATCTATTAGCCATCTAAGTAGACATGTAACACCTAAAAGGGCTTAACTTGGTTTGGAGGCATCTTCATGTAACAGAAAGAATAGAAATAAGAACTGGTCAGAGCTGGACCACAGTGTTGGGACTGACGTATGTCACAGTGTTTTGGCTTTATAAATCTTCCCTGGGCTTGCTGCACTAAAAACAACAGATTGAATTCTATATGTGGGGCAGGTAGGGTAGCATTGGGGATGACTAGAGGCTCACTGGTGTTCATTCCTCTAACTTCAGTCAGGCACTACCTAGAAGATGTATATGAATGTATGTAATTGAGTTTAGGTGAACAGTCAAAGAAATGGGGCCAAGGGAAGTTTTAGCAAGGGTAACTTTTGTTCCTAAAAGAAGATTGAATATTTATTGAAAATTCAGAAGTCCCAGGGCAACTTAAAACCAAGGTATTACACTAGGAATCCAGAAAGTACACTTGAATATCTTAATAAATTAGTCAATTTTGTCATTGTATCTAAACACATGCATTGCACATACATGCATATCCATCCCCATTCACTCCCTCTTCCTACTTCCATCTCCTCTATCTCTCAATGACCTTTCAGCCATTCTCCTATCCGGGTTCATTTCATCTCAGCCCAGATGAGGTGAAAAGCACAAACATTTGCCATTTGCAGATCACTCTTCGGTTCTTCAAGCACCACTGAGTCAGATGCCAAATAAAGGACATGAGTCAGAATACATTTTGTGATAACATTTTTTTCTTCTATTTAGAAAAAAAAAATACGTACAAAAAAGCTAAGAAGAGCTGACATGGATGTGTCAAGAAAACATAGATACAGACAGGGAAGTCCTTCTCTCAAAGGAAGGACACATTATCACCATGCTAGAAAATGGGATGCAGTTAAAATCCAAGAACAGTTAGAAGCCCCCAAGTGAAGACATTGTTTTGGGCTCTATGTTGTAGATGCTCTGATATTCTTTCTGTTAAATAACACTGTGCAAACTGTAAAATATTCTTTTTCATAAAAAGTCCATACAATATGAATACAAAACTCTTGAGTTGGCAGGAAAGGCTGGTGCTAGCTGCTATTTTGGATAGAATTCCAGACTGACCTTGAGTTCCTTAGGTGGGCAAGGCCATTATCTAAGAAAGAGTCCCATAACGAACCCCTTCCCAAATACTGACTTCTGTGTCAGTAGTTAAGAAACTAGGGACCTTCACTAGTATACCACGCCACTTTAACTTGGAATGCAATAAACCACTAACAGAACAGAACAGAACATGATGTTCTCTCCAAATATTTTTTTTTCTAAGATTGATTTTGAGATTTACAATTAACTACCATGGTCCTTCCTGTAACTCAAAAGTTTAACTTTCGTTAAAATTCAAAACTTCTGGAGGAGGCAGCAACTGTGGTAATAAAGGTTTAAAGTGGATCATTCACTTTATTTGTGTCTATAAAACTGAGAAAAGATTTGTGTACAAATGTCACAAAACAACATCAACCATTGAATAAATGTGATTCTTCAATGCACACTTGAACAAGAGGGAAATTTTTGTTGGTTTTCAAATTCTGGCATAAATATTTTAAAGCTGACAAAAAAAAAGATCAGGGCAAGCTACATCACTTTTTAATACAAAAAATGTACAAAACATTAGTCTCTAACTAGATAAACGTAATACTTGCCTCCACAGTCTCGCTTGAGTCACTGTGTGTTTTGAAATATTGAACTGGAAGGTTGTTGAAAAAAAAGAAAAATACAGCCGCATCTCTTCTTTGATCTCAAGTGACTTCGGTCATGGAGGCTGAGTGGTTCTGGAGGACAAGCAAGAGGTAGAATCTCAAAGCTGGGCTTACTGACTTCTGTACACTCTCATCCATTCACCAAATGTCTTTCAGACTAAAGCCCTCTGATCTCTTTAAACTTTTCATACAATGTATCTTGACCGTATTTTTCCCTTCTTCTCAATTCCTTTCCTCTCTATCCACCCAATTTCATGCTGTCTATCAAATAATGACACTCCTTAAACAAGAAACACCCAACCATTATTTTCCCTTAATGGATTCTTCCAAGACCTCTTAGCTCCTGTTACCTCTTCCTTCAGCATTTCCAACCAGAGTAGAATCATTTCTTCATTTAAATACTTCCGTACTGTTTTAATGTAAGTATTTAAAGATGTCAAAGTGACGGCTGTACTCCATACTTTTGACAGGTTTTAAATACTGAATACCAAATAAACCCTTCCATACGGCCTCTTCTTTGAGTTATGAGTTCTGTGAGACTAAAATTAATGTTTTCCAGTGGGTAAAGGAAGTGCAGTGCTATCCTTTATATTTCAAGATGAACAGAATATTGCAGAAATCATTTCACTTAGTAGGATTCCAGATGCCTAAAAGGAGGAGTGCTCGAATGAAGCCTTTTAAAAAAACTTTTTAAAATATGCCATTCTTCTGTTCGCTTTAAGAATATTTACACCTCTGCCTCTGCACCTCCTAGCAGGGTGGCCTGGAGTAAACAGTATAACAGTGCTGACTTCAATATTTTAGTTCTTATCAAGGAAATGGGCATTGATAAATGGCCATTTTATATTTTGGTTGTTTACATTAAGAATATCTCTGTCCTAGGCAAAATCCGGAGTGCTGTATGTGTAGGACTCTTTAATGGTTCTTTCTGTGGTTTTTCTTGTCTTCTCATTAATCTTGTTTTTACATATGCCTCTCATTCAGCACAGTACACCATGGCAGCTTTATTCCCACTTCTCCTAGTCATCAGAGTACTGGAGAGCAAAGTCTGTATGTCTAATTACTGTTTTGACCTCGTGCGTGAATGAAGGGCTTGCTGTAGGACACCTAACTGTAAAGTGCTATTGTGTTGAATTTGTGATTGCTGTCAGGACAGATCCTGGACCTCTAGCTTGAGTTACTCATTACTATATGGAACAGACTCTTTGTCCTTCTAAACAATTGCACTTCCATTTACCCATGGGTTGTGCAGCCATGTGTTTGTACAATCACAGATGGAAAGTACCTAGGAAACCTACTGTGTACAACATTGTTTCCATATCAGAATTCCCTCAACAGTCCTGTTTAACAGCTGTCTACTTTGTGTTGGCATTTGCAATAGGCATTGCAGGAGAAGTAGAGATAAATGCATAAACGAAGTTCTGTGCAAGTTCCATGTAAACATTATGCCATATTACATTAGGATTAGGAATTTAGGAACTTTTGGCTTTCACATTCCCAAGAAGTTTGGATCCCTTACCCCGCCCCTTCCCACATACAAAGGAAATAGAGCTGCAAAACAAAACAAAACAAAACAAAAAACTCAGTTGTTAGTCAAACTGGCTTCCCATAGGAGTGGTTCAAATTCCGTGAATGTTGATTGTACATTAGAGGCCAAGGTACCCTAAAGCTGCTTGGGTTTAATTTGAACAACACTAAGCATTTCCTCAGGATTAAATAAACAACCTGCCAAGGTCACAGTTTGCTTGCTAAAGTTACTTTACCATACCTGTGCACTTAAGGTTTCCAGAGGGCTTTCTATCCTTGGGAAAGCCATCAAGGGAACTCCACGGGGATCCTCGGGTTTGGGTTTGGAAGGAGAGCCTTGTGTTCCTTTAAAATTATGAACCACACACATTCCCTGTAGGATGAGGAAGAACAGAGATTGAGGTCAGACACCAGTGGAAAGTTATGAATCACTACATTACCTGCAGGATGAGCTGGGACAGAGATTGTGGTCAGACCCTAGAAGGTAGTGTCTAGTCATCTCTAAATGTGTCAGACCACTGTCCTTGAATAATATCATGAAGGTGACATATTTTCTTGGAATTACGGGAGATCAAGTGTGAGGGAGGCTTGAAGTGTGTGCTGAGCACACTGCATGTACTGGTAAAGCAAATTTACCAAATGGTTGGGGCCATTTAACTCCACAGAGTTCATCTCTACAGCTCTCAAATGGGAATGGGAGCAGGAACACTTACCAAATAGATCTGCGACCGTGTGACACATGTAAGTTACCTCATGTTCACACCAAGCATGTATCGGGGGCTGCTGTGTGTCTGGCAGTGTCCTGGGGGTTGTGTTTCATTTTTGTTAATCCGGCCAACACTTTCCAACAGTAAGAAGTGTGATACCACTTGTCTTCCCAGCTTGAACATGCAAAGTTTAAATTCCTCAAATTCCCATCACTATATTATTTTGTCTCTTGAGTATCAAACACAGAAAGTACTCAGCCCATATTTCCTGATGTTTAACTTCTGCCTAAAATAACCATAGTCAAATGATGTCATTATTATATACTTGGCTTAAATGACTCATTAGCAATATCTATCTATCTATCTATCTATCTATCTATCTATCTATCTATCTATCTATCTATCTACTTCATTATCATCATCTAGCTCTCCATTAAAAACTTCGCCTATAAAAGATTGTCTACTTTTCTTATTTTCTACCTGAGCAATAAGTTTTTTTTTTTTAACCACATTCTCTGCCCATGTTGAATTTCTTTCTCTTTCCACAATCTCTCTTGTTATTCTGCAACTCTGTCTATATGTCAAGTGTTAAGTCTTTCCTGTAAATTTTCAAACCGTACAGAATATTTACACAAACATTTTTATGTGTCTTGCCTCCACCTACACTACAGCTGTGCTTAAAACCTTGACCACTTAGGAAAAATGGTAGAAGGTGAAGGTATCAGAACATTGTATATATTTGAGGCTCAACTCCAAAACAAAAAAACGAAGATAAAGTATTGCTAGGGATGCCCTTATAGCTCACAATTTGAGGTGTTTATAGTGCAGGGCATGCAGCAATTGTTAACTAACACCTTCCTTCTTCCTTTCTTGTGTTTTTCCTCATGGGAACAGCCATCCTCAGCAATACTGAAGGACAAAGGTTATGCTAACATTCTTGGTGCTCGCTTCTCTGCCTCCTCTCCAGATCTCTGCTCTGGTTATTTCCACTCTCCCCCTGACTCACTCCCCTCGCGGTTCCCAGCTTGATGTGTGTCTCAGGTGGTATGTGCACGAAAGTGAACAGACAGAAATTCAATGGCAGATCGGAATTTTTAGGTTAAAAAAATCACCATCGATGAAAGCAAATTTGACAACTGTTAAGCCACTGGAAGCAGTAACAGACGAAACAATACCTGAAGGGTACATCTGAAACTGCAAATCACTGAAGAGAAAACAAGTCTAATCGGACCAGAATCTGCACACTGCACCCAGACACCCACATGCTTTCACGGACATCATCTCTCAAAGACTCCATGCACCTGTGTGGGCGGTCTACACTTCCATTTCTTCTTAGCTGGGGACAGTGTGCTCTAGTGATTCTGGATGTCAAGACTGTTTGATTTTTCTTCTGAGCCTGTCTTTGTTCCTGCACCAGTGAACTCTCTTGGTAAACATTCCACCCTCTTGAAATTACATACAATTCTTGCTATCTTTCAAAAAAAAAACCCCCAAAAACAAAAAACAAACAAACAAACAAAACCCCCAAAAACCCACAGGAGCATCTCTAATGAGATATCAGCACCATGGGAACATTCCAGTGCTTTCTCTGTGACTTTACCCAGAGAACTCGCCCCCCAACCTCTCTTCTCCTTCCAATATAAAAAGAAAGCCGGGACAGGTGGAGGACAGGTTGAATGGCAATAATGTTCTATAGAAATGCTGAGCATTTTCAGGAAAACAGGTGGTCAACTGAGACAGGGGCTAGGATAGTTATATGTGTGTTTTAAATATATATTGAGAGCAGAAAGGAAACAAAGAGTTAAGTTGTGGGAATATATGAATGTAAATGAAGATATTGTGATGCTAGTCTTAAAGGAGCTTGGACTATAAAGGACAGAATAAGATGGTCGGCAGGTCCTTTAGGTAGGGTCTTACCATCGGCAGTGTCTTTATTTAATGTACAGTATGTGAGTTTACATGGCTGGTGACCTACTGTTAAAACAAACAATCAAGAAAACAAAAGCGCACCTCTCGGGTATGTCCAGGAAACATAATATGCTAGAGCAATAAAAAGAAATGGATTATTGTCGCATTCGACAACATGAATGTGTCTCCAAATATAAATTATAATGAAAGTAAAATGTCAGGAATACATACTATGTGACTTCATTTACATGAAATCCAAATGTAGAATAACATTAAACCTCAATAGTTGCCTGAGATGAAGGGGAAAAAATGCAAGAGAGATGCTAAGTTCATCAAGTCAGAGAGAGTGGACCACCATAGCCTATCACAACTCACTGAAAAACTAAAACATCACCAGAGCTGTGAATATACAGAGGCAGCTGTGTTTGCCAAAATTCTTCAGGGAGGTCAAATGTAAATGGCACTTAGTTGAAATAAGATGCAAAGGGACTTCTAAAAGGTGAGCGATTAGCTGCAGGGTTTCCATACTTTAGAGAGGGTATGCACATGCACACTAAGACAGCTCTTGGCTTCAGGTCCAGGGAGTTTTATGTTTGTTTGGTTGGTTTTTTGCAGTGCTATAGGAGAGAGCCGGATCCACTAGCGACCTTCATCCTCCGTGCTTTGCCTAGAAACACGTAGCTCCTGAACCCTAGACACTGACTGTAAACACTTGAACACTCACTTGAAGGTACACTGTGTTATTACTCTTCCTGACCAAGTTGAGAGCTTGGAGACAAATCACAGCCCTCTTTTGTGGGGATAGTATTCTCCTTGACTCTCAAGAAACATGACCCGTCATATTTCTAGGTAAGGTACACTGATTCTATTCTTGCAGAAATAGCATGCATATTCTCTGGACAATTGCAGCTCAGAAGACAGGGACACAAGGAACAATGACTCAGACTGGAAGCTGGGAAACTCAATGCCCTGTGACTTTCCACAAAGAACATAAAAGAGAAGGATTGGAGAGGAGGCCGACCTACCAGGAACAGGGCTACTGCGGTGCCCAGGATGAAGCCCGCTATCACATCGGAACAGTGGTTCCGGTACTCTGAGACCCGGTTGAGGCCTGTCAGGAAGGCTGTGCAGAGGGTCCCCAAACACAGCACTGGCTTGGCCAGTCGGCTGCTCTTTGTCTTAATTGTGCTTGTGATGTACATCTGCAGTGGGAGAGAGACCAGTGAGTTTCACGAGGTCCTTGTATTGGTGCATCCACATGAATGCATTCATGTCCCAGGTCAGAAACAGGAACTTTGACAAAGGGAACCATAGCAACTATGTCCCCTCATACAACTTTGTTAAGCTAGTTGGTTAGATAGGAAACAGCACAGCAATGACAATGCACACGTGTCCTTAGTCACTTTTGCATCAGAATGAGTTTGTGAATGGAAGCTATATTGGCAGAATGAATAACTGAATAGTGGCTAAGTTCAGAACGTGCAGTTTTACATAAAGAACCAGAGAATTGTGCGATGCTATTTTAAAAACCCATATAAAAATCTTGGGTACCAATTAACCTTTTTATTTGAATGAGTGGGCAGAGGTGAGAGAGTTCACATTTTACTTTTCTCTGTCATTCTTAATACTAGTGGTACCTGCACACTTTGGGACTCTGTTTTAAAATTGTTTACTGACTGACTGATTGACCTAATTTGAATAATTCAATACTGACTATGGGTCACTGCTGTGCTGGAAGACGATTCTCACATCAGGGTCAACTGTGGGCGGTTCTACTTCATAGTGTTTTAAAGACTGATCTTTTCTGTGTATCACAATGTATGAAATAGTGATCTATCCGAATCAAATAAAAGATGTTAAACTCACTGACACTTGCAATGTGGGCTGTTGTTATCAAATGTATCTCTGATGGTCCAGAGTTAAAATATGCTTTTAGCAGAGTACATCACGGGTAATTGCTATAATTCACCAGCAGAGGGCACTAGTGATCCATCATTTCTCCTCTTTCCTTTTGGATGGATTTCTATATAGCCCAGCCTGGCCTTGAGCTTACTACAATCCTCCTGCCTCAGGCTTCCATGTGAGTTCTGAAACTACAGACTTGTCTCACCATTTTTTACCAAATACAGTGAGTCCAATGATCCTACTAAGGCATGAGAAAAGCCTCATATTTAAGATTATAATCTATAGAATGTTTGACATCCTGAGCACAAATACATTTGCATAGATGCATCTGACAATATTACCTTGGAAGTTATTTTTTAAGAAGATGTTTCAACACTAGCATGCATCCTGGTGGGATACAGGAGGCTCTTTATCCTATACAGTAGGTGCCTCATATAACTCTTGTAGATCAAAGTCACATAAATTGTAACACACTGTACTATTCTGACACTACGGAAATTGTTAATTAAAATGCTGAATGCAAATGCATATGTTCAATTTGATTTTTTAATGCTTATATATCGTTTCTTTTATAAGATTCTTTCGTGAATCTTTCCTTTAAAATTTTAACTATTTATGAACATTACCCCTGGCTGATATCCTTTACAGTAGTAACTGGCACCTAGGAAGAACTGTTGAAATAATATTTTCATTAGTGTTTTCTTTTATTTGATTCATAATAAAAGCAGATATTTATGTGCACTGTGTAGTGTTTTGCAATACCTCTATGCACCATGAAATGATCAAGACCTGGCAGTTAGCATATCCATCAGTCTTGAGTAATCTTGAATCATAATTTAACACACAAGAGAAAATGTTTACTCAGTTGGAATGTTGTTTGTATGCGGGTTGATCTAATTGCGTGTGAAGGCTGATTTGAATGGTTGATATCCAAGTTTTCCAATGATGCTCACATTGTATGCTGTGAGAACCATGTTTCCTTCCTTCTGCCCCACTGGTGTCCCATACTGGTTTAAATTATTGATTTATTTGCATAATGGCATTATCAAAATTAATTTCACACAGTAGTGACTTGAACCTGATAAAAAATACAGAAAGTGGAGGCAAAAAACATGGCTTTATACAAATTATTCTGGAACAAATCAATATTCTGAAAATCAGAAAACATACTAAATGCCCCAGAGTATTTCTGGCCTGTTTCCTCTCTTTGTTTTGTAAAGAAAAACAAGAAGTTCGGTGACAACTGATTTGTATTCTTCGTGTTTGTGCTTTCTTAACGTGGAGGTAGCTGAGTTTATTTTATTATGTAGTCATTACAGAGAGGATCCCAAAGGGTTAACTAGGAAACTCCTGAGGGTCAGGAGAACCAGAGATGATCTGTGGTAAAAAGATTCAGCAGCATTACCTGTTCCAAGCCCCGAGAAACAGTATTCACTCAACAGTTTGAGAAACTGGAGGATGGGCCAGCTTTACAGTGTGGCTGCAGAACAGGTCTGCCTGTACATCTGCAGGTGAGGCTCTGTTGATAGGACTGGACCCAGCTGCAGAGAGGTTTGGTGGAGAATGGGATACTGCCCCCTACAGACAGGGCTGAAGGAGTAAGATGAGGGGTACCCCAGAATATCTGAGTGGTTTGTCAGGAGACAGCTCTGTCTTCCTTCTCATGCCTCATGGGGACTCCCTAAGGCGTCCTTCTGAGCAATGGCTACTTGCACTGTTAAAATGCACCAGTGACCTGTGGTAATGGCTTGCTTGTGTGTTCAAGCAATCATGCTTCTGAGTTCTGGGTTCAAAAGAAGCTAGATCAGAGAAAGATGAAATATGACACTTCCAGCATGGACTTTTGTTAAAATGTAGAAAAAGAAAACACCATTGCTTTGCCTTTATGACAGCTAAATAAATAAATAAATGAACAAATAAATAAACACAATTATTAATTAATGACAATAACAAAATAATTAATATCATGATCAGTGATATTAATATTACTAATACCCCATGACATTAATAATTAACAATAATATTAATGATATTTAATATCATTATATATATATCTATATATAATATTGATGATATTTAATAGGATTAACAATAATTAATAATAACTATTATTGTGATTAGAAATGAGTTATATCATTCTAGGTCAAAATGCCCTAGACAATCAAAGGTGATGTGATCTGGGGAGAAGTGAGAAGTGAAGTTTGGGGTCTGAAATCATCCAACTTTTAACAAACTGATAAAGAGTATTGCAAGAAGCACAAGATACATATGTTTAACCTTGGCTTGCACACGAACTGGAGTCCACACTCAAAAACCTACAGGTAGGCACGAGGAAGGGGTGCTCCTGTGAAACCAACTAAAACTGTGCTAGTGGGGAGAAAATTCAAGACAGCTGGGGGTCAAGATCCCCCAGCTCTGATTGTGTGTTCCTAGGTAGCCATGAGACCTTAATTTTCCTTCCTATAAACAGTAAGGGTGGAAGTGGGAGATTATCAACTTTCTTTTCAAACTAATTCCTCCAGGTGGTTGGGATTAGGAGAGGTTCAGGAGGGAGGCCATTTTATCAACCGTGTGACATCATGTGAGAAAAACTTATTATATATGACCTAAAAATCAGTACATGACCGGGATGACAGAGCAATGGTGGACAGAGTAAGGGACAAATCGCCTGTAAAATCTAGACTCGGAGGAGACTTCACACACTCACCGTGGCGTATAAGGCGGAGTAAATGCTTAGAGCAGCGTGTTTGGAGGGGAAGGACCTCCGGGCCCCGTCTATTACTTGCAGGTCTCCAGTGCAGATGTTGCCACTGTTGATGAACTGGTGCCCTGCCCGGCAGTCTGCACTAGTATAGTTTGGCTGACACACTGTCAGGAAGTACGGTGTTAGGTGACCAGTGACCACTTGCCCAGCGTTTACAAAAATGTCAGTAGCAAAAAGTCCAAATGCAAATACCCCTGTAAGGAGATTTGAAAGAAATTAGAGTGGTGATATGAACTGTCTGTTGGTTTTTACCCAGAGAAGAAGTAGTGAGGAGAGTCCATGATAACACTGTCAGATAGATTTTAAATGTCAAACTTCCCCTTCACCTTTATCTTTCCAAGGCACGAAGCCTGCCTCCGAAATGACCGTTTCTTCCAAATCTTGGCCAACTGTCTACTACTGCTAGCATCTGATTGTTTTGTGTGAGTGCTTAGGAACAACACAGTCTCAGTAGGAAGAGCTGGAAGTGTGGGTCTCATGACCGACCTAGGTTCCAGTTGTGGTGGTTGGTCACATGAGTAGGTGCAACTTCTTTGACCCTCAATACCCTTAGTTGAGAAGTAGAGATGGGGCCATTTGGGCTGATGGCATATGTGCAAAACACCCAATGTAATGTCTGGGTTCTGCTTTGCTTTTGAGACAGGATCTCATGTAGCCCAGATTGGTCTCAAAGTCCCTATGAAGCCCAGGATGATTGTAAAATTCCCAACATTCCCACTGCCACCTCCCAAGTACCAAGATTATGAGAGTATACTGTCCTACCTGGTTTATGCACTGTTGGGACTTGAACCTGGGTCTTTGTGCATGCTATACCAGCATTCTACCAACTGAGCTACATCTCCTGCCTCATGGTATCTCAAATAATTTCTCTTTCTATAGAAAATATATGCATTCTATTTTTATTTAGAAATGCAAATAAGCAGTTATCTATAACATCAAGGTAGTGATAATGAATAAAGATTCTATTGTTTCTTCCAAAAAAATTAAAAAGATTATTTCAAAAATGTCATGCATTGTTTTATTTGATGTGGGAAAACAGTAAATAAGAAAATAGAAGAGAGATTAAGGCCAAGTGTTGTCAGCAGTATTTAGTTTCTAAATGCTTCAACAACATCATGAGCTTCATGGCTTAAAACAGTGCAAATCTCTATCTTCACCAAGTTCTGCAAGTTGGAAGTTTAAAGTTAAAGTAGGTTTTTACCAGGTGAAGTTTTCTTTGGAAAGTGCAGGCTAGAACTCATCCCTTATCTTTTCCAGCACTTAGGAGTTGCCTCCTTTCCAGAACTCACCTAATTCCATTCTTCCACTGACTCTCACTTGTTTTGAAAAAAAAAAAATTGTGATTGCACTTAATTCACCTGAATAAACTGGGATGACGCCCTGATCTTGAGATCATTAATGTAAGCACACCTCCGGATCCCCTTTTTACAGAAAGTAACAAGTTCACTGTTTCCAGGGACATCTTTTGGAGATTTATGTGTGCATTCTTGTGTGTGTGTTTGTGTAAATATGTCCTTGTATATGTGCATGTGTGTGTGTGTGTGTGTGTGTGTGTGTGTGTGTGTGTGTGTTTATTCTGTTGTTTAGCTGGGAAGCTTTGTGCATATACTATCTCTAGATTTTTAATCTGCTGTCTGGTAAATTTCACAGCTTTAGCCTCAACAAGCTTGACCACTTATAAGCAGAATTACTTTCATTTCATTGTCATTGTTGTTAAAATCAATTTTTTAGCTGACATATAAAAGCATAAAATTACACATACTTGTGAGGTACCCTGTGATAGTCTGACATATGTATATGTCGTAGGACATTAAGTCATTTGTATTATGACTTATTATCAAAAATCTTTTACATTTTTCCTCAAACATTTGTCATTCGTACTGAAAATAATCAAATTCCTTTTCTCTGGCATTTAAAAATGTATATTATATCATCAATATTGATAATTATTGGGTAGACAGATGGCACAGTGGTTAGAAGACTGGCTGCTCTTGAGGAGGATCTGGGCTCAGTTCTCAGTATCCACATGGTGATCACAAATATTTGCGACTTCAGTTCTAGGGGATCTGATGCCTTCTTCTGACCTCCTGAGGACTGCAAGGATGTAGTTCACTAACATATATGCCGGCAAAACACACCAACAAATTAAATAAGTCTTTAAAGTTGATACTTACTCTATTTCTGTAGCTACCTTTATCTTTAGTACTCATTAAACAACCTTTCAGCCTCCACTGCCATCAGATGCTTTGCTGAGATGACACTTTTGGATTTCATACATCAATGAGTTTATATAGTACTTACTCTTTCTATGGTTCTTTACAGTTTCATTTTGATCTATATTGATTACTATAATTTTCCTTCCCATGGCTTTGTGAGAATATGCTTTATCACAATGAGAACTGGCATCTTTAATAGCTGCAGCTGCACGCTTAGGGGTTCCTACCCGGGAGAGCAGGCATCCATTGATCATGCCTGGCAGTTTTTCACCCCCAGGCTCTAAAAGTCAGAGTGGTTGGAAATTTTGTACATTTTCAAATAAGGTTCTTAAAGACCAGGTCTGTGGCTTGTTCAAGAGGTAATAACTCTGTCTAAACAATCTTTTTCAGGAAACAAGCATTATTTATGGTTTGAAAATAGAAAAGAGACATTTTCCTCTGGAATTTTATTTATCGAACACGTCTTCAATGAGAGCAGCAGTGGGTTTTTTGGAAAAGGAGGATCCTAGGCTCCCAGGACAAGTGTCTAAGGGGCGAGCTTCACTTATGCCCACAGTGTTCTGAGATGATGGGCACTGCACACACTGTCCTGGTCTCAAGCCTTGTTTACCCCACTTTTCTGTTTAAATCGTTTTTATCTGAGGCTTAACAATATACACTCTTCTCACATTTCATTATGATGTGTCTGATCTAGATGTGAAGGTCAATGCCCACCTCGGGGATGGCACCTTCCTCTGGCACAGGCAATGCCAACAAAGGACTGTAAGAACCCACAGAGGTGACTTATAGGAAATGTCAGATCATACTGTGTTTTTGTAAAAGACTCTAGCCATTCCTTTATTACTCAAGACTGATCTCCTTGAGATATTTTTACAACTTTCAGAGGCTAAAAATAGCAGTTTTGTTCTTAGAGTTTGGTGAAATAACCTGTATGGTCTCTTCTACTGAAAAGCATGATATTAAAAACGTCTATACAACATAGCGTGATTTCTAAAATTATTAAGTTGAGATCATAGCTTCAAGAATTTATAAATGTTTTCCTTAACTTTTCTATTAGAACATATTAATTATATATAATAATGGGGTTCAGTAGGACATTTTCACACATGTAGATGATGTACTTTGATCATATTCACTGTTCGTTGCCCTCTTTTGAGGGGGTCCCACTCATTCCTCTCCTCTACTCCACTAGACTCCCTTCTACTTTCATGATGGTTTTTTAGGTGTGATCCCTTGACTTTATCATGAAGGCTGTTTGCAGAGCATAGGAGAAGGTTTCTTTGCAGGAACATGGCCACCTACCAATACCACTGAAGAAAATGTTTTTCTCTTTCTCATCAATTAACCAACTATTATCGGCTTACAAATCCTCAGTGGTGGTGAGGACTCTGAGCCCATTTCTCCCCCATAAAAGGACATTGACAGGCCCCATGTTAAATATAATTACACTTGCCGTGAGTTCAAGAGTACAGCAGTTATGCCCTGCCAATGAGTCAACATTCTTCCCCATTCCGCTTCCCTCCAGCTCTCATTCTTTCTGTCTCTTCTGTGCTAGTCTTCGAGTCTCAGAGGGATGATGCAGATGTCCCTTTCTGTCCCTTCCCCTGTGGTAGTCTCTAAGTTTTGAAGGGATGGTGTAAATGTCCCATTTTTGGCTGAGAATTCAGCAGTTATTCTAAGTACTTTGTCCACTTATACATCTTTACAGGTACCAGTGATTACTAAAAGAGAAGCCTCTTTGCCCAAAGATGACAGCAGCACCAATAGAATAAGCAGTTATTTAGAAGGCGATTTGGCCAACATATCATGTTCCTTTAGCAAAATAACAACAACAACAGTAGTGTTCCCATGGCTGTCTCTTCCTTCTTCAGCCACGGGCTTCGGCACTTACAGTACCAGACTGAGTTTCCTCTATGTAGCAAGCCTCAAATCCAATCAGAAAGTAGTTTGTTGTCGCCATAACAGACTTTCCACTTCTGCCCAGGAGAACATCTTCTTTAGCCAGTTGGTGGTGTTTTGTGACAGGTCTGTAGTTGGGTTAGACTGCTAATGATAATTCCCCCAGTAGCCAACATATCACCTTTTGGTCTGGTGGGGACCAGTCCAGCAGAGAGGAAATTGCCAGTTCAGTCCTGGCCTCACTTCTCCATGTGCTGTGACCACAGTGTATGCATGGTGTCTTCAGCAATAGTCTTACTACCTAGCTGTATTGGCAACCAACAGCAATGGTAAATACCTATATTGTTTTGAGCAGCTCAGGGACTTTCATGACCAACAACTTGTAGCGAGACAGCCAATGCCTGCCACTGTGATTTTCATTTACTAATGAAAGCCTTCTGGGGTTTGATCTTCTCATGCAGGGTCCCTTTGCTTATACTCTTTTTATTTCCAATTAGTTCACAAGCATCATTTTGTATGTTCTTAGCAAAATTTTTACCTCATAATTCTGTCTTGATACTACAACACTCTAATAGCAGGTTCTATTTGTCTTATGGACGAATCTCACCAATATTGTTCCTTGCTTCAGGAGTTTGGGTTACATTTCAGGGTGAATTTACAATAGACCAAAAAAAATTGAAAAGTAACAGTTTTGATTCATAAGAGTCAAACATTTGAGGCATTGATTGCTTCACTGTTCACTTCAAATGCTGAAAGAGTTAGGAGGATCAGGACTCAGGACATGGAAGAGGACCTGACTGAGTTTCTAAACCATCCATAACACAAGGTGGATGCAGATGATAACTAAGGAGGCAAGGTGAGCTGGGTTTCTTTGCAGCAGTGAAATGATGATTCCCTCCATACTCATGTCCTCAGGGGCTGGACAGCAGAAACTTCCAGGTTGATAGCTTGGGAATTCAGATGGAAATATGTCACCTGCCTTTTGAAATAAGGCTCCAGGGCTCTCTGCAGAGTTACTGTAGAAGTTTCACTTACAGGTTGGTATCAGAACAATAGAGAGGCTGCATGAGCCTCTCTTCTGGAGGCCATATGGGTAGAGGGGGCTGAGAGTAGAATAAAGGAGTTGACACTTGCTGATGATTCCACAATCCCTGGTGGCAGATGTCACCTAGGGAAACCAGAGTGTGGCTTTTGTTTTTGGCCTGGAAGAACCTAGCTGAACCTTGCTGGGCAAGCACAGGCCAGAAGAGGAGAGAAGTGAAGGTATTAGAATCCTGTTTATTTTGTTCACAAGGTTTTACCCAGGCTCCCTGGAATTTCAGGTAGATATCTTTGGATGAGTTAGGGTCTTTGATCAGTAGGATTTTACTACAGGCAGTGCTGACCTTGGTTCTTTCTACTGGATCAGAACATGGGCACAGCCCTTTAAGTATGTAGGAAAGAGAGTGACATCACCTGAAAATATGCATAATGATGACTTTTGAAGCCACAGAGAATTACTTTGTTTTCAAAAGTTAACAGGGCTCATGACAGGATGTCCATAGAACTGGGCAAGATAGGCAGCGGACTTCTGAGTGTCACAGGGAATCTGTTTCCATTCACACAGCAGGCCACCAGGAAGCCCAGACCCAGACAACAGAGTGGTGGTCAGCAGAGCCAAGCAGAGGGGGGAAGAAGAGTTTATATTCCTTTCCACCTCAAAGAGCTGGAACCTTAGGAACAGCCTCCAAACTGAGGACCCAGTGGCTCTGTGCTAAATTATAAATGTGCACCTTTCCAGTTAAAATCAAACCAAACACTAGCCCCTGATGGATTATCTTAGTTATTCACTAAAATATACATGATGTCTGAAAACACAAGGACAGTCCTAACAACACCAAGAGTCAGGACTGATGTTGGAACCTGGAGAGAGACTCCATGAGGGGCTTCACTACAATTACCTACACATGAGTAGGTTAAATCTCTACATTTCTTCTCCTCTTTGTCTCTCTCCCTCTTTCTCTGTTTTGCCTCTATTGTGTGTGTCCATGTGTGAGCTGTACAGTTTTACCTATACATGCACATAAAGTTCCATCTCATACAAAACAAGTTCGCCTCCAAAGTTAGAGACCAGTAGGAAAAGTGTAAAGACATACTTCCTCTCTCCCTTATCACTGTGACTCCAATCTGGTTCAGACTGCTCAGAAAATGCATCTTCTTTCACTCCACGAGGAGAGATTAGCTCCCTTGAATTCACTGGCAGACTATTTCTTGCCCTCTTGAAATGTATTTAGAGGCACTCTGATGTCAACCAGGCAGGGAGGAGTGGTGGGGACTTAGGTCAAAGGTAATTCCCTTCTGAGAGGAGCAGAGCTGCCTGTGTCCCCACAGCATAGAGAGAACATGGCGAGAATGTAGGAAAGCATGACAGGCTGTGCTGGCTGAGGGAGTCTAACAGAAAGCATGCTCCCTGGAGATACATGCAACAATCTGCCCTCAAGCTGGGTCTCAGAAAAGGGCTATGAGCAAATCTCATATCTATCAATTGCTGAATGGTCAGTGTGTGTATGCATAGGCTTTATTCCACCTAAGAGTGAATGGGTAAAAGCAAACTATTGTATATCACATGAAGCCTTGGAAAAATACGTCTACTTTAGTCTCTGCTATCATTGTGGCTATCTTCAAAGTTCTCACTCCAGTAGGGATTTTACATCTGTAACATTTATTCAATAATGGCCATGTCTCACACTACAACTGTAGAGAATATATACCTCTTTTTCCCTTTTAATGATTTATTTTTATTTGATTTGTATGACTGCTTCCCTGCATGTATTGTATGTATACCGTGTAAACAGTTAGTGCTTGTGGAAGAGGCCAGAAGAGGGCATCAGATCTCTTTGGAGCTACCACATGAGTGCTGGGAGCTGAGCTATGATCTTTTGCAAGAACAGCAAATGCTAACAGCTGAGCCAACACTGCAGCCTCCATTGAGCATATAAACTTTAATAAGAGCAGGGAGCACATTTGTTCTTGAATCAAAATGGGGACATGGTAAATATTTCCATGATCAAGCTGTGTGCATGATACATATAGCTTGATAATAGATAGTTGTAGAATCCGTAAGTGAGTGATGAACCTTTAGGGATGAAGACTAACAGGTGAAAAAACTGAATGAATATAGAGATTAGCTCATATTTTCTAATCATGTTGGTGGCTCTCATCTCTGATTCTGTACTGACATAAAAACATTTGAGGCATGGGCTGTAGTGAACATGTGCAATTCTTAATGTGTACCACAAAATCCAGCTTAGTGTTGGGCACCTAAAAAATAAAGAAAGCAAGTGAAAACTACAACTTTATCAATGTATCTTGAATCTTGGGAATGAAACATTTTTTTTCATGGTGTGGAGAATTAAATCCAGGGTTTTGTGCACGCTGGGCAAGCACCACACCACCGAACTATATCCAATAGCCTTCCAGGGCATTCTTCAATTTTGGAATAATAAAATTGGGGGAAATCCTTATATTCGAGTATATGGTAGTCTGGAGGAAACACTACTTGAAGACTTCTTTGACACACATGGAATTTAGGAGTTTCTGGCCTCTGCTTTGGTGGGGAAAGATAGATGGTCATATTCCACACAGACTACACAACAGAACCTCACATCTACCAACCTTGATTCTAGATTTTATCTTTGCTCAGGTCACCACCATTTGTCAATCATTTGCCAGTACGTCCGCAGTTCAGCAGTGCTGGCCGGTAACAGATGGCAGCCTGATTTTCCGCCTTAGCAAACTGCAAATTCTCCCTTTCCCTCCCCTCCCTCCTTCTTATCTCTTTACTTCTCGTCCCCTCCCCTTCCATCTCTCTCTGTCTCCCTTATTCTAGACGCTATGCTACACTGGCTTGGATGCCAGGAACACAGCACTGCACCCACTTTCCCACCTGTGTGGAAAAGGTCTGAACTAGGCTCATCTTGTCTGCATTACAAGCACATTAGCAGTTTCCCAGTCCCAGACCCCAAACTCTTACTCAAAACCCTTTAAGCTCATCTTTTCATGTGTTTAAAAATATATTTGTTTTTTGTTGAAGTATCTTTTTTTTTCTTTTATATTTGAATTGAGTATTGAGAGCTAAAACTACTCTTCAGTCCTATCCATTTTGTAACGCACTGCCCCTTCTACACACACATACACACAGAGGGGGATGGGAGGGAGGGAGGGAGGGAGGGAGGGAGGGAGGGAGGGAGGGAGGGAGGGAGGGAGGGAGAGGCACGGGGGATGGAGACAGACAGACACAGAGAGAAAATCAAATATTTATTACAAAGATATACTGCATGTCCAAATGAAATGTTTCCTGCTGTACAGGAGATAACACAGCCCCACCCATCTGCAGGAATCTTCCCATCAGGAGCATGACAGAAAGCCTGTGGTATCACTGTCAGATGAGGACCCTTTTCTCTGGCGACAAGTCTGTCTCTGACTTTTGCTCTCAGTACGATATGAGACACAGCTGTTGTTAATTGATCCACCTCTGTTACACATTACACTTCAAAAGGAGGCCTCCATCAAACATGGTAAGACTGGCTCCTTGTGTAGCCTGTTTTAGGGCTTTACAGAACTCGATCCATTCCTCTGTTGATGGTGGACAAACCGGGAAGGCTCGCAAGGTTAGTCACATGGCTGGCTTTTAACTCTAAGACATGATCTTACCTAAGTCAGTCATTCTGAAATTCAGATTTTTTTCTGAAAATATTAAAAACATATTGTGCATGACAGTGGGATTCAGTGTGATGTTTCTGCACCATGCATGTAGCATGCACTGTACAAACTGTTTAGACCTTTTCTACTTCTTCCAAATCCCAAATAAACATTCTTCTATTTCCTGGTCACAATTCTTTAGTTCTCGTGTGTGTGTGTGTGTGTGTGTGTGTGTGTGTGTGTGTGTGTGTGTGTGAGAAGAGAGAGAGAGAGAGAGAGAGAGAGAGAGAGAGAGAGAGAGAGAGAGAGAGAGAGAGAGAGAGAGAGAGAGAATTTGTCTAGATTGTTCCACCTAATAAATGACTTGGGGATATATCCACTTTCTTAAAGCATGAGAGAATTTTTGCACTTTGTGCCTCTTGGAGGCAGCTGATACTGCACTGTCTCGGCCACATACGCGGGCATATCTGACACGTCCCTTTCTCCCTTTCACTACCTTTGGCTGTATCTGCACTGTCCTCCCTAGACAGTTTCACTTCTATTTTCCTGCAAAAGCATCTAAGCTCAGTGTAATTCCTTTTTGCAGTTTTTACTTCCATCTTCTGCCCTGCTGGGTTCACAGCGTCTTTCTGCTGTGTTTCTCCAATGCAGAATTCCAGTCTTGTAATTAGGTTGTTTGTCTGAATTCAGTATTCCAAAAGATCTACCTTCAAGTTTATGTATTCCTTCTTCTGCTTGATCTAGATTGCTCCCGAGGTTTTGACTTAATTGTTTCTGAGATTCTGATTTGTTCTTTTATACGATCTTTATCCCTTTCTCTGGTTCTCATTTATGTCTAGAATTATCTTCAGAATTTCTCACACATTTATGTGTGTTATCTCAGTTCTCGTTCACTTTTTAGCTTATAACCATTTTTTTTTTTAAAAAAAATTAATCATCAGATACTTCATCTATTTTGATCAGTTTGGGTCCAACTATTTCACTAGTGTGTTGTGGTGGGGGTGCCTGACTATCCTGTTTTCCGATATGTCCTCTCTTCCTGTGTCAATGGTGCCAGGCTAGAGGCTTTATTGGGAGAAGCCATAGTAAGAATCATGGTTATCTTTTGGTGGCATACCAAGTCCTCAAAACAGTGTGTGGTAAGACAATATGGTGTGTTTGTGTGTGTGTGTGTAGAATGTGTGTAAATATGATGATAGCAGACATTCTCTGCCTGTGTGTGTCCTCAGAGTGGACAAGGTTGAGCTCCCTCCACCTGAAACACATTTTTGGGGAAGAAGAGAGCTGGGACCATGGAAGTTTCTGCCACCTCACCACTCTCCTATGGGCGGAGCTGGAAAAGAAGTGTTTCCCCCCCTGCTGTCAGCCTCAGGCATCCAAGTGGTAAAGGGACTGTGGGAACTGTATGGGTGGCTGCCTTCCATCTGGACACCAAAGTCACACATAGCTGCCTCCACCACAAGTATCAGAGGACAAGCATCTTAATCATGAGTCCTCAAGGCTAACAGCTTCTGTTCCCTTGTGTCATGATACCTATCTTCCAAAGTGTGTCTATGAAGCAAACTCAGGTCACAGTCAAATTGCTGGGCCAATTTGAATTTGCAAAGATTCCTCAAAACCAGTAGAATCCCCAGGATGGGAATATGTTGGGCAAATTGAGACAACAGTTCACCTCTCAAGATGGTTCCTGCTTGTGCTATCCTGTGGAATTGCTGGGAGATGGTTTGAGTTCTTTTCCCAAGGAGAGGCTTCTTCTCAGGTTTCGGGTTTATCTAAGTGGCTCCTAAGCCTGTGTGGACTATGAAACTTTGTAGTCACTTGGATTACTACAGTGCATAGTGAATATCCCACCTTTCCTGGCTATGGAGTTGAGTAACAGACAGTAGGACATTATGTATTCCTTATGCGTTCTCTGAAATGTACACAATTCCAGTTTCTCACATTGATTTCCAGTATATTAGGGTCTCTCGCTTCACAATGGAGCTATTTCCTTGTAGCTATGCGCTTTCTTTGAAAATATGTTTTAAATAGTCCCCTTATCACATAGCCGCCATTCAAACTACAAAAGATTATTAAAAAACTATAAAAATATGAGTTCTAAATTGATATCACTATTGTAAATGAAAGAACTAACTCTAAGTTAGTAAAGTGTTTCTAAAAATGGATGAGATCAGAAATTTGTAACTCTGAAAATCTAAGCAAACATGTAGTACCAGGTGTTATTTATCTTCTGTTTCAACAAAGCAATTTCTACAATATAATGAGCTGCTCCTTTAAAAACAGCACCTGTATTTGTGATTGTTGTAGGTTCTAATCATGATAAGTGTTGACAAAAAGAGAATTAACTAAAAACATGATGGTTTATCAACTAAAAACAAAAACACTGAATAATTTCAGAAGTGACAGGCCAAACTAACAAATATAATAGCGTGCACTTGGAAGAGATTGTTTTATTTCAGAGAATGTCTCCACTCCTCTCTTGCAGGACAGGTCCTGGCTGCTTTCTCTCACAGGTATAATCTTGTTCTTCACTTCCCTGACCTCTCCATAGCTGCCTCTCAGTGCTGCTGAACAGTGTGGATCCACATGTCGCTCAGCAAAGGGAAAAGCATCCCAAATCATAGCCAGAAACAGTGATGATTTTAAATAAGACAGATGGGGAGTGTGGGTACAGATAAATCTAGGAAATATGCCCAGGGACAAACTGATGCAGAGAAGGAAACATGTATACCATGGAATCAGAAAGCAGAGATGTCAAAGCCCCAGGGCCCAGAGAGCTTCCACAATTTCTTAAATCTCCCCACCCCCTGTGATTCTGATTATAGTTTAAAAAATCTGTGCCCTACTCTCCATTCCAGCCCCGATAAGCTTCATGCAGGCTGGAGAGCCACTGGCATGTGATGATTAACAGACACAGGACTGACACTCCTGTACCTGCATGATGCATTTCCTAAGCGTTTTTACTATGTGCTATGGCCATCACTTTTAAAAAGTTATTAAAACATTTATTTTCTTACACATTACAGAAGTAGTTGGCATCTAAGTGTGATCTTTTCTCCCAGGGGATGCTTTATTTTAGAAGGCACTTTTGATGGATACAAAAATGGATGGTGTGGTAGATACTTGGTTATGGGAGACCAAGGATGATGTTAAATATCCTATTTTTTGTTTCTATACAAAACAGATCTGGTTGTGATGGTTAATTTTAATTGCTAACTTGATACAACCTACGGTCACCTGGGAAGACATTTTCAATGAGGAATTGTCTTGACCAGGTTGGACTGTGGACATCCTTAAGGGGGCTTGCCTTGGTTGTCCTCATCTACACAGGAAGACACAACTGAAAATGGGTGTTACCATTCTTACTTTGGCACCTCAGACAGTAGAAGAGTAGAAAAATCTGAGAACTAAGCATGCATGTACTCATTTTTCTCTGTTTTTGACTGTGCGTGTGATGTGAGTAGCTCCTTCAAGTCCTTGCTACCTTGACATTTTCACAATAAAAGACAAGAACCAGAAATTATGAGCTTCCCTACAGTCCTTCTAGTCAAGGTATTTTATAACAGCAACAAGAATGAAACTTCCTCATGCCAGTTGTGCTGCAAGACCATTGGCCTAGCACATCAACCATGCTGAATGTGAGGAACATTGCTCTGTAGCAGTTGGGCAGATTGAAGTGTTGTGGTTTTACATTGTCTAACAGGCAAAGTGGCTGAGAAAGCAGTTCTCTGCTCAATTAGTCTTTTCATTTGAGCCTAACCTGTAAATACTGCTGTTGTGTAGAGTCCCCGGAGAAGGAGTCTCACATGGCTTTATAGCTTTCCTTCCAATAACTGGGAAAGCCTATAGAATGCTGGCTTAGGAGTCTGATCAGCTCCGTAACAGTCTAGAACATTGAGGATGACATTCAAAGGAGAATGTCATTATTTTCACAGAGAAAAGCAACCAAAACCTACCCACACTACCTGCTTTGTGACATTTTGAGTCTTGAGCAGAGACATCATAGGGCCTTTCAGGCCAATCATTGCTCCCACTTTTGGCATCCTTCTGTCCCTTGCAGTCTTGAACCACATCCATGGTCCAGAAACTGCACACATCTTTACTAAGGGGTTCTAAACATTTTAGCATCATGGGATCAAGAATTACAGCCTTTTAAAAATTTTTATATCCACCCTAATTCTCTCTTCCTTATCTTCAAGTTTCCTATCTGTGCATTCTAGAAACATCCACACCTGTTTATAAGCCTTGATCTTGATATTTTTCTTTTATGATGTAGATTTGTGGCTCAGAAACAATGCTGGATGCCTAGACATCACATATTAGTCTTAGGCTTCTGGGCAAGTTAGTTTTAAACAGTCAACATAAATTGATGGTTTGCTCTTTCTATCAAATCAATACCAACTGTAGACAATTCTTATTGAGTTACAGCCTTCTCCCTCTATAGAGATTTGTATATCTGTTTACACAAACACCTTATTTAATATAAACATAATTTAATTATTTGTGCTGTTCAATGCTTGGCTTTCCAAATTATAATAGAAAACCAACCAGAACAAATTTTATTTGGTTTTATTGACAAAAGTGTCCTCCTCAACACTATCAGAACATAACATAAAATAGATTTTGAAGTTGAGTGAATATAACTGACCTCTCTATGTTTAAATTATAAATAATTTAAGTAGAAATAAAAGGATTAAATGAAGTTCCTTTTTAGAATAAATACATTTATTTGACTTTAAATTTGAGACCAATTTCTAGTTCTCAAAAGGCTGACATTAAGCTTGTCTCTGAATATCAATTCTTACAGCCATAAAACACCACCTTTGAAAGTGCATTTAAAATATTCATGCTTCATCTAGATCACACTTAATTTATGGCAATTAATTAGTGTTACATTCATTAATGGTTTATCATGGCATTTTCTATCCTGTCCACTGTTCTTAATCCTTAACTTGACCTAAATTGCAAAAGACTTGCTTAGTATTTAATTACATTTTGATCAGAAGTAATAATAGAACAACTATGTGGTCACCAATGAAAAGCCCATAATAAATAGTTTCTGAATGGCAGGCTGTTTTAGGTACTAACAGAGAGTCTAGTGTTGGCATTGTGTAGTGCTTTTCTATTAATTCCACAGAAAGTAGCTATTCAGGAAGAGAAAGTTAATTTATTCTTCTTTCTAATATACAAGCCCCAAACCTTGTAAGTCCACTGCTTTCTGCTCATCCGTATTGAGCCAAAAAGTGATCATTTAAGAATTGATGTTTACAAGAGCAGTCTTCCCCCCCCCCAAAGTATGTTCATTTCCATATACTTTGGGGGATGTATAGCTCCCTTGTGTAAGTCTTTGCTGCTGGAAGATGTCCAGATCTCTCTGGAGCCCCCAAGGCTGTGTGCTATTTTGCCTGCAATGAGATACAGTGAGAGGAAAAACAGAGGACAGAAAGAGAAAGAAGTCATATATTCTTTATTTGTATTCTTGAGTCTTTAGTTCTATTTTGATTTACAAATTCTACATGTTCATAATTAAATGTGATGAGATTATGGAGTTGTAGACAACAAAACAATTCACTTATCCTACGTTTAGAAATGACAATAGTCAATTTCATTTTAATCCGTTCTTTTTTTTTCTTCTTTCATTTTTGAGATTATAATTGTACAGTTCCTCTCTTTCCTTCTCCTCCAAGCCTTCCTCTATGCCCACCTTGCTCATGGTCTATTTTTTGTTCATATTTTAAAGAGCACATGAACGTAACATATACTTGCATAATGTATGCAACAGGGTCTTACTAGATAGCTCAGGCTGGTCTCAAATTTTCAATCTTCTCACCTCATACTCAACTACACATCTCAGTGCTAGAATTCCGGGTATTTGTTCTCCTACCCTGCATGGATCTCTTTCTACATTTAGAATTAGAGAATATTTTTAGTATTTTGCATAGCATTATATAATGAATAGTTTCCTTCATTTTGAGGTTATAATTGAAGTTATAGCACTATTTTATTATTTTTAATTTTATGAGTGCAGATGCTTGTGGAAGTCAGAGTGGATCTTCTGTAACTGGAGTTAGAGGCTGTTCTGAGTCACCTGATTTATGTGCCGGGAAACTTGGGGTCTTAGTTGCGGAGTCATTTTTCCAGCCTCATTGTTATTGCCTTACTATTTTAATTTATATTATGGAAAATTAATTTAGTCTATAAAATTAATCTACATTCCTGATTTTTTTAGAAACATGATTCAACATGGAATACGGGGCTTAAAAGGACATTTACTTTTAAGGCTTTTGACATGCACCGTTCGATTGTAGTGCAGAAAGAACAGATCCACTTACTCCTATCAAAATACTGGTTTTTCTGATCCTCCCAGTATGAAGCACATTTTCTTAAAATAATTTGCTTATCCATTGGCGCTTTTTTTTTTTTTTTTTTTTTTTTTTGGTAACACAAAGCTAATTGTATTTGCTAGGAAATACTATTTATAATGATTTTGAAAACAATTACATAAACTACAAGGGAAAATCACGCCATTTAGGCTTAATTAGAAGAGTCATTTAAAAGAGTTGTTCTTTCCCATTGCCAATTGCAGAGTATGTATCATGGTGACCACTGGCTTAGAGCTCCTTACAATAACATTTTTAACAGAGTTTGTAGTTCTCTTATTTTACCTTAATTTTTGACCAAGGAAACACTTCCACTTAAAAAGTTATTTCAATTAATACTTTTTTTCCTTTTTAGAAACAAAACAGTGTAGACACTCAGAAATTAACTTTCCCTGGAGAAATAAACTTCTGCAATTTCCTTTATCTAACATTGCTATATGGAAGGTCAGACTGGACTCTTCACGTTCTCTTTCCCAAATCACCTTATGTGCATACACTGACGTTATAGAACCAATCTGGATTGGTAATAATGATCATTTCTTTTAAAAAGGAGGCAAATGGAGATGTACAAATTAGCCTTTGTGAAATTCGTTTTAGGAAAATCTATTATTTAATACATTTTATCTTTGCTCTTCATTTATCAAACAAGTAATAACAACAAAAATGAAATTAAAAAAGATCTCCCAAGCCCTACATTTATTTAAAGTCTATGTCTAAAGCACAGTGCTTGCAATATGCTGTTCACATAAAGGATTAGAAAGTATTAAGAGTAACAGACTTAAGAAACTGTACCAATGTTAAGCGACCATAAAAATGAAAGTACAAGGTCCAGTGGGAGTCTGGAAGACAAGGTAGCTGGTTGTTTGGCTATAAACAGGTAATGTTTAAACTGATCCTAAAGGATGTGGCTAGATGCCGAGGTGAAGGGATACTCTAGGCAGTAGGAACAAAACATGAACAGGAACTGACATAGAAATCCTAGTCCTTCTGAAGGCCAATAAAGGAATTTAGAATAATGAGTCATAAGACTGAGAAAGGAGAAGGTCTCAGAGCATGAAGTGCTCTGTAGAATGTGCAAAGAACATGAGAAGATGGTTTGGAGTTATGGCTCAGTGAGTCAGAGTGCTTGCAATGTAAGCAGGAACACGTGTAAAAAACTGTGTGTAACCCCAGTGCTGTAGGGTGTAGAGACAGGGGGATAACTGGGGCTTTCAGGCTGTCAGTCTAGTTCCAAGTTCAGAGCAACTCAGTCACAAGGGAGTAGGGTGGAGTCATAGGGTAAGACAGCCTACATCCTTCTCTAGTAGCTACAAGTATATGGTGTACTGGTACATACCTGAATGTATAGTTATACCAAGTGTGTGCACAGGCACACACACACATCAGTGGATACAAGATGTTCAATATATGGTATCTTTTTAGAGCTGAGGGAACAAATTGAGAGTCAACATCTGGGGAAATGCCTTAAAGTGACAAGAGAATTTCAATTGCCTAAGTCAGTGCTTTTCAGATTTTGACACTGATCATCAGTGTTTCTGACTGAGTAGGTAGGGGGTGGTTTCCACAGATCTGCATTGCAAACAATTCCCAGATGGTTAGAATTTCCCAGGTTTTCTACTTGAGCAACTGGGTGGATCCTTGTATCATAAAACAAGAAACATATGGAGCAAATCCTCTTGTGACCCTATAATACTCTGCCTTTTATTGCTGTTTCTAATTTCTCAACCTTTACATGTTACCCACTGGATACATTATGATGTTGAACTTGAGCCTATTTATTTGAACTTCTCCACTTTATGCTTTTAGCATTTAGATCTTCATTAGCTTATGATAAACCTTTAGGTCTGAAGAAAACTCCAATCCTCCAAACACCAAAAGGCAGTCTAAATATCCAGAAATGAGCTCTACCTGCACTATAGGAGGATTTCTGGTGGTTAGATAAAAGCTAGCATTTATCAGGAACTTGTGAAACCAGTTTCCATCCACCAAAATAAACCATTTCCCTTACCTTTGGCAAAAGGGACATATGGGTCTCCAATTTTATATACCTGTGGTTGCATATAGAAGGTTATGATGTTCTCCAAGCTCCCTCGTATCCAAACACTTGTTATATATTTCAAAGCCCCCATATCAGTCTCCTGGTCCTTCCCTCCTTCCAACTTCTCATCCTCCTCATAAACCCTATTCTCACCATTCTTTCTTTATTTTCTATCTCTGTCCATTCTCCACTTTCTCATGGATGGCTCTAGTATACTGGCCATGTTCAGTTGCTGAGGGACACGAGAATTAGTGTTGGGTTCTCGGTTATATCAGATGAATCACTCCCTGATGGGGAGCCCTACTTGGCAGAGCTGTGGGGTGACTGACTGCTATTACCAGTTGTTCCTGTCTGTAACTTTCTCATGTGCCACTACTTACCTCCCTAAAAAGAAGAGCCATGGGGTTCCTTCCACAGCCCATTGGTAGTGTACTTTACATCTTTGGTCACATTTAGAGTCATAGATGGCCAGGAAGATGATTTTTGCTTAATCTATATAATTCTGATTATACCAAAATATTATTTATTAACTGACCCAGAAAAGTAACAGTATTCTCAGTCACAAGACAGCCTTCTATGCATTTTGCAAAGAAATTAGAGTAAATTCATAGCACACTAGCTGCCCCTGCACAGAACACACAGATTTCCTAGGCATTGTTACTGAATCAAGGTTAGAACTCAAGCAACTTTGCTAGATATAACCCCCTCCAGTAATTAACTTTTGCACATAGTTTGAGCCTCAGTTTATGTTACAGACTCTAGGTTTAACCAACTTTTTGCTTTATGTCTGGGAACACTAACCACTCAAGATTATGTGCAAGGCTAAAGCATTACTCACTAACTGGCCAGCATTAAAGGGGGGGGGGAGGTCGAACTCTAAAAATGTAATGTATTATTGTCTAGAAAAGGAGCAGAGGAGAAGAGATATAGGGAGGACAAAAGGTGTGTGTGTGTGTGTGTGTGTGTGTGTGTGTGTGCAGAGAGAGCTGTTATTCCAGAAGGCTGTGTAGAGCTACTTAGTAAATGTGAAAAATGTAGCTCTAAGTAAAAAGATGTAACTGTGTGGAGATAGAGATATTTTCAGAAAACGGAGATCTTTCCAAGGGTCAGTAAAAAAGAAAGTTGCCATTAGAAAGTGTGTGTGTTTTCCAGTTTACCTGTTGGTTAGATAGAAATATTTCTAAATACCCCTGATAAGAAAAGTTTCCTAAGCCCTCACTTCTCTGAGATCTTCTATTTGCAGCCCTGGAGCAGGTCTTAGGATCTGGCCTTCCTGGACTTTGTTATTTTGTCTAACTTCCTTTTCTCTCTGCTCTGGATTCTTCCAGATGCCTCCCGTTGTTCTCTTTTTCATATCTACAATAAAAACTCTTCCCTTTAACCAAACCATGGAGTGGTCATGCTGGCATTTTCTTTACCATATCCCTCTTGCATTCCACGTTTATCTAGAAAGCAGGCCTTAGCCCCGTGCTGTGTCTCAAGTGGTATTTTCATAGGACACAGCATGCTATGTGGAGGGTTCATCTTAGGAATTAGGAATCTCCTGGCACCTCTCTGTAAGCACTTACATAGGCCACAGAGTCCTACATAAGGGACAAAAAACAATTAAAAGTTCTGTTATTTGGACCTTGCCCCAGGTAGAGTGAGTCATAGATAAATATCTCTCTGCAAAGGAAAAATAGCAAAGACTTTTAAAGATGTTTACAGATAATTGTAATACAATAATGTTTTTATTGAGTAACTTGTTTAATTACATGCATAGAAAGCAGATCAGATGGGAGGACCATACAATGTTGAATCACATTATATCTCAATTCTCTGTTCTAGTAGAGTCCTTCTATACACTTCAAACAATAAAGCACTTCATAATATTGGGTGGATGAGAAGTAATGTAATAAACTATCTAGCTCAGTGTTCAGTGTGATAAATATCCTCTTTTCCCATGATTTGGCAGTCATTCTGGCAGAAACTAGTCTAACCCTAAACATGTTTGAGAAAAACATTGTTTGGAACAGCTGAATTGGAAAGTAGTAACATCATATGAATCAGGCTGTGCCCGTGTTAGCCAACTGCAGTCTTCTGAAACTTACAAAAACTTTAATTTTTCAGGCACTCATTAATTCCTAGAATAGGTAAGTTAAATTTTAACTTGCTATTTCTGCATTTACAAGGTGTTTTCAGTCTTCTTGATCTAATATATTTTTCATTCCCAATCAATCAGAAATATTGTTGCATACTAGCCTTTAATAAGGTCATTTGTTCCTAACTTGAACTCTTTACTATAGCAGGAAAAATTATTAATTATTTATCAAAGGAACAAGAACATGATGTACTCAGTTCTCTGTCTTCTACATAGTATACCTTGTTTTAGTAACAACTATGTTCATAGTTGAAAATTTTATTAAGGCTCCTATGATAACCTTGTCAGCAGACATTTGCAAGGTCTTGTCACACTACCTACCTAATGATGATTTATTAAATACTTATAATGTAGAAATTCTGAAACATTTATGCTTCCCTGTGCATTAATACATACATTCCCATACTATATTCTATACAACATCTATAGTACTCCAGGAATTTTTAGAAAGAACACAAAACACACCTTCATTATTCCTTGTCAAGAACACTGAAGTAAACCCCTCTTTTCCAAGTTTGCAAAGGCATTTAATTCTCGAGAACCTGGTGGATTAAATGTCCCATACTTTGTTAAATTTTTCAAATAGCAGATCTACAGGCCAGGGAAATTTTGTCAGGAAATTTGACTGTTTCATTTGATTGGTGCTCCCATTTGTCCTCAAACTCTTTCCTGATCCTTATCCTTTAGTATATGTCAACATCCGGTCAATGTTAAAACATATGTTCAGGGATAATATCAAAAGAAATGTTGAGCAGGGAAAATTAGTTGAAATCATTTCTGTACAACAATTTCATAAATACCACCTTATTTCAAAGATCAAATATTTGACTCTGAACAACAATTTAATAAATAACATCTTACTTCAAGGATCAAATATTTGACATGGCACCAGGATTAGGCTTATATTTACCATTTGTGGAGAATCCCCAGGCAACCCTGGGTTTTAATGATGGAATTGCCATATTTTAACTTATTTTTATCAAACATACCAGTCAAATTTAATATGCTTTACCTAGCCATCAAAGTTCAGTTCACCAGTGGATGGTTCTTACCTATGAATCTGATGATCCTTCGAAGTAAGGGGTTCAGATAACAGCATTCCCCTGTTAGGATTGTTTTCTCCTCAGCAATCAGGGATTCCCTTGTTGACTTTATGAAGTACATGGATAGTTCACCAATAAAAATCTAGGAAAGGAATGTTAAAGAAATGTCAACCAGGAGAATTACTTTATTAGAAATAGAGAAGGGGTCCACAAAATAACTTCTAAGGAACAACAGTCATTTTAAAAGATACCATGTCTGATGGGGAGTCTGTGGGATAGATAGTGTCTTGTATTTAATTCTTCAAGAGTATTGGAGAAACTAACATTTGATCATTTAAGATACAACTCAGGGAAAAGTGTTAAACTAGAAGCCCATACAAATTAAAATAATAGCATGTTCTAGAGTTTATGATAAAGCTTGTGGCAGATTAAATTCTTAACTCACTTTGGAAGTTGCAATAATAATTATTCAGATAACTAACAGTCCAAGAAAGAATAATTTTGCATCTCACAACACATTATTATTTGCATTATAAATATTTATTTGATCATCTTTGCCTGAGGTGTGTTTCTCTTACACCAAAGTGGTTTGACTGTTATTTCTTTATTATTGAATCCCTCTCTTGTTTCTTGAACTAATACCCTTTAAATCAGTATACACTTACATGGTATAGAAGTTTGAATATAATTGGCCCCCATAAAGTCATAGGGAGTGGAGCTATTAGGAGGTGTGGCTTGTTGGAGTATGTATGGTCTGTTGGAGATAGTGTGTCAATGTGGGGGTGAGCTATGCTCACACTATGCCCAGTGTCTCAGTTCACCTTCTGTTGTTTGTAGATCAAGATATAAAAAACTCTCAGCTCCTTTTTCTAGAACTATGCCTGCCTGTTTGTAGTCATGGTTTTTTTTTTTGTTGTTTTTTTTTTGTTTTTTTTTTAACTATGTCATGATGATAATAGACTAAACTTTTGATCTGTAAGACACACCAATTAGATGTTTTCTCTTATAAGAGTTGCCATGTTCATAGAGTCTCTTCACATCAATAGAAACCCTAACTAGAACACAAGGATTGTGAGGTCATTGATATTAGTGTCTACACTGACATTTAAAAATTATCCTGTGAGCACCAAGCACAGTAGACTGACATTTAAAATAAGGGAATAAGCATGGTCAAATTTTAATAAACCCTAGCACTGCTACATCTGAAGATAGATGTTATCAGCAAAGAGTAAGTTAACAATTGTCACCATCCATTAAATACTAGGCATTGGAACGTCAACATATTGACATGCTCAGAAGATCCCTAGCCTAGGTATATACACTTTCCTTCCTAGGGAGCCACAGAACTTCTCTAAAGTCCACAAGTGGCACATGGGGACACTGAATACAGGTCAACAAGACTTAAACCCTACACCAACCAATACACTACACAGAAATGTGATTTTTTATAACTTTTTATAATTAATCTCTAGAACATCATGCTTTAAAGATGGTTTTCTTAGCATTTATAACCTGAAAGCCTGGAAAACATTTATAAATGTTTTAACTATCCCTATGCTTTATATTATTTTTGATGTATTTATGTGCATGAATGTTTTACCTGCATATATATGGGATCACATGCTTGCCTAGTACCTGTGGAGGTCAGAATAGGGCATCAGAACCTCTGGAACTGGAGTATGGGATGGTTGTGAGACACCATGTGAGCGGGGGTAATCAAATCCAGGTATTCTGCAATAATAAGTACTCTAAACAACTGAGCATTCTCTCCAGCACCCCCATCAATCTCTCCAACGCCTCTATACTTTATATCCTTGTCATTATAGAGTATCTGCATAAAATAACTTCAAAGAATATACTTGAGCAAGGGAGATTAAAATCCTAAATTTCAAAACCAAGATTATCTATGTTTCTGTTCCTTCTGTTTAGTGGTAGGGTCACCGACCATCTCGAAGACTTGGCCACACACAGCCAGATTGTGTCTGGAGCAGTTCCAGTACATGACACATGATTCCATTTTTTAAAATCTCTCAGTAACTAAAGAATCCTATATTTGACCTGTTTGCCCATTGGTGTTGTCAGTATTACAAATTAATGCCCGCTACTCTGTACAGTGTAGTGGTTAAGAGATGTAACTCTGAAGCTGGCTTTTCTAAGTTTCAAAGCTATCCTTTAGAACCTGGGGCATGCTATTTGACCATTAATTTTTTTCTTTTATCTGTATAATAAAAGATATAGGATAGCAGAATTATTTACTTGTGTGTATACATATGCATGCATAGCTATATGTTGCAAACGTATATATACCTCTCTCTCTCTCTCTCTCTCTCTCTCTCTCTCTCTCTCTATATATATATATATATATATATATATATATAGGTGTGTATACATATATAAATTGTTTAGAACTCTGTCTGAATCTCATATGTACCACAGAAGTAAGTAAAGCTGTTACTGCTGTTGATAACAGTTGGATGGCATCTTCTCTATAGTCATCACTGCTGTAATTATGTAAATTCAAAGATAGACACTGTATATACTTCTATAAATTGTTTAGAACACTGAATCTTCACATGCACCATAAAAGTAAGTAAAGTTGTTATTGTCTTTGGGAACAGTTAGACAATCCACTGAAGTCATCATTACTATGATTACACTATTAGAACAAAGTACTTAACTAAGTCACTGGAGAGGTAGATTCAGCACAAGCACAGTCTACTGGGAAAGTGCTAAGAAATGGAAAACTCATGATAGAAGGAGAGACTTCCCTCCTCTAGAAAACCCTGGTTTGACCCAGCCATTTGCATCCTTAGTATAAACTATACTGCCTAGATAACAGACTCTGCTAATTCTTATAGGTTTACAACAAGTTTCCATTAATACATAAGTGAAAAATATATTCTATATGTATTTGTGCATAGTCTTAGACCCACAAGTAAGAGTAAAACTATGTCTTTCTGAGTCTGGCCTATTTGGTTAAAATAATTATCACTAGTTGCAGCCCTCAAGCCTGATGACCTGATCTACATGATGGAAGGAAAGAACTGATTCTCACAATTGTTTCCAATTTTTTCATGCATGTGGCATGTGTACACACATACACACACAATAAATAAATGGAATTAAAAATTTAAGAATGTGAAACTGATACAAAAATATTGCTATCAAAATTCAAATTACAAAGGATGTATGAGACAAAGAAGAGAAAATAATGGAGCAAGAGTATATTTTAATCTATATATTTATAATGAATCCCATTATTTTGTATGATCAATAAAAGTCAATAAAAAGAAAAATTTTAAATTGAATATTTATATCCAGATGTTGTGGGATTCAGGTGTCAGCTGATAAGGTCCAAAGAAGCTTATCCAGGGTCCCGGGCTCCTGGAGGGGGTGTGGCCAACCCCTTTGATAAGGGGCTGCTGGGACGCTGGGGGGCTCTCTTCCTGGTTCCTGGCTGCTGGAGGAAGGACCCCTTCGTCCGTCCGTCTGCAGACTTCGGTCCCTACTGTACTTGGTTACCTGTACCGTGAGTTCTGGATTATATTCTAATAAATATTTTTCTAGTATTGGTGTTCTTGTGGGTAAACTCCGCCTACATCTGGCGCCCAACGTGTCCCGGACCCACGGGCGGGCCCACGGAACGGGTTTAATTCACACTCAGGTCAGGTTTTGAGTGTGGGCAGGGCTTATCCAGCCCCGTGCGGATTTGGTTTTGAGCGGTGACCTCCAAACGGCTTACGCCATCAGTTTCCGAGGCTCCCGGTCTGTTTCAGCCGGCGCCAGCGGGGGCTCCAGGCCTCTCAGCCAGCCGCACGGCCTCGGCCCCGCTGCCACCTGCGGTCGGTAGACCCCCCCCCACCCAGCACACGACCCGCGGCTAGCTGAGACCCGGGCCGGTTGCAGCTGCCGCGCGCGGTCTGTAGCCCCGCCCCTCGACCAGTCGCGCGGCTGCGGCTCCGCTGTAAGCGGTCGGTCTGTCTAACCGCTGCACGCGCGCGCGCGGTCGGTATCTCTGCCTTTCAACCAGTCGCGCGGCTGTGGCTCTCTGCCTAGCTAAACGGCTGAGACCCGGGCTGTCTGCCTGCTGCGCACGCCCCTCCCCCAGCGCGCGGCTCTCTGCCTAGCTAAACGGCTGAGACCCGGGCTGTCTGCCTGCTGCGCACGCCCCTCCCCCAGCGCGCGGCTCTCTGCCTAGCTAAACGGCTGAGACCCGGGCTGTCTGCCTGCTGCGCACGCCCCTCCCCCAGCGCGCGGCTCTCTGCCTAGCTAAACGGCTGAGACCCGGGCTGCTTGCTTCCGCCCCTAGCTGTACCGCTGCTCAGTTCATTTTAATTGAGTTTGAACTGCGGCTGCAGGAGTGCCCTTCCCCCAACCTGGCTGGCTGAGTTTGACCCAAAAACTGCAGATTCAAGCAGCAGCTCCGCCCCTAAACCCTGTAACCTGGGACAATTGTGAATTACTCCTGTAGGTGAACAAAGATAACTAAAACCATTCTATCTTGTAATTAACATCCTGTCTTGACTTGTGAGAATTTGTTTTTTCCAAAGATTCTATTTTGTCTGCTGAGACCCTTTTAACACCTAGGATCTGTGAATAGCGTGCTGAGTGTCTCTACAGCGGCCATACAGCAGGGCACTAAACGTTATTGTGACACCTTCTGACCACACAGCGTCATTGCACCTGGATTGAGGTAATGGCTGACAACTATTCTTTTGAGGAATTTGGTATATATTTTTCCACGATGGTTGACAAGTTTTTAAATGAGTATCTTTAGGTGTTCAGTACCCCAGTTTTACTATTTCTTGGTCTGTTTCTGTATGTTGTGTTCCACAATAGAAGGGTGATGACTGAGGTCACGAATCTGAACTTTCAATTACCATCCAAACTTGGTATTATAGAATCATCAAACGCTACACTGTCAGATGACGTTAAGCAGATGCAGACCTTCAATCAGCAGCTGTTGTCCAGGATATGTGAATTAGACTCTGCTATGTCTAAAACGATGGATATGCTACAAACTGGTTACAACAAGCTTTCACATAATGATAACACTGTACTAGAACAATATAAACTCTACGTAACTGATGAAAACAAGAAACTTATTGACCACATTAATAAACTGGATGAAAAATTCATTAATTATGTTAATGATGTAGATCTGAAAATTGCTAACTCGGCGAGGTCTTTAGACCTAGAACAATATAAACTCTACGTAACTGATGAGAACAAGAAACTTGTTGACCACATTAACAAAGTGGACGAGAAAATCATTAATTATGCTAATGATGTAGATCTCAAAATTGCTAACTCGGTGAAGTCTTTACAAGGATCACTTCATCAAGAAAGTCAAACTTTGAGACAGATGGTATCCGAAATACAAGAATTTGTACCTGCACTGTCCAAATTCCAAGAATGGGAATCCGTAGTGTCCAAAATCCAAAAATGGGAACCCATTATATCCAAAATGGAAGAATGTGGGGACCATATTGCAACACTACAAAAGGGCAATGATACATCTGATGCTCAGAACAGTTCAGGTCAACCCCCAATGGGGTGTTATGGTACTGGAAATACTTTACATAAAGTTGTAAACATCACGGGGATACCTCCTTCACCACCACTATTATTCCCAGCTACTATTCAGACCAAGATGGCACCAGGGGGTTCCTCAGAATATGTAGAGTATAGTTATGAGCCACTACATATGAAAGACATCAAAGATTTTAAAGAGGCAATATCCATGTATGGTATTCACTCTACTTATGTAAAGCAGCTCCTGAATTCATGGTCTGCAAAAAACCGAATCCTCCCCCTCGATTGGATGCAGCTAACGGCTGCTGTCTTGGACCAGAGTCAAAATTTGCAGTGGAGAAGCTGGTTTAGAGAAGAAGCCAGGACCTTAGAACACCAAGGAAGAATTAGGGGTTTCTTTGCTTCTCAGGACCAAATCCTTGGTGAAGGAATGTTTGCTGACGTGAAGACTCAGACTACTTATGACGAACATACTTTATTGCTATGCCGTACGGCCGCACTTAATGCATGGGAAAAGATTTTAGACTCAGGTCAAAAAGTTGAGCATTATGCTAAGGTCAAACAAGGTTTAAAAAAGCCTTATACTGACTTTCTACACAGGCTTACCACGGCTGTAAATAGAGCAATATCAGATCCAGAAGCTAGAAAGCAAATAATACTTTCTCTGGCCTTTGATCATGCTAATCCAGAATGTAGAAGAATGCTTCTGCCTTTAAAAATCAGAGCCGCACCTCTAGAAGAATGGATTCAATATACAATCAATGCTGAACCTCTCCATAGTAATGAAGACAATTGGGTAGACCAAACCATTGATAAGGTAAGGAAGAGGAACCAAGGAATCACTTGTTTCAACTGTGGTAGACAAGGCCATGTAAGACGAAACTGTACACAAAGTACTCTTGGAAACGAGGCCCGATCTAGGTTTAATTCGAACAGAAGGCCATTGCCTTCTGGATTATGCAGAAGATGTGGCAAGGGACGACATTGGACCAATGAATGTAGATCTACCAGAGATAAAGAAGGCAACCCTCTGCCATCGGGAAACGCCTTTCGGGGCTTCCCCCGGGAAGCCCCCCAAAATCAGACTCCAAATTCGAGGATGGTGAGATCATATCCGGTCGTAGTAGAAGACCAGCATCCTCAAGACGAATAGAACACCCAATACCTGATCTTGAAAAACATACGATATCAGATGATAACATAAATTCAAAAGAAGATTCAGAAACTCCAAAGAAAATTACGAAACGGATATTTTGGCAGACTTCGATAAATGAACAAAGACCAAAATTGGGTGTACTGATAGACAATATTTATATCCAGGGTTTAGTCGACACGGGGGCTGATGTTTCGATCATAACCCCACGGTCCTGGCATCCGAGATGGCCTTTACAGACAGTAGATATCCAATTTCTGGGTATTGGAACAATATCTCAGGTGAAACAGAGTGTGAGGTGGCTTGAATGCATAGGACCAGAAGGTCAAAAAGGACGGTTAAAGCCATATATGGCTGATATAGCAGTGAATCTGTGGGGTCGCGACCTCCTAATGCAATGGAATACCCAGATTAAAATCCCTCCTGGTTATGATGTCAGCCAAAGGATCAACTATGTTTCCAAAAATGACAAAAATTCACCAGCCATTCAAGTTGTACAAAAGAATCGCCCTCTTAATAAGACACTCACAGCACTGCCTTTGAAATGGTTAACGGAAAAGCCTATTTGGGTTCAACAATGGCCTTTGACAAAGGAAAAACTTCAGGCGTTAGAACAGTTGGTACAGGAGCAGTTACAGGCTCAGCATATTGAAGAATCAACCAGTCCCTGGAATTCTCCTGTTTTTGTTGTCAAGAAGAAATCTGGAAAATGGAGGATGGTGACAGATTTAAGAGCAATTAATAAGGTGATTCAACCTATGGGCTCCTTACAATCTGGTATTCCCCTGCCTTCTCTACTACCTAAAGGATGGCCTATTACAGTTATTGACTTGAAAGATTGCTTTTTTACCATACCTTTACAGGAACAGGACAAAGAGAAATTTGCTTTTACAGTGCCTACTCTTAATAATTCAGGGCCAGCTAAGAGGTACCAATGGAGAGTCCTGCCCCAAGGAATGTTAAATAGTCCCACTTTATGCCAATATTTTGTACAACAACCACTAGAAATACTACGCAAGCGCTTCCCACAATCTATCATTTACCATTATATGGACGATATTTTGTTGGCAGACCCAAACCCACAGACATTAAAAACATTGTTTGAAGAACTACAGAAAGTATTGCCTAATTGGGGACTGCAAATTGCTCCAGAAAAAGTACAGAGGGGAGATTCTATCAATTATTTAGGATATAAGATAGGTTTACAAAAAATTAGACCACAAAAGGTAAAATTAAATAGAGATAAATTGAAGACTCTTAACGATTTTCAAAAGCTACTAGGAGATATTGCTCATATACGGCCCATGATTGGTATAAAAAACTATGAACTAGTTAATTTATTCAAGACTTTAGAAGGTGACAAGGGTTTAAATAGTCCAAGAAAACTATCTGATGAAGCTGAGAAAGAATTAGAGTTGGTAGAAAGAAAACTTCAGGAAACACATGTGGATCGTGTGGATCCAGACTTGGAATGCATACTCGTTATTTTACCCTCAAGACAATCTCCAACAGGAATCTTAATGCAAAGAGAAAGCATCATATTAGAATGGATATTTCTGCCACATAGGCCAAGCAAAAAGATGAAGACATATATCGAAAAAATTGCTGATCTGATTTTTAAAGGTAAATTGAGACTCCGCCAATTGACTGGAAAGGACCCTGCAGAAATTGTTGTGCCTCTGACTAATGAAGAAATTGAACGATTATGGGCAGACAGTGAACCTTGGCAAAAGGCTTGCAGTGACTTTTTAGGAGAAATTAATAATAAATATCCCCAAAACAAGAGAATTCAATTTATAAAGGAAACTAATTGGATCTTTCCTCGTGTAGTACAAGATGAACCAATTTCTGGAGCCCCTATATTTTATACAGATGCAAACAATTTAGGGAAGGCTGGCTACAAGTCTGAAAACCTAACTAAAGTGGCTCAGAGCCCTTATAACTCTGTTCAAAAGTCAGAACTATACGCGATCATTATGGTGTTGTTGGATTTCACAGAGCCTCTTAACTTAATTACTGACTCTCAATATGCAGAAAGAGTTGTTTCACATATTGAAACTGCTGACTTCATTCCTGATGATACGGACTTGACCTTACTATTCATACAACTACAAGATATCATCAGAGGTAGGATACATCCTATGTACATAACACATATCAGGGCACACACGGGCCTCCCAGGCCCTCTAGCGCAGGGTAATGAGGAAATAGATCGGTTGCTAATAGGAAGCGTGCTAAAGGCCACAGAATTTCATGAAAAGCATCATGTTAACAGCAAAGGGCTGAAGAAGAGTTTTCCCATCACTTGGATTGAAGCAAAGGAAATACTAAAAAAATGTGACACTTGCTCTTTCTATAACCAACCATCTTTACCTGCAGGAACTAATCCTAAGGGTACACACGGAAATGAGATATGGCAAATGGATGTGTTTCACTTTCCAGAATTCGGAAAGATGAAATATGTACATCATACTATTGACACCTATTCTGGAATGCAATGGGCGACTGCCCTGAGTTCAGAAAATGCTGATGCTGTACTTACTCACCTTTTGGAAGCCATGGCCGTATTGGGAATTCCCACTCAGATTAAGACTGACAATGCTCCAGCTTATGTCTCCCGAAAAATGAAGATAATTTTTGCATACTATGATATAAAGCATATTACAGGGATACCACACAATCCTACAGGACAGGCAGTCGTGGAGAGATCTCACCGCACATTAAAAGAGATGCTTTATAAACAAAAGAAAGAAATGAAAAAGCCCAGAGAGAGGTTGCATAGTGCCTTATTGACTTTAAATTTTCTTAATGCTGATGAAAAGGGAACTTCAGCTGCTGAAAGACATTGGGTAGTAGAAAAATCTTCTGAGTTAAATCAACCCATTTACTTCAAAGATGTGTTGACTTCCGAATGGAAGCCAGGGTATGCGCTTCGGTGGGGTAGGGGTTTTGCTCTTGTTTCAACAGGGACAGAAAAGATATGGGTACCAACAAAACTAATAAAAGCCCGCTTCGAAAAGGAGTCTCTTCCTGAACAAGAAAAGTAACTGCTCATCCCTGACATGACAAACGGATGCGTGGTAAGGAAAACACACTTAACAAACCTGGGGCAGGGTCTCTCAGTTTTGTCTTTACAGGAAAATGGATACAACTATTTTTACGGCATTGTCTAAACATTGAATAATTACTCACTTGCAATAGAAGACAGACTGATGATTAAAGACTGTACAAGACGGACTACGAGACCAACTGATACACATGTGCACTACTGGGTAATTTCTCAATTTTTACTGCTTTACATCTTACATCTACATCTCAAAAAAAAAAAAAAAAAAAAAAAAAAAAAAAAAAAAAAAAAAAAAAAAAAAAAAAAAAAAAAAAAGGTCCTGATTTGACTATTAATAAGGCTGGATTTGGATTGGGAACTAGTGGCTTTCTCCCTCTCTAAACCCAAGCATATTGGTAAAGAAATATGAAAAATTCTGTCTCACATCATAAAAGCCACCTGGTGTGAGACAGAAGGCATAATATTTAGGGACCAATATTACTGTGACTTCATCTTAAACCTTGTTCCTCCCTGTTTCTGTACCTCTCAAACATCTCATTCTGTCTGCTTCCAGTCTCCTAAAGTCATGAAAGATATAAATATCTTTTGAATATCGACAATGCTTAAGTTTTCCACTGTAAATAACATTTCCTCCTATCAGCTATCTACAAAGAATCTGGAACCGAGATGGGGCCTCCACCGGAACAACTCCCGCTAGTAAAACAAAACTAAAAAAAAGAGTATGAGAGAGAGAAAATAAGAGACAGGTAGACAGACAGAGACAAAAATAGAAAAATCAAGAACTTGGTGTGCACCGGTCAATAATTGCTTTCAAGAAATACATTATTCAAAAACAGCTGCAAGATAGCTCCTTATGATTATCCTTCAGATCACACTGCTAATTAAGTTTCCAGATGGAGTTAACCACTATCCTAAAATTGGTTATAGATGTATATGGTCAGTCCATTAGGAACTAACCATTGTTTTAGCTTTTACAGGACCCCAAAGAGATGCCATCGCCCTTAAGTCAGCAGGAAGCAACCTTATAAACGACTACGCCCCCTTTCCCAATAAGTTTTATGATCCAAAGGTTGTGGGTAAAACTGGGTAAAAGACAAAGCTATAATATAGCATCAGAGATCTTTTTTTTAGAAGAGAGGGGGAATAGATAGGATAGATAAAGATAGACTGTTCTACCTACCTATACTTCATTTTAGCTAAATGTATGGGCTAAGCTAAAGACAATTTGCACTGTCATAGATATCTGTATATTGATACTAATGCAAAATCATTTTATATGTTTAATTGTGATAATTTGTACATTGGTACAAAGTTTAATCTGAGATTGTTTTATGTAACCAAAGCAACTTGTACTTCGATATAAATCTGAATCTGTAACTATTATGTAAAGCTGAATTTGAAATTGCTATATTTTATGTATGCTTCTACCTTTGTTTAAAATATTTGCACATCATTGTCATGTATACTATGCAATTACTACCTTCATTTAACTATACTAGATATAATGTATGATTGCACTAGTTATGATATATGCACAAGATGTTTTATATACCTCTGTTTAGATGATATATATGTATTTACATGTATAAAATGCTGTGGACACTTTACCTGGTAAGATACCCCTGGCTAATGCTCGATAGTTCTACTAAGGGTCATTGTTCAGAGATTGTACATCCCTTATATAAGTATTCTAATTTTTAGTACAGGGTTTATTCCTTAAGACGATAAGATCTGCCGTCAACACTATTTAAGGTATCATATCCCAGTCATTTCAGATACAGGTTAGAATATCATAGATGGACAAGAATCTTCAACCGTTTCATAGACCCAGAGAATATGGCATTTAACATTTAAAATTTGGCCACGAGAGACACGACGACTCCTGGTGTCACTGCTCCCTTCACGAGATGGTGTTGAGCATCAAGGATACTCCATTGGAGTTGGTCCTTTTGGCAAAAAATGGCCGGTTGAGTAAGGAACTGTCCTTACCTTGATTGCTGACAGTACACACATGATATCAAGCTGGATGAACAAATTGAGATGGAGACTGACGAAACCTGCCTAGACAGGATAAGACAGTCCCTTCAAAACTGTTCTGCTTGTAAAAAGATCTGTCAGATGCCATAGGCCTATAGCCAATCCGATAGATGCTCTAACGGTGCACAAATCCAGAGGTGATTGTCCAGGTAGCTGTGTTGCTGTCCTCTCCCAAATTTTGGAAGTAGCTGCTTCCATGTACTTCTGTCTTTCAGACAAATTTACCTTCCTTCTCAGGTCTTGAAGAGGTTGAAGAATAGATGTTTAAGGTTTCCACCCTAGTATCCCTTAGATAAGAACACTCAGGTGTTAGATTCTCACTTTCCCAGATTAACCCTTTAAAATAATCTATACACCCTACTATCTACCAATATTCTAAAACTATTAGATATACCTTATATAAGTTAGGCTTTGATTAGCAATTGTACTTTAACCTCTCCTAGATACTACCTCATAATGATTCCTACTGTACATAGTCTTAGTTTAGAACCTTCTTAGTTAGAAAAAGGGGGGAGATGTTGTGGGATTCAGGTGTCAGCTGATAAGGTCCAAAGAAGCTTATCCAGGGTCCCGGGCTCCTGGAGGGGGTGTGGCCAACCCCTTTGATAAGGGGCTGCTGGGACGCTGGGGGGCTCTCTTCCTGGTTCCTGGCTGCTGGAGGAAGGACCCCTTCGTCCGTCCGTCTGCAGACTTCGGTCCCTACTGTACTTGGTTACCTGTACCGTGAGTTCTGGATTATATTCTAATAAATATTTTTCTAGTATTGGTGTTCTTGTGGGTAAACTCCGCCTACATCCATATACCGGAAATTCCTGGAATATACTAAGTAAATACTGAAAGAAGGAAGATAGAGAGAAGAACGGGTGAAGGGGTCATTTTACAGTTAAAATAGAATGACATACATCTGAATTTCTGTAAAACTTCATGTGCATCAAGAACTGATGACCAATCAGATTCCTTTCACAGTGAATGGAGTCTATGGACAGTCATCTTCCTAACCACACATGCCTTTTAATATTTCTCTGCTCACTGGGTATTCTATTCTTGTAGGGCGGGGCAGGGGGGAGATGAATCTGCTTGAAGGTACAGGACTGTAAAGGTAAAGGATTGGCCTATTCTCTGCCAATCTTGCAGCCCAAATTGATGCCATTTTGCTCATTATGGCAGACTTACAGCTCTGACTTTGGCAGTGCTCTGGCCCCTCCATCTGTACTTCTTCTGGACCACCCTGTCTCAATCCATCATTTATACAAAGAGCATCTGGAGCATGTGGGAGTTTCCATGTGTTCAGTTTTGGCTGTCTTACTTATTTAGACCTCTCTGATTGTTGGCTAACAAAATACACATCAATTATGGTAAATTAGAGTGTCCTCCTTTGAGAAGTGGTCAAGGTCAAATTAGCTCTGGCAAGAATGAAATGTAGATAAATTCCATTACTGCATTTTCATCTCCCAGCTATGCTAGCCACAATCTTAAGTGACTCATGACCTTTCACACAGTAGTAAGCATACTTTAAGTCATGAGGGCAGTTGCCATACATGATTAGTCATCTTTCACATACAAATTCAAATGCAAATATGTAAACCATATTGAAACATACTGATAAATTTTTGTGTGTTATCTTTCTTGATGCATTATTTACAAAATTGAAACTACTTTTAACAGATAAAATTATATGCATTTATCATGTTCAGCATGACACTCTAAAGTACATTTATATTGTACAAAGTGTGACTCTAGCTAAGTGATTAACATGTATCCTACTAAACATAGTCACACCCTTTGGGGTGTCAGATTTAGCCTCCATTCAACATTTCTCAAGATTACAGTGTTTTGGTAGTCATGTTGTACACTGTTGAAGATTTTATGGGATGCACCTACTTAACTGAAATTTTGGATCATTTGAATAATACTTCCTTTAGCCTTTCTCCCTAACCACCCATATCCCTGGCAATCAATCTATTCTCTGTTTTGGTGAAGTCAAATTTTAGATTCCACACATGAGTGAGATCATGTGATGTTTAACTCTGTGTTTGGTGTTCGTCGCATAACAAAGTTGTTCAAGCTCAACTATGTCATAAATGACTTCCCAAGTGTTTATACTTGACTGATATTCCAATATTACATTGTGCACAACACATCTTATTTATGAATTTACCTGTTGATGAATATTTGGAATGATTTAACATCTTGGATAATGCGAATGAAGCTGTAATAGGCATGGTAGTACAGAGTGCTTCAATAAGTATATTGAAGTATATCCTTTGGGACTGATGGACCATATGTCAGCTCCATGTTTACATTTTCAAGGAATATCCATGTTGTTTTTCTATAGTGACTTTACTAATTCACTTTGTTATAGGTCCTCTGTTTGCTACATCTTCACATCCTTTATCTATCTATCTATCTATCTGTCTGTCTGTCTGTCTGTCTGTCTGTCTCTGTCTCTCTGTCTGTCTGTACATCCATCTATCTCTCTGTCTCTGTCTGTCTGTCTGTCTGTCTCTGTCTGTCTGACAGACTGTCTCTCTGTCTGTTTGTCTGTCTGTCTCTCTGTCTGTCTCTCTGTCTGTCTGTCTGTACATCCATCTATATCTCTGTCTCTGTCTGTCTGTTTGTCTGTCTGCCAGACTGTCTGTCCGGCTGTCTTTCTTTTGGAATTCTTGTCCTAATAGGGGTAAGGCAGTATTTCATTGTTACTGTTTTTTGTACTTCTATGGTGGGCATTGATACTGAAAACTTTTCATGTGATCAATTCAGGTCATCTGATAGCTTTTAACCAAAGAATTATTGAGTTTATTCTATATTTTAGTGTGAATTACTGGCCACATGTATAGTTGCATATATTTTCCTCCATTTTATATATGAACTTTTCTTGCTATTGCAATTGCTTTCCTTGTTATAAAAAGCATTTTAGTTTGTACTTCTATTTCTCTATATTTCTTTCATTGCTTCTGGAGTCCTAACTAAGAAAGCACCAACAAGTCCTTCCCCATCAAGTTTTCCTTTGTTTTAATTCTGGTAGTTTCATAATTGTAGAAGATATGAGCTTAGAATCCAAGTTCATTCTTTTTGTGGGTAGATTTCTGGGTTCCCTGATACCATTTACCTGTATGCAATGCACCATGTGCACGGAGGGTCTTTGGAGGTCAGAAAGCCAGTCAGATCTCTCGGAGCAGGAGTTACAGATAATAGTGAGCCTCTATGTGTACGCTGGGAATCAAAGCTGTGTCCTCTGGAAAAGCAGCCAGTGCTCTTAACTTCTGAGCCATTACTTCAATCTTTCTTTTATTTTTTATGAAATAATCTACTGAATTCAATTAGTGACGTCTCTGTGTGCATGGGTATGAGGTCATGTACTAAAACATGGCCAATCTCCTAAAACTCTTATGTATTTTCCCTCTTTATTTTTCTTGTAATATTTTGTACAATGAACTTCTACTCTCCTGGCGCCTATCAACTGCCCACAGCTTCTCAGCTAGGCATGAGTCTCATGGGCTTTTTTCTCATCCATTCTGGACTGTTGACTGCTTTGATCTTGTGCAGGAAACCAAAGCTGCTGTGAGTTCATGAATATTTAGTGCTCACGTCCAGAAGACACTGTTCTGACCTTAATTTTATTATTATTTGAAAATTTTAATAGCTATTGTACATAGCTTCCTTGATTCACTTTTTCAGAGAGTTTTCAATCCGTGTATAGAAACGCCACTGACTTCCATAGGCTAAATTTATGTACTTTAGCTTTACTGAATTGGTTTATTGTCACAATTGTGGGTGGCATCATTTGGGTCTTTGGAATAGAAGATGTTGTTGTCTGCAAAAAGGCACAATATACACTTCATTTCTATTTTGGACATGTATTAATTCTTTTTGTTACCTAATTATTCTAGTTAGGACTATGATGAGTAGAAGTGATAAGACAGGACTTTTTTTTCTAATTCTGAAGTAAAGGCTTTCCCCGTTTAGTGGGAATATATTATATATTACTTTTATAATATTGAGGCAACTCATTGTGTATTTTTATAATGAAAGAATATTGAATATTATTAAACACTTTCATATCTCTTAAACAGTTATGATTTTATTTTTCAGTCTATTAATATGATGTGTATGCGTATTGATTTGCATGTATTGAAACATCCTTATATTCTTGGGATACATTTTATTTAACTACAGGGGTGACCTTTTAACTAAAACATAAATCATTTCTATCTTTCTTTTCTTCTCCACAAACTCAAGTCAAATTAGATAGCTGTTGGTTATTGCCAAGACATAAGTGCCACTATTGTGCCTTTGATTTGGGAATGTCTCTCTGTATGTTGTGAATATCAGTCTTTAAATAAAGGAGCTGTTTTGGCCCGTGATAGGCACCATAGAAAAAGTAGGTGGGGAATCAGAATAGGTAGGGAAGGAAGGGCGGAGTCAGAGACGGACGGAGCCAGCAGCCTAGAGAAGAAACATGTGAAGAACACAAGTGAGCCACGGGCCACATGGCAGACAGATTAATGAGAATGGGTTGATTTAAGATGTAAGAGCAAGCTAGCAATGTGCCTGAGCCATAGGCCAAACAGCATAAAGTTAATATAAGTGTCTGAATCATTTCTGGGGGCCTGAGCAGCGGTGGACAGCTAAGGGGTCTGGGGCTGCAGGTCTGTGGGTCTGGACCTCTGGCTGCCTGGGACCAGGAAACCTCATTGTAACATGCCTTTAGGGACATCTTGTCATGGTGGTTATTGTTGTGGTTCATCAATACCACAGCTAGCAGGATTAATGATTGCTCCCCTCACTTGGCAGCTTGCACAGCATATTCTGATACTTTGAAAGCTAGACCTCAGGTAGGTGACTTACATGTTATGTCAACCTTGAATTTTCCAATATATATATATGTATATATATATATATATATATATATATCTTCTTATTCAAAATATATACCATCTTTAGCAATAGAGATTTACCTTTAACTTATAGGAGGCATCCAAGGGAAACAGAAATAGCCCATGTGTGTTGGGAGTTTCTTGGACTACCCTGACTAACAAGTTGAAAGGAGGTTTCCCATGCCTGGTTCTGAGAATATTTTAGTTAGTCTATTATTTTTGTGAAGAGCATTTTCAGCCCAAATGCCACACTGCACACTTCTATGATTATATATAGTTTTATGTAAATATAAAATAATATTATTTCCTAAGACTTTTCCAAACACAGTGTTATTTGGCTTCCCCCACCCCATATTCACCTTCCCCACTACACTGTTAAAGCTCCAGTCTCTCCCACTTTCCTCTTCATACTCCCTTATCTATTATTCACCTCTCAGTCCCCTTCATGATCCCTTTTACTTTCCTGGCATCTGGGGCTTATCAAGATGGTCCTTCAGGTTCCTGCTTTGCAGAGAAAACTGTCATTCTTCAGGACACAAGGAGAAGCAACTGATGAACTATACCAGAATGGGCAGAGCAGATTTCCTGCTTCATTGAAATGAAAAGAGACTCTGGGCCTGAAGGCTGAAGATGGATGCCCCAACTTTAAAAAGGAACTTTGGGTGAGTGTCCAGGCAGATAGGTGTCATCTCTGTCCTTTCTAGATTTTGGAAGTTGCTTGTACTTCCTGTTTACTTGGGTAAATATTATTTCCTTCTTGGGTCTCTGAGGTAGTTGAAGATGAAATAGTTATAGTTATAGTTTTCTAGTGACAGTTTTAGAAAAGAAACTTTGAAGTTAAAGTGTAAACGTTCAAGAGACATCAAAATAATAGTTTTTAGTTAGTAATACAAGTTAGAAAGAAAGTGAATTAGGTATAATCCTTTGGACTCATCAAAATAGGATAATTAAAGAAATATTTTCTTTGAATTGTCAATTGTTAATGGACTGAACATTACTCATTTACTGTTTGTATATATTGTATATAATTATTGTACCTATTGTATATGGTTTTTCTTATGTTAGCTATCACCTTTTTAAAATTTTGACAGAAAAGGGGATATGTGGGGATATATTTCAAATTTAATAAAAACAGTCTGAGATATCAGAGAGATCTACCCACAGTCAGTCTAGGAGGATCAGACAGTGATAACTCATACCTTCAATCCCCACACAGGGAATATCCGGGGAGAGGCGACCTACGCCCTTAATCCCATCAAATCTGAGTTTGAGGCCAACTTAGTTTATAGAAGGAGTTCCAGGCTCCCAGGCAGGCAGTGGTGGTGCCATACCTTAACTCAACAAAGAAGGTATTTAAGGCAGGCATAGAAAGACAGAGCAAGCACAAGAAGCCATGGCTCACACTGTTAGTCCCAGCACTTGGGAAGCAGAGGCAAGAGAATCTCCGTGACTCCAAAGCCAGCATGGTCTTCAAAGCAAGTTGCAGGACAATCAGGATTGTTACACAGAAAACTCTGTCTTGAAAAAACAAACAAACAAAGACTGGAAGAGGTGGATCTGTTGTCCTAGACTAACTGTGGGTAGATCCTTCTGACATCTCAGGCTTTTTTTTTTTTTTTTTTTTAATTAAATTTGAAACATATCCCCACAGTGGCTATTTCAGGTTATCTGAAGATTTGGAGCTATGTGCTGCTCAACTCAAATTGATAACATCTTGTTGAGGATTTTTGTATCACTGATATACTGTGTTTGTTGAGTTTAAAACTAGAATAATTCTGGTCTCATAAAATAGGATTACAAGTATGCTGTTCTCTTGAATTTCTTGGAATAGTCTGAACAACTGATACTCATTCTTCTTTTAACATTTGGCGGAATCAGCAGAGAAGTCACTCGATGTTTGATTGTTGACTGGACTTTGATTCAATCTTTTTTTGTTAACTGTCTATTCACATTTCCCATTTTCTCACAATTGCGTGTTAAGGGTTGCATGTGTTAACAGATGCATGCATTTACTTTAGGCTGCACAGTTTGTTGCTCCTCAGGTGCTCCTGATAATCTCTAAGTGGCCTTTGTCTTTCTGTCATATTCTTTAGTGTCTCTTTTTCTGGTTTTTAGGTCTTCTCTCTTTCCTCCTTTTTAAAATGAACTAAATCCTTGTAAATCTTTATCTTTTCATACAAAACTTATCTTAGGCTTTATTGATTTTTTTCTATTATTTTTCTAATGTCTCCTTTATTTATTCCTTTATGTTATATTCTTTATATGTAGTTTCCTAATTTCTTGAGCCATAACATGTTTTATTTGATATCTTTCCACTCTGAAGTGTAAGATACTTATAGCTATAAAATTCATTTTTAGAATTACAATGCTTCCATGGGTTTTGTATTTGGCAATAAATGTTTATTTCTGGTTTTGTTTTGTTTGCTTTTTACATGTGTGTGCACATGTAAGTGGAGGTCAGGCTCACCCTCCAGTGTCTTCTTCAATCACAGTCTATCTTATTTTTCAGTGTTTTTCACTGACCCTGAAGCTCAGAGGTTGGCGGGGTTGGTTAGCAAGGGAGTTGCCTCCAGGGATCCCCCAGTCTCTGCCTGATACCCTAGTAGGGCTTACAAATGCATACTAAGTTTTGACATGGGTACTGGTGGTCCAAAGTTAAATTTTCCAGTAAACAATCTCCCCAGACCTCAGGAAATAAAAACATATTCTTAATTTCTTCATTAACCACTAGCAGAGGACACATTATTTGTAAACACTGAACACCAGAGCACCTAAATACATAAAGCAAGTATTAATAGGTCGGAAGAGAGAAAGATCGGATGGTATAAATATCAGGCAATGGTAGGACCTCACCTCTTGCTGTGGACAGATACTGCAGAAGTAAAATCAATAAGAAAACATCCGACATTGTTATAGACCATTGTTATAGACCTTGTAGACCTAAGAGGTACATAGAGGAGATTCTATTTTATAGCCACAGAATACACATTCTCTACTGTGCATGGAACATTGTCTGAGAGAGATCGTATTAAGCCACAAAACAATTCACAATATTTAAGACTGAAGTAATATCTAGTCTTTTTTTCTGAGCACAGTCATATAAATCTACATGAGGAAAACCAGAAATTCATAAGTACATATAAACTAAGCAGCTGTTGCTGTCTTTTTGATATGGTATAATGATCTCCTTTGTATTTGTTTTTTAACATATTGTAGTTTAAAGGTAATTTTTGCTTAAGTATGGCCACAGACTGGGTATCCAAAATTCAAACACTTAAATGCCACCAAAGTTAAGCTTTTAAAGCATTGGTTTTTCAAAAGATTTGGGTTTTTTGTTTTTTTTTTTTTTTTTTGAGGGGAAGGGAATAGTTTCAGAAGTTTTAGATTAGGGATGCACAATTGTTACTAAGTGTATGAAAATATTCTCATTTTGGACATAATGTTTATCTTGTACACTTGTTCCATTTTGATTTTATTTGCATCCAATATCTTTTTTCCTTTCATTTCCCATTACATCTATAGTTCCTGTGAAATAGGTCTCCTGAGTTCTTTTAGTTTTGCTCATTTGTTAAATACTTAGGACTGACCATTTGTTATTATATAGCCCATTTAGGGAATTCTCTCTGAGAAAGACTGATCCTCCCTCTTTTATCAATCATTAAATTGTTTGTAGTTCTACATCTAGGGATGAGTCCTTTGAGACTACATCCCTTCTTCACACGTGCATGTAAACTGCTGTTGTCATTACTCGGGTCTTGTTTGGGCAGCTATATTGTTGAAATTCCATGGGTGCACTTCCCTTAACATACATAGAAGATACTGTCAGGTAGCAGAAGTCCTCGTCCCCTGGCTCTTACAATCTTTCTGTCTCCTTTTCCATGATGTTATCTGTGCTTTAGATGTATGGGCAGTGTTGTAAGGATGTCAGTCAGGACTGGGCACCCCATAGTTCATTGTTCTCTACATTTGACCAGTTGTGGATTTCTGTGATGGTTTCTACTGCCAAAGCAAGCTTTTTTTTTGATATGGGGTGAGACCTACACTTATCTGTGTGTGTAAGAATAGTTATTTAGAATACAATTAGAAATTACACTGGCTTAGAAAAGTGCCAAAAATAGGTTCTCTTCTAGGGTCTAAGGTAAGTCTGCTAAGTTTACATACTAGGCACGATTTCCTTATTGAGCAGGCCTGAAGTCTAAGGAAAAGGCTGTTGGTTGTCTCCAAGACAAAGTGCCACTGGTTTAGCTTTGAGTAGGCCTTTCCAGGTTCTTGTTTGACTCATAGGCTTTCTAGCCCGGTATAATAACTATAGATGGAACTATAAATGGCTATTCTTCCCTGGCAGATAACATATTTCCTTCAGTTCTTATGATGACGAAGACTAGGTATCTACCTGGGAGACTTCTACAGTCATGAACATTCAATTTTGTTGTTGTTGTTGTTGTTGAATTTAAAAGTGACTCAGGAAATGAGGAAAAAATATAGATTCTGTTGCCTGCACTGAGAGCTGCCTTTGTTCTGCGCCTTCGTCTTTCACAATGAGTACTACTGTAGAACTCTAGATCTGCAGAGAGGTTTGCTGCCTTTACTTGAATAACTCTTATTATCCCAAGAATATTGACTTTTGCTTTCTCATACATAGATACAAATAACGGACACTACCACTGGACACTCCCAGTGCCCTTTAACAGCATGAAAAGGCTGACTGCATGATAGTATTTTGAAAGCCATCTCGTGTCTCTGATAATACTAGAGACTGCCTTTCTGGTCTCAATCCAGGAGCCACTTTCACCTTCTTAGAAAGCTATCTTAGTTGAGACTATGCATGATGTCGAAGAAAAATGGGAATATATATTCCTAAAACACAGTTCACTAACACCTTCTGTTTGTTGGACAAGAAAAATGGAAACCTAAGATAACTTCACTAAAATCTTGCTCTCAAAAAAAGTAAGCCCAATTGCCATTTATAATCTCCAAGTAATTTAAGCAGCCCACATTTTGAGATAAATAATATTCTTGAAAAAAAACTCCAGCTGGTGGTAGTGCATGTCTTTGATCCTAGCACTCAGGAGTCAGAGGCAGGCATATCTCTGTGAATTTAAAGCCAACCTGGTCTTCAGTGCTAGTTCCAGGATATCCATGGCTGTTACAAAAAGACACACTCTCACAGAAAACAAGCAAACAAACAAAAACAAACACACACACCCCCAAAAAACCCCACAAACAGCAACAACAACAATATACCTTAAAGCTAAGAATATCTGGAGATAGCGTAACAAGCAAGCAAACAAACATCACTAAGAGAAGTTCGGATCACTAAACTGTAGTATGGACAGAAAATGTGGAAATTGATTTTTAATTTTTTTCAATTCATATTTTAATTGGATTATGTACATGTTCACCCTGGAAGAAGCTGTAAATTGCAAAGATGTGGTATACTGGCAATAGTGGGAAAGGTCTTTCTAGCTACAGAAGTCACTTGATGAGGTACACAGGGAAAGGATGTAACTTAGAAAATATTAAAGAGTTTCAATGGAGGAGACTGTTGAGAGTCCGGAAGAGGTGAATTCTGAGGGAGCGCAAAGCCTACAATGTGCCCTTTACTTCAGCAGCTGTGTTCCTGTCAGTCAGCCAACAGGCTAGGCACTAAGAGTTCTCTCTCTGATCTGCAGTGTCCTTTTACATTTCATGCAAAGAGCTTGCACAAATGCTCAAGTGAAGATTTGCAAGTCCAGCTAAGATGTGCCTTTCTATCAAGTTGTACTTGGCTTTTCTTTTCTGAGGAAATTGCTCCTGAGTTGTATGAGTGCGTGTGTGTGTGTGTGTGTGTGTGTGTGTGTGTGTGTGTGTGTGTGTGTGTGTGTGTGTGTGTGTGTTCGAGCTCACTTGCACTTGCATACAAGCTGTGAGCCATTTCAATTCTCTTGGGCAGGGAGTCAATGCTCTGCTGCATCAATGCTAAATACTCCCCAGTCACTTCATTGTGAGGCCAAGAGAAAGGCTTAATAGCTATATTCTCATGCTTGTGCCACTGGGACTGAGATAAAATAAGGGTAAATCAGATTCCCTGCCCAGCGAATCCTTTCATCCAAGCAGGCTCTATCTTTCTACTTTGCCTCTGAGTTGGAGTTTATTCAGAAGGCCCAAGGGAGCAGTTAGTTATGCAAGCTGTCTAGGTATTCAGAGCACACCCTGCAGGTTTCTTTGAAGTATGGGTTAACACTGTGGGCTAAACAGTCTGGACACAATAAATTCTCCAAGGTTCAACTTTTTCTAAAGATATGTGACAGCAGTGTCTTTGGCACCGTGCAGTTCATCCCAAGTGGCCTTGTTTCAATATGAGGTTGATATTTTCTGACAGGAAAGCATAAAAGGGAAAACATCGAGTTTACAGGTCAAATGGTACCATCTTTCCCTCTCCATGAAGCTGTGAATGGAGTCATTAACATTCATCTGTGGAGACACAGGAGTGTGGCATTCAGTTCTGCCACTGTGATTATGCTTGGAGAAGCAGAAAAAGCAAAGGACAACCAGGTAGAGCTAATTTTTTTTTTTTTTTTTAAAAAAAAAAAAAAAACTTGATGCTGGCTACTATGCACATCACTGAAAGGTGATACTTCAGTATACTCCAAGGAGCGAAGGAAATTCTTTTAAGGAGAAACAGGTTGTACAGTTCTATGACATATGTGAAGGCCCAGACATACAAAAGTGAATCCAAAAAGGAAGCTCTGACTTGCTGAAAATCTAACACGCAGAAACTTTCACCAAAATGTTTCTTTTAAGTGTTCTCATGAAACATGAGAACTCTGAAGGGTCTTGGAAATCATTTAGCCTGGTTCCCCCCCCCCTTTTTTTAAGTGTAGAGATGAGAAAACTGGACCCTCAGTTATTGGGGCCCCAGACTGAGGGAGGCACCTACATAGGGAAGAGAGTGAACGCTGGGGGCTCTGAGTTGATGTGTGTGCTGAAGGAGGTACTAGGAATTGGAGACCGCAAGACCCCACATATGGGCAAGTCATGTCTCCCGGGGCAGAAGTGAGCACAGCTCCTTCCCAGAGCTCAGAGAATGTCTGGCCTGTCGTTGCTCACAGATCTGGAGTCTTGAGGGAATATATGATACTTAGTAGTGCTGTGAACTATACTACTCTCTGCCATTAACCCAACATTTGTGAGTATCCCTCGTTCACAGTTGAGAAGGAAGGCAAAAATGGAACCCAATGGGCAGATCCCTGTCTGTCTGTTTACGGGAAAAATGGACCCCTCAGGGAATCACTTAGCCAAACTGTGCCTCGGTGTTCTCAATGGAAAGATGAAGGGCTCTGTAGACCATGTTTTTTTATGTTCTTTGGAATATCCCTGTTTCATCTCACTGAGTATATATCAATTATAAAATGGCTTCTCTTTTCAGTTATGTAAAATAATGTTTTTCATTATGAAAGTTTCACACATAAGTGTTATTGTGCATTGGTTACATACATCTTTCTTTGCTCTCTTTACCCTGGGCCCTGTCCTCACTACAGTAATTCCCTATATTGCCTCCTCCATTTTTATGTGAACTCAACATTTTGAAGAAATTGCTTTTGACTTTATTTAGCAATTATACTCTTTTTCTAATTCTAATTTTCTGCTCATCTTTATTAATGTTTCTACTGGCTTTAGTTTTTTTTAAATGGGCAAAATCTTTATAAATACAAAATAATTATAGGAAAATATAGAGAATGATATATTCCGTGAGACTAGGAAGAAAGGAAGAAAACAGTAGTTCAGCAATTCATGCCTGAACACATAAGAAAATGATATTCTTATGGCACAATCCAATTCTAGACTAAAGCTGTGCCTCATGGTAGAGCCACTACCAGCCCATTCTAGACAGAGCTTAACCTGTTTCCTTGTTTTATCTGTGGTTTAGAGTCTTCTGCCTTGTGAGGCACATAGACGTGTCGTCTTCTCTCTATGCTTTCTTTTCTTCCCAGGGCTAATAAACAAGATAAAAGAAAGGAGTCATGGAAGTTATGTCCGTTTCCCATCTCTTTAGAAGAGGTCATACAGGAATTCTCAATGGAATGTCATAGTTCTCAGATGAGGACATCTGTCCTGTTATGCCAAAGCAGGTAAAGGATAATTTCCTGCCAGGTTCTTTACCCCTGGACACCAAATGTATTCAAGAAACTTTAGGACGTCATTTCTAAACCCAATGACAACCTTTTCTGGTCTAGAAAGAATCAATGAGATGAGTGGTTCAGTCAGGATGTGTAACAGATGTGCTGCTCTGTAGACCTAGCGATTTTAGCCACCTTGATACATCATGTTGCATCTCATCAATATAACTCACTTCTTCTGAAGTCTTAGGACTTAAAGGGAGCTCTGCTGAGGCTGGAATCAAATGTTTTAGTAAACTTAAAGTATGATAACTCATTATTTCTATAGCCTCAAAATTAGCGTCACTTTTTGTCAAGAGAAACATTGTCACTGAGAATAGCTCTTTGAACTGACTGTCTGAGCAATAACTGTATTCTCCAGTATGCCTGTTGGTATTTTTTATGAAGGCCCTGACTAAAACAGAGCAGAGAGCATGGTAGAGGTGAAGGGTAAGAGTGGTGGATTATTAGAAAGGAAAGACAGTGGGAACTGAAGTAACACCTGGATTAATCTGCCCTGGAAACAGCAATGTGCTTAGACACATAAGTGTTTATTTTAATATTCTTATAAATAGATAATGTCTAAGCCTTAAATCACTGACAGCCTAACATGAATCTGCAAGCTTTATGCCCTTGAGCAGTCTCCCTACAGGGCTGTCAGCCCAATTTTTGACCTTAAAGAAAGACAATCAAATAAATGAAGGTAAAGTTGCAACTAAGCTCAGTGTGGTGTGACTTAGAAAAGGGCAGACATCACATTTTGGGTCATGTAATTTTGCTCATCTCTGGCTCCTGCAGTTCAGTCATTGCAGCAGGAGGTACCAGCTGGAGGGTTCTGCTCCTCTCTGATCTGAGTCTCTATGGCAATGCTATCACTAACAGCCAGGCTCCTGAATACACACAACTCATAGCATACTTTTTCTGGGGCACAGTAGCTATTCTTAACAGGCCAGCTAATCATGTCTGTTGATTTCTGACATTCACATAGGCTTTTAAAAAAGCACAGCTTCAAAAACCCAGACACTAAAATGCAAAAATAATCCATCTATCTATAAAAGGCAAGATCATTTTTGTTGTTGTTTTTAGGCAGACTTCCACTCAGTCTATCTCTGGCTGAAACAGGAAAGTGTTAATAAGGCTTGCTGGTGCGAAGCCAGGAAGTCAGGAAAACAGAGAAAAGGCAAACAAGAAATACTTTCAGGTGCCCCACAACAAAGAACTTTGTTTCTGTACTTACAATAGCAGTTGGAGTGGCAGCCAGAACGCAATAGAGCACCAGAGGGGTGATGAAGCTTTCTTCCTCTGTCCCCGGGTAAGGCTTCATTAAGTCTCCATCCTGACAGAAGAATCCTTGGATATGCACCTGAAAAGTGTCAGTGCATTCGAAGTAGTAGGCAAGCAGCACTGTCCCAGCCATGATGACAAGCTGAAAATACAGCATGGCCACACAGAGACATTAGCAGGGCTTTGGAGCAGCGCTTGCCCCTCAGAGCACACTCCCTCCATCACTACGTAGCACTCCTGGGGTTGGTATTGGCAAGTGTGTGTGTGCCTGGTGCAGCATGCTCTGGGCTTTGGGCTTGTGTGCCTGCTAACATCTGCTGTAGAAACCTTCCAGCAAATAATGCAGACCCCATCTGAAGGGCAGATCACAGCAGGCTTGTAGAGAGACTTGGCTGCTACTACTATGCTCTCAGTGTACCCATGGGAACCAAGGTGGAAATGGACATTCAGGTCAGAGGTGAAAGGTTAAATGGAAGTGGCTTTGTGAGAAATTTTATAAATTATTAAAGATAGATTTATAAATTATTAAAGATAGTCAGTCAGTATATTATGGGCAGGTGTTCTACATCAGGGATGACTTTGTATTTTTTTCCAAAATGTTTTTTTACTAGAAAACCAAGAATTCTATCTCATCATAGACACATAACCTTCATAAGATTTAGACATATAATGAGACACAACTACCTCCTCATTTTTGATCCATGAATTTATAAGATATTCATTGGCACAGATAAGTGTAAGAAGTATGAGGAATTAATGAGACGTGGAAGATCAATATTATTTTTCAGGTTGTATTGGAATACATAAAATGTCACGGTATGACGGCAATGAAGAAGGTAGACAGAAAACAAGGCTTTGAGGTTATGAGGATGTGGAAGCTGAAGTCAGAGGAGAAGGTAGACTCCTTCAGTTCCAGAGAAAGCTGGAGCCTGCAGAACAGACCTGATGACTGAACATATGCTCAGACAGTGCACTGGCAAAATTAGGAAACCAAAGTGATAACAATGCTTGTAAATGTTGCTCTTTTGTTTACAAGTACCAAGCTAATCATTATGGGAAGACAATGTAGTCAGACGTCTTTAGACAACTTCAGTTTAAAATTGCTTTTGTTCACAAATATGTGTCAGGCAATGAAAGTGAAGCCATAATGCTTCAAGGGGTTAGGAACACTGAACATCTGTTGAGACAGAGTCTCATGTAGCCCAGACTGGGTCTTGACCTCATTTTGCAACCAAGGGTGATCTTGAATTACTAATCCTTCTGCTTCTATTTACTGAGTGCTGGGATTATAGGCATATGTTTCCATGTTCAATTCATGCAGTACTGAATACTGAATTTGAGAATCTAGGGCTTTGTGCATGCTAATCAAGAATTCTAACACTCCTGAATTTCTCATTCCAGTCCCAGAGTCACACAGCTGGTTAGTGTTCAAACCAGAACTAGAATGCCTACACTTTATCATCTCGAGATAAACAGGAGCAATATTGTCTTCCCTAAACAATGCCCCCCCACAAAATCCTCAAACTAAAAACAATCTATAAAGCAGTATTAAAACTACATTCTATACAGTACAGTAGGGAAACAAAGGTCAGCTCTGGCAGAGGGAGTCAGGGAGAGAGTCGGCTCTGGTAGAGATAGAGGTAGGTCAGTCCTGGTAGAGAGGGGCATTGTTTGCTATTCATAATATTTTCTGATTCTTTATCCTTAATATGTAAAGTCTCATACTTGTCCATTCTAGCCCTTCTGGAATTATCACAATGTCTCCCGAGGAAATTTCCTATTTGGTGTACATCAACATAGCAGAAGGGACCATTTTTCTTACAGGTAGTTTAGATTAAGAATACCTCAGTCTAATTTTTCCTGTTTTTTTTTTCTATGCCTTTTATTTTTGACTTAGAAGCCTTTGTATCCCCCATCCATTTTGTGTGCCAAGTACACATTCCCCATCTGATATGACCGTCTTTCTGTTGGCCACATCAGTCATCACTTTATTCTTACTCCAGAAGACAAACATCACACTTCCTTTTCTGTCCCCTATACTGGCTAGTTTCTGTATCTGGAGGATGTAGTCTTCTATTTTCTGACACCTTCTATCAAGTGGCCCTTTTATCATTACTCTTGACCACTCAATAATCCCCAGACCATCTTCTGTGTCTCTCTATGCCTGAAGTTATTTATTTAGTTCCATTTACAAATTACAAGCCTTTCATCCTCTGCTGATTCAAATATTTTGTTTATTTTCCTTATAGCAACAGGAAAGAATCTTGAATAAGTGTGTTTCCTGTAAGACTAAGAGATAGGCAATCCAAAGCAACCCCCGCTGGATGGAGCACTTGCCTACAGCTACCTTCTAAATTTCAACTATGCCCAGGGTTTCTCTTTGGATATTTCTTCCACATTGCTAAAAGTACATTTCTTCATTTCTTAGCTTTATCAGCTCTTGGGAGATACCTGATGGGGTCTAAGAGACGTAAAAGACGTAAAAGAAAACATGGCATCTAAATTCTTCCATTTAGAGAAAGAGTACATTCTATTTTAGTAGATGTGATTGTGCTCCCAGTTCCTTTGAGAAAATTTAAAGTAAACACACACACCTCCCACACACATGAGGACTCAATAAAAAGACACGGAATAGAAACAAAATAGAAGTGTATTAACAGTAAACACATTAAAATCAAACAGCCCACAATGTTAACAAAACACTCTAACATCAATGTGGCTAAATTTGAATTTGTAGTATAAATCTTGAACAGCTGTCTGATTGATATAATCCTCGAATAAGCATTCAGAGACAAATGAGTGAATGAACCTCAATCAATCAATTATTTACAAGACACAAAGAACAGAAAATATTTGAGATTTGAGGGGTGGGTGTAGGCAGGAACTCCAGCAGCTTATACATAGACTGATCCACCAAAACAAGGTAATTTGCCTTAGCTCTTTCCTGATGAGAAGTTAGAAACCCATTCCTGCCATTTTCAAGAAGTTCTCAAACTCATTCTCAACTTTGCTCTTTCAGAGATAAAAAGGGAAAGTAGAACAATTCAGAATTCAATTTCTACTCTGCTTTCCCACTGAACAATCTATTGTGACCACATAATAAAAGGAACAGAACCAACTCAGGATGATCCACATCTGTGAGCAGGGAGGCCACCCAGCTGCATTGATGCTGATCTACAATCAGCTGCCAATCATCCTCCCTGTCCTGGGTCATGATTCGTCACCATCTAGGGTTGTGCAACCAGTGCCAGCTGTACTTTTGCCAGCTCTGCTTCCATTCCGTGCCCATTTAGGGATGCATGGAGGGAGCCCATAATGCTGTTGTCACACAAACAGATGGTGAGACTGTGCCAGACTGAGCACTGGTGGAAGTGGTGAAGATGTCAGTGTGGCAGAGACAATTATGGATGAGAGATAATAATAAAGTACAGGGAGATCGCATGCCAGGGACTTTCCTCAGGCCCCCTGCCCTCAGAATAACAGTCTAATTCAAGAAAGTGCATAGCATCATAAGCGAACCACAAGGATTTGAAAGGCAGACGCTGCCAGAATCAGAAATCTAACCTCTAATGGTTGAGAGTGCAGTGTTTCTACCCAGACCTCTGCAGATTTAAGAAAATGTCACAATGAGTTGTGACAAGTAAGACGGAAAGCTGGACAAATAAACATAAAGGTTTAGAGTAATTATAGAGCGCTGATTTACAGATGTGATACAAGATGGGGCATCAGAGTTCCAGGCAGTGATAGTGGTATGGAGGGCGGGGGGAGAGAAAGGCTATAAGGGAGAGGACTGGTATCTGGTGCCATTTGTAAGGGAGAACACTTTACATCAGAAAATCTTAAGTGCTCAGTGCCTGTCTTCCCAATGGTAGCAGCTGTGGATCCTGGAACACAGATTTCAATTGCAACCCTGCCTGAGGTGACAGATACTTCCATTTCTAATGAGTTGGGATTTTTTGTTTGTTTGTTTTAATTTGGTCATGGACTACTAATGATAATAACCTGACAACTCTTCCAGGGAACTGCCTTTGAACCCAGCCTTATAAATGCTCTCCAAGTGATTTTCCATACAATATGGTAGCACTTGCCAACATTGGGAACATATCATGTGATCTGTCACAAGGTGTCACCTGATCCCAAGTAGGATTCATGTATATGGTCAATGAACTGGTAGGGCATGGGGTGATAAAAAAGCAGGGAGGGAATTGCTGGCTGTGGAAAGATAGAGATAAGGAGGTTGGAGAAGACAGCATGCTGTGTACATGAAACATGGTCCACTCAGTGAGTACACAGTGCCATCCACAGGGTAAAGAGACATGGGGACTTGAGAGCAGAATACACACCAAAGCAACAAGGACTCCCATGGCTCTGATAGACAAGCAAGGTCTTAGTGAGAATTTCGGGCAACTGCACACCTCAGTTGCGTATTTCTTAATATGGGAGAAGAGCACCCAAGTTCCAGTGTCCCATGGGGAACTGATGTGGGATGTTTTTCTGTACTCTATGAATCAATATTCAATAATAAAGGAACTGTTTTAATCTATGGCAGAGCAGCTCATAAGCAGGCAAGAAATCCAAGCACAGATAAAGGGGAAGAAGGGTAGTCACAGAGAGATACTTCGAGCTACTGCCCAAGGAAGCAAGATGTAAAGAAAGACAGATAAGCCACTAGCCATGTGGCAAAACACAAATTAATGAAAATGGGCTAGTTAAGTTGAAAGAGTTAGCAAGTAATGATCCAGAGCCATATGCCAAACAGCTCATAATTAATATAAGCTTTTGTATGATTATTCTGTGCTGGCTACAGGGAACCAGCAAATGGCATTAACAGAAGCAAAAGAGTAGCGAGCTAGAAGAACACATGAAAGAAGTGACAGCAAGCTTTGGGAAGATCTTCCTGGCGATCTTAGGGTAAGTGTGGCCCTTTACAAGGTCTGGAAGGTAGAACATCAGAAGCCAGAGATGAGGAAGAGGTGAAGAGAAAGGGAAGGGGAGATCGTAACAGTCTGCTACACATGAATCTTGGAAGCTGTTCTAAGAACTCTATATAAACTAACTCTTCTGTTTTGAGAAAGAGCCTCATAATTTTACTCTGGCTGTCCTTTGAGCACATAGGCTGTAGTGATCCTCCTGCACCAGCCTGCTGAGTAGAAGTGACTGTAGGAGTACACTACTTCACCAGCCCATGCACAAACTTTAAATATATTTTGTCAATCTGGATAGAAAGCATATTATCATGTTCATGTTAAGGATTAGAAAGCAGATACAGAGACATCACATGAACTGTATGAAGTCACAAAACATGGTAAAACTGGGCTAATGTTTAATGAACTTTGCATATAAATTTAAACAGCCTGGAGAAAATCAGATTCCAAAAATGTATACGTGATAAACTATGTAAAGCATATGTGGTTACTTTATTAAAATGTGTACAGGTTTATTGTCCCTATGTATATAACAGTTAATAACTATGTCATGATTGCACAGTGACACATGTTTATTTTTGGTTTGTTTTACAAAGCAAGTGTCTCAACTCTCATGAAATAAAGTAAAGCAGCAGCATAAGAAGTTGGGGGAGATGAAGAAAGAAAATCAGTGTAGTGATGATAAAATGGAGTTACACCTCTGAATGTAAATTGTCTAATAGTCAATGTTATAGGAAAATCCCGGTTTCACAGTATAAGGTGAAAAACAAAACAACGCTTAATGTCAAGTGGAAAATTTCTGATTAGGGATCAGGCAGGAGTTCTTCCTCTGGATTCTTATAAAGGGGGTGATGTGGCAAATAACAACCATTTGATGCTATTCTTTTAAGTGAGATGTCATATCAGATCACTATATTCTTAATACCAACTAAGCATATAGCTTAGTAGTAGAAAGTATTTTAAATGAATATCCAGAAGACTCAGGGTTGAATCCACAAACCACAAGCACAAAATATATGTTAAGGTAAATAGAAGCAAAACTCACGAAAGTGATATTGTGAAATGGAATGAAGGAGTTGGACATTCTAGTTCTGTGTAGCTGGAACTTGACATCAACAATGTGGTGAAAGGCTAAAAGGGCAGGCGGGTGATTTGTAAAATGATTTACTAGTACAGTGGTGCTGACTCCTTTACCTCATCATGGGGGTTAAATGAGGAGTGTGCATTGTGCCCTGAAAGGAGACCATTTTCTAGAGTCATAATTGGATAAGTGTGCTTCAGTGCTTCCAAAACTATAGTTTTGTCTTTCAGAAATGTTGGGTAGCAATGCCTAGGAAGGTATCTTTTAGCAACCCCATGGCTAATTAAGTGCAGAACCACATCTCCAAAGCAGCAGGGAATCAAAACGCGGTAGAGAAAGACACCTTATTATCATTGTAACTGGGGAACATGAAACTGGACACCTGGTATACTAGAATTCACCCCTTTGTTAAAGAATTACCAAGGGATGTCTACGGGTATATTGTGTGATATTTTGTTTGTGTTCTGACAAATAAAGCTTGCCTGGAGATCAGAAGGAGGAGCTAATCATTAGTTAACCATAGAAGCTGGGCTGTGCTGGCTCTAGGCCTTTAGTTCCAGAGCTCAGTAGGTGGAGACAGGAAGTGATTAGGCAAGGTGGAGACAAGCTCTATCCAGAGGATCCAGAAAAGAAGTGACTGTGGCTACTCCCTTGCTTTTCTGATACTTCAGGTTTTTATTTTGATATTTGGCTCCTGGTTTTTACAGGTAAAAACATGTGGTAGAATAAAACTGTTATGTTCAAGAAATATTAACTGCCAACTACATGCAGGCATCAAGAATATTAAATTATTTAGCAAAACTATTAGAACAGGCCAGGTCAGTGAACTCACATGGCTTTCTGTGGATAACAGAGTTTATAAAAGTTAAGTCAAAACAAACACAATGATACACAATCTGCAACTAGGTCATGTAGCTTATATTAATTTGATGCTGCTTGGCCCATTGCTAGCTAATTCCTTCATCTTAACTCACCCTATTTCTATTAATGTGTCTGCCACATGGCGTGGCACACCTGTGCCCCTTTACATGTTTCTTTTGGGTGGCTGGCTCGATCTGATCTGACTCTGCCCTTCCTTTCCTACCAAGTCTGATTCCCCACCTACTTCTTCTATGGTGCCTGTCATGAGCCAAAACAGCTTCTTTATTTAAAGATTGATATTCACAGCATACAGAAAGACATTCCCACATCACTTTTTTTTTCTGTAATCCATCATATTGGTTGTTTACTGTGAATTACATAGAAAAATGTAGAGTTTTAATAGATTTACAGTTAAACTCAGGAAGGGATAAATATTGGGTCAAAGTTAAAATAAACTGGGTCAGAAATTTTTCTCCTGATATTCTGTTATTAGAGTTTTGTTGTTATAGTTTAATCATATTTATGAATACATATAAAGGATGCTAAATGTATAGTCATACAAAACTGGCAGGGCATAGCTTTCATCTGAAAAAGCAGCATGGAAATTGAAAAGAATGCTGATTTTTGGGAATAGTCATCACAGATAAAAGTAAGGTCCAAAGCAAGGACCTGAGAGTTAAGGGGAACTTGGGCAAGCTGTGGTCTGAGATGCTCAGGGACCATGGCTGCCCTGCCCTCAGAGCTTAGAAAGGGCAAGGCTCTGCACGCTTTACATACACAAGGCAGCAAGAGCAACAAGGCGTGGCAGAAGGAGAGGTCTGGGGAAAGACACGCTTAGATGATGAATGCTCATTTTACTTATTTTTTAAAGGTAGATGTAGTGGTTTGAATGATATGGCTTCCACAGGGTCATATATTTTAATGCTTAGTATATGTTGGTCAACTGGAAAAAAGTAGGAGGTATGGCCTTGGAGGAGGTGTGTCACTGGGAGCAGGGTCTGAGGTTTCAAAAGCCCACAGCAGGCCCAGTGTCTGGTCTGCTGCTGTAAGGGGAAAAACTTCACTGGTGTTGATGAACAAACAAGCCAGGCTGAGCTCCTCTGGTGTGTATAAAAATGCCAGATTTTATTATTTCATTGACTCTTTCCATGTAGCAGAGCTTGGATTTGTCTTATCTCTGAATAAGTTGCCTGAGAGAGGTCTCCACTTATCACACAGCTCTATTGCTTTCTTACCAAGCAGAATCAATTTATTTGGTAATATTTCATTTTATTTTCATTTTATACATTTTACTTTTATTTCATTGATTAGTGACTTTACGTTTAGCTATAATTGCAGAGTATCTGACTTCTGTAAGATAAACAGAGTAATACTAATGAATGATTCTTTTACCCCAAATGAAAGAAATTTATTTGACTTTAGGCCCAGGAGAAAACACACCTGTAACAATCTTGCCATGAAGCATAAACAACTGAGTTCAAACTTATGAACCTGCATATAGATGCTAAGTATGGGGCTGGAGAGATGCCTCAGTTGTTAAGACCTCTTACTGCTCTTACATAGGATCTGAATTTGGTTCCCAGCACTCACATAGCAGCTCAAAGCTGTCTATAACTTCAGTTCCAGGGACCCTAATGCTTTCTTCTGGCCTTGAGAGGCACCCATCCACATGTAGTCCACATACATACATTAGGCAAAATATTCATACACATAAAATTAAAAATAAGTAAATGCATGGCATACTGGTTTGTGTTTGTAATCCCATTACTGAGAAGACTCAGACAGGCCTATATCTTGTAGGCCATTCATCTAACTTATTCAGCAAGCCCCATTCCTTGTAGGCCTACTGTGAATAAATGTACATTTCATTTTGTAAGTTTTTTGAAAGACGGGGAGCTCCACTGGCCTAGTAGTTAATATAATTGAGATTTTATATATATATATATATATATATATACACAATATATATACATATATGCATATATACACATATATACATATATACATATATATACATATATACATATACAATATATACATATATACATATATATACATATACACACACATATATACATATATATATATACAGATCATTACCTTACATACTTGAGAATTGCATATTGAAACTCAGTCACGTGTTCTCTTGCAAAATCTGACTTCTAGGCTTATAGCTGACTCAATTAAGGGTTAATGGCTGAACCCACCTAGGTCCATAAAGTTTTTCCAAAACTTTGAAGCAAGATTTGCAGATCATGTATCTTATGGACTACTTGAATTAAGACATGAGGCACAGGTCTACATAGCTATGAATGTAGCCACATGAACCTGACAACACTACGGAAGCCAAGAGATTAAGAAGAGAGAGGAGTGAAGCATGCAAAGAGATCAGAATGCCTAGAAAGAAAGCATAACTTAATGGTTATTAAGTTACTTGAGCTTTAGGGTGAGGTGGATCAACACTCCTTAGATTTTATACGAGTCATTTTTGCTCTTAAAAATTCCTTTATAACTGGGTTTACAATATCAGTCATAAATTCCATTCTGCTGAGAAAGGCTTAAGTCCAATTAGACAGCCGATGATTACCCCTAAGGTAAAGGTGCTTGTATTGCAGTTGTGGGTATCTTGCTGGTCCAGTCACTGTGTGGTTCATAGACTACAGCTGGGTAGAACTACCAATTGCTCCTCTGCCTTGTCAGTGTGCATAGCATCTTCCTATACTATGAGAGCCAATCCCGAGAGGAGGTTTCCAGATGAGCTTCAGCTTGAGTCCCCCAAGTCCTGTATCTGAAGTGTATGTGACTTCACATGGTAAAGCTGGTTATCTAGTATACTAATCCAAAGAGCCGTGGATGAAATGACTCATTCTGTAATTCCAGGATCTAGGAATAAAGGGCTCTGACGTGGGTCCTGCTATAAATCCACATATATTCTTGGGCCTTGACTCTCAGAGCCTTACTTCTTTGTAGGAAGGAGAACTAATGGGTGAATTCTAAGGACAACAGATGAGGTACATGAGTATTTTCTTGTTAGCCTTCAGATGCTAATGCCTCAGGTGGCAATATTCTTGAGAAGAGACAGAAGAGCTTTTGATATATCATCAACTCCAGCCCAAAACACTGAAAACAACAATGAATTTAAAAACTAGAATGGCTTAATCATTTAATTCCCATTCAAAGAACAAAAGATCCATGCCACCTCTGATAGCTAAGACATTGGTAGCAAGTTTTTTAAGTGAATAAGTAATTGAAGGAGATTTGAGTGAGCATAGAGAAGAAGCCTCATTAATCTATGCAGATGAGGCCTTCTCAATGTTTAAAGGACCAACTGAAGATACCACACATATAATTTCTAAAGGAAATGTAATTTTCTTGCCATCTTAAAACTTGCCCTCATTCATAATTGGAAGAGATTTTCAGTAGAGTCATATGGGCTTAATCAGCAGGCACAGCCAGTACACAAGCAAACCTGACTTCACAGCAGTTGTGTGGCCCAGTGTTGAATCACCCATGCAGCTTCTGCATTCCTAGTTCTTAATTGGCTTGGGAAGAACAGTAGAATTCTGGCCTCGTGGGTAGCCTTCTGGCCTTTCACTTGTCCTAACAAATCAAGTGGTAATTGTATTATCACTTCTTATGGCTATTTCATGTTGCAAAAAAAGAGGCAATATCACACATTAGGATTTACATGTGGATTAATCTCCTTAGTCTAAGGATTAAATTTAACAGGTTTTGCTACTGAAATATTCTAGGACTTACTGGCATTGAGAAATTTCCAGAAGTGTGTTTTACCATGCAGTCTTTTACATTGACCTATTCCTTCACCAGTGCAACTATTATTAACTTCTAGAATATTTATAGAAGTTTTTGAAAAATGGGACGACACACAATGAACCCCATCTCAAAACAAACCAAAAATTAAAAATCTCACTTATTCCTTCAATCAAAATTATGAGAATTCTTGTTTGTAATTCATAATTATTTTCTCATCATGAACTTTTAAGCCTGAGATGAGATCTATTTAAAAAATACTGCTCTGAGGAGTAATTTTCACATTACAGAGAAAGCAAATCTAACTTTCAATTTCTGGCATGCCACGTGGAGCCAAATGTCAACAATGAAGACTGGAAAAAGACAATTAAGTAAGTACATCTTCCGGTGTTTGCTTTAAAACAGTTTTAAGCAGAAGTGCCGCTCCATTTTAATTTTCCTGCAGAAAGGAGGACTCTTTTCTCTCCCGGTGCGTTCACTGCTACCTCATTTGAAAAGCAGGCAAATGAGAAGACAAGGAAAAACGCTTCTCCCCAAGCCAACCAGTTTTTCTTTTTAATTAAAGCAGGCAAATCTCCACATTCCAGACAGACTTAGATGTTCTCATTTTCTGTAAAAATGGGTAGGTAAGGAGTTTTTCGATTTCCATTTGGAATTAGTCAGCAGGTAGAGTCTTAAGTAGGTGTCACATCTAACTAAACACAGGGGAAGATCCTGTATAAATGAGACCCTCATGTCGCTGGGGCTAGCTGGCAGATCACAGGTGCTGGTCTGCACCTGTCTCCTCCAGGTTGCATCTAAATGAAGCCAATTATCCCGTGGAAAGCAATTAAGTGAAGACTTGAAATAAAAATTTCATCCCACAGATGTGTGCAATCCACATTTCATCTTAATTTATTTAAATTTTCATAAGCATATGGAAGCTAAGACAAAATATGATGGTCTTGTTTGTATTAGCAGAGTGGCACAATGAACCAAGGATATATTTGAATATTTTTAATTAAAAGATATCTAATGCATACATTTCAAAATAAACAATCAGAATTTTACTAGTGAGCACAAATTATTATTAGTTGTTGCATACTTATTTTGCCAGATTTTCTGATTTATACATGCATATAAATACAAACAACTTATGCCAGGTTTAATATATATATATATATATATATATATATATATATGTATATATTGGAATAACACAGACAGTTATACTAATTGGCTTTCTCTTAATATAGTGTGACTATCTTTTTATGTAGGTATAATGAATGTTTAAAGCTACATACATGTGTTTCTCTTTGCCCTCCATCTACATAAACTCATCTTTGCCCATTCTAGCTGAATCCCTATTAATATGGGGGTGGGCCTAGGCTCAGAATCACCTAAGGTCACTGTGTTGCATGGCTTATGTCCCCTACTTAGGATAAAGAGAAGCAAATGGCAAATCAAAAGAGGAGAGTTTTGAATGACAAAAGAGGTCAAATTTTAATCTATATTTCAAAGGATACCACCAAAGAATTTTGAGCAGGAAGTGGGTTGAAGAGACGTGTCTCTGAAGATGATAAAAACCTCATAGAAACCTGTAATGGACTTCAGCAGAGTCTTGGAATAGTGAAGTAAGATTTGGAGCAAAGTTTGCTTGTCTTGTTAGGCTCTCTTACATCTGTGCTCTCTCAAATGCAGAATAAGTTCAGACTAACCTGTTTGGGTCTCTTACATACAAACAAATGTAAGCAAAAGATCCTGCTTTAGGATATACAGGGGTTTTTACTGTTATTTTGAAAATACAGGACGAATCTTCATTAGTTTTTTCTTGAGCATATACTATGTAGCAACTATACAGGAATTAAATCCAGGAAAGACTGTACTAGAAGATTTGAGGGCTAGGCATAAAGAAGAACTTAATTCCAATCTCTAGTTTTGAGATGCTTCTTAGTAAAAAGTAGCAGTGGCTTGGAATCAAGAGAAGTAGTGATGATATAGCGTGTTATGTACGACATCACCCTCTGCCCATAGTTCTAACTGTCAGAAGATACTTTTTTGTGCTCTTTCTGCTTATTTTTTTTTATCTGCTACTCCAGTCATTACTGGTTCATTACAACTGGCCACCCCTGAGGACACACACACACACACACACACACACACACCCCACATACTAAAACATTAAGGTGTGATATAGACTATCATGAAGGTTTTACATAATTCCTGAATGACTCTTCATTCACTAAAGTACCCCAAGTTCCCAAGACAAGGAAGCTCTGGTTCCCCAGTATCTTTTCGAGGGAGAGACACTCTAGGGCAAGCTAGCACAGAACATTGCCAGACACCTACACACCAATGGCTACTCTATTTTTTGAAAAGCTAGATGACTTTAGTAGAGATAACTATCACTTTACCACAAGTAACTCTCCAAATTTCTTGAATTAACAGCATTGCTGTACTGTAAAATTTGGTACACTCATGGTGACTTAACAAAATTGGAAGCATTGAATGAGGCAAGGGTTTTTCAATTAACTTTAATTAGGTTATATTGTCCCCAAATGCACTTGGTTAGGAAGATGCTATGCCTACCTAATATTCCTTAAAATGACTTTTCAGATTAAGATTTGGTCTGAGAGAGGCCTTCTTTACTTGCTTGTGATTTGAAAGGATGCCAGATCCACCACAGGAGCCTAGGGTTTGGCATCACTTGCATGGTTTAGCATTCTCTGGGCACATAGCATTTTCTTAATGTTCTTTGTAAGTTAGAATAAGATGAAAACAGGCATTAAGCTGCTTAGAGATCTAAATTAGAAGAACAATTATCCTAACACACATGATAGGAAAAATCTTTCTGAGCCAGAGCCCATAATCTCCCTATTCTTATGAAAAACTGTCACTCTAAAGACAGTTATGCTTGACTGAAGGCCATGAAAAATGCTCCGAGAGTCATTTCTATTATCCTTGAGGGCTGATGTGTGTTCCTTTAGAAAATGATTGTTCCACTTAGAAACTTTCTGAGCATGGCCCAATGCATAATCTGTTTTATTTGGCCGTTTAAACATTCTGCTAGGATGCGTGCCTTGTCCATGGAAATTTATGCAATGAAATATGAAATTACTTTAGAAGACACATTTATAGCATCAAACTTAGGCTAAGCATGCCACGCAGAGGAGGTTCAGGATGTCATGTGCATCTTCAGATAACCGATAATGTTCATTTTACAGGGCTCACCTCTTCAGCAGCATAAGAGCTTGTGTGTGCTGGGTAAGAACCCTGCTGTTGAGCTCTACCCCAAGCCCTGCTGTTTCTGCCTTTTGATCTTTCACAGGGTCAGGAACTTAGCATGTCTCATTATTCCAACAGTGTCTTCATATTTTCTTAAAGACTGCTGTCAAAATTCCCCTAAAAAGTGCAGTGAGAAGCTTTTGAGTCCCAGCAAGTACACTTGACAGTTTGCTCTCCCTTTGTCTGCCATTCATGACCTATAAGATGTAACAAGTCACCAAAGATGTCTATACCTCATTTTCTTCATCTGAAAAATAGAGACATTAGCATCTAATACCAAGGGCTAAAGTGGACATGAATCCATTTATAGCCAAAAGTTTAGAACCATTCCTGACTATCAAAATGTTCAGTACTTGGAACCTTCATGCTTTGTGCTGGTGAAAAGTCAAAAAACATTTGATATTGTATGTGTCGTGGCCTGTCTATCCTCATAACTGGAGGATGTTAAGAGATTTGAGTCACTCTTCTGATGACTTTGTTTCCATTCACCTGTGGATCCTGCTTTGCTGGGGTGGGCAAGTAGCTTTTAAGTTTCCCTCAATGTCTTCTCTCATGCTGTGGGCTGATCTGTTCACAGGCATTTATTAAACATTTGTTAACTGAGCTTTATAGACCCCCTAGATTTCAGCATTTACTGAGTTATCCTTATTGTTGTATAATTTTAAAATAATGAAAGCATATAGGAAGCTTGCAGTCCAATAACAATTTGTCTCAGGGTTAAAAAATTATATAATTTCAAGTGATCTAATACAACTTATTTTTATTTTAACTTTCAATTTTCATTATAATGGAAGTTGACAACTTATTGCTCCTATCCTACCTAATATTTTGAGAAACAACAGTTAATATGTATATGTAGAAAGCTAACTGGGAAAGTTCTTAATTTAAATGTGTGATGAGTCCCTTATAGAAGCAATCATAGACTCAGATATGGAAGGCATTTGAGAAATTATCTAGCCTCTCTTGTTGCAGAAAAGGAAACAAAAGCTCAGACAAGTGGCTAGTTTGAGGTTCCAGAACAAATTACACAAAGACCCTTAATATGATAAAGAGTCTCCCCAAGCTCTGAGGCCTAATATTTGATATGCATAAAAGAATATATATGTAATGTATCTTTGAGACACAATAAAATGAATCTGAGCATACTACCCAGTTTCAGAAACAGAACATCATCAAAGACTTAGAGGCATTTGTGTGTGTGTGATTTATATGTATCGCTATTCCTTGTCTTCTGCATCTTGCTGTATCTCCTATTGATGTCACCATTTTCTTGAATTTTATTAATATTATTTCTTTGCACACTGTATTTTTCTAGAACATATATGTATGAGCACATATGTGTGTACATATACATACATATGTGTACATATGTACATACATGCTGTATGTCTAGATGTATACACACATGTATGGAGAGAGATGTACACAGAGATAGAGAGACATAAACAGAGTTAGAGATAGCGTTGCATATATTCAGGCCAGCCTTAAAATTGATATGTAATCAAAAATGACCTTGAACTTCTGATCCTTCTGCCTTCACCTTCCAAATGCTGGTACTACAAGTGCATACGCCAACTGGTTTACATGGGTTAAGGATAAAGATCACAAAGCATGCACACAAATATACATACACACACATTTTATGTGTGTATTTGTGAATATCTGTGTGTCTGTGTGTGTGTGTGTTTGTGTGTAGGCCCACGGTTGACTTAGGTGTCTTCATCAATCACTGTGCCCATATCTATTGAGATAGTGTCTCTCAGCTGAACTCAGAGCTCACTGTCTGGCTAGTCTAGTTGGCTGTCTTGCTCTCTGGCTCTACCTCCAGTGTCCAGAAATTATAGGAAGACTTGTGCTCCCTAGTGGATTCTGGGTAAAGGGATTACTGGCTGACTGTCATGCCCATAGTAGTTACCAGAAATCTGAACTCATGTCTTCATGACTGTTAGCTTGCCACTTTACCCATGGAGACATCTCTCTAGTTGCATATTATATATACATTTTTACAAGTAAAAATTTTATATTACAGTTTTGTTTTTTATTCATGTGTGTTCCAACTTTCATCTGCATTTTTGCATGTAACCGAGAGTCAATCATATTTTATTGTTCACGTTGAAGTCTCTCTCTCTCTTAGTGTTTTCATTGTTGAGCTAAAATGCTATGAATAATGTCTATATGTCTATCATGCCAACTGAGACATAGCTAAATTTTTTCAGCAGTATATACTTATAAGTGAGTGGTTTTCCTGGGACACAGAACAATATATATGTTCAACTTTGTAAGATGATACAAAACTGTTCCTAGGTTCCATACTCATCAGCAGTATTTTGAAACTTCCTGCAGCGTGAAACTTACCTAATAACTAGAAAGTTAAACATCTTCCCCATACTTATTTCCCTCGGTGCTCTCCCTTGTATGAAGTGCCTCTTTACATACATGTTGTTGTATTTTTGTATCTTTGTGTTTCCCCTTCTTTTTGACTTGTATTAATTCTTTATAACCATGGATATCACCTTTAAAATCAGGTACTAAAATTGAAAACTAATTTCCTAGGTTCTTACTGGCTTTTTAACCTTCTATATGTTTTTTTTTCTATGAATAACAATTCTTGGTTAAAATATTGCCTTCAAAATGAGTTTTATTACACTAAAGTTATTGAATGTTAAAACAGAAGAGATTTTCTCCAAATTACAGGGATTTGTTAAGTATAGATAATGTTGTATCCTGTCAATCCCATCCTAAAAGGAAACACTGAATCCAACAATAAAAAGTTTAATAACTAAAAGCAGAAGCCTTAACACTTGTGTCTAAAATAATGCGCTGCTCAAACACAGGGAGCAGCTTAACAGATGGGAATACTTCAAGCCACCAGACATAGATAGAAAAAGTCCTGCATAGTGCCAGCTGTTAACTTACTCATCTTTCTTGGAGAGTCTCTCCACTCAGTATGTTTTTTTTCCTCTCTCGAATCTTAAGCAGTTTTATCTTTACTGCTTCTGCAAATAACTCAAACACTGAAAGCAAACATCATGAAATAAAGAAACAAAGCCTTGTTGTCATTATCCCTGCTTTTAAGGATTATCCCGTGTTGTATTAATTTTCTGACCTGTCTGACCTGTGGTCCATACCCACAGACCTGCAGACCTGAAGTCCCACAGAAACACAGATGCTTGTGTTAATTTTATGCTGATCATCCTATAGCTAGCTAGCTCTTGCTCTTAAACCAACCAATGATTCTTATCCTGTTCAGCCATGTGTCTCAGTACCTTTTCTCAGAGCAGCATAGGTGTCCTCTGCATCTGCTGGTTACTCTACTCTTCCTGTTCCCAGAATTTTCTTAGTCTGGTAGCCCCACCCACACTTCTTGTCTGCCTTCAGCCAATCAGCGTTTTCATTAAACCAGTAGGTGGGACAGTTATTGGAACAGAACACAATCCCTGTTTTCTCTGCAGAGCTGCCCAGGTGCTACTTCACTTGGCTCTCTGGTCTTCACAGGTTCCTTTAATTAAGGCCATTAGTGACCTTGCTGAAGAGTTCATACATTACTTCCCAGAACTAAGCTTGTTTGATGGGGTTTCAGGAGTCAACAGTTCCAGACAGGGTTTATCTTTGCTCTTGATTCTCTACTTGTGTGCTTATTTTTCCAGTTCTCAGAATCCCACCTAAACCTCTTTGGCCACCTGTCCCAGGGCGCACACTTCAAATAGTAGTGGTATTTTCAGGAATTTGCCATCAGCTCTCTGTTTTTTCCTTGGTGTTTGCTCTGGGGCACACACACTATCTGAGAAATTCAATTGTCTTTTGGATGGTGAAATATTCATTTCATACCTGAGTGTCTTCTATAGGTTCTAGGGTTTACTTTATATCAAGCTTCTTTGGTGGTTTCAACTACCACCTGCATCTTGATGATTTGAGGATCTACTGCCCTAATCCAAAGCCCTCTTTATACTCTACAGTCTAGAGTGTGGAAGTATAAGGGTCTGAAATCAAGAGGCTAGACCTTTATTTCTAGATCCATTTGCAACATCTGCCCCAGATGTTCATTATTCAAGATATTTCATTCTGAATCAATTTGCCACTTCCTTATGCTTACTGAACCTCTTCTCATATAGTATTTCCTTTGGAAACCACATTATTGTCAATATTTTTTTTCAAGTAAGAAAGTGAAAAGTCATCCTTGAGTCTTCTTTCCTTCTCACTGGGACTCCACATTCATCCAGGGTCTGAGAAGAATCCGTCCTCCTGCTCCCTTTCTTTCTAGGTAGCTCTTGTTTTAGCATCCTGAGTGCAGGGTGTATGTGCCACTCTGATTCTTTATTTACATTTCCTAGGCTGTTCCTCCTCCTAGCTGCTGCTTTTTAATCTACGACATCATCATTCCCTTCCAACACTATGATTCCTCTTGGTCCAATTACACACTTTTAGTGTCATCTTGGTTTAGCATATGTGCCAGTGAAGTACTTTCTCTAAAGCACAAACATAACAATATCTCCTTGCAAGAGAATAAAAACAATCCCAACTCTGCAGCACAACACCCCAACACCTCATATGCTGATTCTCTCCCTACAAGTTACAAGACATACATATTCATCAAAGACAAAGTTTATCTACACATGTCTTGTACTGACATATTCTTCATACTCTTTCAATTGTTCTTTCTCCCTTCTCCTTGATCAAATAAATGTCTTTAAGGTACAACCTGCAGGTGTTTGTAGATCATGTGAAACCCTTGTTTTCTCTAGGTGGCACCCCTTTAGATCCTCATTTATTACTTCTAGCATGAGAGTCATTACCACTGAACTGCGAGTACCCCAAGCAATGTGAGCAAGATCCATGTATCTCTGGAGTTCTTTCACATATGATGGACACTTAATCAAGGTTTATTGGATTAATCAAGGCGCACAGTGAATGCCTACCTCAGAATCCCTTCAACAGAGGCATGGGCTCCCATGACTCTAGCAACAGTTCCAGAACAGTGATGAGAACATTTGTTCTGATGTAATGCTTCCCAGAGATTAAGGTATTTTATCTATCATGTGAAAAACACTCAAAGAAGAAGAAGAAGGAAACCAACACCATGTCAACGGAAGTTATTAAACAGAAATTGTGTAGTGGGATTCTGAACTGAGGGTGTGGCCTCTGGGCCAGCACTGGTCTGGGGTTCACCTATGAACTTTGAAGCTGGAGCCTTGAGGCATGGCCAAAAACAGCTTAAAGACAGCTCTCCCTTTGCTTTTTCTACTGCCTGAAAGTAAGATCTGTTTAAGGTAAATAGATCTTTCTCTGTTTTTGCATTTATATTATAAGTAGCTTAAATAAATATTAACCCTGAAAATATACCTCTTTGTGATAATTAATAAGACTTATTATTAGGGCCACATTTGGCACCCAACGTCTGATCGCCCACCCCCTGCGGCTAACCATGTGGCAAGTTTAAGTAATTTGTATGTTGATACAAAATTAAATACATATATTTGTCATATTTTGTATTTTATTCTACCTCCATTTAAAATATTTCGTACATTAATGCACAGTAAACATATTATTTTCATTTCCATTATTCAATTCGCACCTCTGTTTAATTATACTAGTCATAATATATATGTATATATATATATTCTACCTCTGTTAAAGATATTTTATATAGTAATATATGTTTAAGATACTGTTGTCATTTTTCACTATACATTTATCTTTGCTTAATGCTTCTATGATTGCCATACTTAAGGTTATTACTCAAAAACTATATACCCACTTATAGAATGTCTACTTTTATAATGTAAGCTTCAATCTTTAAAATGATAAAAATTACAGGTCACAGCCAGTTATGTTTGGCATATACTAGTCATGTTTGTTAGGTTTCTCAGATATATAGTGAAATAAATGTTTTGTTATTGAAAATTTGGCCATGAGAGACACGATTACTCCTGGCAGCACCTTTCCTTTCCAGAGAAGGTGTCCACACAGAGTTTGTCTTCCTTGGCAGATAATTGTCTGTTGGGCAAAAACTGTCTTTCTCTTGACTGTGGACAGTAAGCATGCCATCCAATCTAGACGAGCAATAAAAAAACAAACAAACAAACAAACAAACAAACAAAAAAACCTAAAAGACTGCTAAAACCTGCCAAGGCAAAATAGGATGGTTTCTCAAAATACCTTACTTCTAAACACAAAAAAAATCTGTCAGATATCCTAGGCCAAAAAAGTTAGATGCTCCAACTTTGCAAAAAAGCTGTAACTGTCCAGGCAGCTGACTGTCACTGTCTTTTCTTACTAAATTTAAAAAGTCACCCACCTGTACTTCCAGCTTACTTAGATAATGTATTTTCCTCCTCAAATCTTTTATGGGGTTAAAGATTAGACAGCTTCAGTTATGATAATATCCTATCAGTTTAAAAACATTAAAGTACTAGATTTATATTATTCAAAAAAGAAGTTTTAAAATAACCTCTATATTTTGCCACATGTCAATATTCTAGACATTTAATACGTTTTATGTGTGTTATTCTTATAGTTATAGTTTTATGTTTGTTATCGCCTCTACTTTCCCTCTACTAGACTGTTTTTATTCTTAATAACTGTTTTTATTCTCTCTCTCTCTCTACACACACACACACACACACACACACACACACACACACACACACACACACACATACATACATATAGTTTTATAGATAAGTTTAAAACTTCCTTATTAAGACAAAAGGAGAAAATGTATTGGGATCCAGCATCCCCCTGAACTGAGTGTGTAGCCTCTGGGCCAACACAGGTTTGGGTTTCAACTCTAAAGCTATAACCTTATGGTATGGCCAAAAACAGTTTCAAGTTCTGCACCATGGGGATGGCTCTGTTTCTTGACTGCATGGAAGGAAGATCCATTCTGGATGAGAAGGTCCTTTCTTCATTTCCTGCCTTTATATTATAAGTTGTTTAAATAAATATTAACCCTAACAATATATCTCCTTGTGATAAGTAAATAGACTTATTATTTGGGTCACAGAATTGCTTACAAAAGGCATCATGAATTAAAAAGAATCAATAGTATCTATTCCAATAATACTACATTTAAGTCTTCTAACAACAAACACCGATGATACATTAGAGAAGACAGGTTACTTGTCCCTTCTCACACCCGAGAGGTAGTCTGATTAAAGACTTCTTGTCCAGACATAGGGCAAAAAAACAATGCTCAAGGCTTTCAGGACCAGGTTGTAAAATATAGTTCAGATCTTGCCTTGGCCTCTTGAAAATTCTCTTCTTGGGGTGCCTCCACTGTAAATCCAGCCACTGTGCTGTGAAACATCCAAGGTTATAAAGAGACGCAGTGATATGGGAATGCCTTTCTGTATGCTGTGAATCTCAATCTTTAAATAAAGGAGCTGTTTTGGCCCTTGACAGGCACCATAGAAAAAGTAGGAGGAGAAATCAGAGCATAGGTAGGAGAAACAGGGCAGAGTCAGAAAGACCAAGCCTGAAGCCCAAAGGAGCAACATGTAAGGAACACAGGTGAGCCATGGGCCACGTGGCAGACAGATTAATGGAAATGGGTTGAGTTAAGATGTAAGAGCTAGCTAGCAATGTGCCTAAGCCATAGGCCAAACAGCATGAACTTAATATAAGTGTCTGAGTCATTTCTGGGGGCCTGATCAGCGGCGGGCAGCTAAGGGGTCTGGGGCTGACTGCAGGTCCTGGGTCTGGACCTCTGGCCGCCCAGGGCCAAGAAGCCTAACTACTACAGATGGCATCCAATGTGCGTCAATTATCCACTTAAAGCCTTAGAAAAATTAAAAAGGGTTCAAGATCACAGAAACTGAGCGAAGGCAGCTTCCAAATTGTGTATATGAAGCAGGTCATTGTACAAAGAAAGTGTGGCATCCCATCCGGGTCACATTCAAAATGGCACTGGCAGACTGGCAACAGGCAGTGTAAGCTGCAAATAGGCCGGTTCCTGAAGTGTCACAGAAGACTTGGGAGCATGTGATTGATATAAGGTTTATGTTTACTTTGAATAAAGAGGAAACAGAATCAAATGGTTTCTTAGTAGCAGCATTTTCTTGAGTCTGCTGTTTGCTGGCTATGAACAGAGACGCAGTCCCTTTAAGAGAACTTACCGATTCAGCTTTATCTGCAAAAACTATGCAGCTCTTTAAGAAAGTGTATTTTAAAATCTCTTTTGGTTAAAAGATGATTAAGGATTCACAATAAAACAGGTTCAGATGGAAAAAAAACCTGTAAACATGTTACAATGTGTGTAAAAGGTACATAGGCTTCAGAGAGAAAAGAAAGAAGGTAGAGAAAGTCTTTAAAAAGAGAAATAGAGTAAAAAAAATATAACAAGTCACGTAAAGATGGAAAATAGACACAAAATCTGGATTTTGGTTATTATTATGTTTTCTTTTAATTTTTTAACTGTTAATGGGTTAACTGCAGAAAGACAATGGATTGCAAATGCAAAGGCTACTAAGTTAAACAAGAATATATATTTTAAAGGTATTTTGATTTTGAAATTTGTGTCTAAGGATTTATTGCTTTGGAAGAGTTCTGCTTTTGTTTCCACAGAAGATGAGAACTTGTGGATTGCTTCCAGGCAAATATGGTTTCATCAACCAAGACACCCTGAAAAAACCTCTGATAGGAAGAGATGGCCGTATCAGCATCAGGGCTGCAGACTGATCCAGTCTCAACAACCATGAGATTTTCAGCGCCCCTTAATCAGCAGGAAGTAATAATGGATAACTACGACCAAATTTCCCAAATATTGTTTCTAAATGCTTGTTTTAATTATAAATGGTTAACAGTCATAGTTAATCTCTCTCTAAGAAGAAAAAGGGGATATGGTATAAGAATGATCTTTTAAAAATTAGATTATTGAATTTACTTAGATCAGGAAATCAGCTGTTAATCTTGAAATGTTTCACATTGGTATGGATTTTGGTTTATTGATACAAAATTAAGGTCAATTCTCTTATGCTGTATTTATTTTTCTACTCTTGTTTAGATATGATGTTTATGTAACTGATTTAAAATTGTAATGTATAATTAATAAATGCATGTTAGTTAGATTTTTAGGTTTACAAAGATATAATTCAATTAGATAAGTAATCTTCAAACACTTCTAAGACCTACAGAATATGCCATTTAAAATTTTTTGAGAGCTTAGACTTTTCTGGACAGTGAGACAGGTCTGCTCCTGACAGCACCAATCTACTTCAAAAGGAAAATGGTCATCAAAGAAACTCCATATGGAGTCTATTTGTGGCAATGGTTAGCCACTGGACATGAACCTGTTCTTATATTGACTGCTTGACAGCATGCTGTTTAAACTGGACATGCAGGTTCCATAGGAAGATGACCTCTGAACTTTGGCAGAACAAACCGAGATGGTCATTCAGGTTCCTGCTTAACAGAGAAAACTGTCAGACATTCATCAGGACTCGAGGAGAAGCAACTGATGAACTGTACCAGAATGGGCAGAGCAGATTTCCTGCTTCACTGAAATGAAAAGAGACTCTGGGCCTGTAGGCTGAAGATGGATGCCCCAACTTCATAAAGGAACTTTCAGTGACTGTCCAGGCAGATAGGTGTCATCTCTGTCCTTTCTAGATTTTAGAAGTCGCTTGCACTTCTGGTTTACTTGGGTAAATATATGCTTCTGTGGTCTTTGATGTAGTTGAAGATTAGATAGTTATAGGTACAGTTTTTCTTAATCATTTGAAAGGTATATTGGATATGAAACTTTAATTCATAAAGATAAGGTAGATGGTAAGAGTATTTTCTTTAATTTTGCTAAATACAAATAGACTAGATATTATAACTGTAATTCTTGCTTGATGGCTATTTTGTTATATGTAATTTTGCTATGTTAAAATTGAAACCTTCCTTTTTGATTAGACAGAAAGGGGGAAGTGATGTGGGAATGCCTTTCTGTATGCTGTGAATATCAATCTTTAAATAAAGGAGCTGTTTTGGCCCTTGACAGGCACCATAGAAAAGGTAGGCAGAGGAATCAGAATTGGTAGAAAAGGAAGGGCAGAGTCAGGGGCAGATTGAGCAAGCTGCCCAAGAAGAAACATGTAAGGAACACAGGTGAGCCACGGGCCACGTGGCAGACAGATTAATAGAAATGGGTTGATTTAAGATGTAAGAGCTAGCTAGCAATGTGCCTGAGCCATAAGCCAAACAGCAGAAAGTTAATATAAGTGTCTGAGTCATTCTGGGGGCCTGAGCAGTAGTAGCGGGTGGCTAAGGGGTCTGGTGCAGCAGGGTCTGGGCCTCTGGCTGCCTGGGACCAAGAAACTCAATGCTACAGTGCAGACAGATGCTCTGCTAGTGACAGCAAACATCTGATTGACAGTCAGCTTCAGTCTCCATTGAGAAGCAAAGCATCATGGACACTTGCTTAGCCTTGTCCAGCTTTCGGGGTATCTGCAGTCAACATTAACATCTAACTGCAATAAGATAAAAAATGTCAACAGCCACATAGAAAGGCTTTCAGATTTCTGGCCCACAAAATAGAATGTAATAATTTTTAAACAATTAAATGATATGTTGTTAAATAGAAATAGATAGTAGAGCAATAAATACATACAGACACTGACTGACAAGTGACTTGGTGAGAAGAAATCTTTGTAGCAAAAACTGTGCATCTTAAATTATGCTTCGTAGGGAACTGATTTCCAATTGCAAAAGGTAGAGCTGTTAGTAGCCTCCCTCTGTTCAGGATCTCCCTCATTTATGAGTGTAAGCTGGTTTTTTACTTAATTCTCTAATCAGTGGGCAAGTAAGGGAATCGCATTCTTTCAGTGTTCTCAATCAATAGCTAAAGCAGGTTGAGTAAATAATCTAGACATTTCTGTGTTACTAGTGGATCTTTTAATGAGTAATCCTTTCTCGAAGCTCCCATTATCCTGGCGGAGAAATCGTCTATCTGTAACAGGGGTTAACGTCTTCCAGGGCTGTCTCCTCCTAAGAGGTGATATTTCCCAATAAATTGGCTTCATGTTTCTCCCATCACAGCATCTGCTTCCTAGAGAGCACGGCATGTATAATTGTCTTGCATTATCTTAGAAAAGTGATAGCAATGAAAACACCTTACAATTTGTTTTAACTTGTAAAACAAGTGCATCAATACTAATATAACTATGGTCCTGGCTACTGGTGGCATAAGGCTGTTACTTGATTTATGATTGTTAACATAAAATGTTACAGTGGATTTCATTAATAGCTATATAGACTTCACAAACAAGGACTGCAAATTAAATGCGGCGGGGGGGGGGTGATGAGTAGACTACACATACTTCTAGCAAATCTCAAAGGAATGATAAGCATCTCACAGAGATCCAATTGGTCCTGTAAGACAGGCCAAGCTCAGGAATTCAGAGACTGTTTATAGTGGGAATAATAGAACAGGGCTGCTATAAAGGAAGAAAGGGTATGGAAACCTTCACAGGGAAGAGATAGTGAGGGTAACACTGGGGGTAGAGGGGGAAGATGAATAAATGACACAAAGAAAGTTTGGAAGGCTACAAATAAAGCTATTATTTCACAGTCTTACTAAAAACACATATTATACACAGAGAAGGAGAGAGAGGGAGGAAAGAGAGCATTAGCCATAGACAGAAGGAGAATGCCCCTCCCACCATGAACCACAGACTGACAAAAAGACATCAGACAAGGGATTCCTCCTTTCCAGCGGTTGGAGGAGGGGAAAGAGACTCTGAAAATAATACAGTGGTGACTGCTGCTGCTCTCAGGTGCCTGGCATTCTTGAGGATAAGACCTCATTGCTGAGACATCCCACATTTTGGTCATGGGACTTGAAAACATTAAGCTGGTTAAGTGTAGAGGTGCTATGCAAGCTTAAGGGGTAGAAACTTTATCAGCAGTCTGGTCCAAATGTAAATACTCAGATTGTAATAACAACCCACCATATGAAAGATATGCCAGTGGTACACTAATGTCACTAATGTCTTGGGTTGGGATTATCAAGATTTATTTGATTGGGCTTAAGGCCTGCTCGCTAGAAGGGAACTCATTACACACCATAAACATAGCCAAGAATCTGTACCTGGAATGTAGGCCCTGGAGGAGAACCTACTATTTTTCTGTATCACTAACATAACATAATTGCCAATTGCTTCTCAAGTAGTACTTGTTCTTATATTCAAGATAAGGACAGCTCACACTCTTCATAAAAGAATCCTTTTTCCCCCATTGGTGGAATCAGATCATTGCACTGATTCACAGCTAGTGAAAATGAGAAGTATAAATGACTATTAAGTGCTCAGTACTAAATCGGACATATAACAGAATATCTATATCCAAGGCTCAGGGAACATGATGAAAGATGGGGCAGGAGGATTTTAAGAGCCAGAAGATTGGGAGGACTGTTGAAAGAGAGTATCTTCTGGATATAACAGGGACATGCTATCAATGAACTCTCAACAATACAGCTACATCCATTGACATGCCAACACAGTGAGAAAGGTTCAAAAGGGTTCACCTCCAGCTGAAGAGCTACAGGAGGTCAATGGTTGCTAAAGGAGGGAGAATCAGTTTTCTTTAAGAGATAATAATCCCTCTAAAGTGGTCAGCCCTAAACCCATGTACATATGGATAATACTGATTGGAGTCAGTTGATTCTCTCCCCGCCCACCCCCCCCCAGTGTGTGTGTAAGCCAATGATAAATAGACTATGTGCATGTGTATACACCACACACACGTGTGCACACACACACACACACACACACACATATAAACAATAACTATAGAAAAGAGGATATGGATTTGAGAGTAGGTATCAAAGAGAGGGACACAGGAGTTGAAGGGAAGAGAGGAAGGGATGATGTTAAGACAGTGTACTTAGCTATAAAAGTCTCAAAAATTGTCATGAATAAAGTAATTAATAATAACAGTTATTACGTAGGATGTCAATAAGAATTTATAGTCATCAATGAAGGCAGTCCTGAGATCAGATCTTTTGAGTAGCATTGACATTATATAAGCAATGAAACTGACTTTGCCTCTTGTTTCCTTTATAGTTAAAAGCTGATCAATTTTAAAGTTAACAATGAAAGGCGAGGGACAGGGAGGGACACTATCAATTAGTTCACTACTTTAAAACGGGAGTTTAATAACCTATTGCATTCTGCCCTTTGGTCTCACATTTATAGAATTATTTGCCCTTTCTCTGAAAGTTGACATTCTCACTCCTAGGGGAGACAGGGCTTTCAGAAGGACATGGCTCTTCTGTTTAAATATTTGAAGAATTAAAAGAAAAGGAATTTGTTACAGTAAAAATTGTTATAGCAGCTACAGGGAAGAGATTGATTCAATCACTGGAAGCTGACCACTAAAAAATGTGCCTGAACTTTCTGGAGGAGCGTTCAAAGATACAATGAGCTGTGTCATTTCCCTGTACCACCAGGGAAAGCCAGGCCTGGCACTCACATAATGGAGCATCAGAGGGACCCAAGCAATTCTTTACAGCAGCTGTGTAGGGGAAAATGATAAATATGTACGAAACAGGTTGGCAAACGTGAGGACATTTCAAGAGCCATTCTCCCCTCAAATACAAATATGACAGGATTTACATCTCCATAAACAAACACGAGCCCAGGTTCCCAGGTTGTCAGGTAGAAAGCTCAGCTCACACTTTTATTGCTGTTCTAATAAAGACAGCCAAGCTTGAAATAACATCGTCGTGGCTACTTTAGTAAAGACTAATAGAGGAAATCACATTAATGAGAAGCTAATAAGGCAGACAGAAAAGATGATTGGAGTCCTTGTCAGATGAAGATGGTGGGTGCTGAGTTGCTAAGTGAGGGGTTTAAACTCTTCTTTACCAAGGAAAAGTTTAAGGAAACTTAACAGTAGGGGGCATTGGTGTTCCATGGCGGGAGAATCCACCCCAGGCACTAATTGTGTTTGGTAAGGCTGAGCACTTTCAAAGGATCAGCAAAGCAAAACAGATAGGGAAACTAGTTTTCTTAGAAAAATGTCCAATTTTAGGAAATGGAAAATTTTAGGAAATGAAAGCAAAGCATGTGCATATTTGACTTTTTAAAAGATAAATGAAAGATGACAAAGATTTATATGTTTCCAAAGGGAGAGGGAGACCGACTAATATCATAGTGGTTGCAGATCCAGCATTTCAGATCCCAGGAATTGAGGAAAGAGCTGTTTTTGTGGCAGTAAACTAGCATCTGTAATCCTGAGGGTTCCCATGTAAAGGTAACTGGAGCAGTTTCCGATAAGCAGGAAAGCCCCCTGGAACAACTGCTGGTCTGTTTGTCCATCTTCCCTTCTACCTGGATATACAGAATCATAAAGACATGAAATGAATGGGGCAAACATAAGAATTTACAGCTTTGTAAAGTGCAGAATATGAGGCAGAGTATTGCCTTCTATCTGCAACCTTACACAGACAGAAAGACACTAATACAAAGCACATTTCCCATGTCCACCATGACATAGATGTAACATGTAGGTACGACTATGTATAAATTATGACATTTCATAGGAAAAAGCTTCAATTTCCCAGAGTCCTTGATCTCTACTCTCAAGAATGTTTTACTTTTGCATCATAGAAGTTATACTCTTGGGGATAAATAAAAATTAAGAGCTGAAGGAACAATAAAATTGAAGGACCCATTATAACATACACATCATGGATTTCTTGGATTCTCCTTTATAAGAAGCATCATTGATGTAGTACGCATTGGTGAAGACTTCCTAAGTAAATCAGCTTCAACCTTTGGTACTATCCTCTGAACCTTTGGCATAGATGTTTGTAGCCATGGACACAGGCATATGTTCACTTATACATATATTTCAACTTAACATGTTCTTGTATACCTTATCTAAGGTATAACACTTTTTTTTTTTTTTTTAAGAAAAACACACATTGAGATAAGACAGGTGGAAATTAAACTCCTAGTGATGAGGACTAGTGAGAAGAGTCTAAGGAGAGAAGGCCATTTGCTCTGCGTTTTAATATGTTATGAATTTGGATGGAGAATGAAAAGGAAAGAGGGGATGTCAGGGAGATGGTCCCTTGAGTAAAAAGGGCAGAAAACTTTGCAGGTGATGCAAGACGTGTTAGGACTGAAGTATCTCGTTATAAAGCTTGAAGTTATTTACTGAATTGTAAGGGGAATTCCCTTTGACTCATGCTTCCTAAAGGTCACAGAGGTTTGTGAGTGGGTTTATTTGTGGATAAATTAGTGCTCAAAACAAACAAACAGAAGGACAAGCTCCGTGTTGGTGTTTTAAGGGCAGGAATGGTGAGGATTTCAGTAGCACAGAAGTGTGGAGAGATCACACTAAAATGAATACTCAGACTGGGAGAATGAAGCTGGAGCAAATGGTGAGATCCCAAGGCCTTCTACTTATTCTCTACCAGTTGCTTCTCTCACTGGAATTCAAACGTTGAGCAGGACTTTCAAGGCCTGAAGGTCTGGAATGGAGAGCAAGTCAATATTACAATGATTTTAAGAGGTCAGAGACTTAGTCGGGTAGCAATTAGATGATGATAGCCTAAAAATGATTTTCAAGCCACTTATTAATTAAATTTATTCATTTATTTTACATCCCAACTGCAATTTACCCTCCCTCCTCTCCTCCCATTCCCTCCCCCACCCCACCTCCTCTGGAATCCATTCCTCTTCTGTTTCTGTTCAGAAAGGGGCAGGCCTCCCATGGTGTCACCAAAGCATAGCATATCAAGTTGAGGTAGCACTAAGCTCCTCCCCTCAGATCAAGAGCATCTTCAACAAATGGTGCTGGCGAAATGGAAGTCTTCATGCAGAAGAACACAAATAGATCCATATCTATTGCCCTGCACAAAACTCAAGTTAAAGGGGATCAAAGACCTCACTGAACCTGATAGAAGAGAAAGTGGAAGGTAGCCTCTATTGGCATAGAAGACCACTTCCTTGACAGAACACCATTAGCACAGACATTGAGCTCCACAGTTAATGGATGGGACCTCATGAAACTGAAGAGCATCTATAAAGCAAAGGACACTGTCAACAGGACAAAATAACACCCTATGGAATGGGAAAAGATCTTCACCTACCCACATCTGACAGAGGGCTAATATCCAAAATATATAAAGACCTCAAGAAATTAGACATCAAAAAACCAAGTAATCCAGTTTAAAGATGGGGAAACAGAGTACATATCTAAACAGAAAATTCTCAAAAGAAGAATTCCAAACCACTTTTAAATAAATGGTCATGGCTTTCTTACTGAGTCCACAACAAAGTTGTCCTGGTACATTTCTGAATGTACTTGGGAGGCTGAGAGTCCCCTATCAAGGCATTAGCTTCTGGGGAAAAGGGACCAAACTCACCCCATTCCCACACCAATCCTGCCTATTGTAGCAAGTATTAAGAGAAATGATGAGGTTGAAATGTTAATATAATTTGAATCTCCATAAAGCCACAGGTGCAACTTGGTAACCAAGGAAACAGGGAAGTGATTATAAAACTAATACCATTCCAGGGTTTGAGCAATGGCCTTGCAATTACGAGCATTGGTTATTTTTCCAGAGGGCAAAGGTTCAACTCCCAGCACCCACATGGTAGCTCATAATTCTCTGTAACTCCAGTCTCAGGAAATCTGACTTCTCCTGCCTGCCCCTAACCCCCACCCCAGGAAAGGCAGTGGTATACTGGGAAATTTGGTTTGCCTAGGACATAGAAGTTGCCCTACCCCTCGTCCTGGGGCTTCTCAGTTTCTCAGTGATGCTGACAGGCCCACATAGGAAGCTTCAGAAAACAAGTTATTTATTTTCAAAGACATTAAAAAACACAGCAATACCACAAGGGTTGGCTTCACACACCTCCGCTCATCTTCCTGACACTAACTGTACTCACGCAAAAGCTTTGTTTAGTTACATATGGCTCCACTAAGACATTTTCCCAGGTCAGTCTGCTTCTGCAAACAGGGACAAGGGTGTGAGCTATATTCGGCAACGATCCTTTTTATTTACCTTTGAAAGTGTAATGCTTTCAAGATTATGTTTTAACTATGGCAGAGTTTGAAGACAAAAATAGAAACTTGGGAGAAGAGGCTTAAAATGTAACACTGTAAGAAGGAGAATGAGGGAAATCCTAGGATGATAAAGTCATGCATGACACAGAATGCATCTGGCATCACTTGTTCCTTGAGTAACAAGGGAAAAAAAAAAAAAACCCTACTATTCTACTTACAAGTAGATCAACAGAAAGTAAAGAGCACTGAAATAGTTGATATCTGCATGTTTCTCTAAAATAAGTGTTTTATTATGGTAATACAAATAAATCATTGTTTTGGGGTGTGTGTGTGTGTGTGTGTGTGTGTGTGTGTGTGTGTGTGTGTGTGTGTGGATTTGTCATAATTTGCCTCATTTTTTTTTCCTTTGTATTTATTTGTTTGAGACAGGGTCTCAGGTTGACTTTGAACTCACATATTCTCATTTCAGCTTCCTAAGAGCTCGAATTACAGGTGTGTGCAGCATGTTAGATTTTAGTTATATTTTCTCAGGGGTAAGAACTCTTCAGTTGCCTTTTGTAGTCACGTTTGCAAAGCACAGCACTGGTCAGATTTGAAAGAAACAATGTCAATACTGTTGTTCTGTGATAAAAAAAAAAAAAGTTGTGGCAAGGCCAAAATAATCCATAGCAAAATTAAGATACTTTATAAAATGCTGTGGAATCGCTGTCAAGGTTGCTCTGAAGTACCCAGGAAAAGCAAACTCTTGAAATTGAGAAATTTAGTTTACACCTGTTTCCTGTATATGGCTTAACCTGTTTGGAAGCAGAACTAAAAACATTTGGCCCAGTGCTTGCTAAGGAGCTACTAGGCTGTCTGTGCTCTTGAACCACAGTTGTTTTCCATTGCTCTTAAGGGGCAAATTTCCCATCTCCTTCTTCCCATCCTTCAGTGGTCATGGCAATCAAATGCTGAAGCTGTGACAAGTTGTGGAGTTGTTAACTTGGAAACTGGCCAGTGAAAATCCTTGCTCTCCATGACAACTATTTTGAGTGTGGGAAAGTCCCTTAACCTCTTCAAAACTCAGGAAAATAACAGGATAATCTCTACATGGCAAAGGAAAAAAATAAATGTGAGGACTGATACTACCAATGACCTCCTGCTGAGGAAAGCTTGGGTCACAGATGCACCCACTTCTTCCCCACAGCTCCATTTTATTCAATAGATGCCGAATGAAACACGAAAGGAGAGAGAGTACAGCAGTATTTACACCCCCCAAAAAACAAACAACCCCCCCCAAGAAAACCAAAGAAATATCCCCCAAAACAAAACAAAATGAAAAACCACCACCAACAACAACAAAAAAAGTGAAAAAATTCAGAGCAGAGTCACAAGAAAGAAAATAGTCAAGCCCTTTTAAAACATGCCTAAAAAGTGTGCTGTTGTATTTATTTTTGTTTGATAGCATCATCTGAAGAGGGCTAGAAATGGAACACATTTTAGCCTACCAAAAGTTTCAGTGAGGTATGAGGAATATTAAAATAGTCCCTTGTTAAGTCTAAACATTGGTGTATAGCGTGTGGTTAAGATGGGCATCCTAGGACTGAACCACATAATTGGGCAGCCTTTACTTCCTCAACCACAGAAAACCACAACTATTCCCACATAAAGAGAACAGACTAGAACACAAGCTTCCGTGGTATCTACCTCCCAAGATGAAGGCAGGAAAAAGAAGCTGAGCCATATGTGTCCAGTTCTTTTAATCTTGCCTATAACATAAATCAGTTCATCTCAGAGGAGACACTTACACCATGGACCTCTTTCTCTGCAAGATCAGAAATAGCAAGCACAGGAAATGTGGAAATCCATTGTCTCCACTCACTCTTGCTTCAAAGAATGAATGTGATTTTACAATAATGAAATTTATTAAAAGAAACAGAATTCTGTATCAATTAATCCTTAATGTTTAAATACTGAATCTTGATGAATATATTTCTGCTTTTATTCTGAAATTGACTGATGAAATATAATGATACATTGGTTTTCCCTTTTCTTTATTAGGCCTTTTAGTGCATTTAATTTGCAGATATGACTGGACTGGTTCCAGGAGGGAGAGGGGAGAAGTGTGTACACATCTGTAATGATCTCTGGCAGCATGATGCAGAGCAATGATTTTTACGACAGTAGTCAAAATTACAGTAATTAGAGAAAATACCAACATCTTTATAAACAGTGTTAACTAATTCAAAAGGGACTTAATGAGAACTTAGGAGAGGAAGAACACTTTTGCCAGTGACTATTAAACATTAATTAAAGTCAGAAGGCACTAGTCAAATTGTCTCTCTACTTTGGTCACTTGGCAAGGCACAGAAATCGGAGTCAGTAGAATCTGCTAATATTGCTGGGTTCTCCTAATTTATGGGCAATTTCCATGTCTAATTTTACTTCCTCTTAAAGACCTTGATAAAATCTTAATGCAGAAATTGAGAGCTGAAGGCTTTCAAGTGCAAGGCATTTTAGAATGAGTGTCTTATTATTTAAATGTTCTTTTTATGGTATCATTCAGCAAAGGGGGCCTTATATGAAGTTTAGTGTGACCTCAGTTATTAAACAAAATGTGCAGGGAGAATGCTGGAAGAATAGATTTTTTTTTTAAAAAATTGAATATTAGATGACTTCTCTGTATTTTATGTGCCTTTAGTTCACAAAAAGGAAAAAAATTAAGTAAGTTTTAATAGTAAAAATGTTGCTAATTCTCATGGAAGAAATAATGTCATGAAGTTATCCTGAGATACTTAGAGCAATCACACTCTGATTTTGTTTCTAAAACCCTAAAGTTTGGAAAGTCTAATGAATGAAAAGTAAGATGTATAGCTCCCTTTGCAATCTTCCACAGCATATCTGGGGACAATTTTGTAAAGTCATCCAGGCTGACCTTGTACTCTCAATCCTTCCTTGTCTATTTCCCAAGTATTGGGATTACACATGTGAACTACTTTGGCTCCTGAACTTTGAAATTAATAACTGTATATAATCTCTATTTTTATTTAAGCACAAAGCCACCAAGGGTTGATGAAGCATGATCCTAACTAGTCATACCAACAAATGCCAAAAATCAGATATTGGGGTGAAAACTAAAAGATCAGAGAAGCAAAGGAGCAGCCATAGTCACTTCTTACCCTTCTGATTCCTCATACTGAAAAAGGTTCAGATCATATTTCTACCTCCCAAGTGCTGGAATTAAAGCTTGGGCCACCACTGTCTGGCCTCTATAGTAAACTAGTGCCCAGCACTATCCTCTGATTTCCAGGAAAAGTACAAACATTATTTGTTAGAACACAAACAAAATATCACATAACAGGTTGATTCAAAGGCAAATAAGAACCTTCTCTAAACAGACTTACGAGTTTATTCATTCTGAGTTTTCAGATGGATGATTTTGACAGCGAGGTAGGAGAAATACCCAGTTTGGTAGATGAATCTCCTCGGAGATTATGACCCAAAACATGTTATAGTGTTATACTGATTCCAAAGTAAACAAAAGAGTGACTTCGGGTTCTTTTTGTATTGATTTTGTTTATGACTTAGGTGGTCACTTTATGATGTGGGAATGCCTTTCTACATGCTGTGAATATCAATCTTTCAATAAAGGAGCTGTTTTGGGCCATGACAGGCACCACAGAAAAGGTAGGCAGAGAAATCAGAATAGGTAAGAGAGGAAGGACAGAGTCAGAACAGATCAAGCAAGCTGCCCAAGGAGCAACATGTAAGGAACACAGGTGAGCCACGGGCCATGTGGCAGACAGATTAATAGAAATGGGTTGATTTAAGATATAAGAGCTAGCTTCCAATGTGCCTGAGCTATAGACCAAACAGCATAAATTTAATATAAGCGTCTGAGTCATTTCTGGGGGCCTGAGCAGTGGCGGGCAGCTAAGGGGTCTGGGGCTGCAGGCCTATGGGTCTGGGCATCTGGCCACCTGGGACCAAAGAAACCCCATTTGCAACAGATGGCGTCCAACGTGGGTCGACCATACACTTAAAGTATGAGAAAGATTAGAAAGGGTTCTAGATCACAGAAACTGAGCCAAGACAGCTTCCAAATTGTGTATACAAAGCAGGTCATTGTACAAAGAAAGCGTGGCATCTGGGTCACATTCAAAATGGCGCCAGTGGACTGGTGGCAGACAGGATAAGCTACAATCAGGCCAGTTCCTGAAATCTCACAGAAGACTCAGTAGCATGTGATTGATTTTAGATTTCTGTTTATTTTGAACAAAAAGGAAACAAAAATGGTTTCTTAGTAGCAGCATTTTCTTGGGTGTGCTCTATTTGTTGGCCACGAACAGAGATGGAGTCCCTTTAAGAGAACTTACTGATTGAGCTGTATCTGTAAAAACTATGTGGCAAGAGAGTGAGAGTATTTTTAAAAGCTTTTCTAGTTGGAAAATGATTAAAGATTCACAATAAAACAGATTCAGATGAAAAAGAAAAACGGGTTATAATGTGTGTAAAAGGTATATAGGCTTCAGAGAGAAAAGAAAGAGGATAGAGAAAGTCTTTAAAAAGAGAAATAGAGTAATAAAAATATGATAAGCCACATAAAGATGGAAAATAGACACAAAATCTGGATTTTGGTTGTTATTGTGTTTTCTTTTAATTTTTTAACTGTTAATGAGCTAACTGCACAAAGACAATGGATTGCAAATGCAAAGGCTACTAAGTTAAACAAGAATATATATTTTAAAGGTATTTTGATTTTGAAATTTATGTCTAAAGATTTATTGATTTGGAAGAGTTCTGCTTTTGTTTCCACAGAAGAAGAGAACCTTTGGATTGCTTCCAGGCAAATATGGTTTCATCAACCAAGACCCCCTGAAAAAATCTCTGATGGGAAGAGATGGCTGTATCAGCTTTAAGACTACAGATTATGGTCCTGTCTCAACAACTGGTGAGATTTTCAACGCCCCTTAATTAGCAGGAAGTAGTAATAGAAAACTACGCCCAAATTCCCATAATATTGTTTATAAATGTTTGTTTGCATTATAAATGGTTAATGGTCATAGTTAATCTCTTTCTAAGAAGAAAAAGGGGATATGGTATATAAATGATTTTTAAAAAATTAGATTATTAAATTTACTTAGATCAGGAAATCAGCTGTTAATCTTGAAATGTTTTACATTGGTATGGATTTTGGTTTATTGATACAAAATTAAGGTTAATTCTCTTATGCTGTATTTATTTTTCTACTCTTGTTTAAGATATGATATTTATGTAAATGATTTAAAATTGTAATGTATAATTAAGAAGTGCATATTAGTTAGATTTTTAGGTATACAAAGATATAATTTAATTAGATAGGTAATCTTCAAACACTTTTAAGACCTACAGAATATGGCATTTAAAATCTTTTAAGAACTTAGACTTTTCTGGACAGTGAGACAGATTTGCTCCTGGCAGCACCAATCTTCTTCAAGAGAAAAATGGGCATCAAAGAAACTCCATATGGAGTCTACTCTATTTGTGGCAATGGTTAGCCACTGGACATGAACCTGTTCTTAAATTGACTGCTTGACAGTATGTTGTTTAAACTGGACATGCAGGTTCCATAGGAAGATGACCTCTGAACTTTGGCAGAACAAACTGAGATGGTCATTCAGGTTCCTGCTTAACAGAGAAAACTGTCAGACATTCTTCAGGACCTGAGGAGAAGCAACTGATGAACTGTACCAGAATGGGCAGAGCAGATTTCCTGCTTCACTGAAATGAAAAGAGACTCTGGGCCTGTAGGCTGAAGATGGATGCCCCAACTTCATAAAGGAACTTTCAGTGACTGTCCAGGCAGATAGGTGTCATCTCTGTCCTTTCTAGATTTTAGAAGTCGCTTGCACTTCTGGTTTACTTGGGTAAATATATGCTTCTGTGGTCTTTGATGTAGTTGAAGATTAGATAGTTATAGGTACAGTTTTTCTTAATCATTTGAAAGGTATATTGGATATGAAACTTTAATTCATAAAGATAAGGTAGATGGTAAGAGTATTTTCTTTAATTTTGCTAAATACAAATAGACTAGATATTATAACTGTAATTCTTGCTTGATGGCTATTTTGTTATATGTAATTTTGCTATGTTAAAATTGAAACCTTCCTTTTTGATTAGACAGAAAGGGGGAAGTGATGTGGGAATGCCTTTCTGTATGCTGTGAATATCAATCTTTAAATAAAGGAGCTGTTTTGGGCCATGACAGGCACCATAGAAAAGGTAGGCAGAGAAATCAGAATAGGTAAGAGAGTAAGGACAGAGTCAGAACAGATCAAGCAAGCCACCCAGGGAGCAACATGTCAGACTGTTAATAGAAATGGGTTGATTTAAGATGTAAGAGCTAGCTAGCAATGTGCCTGAGCCATAGGCCAAACAGCATAAAGTTAATATAAGCGTCTGAGTCATTTCTGGGGGCCTGAGCAGCAGGAGCGGTGGGCAGCTAAGGGGTCTGGTGCAGCAGGGTCTGAGCCTCTGGCAGCCCGGGACCAAAGAAACCCCCTTTGCAACAACTTACTTGTCTGTTTTGACATCCTCCCCTTTAAGTGTCTATCAATTGTCTGTTTTGACATCCTCCCTTTAAGTGTCTATCAATTGTCTGTTTTGACATCCTCCCTTTAAGTGTCTATCGTCTTCCTATTGTCCTGCCTCACCCTTTCACCATCCATAGAGTCTACTTGTCACCTATCCCATCATTTCCAACTTTCACACTGCTTACTATTTTACTCTTTCAGAACATGTCTTCTCTCCTTGTGCTCAGCGCTCATGGTCAGCTCAATTGGTCCTACTCGTAAATCTCATCTTCACTGTGTCCCATCACCAAAATCCCACTGGAATTCACTGATACTGTCAACCTCTGTCCAACTTTTCTTGTTTTGTTTTACATTTAGTAATTACATGTTATCCTTCCTACTTCTCTTTCTTTTCCTTTGTATTTAACTCCATATTATTAATTTCATATTTTTATTTTATAACCAGTACAATATTTTTTCAATCTCTCATTTTTTTTGTTGTTGTTTTTTAAATTAGATGTTAAAAATGCCAACCACAACATCTGCAACACAACTCATACCCAAGGCTCAGGGAACATTTCAAAAGAGGAAGTGGAAATATTGTAAGAGCTGGACCTGCAGTTAGACAGGGTCTTCTAGACACAACAGAGAAGTTGTGCTCATGGAATCTGAACAACATTGTCACCTAAACAAAACTTGTATACTGACATTAGCTGACATGGCAGCTAGGATGAGAGAAATCTCACAAGCTCCACCTTAGATGAAGACCTATAGGCAATCAATGGCTACTCCAAAAGAAAGAGGATCAATCCTCTTTTGGAATGAGTATCTGATAGGTTTTCTAATATTATGTGGTCAGCCTGACACACAGAAATATATAAGCAACATTAAATGGATTCAGTAGGTTACATATATGATATATATATATATGCATATAACTATTTATACAGCATATATATGTAGTAGCAATAATTAAGATGAGATCATGAATTTGAGAGGGAATGGCATATGGATATTTGAGGAGTTTCAAGGAGGCACAGGGGAAGGTAGAAATGACATAAACATATAACTAATATATGAAATTCTAAAAAAAAATTGAAAAGTATGACAACTTTTTAAAACATAAACATTTTTCTTCTGTCTGATTAAATCTGTTTGAAATCTGGACAAGTTCTTCTTATTGATTGCTCAATGGAGTTTATTTACCATAAAATCTTAGGAGATACCATGTGTCTGTATATGTCTGTATACGTGTGTCAGTCCATTCTAACAAAAAAAATTGCCCAATCAGGTTGAAGAAAAAAAAAAAGATGATATATTCTTTTTAGTCCCCTGATGCAAGCAATAGATTCTAAAAAAGAAAGAGAGGAAGAAAGAAAGAAAGAAAGAAAGAAAGAAAGAAAGAAAGAAAGAAAGAAAGAAAGAAAGAAAGAAAGAAAGAAAGAAAGAAAGAAAGAAGAAAGAAGGAAGGAAGGAAGGAAGGAAGGAAAGAAAGAAAGAAAGAAAGAAAGAAAGAAAGAAAGAAAGAAAGAAAGAAAGAAAGAAGGAAAGAAAGAAGGAAAGAAAGAAAATAAAAATAATAGCTTGGGAATGGGGGCACAGACAGTAAAGCACTTGCCTTGTAAACCTTAGGGCCTAAGTTCAAGTCCCAGAACATACATCAAAATGCCAAGCATGATAATATGCATTTTCAATTGTAGCACTGGAGAGGTAGAAATAAGATCCCCATGGCTTATGGTCTTCTTGTCTAGCCTAATTGGTGGGTTCCAAGTCAAGGAGAAATTTTGTCTCAAAAGAGATTTGACTGTGCATAACATATGATGTCCTTTGGCCACCACACATATGGAGGAATTGCATACATATGAGCACACACAGAGAATAAAAAAGTAAGACAGAGGAATCGAGCCTATCACCTTCATTACAAAGTTCAGTATAGGGCCTCTGCATCCCTGCTCTATGTGTGACAGGTGTGGTCAGTTATTTATAGAATGGTTGACTTATGTTAGGTCTGCAATCTTAGGATCACCAGCACTAAGATCAGGCAAAGACATTTGCAGAATAAATCCTCTCCTTATCTTTACTGTTTTTGCTTTCTCTCACAATAGCTAAGTGCTCTTTGATATGCGTGTGTATGCATTAATGCATTTGTGCATGCATGCGTATGTGTATGTGTGTCTACATTTCTTCACAGAGCCAAGTGCTTCAAAAATACTAGAAAATCACTTTGACTTTGTTAAATTGATGTGAGTTTGTAGTGTTATGTTACTGGCCTGTATTTTCCAGCCTAGCCCTGAGGTTCTGAACCACAGACCAGCAATCCCACAGAAACACAGACACTTACATTACTTTTTTTCTGATTGACCTAGGGCCCAGGCATATAACTTGTTAGCTCTTTACTCTTAAACTAACCCATGATTCTTTTCTTGTTCAGCCATGCAGCTCAGTACCTTTTCTCAGAGTAGAATTATTGTCCTCTGCATCTGTTGGCTTCTATGCATCTCTGCTTTGCTCTGTTACCAGAGTTTTCTTAGTAGGCCTGCCCATACTTCCTGTCTGCCTTCAGCTATCAACATTTTAATTAAACCAGTAGGCAAGATAATTATTTACAATGTAACATAATCACTCTACATGAATTGAAAGTGTAAAGAACAGCAAGATGGGAAATCAAGTTAACAACTTTAGGCTTTGACCTGGTTTACATCAGGTCAAAGGAAGAGGTCTGTAGGGCATGGCTGATTTAACCTCAAAGTGAGAAGGCATGGAACAGTCAACCTACAAGTAGCTCTGAGCCTCTTTTGAGAAAAAGCCTCAGCCCAGGGATGACGTTTTGTGCATTTACTAATGTCTTATGTGTCTGTAGCTGGACTAGTTCTTGGGATACACTGTAGAATAAGGCATGGGCTCCATTTTTAATATCTCTCTAAGTCTAGTAGGAACGCCAGTTGTCTCACAAATAATTACACAGCAAAGAGTCCAATATAATTTGACATGCATTTACAAGGACAGAAATAGCCCAGGGGGCATGTCTGGTCAAGAAGGGCCTCAGCGGACGAACAGAATTCCTTCTCATCATAAACCTGACACTATCACCAGCAGATAATTAATTTTGAAGCTGAGTCTTTTTTTACACTGAGAAAAACGTTTGGTTTTCATTTACTGAGGCAAAGGTGATTCCTACACTTGTACTTTAAAAATACAAATAAAGCAGGTGTCAATCTTCACTACAAACTAGTATTTTTTTAAATCACATTTCTTTATATTAAAATTTATTTATCACTATGGTTGAACTGCAATCACACTTGGCCATAAGAAATTGTTCTCCGTGAGAATTCCTGGGACTCCCTCAGTGCATCACAGATGCCTTCCAGGTGCTGGTTAGCAGTGAGTCCCACAAGTTTCCTTTAAGTTACAGAGGCTCTGCTGCTTCGGTGCCAGGACAGGGGTATAAGCATCTGTTGAATCTGGGAGCCTTCAAGACAGTGGTTCAGTTTCCTTTGAAGACCACTGGGCTTTTCACTTTTCAATTCTTGCCCCAAATCACAGCAGACCAGCCCCTCTTATTCCCATTGAGCAATAATCTCTCTCAGCTTTCTTGTCCTTTCCAGTTTAGGGGACTATGTTCCTCTTCCTTTTAGCTTTCAAAGATGCCCCTCTTCTCTCCTTGCTTCCTCAGCACCGCCCCCCATACAAACACGTGAAGTAGTGCAAGTGTTCAAAAGGCTAAGCATTATGTTGTGAATGCCTCTCTCTCTCAATTCTAGCCTCCAATGCCTTTGAGAGGCAAGCAGGTCATGAAATGTAAGCCCCATATATGGGGTTACTGTGTTCATTAGAGGTCCTAGACCTTGGTTGACCTTAGTCCCCCAAGAAGTGAGACAAATAAAGGTGATGGGTTGATCATAAAATCCCTTCAAGCTTCAGGACTGATAACTGGTTTGCTATAACACAAAAGGACCTATATGTTCACAAGGCATCTTAATAATTACCAAGTCATTTGCCATTTTCACACTACTTTGTTTGACTAGATAGGTAACCTAGTATAAAGAAGTAGACACTTCAAGAATGAATACTGTAATAAATACTGTATTTATTACAGATAAACAACAGATAGGCTATGTCTAGAACACTGAAATCCTACGGGCTTCTGTGAGTCCTGTTGCCAGCTGCCTTCTTTGTATGTTTCTATACACAGGCTATTTCAGCAATTGGGAGGGAAAGTTCTGGAAATCGGGATTTATGGGTAAGTCCTTGTATAATGGTAGCCTAGAAAACAGTTGTATTAGCTGTATAGGATCAGATTGAGGCCATAGTCCTGCTCAGCAAGGTGAGGCCTGGCCTTCTTTAAACCTGACTTCTGTGTCTTCTACTTTAGAGATGATGCAGTGTGAGCAGTGACGATAATTTAAGCCTACAAATGGCCCAAAAGAAACATTAACAATGCCATGTGCTCTAAAGGAATTGCATAAAATTTGTTCTTTAAAGAACTCCAAATGACATATTCTTGGCACGAATTCGGGCAAGACAAGCTAACCCTGACTTCTCATCCCTACTTTCTTCTTTGTTCTGTTATTCAATCCCAAGCTTGGCCTCTATGGGCTCTCACAGGGGCCCAGAGTGTGCTCTTTCTCAAGGGAGATCAGCCCCAGGATGCTGTCTGTCTAGAGAAGAAATGATATATTCCATCAAAGGCTGACAAAAGCTTGAATGCCAGTAACTTGGATTCAGTGAGAATGGAAAGAAACTCAAAGTCACCAAAATGAAAGATTTTGATTATGTTCTTCACTGAACTGCTCTAGATACTTTAAATAAAATGGTAGATCCTATCTCTGTTGATACAGCCCTGAAATAATCTCTTTTTCTTCCTGACAGATCATTTCTAAGCATTGTTAGGACATAACCATCAACAAAGCAAAGACCTTCACTGTCTGACTTGTAAAAAAAAAAAAAAATCTCTTTTGTAGAATCTTTCTATCAGATTCAACTACTTACATGGTCAATTGTCCGAGGTTACAGCACAATGGGATTGTCTTATTTATTTCTCTCAACAGTGGGAGACTGGAAAGTTTCCCACTTCTGCTGTTCAAGATGAGGATGATTTTAGACTCAGACACAAAGCCACAGCATCATTATAGAAATAGAAAAGAGGCACAGGAAGATATCTGAGCTTGTGAAATATTTTGCTGAAAATTTAAACATTATAGTCTCCACTCTCAGTACTTGTTTCTGAACAATGATAAACCACTGAGTTGATCAAATCCACTAATATACATAAATATTTTATATGAATATATTTATGTGTAATTTTCTTTATGTTGATATAATTAACTGCTGCATTTTACAACAGAAGTATCATTTTATCACTTGTCAGGAAGCTCATGTTATCTCAGAATGCAGTACACTTTTCCAATTCCCTGTCTTAAATACAGGTTTGTTCTCATACTCGTAAGAGACAGTCTCTAGATGCCAGACCATGAGAAGATGTGATACATTGGTGCTTTACTTAGAATTATCATCCTGGCCCTTGTTATCTGTACATGTGAAAGAGTCTATTTTCCTATGAGATGGGGTATCAGATATTCTGAAATTCTGGAGTTCTGCTTTTTAGACTATGATTATTATGGTATACCAACCAATATACCACCACATCAATTCAGGGGAAAGCTGCCACTAGCAGCTCATTCCCTGAACCCCATCCAATGACTTATGCTTTACAGTCTGCTGTACTGAGAATAGCTGCAAGGTCAGAGAGGCAAACGCATCCAAGACCATGTTTTAAGCCCTTGTGTCCCAAGCAAAAAGGTAGGTATACATAGTTAGTATAATCAAAGTTATATATTATTACGCCAAGGGTCATCACACTATGTTCATACTCAAAATTCTTAACTATGGTCCTAAGCTTATCTCCCCAAAGCTGTCCACCTTTGTGACTTAACTTAGCTGAAGGTCAGGTCGAGTCTCTACTAGAAGTTAGGATCCTGGGGGAGACTCTCCAGCTGCAGGGCAAATCAAGGTAGTGTCTCTCCAGCTGTGCAAATCAGAGCATTGTTTTTGGTCTCTGCTAATCTACTGTCTAGTGGGTGACACAGGTTTTAGGGCTGTGTCTGGTTATCTTGAGTGAATGATATCTCTGGATTCTGGTTGTCAGATACAGATGAGTGTAGTGGGGTTCCTGACAAAGCTGTTTTTACGTGTCTTGTGAAGGCATGGATTTATCCTTACAAAGCTTTGTTTCAGAGAAGCATTTGGTGCCTGAGGGCGGGGCCCAGGTTTGGGAGTGCACCTGATAGCCAACAGATTCAAAAGGTGGGTTTGCGCCAGAAAGTTTAGCCAATAACTACTGTACCCCATACTCCTTTGCCCAATCCTGAAATGCCAAGACATGCAGCACCCCGCTATATAGGCTTTTCTTTAAATGCCCCCTCAACTCAGGGCTCAGGGCTAATAACCCTCCACCGCCTTTGCATTGAGTCCAGCTCCCTGGTGGTCCTTGGGGGGGGGGTTCCTCAACATGGGTAGAGCAGTCTAAAAGGGTTTTTTTTTATTTTTTTATTTTCCTGTGCTCAGTACATTTTGTAATATGTGAAATGTGATCTGTAGCCACTATCTCAGAGGTTCAGTGTTAGAAATGAGCTAAAATGAAGGAGCCTCGGGATATTGGGTGGAGGAAGAAGCAGGCAGAATTTCCTTATACCCCCCACCTCTACCCCCTGCCACGGCTCCTCCCTGCCACCATTATCTTCAAGTCTCAACCACAGAAGCTTGACCTTCTTAAAAACTCAGCTCCACACGATGTCTGCCAAACAGGTAAATTATATACAACTGTGCATTTTCTATGAGATACCCTACCTACATATTATGGATTATAGCAAATTAATGACTAATTTGATTCCTCTGTCAAACTTCTAAAGTTTATGTGTGATGGTATGAAAGTGAATGGCTCTCGAAAGGAGTGGCACTATTAGGAGGTGTGATTTTTTTTTTTAGAGTAAAGTGGCCTTATTAGAGGAAGTATGTCACTCTGGAAGTCTCATATATGTCCCAGTTAAGACAGATCACTTCCTGTTGCCTGAAAAATGTAGGATTCTCAACTCCTTCTCCAGCACCATGTCTACCTGCATGCTGCCATATCTCACCATGATGATAATGGACCAAGCCTCTGAATTATAGGCAAGCTGCCCCAATTACATTGTTTTTTTTCTTTATAAGAGTCGCTGTGGTCATAGTGACTCTTCACAGCAATAGAAACCCTAAGACAGAAGTTAATATTGGGATGAGGGTATTATTGTCATAGCCCAGCCATGCTTTTGTTTAGAGCAATTTGGACACTGGTACTTTGGGTTAGGAGAGCACTGGAATGCCCTAAGCACTGCCTAATGTGCTATACTAGTAGGAACATGGAAGACAGTGGTGCTGAATGTGATTTGATGAACTGTGGGGGCCTTGCTAAAGAAGTTACAGAGGAAAAGCATATTAATATGTGGCCTAGAGATCATTCTTGTGATATTTTGATGAAGAATGTGACTGCTTTTTGCCTTTGTCTGAAGATTCTGCCTGAGGCTACAGTATAGCCTTTTGGATATGTTAGTAAAGGAAATATCAAAACAGCCTAATATACAGACTATCAATGTGGTTATTAGTGTTAACTCTCATGAAGATTTATAATGAAAAGGAACAAGCTGAACAAATAAAATTCCAAAATGTGAAGATTAAGAAACGAGGCACCAGAGAGTAGAATAAAGCTAAATCTTGTGTTTAAGGAAATAAGCGGATTAAGAAATGGAATAAAGGGGGTGGTGACCTCAAGGTAAAATCCCACCCAGCTAAATTTCCAACTTGTGAGAAAGAATTTAAAAAGAGCTTAGAGCCAGGTATGGTAGAACATGCCTTTAATCCCAGCACTTGGATGGAAGAGGCTGGCAAATCTCAGAGTTTGATATCAGCCTTGTCTACAGAGCAAGTTTTAGGACAGCTAAGTTTAGGCAGTGATGGACAGAAAGCTAGTGCAGTTTTAATTAAACAAGGAGGCCATGTTCCAGCCCTGGCAAGCAGCAGAGCTTGGCAGCTTCAGCTATGTGGTCCTGGAGTTAAGGGCAGAAGAAAGAGCTATGCAGTTTGCCCCAGACTAAGGAAAGCCACAGAGGCCATGCATGTGTCATGAGTATTCCTAAATGGAGGTCTAGAGAGGCCATTGTATGAAGCCGTGGATTGCCTTGGAGAACCCAAGATGTAGAGATGCTATAGCCAGGGGATACCTGCTGAGGACAGCTACTAGCAGAGATTGGAACCAGCCCGAGAGAAAGAAGTATGTTGCTCTCAACAAAGCTGAATGGAATTGGACTGAAGAGTACTTTGTCATCAGACATGGAAATGTAGAGTATGGAGTTTTCCCAGCTTGTTTTTGGTCTTGCTTTTGTCAGTATTTCCTCACTTTATTCCCTGCCCTACATTGTGGAATGGTAATGTATAGCCTGCGGAAGTATGTGATCTGTTTTTTTAAAATTTTATTTTATATGGGATTGTGGATAAGAGATTGCATGCATCTCAGAAGGCTCTAGCTAAGCTATCATGTAAGCTTGAAAGACAAGAATATAGAGATTGATTTGGGTGGGATATATTTTGTTGTTGCACTTGAGAACAACTAAAAGCCATAAAAGCCATATATGTCACCACAGATGAGAGAAATACACATGTATCTATGGGGTGAAGAATATACAGACATATTTTAGCGTCTCCAGATAACACAAGAATAAGGAAATGTTTGTATGACCACACTCTTGTAGATTGATGCACACAACAGGAATCCCCCCAGGGCACAGAAGCCTGGGGCAAAACTAACAAACCTTACATGGGACTGTCACACACACTGCTGAATGCCCTGATTTCTCAGGTGTTGCATCAATTCCCAAGTTGCTGTAGGGCTGCCCAGGCTGCAGCTAATTTCTCTGGGGACTTAATGTCACTACCTAAATAAGTCACGTACTGCACCCTGCTGAAGAAACTCTTTGATGTTGCAATAGATGCTGTTGTTGGTGTTGCTGGAGCTGGCTTCCTACAAGTTCTCCATGCTCTGGCACAACTAGAAAGTCTCTCACTACACAATTTTTATTTTTTATCTCTTCTTCTTTCCATTCAGTATTCCTGGGGAAAAGGATTTTCCCTCTGTTGTCTGGATGCTACTGAGGATATTTCTTGATAATAGCTTTTCAGTAAATATATTTTAATGGCAAATGCATATGCTCCGGAGGGATAACTTTATGTAATGTTAAAAGCACAGTGTTTAGAGTAAAAGAGACATCAGTTTAAATTAATATTCTGTTTCTTACATGTGGTATGGCAGTGGCATGTCACCATATTGCTCTGAACTCCTATTTTATCATTATGATGGAATATGACAGAAGAGATTATATGTAACAAACATGGGAGATGGGTAATGTTCAAAAGAGATAAGCCATTTTCTGCTCTTACTTGAAGAACAAAGTGTCTGGGTCACTGGTAGGGGTTTAAATTGATTCTACCCCTTGGAGGTTCACTGAAATCCATGGGGGCCAGTAGGGGAGGACTGTACAAGAAAAGGGAGTGAGTTATAGATCTTGGTCCATCACTTGTCAACTGGGCTATACAAATTCCAAACACAGAACACAAATTGGTCTATGGAAGCTGTTAGTGAGTGGGGATAGAGGTGCTGCTAAGTGATGAAAACTACCAAGTATAAGAAGCTTGTGAACTGATATCAGAGGATAGTAACCTTACCCTCTAGCACCTATGTCTGAATTTTCTGGCATCATCTTACCCTTCGTTTACTTTGAGAAACTGCTCCCCTTCATTTTGAGCTATATAGTTATGAGGCATTTTCTCTATTCAAAGTCCCACAGATTAACCTTGATTGGCTAAGCCATTCCATGCCTAATCTTTCTGCAGTGACTGCTTTAGAGATAGTCACATGTTTCAGGGAGAAACAGTCAAATATTTTTGGAGTACCAGAGGAACAGAGTTGACTTTCACTTCTGGAGTTATCAGAAAGGGGGATTTCTTTTCTTTCTTTTATAATGAAGAAACATGACAATATAAGACCTGAGCTACTACCACAATAAAGAGAGACTTTGGAGCTATTGTTTCAGTAGACAGAACCTGAGAAGTAAGAAAAGGAGTTAAGAGCTCAGAAGCAGTAGTAAAGGGAGAGACCCCTAACCAAATCCTTGAACCTTCTTGCTTAAGCTTGAGCTAAAACTCGTGTATGTCCTGATTTTTTGATGTGAGCCAGTCAGTCTATTTCCTATTAGTACTACTAATTAAATATGTAATATTTGACATAGCCTAAATTTTCTCAGTGACCAAGGGGGTTTAATAATACATCCCTCTTATAATTGCAGTGACAAATTGATTTATTGATAGCATTTATACAATAATACCATCTAGAAATCAGGGAAAATTTTGCAACTCAGTGAACATCTGGCAATGCCAGGAGATATTTTTGGTGATTACATTGGAGGAGAACTATTATTGACATCTAGTAGAAACTGGGGAAGCTGCTCCACAGCCTGTGATGCATAGCACAGCCTTTGAAAACTGCCACGAGAACTACTCAGTGAAAAATGTCAAGAAATCCAGATCGTGAAGTATGTCTACTGATGTCAGTAGTGTACATCAGATATGGGGATGTACTATTTCTGCCAAGATATCATGCAAATATGGAAAAGGGAAAAGTACACAATGGGTGAATCCACCAAACGAACCACGGGCAAGATGGAGGGATTTCTGGCCCTTCTTTAAAGGCTAGAAGAGTCCAACCTTTCACCTGCTGACTTAAAGTAAATAAAGATAAAGTCCCCACTGCAGAAGCCTGCAGATTTGGGGGACTCTTTTGAGCACACACATGGGTACCTATTAGGATTGACAGCATTCCAGCAAGTAACAGGACAGTGCTGTTCAGATGGGAATGGAGCATGGTGGTGCCCCTGGCCAGAGATGCTGCCTGCATCTTTAAGTGTTGTGAGGGTAAGCACAGTCTGAAAAGCTGAGAACTTTTCACAAAGGGCAGAACATCTCATTTCCATTACCCAATTACTGACCTCTGAAGTGGTTTTAAGCTCCTTAAATATGTTACATTTATTGTTCTGTGATGAGGGTGTTTGCACATCCTAGCATGGCAAGGAAACCTATCACTCTCTAATGGGGAGTTCTGAGGGCAACAGAGAGAAAAGGATAGCTTCACCAATCGCCATCTGGTTTATCAGGGCAGTGATGACTATCAAAAAGTTGCAGAATGCTTTCACATTTGAGCGTTAAGTGATTTTTTTTTTCTCTAAAACTTTCTTGGCAGCATATGACAGCAGTGAATTCAGTATTACATATCTACTTCCCATACAAGGCCACAGGCCACGCTTCTCCCTGGGATCCAGCAGCCCATTCACCTGCTGTGAAGGTTAAGGACCAGGTAAGGAAGAGCTTTAACAACAAAGCACCTTGTCATTCCTACACTAAGGGAGAAATGAAACAGGGGAGGGTCTTCATGGTGGGGTGGTGGTGATTAATAACTATTCTTTCTGCTTCTGGCTGACTTCATCAGCTTCCCAAGAAAAGTGGTGTGAGTGTGTATGTATATCTGGTAGTAGGTGATATTCATTATCCTTCACTGTGTTCATTCCAATTGTCTCCGTGACTCTCCTTAGGGACTATTTTAAGGTGTTTCCTTAAGATGCCTTCATTTTCTCTTCTCTTGGTGAAACCCTTGACACAGCATTTTTGTTATGTCTGCTTCAAGAGTTATTTTATACGTGCTGAGATTGCTGTTAACTTCATTACATTTTAAAAGACGGCTGTTAAAAGTTTCTTCAGCTGCACAAATGACATCTGAGTGAAAAATAACTTTTAATTTCCCATGATTTGCTTATAAAATAGTAACAGCATCAACAGCAGAACCATTCAGTATCTGAAAGCACTTTCCTACACCACGAAAAGCCTCCATTTCACTCTCACACTTGGTAGACAGAACACATTATTTACATCTCTTTCTTCAAAAGGACATTTGTTGGGATAGGGTCCATGAATGAAGCTGTGTGAGATTTCTGAGACCTTATGAGAATGCATCAAGTAAACAAAAGTCTAGTAATCTCCACGGGTTGCTCTTGGAATGTGCTTTCCTGCCCCTCCCAGGTGTAATAATAGGATTTTGCTTCATACCCATCATATTACACATCTACATTATTATGTGGATGAGGTTTCCAAGAATGAGATGCCCTAATGACTGTACAGAGACTAAACTTACCTGACCTTGCCTTTATAGCTGCCTTCAACTTGAACTCAACTAAACTTTGCTCATATGAGCTTGCTTAACCCTCAGAATATAAATTGTCTGATGTCCTGAAAAGTTTGCTATGGCCTGAGATTTTAGCTTTCCTCATATTTAGGATCCATTCTCCCTGGTTCACATCACCAAAGAGAGACACTGAGTCTCAGAGAGGCAACAGCATGTCTAGATGTCCTGCCAGTCATAGGAAAACCAGATGACAAGCTCTGAACTAGACTAGGAATTTGGCCCTGAGTTCAGGGTTGAGAGGGTTTTTAAAGAAAAAAACTGCATAAGTGGGATGTTACAAGTCTTGGATTGGATAAGGGGATTTGAGGTACAGTAATTCTTGGAAACTATTGGCTAAACTTTCAACTCTGAATCTACTAGCTGAACTTCAGGCTTAAAACCAAGTTTTGAATCTATTGGCTGTCAGGTGCATTTCTGAGACCTTTCCCAGATTCTTCCTAGACCTGGGCCCTGCCCTCAGGCACCAAACAGACCTGTCCTGAAACAAAGCTCTGCAAAAGCAAATCTATGCATTCACATTTTCATTACTCTTCAGAAAAGGTCAGGCTTCCCATAGATATTGACCAATCTGGTGTAGTAAGTTACAGTAAGACTAGGCACCTCCTCTCCTATTAAGGCTGCCTGATGCAACCCAGTAGGAAGAAAAGGTCCCAAAGCAGGCAGTAGAGTCAGAGACAGGTCCTGCGCCCACTGTTAGGAGTCCTACAAGAAGAACAAGGTATACAATTTTTACATATAAGCAGAGGGCCTGGGATCAGTTTCATGGGGGTTCCCTCGTTGGCAGTTCAGTCTCTGTGAGCCCCAGAAGGGGGGATAATTAACGCCACCAGTTTTTATACCTAAATTTTGATGTAACATATCCATATTGACTCAATTCATATACTTAATTTATATTATATGGCCAACAAGAATAATCAAGTAACAGAGTTTGCAGAGTCAAATAAAATGAGTATACAAAGTTACTTGTTAAACAATTATAAGAATCTTAACATAACCTCCCTCCAGCCTTCTTCCAAGATTAATGCATCTTGCAGTCCTCATGAGAGGAACTTCTATTTGCAGTAGATGGTAATTAACACAGAGACCCACAGTGATGGAGTCGCAGGGAATGTGCAGGAAGACTATGGGATGTTCAGCTTAAATGGCATCTGTTAGCACTCAGACCCACTTCTTGGAGTCCTGGCACAGGTAATAACCAAGTAATATTCTGGCCCTGTCACAGCATCCTAACAATGTGATCCTGTGTAAAACCCCTTTTAAGAGGAAAAAACCCTTCCTCCTCTATTGGCACAAGGCATGAACCTCTGTTTCTCTCTCTCTCTCTCTCTCTCTCTCTCTCTCTCTCTCTCTCTCTCTCTCTCTCTCTCTCTCTCTCCCTCCCTCCCTCCCTCCCTCCCTCCCTCCCTCCCTCCCCTTCTCTTCCTCCAATGGAACTTTTTATAGGAGGCTGTAAGGTGGGACTTTCTGAGGTTCCCACGGGCAGTGACTGCAGCCTTGTGAAGGCTGTTTGTCTCTTAGCTGCCTGGTGCACCTTGCCTCCCGCTCATCAAGGTCTCTATCTGGAGTTCTATAACAGCATCTATATCACTTCCTTCCTTCCCAAAGCTCGGGGATCATTGACAAAGAGGGGTGAAAAGACTGTAAGAGCTAAAAGTGGTGAAAGATTCAAGAAAACTGTTCTGGGGACATAAGACTTCAAGGTGGTTGTGATAGCACAAAGAGATGGGTAGGTAGGGAAGTAGACTGGATCTAGAAGGTGCTGGGGGAGTTGAATGCAAATGGTCAAAATACATAGTATAAAATTCTCAAAAAAAACAATAAAAAAGAATTTTAACTTAATTATAGCTCAGCATTAAACCAAGTTTGTGTCACATGACAATTAAGTTCATACTGCCCACACAGACAAACATTTATTACCTGGAACTTTTCTTTAAAGTGAATACAATGTAACAAGTATATATTACATTATAATATATTTTATCACACATATTATATTACTATATGTTTAAGTTTACACTATACATAATATATACATTTAAATTTATACTAATATATATATATAATTTAATTGAAGCTGCACTAATTGAGGTAACAATGCCTCCCATAAATAGCTAACAAAAAGCATGGGAAAATTCTTCTTAAGTCCAAGAGACCCTTGGTGCCCTCCATAAAAAAGAAGATATGATCCAGCACACACTTCAGATACTTGATTTGAGTGCTCTGGATCTGACCTGGTAGCCTCCTCACTGAGGACTAGCTTTCATTCTTTTGGAAGGAGTCACAGTCTGCCAACAATAGTTGCACTTGTTTCTTGAAGGTGACGAACAACCACATAATTGGACTTACAGCCTCCTGAAAAGGAGGAATTCTTGCCTGGCACTGTAAAATTAGCCCATCACCTGTGCTGGTGTGGCCATGGGACTTGGAAGAGAACCTGCAGCTGGCACTTCCTAACCAGTATAATTCCTAACTGCATTCTAACTACTTATACCCACAGTTAAGCATAACTCTCACCCCTCATTAAAAAAATCTTCCTTTGCAGCAGGAAGTAACAATTGCAGAAAGCCCACAACTAGTCAAAATGCAGTTATGAACTGTCTGTGAAGAGTGAACACACAATTAATGCATTTTATAACAAACCTGTATGCTTGAAGGTTCAGGGAACATGGAAGGGGAATGGAAAGATTCCAAGAGATAGAGCATCAGGGCATCTCTGGTAATGTAGGTGCTCCTAAAACAATATATAAACAAAAGCCTAGAGAGATATCTCGGTGGATAAGAGCATGTGTTCTTGCAGAAGACCTGGGTTAGATTCCAAGCACCCATATAGTGATTCCCAACCCATAATCCCAGTTCCAGGGACAACCACTGATCTCTCTGAGCAGGAGAGGGGTAAAGGAGGGAATGGATCTTGGAGGAATTGGGAGGGTTGGGGGGGAGAGTGGGATGAATATGATTAAGCTGTGTGAAGTACTCCAAGAGTTAATTAAAATATTAGCTTAAAAACAGAGAGAGATGATGTGGGAATGTCTTTCTATGCTGTGAATATGCTGTGAATAGCAATCTTTAAATAAAGGAGCTGTTTTGGCCCATGACAGGCACCATAGAAAAATTAGGAGGGGAAATTAGAGCATAGGTAGGAGGAGTAGGGCGGAGTCAGAGAGACTGAGCCAACTGTCCAAGAAGAAGCATGTAAGGAACACAGGTGAGCCACGGGCCACATGGCAGGAAAGATGAAGATGAATAGAAATGGGTTGATTTAAGATGTAAGAGCTAGCTAGCAATGTGCCTGAGCCATAGACCAAATAGCATAAAGTTAATATAAGCATTTGAGTCATTTCTGGGGCCTGAGCAGCAGTGGTAGGTGTCTAAGGGGTCTGGGGCTACAGGTCTGTGGGTCTGGGCCTCTGGATGCCCGGGACCAAGAAACCACATTGTAACAGAGAAAAGGTGGAATAGTGATGGGTAAAGAAAATGGTAAGATATTGTTCAATGGCTATAGAATCTCAGCGTTACAAAATGAAAAGGTTTTAGAGATCTATTGTATAGCACAATAAAGTGCAATCATCACTTCTGAGCCATACACTTAAAGACAGTTACCAGTTTAAATGTAATAAAATGATTTAAAAGTTTGAAAATGGACAAAGTTTACACATTAATTTTAAATCTGTTACAATATTTTCAAATATTGTGCCTTATTTTAATTTCCTTTTAAATCATGTCTTTTGTATTAAAACCTTGGCATGCATTTTTATATGTGATAAACTCATCATTTTCCAATGGCTATCACCTTCAGGGTCAGATATATCTTTGTTCTAGTTTAATTTAAACAAATGATTTCTTACATTTAATTCCATACCTAATATTAGATAAAACACCTTTAAAAGTAATAATCACGAATCCAATTGTATGTTTTCAGTTTCATTCCTTAGCAGTACTAACCTTGTCATGGGTGAATTTCTTATATATAGATCAAATTTTCAAGTTCATCACCGCAGCTAGTCTTTGTGGTCAGGGAGCCCCAGCTTCCTGCCTCTGCCTCCCTATGAGCTGAAATTATAGACACATACTGGAGTGCTTAGATTTTATATGGGTTTAGGGGTCAAACTCAGGTCCCCAGGCTTGTGGAGCAAGCACTGTGGTAGCAAAGCCAACTTCTCCAGCATCTACAGCTCTAATTTTACATGGCTTTATCAGGTCATATTTCCAGTTAATTTTCCTATTTTTTTATTTTAAGGGGTATTTATTTTTAAGTGGCTGCTACCAATGATTGCTTCTTATTTTATGCAATTTTCTTAAAATGTGTGATTTCAGGTGAATATGACTAGTTCATATATAGACTCCAATGTTTATCTTATTTTGATTACAGTCTTACAGCCAACTTGGATTTATATAATAATTTTAATAAATAAAATGAAAGAATTAAAAGTAAATATTTCCCATTTAAGCAAAAATGGTTACTTTGAATATTTGTTATTTGTTATTTTCAATTAAAAATACTTTAAGCTGTAAAAAATTTGAGCTTCAGATCAGTGTTAAAGTACTTATTAGTTTTTTTCTTACACAGCACACATATGTGTGTGTATGAATGCATACACATAGAGTAGACCTCTAAAACATGACTGAGACACATCAAAGTCTGGATGTGTTATCTGGGTCAGGTCACTTTGACAATATAATGATGCACTCATGTTTCTTGAATTACGAGGAGCTATTCACAAATTCCCCAGGATGAAAATTTTCTCTATTGCAGGTCAAAATGTAATTTTCCACAGTATCCCTATAGAATAGTATGATTGATTCCTGAATGGACTTGAACAAAACTTTTCTAATCTAATCCATAGCCTTTGGTGACAGTAATCCCTAAGCCCCCTTTCACCAGGATCTGCTTTGCCACCCTAAGCATCCATCTCTTTATCATTTCCTCCCTAGAATCCTCACAGGGCAGTCAAGACTGGACAAACTACATTCTTTTCCAGAGATCAGAACTGTAGACAAACACTTCTCTATAACACAGGCCACATGTCGTGTTCTCTGAGCACTAGAAATCAGAAGGTTGAAGTCTCAGATGCAGACTGATGGAATACATCATTTAATATGGATTATCTCTCTTTCAACATTTACCCTGCAGATAATACTGGAACAATAACACATTTGCATTGGAAGTACTTACAATTAATTTCCTTCTGTTATTTTTTTTTTCAATGTGTTTTTGCTCAGCAGAGCATTCATTAGTTTCAGAATTTGATTGGGAAAGTGAAGCAATGGAAGAATTTTGAAAATTAAACGAAACCGAAATGATATAGTAGGAGCCAATGTAGAGTAGTCTATGTGGAAAATGCTAAGTCTCAGGAAGTGTAGGAGCCACGATGATTAGTTTAAATAATGGGCATAAAGCCTAATAATACTCATGTATAAATCATGGCTTTCTATTTGTAGGTTTGATACTGAAAAGTGACTAGAAGTATGTCTGCTTACTAGTTTTATGTCTTTGCACATGTATTAATTTCATATCAATCTTAGAATTTCCTATATCTCTAAAACTCTTGTACTGAGTTTACTACATGCTTGTAAAAAGTATTGGCAAAGATTATACGTTTAAAGACTATTTAAAACATTTTTATGTGTTCGTGTAATCTCTTGATTCCCTCATATTAATCAAAGGTTTAAAAGTTTGAGAGGTGCATGAAATGGCTAACCACTATAAAATTCTGGCATTTGGTGCACGTAGAGATAAATTATTGTAAAAAATAAAAGGAATGACTCAGCCCCTTGGGGAAGCAAGTCGCACTTCCACATCCCTTATTAATGAGGAAACACCGTGACACACTTGTCCTTGCTCCTCATGTTAGACATCTTTCATTTGCTCTGATAAAGAGTTACCCTGCCCACTTAAGGAACGCAGTTAACAATGGTCCTCAATAGTGCAGACTAATACTCTTTTTACAGCATCTACTTATACAAAAAGAATCCTTAACTTAGATCTTTACTGTTAGATCTTTAAAACAGTATTTGTTCTTGTTTGTGTGGCTGGGTTTTTGATTTGGGGCTTTTTTTGTGTGTTTGTTTGTTTTCTGAGACAGGGTTTCTCTGTGTAGCTTTGGAGCCTGTCCTGGAACTCAATCTGTAGACCAAGTTGGCCTTGAACATAGAGATCCACCTGCCTCTGTCTCCCCATTGCTGCAATTAGAGATGTGCACTGCCACTGCCTGGCCAGAAATGTTCTTGACCTCATCTACTTGGTAATTTTCAGGCCTGTGAAGGCATCCTATCTCAAAAACAAGGTAGATGAAACTTGAGCAAGAATGATACACAAGACTGCTCTCTGGCTTTTACATGCATATACCTTATCATTCGTTTCCAAATACACACATGTACCTGTACACATGAACACTTAGGTGGACATATATATATACACACACAAATTTAAAAATATATGTCCAGACCATTCTTGTATGGATACTCGTAAACTAACTCTGATAAAAGACCCCAAACAAAGAAAAACATGAAATAAACTGTTTTATCCACTCCACAATTACCTTAAAGGTTAGTGTTGTCTATAATATATGTCCTAACATGCCTGCATATCACACTTATCCATTAGCCAGCAAATATTAAGAAACAAGTTTGCCTCCTTGAATACCATGGATCTTATATTTTTTTCTATTTTCTTTCACATAAAACTTTGTAAGGTAAGTTGCAAAATAATTTCTGTAAATTGAATGGAGAACATTGGAGTTCTCAAACATTTGTGTATATGTGACTCACCTGGAGAGCTTCCTAGAACATAGCCTACTTGACATTCCTCAGACTTTCTGTCCTAAATTCTGAAGTGGGTATTTAGAATTTGTTCTTCCAGAAAGTTCTCAGCTGCTACTGGCTATAGATGTTTCTTCAAGAGCCTCGCATCAAATTCCTTCACTGTTACCAGTTTCTCTGTAGCCCGTGAAAGGACTCTTTACCTTCCCAACACCCCGACTGTAGGAGTCACACAGGGCAGCCTGGGAAAGTCACCAGTCAGAACAACAGAGTGGCTAAAACTGTGGGCCTGGTGGTTTTGGGACCTACCAGGTCTCACATCACTTAAGCCAGGCCTGCTCACCTGTTGGAAGCAAAATAATATTTGATATTTGATAACTATGCAATAAACACTTAAAAGTAAGAGAAAACAATGAGGCAAAAAAGAAATAAGTGTCATACCTGGGTTGTGTAGTTTTCCTCTGGTTTGGCCAAAGGCAAACCTTTAAAGGCGTGGTTCTGTCTTTATTAATGTGAAGAGCACCAATTACAAGTGATTAGAATTGTGGGGCATTTAGAAACCTTTCCAAAGGCTCCACTATAACTTCTAATCTCCTTTTTCTTAGTAGTATTGAAAATATAAACACTTAGTGGAATTACCTTTACAAATGTATTAATGTTTATACCCTGAGGATATTATATTTAGTGATTTAGCAAAACTAATCTGAACTAATAGCATCCATTTCCTGAGACTAAGGAAATTTTCCAGTAGATAGCTACTTAGCCACTTGGAACAAATAAAAATGAAGGTATAAAGATTAAGAAAAGCTGGAATGTCTAAAAGAGGTTATCATGCTGACAAAAAGATCACTTTAAACCAGCTAATATGCAGAGCAATGTTAAAACAAATGCTTAGAAGGCAGTGGAAAATCTGCCACTGTGAATATCAGGAAATTCACAGTCAGTGACAAAGGGTTAGCTCAAGAGATGGTCTTCATGTGTCTCCTAAGGATATTCATCACTAGATAAAGAACACCTCTCAGAGCCTTGGATTACATCCAATAGAACCAGGCCAACAGTGGCTGTCATTCACATGTATCTGCCAAGGAAACACCTACTTCAGGCATTTTCTTCAGAAACACAGATCTGTTGTATGGACTAGAGTTGAAACCTCTGCAGCCTACTTAGACTGATGTAAATGAGTAGAACTGGAAGAGCAGTGTAGGGGGATTATGTTGTTCCATTGTAAATAATTGTCCCACCCACTGATTTAATAAAAAGCACTGATTGGCCAAAGTCAGACAGGTAGTATGGGCGGGGCTACCAGGCTAAGAAGACTCTAGGAACAGGCAGAACAGAGGAGAATGCCAGAGAGAAGCCAGAAGAAACAGAGGACAACTATGCTGCTCTGAGAAAAGGTACTGAGCTGCATGGCTGAACAGGATAAGAGTCATGGGTTAGATTAAGAGTGAAGAGTTAGCAAGTTATATGCCTGGGCCTTAGGCCAATCAGCCTAAAATTATTGTAAGTATCTGGGTGTCTCTGTGGGGGTCAGTGGGCCTAAACCTTGAAGCTAGGCCTGCAAGTCTGGGCCAGAAACCAAATACTACAGAGCAGCAAATCATAGATAGTATGGGGCCTTGGTTAATTTGTGTGTGTGTGTGTGTGTGTGTGTGTGTGTGTGTGTGTGTGTATGTCACTGAAAACCAAAACTATATGCCAGCCTCTGGAGGTTATATTGTATTAAGATGTGATCTCAGGCTTACCAGAATTTTCCAATTAGTCATGAATTTTCCTTTTTTAAAAATTTTCATTAAAAAAAGTCATCTCCATCAATGTATCCCTCTCCCCCCTCCCCTCCCCCCCCCCAATCCCTCCCAGCTAGTCCCCAGCCTCAGCCCTTCCCATTTATCCATCCCCTCCCCCAAAAGGGCAAGAACTACCAAGGTAGGCTAGCCCAGCAGGGCACATCCATTCCAGGCAAGTCTGATTAACTCATTCCAAAGTCTATGTTGAGCTGGGTGTTCCTCTATAGGGAATGGGCTCCAAGGTGCCAGCCCATGAACAGGAACACAGTCTGATCCTACCCTTCATGGCTCCATACACTGCTCATGCCAGTTGAAAGCCGCCAACCACCTCAGGGCCCAGCTCCCCCTTCCAATGTATATCTAGTGGCAATACCTGATTCAGTGAGCTCTCCAGAGCTCCAGCCACTCATCACCATGGGAATCTTCCTCATAATACCAATCCCCCTAAATCTACATTGTTATGTAAAGTTGTTGCCTGAAGAACACATCAAGTCACCTAAACAAATCCATCTGTGGAAAGGAGGTTTCCAGCCTTTCCTTTGAGTTTTGCCTTGAGCCCCCATGTAGTCCTCCTCTGCTTTCCCAATTATACTAAACTGATTTTAGTTTCTCACTTGAAAATGCTCTGTCTTTAAAGCATCTTAAAAGCTCAGATTCCTTCCCCTTGTTCCCTGAAGGCCCAGGCAGATAGGTGAGGACTCCCTCAGGGGTTGTCTTTTACCATTTCATGAATGAGGTAGGAGCCAGTAGTTGGGAGATCATGGTGAATGTAAGTGACTTCTTGACACAGATCATGGAAAAGATAACTATCTTGAGGAGAGAAGGTTATGTTCCAAAGCCCTGAGCCATCTTTCCTTATTCTCTAAAACCTTAAGGCCACCTCAGACACCAGGAACAATTTTCTATCTCCTATCTCCAGGGGTTAGTAATGGAGCTCAGTAGCAAAATTATTATATAGTGTTAAGTTCAAGGTTCAATCTTCAATGCCACAAAAAGCAAACAAACCAAAACAAACCAAAAATGCCAACCTAGAAATCATTATAGGTCAGTAGGTTTTAGCCTTTTAAAACCCTATCACTTTTGAAGAATAGTTTCATTCCTATAAATCCTGTGTTCTCTAAGACTTTAATGCCCACATGTCAGAATTCCCAGAGAAATGTGTTAGATTTTAGGTACACCTCTCTGCCATGGTTAGCTTCTCTTTTCGAATAATTGTGTGACATTCTCTATGAGGAGACCACACATATCTTTGCTTTAGGAGATTGTTTTTTGTCTGAGTCTATATTTTATAAAAGCCTACACATCACAGCCATGCCTGGCATAGGGCCCAGACATTTGTCATGTCCAAGGGGGACTGTCAATGTGAACTTAGTAAATGTTGAAAAAGGAAAATGTAACAAAACAGTCTAAATCACACATGTTTCCAAATAACAATGACTTTCAGGTAAAAATCTCATATACTGGTGTTTTCTTTTTATCCTACAGATGTCAAAATGTTTCTTATCTATGACCTGTTCTTTAAAGTGTTTAATATTCGTATCAAGATTTCTTCCTGGTAATTTTTTCAAAAGCATTTATCGTAAGACCTTCTCTAGATTATTTTTCCTCAAAATCAGACATACTTGTCAACTACACTTAACATCAGTCAGGCCATTTAAAACGTAGACTTCTAATCACATTCCCTGAATTCATCACTGCAGAGGACAGTCTGCTCTCTACATTCTCATATCTTCTGCAGATGATCATGCATATTAGAGTTTTAGAAATATTCTTGGCTCTCAGATTGGGGGAGGGGGCAACCCCAAAAGCTCCCAGCTATTATGCAGGCGCTTGAGGGCCGGGGATGAGAGGGTCAGAGTCTAAGCCAACCTCAGCTACACAGCAATGTTGAGGCTAACCTGTGCTCCAAGCTGCCTTCCCTTCCTTTCCCCAGAGTAGGAAAGCACAGAAAGAGTAATTAGGATTATTTATTTTTTTATTAGAATATTTTCAAATAACCTTAGTTTCATAGCATATGTAGAATTTTTATGTATATTCTGATAAAAATGTGTTTTTAAGAATTATAAGTAAAAGTCAGTTTTAGAACATTCTAGACACCTTTCCCTATTCCTGTCTAACCTCCCAGAGGAGATTCAACACTTGTTAAGTGAATACTTTCATTCTTACAAGGAGGAATGCTGTAAAATACTAGTAAAAAAACCAAGAAACTCTGGACTTTACAACACACACACACACACACACACACACACACACACACACACACGCACACACACACAGACACACACACACAGACATGCACACACACACACACATGCACACGCATACACACAGAGTCAAGACACAGACACACACACACTTTCTCTCTAAAAAATATAAGCTAATCTTCAGAGACCTTGGTCAAGCTGGATATTTTACCCACTTTATATTTGGTGCATTTGAGTGGACTAAGTGAATATAGGGTCCTCTATGAGATGTTCCCAAGTATTACAACATCCCAAAGGTGAATTTGGCGTAAAGATCTTTTGTAGTCTCAATATTTAAGAAGACCTAGAGAAGCTTAGACACTCAACACCTTCAGAGCGCTGACTCTTTGGGGTTGAGCTGTTCACTGAGAAGGCTTATGAGTAGCCACAGTTGACAAGGCCTCATAGAAAGGCCTACCTGTGGCTCTGCTTTCTCAAAGCATGGAGGCCACAGCCACAATGTGACCATCATCAACCTGCTGGCTTCAGTGAAACATGACAGGCTCCCCCTTAAAGGACTCAGGGCAGAAGATCAGTAGCAAAGATGAAAGGTGTGAGTGCTAGTACAAAATGTGAACTTTCCTTCTCTTTGGCATTGTCTCCAGAGGGTATCATCCTTTTTGAAAAATAAATCCTTAGTTTCCTCTATTCACAGAGTGGTATACATTCCATGATAGTACAGGGGCTGTGCCCCTGACAGTCCATTCTACAGCACAGAACAAATAGTATGAAAGAGGAAATTTATGAGGTAATACGTGCAACACTGGCTAAAGCTGCAGACCACTAAGTTTCTTGATACTAAGAGAAAGGAACTCATTTTTTCCTAGTATACACTGACTGCCCTTCTGAAGACAAAAAGGAAATCAAAAGAAATGCATTGCTAGGGGAACCAAATCAAGGTTAGGTTTGGATCAAGTTTCAAGTTATATTCATATTTATGTGCCATGTCAATGATAAGACAAAATAAACATACACCCCTCTCTTCTGATTTCCTTTCTCCTAACATGGAAAATACTTTCTGATTTGAAAGTAGTAGCCAAGAACATTTATCTTATGAAAAAAATCAGTTGCAAAAATATATATTCTCAACAGTAATTTTTCCTCATTTTGGAATAGAAACGACTGCAGAAAATACATATGAACATACATATTACAGAAATAGATATGCATATTACTCACACATGCAAGCCTGCATTTTTCTTCTAGGTTTTACTCTCTCCATAGAATATAAGTCTTACTTTCTTGTTTTATAGGCTATTATGCTTGACAAAATCTTTTTCCTTGACATTTAAATTTAAAGATGAACCAAATGAAATACAAGAGATTCAAAGTGATTTTTTTTTCAAGGCCACATGGTCTTAACATCAAAAAAGAATTATGACAAAAACGCATGCCCCTGATTTCTGAACCAGAACCATTTCTACAGAATGAAAGTCTCTTACCTCAGCCCAGTGGCTTTTAGCCTTCCTAGCATAGTGGTTCTTTAATACAGCTCCTTATGTTGCAGTGATCTCCAACTATAAAATTATCTCCTAACTGTAATTTTTCTAGTATTATGAATTATAATGTAAATATCTGTGTTTCTCAATAGTTTTAGGCAACCCCTGTGAAAGGATCATTCAATGCCTGCAGGGGTCACAACCCACAGGTAAGAACACTGCCTCACACTCTCTCTGCTAAATCACATGCAGTTTAAAAAGAGGGATAAAAAGCATATTGCCTACTCTGTAATCCAGAGTGGGAAGAAGACACAGCTCTACTGTACCAGAAGAGAAAATGCCTTGCACGGCACTTAATGGTAACACTGTCCCCACATTATCCACTCCTGACAGAGTTGATGCATTTAAAACACAGATCTGCAAGAGGTAAGTAAGAAGAATCAGTGATTTGAAGTCTCAGGGCCACTTGACATTTCTTCTAGCTTTTGGCAAATTCCATTCAATTCTGTACAGTAAGAGTTTATTGCACTGTACAGGAGAGGTGGTTAGCTCTTTGCCACAGTTACTTGGCATTAGCTGGGTTTTTTTTTTTTTTGTTTGTTTTGTTTTTTGTTTTTTTTGTTTTGTTTTGTTTTTTTTTTATAAAAATGACTCTGCCTGAGGCTTTTCTGAGGTTTAAGTAGTACACAGACTACACACAGGGAAGACCAAAGTGGCTATGAATCAATGTCCCAGGAGCAAAACTGAAATAATACAGAACCTCAGACAAACACTCGAGCTTCCCGGCCACTCTGTTGAGATAACTCATATTTTGGCCTTTTGGAAGTCTCCAGTATATTCTAATACCTAGTTCTCCACAGGGAGATCCTGCTTTTAATATACCCCATGTTAACCTCATTCCTTCATTTAAATTGTTATCTTGGAGGTATAACATGATGATCAGTCACAGCATTACATACAGTAGAGAAGCAACTGAGGTCCTTCTTTCCCTTGGGATTATTACATAGAATTTGTCACTGTTTACAGAATGCAAACTTGAATGACCAGCCCAAAGATAAAAATTTCATGCAACTGGGATTTATTTTCCAATGAGAAGAGTCAGCATACAGCCACCAAACTTGGTAGATGAGATAATCAGCTGTTTTGCATCTTTTGCTTGAAGGAATACATCAGAACAATCCATGTTTGCATTCAGTTCTGTCAAAATAGACTAATTTCTGTAGAATGCAAATAATCATACAGCTAAATTTTCTGTGTGTGTCGTTAGGCTGATAAATCAGCTGTTACAGCTTTCACTTGAGCTAGGAGCCACGCCAAAGTCAGTCAAATATGTACAAGCATCAGTTACCAGCTACACAGAATCCTGTAAACAACACTTACTTGGACCAAACTGAGAACTGAGTAACTTGCAGGGGTGGGGGGGAGGGGGGTGACATGAAAAGAGCAAGCTGAATTGACACGTGTGATCAGATGCTTCACTGGCTTTGCTCAACAGATAAATGTTGCGTCTTCACACTATGCTTCTAGTTAGACTGTTGTTGAGCCAATGATTGCTGACGTTCTACTGGCCATAGATTGATCATCTTTACCCTTGAAAACAGCCCAAAAAACCACATTGTATTATCCTTTTATGAATGAGAAAAATAGGACTCTACTGGGTCCTACTGAAGGTCACAGAACTATCTTGCCAGACCCTAAAATCCAAACATAGCCCATATATATATATACATATATATATATATATATATCATGCTGTCTTCCTTCAGGACTGAAAATTAAGCATGACAATATTTCAGCTTCAAGGTGATTTGTCCTGAACAAAGATGAAGGAAAGACTGAAGAAATCTTCACTGAGAAGAACTTCCATTTTAATACTGAAGGGTTGGTTATTATTAGATGCATAATTTAAAAGTGTCTACTTATCTTGTAGCTATTGCCTTGAAAACATCCTCTCCTGACAAGAAGATGAAGGCTCCCAAAACTCAGGAAGCTGTAAGGAACATCACAGAGCTATAGTTGGGTGAAATCACTTCTTTGGGCTGTTGTCAGGGTACAATGTTGGGTGAAATGATGTTTATTCACGCCTCCCCAATAACAGTCACACCATAGCATTCAGATTTAAACCCTAATGGCCAATTTGATAGCGCTGAGAAATGAGATCTTCAAGAGACAATTAAAATGATTAGAATTTTTTCTGCCAATGGGGTTAAGATCCATAAAGGAGGTTTCCTGTATTGTGACAACATATTCTTCTCCTCCAGAGGACATAACAACAAAACATCATCTTGAAAACAACCAAAAACTTCTTATAGATACTGTAACTGCCAAGGCTTTGGTTTTGGATTCCCTAGTTTTTATAATCATAAGAGAATAAATTTGTGTTCTCTATACATTATTCAGTATCAACTATTCTGTTACAGTAACACAAATAGACTAAGATATTAGGTCAAACATCATATAAGATTATAGGATTCATTTATTATTTATTTATTTTAGTCTCAACATTCTTTTGTCTATTATTACAGAAGTTTAATTCATTTCTGAAATACCTAAATTCTGTGCAATGTATACAATATACATATTCCCAGATGATCTGAAGATCTTCTTAAGGAGAATTATAGGAGTTAATGTTAAAATACTGAAATACATTGGTTGGACATTAGATTATTAGGTTTCATATAAAGGTAAGTGAACACACAGAAAGGAGAACACTTGTGGGTAAAAAACCCACCTAAATTGACTCAGTTTTAAGTAAGTTATCAAGCACTCCAGATCACAAGCATCTCATTTAACAAAATTACTTTAATCACATATCTTTAATGTCTTTTTTAGCTCTCCATTCTCCAAACCTTATCACTAATTCAGTTGGGTTATTTATTATTTATTTTTTTACAACTCCAGTTAACACTCTCTTTATTTTGGCTGGCTGCAGAAGTGAATTTTGAGATTGATGTGTGGATGCAAACATTTTATGCAATTATCTTAGGAAACACCTTAAGGCTGTGTATTGAGGGGGAGGCAATAAAATTATCAACTAGTAGATTATTACTATGAGATATGGTAAATTCTATCTTGCTTGGGACCTTGTTAGATGCTGTAGAGGATTCTCTTTAGAAAAGTCCTACCAAGAAGCTTATTCACCATCATGCTTTCTTCTTTGGTAGAAAGTGTTCAGACCTCTGTCCTAAGCCACATACTCAACTCATGGGCATAATGTGATATTACAACCAGAGCAGCCATCAGATGAGGACCCATTTGGAATGATAATTTTAGGCAACATGAGCATCCTTAGGATGGGTCCAGGAAAACAGCCAGGGGGACTGTCAGTACCAACTATGGCATATCAATGAATATACTAATAAAAATGAGTTTATTTAATTCTTAAACTTTGCAAAAGAATGACCTAAAGAAATTACTGAGAAAATGTAAAGACAGCTTCTCTCTCTTTCATTCTGATAAAGAATAGTGTTTGGATGCAGGCACCTAAATTTTACTAGATTAGCCGTCACTCCAAAGGAGGTTGTCTCTAGACAAGTATGAAAATCCTGTTCTAGTGAAGCCAATGATTCAACCCAGCCCTATGTAGGACAATGAACATCTTGTGGAGAAGACTATAGATGTGTATCATTTTATACATTCTTTTTTGAAAAGGTAAGTCACTGTTCATAAAGACAATGAGTATGTGGATGAATAACATTGCAAGTCCAATCCTGAAAGCTCACTTAAATGGAGAATCACTTACACTTCCAATGGCTGTTGTATCAGCACAAAAATTATCAGATACTCTCACATTACACTGAACAACAAGTTCCGCTAAAGGCACAGAATTTGCAGGAAAGTAGACAAGTTGGCACTGGAATAGATAATGAACTCATTGTGCTATATATGCTACTGAGAAATTTTAGGAAGATCTGTTTTCAAGTCCCTACCATAAGAAACCTGCATACAAACTTTGTTAGCTATCAAACTAGGCTTATCTTTGAGACTGTCCTTTTCCAAAACTAAAGCATTTCCTTAGTTGTGCTAAAGAGGTGCTTGCATGATCCTTACTAAAGAAATGCACTGCACTCAGAAGTTTTCAATAACTTAGCCGTCCATAACATATACTCATCATCACATCTGCTTGCTCTAGATAAGGGACAACTGTTGAGAAATATTACCTTAATCACATTTGTTTATGCTGCATTTGTTTAATAATGTAAGAATGTGTTACATTTGTTCACGTTGCCTGCCCAAGGCACCTAACTGGTATAATGCAGAGCTGAAGGGCCAATAGCTTGGCAAGGAGAGAGAATATATAAAAGGAGGATGAGAAGATGAAGAACAGCAAAGACAATGAGGAGAGAGATGGGGAGACATGCCAGCGGGGCAGGAAGTCAGGCATCTGCCAGACAGACAGTCATGAGAAGCCATCAAAGTAGCACGTACAGAAGGAGAGAAAAGGAAAAAGCTGGGAGGCAACAGGTAGATTGAGAGAAACAGGTTAATTTAAGTTAAAAGAGCTAGCCAGACATGAGCTTAAGTTAGGCTGAGTATTTTTAACTAATAACAAGTCTCTGTGTCATGATGTGGGAGCTGGTTGGTGGCCCAAAAGAGAAGGCCTGCTGTGGTGAACGATGGAACCCTGGAATTTGACATTTGTTTCCCTCAGAAAGATAATCAGTAGTCTGGGAAGAGACGGTAAATAGTAAAATTCTTCTACAAGACCTCAGGTTCCCTGAACCATTTATGATGCTCCACGTTATCAACAAAGTGGAAGTTTTCAAGGATATTCTGGTTCCTCCAAGCCTGCAAGGCCTTTCATAACTGAGCTTGTGCATACAATGACTGTGTCTCCCTGTTGCTTCCCCACAGAAGCCTCTACACTGCAGCCTTTCTAAACAGCTTTCTGCCGTTCCATTTCCAGTGATATCTCCAGGTCTTGGTCCATGTTAGTCTGATTCTTCTAGAGAACACCTCCTAACAGCTTATTTCTTCACTTGACCTGAGGTCTCCAGCTCTCATTTATTCTGTGCTGAATAAATTAAAGTATGCCATACTGCACTTCATATAACTGTCCTTGCTATAAGAATTTTAAATTAAAAATTAAAAAAAAAATTTTGTACAGGTACATATCATGTGTCGACCATATTAGCCACCCCACACTATATCCTTCCTTCCATTTGTATCATTTCTTCTTTGTTCCTTTAGACAACTGAAGTGATTTTTATAGTTCTGCTTTTTGAAAACTTTGCTAATAAGTAAGTCACTACTGATTACAGCAGCGTCAAGAGTTACAAATTTGGATTTAAATCTAGTCTGTATTTAGCTGTGCAATATTGGACAAGTTATTTAATCACTGAATTTCAATTGTCTTATCTGAAAAATATTTGGATCAATGACTTGTTTAGGATGATGAGTTCATGCTTTGATCACTAACTATAGAAAGGGATGTTTCTGATGCATATTTAATATGCACTAGAGACTCGGGATCTTGGTGGGTACCTCAGCCAGAGCTGCCAGTTGACTTGAAAATGATAATTGCACATGGGGGTAAGAAATGAAGTTCTAAAACTGAAAATAAGAACAACCATTTCTTTTACATAATGAACAATTTAACATATTCACCTATAATTAAAGAAGAAATTAAAAATATTCAAATACATCTTCCTAAATAAGACCAACGGAAGAAGCATGATTATAATTATTTGTAACAATAACTCCTAGGGTTTGGCATTGGTGAAGACCACGTTGTCTATGTTATAAAAGAAATCAAGTGTTATAAAGAACAATCCCCACTATGGCTTCTACCAGTTCTTCCTTGAGAAATGACATAAGACTTTGTGAGGTTTTTGCAAATATAATTAGTTTTAAATTATAGCAAATATAACAATTTTATGTATAAAGAATTTCATTGGGAAACACATCAATGATAGTGTAAACTTGAATAGTTATTTTTCTGATAAAAGTATATTCATTCATGAAAAAATGTTCTTTTAATCCCCAACACCTAGAGAAAAACAATAGCTTTCTCCATTTATTCTCTCATGGCACATATACATATTTACAAAATGGCATCAAATTTTAAATCTGTGCCACTTCATCTGTACCAGAGATTTTCTAGATAAGAGTGTAGTATTGAATGCCAATAATCTACTATACATAGTATATCTGAGAGGTTAATAAGGTTTACGGACCACAAAACTCAATTTCTGTGCCTGAATCCACATGGCAAAGTTGAGAAGAGAGAAAGAGGTTGTCTGCCATTCCGTACTGGCCCTCCAACAAGTATGCGGTTCTATAGTACTCATGCCTGAGCCCTATGAGAAGAAGGTCAGTATGCAGAAACTTAAGATGCATACAGTACCCCAGGCTGGGCATGGTAGCCTGTGCCTTCAATCTCAGTACTCAAGAAGCAGAGACAGGCAGGTCTCTGTGACTTCAAGTCCAGCCTCATCTACATAGAGAATTCCAGCCCAACTCAGGAGGCATAATAAGATCACATCTTAAGAATAAAAAAGAAAGTGAGGGGAGGGGAGGGGAGGGGAGGGGAGGGGAGGGGAGGGGAGGGGAGGGAAGGGAACAAAGAAAAGAGTGAGTGCAGATAGAATCCCAGGCATTCCTGGAGAGGACTTTGGGATTGTTAGGATCCTGTGTGATCAGATGTCAGCAGTGGTGACTCATGTTGATTCATGTTGATACCAGGGTGCCTACCATTCATACTCACTGTCTGACAAAGCCTGGAAAACTCAGATTACAACTATTCTGAATTCATTCCCTCCTCATTCATTGAACTATCTAATCTTATTATTTCTCATGGTACCATCTATTTCCTATAGTATAATTTTCATGGATTCATACTATTTTACTGTATTATGGACAAGAAACTTCATTTCCACCCCCTGTGCTTCAGTGGCAGGACTTTTAATTTTCAGCGCTTACAAACAACTTTATGATAAAATAATGAATCGCCTTGTAGCAAAGTCTGCTCACATTAGTAATTATTTCTGGAAGACAGATTTATACTTTTAAGTTTTCAGTACAATATCAAGCTGCATTGTCCACAATCTAATATTTTTCCATCCTTTTTTAAAAAGGTGAATATTTTTATGGGCTGGAAGAGCTAGATGCTATATTAAGGATACCGCTTGGGTACATATGGTCCTTGCTTAGACAGTCATCTTTGAGTTGAGAGGTGCTTTGAGTCTGAAGGGTGTGTAAAATAGTCTCCTGATTCAGTCAGAGCTAGAGTCACCTCTTCAACATCCTATTTCTTGGAAACATTTCTGCTCGGGGAACAAGGGGATTTCCTAATATGTCATTTAATGAATAAAAACTGCAAATATTATCAATGTTTTATTGACTGGGACATGGCTGACCAAACATGTATCATCTAAATGCTGTGGGATTTCATTTTTAGTGGGAAAAAACTCATGAGGACTCTGTGATAAGCCATTAGGCTGGAAAAGTTGTTTTCTCTCTCTCCCCCTGTCTGACTATTTGCAGGACGCAACTCTATCCTCCCTTAGAAGAGGGGCATAACCACACATTTGTAGCTCTGGGTATGAAATAGTGGGAATGGCACACATGACTAAATATAGCCTTTAAAAGTCAGTTTTGTGAGTCTGCATGCTTGTTTCCCACAACCAAAATGATCATGGAGCCCACACTGAGATGGAGGCTCTAAAGGCTTGGATTAGAAAAGAATGAAATGAACAGAGAACTCCTATCAACATACACAGGACTACAGTATAAGAACACACCCTGAATGTTAGTTAAACCACTAGTGTTTAGGCACAATGAGTTACAGACACATAATCTATCCCATACTTACTTACTGTATTGATCAATAGCCTGGGGCTATTTGTATACATTGTCTAATCTTTTATGCAGTTATAACCTAAATATATAATCTAATTTAAATGCCTCAAAAAGCAAATATAATTACTTTTAGTATTTTGAAACCTTAAGGCATGATATAACCTAATGTATATTTATATAATTATTTACATATTGCAAAACTGTATGCACCAGTCTTAACTTGGTTGTGATTCTGGGTAGGTGAAGAGGAAAATGAGATTTTGTAAGGAAGAGCACATGAGAGATTTGGCTGTATCAAGTAAGTCTTTGCTTTAAATCCAAACCAAGTAATGTAAAAATGCTGAAATTCTTTATAGCTAAATTGTAGAAACTATAGTGATTTTTTTCTATTTTATAGAATTTAATTGGACTTTCCTATGGGCCACCAGCCCCGAAATAATGGCATGGAGACTTATTATTAATTATGAAAGCTTGGCCTTATCTTAGGCATGTCCCACTAGCTTGTATAATGTAAATTAACCTGCTTTTATTAATCTACATTTTACAGTGTGACTTTTTACCTTGCTTTTATTCTTTATGTCCAACTCCCTCCATGTATATTGGAGTCCCCTCCACACTTTGATTATCTTCTTTACTTCTTTGTCTCCCCAGAAATCCCTCTATACCTCCTGCCTGGCTATTGGTCATTCAGAGTCTTATTTCAACAATCCACAGCAAATACATTTCCACACAGTGTACAGATATCTCACATCAATAGAATCTAGTTGAAGTCTCTCAAAATACATTTTTAAAACAATGTTATTTGGGGACCAGAGAAATGGCCCAGTGGTTAAGAGTGCCATTGGTCTTACAGAGGACCCAAGCTCAGATCCTAGGTCCCCTCTGTCAGCTCACAACTGTAATCCCAGTTCCAGAGGATCTGGTGCCCTTTTCTAGCCTCCATCGAAGTTATACCACCAAGCTTGTATATGGTATACAAACATGCATGCAGGGAGAGCACGTATACACAAAAAAATGAAAGTAAGTCAATCTTAGAAGAAATATTATTTAATACCAATCAGAGCTTAAAGTGTTTTCCGAGCCTCATCGGTCAATATAAATCTCCATTAAATCAAATGATTTCCAAACAGCTCTAGGTAGTAAAAGTCTATCTGGATAAAAATATAACTGTGTTCTTGAGGCTCTTCAAGGAAGATAGGTTCTAGAGGAACATTTACATTTTCACAGCTCTGTGTGCCTTCATTTTGGTCTCTGAAACATCAACAAGAACTTCTGTCCCTAATTAGCACTCTGCTGGAGAAAATTCACCTATTCAGTGAGATAGTGCTGGCCACATCTACACAGTGAAAGTGAAGGCTTTTCGTTTACATTGTAAAACTCCCAACTTCAATATCATTAGCTCGGTTGCCTTGGGCAAGTCAATTGGCTTCTTTGTACTTCAGATTTTTCATCTGAAACTTAAAATGTGAAGGAAAACTGCTGTGACACAGGATCAGTATTGTCATTTTGAATGTCCAGTTTTAAAGTAGTATCAGACTTTCAGATATGATAGATTTGATGATACCAGTATCTGTAGACTTGAAGTAGAGATGTCTGAAGGGAATTATTCATTTTATTAGCATGCTGGCAAGTGCACAGGCACCTGCCCTGCTCATTTCTTCACCATCCTCCAGTACTTGTGAGGTTGTGGACATTTTTATACCTTGTAGAAGCATGTGCATCCACCAAAAGTTGCATTGAGTTTTTATTCTCTTTGAAAGTGTAAGTTTCAGGAAGGAGAAGTGGCCATGACCTTTGAGGAAATGAAGAAAGGAAAGTAACACAAGGATGTAGAAAAGCAGGGGCAGATTCACCATCCCATGTCGTTAATTTTGGGTCAAGTTCAGTGACTCCCTCCAACTTTCTTCCTTTCTTTCTCTCACAGTCCCCTGGTGTTCAGGACAAGGTCATTGTATTAGTGCTCACTTCTCTTTGTGAGAACTTATTTTAATGGGACCTGGATCCTGAGCAATCCTGCTTCTAGAAACTCAATGCTGAAGGGCAGAGGGGTGCTCACTCACCAGGAGGGAGATCTGAAGACAAGGATGCCAGTCTGTCTTCAACACTGGGGACCTTGGTATTTGGAAAATAGACAACTGCTTACTTATTGCAGTAGTCAAATGATGTTTACACCAGAAAATACAGGCAAAAAATGTTTTGTCATTAATATTTGTCATTGTAATTTAAAAGTCACACAATTTTATTGTTCTGTTATCTAGTAGTAAATTTTGAGCTTTCTTCTTAAAAGCATTTAAGCCCCCAAAGTTCATATATCAGGAGATTAAACTATTCAGAGGTTGTATCCAGAGGCTGTCTCTTTGGTCAATGTTTGGTGTGTGTGTGTGTGTGTGTGTGTGTGTGTGTGTGTGTGTGTGTGTGTGTGTGTGTGTGCACATAGGCATGAGTGTATAGTTAGCTTACTTTTATCCTTGTGTCAGAACTGTTATTTTAAAATCATTCTTGTCAAGTACATATTACTTAGCAAGAATGCTCAGGTGCATCACCTCATTAATTTTTCAAAAGATCCCATGATGCTTTTCTATTTCTTCCTATTTAACAAAGTAATTGAAGTCTTAAAGGACAAACTCAATTTTCTATCAGCAACAAATGATAGTGTCAGAACTTGAAGCCAGAAAGCTTCCTAACAACTCCAGTTTTTCTATTATACTGCAGATGAGGATAAGACCATAATACTTCCCTGTAAGCTGGGACCAGCAAGGTTTTTTTTTGTTTTTTTTTGTTTTTTTTTTAAATGGAGACAAAATTTCAATATAAACTATGTGTAAAACTCTAAAAGAGTTAAAAATACAAGCCCCAGACACAAATGTTTAACACAGTTAAATCTAAGAAGCTGTCAGTGCAGGCTAGAAAGGTGGCTGAGGAGACATCCTTCTTTTAGAACCTGAGACACTAAAGACAATAGAAGTGTTGACAGCACGTAGTATCCAAAGGTGATGAGGGGTTTCTTCTCTTTTGCCCTAAAGAAACATACCTAGAATCATCGAGGTCTGGCTGAATCAACATCATGTTCTTTATCCCCAGGATATGGATATCATTACCACCCAGTAGGCTAGCTTTAATATAAGAAAAATGAATTGTAAAACAAAGGCAATAAAAATTGCAAGTACAATATGCTATTAAAATGTGGAAAAGAACTGTCACCTGCATACATGTCAAGCCATGGCTGCATTCATTATGTAAAGGTTTCTAGCCTCCATTATCACCTTCTGAGGAAGCATATAGAGTTCTTGCCTCAGAACAAATATGTTTGAAATACATTTGGTGGTGTGATTTATTCGCAGTTTTAAAGAGAATACAGTACAATTGTCCTTAGAGGAATCTACCTGTATATGGAGAAATATGCTCCAAATGATTCTTTTACTATTAAGCATTCTGGAAAAAAAAAAAAAAAAAAAAACGAAACGTATCTGTTTTTTACAGGGAGCATGGGGGACCATAAACAGTACACACTGCTAATATTCAGACTCGCGAGACACCGATTTGGGGGTCTTCCCTTAGGGACGTGCTCCCTTTATAGATTATCAAGTATGGAATGTGGCTGAAAAGGCAAGGTAAAGGAAGTAGGGTACACAAAGGGGAGCAAAGAGAATGTAAAAACTCAGATCACCAGAAGCCCCTAATTTCTTTGTCACTTTTTAAAGTTTTATCTTTCATGTCCTGTGTCCCGACTCCCCAAAATATTATTGACCACAGGCACAGAAACAAAGCTGAGAAAGTCTATGCCTCCTGTTAAAATGAAGGTTCTCTCCTGTCCCATATGACTTCTTCAGTTTTTTCACAGTCCAACATTTGCTACTACTAGCTTATTCTATTGTAATTTGATCAGTGAAGAGGTAAGTCTATTGGAAAGGAAAAAAACACAATGTTGGAATTTCAGAGATTCTGGATTTCTCTCTTATTAGTGCTAAAACCTTTACCTCCTAGTCTCTAAGATCATTTCCATTTGTCAAGATTTCAGTTTCAGAGCCTCTGGTGAGAGACAAGATCTGCTGCCACTGGGAGATTACAAAGGATTCATTTTGCATGCCCAGTATTGTAGGCCTTGGGTTCTGGAATGTTCTACCTCCTCCATTTTACTTCATGTGTCTCAAACTACCCTGCTGTCCTTCAGTGCTCTGTCTATCCTTTACTTCTACACAAGCTCTTGTAATCTATAAGCACTGTCCCCTCTGACTTTTGTACAACTCCAGAACTACCCAGGGCAAGACTGCTCCTGACTTGCCCCACGAGACCATTTATGCTGCTTGCTGCTGCGCTAGGTAGCTCCCTCCAGCTTTTTCTGGGTGAGTCCAAAGCAAGTTCCTGCTTCACCAGGAAATCTGAATTGTAGATGTTGGTAAGTGTTTATTCTCTTCATCAACCGCCAAGAATAGACCAAACATACCCAGTTCAAAGGTTGTACTCATAGAAGCAGCAAAGAAAATGCACTAGAGCGTTCTGTGGTGGGCAGCAGGTGTCTCTCATCATCTCCCTGCATCACACATTCATTTAATCAAGACTAAGAAACTCTGACTTTACAAAGAGTTTTGTAAGAGCCAAGTTACAGAAGAAGCCTGGGATATTAAAAAAAAAAAAAAAAAAAAAAAAACAATCAAAGAAGGGCAAACACATCATGCCTTGGGGAAACTGTAGATATTGAAAATTTTGTTGCATTAGCAAATGCGTTGATGGAACAAAAATAATAGATAAAAATCCAGTACAAAGACATATAAGCAAATAACTTTCTCTCTTCTTCTCTTCCTCTATTGTCTCTTTCTCTCTCTCCCTCCCTCCTTTCTCTCGTTCTGTTAAAATCACAGGTAAGGTGAATTTAAAAAAAGTACTAAAATCTGAGTGGTAATCCATAAATGCAAGTCCCAGTAGATTCTGTAGGACAGAGCAAGGGTTATAGGTCAGTCTCATCTTGGGATTTGGGCCTTAGTAGCCCTTGATACAGGACATGAAGATTTGTGTTAGAAGTGCGACTCTTGTGTAAAAACGAATATTCCTGAAAAGTTGCTTTTCACTTCTAAGAAAGAAGGCACCATGGAATTGACCTGTTGGTATACAAAGAACACAGAGACAGAACACTCTGATTTGGGGGCTTTGGAAGTTGAGGCTCCAAATAATAAAAACCAGAGTGCAAGAGTAATACTCATTCAGAAATCCCCTAAAGTATTACTACCCAAACCTAGTAGCCACATGAATCCCAAAAAAATCTATTCACTGTGAGCCGTAGCAGCACATACAACCCATATTTTAGGAGTATGTAAAATGCTCCTGGTACAACTAAAGACATGCAAGGAAGCCGAAAAAGCTACAAAATGACACTAGGAAGTAGGAAGATTTAAAAAAAAAAAATACACACATTGTTTAAAGAAATTAAATAGAAACAAGATGAGTCAAGAGGAAAGGTATAGAAAGAAGTAAACAGTTATAAGATCATCAGAAAGTCATTACAGTAAAAGGAGAATAGAACAGTACTTGAGTGTTCATGCTGTGTGACTTTTCGTGTGGCATGAACAAACATCTGTGCACGCAGAGAGGGCATTAATGGCAGATGAAATAAATTGCTTTACTTCATTCTAGTGAGCTGGTGACTTTCCTAGGGTTACTTACAAGAGCATGGGCAATGTGAAGGCAGCTAATCACCAAAAGCCCACTCAGTCATTGTTGATGACTCATGAAGGCTCTGTCCTTGAAATTCCCTGCATCATCTATAACACTTAGCAGGACAGTCTTCTCTCCCCAGATTTTTTTTATATTGTTTTGTAAATTTTTTCCAGTTTTTTATTTTATAATTTTTAAAATTTCATTTTAAATAGAAACCACAAATTCTCCCTCATCCCTCCTCTCACTCCCCACCCAGGGTTTCTCCACACCCACTCCTCCCAAAGGTAAGACCTCCCTTGGGGAGTCAGAAAAGCCTGGCATATTCAGTTGAGGCAGGTCCAGACCCCTCCCCTTTGCATCAAGGATATGCAAGGTGTCTCACCATAGGTAATGGGCTATTACAGTTTTAAAGAGGGACCTTGTGAGCCTTATTAAGATTCAAGAACTTCCTAAACCTTGCAATTTTGTTTATTTTTTGAGTCTTATCAGCCTCCCTCTTCCCGCCACAAGGGCACATTTCAATCAGGATAAATAATTATATATCATTCATATTGTAAATGCAATCAAATTATAGTAGAAATTCACACTTAGAAACTGAAGCATACCTAGAAAAGGGGGATATTACAATCACCTGAAAAGAAAAAAATGGATCATGTATTTAGAAGAGTAATGCAGGAGGAGTTTGCAGCAGAAACAATAAAGCCAGGAAGAAGGTAGAATAGTGGTGGTTGTTCCAGCCACAGACACTTGATGCCAAGGAAGGTCGCCAGTCCTTAGTTATCACAATATGAAGTCAAATTCAAGTATGAGGAACAAGAATCTTTGTGACTTATGATTTCTGAAAGACTGCTAAAGAATAAGCTAAAGATTATAACTATTTTGAGATCCCATTCCACCCAAGTCACAATGGGATCATCAGTGGGCCACATGACAACAAATGATGGCGTGGATGTGGGGAAAGAGGAACCCTTATTCACTGCTGCTGGGAGTATCAGTATAAGTCAGTATGGAAATCATTGTGGAGGTTCCTCAAAAAGCTCAAAATGAATTACTGTATGTCCAAGCTATACCTCTCCTGGCATATACCCAAAGGACCCTAGAGCCTACTACAGAGATATTTGCTCATCCATGTTCATCGCTGAGCAATAACCATCAGCTGATGAATAAATAATTAAAATGTAGTATATACACACAATGGAATTTTATCAAGATGTAAAGAAAAATAAAAATTATGAATCTTTAGGAAAGTGGCCATAACTAGGAAAATATATTGAAGTAACCCAGGAATAGAAAGACAAATACTACATATTTTCTCTCATATTGGGATCCTTGCTTTAATCTTTAGATTTGTGTGTTTAGCCTAGAGTACTCGTACAAGCCAGGAAACTAGAAAAGGGGTAGAGAATGCCTTAATAGAGGCAGACAGCAGAATAGATGTGATGTGAAAGGAGAGAGAGTGATATTGTAATGGAAAGGTTTAAGCAGGGATGGGGATATAAGAGAAGGGAGCCTTAACTGGAATGAAGGGTCTATGAAATAACAAAATAGAAACCCAATACTTTGTAATCCAATTAAAAAGTATAGGTGTAAGGAAATGTTCTAAAAGGGTAAAATCATGGCAATCTGGTAATGCTGCTCCAGTACCAGGTGTTGGATACCTGCTCAGATATTGATCAGGGTGGCTCACAGGCCCACAAAATTCTCTTGTCACTTGCATTGGTTGTTCACCTGAAATGGTTGATAAGATCATGTTGCTGAAGATATAACAGCCCCTGGATGCAAGGCCTGTAGAAATGGACTTTGATCTGAGCTGGAATTTTCCTTCCTGTTGGTTAGCTTTCATAATACCAGAAGTTTCTCAGGCTACTATAGGAGAAAAGGGTTAATAGCTTCATCTAGATTGAAACTCCACAAACTAATACCAACCTGCCAGGCAAGATGTGCTCACAAACACAACAATGGCAGGACTGTTATTAAAGGAATCACCTGGTCTCCGATTGAATTTGAGGCTCACTCCACAGGAGAGAATTCACTATAAACCCAGTAAAATTCCCATGGCTGAGGAGAGAGAACTTATTCCTGCTGTTCATCTAAAGTGACACAGCACCAAACTATCTTCTAAATAGACATAGACAAATGCTACCCTCAGCCTTAATTGGAGAAATTGCTCTTTGCCCCGGAAAGCAATGCACCTACAGAGAAAGAGAGTTGGTGTCTCTCCAGGATGAACAATTGTTTAATACAATGTGGTCAGCCTGAATACAAACAACAAAAGTGGATGCCTCACGGTGTATTTATATATTGGTGCACACATGCACATGTGTGTGTAACAATGATCATGGAAGAGACTTGAGCATCGGGGACAAGGAAGAGCTTGGAGGAAGGGGCTGGAGGTAGGAAAGGGAATTATATTTTAATTAACAGTGTATTTAAAATAAAAGGTATATATGAATTCTTCGACATTGTAGGACTTTGGCTATATCTGCAGCATTTTACTTTCCTTGGAGGGAAAAAAAACAAAGACAAAAACCAGCAACAACAGCCCCCCCCAAAGAAACCATTTGAAGCAAAAATGGTAAAATTATGAGATTTATTCTTGATAATGAATGTTTAGATTTGTGTTCTTGTGTTTAATCTCTTTTCTAGTTAAAAGCCAATATTCATTGATGTATTATCCAGTTATTTTGGGTTACATCTTCTAATACTCTTGTTAAGGTGCCTGGAAGACATTCAGGAAAATAATCTTTTTTTTTTTCTTTCTTTCTTTTTTTTTTTTTGAATGAAATAGATGAGAACCATGGGATTCACCTTGAGGTTCACTTTCTTTCTCCTATTTTAATTAAGGTCTATTTTGCTTCTCCCTCAACCTACTCTGAAGAGATGCTAATGATACATCTTGAACTTCCTTACAAAATAACAATGACAATACAGCAATAAAAAGAATAAACCATATCTTCTCTCTCCCGGGCTTCAAAACCCATATTTATGCCAGCATCAAGGAGAGCTACAGAAGGATTAATTACTCTCTGTAGCTTCTGCTTCACTAGCCAAGCTAAAAACAGTCAGAAAGAATGGTTTCCAGCAATAAGTTATCCCTTACTGAAAGGCTTGGTTCCTGCTTGATTTGGGGGAGGGGTCTAAAACAAAAGTGTTCTGGAGGATAAAGATAATGACAGGTGATATTCTTCAGCACTTTCTAGAATACAAATTTTATTGTTAAAGGGACACTTAAAAAGGAATTGACAGTCTCTACATTTTCTGCATAAGCTGCAAGAAAAGGTATTCCTGCTGTTTGTTGCAATTTCCACAAGAAGAGGACAAGCCTACAATTCTCACACTGTTGTCACTGACCAGTGCTGTCCATGACCTTGTGAAGCAAGTAAAGGCAATCTGTGCATGTTATAGAAATGAGTTCTTTGTTTATGCTTCCAGAATCTTAGCTTAATTAATTCTATATGCACTTTGACTTTCTCTGTTATTCTACCAGAATCTGCAAGGCAAGCACGTTTTTTCACAAATATTAACCAGAGCACAAACTACTAGGTAATCCCAAACAGCCCCTCCCCAGTGACCACCAGATAAAACACATAGACCAGAGCAGCTTTAAACTTAAAGTCACTATGATTCATAGGCTATGTATGAAAGTGTTATTAGTAGGTGTGGTCATGTTTGTACATGATGCTATTCACAAGGCTAAAGCAGGAGGATTTCCATGACACCAAGGCAGTCTGGACCAAAAAGGGAGAGTCTGTGTCCAAAACAAAACAAAAGCAAACAAACTAAAGGAAAAATCCTCCCAGTCACTGAAAGTCTGTGTGTGTTATGATGGGTAGTAGTTTGGCCTAAGTACCTGTTTTCACAGATAACAAATAGATCAACACACTTAATTCCCAGTCAATCAAAAAGATGCCATTACCACAGAAGATGCTACAGCCAGTCTTTGGAACGGTACAACTATCCACACAGTTATTCAGAAAAGAGGCTCAGGCAATTTTCGGCTCTTTACAGTTCATACTTTAAACCTTGTATTTATGAAAAAATGATTCCTTATATGACCTATTTTAAGAAGAACAAAACAATAATATGGCTGGTAAATCAAAATGTGGGAATAGACTTTTGGCTGTAAGGCTACAGATTTCCCCAAATGTCAAGATCTTTGTCTTCTCCATAGCAAACATTCCATGGAGGAAATAGCTATAAGGAAGAACATTGGAAGCTATTGAAACAGATGTGGGAGAAATAGTGGAGTAACTCACAGAGATGCGCAATAAAGGATCATCTTATCACACAAGCTTTCCTAACACTACAGGGAAAAATGCCTAGTGGAAAATCTATTTTTTTCCATCCATGAACTTCAGAGGCAAAAGACCACAAACTAGCAACATTGGTAAACTGCCTGCCTTACTGAATTTCTGGAAAAATAATATTGATTTTATAAAGGAGGATTTAATTAAAGTGCTGCAATTACTTTCATAGTAAATATTTTGAAAATAAAGGAAACAATAAAAATGCATTCTATCTCACAAAGAAACGGCTTCAGCACTGTCTTATTCATGTTTCTTACCTAATCAACATTGTTTTAAAATTATTAATTCTCTAATTGTTCTATCAAAATTTGACCCAATCATAAGATTAAGTAATTTCATAAAATAACACATGCCTTAAGCATGAAATGTGCTATTACAACTTGTTCTCAGCTTAACAAATATACTTACCTCCACAAATATAAAGCACGGGATGATGGAATAGCTGCGTTGAGTGTTGTTTCCAACAGCCATTTCTCAAACCATGTGCTGAGACTGCACTGTCTGAAATTTTACAGGCTGAAATGGAAAAAGATTGCAAGCTGTAACAATTCCATGTTGAGAAGTCTCTTGGGTACATACACAAAAATGCCAGCTACCCTGTAGATGGGAGGCTTTGATAAAATATAATTTATATTCTTTGTAATCTCTGTTCATCACAATGTATAGTTTTAAGTCTTGGGTAACCTTTAAAAATTTAAATGCTATGAAATAATATCCATAATATATCTATAACTTTATTTATTATTCAACTTTGGGATTTAGTAATAATGAGTATTGTCTTTATCAAGAAAGTGACACACACATATGTTTTACACATTGAATTAAGTCATGTCTTACAGTGTCCAATTTTATGTTCTTTGACTATCTTTAAATTCACTCATCATTCCTTATGATCAGATGTGACTGACTAAGTACAATGCAATAAATATGAAAATTTAAAAACTGATCATGTCTAGGTAATAAGGGCTACAAGTGAAAGCAAATGTATGATACATAGTATTTTATTGACTTTTTACATAGAATTAATAAATAGCAAAAAAAAATAGAGAATTGAGACACTGTCTTCCAATGTAATTATTCCCTTTTATATTTGTACCATGAATAAATCAATATTCTCATTTCCACACAACCTCAATATAACATTTTTATGGCTTAACTTTTAATTATAGTCATTCTAGGATGCATAAAATAACATCTCACCGTGGCTTTAAACTTGCGTTTTTCTGATAAAAATTAACAAATAAAATGGTACACACCTTTCTATATGTGTACCAGGCATTATTACATTTCCACTTGTGAAATGTCTATTCAAATCCTGCAACTTTTTTGATTGGCTTGTTCACTCTAATATTTTCAGGGTACAATTTCTCTTTGTATAGTCTGGACACATCATTTCTTAAATATATGTTTTATAATTATTTTCTTCCAGATTCTTGCTTGCCTTTCAGTTTCTAATGATATATTTTATATGCACATTTCACTAATATAACAATTTTAATTAGAGAGTTTAATTTCAAAGGCCATTAAATACAAAAATTTATTACTCTATTATACTCATCCAGATTTTCAACTGCATCTTTAATATGTAAAAGATATAAATCAATGTTGAGATAAAATAAGTATTAGAAATTTTTAGAAAAGAGATCAATGTAGATAAAGTAAGTAAATAAGCTATAGAAGAAGTTTATATCTCCAATGAACACATAAAATTATTTGCAAACTTATTCCTTAATTCAGGCTATGAAAACAAAAGCAAACAACACAGCACATAAATAGTTAACATCTCTGAGCATAGAAAAAAGATTTAAGTCTGATTGTCAAAGTCTTAAGCCTGATGGAGCAGCGGATGCTGTTCACACAGCTGGTAGGGGTGACTTTTTAAGAGTAAATCAATGGTATTAAAATCAAGTACACTCAGTGTTTCACCAGAGAACAAAGCCTCAGAAAAGTCTCCAATCCAAAACTCTGTTACATTTCTATTACATTAGAAATGAGCAATCTGCAAAACAAGTAAGAAAACAATTCCATTCACAGTAAAATCCTTAAAATTAAGAATAAGTACAACTAAGGAGGTAAAGTGTCTCCATTCTAAAGATGACAAAACACTCATGCAAGAAACTGAAGACGACACCCATGAAAGAAAGGACATCCCATGTTCATGGATTCAAAGGTTCATAAAATGTCCAGACGACCCACAATAGTCTTCAGATTTAATCTAATTTCTATCAAAATTTCAAAGGCATTTTCTATTTTCTATTTTAAAAAACAATCCTGGAATCTTAAAGGACCAGAAAACGGCTCAAATAGGCAAAAGAAACCTGAGAAAAAAGAGTAAATTTGGAGGCTCAACACTTTCCGCTTTCAATACATCTCAGAGGGAGAGTAACCGAAGTGATTTTTTATGGAAACTTTGTATTTTTTCACTTATTTTAGCATATTTGAAATCATTCCCTGAAACATTTGTATGATGGCTACTTTCTAGCCTTTTTAGATAATTCTAATACATAATGGTGACACTTCTATATATCGACTGGTGTTTCTCATTCACTTTGAAATATTCTCCATTCTCAGTATGAAGAGAGGTTTCTTACTGAAGCCTGAGTTATTATAAGGTCCAGGGCTTTACTAAGAAGTCCTGTGTTTTATCATAACTCTTCTGATGCTGCTGCAGTTGGAGGAAGAATGATGTCACCAGCACTGTCATATAAAAAGGAAGTGCAGGATCATGGTGGCGGGATATGAAGCCAGGCTTCCCATTAGGACCTATTGAAATCAGACTCCCCAATACCCAGAAATAACAATAGTCCCTTCCAATGAGACATCATCTGAGACACTCTGAACATCAAGAGGAAAATATTTTAGTACATAATATATTCAGGTTTATAACAAATTAATTATAAAATATAAAATATATATATATATTTTCTTTTCATGTAGAAAGGAGCTTAAAGATGCAAAGTGACCTTGTGGGCTCTTATAATAATAAGTTGGAATAAATGTGAGAAAAGATTTGTTAAATGAGATGGCTGTTCTGATTGACTGAAAGAAGGTAGACATTCTCCTATCAGGCAGGGGCAAGAAAGCACTCCAGCAAAGTTTCTAGGGCTATGAATTCACTCAACTTGTGAAAGCTGAAGTACAATGCCAGGCCCAATACAGCAAGTTCAAGGAGACACGGATGCTGTCACCAGACTCTATTCATATACTTGCTGCTCATTATGACAATTCTCAACACTACAATACCTCAAGGCTACAACTCAGGATTGGGTATTTCCATATAAAATGGAAACATAATAGAGAAGGACGAGAATTAATATTAACAGGCAGCCCCCTGTCTTGTTAATTAGCTGAGATGAAGCATTTCATTTCTAGATAAGTATTACTATATTACAGGCCCTATTTCAATGGAATTTCAATTCAGAGTCCTCTGATGTGTTTCCCCTGAAATTTTCTTTTAATTTCCTCTTATTCATGATAAGTATACCAATTTGTTGTAAACTCGAGATAAGTAAAACCCACTACAGATTATCAAGTACCCATGTTAGTAATCCTCAACATGGATGAAGACATTCTTGGAAATAGTAAGATGAGAATAAATATCTTCATTTACAAGCAGTTTGAAATTACATCAACTGGCCAGTCTGGGGAGCTCTTGGGAACAAATATGGCCTTGGCAATGAGTGTCCATAACTTAGTAACTTTTAAGTCCGACTTTGATATGAGTTAAATTGTTCTTAGCAGCTCTGCATCTCTCATTTTAGGGAAACAAGACTTACCTTCCTCTTTGTATGGAATATACATTAACCTAATTTTTCTAAGAAGGTCATGATGGTTCTTTTAAAAATGCCAATAAAAAAACTGCCGAAGTGATACCTTTCTGAGTAAACCTGACAGTCTTTACTTTGAACCCATTTTGATTTAGAAGAATGTTTCTCAGTTCTATTACTGTTGACTTTCTGCTAGAATAAAGAGTTGTGAAGGGCTATCCTGAACATTTCTGGGTGTTGAGCCCTATATATGGTCTCTGCACACAAGATGCCAAAGAAGACAGGAGTCCTTTCACTCAAGGTGGGAAGATCAAAACTGTTCCCAGACATTGCCAAATGTCCCCTTCAAGTGGGAACATTGCTTCCAATGCACGGCAACAAAATCAGTATTTTCTGATGTGTTACAGTATTCAGCAAGGTGTTTCTAGAAGCTTCTCAGATTTAGTTTAAAATTGAAATCGAAGTGAGACTATGCCTAGTATTATAAGAGGAATGATCTAGAGTTTGTTTCTCTGTGACATCAAATCCTCAGACTGAGTAGAGGCAAGATCCTGTCTCCACCTGCCTTATATGCCTGTCTCCACTTCCTGATTCTGCTGGGATTAAAGGCCTGAGCCACTACTACCTGACCTCTATGGTTAACAAGTAACCAGTTCTAAGCTCTGATCTCCAGGCCAGCTTTATTTGTCAGAACACAAACACAATATCATAGAAAAGAGGGATGGGGCACCCCGGTAGAGAACTCCTACTTTAGGATTCAAAGTACAGGCACATGGCATTGGAGCTGCTTTGTCTGTTTGGAATAAAGTCCACAGTTTGGGCCACAGGAAGAAATTGCATTTGCCTGTTTTCTAACAAAGGTAAAATTGGAACTTGACAAGGTGTTTTACTGGCATATGGAGAAATATATTCCAATGTTCAAATTGCTCAAGTACCATGTGGGGATGAACAGAAAATCTACTATTATATATAGTACAAGCATCTTGAGTTTAAAGAAAAAGGAAGAGGTTTCTATGCTTTAGGGACTTTGGTCCAAATTCCTAGTGTTTCTTAAAGGGTCTATGAAAATACATTTAAAACATTTAAAGGCAGAAAAAACACTCCCCAAACCAACTTAATATATGCAATGAGATGTCCAAAACATGAAAACTTAGTAACCTCACTGTTAAGTTTAGTGTTCATTAAAAATTTAATTAATATGAAAACAAATTATAGGTCAGATTTTCTTAATTCTAAAATTTCTCTTTCAAATAAACTATAAGCAGTTGTAAATTAAACTACTGACTCCTAAAAAAGAAATAAATTTTTTCATTTTACTTTGCCCCCAAATAAACATTCACTTTTATATACAGATTCTACTTAGTGTGTCTACGATCATAAGAATGGGCTAAAAAAGTGACCACAGAAATCAATCTTAAGGACCTTAAAATATCATTAGAGGGATTTTACTATTATCACTGTCAAAGAATCTGGAACCTGATTTATTGCTTCAAATAAACAAAACTACAGACATTCCTCTCTCACTCCCTCCCTCCCTCCTTCCCTTCCTCTCTGTAACAGCTGCCCTTTTATACTTCTCTGGATTCTCCAGGCCCCACAAATTAAACACAAATATCTGCAGATTCAATGCTAAGATCCACACAAGTGAGAACATGTACCATTCGTCTTTCTCAGGCTGGGTTAACCTCATTCGGTATAACATTTCCCAGATCCAATCATTTTCCTGCAACTTTCATAAGTCTATGTTGCTTAACAGCTAAATAAGATTTTATTGCGTAAAAGTATCAGTTGAGGGACATCTGCCCTGTATGAAACTCTCAAATAATTAATAAAAATAGGGAAAAGCCCACAGGTGAGAATAAATGGGGTGACAGTTATGAAGACATTCATTAGACAAGAGACATAGAATAGCAGTAAAACACCAGCGAAGCAAACAGACGTGACTTCTGACTAGCTGCCTGGAAGAGTTGTGAAACCCCTGTGTGGTTAGGAGAGTGCAGACATGTGGCTGGCTGTGTTCTTCTATGTCTGGGTGGGGGGCTAGAATGTGGGGAGGCTGGAGTAACCTGGGCTCTGCAGCCCTGCTCCAGAGAGTATCATGTGTAGAGAACAAGTGATTTTTCAAGGCTTCAGAGGAATGTGGATAAGCATGTGCACAAGAGGAAGCTACTCATGGCCCAGTTAGTTGTTAGAAGTGATAAACATAGTGAGAGTCAGAGCTTACACATAGCCGAGCCTTCTCACCAATGTAGAAAAGCTTCTCACTCTCTAGCTATCTGCAAGAGTGCATGGTTGCCAGGTGAATTAACTCCAGTATGAAAACATTTCTCTCCCAGAAGCCACAAATGGTGGTGGGTCCCAATGCATGCATCAGTTTGCTTTTTGTTGTTGCTGTTATTTAGGTTTTTCTCACTCACAGTACATAATATTTATAGAAATCCCTTTGATTTATCATGTCCTGGCTAACATTAGGGCAACTGAATGGCTTTTCTCTTCTCATATCTCCTCATCAAAACGAGTATGTATGACAGCAAGAACCCATGACCCAGATCTTAATAACAGCATATTTTGAAATAGTCTACAACATTTATCCTGATGCTTCTAGAAGCTTCCAAAAGTTAAGAGTATTTTAAGATCAAATAGAGATTGTGTCCAGGAGTAAACAGGGAGAAACTGGAGTTTATTTCTTTATGATGTCAAATCTTAATTGGAGAGAAGGAGACAGCTTTAGTAAAAGGGAGAAAATGAAAAGATAAAAAAATAATAATAACTTGTGAAAGGTACAGCTTCATTTGATCCTTCAGCTCCCAGGGTGAGCCCCAATCCCCAGCCGCAGCTCATCCTAAACGTGTGTTAAAGATGCATTAGCTGCCTGCGTGGCATGAACTGCTGCTCCTCCCCATTCTCAATCATCTCTACACAGTCCATGGTCTTCAACCAAGATCACAGTTTGCATTTAATTCCCCAAAGCTGGAAAAAATCAATCATTTTTTTTTAAAGTAACAAAGCCATTAGAAGACAGGCAGAAATAAAATTAAATTGTAGGTGAATATAATAAAATAGATATTATCAATTGGTCATGTGGGGTTTTAGAACGCATTACTTAGGCTTTTAAGAGAAACACTTTGTTCAGTTTTATAGTTACCTCTCAAAGCTTGCTGAGCATCACAGTGAGCAGACTCGTATACAAAGGGAGGTGACAATGTCGCCCTTTCCTCTGGCCTTTCCCTTGCCATTTCTCACCGTTAGCCCTGTGGGCCACTCATTGAAATAGTTCAAATCAAGGCAGGAAAACAAAAACAAAAACAAAGGAATGTTTGTTTCTTATAACTTAGACAAACTGAATTGAACCATCTCTTTAGAAAGTAACTAGATTCAGAGTCCATGAGGTTTTGAAGTTTCCAGGGTCCTCAGAGGTTTTTTGATGAGTTTTCAGATGAAGGAAAAGTTCCAGGATCCTTCAGGATACCACTGTTCACTGGTCTCTTCAATAGGACTGGTTTTCAGCCTCGTCCCTACTGCTTAAATATGAATCATGTCATAGCCCCTCATTCTCTTTAGGACTGGATTCCTCACTAAGTGGGTAGGATCCGGGTGTTCTATTTACCTTGTTGAATCCTTTGGCCTACAAGCATGTCTGGCTCATCTTTTAGTCTTATTTTCTAATAGATATCAGATTGCCTGCAAGGTAATCACTATCTCTTGCCAACAGAGCATTTATTAATATTAATTAGCATCTAGGGTCCACACTGCTAGGAAGGAGGAGAGAGCATGAGAGTGCCCAGGTGGCTGAGAATAGAACCTGGCCCGCCTTCTTCTCCTCCACAGCTGTTATGTAGGAAAATGAGCCTCAGACAGAAGGGTGATGCTTCTAATGTCTTTTCCAAATTACCGATTTTATTTATCTGTAGCTTTCCATTAGGCAAACAATAGCTGCAGAACATAGAAATGTGCAAAGAGGTTTTCTTAATTATAAAGTGGTAAGTTCACATTTCCTTCAATCAAAATAGAAGCTTGGAGGAAACGAGTTTTGATGCTCTGTTAAACTGAACCGCTGACGCACTAGAGCCAGGGACATGGGACCACACACATACACAGGATCCCTTGCCCATACACTCCTGGGAGAGTGGAGATACTGGGAAGATTACAGGAGAAGGAAGTGGTTAGCATGGCATGGAGAGAAAAGAGCTAGATGACATGTTTCCACTGGTCTGAGCTGAAAATTAATCTTATTCTAATGTATGCTGAAATCATTTGTGTTCTTCTGCCTCTTTCTCTGTCTATAAAATTTTAAAAATGAAAACCCACTGTAGTTCTTAATAACAAAATTTATAACTAAATCCTACAATGCCATTACAATCTATATTGTAAAAATGACCGTCTTAAGGTAAAAGAATTATATGGTAGTCTCTCATATCTTCCACATAAAACTGTCCATTGAAAAGCTTAAACATGAAGGTGCATTACACTAAAGTCTATTCTAAATAGACCATGCCATGCTGAAGGTCTGCATACCCCTCTGGCCTCTATTTAAACCTAACTCTTTTCTCAGGACCATGAAGATGCATTGGGAAATCATTGGGATTTTTATTATTATTAATTGTTTCTCTGAGTGGGACACATAAAAAAAAAACAAACAAAAAACAAACAAACAAAAAAAACTCTTTTCTGTTTTTCCTTGTTAGCTGTCTCTTTAAGTGACCTGAGAAGTGGCCAAGTCTAACTTATTAAAAGTGCCAGAGCTCAGATCATACTAAAATCTTCCCCAACAATGTCTATGGTCACACTGTTTTCCAAAAATCCAAGATATAGGAGCCATTATGTATTTAATGGGAAGACAATATTAAAGTTAGACCAAGGTGAGAGATTTCTGGAAAGGTAGAAACTGTCCCCAAAGACTAGACTCTAAAGATGCTGTGTAAAGGAGGTGCTTTTGGATCCTGCAGCTCCAGAATGTTAGACAACCCTTTACAGTCTTGCCTGCAGGGATATATGTTAGAAACTTGTGAGTAACAGGGAGGCTGTGATACTGTTGTTCTGTCAAGCAAGACTGCATTTTCCAATTTAAAGCTAAACTGCCTGGAAGCCAAGCTGTTTGTTTTTTAGACAGGAATACATGAAGGAAAAGTTTGTGTATGTCTGTGTGTCAGGAGGATGAGTCTGTGAGATGTGAGATGCTGCATTCCGTAAGCTAAGTCACCAAATCTGTCCAGTTTACCCTGGGGAACAGAGTGGCCACGTGTTTGTGAGCTACTCTGCATCCCCAGAAATCCATTGCTAAAAGTCCCTGAACCTCACAATAGAGTAATTCTACAGCCCTGACGAAATCTGACAAGGACCAGGAAAAAGAAGGAAATGAGAGGAATTCCTTTTATCGCAGGAAATTCGGGAGGATTCAGACAAATCTCTCAGTGAGTCCTGGTTTCTCCACATTGGCGCATAGTCAGTGTATGATTTGCTATTGAAGCAGCCTGGGAATTTAGATTGAGCATAACATGTGGTAATTTTGTTCATTAGTCTCTGTGACAAACATTGAATACCTGAATTTCCATGCCAAGATTACATAAAGCCTTACAGTTTCAACCTTTATACTTAACATTATAATATTTGTTGTGAAAATTTTATCTGGTAAAGAGATACGCTGAGCATTCTTTTTAATATTGCAAGCTGCTACCTTACCCAACATTCTGGTTCTTCTGACCCCTCATCACCTCCCCTCTTTCTATCTATGCTACTCATCATTTGACACATTAACTCTTAATTACAAACAATATCTCTTCCAGATCTGTAATGAAGTAGAACTTAAGTCTAAGGGGTCAAGAAAGTCTCACTGAAAGAAATGATCTTTGGATGCATAGAAACTGGGGGCAGGGAATGAAATGTATTCCTTGTTGGAAGTTCCTGAAATGAGGTGATACAGGGCAGTTTGGCTGTAATATGGAAAGTATAGACAATGAGGACATAAGACCTGACTGAAGCAAGAGAAACATTGCCCAAGTGATACAATGCTAACACCGTGCTCTAAAGTCTGAAATTACTTCCGAGAAAGAAATTCATAGAAACAATGAAGAAGAAACTCCCAAACTGGCTGTGCTTTGGAAGATCACACAGGCAGCAGAGAGTGGGTTTAGGAATGTGAAATTTTCTGCACCTATTCCCATTAAACTACCTCCAGCCTTCTCTTAGGTCTGCTTTGTGAATCCCAGGCATTTCCTTGAGATTTTCATCTGATTCAGAATCAGAACCTGCATTAAAAAAGGTTTGTCCTGAAATCACTGCACAATCCCTTCAGTGTGAGCAGGTGTGTATAGAGGGTGCACATGTTTATACACGTATATGTACATAGCTGTGCCAGCATGTAGAGACCAGAGGTCAATTTCGTGTGTCACTCATCAGATACTGTCTACGTTAGTCTTTGAGGCAGAGTCTCCAGAAACCTGGAACTCACCAAGTAGGCTAAACCTGTATGTACTATGGATCTGCCTGTCTCCCTCTTCCTGGCACAAGGATTATAAGCAGATATCACCTTGCCTAGATGATTTAATGTAGGGTTTTGGGAATTAAGCTCAACTCCTCATTCTTGCCAAGTTAACACTTTACCAACTGAGCTACCTCTTCAGAAAACTCACTTTAGAAAAAAGAAAAAAGTAGTGTGCTTGCACTTGGTATGATGGCTCAGCTGTTAAAGACACTTATTGACAAACCTGAAGACTTGAGTTCAATTCCCAGACCCAGGAAATTCTCAAGGCTTATTCTCTAAGCATCACTCATAAAGTGGGTGTGTGTACATGCATGCATGTGTGCACATGCACACACACATACACACACACGCATGCATACGCACACACAAGCATATACACACAATAAATATATTAATAAAAATGCAATGCTTAAGGAAAAACCACTGGAGTCAGTCAGGGAAGTAGGGAAACTAACTGAAGATCTTCACTTCTCTCTCTTCTTCTCCAAATCCAATTCCCCACTCTCACCCCAGCTCTGTAACAAATCACTAGCTGCAGTCTCCATTCACTCCCTGACCCCACAACAGTAAATTACACAGATCTTTCCTTTCAATCTTCCTTCCCCACAACTCATCACTCTATCCCATCCCCCAGTTCTAGCAGGCATTCCCTGGGCACTCATTAGCCAAGCCTGCTAGAGAAGCCAGCAAATCAGGCAAGCTTCAGATTTTTCACTCCCTCTCCCTTCCTACAAATCCTCTCTCAGTCTCCCCCCAGCTCTGTAGCAGACTGCCTGCTGTGGCTTCTCCTCACTCTCTGCCCTCATTCCCATGGAACTAAACAAACCCCGTGGAACATTCTATTCTCATCCCTCCTGAGGACCACCTCGGGCATTCCTCACCAGCCCATCCCCATTCCTAAGTGTCAGCTCTTACTCACTAGAAACACATTTATCCAGCAATCGATTGGCCATACCTGGCAGGATCCCAGAATTCTCTGCCAGGGAACACACAGCCACCATAGTGTCCTAAGAAGCAGAGAAGGTAACAGAAAACAAAGAACAAAACAGACCCAACAAAGACAAGAATGGATATTATCACCTAGAATTACAGCCATCCCCCAATCCAGAACCCTAGATATCAGTATAAAAACAATAACAGCCAGGACAATATGTCTCCACTAAGGCAACCTTGCTACAATAGGACCTGAGAATTCTGACACAGCTGAAGCATATGACAGAGGTCCTCGCAAAGAAACTGAATTAATTCTTTAAAGAAATCTATGAAAACACAAACATTAGAAGAAAATTAATAGAAACCATTTAAGATCTGAAAGTAGAAAAGAACCAGCAAAGAAAACAAAAAACAAGGGAAATCTGAAGATTAAATCTTTAAGAACTTTAGCAGGAAGCTCAGAGGCAAGGCTCGCCAACAGAATACAAGAGATGGAAGAGAGAATCTCAGCCATTAAAGACACAATAAAAGAAATTGATGTCCTGTCCAAAATGTCAGGCTTAAAAAAAAAATCTTGCCTAAACATCCAGGAAATCTGGGACACTATGAAAAGACCAAACCTATGAATAATATTAATAGAAGAAGGAGAAGAAACCTAGGTAAAAGGCACCAACAAAATCATAAAAAATAAAATAAAAAAAAAAAATCCTAACCTAAAAAAGGAGATGCCTCTCAAGGTAGAACAAACATACAGAATACAAAATAAATTGAACCAGAAAAAAAGTCCATTGGCACATAATAATGAAAACACTAAATATACAGAACAAAGAATACTAAAGGCCACAAAAGGAAAGACCAAGTAATACATAAAAGCAGATACATTAGAATATCACCTGACTTCTCACTAGAGACCCTAAAAACAAGAAGGGACTGAATGAATTTTCTACAATCTCTCAGGGACTACAGATACCATTAGAGATTGTGATACCCAGAAAAAATTTCAATCACAATAGATGGAGAAAATAAGACATTCCGTGATAAATCCAAATTTGTTTTCTATCTACAAACCCAGCCCCACAAGAAGTGCAAGAAGGAAAACTTCTAACCAAGAGGTCAACCAGGGAGTAAATAATCCCAGACAAGCAAATCAAGAGGGGAAAACACACACACACACACACACACACACACACACACACACACACACACCTGATTTGTAATAAAGATGCCAGAATAACACACTGAAAACAAGCATCTTAAACAAATGGTACTGATCAAACTGGATGACTGCATATAGAAGAATCCAAATAGATTGACAGTTAGAATCCAGAACAAGACTCAGCTCCAAATGAATCAAAGACCTCAACATAAAACCAGAAACACTATACATGATAGAGAGAAAGTTAGGGGTAGCCTTCAACTCATTGGCATACAAAACAAAAAACAAAAACAAAAACCCTTTCTGACCCAAACACCATTAATCAGGCACTGAGATGAACCACTCATAAATGGCACCTCATAAAATTGAATAATTGAGCTTCTGTACTTCATTTGGACAGAATAGCAGCTTAGAGAGCGGGAAAATATTTTAACAATTACACATTCAATAGAGTACTAATGTCCAAAATAAACAAAGAGCTAAAAATTTAAATATCAAGAAAATAAACTAAAAAAAATTATAACTCAATTTTTAAAATGGGATTCAGATATAAACCTAATTCTTAGTAAAGAATCTCAAGTGGCTGAGAAACACTTAAAACATGTTCAACATCCTTAGCCTTCGGGAAAAATGTAAATCAAAACTACTTTGAGATTTTATCTTATACCTGTCAGAATGGCTACGATCTACAAAACAAGTAACAGCTCAAGCTGTCAAAGGTGTGGCATAAGGGGAATAGACGTCCATTGCTGGTGGGAGTGCAAACATGGAGAGCCATAATGGAAAGCAGTATGTCAATTCCTCAGGAAGATGGGAATTGATCTACTCCAAGATCCAGCTACAATGCTCTTGAGCATATACCCAAAGGACATGTCATCTTACCATAAGAACACTAACTAAACCAGGTTAAGTTTTGCCCTGTTCATTATAGTCAGAAATTGGAAACATCCTAGAATTCTCTCAAGAGAAGACTGAATAAAGAAAATGTGGTACATGTGGGAGATTATGTTGTTCCATTGTAAATAATTGTCCCACCCACTGGTTTAATAAAAAGCGATGATTGGCCAAAGGCAGGCAGGAAGTGTGAGTGGGGCTAATAGACGAGAAGACTCTAGGAACAGGTGGAACAGAGCAGAATACCAGAGAGAAGCCAGAAGAGACAGAGGACAACTATGCTGCTCTGAGAAAAGGTACCGAGCCGAATGGCTGAACAGGATAAGAGTCATGGGTTAGTTTAAGGGTAAAGAGTTAGCAAGTTATATGCCTGGGCCTTAGGTCGATCAGCCTAAAACTGTTGTAAGCATCTGTGTGTCTCTGCGGGTCTGTGGATCTGCCGGTGTAAACCTTGAGGCTAGGCCCAAAAGTCTGGGCCAGAAACCTCATACTACAGATACACTCCTACAATGGAATACTACTCAGCTATTTATTTATAAATGATATCCTAAACTTGGTAGGCAAATGGATGGAACTAGAAAAAAAATCACCCTGAGTGAGGTAATTCAAACCCAATATGACAAATATGGTAAGTATTTTCTTATATGTGGCTATTAGCTGTTAAGTAAATGATAACCAAGTTACATTTGGTTAACCAACACAGGTAAGGCATAGAGCAAGGGACAATAGGGGGAAATAGATCTCCCTAGAAAAAAGAGAAATCGAATGCATTGTTATAAGTGGCTACAAGTGGATAGTGGAATGAGAGGAGCAAGTGGGGGTGAAGGGACAGGGAAAAGAGGAAGGGGACCCAGGGAGAGACAGCTAAAAACAAGGACTATTTGGGGGTTATATGGAAACCTAATACAGTAGAATCTTCCTAAAATATACACGCGTGTGAAGGTGATCTAAATAAGATCACTAAATAAAGGGAAAACAGAGTCCCAACTAATCTCTCGTCATCGAATGAAGCTTCCAGGACAGGGAATGGGTTACATATAACTGAATTGTTAGTCAAAAGGGGTCCAAGGAACTTCTAACCAACCCAGACTGCTGCTGAGTTACTCTCCAAAAACTGACAGCAAGGTTCAGTTGCTGAAAACAGTGCCTGCCCATCTCACTGAACACTAATGTCTGGGTGGGAGCCTACAAAGAGGTGGCCTTTACTCTTATGTTCTGGTGTTAGGTATAGAAAGGTACTCGGCATACCACCAAAGCAGAAACATGAACACCAACACAGCTACAAACCCTTTGATCTTCCATGGTGTTCTGCTTGAAAAATATGCTGATGCAGTGGTGGCACAAGGCTTGTAGGAGTAATAAGTCAATGTTGATTTGACCTAGTGCCCACTTCATGAGATGGCTGCTTGAATGACCAAGAACCTGAGACGTATAGCCTAGGGACCAAGGTTAGAACCACAACACTACTGTTCTATTAAAAGAAGGTAGCAGTAAGTGACTCCTAACAACATCCTGCTATACTCAGGTAAGTGCCTTGCTCAGGCATCACTAGAAAAGCTTCTTCCTACAGCAGAAGAAAATACAGATACCCACAGCCAGACAACATTCAGAGAGTGAGAGACCTTGGAATATTCAGCCCTAAGTGAGATGTCTCCATCAAATCTCTCCCCTCAGGGCTCAGGGAACTATGGAAGAAGATTCAGAAGGAATGTAAGAGCCAGAGGAGATGGAGGGCGTCACCAAAGAAACAAGGTCCTCTAAATTAATAGGAATTCATAGAGATGAGGCTGCATGCACAGGGGCTGCATGGGTATGCATCAGGTGGGAGCCTAGAGCTGAAAGGAGAAGCGGACATGTGTGCCCCCCTAACTCAGAAGCATTATCCAACTGTTAACCACTTGACAATGAAAATTTAGTTTTCCTTGGATTCAACTACTCCTAAGGGTAGGCCGTGTGCACAGCAGTAGATGGTGGCAAAAAAGGAAATAAAAGGCATCTCTGGAGGTTTCTTTTCTCATAATGTGTGTCAACGCTGTTAAAAAATTCATTTTTTCTCATTTTCTACACTACAGGTCCTTTGCATATACATTATGTTTTTCTGGGATTGTTAAGGAAGAGGAAACTGATCTCTGTTGCACAAAAGAATGAGACTCAGGGATAGATCTCTGAAGAAGTTGGAGATACTAGAGGGAATAAACACCACAGTCAAATCTTACCCAGCTGTCTTATAGCTTCCTCAACCTCGATTCCCTTGGAATGGCTTTCTCTGTGTTTGAATCCCGCCTTAAGAATTCTTTCGGTAATTAAGGTGTGGCCCCACCTGCTTGGGAGCCTGGAATTCCTTCTATAATCTGAAGTGACCTTGACTCAGTTGGGATTAAGGATGTAGGTCATCACTCCCAGGATACTCCCTGTGCTGGGATTAAAGGTTTGAATCACCACTCTGATTTTCCTGGACTGACTGTGGTTAGAGCTCTGGGACTTCTGGAGCTTTTACTAACCCCTCACATAGACTGTGGGTAGATTCCCTCTGATGTCTCCAAAACTTCTGAAACTTTATTAAATCCCTACAGATCTCCACATCTAAATTGGTTTCTTGTGCCTCCTCCACCTCTTTTCTTTTATTTGTGTTGTCCTGTTCTGATGTGCTGATGTGCTTTTGTATTTTATTTAATTGTTACCTCTTAAAAGCCTGTTTGTTTTCTAATAAGAGACAGAAAGGGAATGAATCCAGAATGGAGGAGAAATGGGAAGAAACCAGAACGAGTACAAGATTGAGAAGAAAATGTTTTCAATAAGATAGATAGGGGAAAGAGAAAGCTCTTCCTTAAAACTAAAACAAAGAAGTGCCCACAGGACAATGTCAGGTTGTAAATGGACTCCCCAAATGATTTGGCACCCCTAAATGTATCCCGGTGTTATTTTTTGCTTTTTCCTTTCATTTTCTGGTTCTTCTGTCCCCTCAAGTTCTAGGTCAGCTTCTGCTTCCAGCATGATTCTGTCTGAAGAGACTGTATTTAACTTCATCCTTCCTAAGAGCTGTGACTTAATGTACCAGCAAATCGTGAGCATTTACTGTCTAAGTCGGTGACTTGGTGCTACGGTACAGGCACATTGTATCACCAATGGCTGAGTGGAAGAAGACAGCTCTTAAACTCCATCCAATCCATGCTTTGTCTTCTGTGTGGTCAATTTGTCTTGAAATTAGACTCAGAGCTCACTTGATTTCTCCAGGCACATAAGTTATCTTTTCACTTCTATTTTAATCCAGAAAACTGATCTAACTTTAAAGTTCTCTCCATCTCCATTTTAAATGTAGGCTAACTGAATAGCACACCATGAATATTTATGCTTATTACAACTACATCTGTGGAAGAGGTGTTTAAAAACTTCAGTTCCCTTTCTCTCCACTACATTAACTTCAGCAGGGAAGACCAGCTTGGCATCAAGTGGCAGTTGATAAACTCTGGCTTGGCTAAATCATCATATATACAAAGGACCCTGTGATTACTGCAGAGTCAATCAAGAAAATTTATATTAAAGGAATGCACATGAGGTCAAATAATTAGCTTTGGGGATCGACTGTTTCACCTATCTTTTGCTAAAATTACTCAAAACAATAAATAAATACTTTGTGGTTTACTTCCTCTTTTGCTTTTGATTTTAGAGGGAACATTTGTAAAGGTGTAAAGGGAAAATGATTATAGGGATAGCAAAACATATAAAGCATCCATTTATTTATATGATGTATAAATTAAGTTCCTAAAAGCAAAGAGTTGATAGGGCATGCTGATGTGTGTATGTATAAACTTTGGGATAAAGAGAACACCTTTTCCAGTATTCATATCAAGCCCTCCTCTGTCTCTGTATGTTGCTGGCTTGCATCCTGCAATGAATCATGGGCAGTTTTACTCACAGCCTATGCCTCAGCCTGGTGTCAAGAGAACACAACTCAAATGTAAGGATTTCTTCAGGTAGGTGGCATGAAAATCAACAATATAACGTAAATAAATGTATGAACTTAAAGCCTAGGTAACTAAGGAATAGTATAGTCTGACAAGTGTAGATCTGAGCACAAGTCACAATCGAGAGCACACACTGCTGTGTCTATTTCTTTGTGTCGTGAGAGGTCAAATCTAGATGCACGTGATGTTCTGCCTACACCAGGTCTTCTGCAAGCTAGTGAATGAAAGCTCCGTTCAGCACTTCTTTGGTTTTCTCCTATTGTTTTCCAGTGTGTAGATATTACAAAGAAGATGCTATTATACCATTTTGCTTAACCAGAAGGAACCAGTTTAAGAAGCCCTTAGCAATACTTATTAAATGTTCTCATTATTTAAGCAGATGAAAAGATTATCAGTTACTTATCATCGTCAAATTCCTAGGGCACCTAATTTGTTAACATCTGCTTTCTAATGTGAAAAGAGCCTCACATGAGAATGTAAGGCAGTTTCACAATTTTCTCACAGAGAAACCACAGGCAGCCAAGCAAGTGGCAGGATGCAGGTTGTCACAGGAAGGGAAGTCATTCTTGAGGCTGGAAGAGAAATTTTGATAATGAGATAAGAAGAGAGCTGAACCAATCAGCAAGAAAAACTTAAAGAACCCTTGTGGATTCTGCCTGAAGCCATTAATGAACCACAATTTCACAACACCAAGCAAATCCAATGGAGAATATGCCTCCAAAATAAGGTGCAGCTAAACATGCAGGGCATTTGTTAGAGAATTTATGTGGGTGGGCTCAGGAGTCATGGGTACAGCCACCCCTGGATTGCTGGTCCTGGATTCTATACGAAAGCAGGTTTAGCAAGCAATGGGAGCAAACCAGTAAGCAGCTCGCCTCTGACAAGAATCAGGACCCACCTCCATGTTTCTGCCCTATTTGAGTTCCTGTCCTGGCTTCCTTCAGTGAGGGGCTACAATGTGGAAGTGTAAGCCAGATAAACCCCTTCCTTCCCAGATTTTTCTTTGGTTATGGTGTTTCACCTGAGCAAGAGAAACCTAAGACAATCTGTAAGACTTATTGAAAATGCACTGTGATTGTAGCAAGGAAACAATGAGTTCCCATTTTTATCCAGTTTCAAATTAGTGAATACATGTGCATATATTCAAGTCTATGGAAAGATTTCTCATCACCAAATGCTTTCCTAATATAGTACACACTCAAATGTCTCTTCTCTGGTATCTTGGATGTTACTCCTGTAGTGAGCATAGAAACTTCATAATGCCCATGTAATGTACTAATACTTACTTGGATCCCTGCACTGAATGAAAGCAATTTGGCAGCTTGTTCTATTTCCAGTCAGTTCTGATATTCAAAAATTCATAATTGTTTCCATCTGAAAATGTCCCTCATTTAGGAACTTCCCCTTTGTATCTCTTGTAGGCTTGAGAGCAAAAACCCATGTGGACAAAGTGACATCACAAAAAGCAAAGAGGTTTAATGCTGTTCATTGAAGCACAAGTGAACTTGAAGGAAATTGAGAAATACTCTTTTTCAAGGACAGTATTTTAATAGCTGAAGAAATCTAGTGTTTTATATCCTGTCGATTGTCGGACCACAAACAACTTGTGACACTAACATGCTCACACAATTTTCTTTTAAATTTCCTGAGCGTTTTGAATGCAAACAAATGGCTAGAATGAGTGAGGGAATGAAGAAAAGTTTTATTTACTGCATTTACATTTATTTGGAATTCTTTTCCAGCATCAAGATATTTGAATAAATATTTATGCAGTCTTGATGGATATTTAAATCATATGCCAGCTTTGTTCTCCATCAAAATCAGAGCTTTCAGCTGATTTAGGGTTCATGTAAAGAAAGTAATCACTAAACAGATTGAAAGGGCACATTTTAAAGTCTCACATTTGTTATGTGTACTACATTATGGAATTTGTAGTCCTTTTTCTGGACAATAGAAGACAGATTCCAATTGTTGTACTAGGTTTCTGGCCTGGACTTTCGGGCCTAACCTCAAGGTCTAGGCCCACAGACCCACAGACCCGCAGTCCCACAGAGACACACAGATGCTTTCAATAGTTTTTGGCTGATCAGTCTCAGGCCCAGGCATATAACTTTCTAGAGCTCTACCCTTCATCTAACTCATGATTCTTCCTGTTCAGCCATGTGGCTCGGTACCTTTCTTTAGAGCAGCATGGTTGTCCTCTGCTTCTTCCGGCTCCTCTTCAGCATTCTCTCTGGCATTCTGCCTGTGCTTCCTGTTCTCAAGAGTTTTCTTAGTGGTAGCCCTGCCCACACTTCCTTCCTACCTTTGGTAAATAAGCACTTTTTATTAAACCAGTGGGTGGGACAATTATTTACCATGAAACAACAAAATCCCCTACATAATGGAATTTGTAGTCCTTATTTCTGGACAATAGAAGACAGATTCCAGTGTCATGATAAAATGGATTTCCTGTGTCATTTTGACCAAGAAAAAATAAGTAACAACTGTCCTCAAAGCAAAGACAACAGACAGCATAGGCAGACACCATGCCGCATCAGCAAGGCAGGCCATTGCAGAGGGGTTTCTTGTGGCTCCCACCATAACCTTTACCATAAGGATAAACATCTTGCTTTCCTGTAAAAGAGATCAAGGAGCAGAAAGACACCTACTCTGCATCATACAGCAGCTGAGCAAACTTAGCTCCCAAACAAAGACCCATAAAACCAGTCAGGAAGCAGGAAAACTGGAGTGGACTTATGATGTCCCATTGTAAATAATTGTCCGGCCTATGAATTTAATAAAAAAAACTCTGATTGGCCAAAGGCAGACAGGAAGTATGGGCGAGGCTACCAGACTAAGAAGACTCTGGGAACAGGAAGAACAGAGAAGCCAGAAGAAGCAGAAAACAGCTATGCTACTCTGAGTAAAGGTACTGAGCCACATGGCTGAACAGGATAATAGTCATGGGTTAGTTTAAGGGTAAAGAGTTAGCAAGTTATATGCCGGGGCCTTAGGCCAATCACCCTAAAAGTAATGTAAGCATCTGTGTGTCTCTGTGGGACTTTGGGACTGCCAGTCTGTGGGTCCCAACCTTGAGGCTAGTCCCAAAAGTCCGGGTCAGAAACCTCTTACTACAGAAACCCAGCTCTGAAATACTGAGAAGGAAGAGAACCACTCTTCTCCATTCAGCCACTTCCAGCAGGCCGAGGCTCTCTCCAGGTGTGCCCACCAAGGCCTGTCCTTATATTCACACCTCTGATCTCCCTCAAAATAGTGCCACTGCTGCTTCAAAATGTCTCAGAGTCCACTTTGTTCTGGCACAGTCAAGTCAGAAAAAGTAACCTGTTTTAGTCTTAAAGGCTCAGTCCAATCCCAGAAAATAGGATGCGAAAGTTGTACAGGTTGGCACAGAATGGTGGCTCATTTCACCTGTTCAGTTCCTGCGAATGCATGAACCTTCTCTGTCTCTGTCTTTGTTTCTCAGTGTCTCCCTCCCTTCCCCACCTCTCCTCTCTCCACGCTGCTCCTTCATGTTTGGGGGAAGAAGTGGCTTTCTCACCTTGCCTTCCTGGACTCTGTGCTCTTTCACATTGTCTCTAAATTACAGTCCTTCCCGGTCTTCTCTCGCTCAGTTTTTCCCTTGCTCCACAATTCACCATATCCTCACAGAAGCTTTAAATACTTATAATCATGTCTGTGCTGAGTAGAATTGGCCCAACAGAACTATGGAGTTTATGATGCTCATAGGGGTCTCCTCTCCTAACTATGCCTAGCTCCACTCTTCAGACAATCATGCTAAAAGATTTTCATTGCTGTCTCTGTTATTCAATAACTAGATTCACACATAAAAGCCAAGTGATATGATTAGTGTCATTATACAGAGGAAAAAAATTTAACCCCAGAATAGAAAAAGAAAACCCCAAAGAAACTATATTGGCATTGTCCAAACTACAAATCTTCAACAGAACCAGATGACATTGAGGCCAGTGTCCTTGTTTAAATCTCCATAATAACAAATGCACTGTAAGTGTTTTAAAAATATGAGTTCTGTGTTATGAGTAGTCTTGTTTCCTATTTTAACAGAATTTCTAAATGCCTATAATAATTGTATTGATTATTTAAAATTTTTGTGTGTGATATAAACTTAATTTTCACAGTGAAATTCTGATTCAAGATAGTCTAACACCAAGTATGAGAAATCAAATAAGACCATTTCTACTGAATAATGGAATCAGGGATCAAGAGTTATATATAATAATTATTATTCATAAATATGGAGGTTTTCTCTAATATATAGTCCTATTTAGAACACATTTGTTTTGTTTAAAATTGGCTATGTAAAATGATGTAAACTAACCATACATGAACTCATCACAGAAAAGGTAATAAAGAGGCCATCAAACTCCAAGCCTCCATTCTCCTTCCTAAAGAGCCAATGTTCTAAGCCATAGGAGCTGTTGGTGCCTTGCCCACAAACCTCAAATCTTACTACTTTACCTTGTTTGGCCCAACTTCCATCTGTAAGGACTGACCTGCAACTTTCCTTTACTGAGGACACATTAGCTGATGAAAAGCATGTGTGTAGAGCAGGCGGAAAGGGCCACAGAATTAACACTCTTATTAACACTCCTAAAATCAGCCTGTGACTTACTTACCTGGTAAGTAGGTAAGGTACCCCAGCTCCCTCAGCCCTTGGGTTAGAGAACTCTTGATCTTTCTTGTGTGCTTAAGCTGAGGTAACTCTCAGAGTTAGCTACCTTAATTCATTGGCTTTTTTCCTGCCTCATCTCATATTCTACCCTACTGTTGGTACTTCTAGTTTTCCCAAGGAAAGTGCTAGAACCTGCTTTACCATCTTATGGCACGTGTCTCTGAAGATCCAAACTAAGACAAAGGCCAGACTCTACAGAAACCCTGGCCCTACCTTTCCATCCAACATTCCCCCCTATTTATTCCCATCCTTTTCCACAGGAGCTAGTCTTGCCACATTCCATGAAAACGGTTCTTTGTACCTGCTTCCAGAGGCATCCTTCCAACCCTGGCCCCCTTTGCCTTTGCAGCCAATCCAAAGACTAATCTCTGTCTTTTCACATCTCTAGTGTTTGCAGTAAGGACTCTTTACTTAATTCTTTATTTAAGTCCTTTTGACTCAATGTCAACAATGACCTTCTAAATGCTAACCCTGACTAAACTCTCCTGACCTTAATTTGCCACATTCCTCTAGAATGTGTGGGGAAGGAGAAACTATCCTCAAGTCTGAGAACTAAATTTGACCTTTGTGACATTGTTCTCCTAATCTTTTTTCTCTTACTTCTGATTGCTCTTTTGTAACATGCTTTGCTGAGAGCTGTTCTGCAAGCCATGGAGATACAGATGTCATCTGGGGTTCTCTACAGAATGGTCTCTTTCCCAGGCAGTTTCACTTATAACCATATCAGTTTCTCATTGTTGTCACTGTTTGTCTTTAAAACCTGAGTTAGCCTGGACATCTCCATCCTCTCCTCTCGGCCCCTGTAAGGGCTACAAGTGTGTGTTACTGTGCTATGTGTGGTTGTCCTGTTCTTTTAACCATCCGAATATGTTAACAGTGCTCAAATTCATACATTCAGTCTTTGTACCTCTTCTGAATTTAAACACATAGTCCTACAACCCCAATAGATATACTACTGGAATTATACAGGAACCTTGTGGTGGTTTGAAAGAAAATGGCCCTTAAAAGGAGCAACACTGATAGGAGATGTGATCTTATTGGAAGAAGTGTGCCACTGTAGGGGAAGGCTTTAAGTCTCTTTTGTTCAAGCTTCCCTCAGTGTGATAGTCAATTTTCTGTTGCCTTGAGATGTAGGACTCTCAGCTACTCCTCTAGCACCATGGCTACCAGCACGCCACCATGTTTTCCACCATGATGATAATGGACTGAAGCTATAAGCGGGCCCCCTCAATTAAGTGTCTCTGTTGTTAGAGTTGCCATGGTCATGGTGTGTCTTCACAACAACAGAACCATAATTAAGACAAGCCTGAAGTTCATATATCCAAAATTAAACTCACCAATTTTGGCTCGAGTCTCCTAGATTCTGCACCTTAGTGCAAACTCCAACTGTCATGAAACCTATTACCACTCTTGGGGGTCATGACTAATTAGCTAATGGGTGAATTGCTACTTCTAATTATTTCCAAACTAAATCCTCTTTTTTTCTATCTCTATTATCACAGAGAAGTTACATGAAGGGGTAAATTATAGTAGGTGTTTAGAACTTAGTGTTTCAAATTTGTCATTGTTAAAGCTCGTTTCAATGCTTCAAGAGCTTCCTCACACAGCATGATAGCCTCCTACTTGAGATGCTTATCTCTAAGCTTTCTCCCACCCAGAAATCCAGCCTTTATCCGGTCACCAAATGATCATTGTGTAATAAATGGGACAATGTCAATGTCAAGCTCTCTGACACATGAAAGATAAGGTTTAAGCTTCTTTATATGTCGTGTAGGGACCTTACTGTCTTAAGCCTGCCTGTGGCTTGTCATTCACAGTCACATACAGCTCCCAGCAAATGCTTAGCAGAGCTGTGCCTTAGCCTTTAATATCTAAACAGCCACTACTTTATCTGACGCCTTTCTCTTATCCTTAACTGTCTGCTGACATTGCACTCTTTCATTATAATCTCCCTTAAGCCTTTCCTGCCTATTCTTCTCTGACCGTACAAGACAGAGTTAGCAATGCCTTTGGCTCTTCAGTTCTATGTACATTGCCATTTTATTATGTGTATCACATCAAATTCCACTTACCAACACCTGAGAATATTTCTAATATTAGATTCTAACCATTTGAAGCACTCTGTGTACCTAGCAGTTAATTATTATATGTAACTTAACTAAGGATAAGGCCAATGTCCATTAGCTCATAACTGCTGCAATCCAGAGGTCACATTCTTTGTCACCAGAAGATGTTTTTAGTCAGCATTTGTTAAGTCTAGCTAACTCCTTGTAGTTACTCATGTTTAATATTACTAGCTCACAAAAATCATCCATAAATGTTCAAACTGAATGACAATTGCCCCACCCAAAAAACACGGGAAATAAGTAAAGTGAGTGTTTGGGGGAAAACACTCATCTTTGGGTAATTTTTAATAGTTTTATCTTCTCACTTTTACTTTGATGATTTCATTAATCAAGAAGCCCAGCAGTAAATTAGACCAAGAATATGAAGAAGGAAAAACAGGTTACTTCTGTAACTCCTGCTTGAATGGGTTTATACTAGATTCTTTGAGCTTTGAGCAAGTGAGCTTTAAGACCATGTTTGATCTCGGTATAAAGTATATGTTGATGAATTAGTACTCATTTGTAGTTCAGCAAGAAGGAAGCAGCTGTATGGATGCTTCATAGCGGCCATCCCTTTAGAAAGCAAAAGGAGAGGAACATACTGCTGCCTCACACGAGACTCCCTGTGTGGCTCATATATTCACCCAGAATGCCAAAGAATCTGGTGACTAGCTCTTTTCTTTATAGGATGCTGCTCTGCTCTTCACTCTTCTGCATGATTTTAAAGCCACAACTCCCCTCTCTCTGGTGATCAATAGGGAATGCCTTCCTTTGCTTAAGAAACACTCAAGTATCTTCCTTTGAAAACAAGTACATGTATTTGGAGTCAAATGAACAGGCTGTTGGATATGCCAGTAAGTAACAAATTTTTGTTACATTTGAGACAGGAAGGCTTAGGCAAACTTATGCAACATTCCAACTTAGGTGTTCTATTGCACTCCATTCTAACATAATTCTCTGAAACTAATAATCAGGGGGAAATTATCTCTGACATTTCTATTCAGAAGCTACAAAACTAAGCAAACAACAAAATCAAATTTCCAGAACCATGAAGAAACTATATGAGGAAAATTTAACCTACATTAAAGATAGTTATATAAAACAATTATTAGACATGGGGCTGTTACAAAAAGCTATAGAAAGGGTTTTGAGAAAGAACACAGGACTTCTTTGAGAAAGAACACAGGACTTCAGATAGATTATTATTACAAGAATGTAGAAAAGAGGATTTAGCTAAATGCAAAAATAGCAAAGAGCAATAAATATATGGCAAGTAAAATCTTATTAAAAGCATAGACACAAAACAAAGACAAACAAAATCAGAGTCAAATGATGTGGAAAGTTTGAAAAAAAAAAACAGCATGAAGCAAAGAAAAAAGATGTTAGCACGATTATAAAGAAGGTTATAGGTGTGAAAGGCAAAGGAAACCTGAAAATATATGTAGCTGATGTTGATGGAACAGAACAAGAAAAACAGTAGGTTAAAAAAAATCAAAATATTGAGGAAGGATCCTGGAGAAAAAATTTAAAACTCAGTCCTGGAGTAAAGATTTAAAACTCAAGATGCTATATCCACACCTTCCCACCGGAAAGCCTGGTGTAGTACTGATGAATTTTCTAATTCCCAAGCATGAAAATAAAAATAACTATAGTATATATTACTCATAAAAGGCAAGGAGAATAAAAATACATTGGCCACTAACTTCTCTGTGGAATATAATAAGCAATATGGATAAAATTTGAAAGGAAGAAACTAGGCTCTAAAAATTTCTTGGCTAGCCAAACTGTTCTATTTGGCTACCTCTAGTGCATAGAGGTGTGAGGACTCACTGTGGGGAAGTGTAGTCAGAAGTCTTTGTCCCTCCCAGCTGATCTTGTGCTATTTAGTTGCAAATAACCACACAAAGGATTATATTAATTATAAACTGTCGGGTCTATGGCTCAGACGTATTACTTGTTAACTCTTACTCTTAAATTAACCCATGGTTCTTATCCAGGTTTAGCCATGTGGCTTCGTAACTTTTTTTCCTCAGGGAAGCATTCTTGTCTGGCTTCCTCTGCATCTGCCTGGCATCTGCCCCTTTTCTTCTTCCCAGAATCCTCTTCATCTAACAGCCCCACCTATACTTCCTGCCTGCCTTTAGGCCAATTAGTATTTTATTAAACCAATACAAGGGACAAATACTTACAGTTTATAAGAGCCCACAGCAGGGAAGTGAGCCACTATGGATCCCGAATGGAATAAAAGACAACCAGACGAACTGTACAACTCTACAGAAGTTTTCAATTTACAAAGATAATTCTAGCATGCGTGTGATTATATGGTCAGGTATTTTCAAAATTAGAGCTCTCTAGGAACAAACACTGCGTTTGAGGAAAATCAATCTGGCAGGAACTTTAGGATAAATAAAGGCTATTCCTAAGGTTAATGTGGGGAAGACTTAGCAAAGGCAAGAGGCCTTGACAGACACCATGGAAGTAGGAAAGGTCGCTAGAAAGAATATCTGAAATTTTTTCCCCAAGAAGGAGGATACAATCAAAGGGTTTGGCAAATAGTTGAAAATGAAAGGTTGGAGGTAGAGAGTTAGACTGAAGATTCCAGGCTGGCCAGTGGGAATGGTAGCTAGTAATTTAGTCATATGGGTCTCTCCATGAATTGGGTGTATAAAATCATCACTTATGAGGCTGATAAATACAAGTTGGATCACCATATCCATCTAAAATAGAGCAGGGTTTACAGCAGCAAACACAAGAGAGTAAAGGAGATGCAGGCAAAGGGACTTTTATAATTAAATCCCAGAACATTCCTGAGGAGAAAACAGCAACATACCACCCTGTTCTCATCTGTAGCAAGATAAGAGTCTCAGGTTTCTTAGGCTTTGTTCAGTCCAACTTGGAGATAGGAAGACCCCCTTTGCCCTCTCTATGGAAGTGGGCATTCAAGTTTGTCTCCAGCTATGATTGTGGTTCATAAGATACCTTCATCCAGGAAAAGAATGGCACCTGGGGTTTGACTATTAAAACAAACTTTGAAATCAAAACATATTTAGACTCATTCTACCACTTACTGGATGGCATTAAGTGAATAAATTACTGTTGTGGAATATTAGTTGAAGATATGTTACATTCATTCATGCTGTGGAACATTTGTTTAATGATGCAAAGATGTGTTATATTCCTTTATGATGCATTTATTTAATTCTGTGAAGCTGTGTTACTTTGCCTGCCTAAAACACCTGATTGGTCTAATGAACGACCAATAGCAAGGCAGGAGAAAGGATAGGTGGGGCTGGCATACAGTGTGAATCAATAGAAGAAATCTAGGCCCAAAGAGGGGAGAAGAGAGAAAAGGAAGACAAGAGGATGCCAGGGGCAGGTCACATAGCCACGGAGTAAGAAGGAAAAAGAAAAAGAAAAAGAAGAAAAAAAAAAAAAACAGAATAGACACAGGCAAAAACCCAGAGGCAAAAGGTAAGTAGAATAATTTAAGAAAAGCTGGCTAGAGAAGCCAAGCTAAGGCAAGGCATTCATTAATAAGAGTAAGGGCCCCCGAAAGAAAGAAAGAAAGAAAGAAAGAAAGAAAGAAAGAAAGAAAGAAAGAAAGAAAGAAAGAAAGAAAGAAAGAAGGAAGGAAGGAAGGAAGGAAGGAAGGAAGGAAGGAAGGAAGGAAGGAAGGAAGGAAGGAAGGAAGAAAGAAAGAAAACCTAAAACTAACAAATTACTTCTTCTGAGCCAGCTTTGGAAATTATCTCACAGGCTTCTGAGGATTTCATAAGGCAAAAAGAGTTATAAATAAATAAATAATTGATAGCTAGCAGAGAGGCCAAGATGCACCAACATGTGATGATTTGGCATGTGGAACTCAAGCTTCTACATACCTATTGCATGAGGGACTGTTTTCCCATAAAGTCACTCAAAATTCTCGAAGCTATGACCCTCCTTACCTCCATGTAGATCTCATGTTTCCTTCTTCCATGGAAGCCTTGACTCTTTGCCGTGTGTTCTCTATCGCTTTCTTTCTTCTAAATTCTGCTGTCCATCCTCCTTAGCCACAGAACACCTCTCTCCAGTACCATTTACTATTAGATCCTTCTCCCCTAAGGACTCAGGACTCAAAATGCATGGAGTCAAAAAGGCACTTGGTATGAACACTTTCCTTACAGATTCTCAGGGCAAAGCAGAACCCTAGGATTATGAAGAACGGTTGCTTTCATTTGGACTAAAGTGACTATTTTTTTTCTAACACTAGCCTAAAGACAGAAAAGAAAGGAAAAAACCCTTCAGTAATTCCTAAAGAAAGCCCTCACTGTGAACATCTCTCACAAGTCATGAACGTACAAACTTTGAAAATATACCAAACCACTAGGCACTGGAGAGGATTATGTTATGAGCCACAGAGAACAGCTTGTGTGTGAAGTTCATTGGAGGCCATCAGACTAGCTAACATGCACTTGTAAACACAGAGCCTCTTTTGTAAGGTAGGGACTGAAGTCATTCTTAGACCACAGAGGCAATTCCTCTTTGATTTTAATGTTGACAAGGGGCTAGGCTGTGTTAGAACTGACAAAGTGATGGTTTTGCCCAGTGCTATGGTCTAGCAACATCTTAGGTTTTTTTTTAATTAAGTAATATAAATTAGAACCAGATATATTTTAAGATTATTGATATGTGGTGGCAAAATATCATTATCAGAAAGAGCATCTCTGAATTCTGCACATGCTAGAGGCATCTGTCTCTATTGGCATCCTAAGTTTCTTAGAGGAGGACCTTTCACTTTGAACCTAGGATAATGGCCTTACATCCCTGGTTTGCAAAATTCCCCAGTAATTCAAGGGCAAGATATGGGATACATGATTTTGTAACATTCTCTGTAAGTAACCTCTCTTAAGTTGGACTGTGTCTTCTTAAGGAGATACAATTTTCCCTGCATGGGATCCTACCCAGTGAGGCTTAACAATGGCCCATTACCTACGAATATGGTACCTTCTTCATCCAAGACTATCATTTTAAGGCTCTTTCTAACTACAGTAAGACTCCGTCTGCTAACTTCACCGAACATGTACCCAAGCAGCATTTACTTAATCTATTAGGTTCCAGGACTTGGGCTAGTCACAGATGCAGAGGTGACTACACTGTGGTTCTTACAGGCAAGGAATTTGATTACACTATACTATATGAAATATGAAAAATAACTAAAGTGCTATGGGACAAGGAGAAAAATAAAATAATTTTATCCAAGTGCTAGGATAATGGAAAGATTTCTGAGTAGTTTATGTTTAGATAGAGATTTTCTTTTCCAACTTTCCTTAATTCGTGGGAATACTATTTTTATTTTTTCTTTATATATTATTAATTCAAAAGCAGTTTATATTATAATGAACCATACAAGAGGATTTTGGAGAATTATCTAATTCTTTCAGTATATCACCTCAAGCAGATTTCTCTAATGTAGTTAAATTTAAATTATAATACATTTTACTTTCTGTAACTTAAAGAATATTTTAGAAGTTAGTAATCAGTCAAGTGCTGTTTTGGTGATCAACATTAGAAACACAGCTGAGCAAAATTTGGCACTGAAGCATCTAAATAGATACTTTTGTCAAATTATATTATAAATTTGAGTGAGGAACTAAAACCTGAAACATCCGCATATGTTATATAAATACCATAACCATGAAGATATGAATTCAAATCTTCTTTTTAACTACCAAATAAAAATTATATATATATATATATATATATATGTATACATATACCACACACACTCGTGTGTGTGTGGTGTGTGGTGTGTGTGTGTGTGTGTGTGTGTGTGTGTGTGTATGTGTGTGTGATAGGGACACTTAGTATCAACTTTCTGAGCTGTTTTCAAGGGTATAGTACAACATTAATACCTACAATCACCATGAAATATAATAGACATTAGTTCCTCCTATTAGCTGAGAGTTTAATTTGAGCACTATCTCTACAGTCGGCCAGGCTCTGGTAACCCTCATTGGCTCTGTTTCTATAAGTTCTAAGAACATGGAAGAATCTGGAGACACAGACTGAGTGATAGGCAGAGGCTTTCTCAGCATGAAGAGAAGAGGTCAAAAGAGTATCTGAGTGGAGAAAGAGCATGAGGAGATGTTAACAGTTGAAGGCATATTTAACGAGCTGCATCTAGTCAGCCAAGAGGCTCACTAGGTAAGTAACTAAGAAGGTATAAATACTATAGCTCAGTCTGTGAAGAGCAGTATTCACTGAGGGACTGTCAGAAATGTACTCTCTTACCTCACTTACTTTTGTCTCCTTGGGCTGCTATAATAAAATGTGCTGCAGCCTGTGTGGCATCAGTAACAAAAATTAACTTTCTAATAATTCTGGAGCCTAGGAAGCCAAGGTAAAGGTGTCACCACATGTTTTTTTTTTTTTTTCTGAGGCCTCTCCATGGTTTGCAGACAGTTCCTATCATGTGTTCTAAAAGTCTGCATCTCTGTGTGTCCTAATCTCCTCACACACACTGGAGCCATTGGATCTGGGTCCACCCTAACCATTTCTGATTTGGATCAACTGAGTTTTTATATGTCTTCCTTCCCAATAAAGTTACATTCAGAGGCATTAGGTGCTTAATGTGTGAATTTATAAGGGGACATAGTTTAGTCAATATTGGCACGTGGGATTTCACTCAAGAATAGTGTTGAAAAGATGGCATTTATCTGATTTCCAGGTGACTTCAATTGACCGAACTTTTGTGATCATCTCTACAGACAAAATCGACTTTATGCATTTCCAGACAGTACAGTGGTTTGAAGGAGAACGGCCCCAATAGGCTCTGCTGTTTAAATATTGGTCCACACCTGGTGACCTATCTGAAGTGGTCACTTGGGTCTGTTTCTCAAGCTTAAAGACCTGTACCGTTTCAAGTTCACTCACTGTGTTTTCTGTTTGCTATTTCAGAGAGCCCTCAGCTGGCAGCCTGGAGCTCCAGTGGGCATGTCTGCCTGCACTCATACTTCCCTATTGTGATGGCAATAGACTCTTATCCCTGACCTCAAGCTCAGAATAAGTCCTTTCTTCTATAAACTGCCTTGGCTTCGGTGTTTTATCACAGCAGTAGGAAAGAACTAATACTTACAGGCAAGTATTACACACTTGTATTTCTGAAAGAATATGTTTGGGGCAGTAGGGAGTTATAGACCAGAGGAACCGAAGAGAAAGAAGACACTTAGAGACTCTTGGGACACAGGTGAAAGGTAACGAAGACTACAGCATATGGCCCATGTGTCTGTCCCAGGCTTCATCCAAGTAGACAAATGTTATAATAATCAAAAAGAACACTCAGTGCAATCTCGTTTCAGTTGATTACTGAACCCCTGTTTCACGGGAATTTCCAGTACTCCCAGGTGACCTCGCTTAAACTCTTCCCAGGTCTGCTTTGTGCACTCAGACTTGACTCTATGCATAATACTTACCAGGGAAAAAAAAGAGTTAAAGAAATTATGGATACCGTTGTGAAAGTAAAAAGGGATACAAGTTGAGGAGATGGAGGTTAGGGGACCGGGAAGGATTTCAGTATTCTCACCTGGGCAATGTCCTCATATGAAGTGCAGATATCAAAGAGGTAGCTGAGGGGGGGGGGGGCATATTGATGGATGGAGCAGCCACTTTGGCCACAGCTGGGACAAAAGAAATACTAAATCATAGAGGAAGTTCCTAGTATGAGTTTCCCTAGTACATGGCGAGGAAACCAATCCAGTCCAAGCACAGAGGTATGCTGTTAAGATGCACTGAAGTACAAGCCCATTTTCCAAAGCGTGGGCTCAGCTGACCTGGATACTATGGTCAGAAGCATATTTCTCTTCTAATCGCCTTTTCTAACCATGGATGGACTCACCAGTCTAGATGACCCAAGAGAGTATGCAATGCTTACAGGCTCACTGGTCTGAATTCCACCCGCTATTATGAGCAGTTAGACATTGAACATATTATTTGAAAGTTCTGTGCCTCAGTTTCCTTATATATAAGATGAATTCCCATGAGATACTTTCTTGGTGAAGGAAAAAAGCCTATATTACATAACAAGAGGGAAGATCAGATGGATTTGGTTTAAGAAATGTAAATGCTTGGAATACTCACTGGAGAATAGAAGGAAGACTTAAGGATAAAAGCAAATCACCTGACCCTTGCTTTTTCTTTCTGGACAACTACAACTTTACTATGATATAAAGAACTTTTGGGTCTGTGTAGAGACTGAAATTCCAGAGAGCACAGGAATACAAAGTTTGAGAATGGATAAGTGTCTCAGAACAGTTTTCCCAATTTTGATTACATGGTTATAAATTCCTGACTTTTCTATGTCTAACCAACTTTAAAAGTAGTACTTTTACTCAGCCTAACTTTGAGAACAGCTATGAAAACACGGGTTAGTTCATTCTCTAATGCTCAACAGATATGCTTTTAATGCTCATATCCGTATACTAATCAGGATCTTTTTGCACATCATATGTTAGGAACAATTAATTGTTGCTATTACAGTCAAAAATTAGGGTTAAGGCTGTTCATTTGGGCTTTGACCACCTGACAAGGGTAGTGAGATTTGCTACTCATGTCTACTTGATAGCTCATACAGAGCAAGAATGAAATCAAGTAATTAACACAAAATGATCACCCCAATGAAGAGCCTGAAGTAGATACAAATTATGGGTATTTTGTCATTTCAACCCCTGTAGTCCCAAAGAAATTGTAATGGTAATGAATAAATAACAGGAGATATAACCAATACTTTCACATTAACAGCCTTCCCTATGCCACAAAAAGTAAACATAAGTTGTCCTAAGAGATCCATGTCTTCTCTCAATGTCTAACACAAGGCTATGCCCTATGTAGCTGTTCATTAATGCTTTATTTTCTATCTTACTAAACAAATATGCTGTTCCTACACAGAGATAACTCATATAAAAGTGTTATGTTTTATTTCAGAAAAAAATTTCAATGTTTGGATATTTGTGCTGGGATTCTTTCCAGCTATCATCATGATGTCTCAAGGCAGAACAAGTGTTACTCACTGACAGACCTTGGGGTCATGGTCTCCTGGAGCTTAGTGCCTACTCCTTTCTTACATATGCCTTCTGTCTTGCTGTGACTGTTTATTTTAGTCTATCATCATAGTATTGTATCACACTTCTTATCTGGCTAGCTATAATTCATTCATGTCAAAAAATCAAGGTCAATGAATCTTATACAGTCTACCAGAAGAGTCCTCACCACAACGCACTGGCTAAATTACATGGAATAGAATATAATCGGTGGATATCTTGAATTCTTATTCATCCAGACTAAATCTAATGACTTAACTATCTTGTTGGCTTCTTATATGCTATGTTAGCTTATTGAAAATTACTAAATGGTTGCCTCTGTTCATGTGTGTGTGTGTGTGTGTGTGTGTGTGTGTGTGTGTGTGTATGCATGCACGTGCGCACACAGACGTGTGTTGTAAAATATCAAAATAAAACAGCTTGGGAGAAAATGTTTCTTTGGGCTCAGAGCTCCAGAGGCTTTGGTCTGACATGGTAAGGAGAACATTGAAAAGAAGAGCAAGAGCAACTCACATTGTGGCAGCCTAGAAAGGGGTAGAGGGAAGGAGAGGATAGGAGACTGAAGAGAGAGAGTGGGGGGGGATGGGGAGGGGGAGGGCGGGAGGGAGGGAGTCAGTCTGTACTTGCTGGCTTCCTTTCCATTTTTTTCTAGAACCCCTGGATATTGAACAGGTCTATTCAAATTTATGAGTGAGGGACTCCCATAAGTGAAACATCTGAGGAAATGACTTACAGAGACAAATAAGGTACTTATGCTTCCAGTCAGGACTAACGATCACACTGCCATTTGCCATTTTCCAACAGGTGAGATAATAAGAAAGACTTTGAGCAGGGAAAGCACAGGGGAGAGAAGCCAGGCTTTCAGTATACATGGTGCTTCTGCCTTTAGCCACTTGTACATGGGTGAACTCAAAGAACCCTGCGCGCCAATTTCTACCCTCACAGTTTTAGTCCTGGCTTTTCCATTCTCTTATATACAACAACCAATGCAGATTTCAGCAGTACTCAGTATCTTCAAGTAACTCTAGTTTTGTTTTTCTTTTTTTTAAGAAACATGTTTTTATGTACTTATTAGCCTTTTTTTGTTTCTCCAGAAAAAAGTAAATCCACCATTCAAAAGTAAACTTTAACAAAAATGTGTAAAACCTTAATCTTTTAGATGATAGGAAGGAGCAGTAAAGCAGAGAGGAGGTAGGTGGAAAGTCACACCTCTGTAGCTCCTTTGTGCTCAAGTTTTCCTCATTGAGGCAGCAGATTTAGGAGATTTGCCCCATGAAGTCTACAGATAACCAACTGGTAGTAGTTAAAGTGGGAAGTAGGGCCAGAGGGGAATGACTCTCCAGCCCATTTGGATCTGGACCACATCTGAGGTCCTCAGCCCCAGGCTTGACTGACAGCCCCTTTCATCAAAATTGAGATTCCAGAAAGACCAGATACATGAGGACAGAGACTCCACGATTATGCTCTGTGCTTTCCACTTAGCTTTGCTACGTGGAAATTTTCTCTTAAAAATCATTTCCTCTCTTCTCCAAGGTGAGCATTCTATTGGCTAAATATAGTTATACATAATTTTTTTCCCTTTTCATGCTTTTAAAAATTATTACAACAAAGGAATTCTCAACATAAATACCACCTGCCATCTTTGTTGTCACATCTTACATCTTGTCTGATTGTGTCCTCACCAGTCAGCCCACAGAAGGAAGGAACTCCATTTTTACAGAGATCTCTCGATCTCCAGAGCTCAAACAGGCCACACCATCACCATATTTAGTATGTTTCATGTCCCTGTGAAGTAAGAATTGCCACTCACAGATGACAGGAGATGACTCAGGTCAAGAGACAAGAGATGATGCCTTACCTAGGATGACAAAGCTACTCTGAGTGCTTGTAGTTACTTCTCTAATGTTCATGTGTTGATCCCACCAGCCAGTGAGTAGATGTTGCAGCTGGATCAGTAGGGTCAGATCTGACATTTTCTCTAAACTGTGTCCATTTCTGTATCTCTATATGGTGTTGGGGTCATATCTACCTTCTTTTCACATCAAGTGAAGGAGGATTCTAACATGTTTTTAATATTTTATAAGTACATTTTTCTGTTCCTAACTGTGAAGATTACTAATTTATAGGCTATTTTGTAAGAAAAATTTTAAACACCAATTACAAAATTAATGTTTTGCCATAGGCCTCATGGGATAAATACATTCTAATGCAAGAACTAAGTTCACCACCATATGGATGTGAGTCACTTTGAACTGCTTCTTGGCCTACCTGGAAAGAAGCCAAGTTCATTGTCTTCAGTGCTGAGGAGAAGGTGCCATCACCACCCAGCACAAGACTGGGAGAGAGAACCTGCCTATTCAGTCTTCAGAAATTGAGCTGAAAGTTTTTTTATGAACAAAAGCCTTATTTATTCTAGCAATGTTAAAAACAGCAATCATGATTTTTGAAATTTAGAGTATAAGAGAATTCTTGATAATTGAGTATTTCTGTGTGATGTTCAACACCAGGTGTAATACCATTTGTATTTAAATCTTAACAACAATTCCAATAACTAAGAAGATAAGCTTTGGGCCAGGCAATCTTGAATGAGACTCTGAGCCCTTCTTTCATATGACATCTTCTCACTCACTTATCTGTGTTTAACTTCATGTATACAATGAGTGTTAGGTTATCATATCTAGTCTGTAATTCTGAGGCAAGAAGTAAGTGAAATTATACATATATATGTATGTATAATTACACATATGTAATTTATATATATTATATATGTGTAATTTATTAGGGTATCCACCAGGCAGTACATTTTCAAATATACCTGGCATCTATAATCGGTATCTATCTATCAATATAAGGAACCAGAGAAAAATGAGCAAATATGATTGTCTCATATATTATTGCAATTTTTATAAAAAAACAGTAAGTGAATAACAGATTCTGCCCCATAGATTTTGACAGTCAGTGCCATATGATTACAATCTTTGACAAACCAATGAGTTATGAAATAATTATTGATGGCTTCAGTTGACAAAAAGAGAGTGAGGTATGGGAATTCCTTTCACAGAACTGTCTCGGTGCCAGGAGCACTGCCAGACCTATGTGGATCCAAAGCTTTTTTTCCATAACGCTAGCTAAAATGAGATGGACAAGATGACAGAGTTGTTCTAATGAATGCATATTCATAACCTAATTCTGTGTATGCATAAGCATGGTCATGATAAATTTATGCATACAGCCTCATTTATTCTGTCTCTTTACTGTGTATCCTGGTAAGCAGAAAGGCTCAGGAATTATAGCAAAGGTATCTGGATTCAGCTTCTGGCTTGTCTCCTTGTATAGAGCAGAGCCTGTGAGTGACTTGACTTCTTCTGCACAGGGAATAATGGTATATAACACAGGGCTATGTTATGTAGTGGATGAAGCATGGAAATTCAGACACTCAGTAGACCGTGGTATGTTATAGAACAGAATGGTATTATGAGACTATTAAGAGGCATTCAGTTTTATCATTGCATCTTAGCCCAAGAGATGGCACATGATAAAGAATGTAGTTCTTCTCTTTAGGATATTTCCTTCAAACAGTCAGTACTGTTTGAAGTACTGCCAAGTACGACAGACAGACTACAAGCTGTACTAGAGAATTAAACCAAGGGAGCTAAATACAGCAGGCCTTCTGTTCTTCACACTATGCACCCTGAGACAGAACCTCATCCAGAGGCACTGGTGTCTCAAAGACAGGGTATAGGCCCACAATGCCTCTCATTGTGTTGTCTGTCCCTCTATACAAATAGGATCTGTAAGAGCACAATAGACTTTCACACCTACAAGTACAAAAAATTTCTTAAAACTCACCAAAGGGAATTGCTAAAATTCACAAGTTACACATGTAACTTGTTAGCCAAAAATCAAGTAAGTCTCAGCAGGAACCAGGTGAGTAAAGCCTGAGAAACCAGATGCTTCACTGGAGTTGTGAATGCTTGAAACCAGAAAAAAAGATGATAATGTCATACAAACCATGTCCTGAATGCCATCAAACAGGCAGAGCAGAACACACAAAACACTTTTATTCTAAATTCTGTCATACTAGAATTTATGTCAATTTTAATTAACATAAATGTTGCTAATTAATGAATATGTATACATATATTCTACTAACCCTAATTCTTACAGCCCAGTGTGTGTGTGTGTGTGTGTGTGTGTGTGTGTGTGTGTGCGCGCGCAAGTGCTTATGTGCTTGTAATGGGATTATGTTGTTATATTGTAAATAATTGTCCCACCCACTAGTTAAATAAAAATGCTGACTGGCCAAAGGCAGACAGGAAAAGTGGGTGGGGCTAACAGGCTAAGAAAACTCTGGGAACAGAAAGAACAGAGGAGAAATGTCACAGAGAAGCTTCAGAAATATCACAATGAGATGCCAGCAGATGCAGAAGAAACAAATTAAAATGCTGCTCTAAGAAAAGGTACTGAGCCTCATGGCTAAAAAGGTAAGTAAGAGTCATGGGTTAGTTTAAGAGCAAGAGCTAGCAAGTTATACGCATGGGCCTCGTGTGTGGGTCCCAGGACAATCAGCATACAATTAATACAGGTGTTTATGTGTTTCAGTGGGACTATGGGAATGTCAGTCTGAAAGTCCAGGCCAGGAGACCAGGCTGGAAAGTCTGGGCCAGAAACCTAATACAACAAGTGAGAGTGTGTGTTTGTGTGTACAAGTGTGTGTGTGTGTGTGTGTGTGTGTGTGTGTGTGTGTGTGTGTGTGTGTGTCCCTGCCTTCAATATTTTCCATGGCATTCCAGAGCAATTTGCAACATGCAAGCAACGTGAAAGATTCGGGATTGGTGGCAAATGGTGAAAGGTACAGAGATTGAGATAATCGTTTTATACTAATTCTGATTTACTTTTCATTAGCAGATATGAAGGAAAAGAGAAAGAGAAGGGGGGCTGAGGAAAGAATGCAGAAGTCATTCACACCACTCAGGTAAAGAAGAAGAGTTACCTCTGAGAAAATGAAACCAAACAGACAGCAGTATATCATGGAGAAACTCGCCTAAGTCTCTGTCACCTCAGTCGTGGTTATTGCTATCTGTTTTTGCCTTCTATCTGCAGTTTGTGCTCACCTCCTCTTCCCAGCACAGCCATCTGGCTTATCTAAGATAAACCATGGGCTGCACAGCACACAGGATTCATCACCCTCTCCCCACACTGCTCCTTTCTGTGTCAAGAAATCATGGAACACACAGAGGCAGGAGAAGGAACTGAAAAGCATGAAAATGGCAATAACCGTACAAGAATTAGGTAAGCAGGGCTCTCCACAGGATGTCAGTGCCCATCTTTTATCAAGAGACATCGGCTGCACTGGGACCTGAAACCTTCACAGAGGTGATTGAGAGTCAGAGTCATTCCAATCCAATGTCTTTCTAATCTAATGGTCTATCTGGTCTAGGAACATAGCCCAACAATATAAACTCGAAATTAGTAGCTCTTAGGACTGCAGGGGAGAGCAATTGTGGGAACAAGATTGAGGCAGAAGATGATAACATTTCATTGATCTTGAAGTGGCTGGTAAAAGGGAGAAAGGAAACAGTTCGTAGGAACAAAACAAATTGCACATTTATCTTGGCGGGGACAAAAGCAAAGAGCCCCTTAAAAGGAGGGCTTGAAATCAAAGCAAACAAGTGGAAGTGTTGTGTCCTCAGAGAAAGCATTTCACCCTCGGAGGCAGAACTTGCTTCTAAGCCAGCACTCTAGGAAGCAAATGGCTGGTTTAGGAATGGGTGTTCCCAGTGGACACCTTATGTTTGGGTGGTTTATGAATCAACATTTTCTTCTCTCACTTTAGGGAATATGGACAGGGAGGGAGGAAAGCAATCTATAGCAATGTGAGAGCTTACCTGGTCTGGGGCCTTTGTAATCTAACTTCTAGAGATAATGTAGTTAAAATCCACTAGGACCAGCTCTGACTAGTAAGTGTGACATCAAAAGTAGTTCTCTTGGTATTTTGATCAGTTATGCCTTTCTATGATAGCCTCTCTCTGCTGTAAAGAGAACGTTCATTGATGAGGTGAGAAATATACTTATCTGTGGATAAAAGAATAAGCACTTGGAATGTAGTTAGGAATTATGATTGTTTAGTAAAGTTGGCAATAGAAGGGGAGGTTGAGTAAGATCCATGACCTTACTAGCCCTAGCAAGCTGGGGAGGTTTCTAATGGCAGGCAGAATTTCCCTCCTGTTGAATGGATCTTAAGTCTAATAAAAAGCACTATTGGTTACTACCAAGAAACGAGAGCCACTATTGCACATTTAGGAATATCTTGCCATAGTGATTACTGTAAAGATCCAATAGATAACAATACAGATGCTGCACCCAAGGTTTAGGGAATATTTCAGAGGGGACAGAAAGATCATTAGAGCCAAAGAGTAAAGGTGCCTGTGGTGAGATAGTGTCCCCTAGAAATGACAGAATGTGATTTTATTCTCCTGTTTGTTTATTTATTTATTCATTTAATATTCTGGTTAATGACTCTCCAGCTCTGTTTATGCCTTACCCTTAACAAGTGGGTTAATATTTGTATAAAATACTCTTCGGCACTGAACAAAAATGATTTTTATTTGTGTGTGTGTGTGTGTGTGTGTGTGTGTGTGTGTGTGTGTGTGTATGTGTGATATATGTGTGTATGTGTGTGTGTGTGTATGCGTGAATGCATGCTTGTTGTGTATATGTATGCTACGTGTATGCAGATGCTCATAAAAGACAGAAGGCGGCCTTGGATCCTTAAAGTTGGTGCCACAGGCAGTCATGAACAACCTGACAAGGGTGTTAGGAACCAAACTTGGATCTTCTGGAAAGGCAGAAAATACTTTTAGCCACAGCACCATTCACCCCTCCAGCTTTGATATAGTTTACTATCTGGGGGAATGCGGCCCAACAAAGCTAAAATAGCCTAAAAACTTACCAAGTAGTAAGGAGTAGAGCTGTGACTTGAATCAGACGAATAAGCTTTGATCCTGTGTTTGTAATCTCTTCTATACTAAGTGGTTTACAGGCGTTTTTAGTTAAATTTTCTTTCTGGGAGATACCATGTCAAGAACAATAGACATAAAGCCATCCACACATTTGGAACTATTGTATTCATCAAGCTGAGAACATTAACCAACAATCCTTTTTAGTGCTTACACTATTCCAAGTGCTATGTCAAACTTTCACATGTCTGTGTCACATCATAATTGCCTAGGACCAGCCATGTAATTACCATGTATGGTAGTACAGCTATCATTATTCTTTAACAGATAAAGCAATTGGAGCTTAAGGAAAATAATATACCCAATGACACAGAGGCCTTGACAGAGAAGCTGGAATTTAAATTTAGTTCTATTTATTTCAAGTGTTTTTTCCCTTGCTTTCTCATCTTATTATAAATTATAATGCTTAGTTGATTTCGTTACATAAAATTTTATTTTATAACAGACGTGAAATAAGGGGAAAATAATTAAATCTGTGATCATCTTAGCAGTCAAATTCTACACTTATTAAAAGAAAATTGATATTGAAGTATAAGAATTTTTCTAAAAAAAAAGTATTTTATTCATTTGCAAGTGGCAGTTGGTCTCCATGAGTTATAAAAGTGGGGGACATAAAGTTGGGAGGAAGGTATGTTGGGGCAGTGGGAGAGCCTGAGTGAGAGAAGGGGGTGTCATTAGTCCAAAATTCATTGTATACATGTATGAAACTTTTAGAACATGCATGTGTTATATAAAGAGATAGCAGTCATGTATAGTAAATAGAGAACTGGGTTGAGCAAAGTGCATAGTGACAGAAAAAATTCTGTCTCCACCTATCTCTCTTTCTCTTTCTCCATACATACAATACATATCTATTTGGGAAGAAATACCATTGTGTTATTCCTCAGGCTGCTTCTCAAGCTTATCGGTCTGTAACTCCATTTCTTCCTTGGAGCTGATTTCTCCAGGATTTCTATCATGGCTCAACACTAACTCAGTGCACAGTTTAGTAGCATGATTGAATATATATGGTGGGCAAATTTAGATATGAGAACACAATCCATAATCCTTTCTTCAACATTAAAGACACAGAAGTAGTTTAGACATCGAACAGAATGTGTGAAAAATTTCCTGAAAGGCTTACAAATCAATTTAATTCCAGAGATGGAGAAAAAGAAGAGGTGGCAGACCTACATATGCACTATAATTCCTTAGCACATTCTCTGTTTTTCTTAAAAATTATCTTGTAAAACAGTTTTAGATTCATAGAAAAATTGAGAGAAAGTCACAGAGATTTCTTGTGTTCCCCATCAGCCACATGCAGAGTTTTCCTCATTATTAACCTTGCTTCACAAAGTGGAGTGGTTGTCACAATAGACAAACCTCTATTGACTCACCATACACATCCACAGCCACTGTTTTCACTGGGTCATTGAGCTATACCTGTAGCTAGTCAGTAGCTCAGTCATAGAGCATGAGACTCTGAATCTCAGGATCTTGGGTTCGTGCTCCACATTGAGTACCATTTGCAGCCTGAAGTTTCTGACCTGGCCTAGCCTCCAAGATCTGGAACCACAGCCACTTAGTCCCAATTAATCACACTAAGTCTTATATTAATTATGTGCTACTTGGCCTATGGCTCAAGCATATTACTTACTAATTTTTACTCTTAAACTAACCCATGATTAACCATTACTGACTTTTCTCAGAGCAGCATTTTCGTCTTTTTTCCTCTTTGTCAGCTGGTGTCTCTCTCTTCATCCTCCTCCCAGAGTTTTCTTAGTCTAGTATCCCCACCCATACTTCCTGTCTGCCTTCTGCCCATCAGCATTTTATTAAACCACTAGGAGGGACAAGTATTTACAATGTACAGAAGCATAATCCCAAGCACAAGTCCTTAATGACATGGACCCATCACCAGAATTTCACTGTCTCAAACACTCTGCTCAATGTCATGGGTTATGACTAGGGGGAGGATCACTAGGTAACCACCGTTCTGTGTTACTGTCTAAATAATTGCCTTTCCGGGGTTCTGGAAAGATGGCTCCAAGGCTTAGAGCACACACTGCTCTTCTAGAAGACCAGAGTTTGGTTTCCAGCACTCAACTGCAACTCTAGCTTAAAGGGCTCTTACACACCATTCTGCCCCCACAGACAACTGCACTCACATACCCAGAGAGACATGCACACATGTAGATAATTAAAACTATAATATATGTAAAATTCTTTTTACTATTGTCTTTCTCGAATGTGTGTATTGTAGGAATTGTACAATATGCAGACTTTTCAGATTATCTTTTTATAACCATAATAGTCACATGAACTTAAGTTTTCTTAAGTACAAATATTTTTGGAATTTGAAAACTCCTTTGTTAAGTGTTGAATTATATTTCATTGTCTGAATGTACCATCATTTATTTAACTACTCACTGAAAGGCACATGGTGGTTTCCAGTTTCTAGCAATAATTAATAAAGCAGTCATTAAAAAATACATGGAGAGATTTGAGTGTCTGTGTGTGTTCTTAAATTTACAAGTTTTTTTTGTTAAATACCAGGGCTTGTAATGCTCGTTCATAAGAAAAAGTTAATGTATATTTTCAAGGATAGCCAGACTCTCACAGTGTGGCTGTACATTGCTGCAAATCCATCAGCAATGAGCTAATTGCAAGCTACATCTCTACCAGCATTGGATGTTGTCAGTGTTAGACTTTGGCTACTGTAGTAGGTGTTCCCATGAGTTCTTAGACACTAGTACCCTGATCCCTTTGTAGAGATGTAGTAGTGTTAATCAACTTTCATCTTTTTATTAGGCTTTCTATAATTCACTGCAGATATTCCACTCAGTTTCCAAATCATTTTGAAGTATAACATAATGTCACTAGAGTCCACTAAATACATATTCTAGGAAAGATGTAATTATAGAAAGCTAGAATAATCCTGCTACACAAAACTTCTTTTCATGAAAAACTTCATAAGACAAAGAAAAAGATTGAAACAAGCAATAACAATAAAAATAACCAATGTAAACACAGTATTTATACTTGGTACCATTTCCAACACATACTGTGCATTACCATTTCATAGATGAGACAACCACAATGAGAAAGCTGAAGTAACTTGCATCAGATCATAAAACTCAAAGATAAAGATTGAACCAAAGTTGAGGCGGTCCTGCAGGTGTCATAGAGGGATGTGAACCACATGAAGAGATAAGAAAGAAAACTGGGTGTAGATGGAACAGACTTTGGGGAATCTAATAACAGAAGATTTATTCCTAATATAATTTTGGAAAAAAAAAAAAAACCTTTCCTTTCCTGATGTAAAGCAATCCTTGTTGCACAAAGAATGTAATCATATACAAACTCAATTCAGGCTGTATGTCATTTCTTCAAAGAAGATAGGTTCTAGAGATAAACTGTTTGTACTAGCTTAAAGGCTTAAGGGTCTGGCCTGATCTTGGTCATATAGAGAGCATAGAAGACATTTGGGCTATTAGCTGCTACTGGTCCTGGGTGAAGGAGCTTTGGGGAGTCTCTGGCTATCAGGGTCATTTAGATTACTAACCACCTCCATCTTGGTTATGCGAGCTTGGTATGGTTCTATAGATAACACAGATCACCAGGCTGTAAATTACTCCCAATTCTCGGCTTTCTGAATAAACAAAATGGTTTTTTAGTTTTCCCATTATAAATACAATCCTGTGTGTTTTAACATTTCTGGTTTCTCTGGATTTCTGTGGGCTCAAGGACTTTCAAACTATGTTCACAAAAAGTAATCTGAGAACACAGCGTGATTTTTAACCCCTTTGCTAAATTCTTTCCCAAATTAGTTCTTAGAGGCTGGAGAGATGGCTCAACAGTAAATAGCACTTGTTGCTATTCCAGAGGAACCTGTTTTACCCGTATGGCAACTTATAACCATTGATAACTCCAGTTCTAGGGGATCTGATACCCTCTTATGACCTCATCAGGCACAAGGCATGAATGTAGTGCAGATATACATGTAGACAAAACACTAATACACAGAGACATCCAAGTGGAACTGGTTTGGGTGTCACAAAAGCTTCAAGATTGAAGAAGTCAAAGAGAAGTTAAAGCTTCTCCAATGGAGGACAATAGAGGCCACTGATGAAGGTGCAGCTTCAGTTGCCATGGAGACCCCCACTATATTGGAAATGCCAATACTGTGGTATGACCACCGAGGAGGGCAGCAGATTGGAGTGAAGCCAACCTGAGCCTACAGTTGTATGCCCTTTGGTAGAGTCCTAGAAGTGGAGATCCCTAAGCTCTTCGTAGCTCAGAATATCATGAGTCAGTTCCAGACCTTGGACACTGAGTTTACCAACACTGTTGGACTTTGGTTTCTCTTAGATCTGACTGAAACTGTCCGCTGGTTATTCCCTCCTGGAATAAGTATATGGGGTATTTTTTATTTTTTAGGAGATCACAATTGAGAAACATTGGACTTTTATAGAAGCATTGAATATTTTTAAAAGACTTGACTTTTTTTGCGGTGGTGTTGAGAACTGAACCAAGAACTTTGGGTATGCTAGGTAAGTGCTCTGCCAATGAGCTAACATTCCCAGCCCAAGACTTGACATTTAAATGTTTAAATTTTTAATCTGTGAGACCTTTAAAAGTATGTTATATTTTATATTGGTATGTTAATATGAGAACTTGGAGATAAGAAAGAAAAAGTTATGATTTAGTAGTGATATATTTGTGTATTATGTTGACAAGGAGTCAGTTATGCTGGTTAGTTTTGTCAACTTGACACACCCTAGAGTCCTCTGAGAGGAATCTCAATTAAGAAAATTCCTACTTCTGCTCACTTGCTGGTGTTAAGGTGTACCGGCGCTCTTCATCAGCCATGTAGAAGATGGAACAACCCCTGCCTTGCAGGAGCTGTGCCTGCCCTGCCCCTGCTTCCCTGGTGTGCTTTCTGAACAGTTTGGGTGCAGTAGATTTTACACTAAAATAAAACAAAAAGATTTTCCCATGAGCTCTGGGCCTGAGGAAGAATAGCAGATGAAGCAAGGCATCCTTATAAAGGAAGGAATTAGAGCATTTGTGTGAAGGGTAGTTCTCTCAAAACTATTCTGTAATAAAGGAAGTGGAAAGAAGAAAACCAAAACCAAAGAGAGAGAGAGACAGAAAGAAAGAAAGAAAGAAAGAAAGAAAGAAAGAAAGAAAGAAAGAAAGAAAGAAAGAAAGAAAGAAAGAAGGAAGGAAGGAAGGAAGGAAGGAAGGAAGGAAGGAAGGAAGGAAGGAAGGAAGGAAAGAGAGAGAGAGAGAGAGAGAGAGAGAGAGAGAGAGAGAAAGAAAGAAAGAAAGAAAGAAAGAAAGAAAGAAAGAAAGAGGGAGGGAGGGAGGGAGGGAGGGAGGGAGGAAGGAAGGAAGGGGGAGAGAGAGAGAGAGAGAGAGAGAGAGAGAGAGAGAGAGAGAGAGAGAGAGAGAGAGAGAGAGACCCTTCCTCAGACTGGCCTGCAGGCAAGTCTCTGGGAGCATTCTCTTGACTGAAGATTGATGACAGCCCAGACTACTGTAGGCAATGCCACCCTGAGCCAAGTGGTACTGGCTTGTATTTAAAAGCAAGCTGAGAACACCTTGGAGATAAATCCAGTAAGAAGTACTCCATGGCCCTGCTACCAAGGCCATCCTCTGACTGTAAACTGTTAGATGAAATACCTCCCTGACAAACAAATTAAACGGGGGGGGGGGGGGGGGGGGGGGGGAACCTCTCATATACATAAAATAAGACAAATCTAAAATTTTGAAACAAATTTTTCTGGAATTAAATTCATTAATGGCAAAATTATATTAAAATACACACTTTATATAAACTGACCAGGAGGAAATGACTGATAAGAAAAGATGTTATGAGGAAACTTCTTTGATGTCTTCTTTGCTTATTCTTCTACAACCTTGTTCTATGTGACCTGACTTCTGTGTGTCCTTCATCATCAAAACCTCTGAGACCAATAAATGAATCTCAGATGCTTCCTCTAAGCCCAGTGACCTCATAACAGATGCACTTGGCTTAGGCTTCAATCTTCATTTCTTTATTAAAAAATAGTGTTTTCTAAAACCCCAATCAGAATGTTTTAAAGGTTTCAGAGATGTTGCTATTAAAATAAACATCAATGGGAGTACCCATACACACTCACCACAAATATTCTAGACATATTCTTCCTGGATCACAATATTCGACTGTTAAATTCTATGAAGGACAACTTAAATCAACTACTTATAATTATTATTATTATTAACTATATTCTAGACCCTACCCAGAATAAGAATGGACGTAGAAAGCACACACAGACTCACACACACACACACTTATCCTGGAAATTGCTTTACTGTTAATATAGTAATAATTCATTCTCTCAATGAAGTCAGGTGTATTGTTACATATAGAAAACAAGTTACTAAATTCAGGTGCATAGCAGCTTAATAACCAGCTTAGTTCCAGGGGTTCAAGCATAAACTGGAAGAGGTTAAGCTCCTATTTAATGTCAAACTTGTCAAAACCCAAACACATAATCTCCCAGCTTCTTCTTGCCCACTCAGTGTATCAATTCCCAGCTTGCTCCTGACACACACCCTGCCTTATCCTAATCTCTGAACATCTAAACTCATTTATACGCTGTCACCTCAGCTTAGTACAATGGTAGAGAACAAAGAAGCTGAGGGTCTAGAAGGAGTCTTGTATTATTTATTTAGCCCTGGCCAGCCCCAAACTCACTGGGTAATCAAATCTGATGTTGACCTCCTTCCTAATCCTGCCTCTACAACCCAAGCTGGGTTTTAGAAATGAGCCACAATGCCTGGTTTATGTGGCATTAGGGATCACACCCTGGGCTTGAACATGTTAGGCAAGAGCTCTGCAAACAAAGGTACATCCTCGGGTCTTGCTTTCTTTAATCTTAGTGATAGGGTGCATGCCAATAAAAGTTAAAATTAAGGAAAGAAAATTCTCAGTAAATGAATGTCTCATATAAAGTAAGAGCTACTGTTTATGAAATGTCAGATTTTTAAGATAGGAGCTGATGCAGGGACTCACAGTCAAGCATTGGGCAGAGCTTAGGGAATCCCATGGAGGAAGAGGAGGAAGAATTGTAGGAATCAGAAGGGACAAGCACACCACAAGAATACACATGGCTCACAGAATCAACTAAGCAGGGCACATAGGGGCTCACTGAGACGGAAGCAGCAGTCAGGGAGCCTGTGGGTGACTTAGGTCCTCTATATATGCTATAGTTGTGTAGTCTGGTGTTCTCGTGAGACATGTAGCAGTAGGAGCAGGGCTGTCTCTGCCGCTTTTGGACCCTTTTCCTCATACTGGATCATCTCATCCAGCCCTGATATGAGGGTATGTGCCTGGTCTTATTGTAAATATTTATGTCTGGTTGATTTTCCTTCCAAGGCCGGCTCTTTTCTGAAGGGAAATGGGGAGAGGAGAAGTGGGAAGGAGACAGGGAGGAGAGAAGAGAGGGTAAACTGTGGTCAGGATGTAATGCATAAGAGAATAAATAAAAAATAAACAAAAACCGTTTGAGGTTGAGAAACAGAGACATGGCTCAGTGGTTAAGAGAACATGCTTCTCTTCCAGAGAACCAAGGTTCAGTTCCTAGCATCCATATAGCAGCTCACAACTGTCTGCAACTCCAGATCCAGGAGACTCAATGACCACCTCTGATCTCCACCAGTACCAGGTAGCCATACTATGCACAGACATACATGCAAGCAAAATACCCACATATTAAAATATTTTTAATTTACTGTTATTAACTCCATTTTCTAAAGGAGAAATAGAGATGTGAGGACAGTGAGTTGATTTTGTGTAGCTAATATGAAGCATGCTCTAATCTGTGAGCTCTGGGTGTCCTCACTGTTGTTCTACTTGCTAGTCTCAGAGAAGTATCTTACTATGGCAATATGAGGCTATAAAATAGTGATGGGAAAATATCAGGTATAGAATCATTAACAACAGAACACAAATAAAATGCAAATTAGATGACATTTGTCATATATACAGACACACACACAGAAAGAGAGAGAGACTAATACCATAATAGAGAAGACTCGTCACCTCCCACAAATTTCACCACTGCCTTTTGTTATCTTATTTTTTCTACCTTTTCATCCCCAGATAAGGACACATGTATAACACTTCCTGTCTTAGAATTCTACAAAATGGAACCACACAACATATATTTCTTGTCATCTAATGTCTACAATCAGTATCCTTCCTTTGAAATCTCTTATGTTATGGTGAGTGTTTGCTCCTCTTCATTGTTATATAAAGGGCACTCGACAGTGAGGTTATGTCACAGTTTATTTAGCCATATATCTCTGGACAGGTAAACTTGACTTTGATTGCTTCCAGTTAGGAGCTGTGAAAAGTAAAGTTACTATGAACATGGAAATGAGAAGCTGTATGCACTTGTGGTATTCTTTTCTCGGACAAAACCTAGGAGTAGAAGGGTGGGTCCAATGGAAGAGTACCACGTGGTCATTTCTTTCTAGGACTGCAGTCAGGGAAGCCCATCAACAGGGTAGAGTATATGGACTTAGGCAATGAATGAATAGCTACTGCATATCTGGAGCGAGAATAACAGATTCACTTGGACACATCAATAGAACAAATGCTACCCTCCAGTCATGTTGAGCCTACACTCACTGAGGATCAGATGCAGAACCAAATCACAGGAGTTCTGGTTTACTATGCCTTTGAATCATCAATTGGAAACTGTTTGGCACCTAATACAATATACTGTTTGCTGTGGATTGATTCATATCGTACCAAGGGTTTGATTGAAATAGATAAAAATATTTTCTTAGTGGAAAAAAATCTCTATTTCATCAGCCTTTAAAATATTTTAACCCTATTTTAAATGAATGGGTGTTTTTCCTGCATATATGCCTGTCTAACACTTGAATTCTATACATATTAGGTCAGAAGAGGGTACCTCACCTCAAACTGGAGTTGTAGGTAGTTAGTTAGTGACCATGTGGATGCTGATACCTGCATTCCAGACCCACAAGAATAGCAAATGCTCTTACTGCTGAGCCATCTCTTAAGATCTAGCACTCATCCTTTTAAAGGAAGAATATCTTATATGTAAGCAAAGGGAAAAAATGGATAGCTTGCAAGGATCATGAATACAGGGGCATTTTTCTTCCTTTGAACTTTACCAGACTTGAATCACTAGCTGGTGTTGTGATGTAAGCCGAAGACACTACAGTTTATCACTACAGGTTCCAGCTTTTCTTGGGTGTGTCTCTAGACACACACCAATATTCTCCAAATCAACAACAATAACAAAACACTTCCCAATATCCATAAATGTTTGCTCTTTTTATTAGATTTCACAAAAATCTCTGAATTATTTTTTCTAAAATTCTGTCAATCTTAATCCCCACATGCATCCCAGCCCAGTATCCCTGCACCATGTGATGGGCTCTACTTCTTCCCATTCCTTGTTTCCTTGAACTGAATCTTCAGCTATTTTCCCCTTTCCCTACTCTGAACAGTCCTCCGTGGACCCCCTTCCATACCACAGTGGAAAGACACACCTACTTTACTGACTGAATCAGACCCAGCCCATTTGACTTTAAACTGAGAACTGACCATAAAGATGTTCTATTTGTTGGTGTTTGGGCCTTGGGACTGGGTTCTAGGGACAGGCATGCTATGATGTGCCTCTCCCTCACCAAAGTTCATATTTTGGGGATGTACCCTCCACGTAAGTATTGGGAAAAGGGTAAATTTTAAGAGGTAGGGCTTAGTAGAGTATTCTCAGGGCAACTTGGGCAATGCTCTTAAAATAGACTGTAGATTATATGCCTCTCTCTGATTTCCTGTCTGTCTGACAATGTGACTGCTCACTCCTGCATGGACTCCCAGACAGTCCCCACAAAGTGATACAGCGAGGGACCTTCACTGTCAGTGATATGATGTTCTCTCAGCTTTCACCTTTCCAAACTATAAGCTAAATAAAGCTTTCTTATTAGCCCGTTTGGGGTATTTCATTAGCATTACAAAAAGCCAATGCAAGTACTTCAAAGTTTCCAATTTGGGCTGACTTTCATGCCAATGTTTTGTTTCAATTTTAGAGCATGAAATCTATTTTGTTATCTGGGAAACAAAAAAAGATATTGATTGACCTTTAGTGGGCTACAGTAAAGTCTTCTCAAAGCTTCAGGAATTTTATTGATTCCTTGGCAGATGAATCTTCCATGTTGATACTAAATTTAGGTATAAGAAAAGAGTGCCCTATGAGGCCCCCAAACACTAGAGCTCAAGATAGTAATTTTCAGTTCTAAAAACAGGTGTGGAAGGATCATGGTTCTAACTCCTCTCCATGGAACTGGAAGACAACAGGGTTTGGGGTAACCAGTTGCTAGGTGCTAGCTAGTAGACAAGGTATGTGTTGATGGTGATGAAACTTTCAAAGAGGAGTAATGCCATGGGGGCTTTTACTCAGTCTGAATTACAACAGGGTATTTTTCATATAAATCCTATTTCAGTCTAAATTTAGCTAAGTGAATTTTTATTTTGGTGAGCTGCTACATTTACTCTTAAAGTAAACTGAAAAACACCTTGTAGAATACACTCTTTGAAATTGTTTTCGATGTGTATGTTTTAAATTAAATATCTACTTCGATGCTGGCAAGGATTTTTTTTTTTTATTTATTTAACATACTTTCCCTCATTTGTTAAAAAAAAATGTAAGCTTAAGGTAATTTCCATTTTCAGAAAATGAGAGTCATCATAGAGGTCTCATGAGATAAAAATTTAGGCACATAGCAATGCAAGTAATTGTTTGCTAGTGATATTATTAAAGCCAATATTCATAGACAACATCAGTTTCCAGGAAACAAAGGAAAGATAAATGGGTTTTGTAAATGCCTGTAAAGGGTGTGTATTTCTATGATGTATGGCAGTGTTCCTGGGTGAGATTAGCCTACAGTGGCAGATTGGGGAAGAATGCCAGGCTTGATTTCCTGGTTATGGCTCAAATTCTACTCCAACAAAGTCCCTCTATACACATTCAAAGAAAATTGCAAGGACTAACGCGGAAAACAAGTGAATACAAAGCAAGCTTCCATGTCTGTTTCCACAGAGAGGAAACAGATACCAAGAGGCTGTTAGATCCCAGATTTCAGGACAGTAGTGGGAGATGCTACATTCATACTCTTTCAGGTGACTCTGACCTCTTAGTTTTTCAAACTACAAATTGATGGGATCATGTAGCCTTACTGTCAAAGCCATATTTTAATCAGTCCTCAAATGTCTTGCCTCATTCATGTCTACAGAGAGAGACTGTGTCATCAGCAAATAAAGGGTAAATCACTTCTGTCCTGAGAAGTCATTCTTCCCACTATGTGCAAAAGCATCACAGCATAGCTGGCAATAAAATCCCTGTGATTCTTACAAAGCTAAGGTGGACAATTACATTTTACCTACTCCAAGCAGCACAGATACCTCATCTGCTGAAACCTAGCATAAAAATGACTGACTGAACACATGTTCCACGGCAAATATAAAATGAAGCTGAATGAGATTTACTCCGCAGCCATGGATAAAAAATTACAAACTGCTTCTTGATGATGTATTACCATTATAAATGTTCTCTGTGCTCTAAAATGCATGGCAATGTTGGTAGATGGGTAGAGCACTGGCTGGTAAGCAGAGCCTCTTTATCTTAGTGAACATTGCCCTTTGTGCCAAAAAGATAGATCTCCACACAGATCTGGCTGTAGACTTCAGCTCTGCTATAATTTGGCTTTGGGAAAAGTGACTTAAAACTTCTGAGTCTCAGTTTCCCATATCCCGAGTGATAGGAACAGACTTTTAGCAAAGTTGCTGTGATCATTAATGGATATAAGTACTTGGTAGAGTATTTTATACATAGCAGATCAATAAATGCTAATTTATTCTTTGTCTAGTATAAAGTTAGATACCACAGTTCAAATGCATTGCAATATCCCACTGGCTAAAGTCCCATGTACCAGTAGGAATTTATTAGAAATCCATTCTAGAAGCCAGTAATTATTATGTGTCATGAATGATAAAAGAAAAGCCTCTGAATGCAAAGACTGTGGCCATCAGAAAGAGCCCTTGGCTAGCCTCCCTCTTACCTGATTCCCATGACAGGTCGCTCCCTTGTGATTCCAGCCCATTTACCTTTGGGAAGGCATAACTTCTAGGAAATGCTTCTTTAAATTGGGCTCAAATTTGCTTCTCTGTGCCAGCTCCCCACTGATAGGTTCTAATTCTGTCTTTTAAGTCACACACAGAAAAATAATAATGCCAATATACTAAATGATAAAGATGTAGAAGTAAGATGAAAAAATCATTTATCTTGAATATGTAAAAATAGAGCACCATAGGATTGGCCACATCACTGTCCTTTTCAGGATTCCTATTGCTGTGAAAAAAACACTGTAACTAAAAGCATCTTGGGGAAGAAAGAATTTATTTTAGCTTAAAGCTCTTCAGTCATACTCCATCAGTGAGAGCATTCAAGGTACAATTTGTACAGGAACCTGAAGGCAGGAACTAAAGCAGAGACCATGGAGAAGGCTGTGTACTGGCTTGCTCCTCATGGTTTTCTCAACCTGTTCACTTATATCATCCAGGACAACCTGCCCAGGGTGAAGCCATTTACAGTGGCCTGGGTCCTGACACATTAATCAGTAATTAACAAAATGTCACACAGCTTATCTACTGGCTAATCTGAGCTAATCTTATGAAGGCATTTTCCCAGTTATTGTTACCATTCCTCACATGTGTCAAATTGCCAAGCAAAATAGTAGATATCAATCTCGTAGGGTAAAGAGATTCTAAAGGCAAGTGGTAGAGATTGAACTGAGTGATTTACAGGTGATGGGAGTGAATTTATAAGTATTTATAAATGATGAGGGTGAACCCACACTTCCATCTTTGGAAGGAAAGAAAAACATGCTACAGTTTTGTTTAATCCAGTAAAGAAATGGAAATTGTTGATGTGGATGGGTGACAGCACTATCTTTACATAAGGGTCACTCATCCCTCTATTCACTCACTGAGTTCTGTGCCTAACTGACTATGGAAAGAAAGGTGAGGACAGGCCATTTAGAAAGATCACTTGCCAAGCTATGAGACTCTGGACAATAAGAATATGTCTAAGGCTGGTGATGTGACTTAGTGTTAGAGTGCTTGACTAATGTTAATGATATCTATAATATTTCCTTAATGCTACTGGGATTAGGATCTTCAACCTATTTTTAAAACTATTTTAGGAGCTCCTAAAGAACCTAAATTCAGAGCCTCAATTCCCTCCAAAGAGGCTATTGACTTGATGGCATTCCTTTACTATTCTGCAGCCTTATACAAAGAGATAACTCCAGGTGGTCAATGGCCTCCAGGGGAAATTGTGGACCACTCTCTGAAGCCCTCTGCTGCCCTCCACTGGCTACACAAAATGGCCAGCATTTGCTCTTCCACTCTGGACAAGTGCAATATAAAATAGATACCTCTCAGGGGACTAGCTGAACTTCCATAGTGCTCACTGCTCTGTAACACAAGGACATGATAATACAGGTGAAGTTCTTCTCTGAAGACTCTACTCAAAAATCACCCTTCACAGAAAGGATGCTCCCCTTTCATTCCCTAAGTATATGCTGATTGTCATTGTTCCTAACACTGCCTGATGGTAGAAGTGTGAAAAAGGAAAAGGGACTCTCAGAAAATCCTCCAGTGACCAGCCCTGAAATTATACACATACAATTAACATCATGTAAACTGAGAAGGTTGTATTTATCTAGTTATGAACACACTCTCTCTGTGTGTCTCTCAAAGAAAAAGAGGCAATGACTTAAGAAAGAGCAAGAGAGTATGTGGGAAGGGTTGGAAGGAATAAATAAATGTAAAAGGCAAAATGTTGTAAACATAGTTTATTTCTAAGAACACTTCTAGTGCTCCATGCCCAACTTTGTCTGACCATGCCCAGGCATCCAACTCTAGTCCAGAAGAAAAATAACTTATTCCCTGAGTCAAAACCCAAGTCTTTCCAGAAATAAATACCTCATGCAAGTATGTACTTTATATGTGATGCCCTTGCTTTGAAGGCATCAAAGTTTAAAGCACAGGACTTGCTTTTAATACTTTTCATAATTGGAAAAAGAGTGAGTTGTCAGTTAAATCATCATGTATTAAAGCTAAGCTGTAGGGATATAAGAACAAAAGGCAATTAATTATGACTGCAGGGCTAAGGAGAAGCAAGAGGAACACCTTATCTGACCACGGCACTTGTATGTTCAAAAAGGAGGGAGTGGAAGGGGGAGGGAAGGGAGCAAGAAAGGAAGGAAGCAAGGAAGAGATTTTAATGGATCCCCAATTCCTATAAATTCAAACAGAAATCCTTTAGCAGAAATTATAGTATGATCTATGATTCTGTGTGTTTGCAGTATATGCATGTATGTCTTCACAAGTATGTGTATGAGCTCGTAGAGAGTCAAGGTCAGCTGTCTTGCTTGATCATTCTCCTCCTGATTTTTTGAGACAAGGACTCTCCCGGATCCAAAGCTCACTGATTTGCCTAGACTAGCTGGCTGATCTCTCCTGTCTCCTCTCCACTAAGATTACAAACGAAGATCACCACATTCAGCCCTTTGTGTGGGTACTAGAGATACAAACTCCAGCCTTCACACTTTATTAAATGAGCCATCTGTGAGCCCTCGGCTCCACATCCTTTCTCTAACATCAATAGCAGCTTCTCATATTATTCTGTGTCACAATTATTATTAGAGACAGTCAGGGCAAAAGCTGAAGTAGAGCTGATGCTAGGGAAGGGATGTTGCTTGCTGGCTTGCTCCTCATGGCTTATTCAGCCTGCTTTCTGGGGACCACCAGCCCAGGGTGGTGTTACCCCTTATAAGCTGTGGCCCTCCCACATCAATCACTAACCCAGAAATGCACTGTAGGCTTTCCTACAGCCTGATCTCATGGAGACATTTTTCCAAATTAAGGTGCCATCTTCCCTGATGACTCTAGTTTGTGTCAGATTGACCTTAAAACTAGCTAGCACATTTACTTTAAAGATAGCAAATATGTTGTGACCTTATATTGTCCTATCTAGATCTAGATTATAAAAGATACTAACACCTGGCAACAGAGCCACTTTTGGATCTGTAGTGACTTCAAGAGAATCTTCAAAGGTTTGTGATTCTATAGGGTCTCCTCTATAATTTTTTGGAAATTTTTGAGGAGCATGACCAGAGTCTAAGAGTCATGGTTAAGAGGTGAGAGTGATTCACAACTGAGCATTAACTGACCACTTACTAGAGTGACTTACCATTATCATTGCTATATTACAACTACTGGCTGAATGTGAAAGAATTTTATGAGCAGAAAGAAAGCAAGAAGCCTTTTTCATTAAGACAGAATGTAGTGAAGTGTACATCCAAGTTATATGGTAAAAAAAAAAAAGCATAACACACATAAACCATGTGAGCACACATTTCACTAGCAGGTTGTAGGCAATGATTGAAAAAAAAAAAAAAAACAAAAAAAAAAGTCCTCTCATACTCCCAACAGGGGAAAACACACATATTTTAAACTGCCAATTTGCTCTTCTGAAAGTAAAATTTGAAAAGCATTACGTTTATGTGTCCACATCTGTTTCCCTCATCCCTTAAGCGCAGGCTTTTGGCCCCTAGTGAGCACTCAAATAATTGTGTCATTTAAATCACATAACATTTCCACAATGATCACAGCCACCCTCTTACTAAATGTATGCAAGTTGATGAAGCTCTGTGTGACTAAGCCTGTGACACAGATAGATGTAAATGTAAGGCTGCCTCTTTCCCATACATTATCCCCCAGGAGTGAGTAGGCCCCTTAGTTGCATGAGCCTTTGCTATGGAAATTGTGTTGTAAATGAAAGTCTTTCCTGTGTTGCAGATTGGGCAGAATGAGATCAGACAGCCAAGTCCAGCACTGGCAGGTTGGCCCCGGGGTGTGATGCTGAAGGTACCTGGAGAGCCCTTCTCAGCAGCCATCCAGAGCTCAACCTAGTTGGGAAATATAATGAACTACAAGAGTTTACAACATAAAAGAAGAGCCTCTCCACTACCTCTCAGAAGTACCGAGTAGTTAATCAAGCCAGACTATTCAAAACAACCCTCAGGTCTCCTCCAACAGAAACTTGTGTTTAGCAGCTTTTCCCTGCTGTGCTTTTCAATGAGTTCCAGAGAAACAGTAACTGCTACTGGCCATTCAAGTCCTCACCGGGGCTAGCACAGTTAAATACCAGGTACTTGGTCAGACATGTGCAGACTCTGATAGATTCCATCCTGGAACCAGGTCAAGTTCAAGCTCTACTTCCATGGCTTCTTCAAATCAACTTTTCGCTCTATTCTTACCCTTGGGCTGACCTGTGTACATGCCATCATCTGACTCCCTTACCTTCCTGCTTCCTGATAGGGCACTAGCAAGATACTGAATGAGGAAGTGGACTGAGGTACTGGCATCACCCTTCCTTCCTCCTTCTCCACAGGGTCACCTAATGCCAGCCATAGCCCTTGCCCAGAGGTCTTCTATCAGTAACACTCTCTACTCTGCCCTGTCTATGGACCATCCAGTTTAGTTACCTCTATAAGAATACTTTCTACAATTGTTATCCTTCCGAATACATCATTTTCTGGCAGGTTAATATTTTCTCTGTGTCCCAGAATGACACCAATACCCAGGTCACATGGATGTTTTAAGAACAAAATAACACGTTTAGAGCAGTTAGAACAGGGCTCAATGGAATATTAATTACAGTTATTACAGAAGCTTCATTTGGCAAGATTTCTCTTTTTAGCCTTGGATTTGACCTTAATCTCCTAGCCCCACTCTGGTGATGAAGGAAAGTAACTGTGCAGAAGATACTTTTTCATATCTTCTCTTATTTATCTTCAACATATTTCCTGAAACAAGTTCAGCTACTTTTCTTTTCAGGTTCTGATAAGAAACTGGACTGTTTAAGTGGTCTTCTCTAACCTAAAGCCACATGGAGGTCAGGTTCAAAGCCCAGTGTGACATTAGTCAGACCCACTAGAATTTTAATCTAGAGAAGTCACCTTGGTTCCATCTCATGTGACAGCACTGATGAATTGGTAGAAGCTACCAGAACACTGCGTTCAGAAATAATCAGGAAAGAGGAGTGCTTTGATTGATTGCTGGGGTCTCCAAGTGTACATAGCTTGCAGTGATGACATCAGTGCCCTTGTTCTTTGCTTAGTGGTCCACTCTGCCTTCCCACAGAATCAAATGAGTAATTCTTCAACTGATGCTGATAAAGCATCTTCTCCTAGTGGGCTTCACAGGACATGGCAGAAAACACGGTGGGCCTTGGGAACTACTCCATCTTTGCCCTTTGTAATTTATAATCTAGGCAGAAAGTCAAAACAAAGAAGATAAAAACAAGCCTATTGACTCAATCATAATTGAAAAACAGGATACTTTATGGTTTCTTTTATTTACGGGTATTTTGGTAAGCATCAGAGATTTGAAAAATAACACATCTAGGTTGATATGGGAAAATGACAGAGCGGGAGGAAAGACATCATATGGACTAAAAGGAGTTTCTGGAAGTTCCCTGGAAGTCAAATGAGGTGCCAGATAAGCAGCACTGTTGGAGAGAATTGTCTGAGTTCTCTGAGAAGTCTTGATAGCAAATGTCATAATATGTTTCTCTGCACAGTGTGGAGTCCCCCTGGCCACCACCACCATCTTTAGACTCTGAAATCAGTCATGCCTATATTCAGAGCTTAAGCATTAAGTTTAATGTTCAGGAAACTGAATATCAAGTTTGTTTGAAGAAATTTATGCAGAGACTGGATACCTTAATTCAAGATTTTTGACACATTTAATCTAAATAATTATCTAATAATAATAATTATCTAATAATCCAACCAGTTATGGATTATGTGCCTTGTTGCAAGTAACAAGTTACTTCCTTAATCATATAGGTGTTGTGACGGCTAATCTTGGTTGTCAACCTGACCACATGTGGAATCAATGAAGGTCATGCAACTGAGAATTCCTGGAAAGAATTTTCTTGATTGGGTTATTTGAGATGTGAAGAACCACCCTAAATCTGGGCACATTTTCTCATAGCAGCTCTCTCTCTCTCTCTCTCTCTCTCTCTCTCTCTCTCTCTCTCTCTCTCTCTCTCTCTCTCTCTCTCTCTCTCTCTCTCTCTCTCTCCCTTTCTGTGGTAAATTCACCTGTCCTTCTGCTAAAGCATTTCTCTGCTGATGTTAGAGCCTACTTTTTGGGATTACAATGTAGACCAAAGGCCAGAAACTCTAGGAATACTCCAGAACTCTAGTGCCACATTGGGGCTTCAGAGATACCCAGTCAAAAGACAGCCATTCTATCCAGATCACAGCCTGTAAGCCACTTGTGTGTGTGTGTGTGTGTGTGTGTGTGTGTGTGTGTGTGTGTGAGAGAGAGAGAGAGAGAGAGAGAGAGAGAGAGAGAGAGAGAGAGAGAGAGAGTTCTTTCTATCAATTCTGTTCCTTTACATAACCCTGGACACTGACCATTTGCTTATAAGCAGGACCCACATTAACCCTGTGTCTTCTACAGTATAGTGGAAACTGTACTGTGGTTTGTCTTGTTGCTGTGATAAAACACATTGGCAAAAGCAACGTAAGGAGGAAAGGGTTTCCAGGATCTGGTCTATCACGGTGGAGATTCATAACAAAGGAACCGGTAGCAGTAGCCAGTCACATTGCAGCCACAGTCAGGAAGGTGAGTGCTAGGGCTCAGTTGGCTTCCTGCTCTGTATTTAGTTCAAGATCCCACACTGTGCAGGGCTTCCTACTATGTAACTTAATCTAGATAGTCCCATTCAGATATGCCCAGAGGCCAGTCTCCTAGGTGGTTCTAGATCAAGTCAAATTTATAATATAAAACATCACAGAATCATAGACAATCACCAATATAAACAATCCCAAATTGTAAAAGGCAATATAAAGACCAGGTACAGAATTCAATAAGAATCAACTCGTGGTACTTCTATGAATTTAGTCAGAAAAAGCTTCCATGAAGATGGTGATACTTGGGCAGAGATTTGAGATATAAGAAGTCAGAAAAGTTAAAAGACAGTGGGTGGAGGGTGAGCAGAAGACAAAATTCTTGGAAATCAATAACAAATGGAGAGGTCCCAGTACAGGAAACACAACAGGTAAATTTAATGGATACACTAAAAACCTTGAACATAGAGAAACAATGCTAAGAGGTAATGCTATCCAGATTTCAGTAAGATTTTGATTTCACTGTCTGTAATGGTAAACCACTTCCCAGCTCAGAACCCAGATCTTTTAAAAAATGTGTCTACATGTGTGCATGTGTTCTCATGTCCTTGTACATGTTTATGAATGGCGCTATGCACTGGTACACTTATTAATATGCATGGAGGACAAATAGATTTTGAGTGTCTTTCATTATCATTCTCCACCTTCTTTTGTGAGGCAGTGTCTCTCACTGAAACAAACTGATTAGACTGGCTTGTCAGTGAACTCCTAGGTCCTTCTGTCTACCCTCCCCCACCCTGTAGCTGGGTTACAGGCATAAGTCTCTGTGCGTGACTTTGATGTGAGTTCTGGGTACTGTTCCTATGTTGACAAAGCAAGCTGTGTGCACACTGAGCTTTCTCTACCACACACTCCAACCCAGATCTTGATCTTTTTCAGCATTTCACTGGTGCACACTCTCGGATTGCTGCCTGCCCTCAGGACACCCCCATGGCTCCTTATGGCATCACCTGTGAGGACACCTACATTGTCCTATTTTCTTCCAAGCTGTTGTTACCCCTGCATCCTCTCCCAAAAGATCTGTTTCTGCCTCACAGGCCTTCCCCTTTGCCCATTGCCTCTGTGGCTAAACTTGCCAAGTCTTCCTTCCTTTACTGCTGGACACAGAGCTCTTTACTGTTTCCCCATGTAACAATAGCAATAAAAACCCTCAAAAGTACACATTACTGTAGAAATATGTCATCTTTTTTAAAAAATAGAAGTTTCCCTTAGGTTTGTTTATCACCATTATGAGAACAGATTTTCTGCTTTTTTATTTTTTTTTAGTTAAAAACAATAAACTTCATTCACAGCATAAAATAAAATTTCTGCTTTTTCTTAACATCACTACATTTGCCCCAAGCAGATTCAATAGTATAATGTTTAAGAAGTTGTAAAAATTCACATTACAAATGCAAATTGCCGTTTCCTGGATACATTTGAATTTTGATTTGTAAAGATCTTCAGATGCTACATATTCTAGTTCATAGTATATGAGACCCATTTCCTTCAGAAAAATATAAATACAAACATATATTCCTTATTCTCTGCACTTTCTTGTTCCCTTAAAGATCAGTTCACACTTACAGGGCATGAAAGTACAGATGTCTACATCACTGATCTATCCCTCAGTGTTTTGTTTGGGTATGTTTGAGTCACAATCAGCACATAGTGTTCATGACAGAAGGTGTATTAGTAATTTCCATGGCCATGGAAGGTTGAAATATAAAAGGGCTCCTGTTTTAGTTTGGGTTTCTATTGCTTTGATAAAATACTATGACCAAAATCAACTTGGGGAGGAAAGTTTTTTTCATCTTATAGCTTTGAGTTCATCATCCGAAGAAGTCAGGGCAGGAACTCAAGGCAGGAACTTGGAAACATGAACTGATACAGAGGACATGGAAGAATATGACTTACTGGCTAGTTCTCGATAGCTTAGTCAGTCTGCTTTCTTACAGTTTCCAGGATCATCAGCCTAGGAATGGAACTACTCACTATGAGCTCTCTCTCTCTCTCTCTCTCTCTCTCTCTCTCTCTCTCTCTCTCTCTCTCTCTCTCTCTCACACACACACACACACACACACACACACACACATACACATGCACACACGTGCGCGCACACACACACATATAGCAACAATAACCACCAACAAGAAAATATACACAAGCCTGCCCACAGACCAATATTCCAGGAACAACTTATCAACTAAATGGCTCTCTTCATGAATGACTGTTTATTTCAAGTTGAGATAAGAACTAAGAACGAACCAAAAGCAGAGCTCACCAAGTGACTAGGATTTTTTAATCACTCCCCTGCCCATCTCTACCACTCTAGCACTTTTGTTAACTTCAATATCTACAACTGAAAGAACAGAGGATCCATGGCTAGGTCTCTAAGCATGTGTAATTGTCAACAAATAGCTATTTTTCCTGGGATTTCTCAGCTTCCACAATGAAATTCATAAAGGTCATTTAAGTCCAGACTATGTGCACTATAAATATCCAAACCTCTGAGGCAGATATCAGAAAGGGGAGGTCAGTATCATCTTCACTGCAGATACATCAATAGGGGTTTCTCCTGATGGTTAATAACAACATAAACGACAAAAGGCCACACCAGCAGCATCCCAACATTTGACAGCGTAAAGCTGAGGCCTTAGCACACCTGCACAGATGTTGCTCAGCTAGACAGCTGCCAGCACCACTTCTGTTTCAATTTAGAAAGTGCACACTAAGCATTCCTCTTTGCCACATTTCCTCCAAAGTGTGAAGCACCATACGGAAACTATCAAGCTCAGCTCTGCAGGGTTCGAAGTAACCGAGTAACCGTACATGGGTTCTGCATGCCTCAGAGACAGCGATTAAATGCAGAAGAGAAAAGCACCAAATTACTGTGAACAACACTGTTTGCATTTGAAACTGTCAATCTAGGATATTTTTAGATGGAACTAACAGCCAAACTCTGAAAACCTAAAACTGCTTCTGTATGTTGTGAATATGCTTTATTATTGGTTAATAAAGGAACTGTTTTGGCCTATGGCAAGGCATTTTAGAGGAAGGAGGGAAATCTGAGCATAGATAAAAAGGAAGGAAGGTGGAGTCAAAGACAGGCTCTGCAAGCTGTCACCCAAGAGAGCAAGATGTAAAGGAACGCAGGTAAAGCCACTAGCCATGTGGGAAGAGGTAGATTAATAGAAATGGGTTGAGTTAAGTTGTAAGAGCTAGCTGTATAGCTGAAGCCATAAGCCAAGCAGCTTGTAGCGAATATAAGACTTTGTGTGATTATTTGGGACTCCTGGTCTGGATCTAGGGGCTAGACTGGGAACTTCTACTACAGCTTCTTATTAGAGTATGAATCCAATACTCAATGGGTAAGGACTGCATACATGAACAATATCAACTAAACGTTATTCATGAAAGTGGATTTTTATTTCCTTCTCTATTCACTTTTTAACTTCTACATATGCAGTACCTATTGCCCATGTATGTATATCATTTATGTATGTATGCATGTATATGTATATATGCATATGTATGTGGTTTATAAAATAAGATGGAAGTGACAGAATCTAGAAAATTTTCTTAAAGTCGCTCTTGTGCCACAAAAAACAACTGAGTGATGGAATTGATACTAAACCAGTATGTGGATGTGTATGTGGATTGGATGTTTAGGATTCCCAAATTGCATTCTCTCTCTCTCTCTCTCTCTCTCTCTCTCTCTCTCTCTCTCTCTCTCTCTCTCTCTGTGTGTGTGTGTGTGTGTGTGTGTGTGTGTGTGTGTGTGTGTGTAGAGGAGTGCATACATATGGATCTGTGGATAGAAAGGTCAGAGGAGGATGTTGGGAATCTTCCTCTACTGTTCACCTTATTCCTTATAGACATATTTTATAACTAAATAAATGTTTGCCATTTCTACTAGACTGGCTGCTAGAGAGCTCTGTCCTCCAAGACTGTGGTTGCAGGCATGGAGATTATGCCAGGTTTTTATATGAGTACTAGGGTTCTAACTCAGGAGATGATGCGTGCACAGCCAGCGCCAGCTCTCTCACCCACATAGCTCATCAGTCTCAAATTGTATTGTTTTTAAATACAGTTAGAGAGAATAGGTAGACAGAAATATATATATATATATATATATATATATATATGGGCAGTAAATGTTGACTGCTCCTCAGAGCTTTAATTTGTTTAAAGAAAGCACATTTTGAGGTTGAAGAAGGAGGCAGTAAGGATGAAGTATTTACTTTAAAACATTAGCATTTGAGGGCATGAATTCTGTTTATTCTACTGCAAAGATATGCTAATATTTTTGCATCCTACCTTCCCAGTTCGCAGTGGTGTTGGGCTAATGGCAATCTCAAATTGATACTGTTCCATCATGTCAAGAAGACAGAAAGTCAGTCTCTGCTCTGTGGCCAGGGAGACTCAGGCAATAATGTGTGTTTTACATGATATCATTATGATTTCACTACATGTATCTGACATTTTCACAAGCAACAGACCACTAGTGCTTCAAGGTTTGTCTATTTGGCCAAAATAAAGAAAATAGTTATAAAATGCCTGGCTAATTCCAACAAAATATTTTTTTAAAGTCTTGATTGTGTTTATTCTTTGATATTTTCATAGATGTATAAAATGTATTCTGATTGTTGTAATTACCCCAGGATCTTCCCTCTGCTTTTGTTATCCTGTCCCTCCCTACAAGTCCCCTCCACATTCATGATTTTGTTGTTGTTTTGAGACCCACTGAATTAACCAAGATCATCTGTGTAACCATAGGCTTGGAACTATTTGCTGGACCCTCATGTGCTCTTCACTAGGGACAAAAGTGAAGAAAATGAGTGCCTTTCTCCTCCTCCAGAACCCATCAGAAGCCAATAGTTTAAATATTTTAAAACTTGAGTAAGATTTGCTTGTTTTATTAGTGTTAAAGCAAATCAGACCATTTACACATCTGTGATAGTTTGCTTGGAGAATTGTCAAACATAAATTGATAATTGTTAAGCGCATTTTTTTTTTTTTTACTCCAAGACAAACTAATATACGTGCTCACTGCTATCTACCAAAAAGTCAAAGCAACTTTGAATGTAATGAGGCACAAATAAACTACTCACTGGTAGATATGCTACTTAATTCTAATTTTTAAAAGTTTTTAAAATATAAGATAATACTTAAAATCAGAGTATGGGGCCAACATAATGGCTAAGCTAATAAAGATATTCTCCACTAAGCCAATAACAGGAGTGTTTATCCCTGTAACACACATGTTGGAAGACAAGAACCAAGCCCTACATATTGTCTTCTGATTTCTACAGCACACTGTGGCATTTTAGAAACCCCTCCACCCCCACAAAAAATAAACATATAAGCATATTATACTTTAAATTGTGAGGATAAACCCCAAACTGTTAACAATAATTATTGTTGAATAATAGAATTTCAGACTACTAAATAATTCTTGATCTCTCTATGGGAATGCTACCAAAATAACAATGTCAACTATTTTGTACGTGACTTGCTACCCACTATAGAAAACATTAGGGATATTCTGAAAAGTACTTATATTAGTAATTCATTCATAAAAACATTCTGAATGTTTTGTGTGAAGCTATGACTATGTTAGAAGCCAAAAATGAGACACAGAAGTAACTTCTTGAGAAGGCACAATGTTAGATCTGTGTAGGAAATGGTTAGCAATGGGACAAGAAAGAATACAATGCTGATTGAAATGTGTCGGCCATGACCTTAATAACTTTAAGCATTTGTTTTTTCTGTAACATGATGGACTGAAGCCACAGTAAATCAGAACCTTACATACTCAGGGATCTCAGGATACCTTCATAGCCTTACACAATACTGAGGACTGAAACATCTTATCTTTATCTGGGTTATTTATATTAATTAACCTTTACTATATCATTAATTCCTGCTAATAAATTTTCAAATACTCATTTAAAATGAATAAGTATATTGTAGGGCCTGGAGAGATGGCTCTGTGGTTAAAGCACTTACTTATTCTTCCAGAGGATCTGAATTCAATGTTCAGCACTCATATCAGGAAGTTGTGAACTCCATCTCTGTGGATCCCAACACCCTCTATGACCACCAGATGTAACATACATAAATGAATATACATAAATAAATATTTAAAATTATTTAAAAATCAGCAAGCCCATTCACAAAGTATTTAATTTAAAATAACAATATTTTTCAAAAATAAAACCAATTTAAATGTAGCACTCAGAAGCTTCTGGCAATCTTTTTTTTCTGGGACTCAGACACTAGACTCTCTTGCAGCTTCTCCATGTGTTCTGCAATGACGTCACCAGTCTTGTAGCTTTAAACTGCTGTCCATTTAGAGGATGTTTCAAGGGTGGTTTTAAGGTAACATAGCAAACTAAGACCTGGAAAGAAAACTATTCAGCTTTAATCTTTGGAAATTTACCATTTCCCCAAATTCAGACTATCCTTCCAGAAAGGAGCAAAAAATTAAACCTAATTCTTAAGGCTCTGAAATAATTTTAAACAAAAGTATAATTCTATCATTAGATTGTATGGATAACTGAACTTTGGGGCATTTTATGGACTCATAATTTTCTCAAACAATTTTTTTTATTTTTATCAGGTTAATTTTTAAATGTTAAAAATCTCTAATGATAATCAAAACTTTATAAACAAATATATATATATAACTTTATATATATATACACATATATATATATATATATAAAGTTAGGCCATATACTTGCATGTATGTGAATGGCCTAATAATTAACTGAGTGATATATATTTTGTAAGCAAAAATATTACTATATTAAAATTTACTTACAGTGCGTATTTTTGTCATTAAAAATTGAGATTTCTGACTAGGAAAAAAACTAGGGTATAACAGTTCTTTTAGACATGTATTATATAAAGTGGTCAGAGAAATCCTCTGTTGTTCTGTGATGTTTTAATACATCAGTTAAATGTAAGACTTTCCCACTTTATTTCTGTCTCAACTGAAACCAGAAACTATAGAAAAAGGCTATAACTGCAACTATATAACCCTTTGTGCATGATAAAGAAATATATCCAGGTAACACTCATGCTTAATTATACGTATTTTGCTTCATTCTGTACGTGAGTTTACAGCAGAGAACTTCTTCTGTTTTCACAGTTGAGTGAACTCGTTAATCCTTGTTAGTCGTGTAAGTTCTGGTAAATACTCCATAAAAGGGTTTCCTAGGCAGCACTGAAGAACAGAGAACAGCAGAAAATATGCTATTATCCATTTCCCTACTGAAAATACATTTGAAATAAACATCAAAGAACAAAGTAGTTTGTAAATTTTGTTCCATGGATACATTGTGGTCTCTCAAACCAAAATTATGCCTTGCAAAATAAATGCATCTTGAACATAAAGTTCATTTTCTGTCCCTATGTCTTAGGATAAGATTATTTGCATAGGGATAATCATTATGATGCAATGCATTTGTGGTTTGATTTACCTATCAGTAAAATGGGGATATAATGAATAATGCCCATAAAATTGAAAAGAATTATATGAGACTCAATAAAGCATAGTGTGTAGCCCAAACTAAGTGACCAGCAGGTAAGAGCTGCAGGGATGACAAGAGAACTTCTCCTCCTGAAATGTTTCTTGGAAACCTGAACACACAGGTATAAAGGAAGTGCAATAATCAATAATGTCTTTTCCAAAAAGCAACTTTGGACAACTGGTCAGCCACAGGAATATTAAAACCAGATGTGGTACATATCATGAAGCAGAATTAAATCAAGATAAATGGAAGACTTAAATACAAACAGGCCACATTCTACAGTTTTTAGAAGATAAACAGGAGAATGCTTTAAGAATCTAAGGTAGGAAATTTTCTTTTATACACCATGAAAAGGTTTAACAATTAAAAAGAGTCATTAAATTTGATCACCATAAAATAAAGCCCTCCCTCCAACATCAAATATGCATGCATGTGTGCACACACACACCAACCACAATGTAGTGAGCTGATTTAGTGTACTTAATGTTTAGGACTGACCACTTGGGATTGGATAACTTATCAGGGGTCTTGACCCCAAGAAGACTAAATTTTTTTCTCTCTTTTAGTAGCTCCTGATTTCCTGGAGCTCTTTATCTAAGGGTTGAGCCTTGTGAAAATTTCTCTGTCACATGGGCATCTTGACAGAGTGACTCCTCCCCCACCAAAAAATTAATAAACACATAAACATGTAATACACTAAATTGTGAGAATAAAACCCAAACTATTAACAGTAATTATTGTTGCATAGTAGAATTTCAGACTAAATAATTCTTGATCTCTCTATCTAAAATGTCAGTGTCAAATATTTTGTACATGACTTGCTACCCACTAGAGAAAACATTAGGACTATTTTGAAAAGTATTAATATTAGTAATTGATTCATAAAAACATTCTGAATGTTTTGTGTGAAGCTATGACTATGCTAGAAGCCAAAAATGAGACACAGAACTAGCTCCCTGAGAAGCCCCAATGTTAGAGCGGTCATTTTCCTAACCCAATGTAATTTTTAACTGTTTTCTAAATCCCTGTCCTTATACTCATAGATAAATGTGGCTCTCGTCCCCCATCAAAGAAGCTTCTTTTTAAAGCAGGCAGTTTATAATGTAGATCTACAACTATTCGAACCCCTGAGAGTAAGTGATCAAGGGGTGTCGAACCCCAATCAGCCCATCTACTATGAAAGCTCTACACCTAATGCTAATGCTTAAGGAATGGAATATCGTGGTAGAGAATAAGAAATATTGTAACAGATGAGGGACAAGGACACCCACTGATAGATTACATCATCTAGACAGGATAGCAATTCTATTCTTGTGAAATCTTACCAAAGAGGTTGTCCATATAAAAGATCCGTGAAATATCATCAATGAATAGTTCTTATGGGTATTGCCTTCTGGACTGAATAATTAAGAATGTATAAAAATGTCTTTAAGAGGTCCTATTTTATGAAATGGTTTAGGCTCTTAATGTCTAAAAAATCTTAATATTTACTTTTTCATATTTCCCTTTATTCTATTTATTCAGGAACCTAAAAAAAAATTGGTTAAAGCAGCCAATTAGAAATTGGGGAAGCAATTTGTTAGTCTTTCTTTCCTTTTTCTTATCCTTTTTACATTTGAATTGATCCAGGCTATCCTCAAATCTCACTGAATATGACAAGCATAGTCCAGAGCTTATTCAGGAACTACAACCAGGCTAAAAATATGACAGATGGCCTCAAAGACTCAGAACCACTTACAGAAGACACACTGATGCTTTCAGGAGGGGAATAATTTTCTTATGAAGTATTTAATATTAAAATGCTAAATAATAAGTGTTTTTATGAGGCAGAAAAACCAAAGGACACTCAAATTATATTTTAATAGGGAATACATAATAAATGAAGAATTGACTTTTCTTAAGGTCTTTTTTTTTTTACTCTTTAAAAAATGATTCACTTGTGTTTTAACTATGTGTATATGTGTTCCTCTGTGCATATGTGCTTTGAGATACCCATAGAAAATAGAAAATGCCATAGGATCTCCCTGACTGGAGTTATAAGCAGTTATAAGCCACCCAATGAGATAGTAGGAACCAAATTTTGGTCCTCTGTAAGAGTAATGTGCACTCTTATCCAATTAGCAATCCCTCCACCATTCCTGCCTGCATCCTATTTCAGTTTTGGGACAGGCTCTCCAAGGTTGCTCTCAGGCTGATGTGGTATTTTTATAGCCTGGGATGGCCTCAACCATGTAGCCTCTTAAAGGTCGGGAATATAAGTCTCCATGCCTAGCTATTGCCTGTCTTTTTTGGATTTATTTACATTTTTATTAAGGGTGGGGTTGAGAGAAGGTCTGACTGTGTATTTCTGGCCACCCTAGCACTCACTATGGAGACCCAGTCGGCCTTAAACTCTTAGTGATTGATCATCCTGCCCCAGCCCTCTCCCAATCGCTGGGATTAAAGCATGTGCCACTACATCTGGCTCCATTTTTCTTTATGAAGGGTGTATTTATTTTTATCTATGTAATATTTTGCCTGCATATATGTAAGTGCACCATGTGTGTGTATGTGGACAGTGCTCATGGAAGCCAGAGAGGGAGTTGAATCTCTTAAAGTTACAGAAATTTGGGGCAGGTACGCATGCTAAGAGTAAAACCCCAGTCTTCTGCAAGGCAACAAATGCTTTTAACCACTGAACCATCTCTCCAGATCCTCTGTCCTTTTTCCTAAGTGATTTCCTAACTTTGGCAGGTCCTCAAAAGGTTCAGGACTGCTACCGCTGTCTCTTATCACACAGAAATTAAGAGTCATTGATAATATGGCAAAGCACAGCACAAAGCAACATGCCATCATAAAGAAATGTATAAAGCTCCTGCAGCAAGCTTGAATACAAAAAGTAACGGATATGCATTCTTATAGTTCATTTTATTTGAACTATATTATTACCATTTTTTCCTCACACAAATAATGCACAATGGATCCAAACTTCAGCTTGAGGATGAGGCAGACCTGCATTCAAATTTTACCATTGTTTACTTAATCTGACTTTGGGTGAACTACTTTACAGGACAACTAACAGTTATAGCTATAGGGTGGGGAAATGACGGCCCTAACTAAGGGCTTTAAACAATATTCCAATAGTCACAAATATAATCTCCTAACTGTGAAGAAGAAATGATGAGGAACTTGAGAAAATATATGGCTGTCAAAAGTGTACAATAAATGTGAATTATCAGCAACACACACACTTGCAAAACAAAAAGTAAATAACCTTTGAGACATAGTCTAAGTTTGTTTCATATATTACAGACTTCTAGAGAGGTTGACAGTTCAAATAGCACTCAGAAATTTTTCAAAAATAGTGAGGCGTGATAAGGGATGAAACCTAATTTTTATTCTTTCCCTTATCCTGGCCTTTAATCCACTTGATCTCATTAAACTCTCTGCAATGGAGACTAAGATGGCTTTGCATTGCAAAACAGCCCCATCATCCCCAAAGGTGAGATCCTTCACCTTCTCGCATATGCATTGAGTAAGACCCTCTTCCTGTTCTGCTGCTTTGTACATTAATGAGGGATCATATTAATAGCTCACTTTTGGTCAATTTCACATTTCTAGATACTGAACACATGAAAAAAATACCTCATACAAGTAGTGCTTTTGTAAAGGGTGCAGAAGTCCCAGTGACTGGGTCTGATAAAAGCAAGAGCACAGTTAACCTAAATCTGTAACTTTTCCTGCATGATGCTGAGAAAGGAAATAATCATCAGTCCAAGCAACTGAATGTAGCAAACTATTTATGGTGGGTCATTAGAGGAAATTTCCATTTGATATCCCGCTACAAGGGCTCTCTCATTGCCTCCAGGGGAAATGGGGCCTTACTGTTGAGCCATATTTTTAGGGCATTTGCATTTTATTTTGATAATATTTTCATTGGAATTATTTTCCCTTGATTGCATAACATATGCCAGAAATGAGAAAACAAAATCCTTTTCCCAGACAATACCTAGATCATAAGTACCTAGCAAAAAGCTCATCACAGAAATCACAGAAAAGAAGAAAAACAGACCTGGAGGATGCTGGACAGGGAGAAATTTAGAGACAATATAAGTCAATGTCTTTTCTTATCAGAATTTTCATAGGGTTTTATAGTTATGTAATTGGATTGGTTGATTAATTTTACTTTATTCTATACTGGATATTGTAAGCATTTACTAAGCTTTGTATACATGGAGAAAAAAAAAACAGTTCTACACGTGGAATATCAGACTTTTTTCCTAGGAAACTAAGATTTAGGGTAGGTAGATGGCATCCCCAGAGTGAAATAACTAGTTAGTGATACCGTGGGGATTTAACCTAGGACCAAGCAACTCCAGAGCCTGCAATCACAAGAAGCATCCAAGGACAGGCTTCAACCCCACAAGCAGAGGAAGAGACAAACAGGCAACCCTGCCTTCTTATTTTTTTTCTTTTTTTATTTTCAACTAAACTCAACTTAATGGACCAGGGCCACAAAAGTACATAGTGGCGTGGGCTGAGTGGACCTGTGGTTCCAGGTTCCTCAGGATCAATCTACACAGGACTCTGCAAGTCATTTAAACTAAATGCCCTGTCCCCACTGTTACTTAAGGAGAGGAACACACTTACATATCCCACCTACATTTGTCACGTCTCTAACTCATCTCCCTTTGCTGAGTTTCATTTTTTATCGAACCTTCAAATCATGTTTGGATTCAGCATCTTCAACCTTGTTGCTCTTTACTTGTCACAATAGCAGGTACCAGCCCACGACTTCAGCCACCAGAAACAATTACTCTTCCTCCTTTCATCTTTAACATAAACTTCCTTCCAAGTTTTAGACCCAAGAATCTTCTTCTTAAAGTCACAGGATCCTTAGTTGACTCTAATTCCAAATGCATCATCTCTTCTGCTCACCCCTCTCTTACCTCCTCTTTCCTCCTTGCCCACCTAATGTCCAAAACCTACAACTGCATTGGTGTGCACTCTCAGACTTTTACCTTCTCTCTTGGAAAGCTCCTTATGGTGCTCTCAGCCTCCACAGCTTCATCACCTGAGGTGAGGGCTGTGGAGGTGGATTTCCTCTTCTTCTGAGCCTTCAGAGTAAGGCTTCTAAGCATAGAGCAATTATGTCCCTTCCCTATTAAAATCTTTAGTGCATTTTGTACTACCAGAGAAGAGAATAAAACTCACATGTTCTCTGTCTCATGACCCACAAGACACCCATGACTGATCCTGTAGGAACATTCTAGCTTCTGGCTCTTGTTCCCATCTGATACTTTGCATTCTTGAAATGCCCAGCTACACGGAGTCTCCCAATTGTGCCAAGCTAACTTATATATTAAATTCTTGCCTGTGCTATGTCTTCTTTAAAAAAAAACTCTCCTATACACCTCTTTCTGTTATCTTGCAGATTTCCAAATCAACTTTAAAAGAAAGCCTCATATCACTCACCCCCCAACACACACATACACATACACATTTTACTCTGGGTGGCTTTTGTTTCTAAAATAGCTGTTATTCCTGATACATTTTTGTTCTGGGGCACTCATTAATTCTCAGAGTGTATGGGAGTTATTCATACACATATGTGAATATGCATATGTATATATGTGAATAATCCCCATACATTTTGGGAGTTATAAACGTGAGTCTATAATATCTGTTTACATACAGACATCAAGTGCTGTTAAGTATGAAATGCATAGCTCTTTCTAAAGGCTGAATTTACTTAAATGATACTATGACCATTTATTCCACAAAACTTTATATCTTCTTTCATATGTTTTATGAACACATTAATATATAAAAAATTGATCTGTATTTTGTGTAACATCCTTTAAATGATACATGTATATGTAATGTGCTTGTGTGGATGGAATGATACTTGTTGATACACATGACCCTTACCTGTCACTTCAGCCTCCTTACATCTGATTTAATTCGTAGATAATTATCAATTCAGACATCACATGCAGGTGTGACACTTACTTTTAGCAGCTTTTCTCATTATGTTCTTGAATCAATAGCAGAAGCCTTACCTGAAAGTTCCCTGATCTACTAAATAGGAAACTCTATAAAGGAGAATGGTGTCATCAATCTATGATTTAACAAGTCTCACAGGTACATCTGATTGGAGCTCAGGGTTAAGCCTGTACATGTTAGGCACCCTTGTTTACATGCTTTCTCTCTCACGTGTCCTTACTCCTGTAGGTGATACACACATGAAATTTCTGGGTTTCATTATCAACTTGATAGGATCTAGAATCACCTGGGGATGGAGTCTGTGAGGGATCCTTTACGTCAGTTTGGTCTATAAATATGTCTGTCAAGGATATTCTTGAATATGTTCATTTGAAGTGGGACTACTCACCCACTGTGAGTGGCACCATCCCTTAAACGGGGGGGGGGGGGGGTCCTGAGCCTTATAAGAGTATAGAAAATAAACTCACAGTAAGGAAGCGTACATCCACTGCTCTCTGTTTCAGATTATGGATGTGAAAGGCATAACTGCCTCGCCTTTCTGCCATATGCTCCTCCTGATATAATGGATGATAACATGGAACTATGTAATGAAATAAATTCTTTCTCACCTGAGTTGCTTTTGATGGGGTATTTTATCAAAGCAATAAGAGAAAATTAAGCCAACATACTCATTAAATCATTATACATTTGCTTTTTAAAAGCCATATTCACAAAGATGACAACAGGTTCCATTACATATGAATAAGCAGTACATATACTTATTTAAGTGATATAACAAACCTTTACTGAAAACACACATATCTGTAGAAATAATGCTTATGTGCACTGTGTCACCAACAATGTATACTTCAATTGCATGCTTGTTCAGTTGGAAAAGACCCTTTTTCATAGGACGCACATGTACACAGAAATATTTTACCACAGCACTCCAATGGTCTAGGTACCAAATCAGATCAAACTTTTTCGTGTATATGAGGTCCTTAAGTCGTGTATTCACTCTTGAACACACCACCTTCTACATGCAGTATTCATTGCTCTCAAAGACAGAGATTGGAGAATAACTACTGTTTTGGCCGTTTCCCCATTTGCACTACGGTACTGTTCTGCTTGATCCATTTCCTCTCCTCATTCTGACAGCGTGCCACTGCCTTTGCAGAACCTACCAACCCGTAGCTGCCTTATTGATTGTTGTGATGTTTAAGTTAGCTCAAGTGTACAGTGTTCTCACAGAATTTATACCCATGTTTCATATTTAGATATTCTTGTGTACTTGAAAAAGACTGTTCCTGCAAACATTAGCCTTCCTCTGAGTTTAAAAATGATTTTAGGTGCATCCGATATCTTTGGTAACAAGTCATAAAACTACTGGGCATTTCACGTCCATTCAGTTTAGGAAAGCCTTTGATTCGTTCTCCTTCTTAATTCTACACTTGCCTGGTCCACAATCAATAAGAAAGGCATGTGTAGTAATACTGAGCCACCATTAAAGCAAGGAATATTGAATGAGTACTTATTGTGAACTCATTTCCTTTGTGGCCCAGAAATTTTCTCTGCTCATCTTATGAGTTCCCTCCCCCAAACTGCATAAAAAGAGCTTGGCACTGGGGATCATACTGACACCAACCTGAGTCTTGTTCCCGTCACTTACTGGCCTGTGTACTTGTAAATATTATTTAATATTTCAGAGGTAGCCCTTCATTTGTAGAAGACAAACAATGATATTTATCCTGCAGTATCTGTGTGAAGGCTAGACAGAATGCAATTGGAAAAAAGGTTAATTTGTAAAAAAAGATTTTCAAGCCAAATAAGTGCATAAATTATGTTTGTTCACAATGAAACCATCATGGCAACATCAGAGAAGGTCAGAGCAGAGAACTCAACTCCACAGACACAGGAAAACGTATTATTAAAACTCAGGAGACATCTAAACCAGGGACTTCAAAAGGAGTATTTGGGACAATGGTTAGACATCTGCTGCTACAGCAAGTAATAACTAGTTTTTATGATTCTACCTATACGTATTGGGGAGCTCCTGGAAGTATCAGAAAGACTGATATTTCTAGTTAGTTCAGATGTCACTAAAATAAAATCTAGGAACAGAAATTAAGTCAGAAGTCCCATCCTATCGACTGAAGCACTTGATAAAAGAGGAGATATTGATCTTAAAAAACTGAGTGAGTACAAGAAAACAATCCCAGGAAACATAATGACAAGGTTTATAAAAAGGATAAAGAGCTACACAAAAACCAACTGTTGAGCCACTTTTGAGATACCTCACTCAGAGTCAGATTAGCTACAAGTTCGCTTACAAAAAGACTGGTGCCTAGGCAGCTTAACTACCACTCACTGGAAAGAGGGTGGGGCTTTCTCACATTGTCTTGAGGACTGAGACTGAAGACTGTTAGGAGGGCATTAGTGAGCAGGTGACGTTAGAAAAAATGAGGATGTGGCTGGTGAGAGAGGCCTGTAGAGTTGGCTTCAAATTCCTGTGACACTTAAGTTGCAATTCCGAACATATAGACAAAAATGACTTTCTGGTTGTTTATGGCTGTTCTTAAATTAGATACATAAAATAATTAGAAGAGTTTGACATAGGCTCCACAACTTATTACCTAATGTAATTTTCCCTTATAAAACATATAAGAGAAAGGTTGGCCAGTTGTTCATATATCTCAGAAGACCAGTGTATTTGAAGAAATTTTGAATTTTGGGGAGAAATCCAGGTATGAACTGAACACTAGCAAATACAAAAACCTGGAGTTGGAGAACCAGAGCAACAGAAGATATCACAGAGAATCAAAGAAAACACAAAGTACACAGTGCTGGAGTCAAATACCAAAGGGTCTCAGTTATCTTGGTTGAATATTAGACCTAATGCTATAGATAATAGTGAGCCAGCAGAGGTCATTAAGCAGGCAGTGGCCTGAGCTGATTGTAATCCAGAATACAATGCACTCTGGCTACAAGGTAAATACTATTAGGCAGGACGCTGGCAGAAGGAAGCAAGTCCATCCTGTTACAGTTTGGGTGAAAGATTATGATCTGGATAAAGGAGAGCAGAAAGGATGGAGACAAGATTTAAGAGGTAGACATGATAGGATTTGGCGCTCACATGAACAAGAGATTGGGCAAGAGTGACTAAAGTGAATCCTGTCACACTTTCAGAAAAATTTCAGGTTTGATTTTTCTTTCTGGGAGGAGAGGGGTGTACATGCACATGCGTGTGCAGGCCAGCTGTCAACCTCAGTTGTCAATCTACAGGTGTAATCTTCCTTGTTTTTAGGAACAGACTTTTCTGAGACCCACTGCTTTTGCTAGACTGGCTGACTAGCCCCAGCACTGTGCATGCCCACCTCGGTACCTCTGGCATTCTAAACACCTTCCAACAGTCCAGCTTTTTACATGAGGGCCAGGGATCGAACCCATACCCTCATGGAAACAGGGCAAGCATTTTATCTCTATATAAAATTCAGATTTTAAAATTGTTGCAGCGGATCTAGGAATAGAAAACCTCCCCTGAGGAAGCAGAGAAGGAACATGAGGAAGGAGTCACAGAGTCCTAGTCAATTGTGTGTGCTGGAGCCTTGACTGCCTCTTCGGGATGATAAAGCAGCATGGATGATCTAGTGAGGAGAGATTCACTCGCTCCCCTTCATTCGGGCAATGAAGATGAACAGGCTGCCGAGGTGATGCACATAGACGTCAGCTGAGTTGATGAATAGCAATTCTAAAGCCAAAGCACACAGACCTGGGGTCAAGTGCAAAATTGGTTGGCGGTGAGGAATGTTTTCCAGTTGCATGAGGAGAGACTGGTAGCTAATTACTGCCTTGTGAGTGGTCAGAGGGCTGACATTCTAAAATTTCAAAGCTCCATTATTGACTCCACAACCAAAATTTTTAGGAAAAAATGTCAGTGACCAGTCAATTGGGTGAATAAATGAATGAATAGATCTATCTGAAAAATTAAATCTAGCATTTCAGATCCCCCAGTGGTTATATTACTGTTCACATTTTCCACACAGGCATGGTGATAGCATATTAATAAAACCTGTGTTGATTAATATATTGTTGTTAACATGCCAGGCTTCCCTACTTGCTGTGATCCTGTTCACTGTTTCTGCCTAGAATTTGAATTGTAATCCTCACTGCGTTAGAAAAACCATTCAGAACCTGTGGCTTCCCTTCTACCCTGTCCTCTGTGACCATGGGAGTCTCAAAGATCTGGTCTTTATGAGGAACATCACAGGTCAACTGGTTACTTCATGGCCTTTGAGGATTAAGTGGAAGGATGGAGAGGAAGGTAGATGAAGAAAAAAACTGAGGGAAAGGGAAGCAGGTGTGGGGAGAGAACAGGGAAGAGGAGAGAAGAGTGGAGAACAGAGGCAGAAAGGACATGGAGCAGGAGAGAAGGGGGAAAGGGTAGCAGCCAGGGAGAGATGGGAACAGAATGAAGACAAGCAGAATGGTGGTGACTGATTAAAGGAAGAGTCACCTCGAGAAGACTGCTGGTGAGGAGACAGTCTCTAATAAGTGTCATGATTTTAGGGAATCATGGGAAGAGAGGGTAAAGTCCATCCTATAGTGCTACAGGGGACCAAAATGGAGAAAAATGGAACAAATCATAAGACAGCTAGTCATTTGTTAAACAATCAGAACTACAGATGTGAACTGCCATGTCCCCAGCTATCCGTGACTAAAGTGTTCGTAAGAAGTTATCCAGCTGTTAGAGCTTAAATCTGAAATGTCTCCCCAGACTAACACATTGACTGCTTGTTTCTAGCTGTTTTTTTTCTATTTAAGGAGGCTGGGGATTCTTTGTGGGAGAATATGGCTAGCAGAGGTCACTAATAGCATGTTAGTCTATTTCTGGTTACACTACCTGCTCATATGTCATCCACTGGCCATGTTGTGAAAACTACCCCAACACTTCCACAACCACGAACTTAGCTGCTCTGCCATGTCTTTTCTGACGATCGACTGCGACCATGCACCCACATAAACCTTTCCTATCTTAAGGTTTTCTTTTTTCTGCCAGGTATTTTACCACAGCAACAGAAAAGTAATCAAAGCACTAGGCAAGTTTTGGGACTACAGCATGAACTCCAGCCTAGCATAGAGAATGACCCAGAAGGGAGACAATCAGTCATGTTCAGGTTGAAGGTCAAAGTTGGATAAGATTTCCCTATAGGAACGAGCCCTGAGCTGAGATATGTAGGATAAGTACTGGCATAGGAACTCATTTCAGAAAGGAGAGAGAGTAATGGAAGACAGTGAAGAGGAAGGAGATGCAAGGAAAGGAAGAAGCGGGGGAGAGAAAGGCCGGAGAGGAAGCACATAGGTCTTGGCCATACACTGAGGCCAGTGTACACGGAGCAAAATGAGGAAAAAGATGATTGAGAGGTAGGCAGGGCTGAACCAAAAATATCATTTCACCTGGTAAGAGATTTAAACGTTCATTCTTTATTTCCCTTGTTCACCAGTTTGTATTGAGAAGTTATTTTGGTCAGTTACCACTTAGGCACTAAATACAGCAGGGGTTACACTAGGGACGGTAAACAAGACAGGTGTAACTCCTTGTGCTTGGTGGGACATAGAGTCAAAAGCAAGACAATAACATCCCAGTGGAGAAAAAGGGAAGTGTTGATATGTTAAAAGAATTTAACATTTTCTAAAAGACGGACATCTTAAAGGAAGTGACATTTAAAATGAGGCCTGAAAGAATAGTAGACAATAGCAAGCTAAAGGTCAAAATTAAAGGATTCTAGTGTGGAAGACTAAGTATACTGATGCAGAGGTGAGAGGAAGGGACACATCACGTTGAGCAAAGATAGTTAAAGAAGCTGAAATACAGAATACAAGGAGATGTACCAAGAGAAGAAGGTGGGATGGGGGTCACAGATACACATCATAATGTGAAGATACACAGACAGAATGTCACATGGGAGCTAGGGGGATGCTGCCATAAGTCAGGGATGTGTGGGGCTGCCAGAACTAAAGAGCCACAGAAAGATGTCTTCCTTATAGATATCAGAGGGAGTGCAACACAGATGATACTTTGTTTCTCAACTTCTAACTTCTAGAATTAAGAGAAAATAAATTATGTTATTTTCAACTACTCAGTGTGCGGTACAGTCTGAAACGAATATATCACCTGTTCAGACATGCTTATAAATGCATATCAAATACTTTTGAAATATTAGTTTGACTCCATTTATTCTAACATATACTGATAAAATAATGAGTCAAACATGGGGGGGAGACTCAGTGTCATTCATAGACTCATAAGGATGGTAAAATTGAAACAACTCAGGTGAAAAATAAAGTTATTTCACTAAATCACAAGCTCATAACCTATAATGCAACACTATAGGACAAATTCTATTAAGTTAACAATATAAAAATTTTCTCATCCTGTATTTTTATATGAAAATTACATTTGATCCAATATCATTTCAATTTTGTACTTTCTTTATCCCATATTCTTTATTCTCTAGGTGTTCTTGGACAATTCCTTTACTTTTTTGAATACCGCTTCATCTGTAAAATGGAACAAAGTCTCGTATTTGGTCGCTCAGAGAATTGTACTACATAATGAACAGGGGAGATTATTAGCAAAATCCCTGGTAGATACTAAATAGCCCAAGAGTGTTACCCATAATTGTACCTTATCTCCTAAGATTAGTTGATTAGGAATCAGAAATCCATGCCAGTTTATAGGAAAGATGGGTCTCCAGAAGCATCCAATGCACACCATTTAGATTTTCTCCAGGTATTAAAAATATTTGTTTCCTTATCTGATCCTAACACTCGAAGAACACTAATCTGCCTCCGCAAATACGAGCAGCTCTTTGTGTTCATGCTATTATTTCCAGTGAAAAGTTAAAATTTTAGTATAAAGTACATTTGTAGAATAAAAGGCTAAGCAGGTTAAAATGTTCAATTACTGTAAAGATAAATGACAACCGAAATACCATTGCCAACCATTTCCCATTGTAACCCTTAATGTAATTTTCTCAAGGTATTTTGCCAAATGAGAGTGATAAGAAAAAAATGTCTTTCCACTCAGGGGAATCAGCAATAAAAAGCTGTCCCACTGGTTACTTAAGATGGTCAGGTACTGTCATCACAAAAATCAGAACATAAATGCTGTGCTTTCAGAGGAGGTAGAAAGGAAAATGGGCACTTTAAGTCACTTGGACATTTACTCTCTGTGTGAGGAATTTATTTGCCTACCATAGTGTCCTATGGGACTCCTACAAGTGGGGACCTGACAATAATTTTACTAGAAAATGGACTTTTATTAAAATCCTCTCTATTTTTAGCATTTATATTGTTTTACTTCATATATACATATATATATATAAAATGAGTGCAACATGGTATTTTTATATATGCCTACATCGGCAAATCATTAGCATAGTCAGTAATCATCATCCCATGTAGCTGATAAATAGAACTCGGGTCCCCCTACCAAAATTTTTAAATGTTTATCAGTCCCCTTCTTCATCTGAATGTACCTATATATTCTTACAGAAATATCTTCACGTACTCTGCTTTCTCTGAATTCAGATGGTAATCATTATGTGTTGCAGTTCAGCTCCTCTGCAGCCAGGACCTCTAATGTGTACCTGAAAAAGCTCAAGCATGTTTCTTCACTCTGGACAAACACATCTGTTCATTTGCTTTTTTCCTCTCCACACAAATGAGTAGCACGTTTACCTATTAGTCTAATTTTATATTACAAGAATGACCAAGCCTAAGAGGTAACTCCATTGGTAAATAGCTTGCTATGCAGGCATGAGAGCAAAAATCAGATTCCTGGCACCCACATAAAAGCTAGGCATTGTGGTGTATGTGAGGAATCCAGGCGAATCGGAGCTCACTGTCCAGCCATCTGAGCTCAACTGAATCAATGAACTTGAGGTTTAGAGAGAGGCCCTGTGTCAAAATGAAGGTAGAAAATGATTGATGAAGGCAACAGATGTTGACCTCTGACTGCCATAGGCACATGCATATATCTAAACATACCCACAGAAGCATGTGCATAATACACACACACACACACACACACACACACACACACACACACACACACACACAGGACAGGTTTGCTTCAAAGGGTGAGTAGTCAGTTCTGATGGTGTTAATGTCAAATAGTTACTCTCACTTTTGAAAGCAGAACATCAATTCATTCTCATTCTTAGGACCACCAAATGAGTGAACTTCTCACTCCAGCTCACAGGTAATCTAGAGTACAAAGCCTTAGAAAACAATCACAAAAGCACTGTCCACTTTTCACAGCACTGTAAGTTTGCTTCCTGTTTGTTATAGCACAGTTTATGAGAACACAAATCATGTAAATTCAATCCACTTTATACTTGTTTTTTTCTTTTAGTGGGGGCAGTGAAATAAGACTAAAGAATAATAAAACCAGAATAACTAAGACATGAAATCCAAAGCCAGATATTTACCCTAGACTTATACACATTTTTTGATAGACGTGGCCCCTTGTGCTTTCTGCAGCCCTCTGAATTATACATATAAAGAAAATATTAAGAAAAAATTAAGATAGGCTATAAAAACTCCATATAATGGATAAACCAGAGAAATCAGGTGTGTTAAAAAGCATTTCCAATTAAAACTTTATTTTCTTAAATGAAGATTGCATCATATCAGCAAATTTAACTTCTCAGTTTCTAAGAATTATATGTGGGGCTGGAGAGATGGCTCAGCCCCTAAAAATGTTTTCTATAAGCATGACCACCCGAATTCTATCTCTGAGGTTGAAATAATGAAGAGAACCAACTGTTGCAAATTGTCCTCTGGCCTTCACATGCATAAGGAGGCATGTGCACACCCATGCACATTCATACGTGAGTCATACAATCATAGACATTCTTAAAACTGCTTAAAGGGATTATCTGTAAGCTGTTTCCAGTTGTGCTCTGCTTTGACACAAAATTGGTTCTCACAAAATGAATAGAGTTTGTTATGACACTTCTAGGACACTGTATGAACCAACTTCTGTGTGCTGCTATGAGGTATAAGGAGAGTTGGGACTACGGTGGACTAGTGGCTTCCTGTATGTGAGTAATCAAACACATCTGCTCTACTTTATGACTGGAATCTTTGATACTAGCAACCAAGCTCCAGTCAGCACAGTCTGATTTCTGTGAGTAATTTAACACAGCCTCTGCGGACATAGTGATGTATGACTCTAATCATCTCTCAGGGAAGGACTTAGCATCTCAGTCATGTGCAGACTGGCCTAAGGAGCTTTAACTGAAGAAAGTTATTTGGTCTTGAGGTACACTAATCATGGGGTGGGCCACATTTGCTTATGAGAAACATGGGGATGGGAAGGCTTGTGTATGTTGACCCCCTCCCCACAGGAGAAAATCTTGGAAAATAACTGTTCTAGTATTTCCATCCAGACTCACTGATATTTGTTTGGGCACACACTGGATTCAACCTCTTTCTTTACCCAATCTTGCTTTTTATCACCCACTTCACAGGACTGGACCCCTGGTAAGCCTGATTTATAAACCCCAAATTCTATCTCACTATGAGTTTTCAGGAACTTATAATGGCACAAACTAGCTAATTCTTGCTGGTGGGAAATTTAAATAATCCAGTATAAGACAAAGACACTCTTAGAATTTAGGTCCAGATGCAGGTGAATCTAGCCATCATTAGTCCACTTTGAGGGGAAATAGTAGCTCCCCACAAAAGCACTGTGAGATCTAGGGAGATTCTAAAAGAAATCATTATTCTGTGAATAGATACAAACTCTTGTCCCTGGTTCTCCCCCATTTCCTTCACTTTCTCTTCATCTTTGAATTAATTGACACTCTAATGTACAAGTATAAATATCTAACTTTTAGCACCAATGACTAAAGGAGAAATATCTTAGAAAGCTATTCTGGAGGATTGTTCATGTAACTGAAGACGTAAGCAAACTGGAGAACATGTCCCTTTGGGCCTAGAGACAACCAGGACTGGTGATGGGAATGTCACCAGGACTCTGGCTCACTCATCTTCCTCTTTCTGCATCTGTCTGTGAGCCTGGCCCACTTGCAGGACAACAACATCTTTCAAAGCTGGAAGGTATGAGTATCAGTAGCTTATAAATGCCTGGACTCTAAATAAAAACCCACAGAAAAAGGATTTACTTTCAAAGTAAAATTAGTCTTCTCAAATGAAGTCTTACTGATTATATTAACCACTCTTCAGGCTAGGTCTCATGCCCAGGAGTTGATGGTCAACACAAAGCAAATTGAGCCATATGGTATTTTTGTAGATTTACTTATTTATTTATTTTGTCTTATATTGGTTTGTTTGAGAATTCCCTGTCCTAATGGTCTTATGCCTGTATTTTGGTTTATGATTTTGTGTTTGTTCTTTTGTGAAGTTGTGTGTGTGCGTGTGTCTATGTCTGTGTGTGCCTGGGGGGGGGGGGTGAGGAAGAGAGAGAGTCTTGATTTTGCTTGTTTGGTTTTTAAAGAGAAGTAGAGAAAGAAAGCAGTGGTGTGGAGCTGAGTGAATAAGGCTATGGAGAGGAAATAGGAGGTGCTGGGGAGGGAAAAATCATAATCCAAAAGTGTTATATAAAATTTTTTTCGAATTAAAATAACCCCTGAGGAATCTCATCCGACAAGCTGGAAGTCAAAGCCCTCTGTGCGCAAAACTTAGAGAAGGCCCCAGTATTCAAATGCAGAGATCTCCTCTAAAACTAGCCACTTGGAGCAAGCACAATTCATCTCCTATGTTCCTGTTATTAGATCTACCCATCGGGGCACATTAAAACTGTGTTTCCTTCACAGCTGAACTGTAAAGATTAATTAGGCAGTATCAGCCAAGTGGAGTTCTCCTGAGAATTACATACAAATACATTTGCTCTTGTTATTGCAATGCTTGGAAATTACTCTTCCCATATCTCAGTTATTTAAGATAAAGAATCTGACCATTATGGAGTAAATAGATGAAATATGAGACTTTTGTATTCCATGTGGCAAGCCTCAATTGAATCCTCTCCTTTTAAAGAGATAATGGAGCTTGTTCTGAGGATGCTGTGGGTGAGCTATCACCCCTCTTAAGGGCCCTTCTTTATGGCGTGGATGCAGTTTTCAATACTGTTTTGATTCAATCTTTTATTAAAGATCTACCTTGAGTAGCCAATTGATTTTTGTTAGTCTCTGGAGTAAATGGAAACGGAGTCTCTACTGCACTTATTTAAGAGGCTCCTGCCTTTGTGTGGAGTACATTTGATGTATGAAATTACAGGAAAAAAAAAGGAAAGGCTTCACTTCTTAAGTACTATCTTTTTCCAGGCCAATTCTGCATTACCTTTTTTTCTTTCTTTTTTTTTTTCAATTCTGGAAATTCAACTCTAAATCACAGACCCATTAAAACCTGCCTATTTTTTCAGGTCAAGTTAAAAAACAAATTCTCTCCACATCTAAAAAGATACTAGTTAGAAAGTTGGCAATCCGTATAATTATCCACATGTTAATCCCCTTGTACATTAGTTATGTATAACTATGTTAGGTATTTTAAAGTATCTTAATTAAAAAACTGTGTTTATTATTTTCAGGGCTCTACTGGGATTCTGTCAACAGTTATACATTCATTGCCTGTTATCACTGATGAAGAAGGCCAATAAGTTCCTGTGAAGAAGATTCTTCACCAAGCTGCTTCCAAGAATGCCTACAGGTGATCAGACAAATTCTAGGGGACTACTAAATATTATATGACACAAGATTCACTGTCTCATCTGTGCTGTGGAGCAAGTTCACTCAAGCCTCTAACTAGATTCCACAAGTGACAAAAGCTCTGTGCTCATTCCCATGCCTCTGCTGACGTCCCTTCCCCCTTTTTTCCTTCCTGACAAGGAAATTTGAGCAGTGATGATAACAATAATAACCATACGATTCGGGGAGCTGCTTCTCAATTAGTATGTGTTGAGCAGCTTATCTGCATTTGCTCTTGATCCTCAGAGCCACCCTAAGGGGGAAGCAAATGCTATACTTGTTTTATAAGTAAAGAAAATGAGAATTAGAGAAATTAATTAGCTTGACCAAAGTCACACACGCTTAAGTCCAAGTCTGTGTCATTTGCAAATACTGTTCTCCTGGGCAATGATGCTGCTAGAGAGAAAGGGCTAGAATCCCTAGAGGAACAGATAGCCTAAACTAAAACTGTCCATCCAAATTTAAAGCACATGCTAGGCAAGGAGTGTTCAAACTTTTAGTATAAAGTAGTTAATGACAACTTCAGTTCTGTGGCTTTGACTCCACAGTTAAACATAAATCCAATCTAATTTCATGCATGACAAGGATGGTAGTGCTGACTTCACAGTGTGTAGAAACGTAATAAACACACAAATGCCCAAGGGGAAGCTTTGACCAGGAAAACTATACTTTAAAAAATGCACTCTTGATAGGCACAAAGTCCCATCCTAGCTGAAGAGCTATTGGCATTTGATGGCTTCCAAGAGAGAAAGAGTCAGTTTCCTTTAAGGGTGTGGACCCTGCTATGTCAGTCATATTTCCAAGCATGCCCCACAACCCAGAGTATTTGAGTAACAAAGACAAGAGAGAATAGAAAGTGAGCTGGAGAAGAAGGTAGTTTGGATCTTGGAGGAGCTGGGACAGAGGAGATGAAACATGATCAAAGCACACTGTATGAACTTTTCAAAGAATAAGAATAAGAGTACTGTTATGAAAATCTAGTGCAGAAGCTTTCCTATTTATCTCAATACTCCTTCTTTGCCACTGGAAAAGGAAAATAGCCAGGAGCAACTGTATTCTAAATATTATAAAGGAGGAAAACAAAGTGCTGAGTAGACTCTGAAAACAGCGATTAACCACCCCTTTGCTGCATAAAAACTGGGAGGCTCCATTGTCAGTGGGCACCTTGTATGGGATGAGAATTTGTCACTGTGGATGGCACAGCTCTCCTTCCCTCCATAATCCTGAGCTACCCCACCCACCACTCTCAAAAAAAAAAAAAAAAAAAAAAAAAAAAAAGCCCAGGAACTAATTAGACATATGTGACTTACTCCCAGGGACAACACTGAATATCTACACATGAATTAAACATGTATTTGCTTTACATTGCAGATATTTCCTGAACTAGACAAAGACAATGGTGTGCCCCCCCCACCCCGCACTAATTGCTGTGCCTCACAATGCAGTGTCAGCCATGTGAATACCCACACTCGTCTGCTACTCACAAGCTTCAGCCAAGTCCCCTGATAGCACATTTTAACATCCCTCTCAGGAGAGGTTTTTTTTTTTTTTTTATTTCCTTTCACCTAATCTCCTTTTCTTCATCTGAGACTTAAATACACCCCTGCTCATCTTATATTAAGCAGCAACAGAACAGGATTGTTCGATATCTGCCACAGAGGAAAATGGAATTGAATCTCAACTTAACTGTAGCTATTTCTGATTTTTAATGGAAAAACATAAGGCTAGAGAATGCTGTAATAGAATACTTCACCACCTCTAACCCCGTCTGAAAGTAGAGGGGAGGAAATAAGTTACAAGGCCTCTTTGATTCTAAAGGGTGAGTTTAACACGTGTTGAGTTCTGCTCCCTCCCCAGCCTCATTAACACCCAAGGAAAAGTATTTTTGATCCATTAATTTACAAAGGGAAATGAAAAGGGAAAAAGAAGATACACTGTTGGCAGCTGAAAAGTAGATGGATGTGTGGGTGGGATCTGACTCCCTAGACTTAAGAAGGGAGAGTTGTTGATCTGCAGCAGGGAAGTTGGGAGGAACCTGCTTCATGTTGCAGGACTTGAAGGAGGCTCTGCAACCATGGCACCAGATACTTCTGGAAGAGACAGAAAGCTACCTTCCAGAAATGCTTAGGAAGCAGGCAGCTCTGCCTTACAGGTGGCTCTGTCTCTCTTCCCCCATCTCTGCAAAGTCTACAGGATCGTTCTTAGGGAAGAGAAGAAAAGATGCAGAATTGGCTCAGAAAAGAAGAGTACTCTGAAAGTCTGACAACCTGAGTCTGAATTCCTCAGCTATGGTGTTGAACGACATCATGATTATGAATGCCTGTGACTTTGGAAGGCAAAGGTAAGCCAATCCCAAGAGCTCATTGGAGAGGCAGTCTAGCCCAAGATTCAGGTTCATGGAAGATCCTGTCTTCAGGCAGAGTGAGATAGAAGGCTTCCTCAGGCTTCCAGATATGTGCACAGACTTCCACACTCATGTTCATGTAACACATAGGGGGACACACACACATAAAGAGAAACCAGGTCCCGTGCTGGGAGGGAAGAAAAAAAGCCAAGCACTTGTACATTGAGTGTTCAGCCTTTGATCCTTTCAGACATCTTGGCTCCCAGAGGTCGGCAGCCATGCAGAGTAGACGGAAATACTCCAAGGAACATAATTAGCCAAGGAAAAGATTCTGAAAATCCTGTTTTTAAAGGTTCAGTGAGAGAGACTCTATACACCCATACAGTATAGACACCTTCTTAATTGTCACCAACCAGCATGCATTCAGCCTAAGTGATAGCCCTGTCTACCCAACCAACCTGGAGCCTCCCATAGTTGTCTTGATTCCTCTTCCTTCCCAACTGACTGTCTCTGCCAACCCCACCCCCTGACTGTTTAATTGTAGCTCTTTGTGTTTCAAAATGGACTCTCTAAATGTCGGGATTCAGTGGCCCACAAGCCATGTCCAGGTGTCCACCTGTCAGAACTAGGGCATTTATGCATGTGCTGTATCTCTCTTAGGAGTGGTCCTATCTATGGCATTATCTGAGGTTAGAGTCTCGCTGGGAGCATCCTGGTTGCAGTCCCAGGCCATCTAGAGGGCTCTGCTTTAATCCAGGATCATAAGGAAGATCCTGCCCAGAGTTTTTCCTTTCGTCTTCTGAGGCCTCCGTAGTGCCCATCTGCTTGCTGCTTCTGAGAGGGTGCTGTTCTGAGCACAGCCACCAATAAACTTTCCACTCTTAAATCTCTACCTCAGAGAAACGGCCCCAAGCAAGGTAACAGCAGGCTTATGGTAACTTAGTGTAGTTGTAATATGGAATTAAAGTAATATCATTAGAAATGTATGACTTTGATACAGGAAAATGAGTGATGTAAAATTTCAAAGAGAAACAACTGCTTGAGTCAAACATTTGTGCGTAAGGAGAGGAAATGGAAGGTAAGAAAATAGCTAGAAAGAGAGGAGACCTGGTGCCAGTCTTGGAGAATTCCTCTCTGGCATCCTATGGAGGGAGCATGGCAGGCATAGAAACGGTGGCTTCCTCTCACAGTGTCCATGACAAGTAGAGTTAAAGATAACACACTTCTTGAGAATCAGTCTATCTGACCATTTCATGGCATTCATAGCATGCAAGGTGTTTGCCCCATGCAGAAAAGCTCCCTCAACATTCAAGGTGATTCTGAAACAAGCCTCGGGAGCTAATCCAAAAGGCAATACCTCTGGTAATAAAGAATGACTTGAAAATGGTGGATTAAATGCACGAATTGCATTTTTGTTTCATCCCAAGCCTCATTAACTATCAAGTAAAGTCTTTTTTATAATGCATTAACTTACAAAAAGGAAAATTGGAAAAGACAAAGTAAGCTCAAATGTAGATAGGCAGAGTAGATGGATGGATGGGCAGGCTCAAATGTAGATAGGCAGAGTAGATGGATGGATGGGCAGGACCTGACTTGCTAGACATGAGGTTGCAGAATCAGCAGTAGGGACAGTGTGCCCTCTGATATTACCTGAGGTGTTTGCAGCATAGACAATTCAGTCCCATAGAATTTTATGGGGCATATCACAGGAGAGGGAAATAGAGAAATAAAGATACATGGCAGGTTTAAGTGGTATCTGAGAAGCCTTTCTCCAGACTAGAACATTTCTGTACCATTCCTTCAATATTCTATGAATACTGAAGGAATTTTATAGTTGGAAAGAGTAAGCTTCCAAGCCAACAATGATTTTTATGCACAAGAGCATATCCCTCTAGAATCTGAACTGATCTCCAGAGGAGATACTAATGCATAACTAGCCTAATTACATCCCATTCCTAAAGCCAATCGTTACTTTCAATGAGAAAATCCGCCCCCCACTTAAGACATGACTCTCTGAAGACAGCTGATGCTGGGTTTCCATTTCCACAAGCAGGTTCAGGTTTCAGATCTCTGACATCCCACAGCAGGAAACTGCTGTTCACATTTTCATGGAAACCAACATCTGGAACTCAGGCATGAGATTGAACACAATTATCCTTCACAATAAAAGTAAACAGAGCTTGGCATGAATCTGCTAATTGTTCTTTCCTCCTGAGTTACTTTTTTTCTTTTTCTTTTTTTTTAAGTCAGAGGAGATACATAAAAGAGTAAGTTCCAGTTTGTCCACTCTTACAAAAGCCAAAGCTATCTTCTCAAAAGTCCAAGTTACCTTATTTCACTCTCTTGCTTGAAAGTTGTCCAATAAAATCCAAAGGCCTTATGTTGATAAACCAAGCTGTAGACTAGCAGGTCTTAAGATTGGATTTAGATCTGTTACAGAGAACTGGCTGAAACACAGAGTGCCCAGGCTCACTCCAGTCGGTCATCCAGCAGGGCTCAGCAGGTCCTGAATGAGAATGTGTGTTTCTCATAAACTCAGATGAAGCTGATGCTGCTGAGGACCACACCGTGCAAACTACTGAAATATCAGCTGAAGTCTCCAATGAGTTGAGTTTCTAACTTCATCTAGGACTCTCCATCAATGCTTCCGCTGAAGTGACCTGCCTGACCTTCAACACATCACACTTACGGCAGTGTTTCTGCCCTCAGATTCCCTCTACATAGCATGTTCTCTCCATCACTGTCTCCTTCAGAAGCTTCTTTCCAATGACCTCATTTACAAACACCCATGCAATCATTTCTATGCCATTGCTCTACCATTCTCCCTTGGCCCAGTGCTTTGTATCACTAGCTGATGGCATCCTGCCACTATTTGTTGATGGGCTTGTCATTTGTCTCTGCTACAGAGAGAAGGTTCCATCCCTGCCAGCACTTCTCCTGGCTCTCTGGTATATCTGGGGCACCTGGAGGCAAACAATAAAAAATTGGGGATGGAGAAATAAGTCTCGGCAGTGAAAGGGAGACTGCATCAGGGCACTAAGTTTTCTGGTCCTAAAAGGACTTTCTTCATCAGCCATAAAGCACCTGACATGTCCACTTCTCTTGGTCTCTTTTCATCACTTTCTTCTAGAAATCCTTAGATTCCTGTGTCATCTGTAATTAGAAGATGGATTCCATACATCTTTTGTAATTGGAAAATTCAACCAGAAGGTTCAATCTTGTGCCAACGTGGTAGAATATTAGGCTGAGCTGAAGTATGAACATGGTAGGAATGGTCTAAAAAGTAATCAAGTATTTTATTAAAAGAGAAATAGCATTGTGAGCACTTTTAAAAGAAGGAGAACTAAAATGTATTTTTGCCACAGTGCTTCCCCATCATCCCAGGCATGTAAACTTGGATGAGTTCTCATACTGCAAGTTTAAAAACAAAACAAAAAAGAAATGATGATTTTTCAAAACTTTAAGCAATGTTTTAAAAGCTCACTTGTCAGCCTTAACGAAACTATAAAACACCCCATCTCCCAGACACTAGTTTATCTAACAGCTGTCTGTTCTCAAGCTCTTGGAGTAAAGAGTCAGTTTTTATAGCTCTCATTTGAGCTGTTTCTCATGACTGCAGGCTATGAGAATTTTTCTCCACGAGACATTTAATGCTAGTTTCAAATTCTGTGGCTCACACTAAGTAAGCTCTCTTAATTTCTTTTGCTTGAGAAGGGAAGGAAAACACTTGCATTTCATAACTGCATCGTGCTGAGGGGTTTTAAAGGCTCCTCAAAAACTTGAAACTGTTGTTCTCTGTGCGTGAGCCTTGTGGACTTTCTTCTGGGTAATTAGTAGAATCCTTGTCTACACACAACTTTCTCTCATTCTCCAGCTAAAGCTCACGATAACCTAACTAGGGATAGTCGAGTGACTATCGAGTGACTAATACACCAAAGAGAGCAAGAACATAAAGGAACCGTGATGGACAGGAAACATGTTTCCACCACAGCCTGCACTGCTTCATTTCTCAGAGAACATATTTTCTTTATAAATAGCCAGATCACAGGCTGGCAAGAGGGCTTGTCAGGTAAAGCACTCGCTACCAAGTCTAACATGAATTCTATCCCTGAAGCTCTAATAGTCCCTCTAATCTCCTTGGCATGTACAAGTCCCCAAGTATAGACACACACATACATATGCACACATACATATGCACACATACACACACACTTAAACACACATACACACACATAAACACACATACACACACATAAACACAAATACACACACATACACACACATATACACACACATAAACACACATACACACACATACACACACATACACACACACATACACACACATACACACACATACACACACATACACACACATAAACACACATACACACATACATACACACACATAAATACACATTCACACATACATATGCACACATACACACACACATAAACACACATACACACATACATACACACACATAAACACACATACACACACATACACACACATAAACACACATACACACATACATATGCACACTTACACACACACACATAAACACACATACACACATACATACACACACATAAACACACATACACACACATACACACACACAAACACACATACACACACATACATATGCACACTTACACACACACACATAAACACACATACACACATACACACACATTACATAAAGAAACAAATAAATAAATAGATGTAAAAAAAGACTATCTTGGGTACTTATTCAGAGAGAAGAACATCTGTGAAACTACCATTACAAATGGACCCAATACAATGTGGCAAATCCAGTTATTAATTAATGAAGTTCTTTTGAAAAAGCTATTCTATATTTCTGGAACCATCTTCCTTTGGGGAGAAAGTTGGAGAGATAAATGAAGACATATAAAATTCTATGGCAACAGTTATCATCCATTTCTAATAATTCCTTCCAGGAAAGGGGCTGTGCAGCAATTCTTGATTATTGTAATGGATAATCTCCTTGGCTGAAATGTGTGAGTACTCACAGGCCACTACCACATTAATGTCATGCATTTTATTGATCCACAGAAACGGGATGCCTTGTGCAAATTTTCTGATCTATTACTACATCTTCTTGTATTTGACAGATGGACTCAGAATTGAGACCCTGGGGCTGCACAGTTTATTTAGTGGCCAAGCTTGGAATCATCACTTGCTTTATGGTCTGGCCTGGCTTTAGTTCTTTGGGACAGGAATTACACAGCTGACCCCATAATCCTTTCCTTTCTCATCTTTTGGCCTTTATGGTGTATGTGGTTGGAATATCATCACATGATAATCAGATATTAATATTCATGGATTCATCTTCTTTCCCCTCTCCCCATAAAGTAGTTTCTTATATATCAGCAGCAGCTGCTATAGTTCAGATACACAAACATGAGCGAGGCAGGCATGGAAATCCACATAAGAAACAGCCAGAATGGGTGAAATAGATCAATCTATTTTTGTCTTCAAGATGAACACAGTGTAAAAATTAAGCAAAACAAAAGTCAAGTGTGACAAGGATTTTAATTGGAGAGTATGGTAGATTTTCCTCATCAAAGCCCATAGGAAAATGCAAAGCTAATCTTATTAAGATTATCTGGATAGGCAGCAACAGCCAGTCCCAAGGAACCTACTGTTCTTCAATCAATTTTTTCAGTGGGGGAACTTCGTTTATTCAGCCTAATGAACTGGGGGAAGACATGGAACTAGAAACAACATCTGAGATTTTTTTCCTTCTAGCCAGAAAATGTAAATGACTTAGGTTGTTCACAAACCAATTGGCTTGTTCAGTCTTAATGAAACATGCAAATTTTCCTTTACATGTGGCCCTGAGAAGTTGCCAACTGAAGAGAACCTTTGTCCTGATTAACAGCCCTTTGCCTCACCCCCTCACTATGTAGTCATCAAAATGAAACACGTGCTGTGCACAGCTGTTTCAATTTGTGCAAAAGAACAGGCTGCAGAAGAAAATCCAACTACAAATCCCGTATTGGTAGGCAACAATTGAATTGGGAGCCCCTCTGAGGAATAACCCAGCAACAACAAAAAATATGGAGTTTTAATGTATTGCCAAGCTATGCAAACATGTCATGATTTATTACCCTGTGCTCAGCTCACCTGACCTAAGCCCTTTCCTTCACAGTTGTCTTTGGTATAACTACATAATTGTAGTAGCTAGCCTTTATTTTCCAGATTTGTTAAGGAATATATATAAAAGCCAAAGACAAGGTTTTGCCATGTGTGCATGCCTTATTGTCCTAGTAAATTAACACTCATAGGAATGTCTAAACCTCAACCAAATACTTACCTCCTTAAAATGTTCATAAATGGTACATATGAAAATGCCAATTACCCTGTGAATGGTGATATTGCTGCTTTAATTTTTTTTTAAAAATTTTAAATATATGGGTGTTTTGCCTTCATGTATTTCCATATACCACGGAAGTCAGAAGAGGGAATCAGATCCCATGGAGCTAGGGTTATAGATGTCTGAAAGCTATCACATGGCTTCTTGGAACTGAACATGGGTTCTTTGCAGGAGTAACAAGTGAGTCACCTTTACAGCCCTATGGTGTTATTTTTAATACAACATGGGAGAATAAAAAATTCACCTGTTAGTGTAAGAACTTTAAAATTATCTGTGTTTCTCAACAAATTACTTTAATATTGCCTTTTAGGTCCTTTTCAGATATAATACATATTGTGACAGCATAAGAGCTGGGAATTATTAACATGATTTCAACGCATATGCTGGAAAAAGATTTTTTTGCTGGTGACAATTATCATCAGAAATATTTTTTTTCCTAGCTCTACCCCAAGACAAGCAAATCTTACTTGCTGAATATCTATTGTGTTGTGATTTCGATATTAATGTTACCCAGGGGCTGTGTGCAAAGATTTGGTTGTCAGTTAATGGCATTACATGGAAGGTGTGAAAACTTTAGAGGAAAGGACCTATGTGGACAAAGCAGGTGCCTAGAGGCCTGCCTTTGAAAGGTGTATCTTTTCCCTGGTCTCCCATCTCTTCTCCCCATCACTGCCAACTATGATACACTTTCTCTACCACATCCCCCCTTCATGGTGCTCTGCCTCACCATACATGTGCCTAGAAATATTTCCTCTGAGTTATTATGAACAAACTACTGAAACCTAAGCCGAAATAAGTATGGATTCCTTTTAAGTTTTTCGCACCGACGAACAACTCAAATGGTTCTCTAAAGCAAACTACATGCACATTCCTTCTCTGTTGCTTCAGCCAATCTTTTCATCTCTCACTTTTAGCACCTGAGGAAAAGTTGAGTTTGTTACATATCAAGCCAGGTTTCTCCTCCTAGGCCCATTGGGATATAGTTGGCTATATCCTAATCTGCTTGCTTTTCTAATCCATTTGCTTGTGTCCTGTCCATGCAAAAATATTGTCTATCTTTTCTGGATGGTGCATAGACTCTTAAAAGCATCCTCTTTGGATGGAAGAAACTCCAAACACCTAGAAGAGGGCTAAGATACAATACATAAGCTGTCCTGAGGCGTGAGTCACAATTTGGAGGCAGAATATCCAACTATAAGAGTTACTCATCCAGGAAAATTAGTGAAGCACTCTTCGAACTTTTATGGTCTAGATACTAGGCTTAGATAAAACCCAGGTTCTATAGATACCTAATAAATACAGTAATAAACATAGATACCTAATACATACAGTACTAAAACCCCACCATTTCCACTCTCCACTTCTCTATTCTATTCTACTGCCCACATGAAACTATCCATCTTCCCAAAGTGCACCTTTCAAACTATGCTCCCTGTTAAATTGATTCTAAAGTCAAATACAGATGTGAACTTGTTTACTCATTAAAAGTTCTGCAGATTTGACAAACAAGCTCCATGTAAAGTAAACATGACCATGGCCTACCTAGATTCTTATAATAATTTAATTCATTAACTCAACAAATATCCAGGACAGATGTGTTTAACTTTAACTGTCAGTAAGCTGAGGCAGAAAGATCACAAGCCTGAGACTAAGGTATAAGGTATACTTCCTGAGATATATATAAAACAAACAAAAATGGTGGTTCCTGCTACTGTTCTCCATGATCAAGTGAGGGATACATTGATGAACAAAACAAACAACATCCACATACTCACTGAGTTGACAGTCTGGTGTGCTACTGCTCTGTACTGAAGACAAAAATAACTGTGTTATGCAGCTTGTTAGAAGGTTAATAACATCAGAAACAAAGAAAGATTACAATTCACATGAGCAGATCTGGGTATGCTCCTTCTAAGAAGGTGCTGTTTGAATCAAGTGAGGATGGACCATTCAGACAGAAGGAAACCAGTGCTGAGCTCTGAGCAGACTCATTCAGACTAAATAACTTGATTGTGAATTGTAGGGGTATTGTGTTGTTCCATGATAATTAATTGTCCTACCCACTGGTTTAATAAAAAGAGCTGATTGGTCAAAGGCAGGCAGGAAGTGTAGGCGGGGCTACCAGACTAAGAAAATCTCTGAGAGCAGAATGCCAGACAGAGCACCAGAGAGAAGCTGCAGGATGCAGAGGACAACCATGCAGCTTTAAAGAAAGGTACCGAGCCGCATGGCTGAACAAGAGACATGGGTTAGGTGAAGGGTACAGAGCTAGCAAGTGATATGACTGGGCCTGAGGCTGATCAGCCAAAAACTAATGAAAGCGTCTGTGTGTCTCTGTAGGACTGTGGGTCTGCGGGTCTGTGGGTCTGCGGGACTGCGGACCTAAACTTTGAGGTTAGGCCCGGAAAGTCCAGGCCAGAAACCTCGAACTACAGTGAATGCTGTTTGGAGGAAAGAAAAAGAACGGTATACATTTCTGTATTTTATGCAATGCTATATATGATTTTCTATGCAGACTATATATGATTGATCTTACGACCCCTATTTCCAGTAAGCGCCTTTCTTTCCTTTCTGAATTATCACTCGCTGGTCAGAATGCTGCTCACTTCCCTATCCATTCATCTTCTGTTAGATGAGCAAAGCATCCTCTGCAGATGGCGCATGTATAAACTACCTGAGTGAAAGCTGTCTGCTTCTTCTTCACACACTCCAGGTCATGATGATGCTAATAGCCACTGGACTACAGGGTTGAACAGCCACTCACAAAGGGCTGGTCAGTGGTTCTCAATATGGATTATATTGGAGCTACCTGAAAAACATATCTACCTCCCTCTCTCAATGTCAATGGCTCATACAGCTCAATCAGATTTAAAGTTCTGAGAAGAAGCTTGTGTTACCGTATACTTTCAAGCTCTCTAGATAATCTCACTGGACAAGCATGTTGAGGAGCTCTAAGATCCATCCCTCTAAAATCAGAAGGTGTGGCCAATGTGGCTAGGCCTTTCCAAAGAGGATATAAATAAAGCTACCCAGGCATGAGGCAGAAAGGTAGTACAGAAGTGCTAGTACAACTCTAAATACCACAGGTTATCCTCAAGCTCTGATGCTGGACCTTGGATAAGCCAATTTGCACTCTCAGGTTCAATTTCTTCACCTCTAAAATGGAAGCCACTAACATGGCATGCAGGCTGTTAGCTAATGAAAGATTTAGAAAAGTGAATTTGCCTTGCATCTCCACCGTAGCAGTGGCTAGTAATTTGAGGGCATTATTGATATTAACTACTAGAATTTGTAGCATTGCATAAAAAAAAAATGTATATTGTTCCTTTTCTTTCCTCCAAACAGCATTCACATGGAAAATAACAACAGCCACCAGGGAAGCTTGCATCAACTTTTAAGCACTACCAAGGGAACTATTTCCAATACTAATTTCCTTCTCTGCTCTCAGCTCTCAGATCTACCCTGATGGAAACTATTGTGTTACTTTATGAAATGCTTGCCCAAGATAACAGAGAGTAATTTTAAGTAGTGTTTTTAGGAGAAAGAACCCCCTTCCTACCCCATTATCCTTGTGCATAACAGTCAACCTGAAAACATTCAGTAGTGGTTAATACTCCCACCTGTCTTCATGTGCTAGCAGTGGACTGTAACTAGGAGTGTCTCATGGTTGAAGCTGCCACAGCAATAAAATTATTACATGATTCTAGTTAGTGGGCCATAAGTACCATTGTCCCTTAGCATTTGGGGCAGGAATCAGGGAGTCAAGGAGGTCAGGTTTACCTTTCTACTAAATCCTCAGAAACAGAAAGGACAGTAGTCCCCCACTTCTTTCTATGAACCTTCAGTGATGCTGAATGTATGTATTAGGGAAGACTTGAGTTCCCCCCAGCTCCCCAGCAGGCCTGGCTAGTAAGACTTAACCCACATATGGAGAATATTGAGTAAATTTAGATCTACCAAAGCTTTCAAAGATGTGTAAAATCTTATTCTCAGATTGCCCTGCTCAAAACCAACACTAAGACAGCTCTTGTCACAGCTCTCCTCAGCTGACCTCCCTGTTTATTCTACTCCCATAGCTTTACATACTAGAATACTAAATACTAGAATATTTCTTCCTATTTCTAGCACCTGAGAGGTACTCTCCATATAAACAGCATGAGAAAGATAAGTTGGATTAAGAAATATTAGCAAACTAATTAAGAGGGCTGCTTAGAATTCAGATGCTTCTAGACTTAGGATAGAGTTAAATATAAAATGGGAAACCCATCGCCGGCTGAAAACACTGAAGAGAAAAAAAATGAATTTAATTGATGCTCTATGATGGAATGATATAGCTCAGGGTTGCTTCTCTCATAATTATGAGGCTTACAGAAGTATAGCTCATGATCACTATCAAAACTGCAAGAGTATTTTAAGCTCATTACTGGCCTGGGAAAAGATCAAAACTCAAAATTTAGAGCACAGATTCCACTGGATACATAGTGCTTTCGTGTAACATTAAAAATTTGTAAGTCAAACAATCCATATATCAGTGACCTCCTTACCGTATGTAGGAGGCATTCAATAAATAGTTAATCAATACTATAATTATTACTGCTATCATGAAAGACTAAAAGTCAACTACACTGTTCTTTCAGTGCTCTTTATTGGCTGACTTACAATTTGAGTTTCTTACTAATACATACTTTTTTTGAGTCAGGGATTTTTTTATGTAATGGTCTTGGATGTCCAACAACTCATTTGTAGACCAGGCTGGCCTTGAACCCACAGAGATCAGTTTATCTCTGCTTTCTGAGTGCTGGGTTCAAAGGTGTGTGCGAACATGCCAAACCCTAATTAGATAGTTTCTAACCATTACGCAAAGCACAATCTTTCCATTAGGTGACTCTCACAGCCCTTCAAGAAAATGTTGCTAACATTGATTTAAATAGTAAGGACACTGAAGCTCAGGAAGGTTAAAAAGCATAGAAAGGCCAGATCTAGAATTTAAGTACTTCACTGCTCTGTGACACTCAGCTTCTTAAAAGGATGGTGGTGGGTATAGGCTGTCCATTTTTGTAATTTTCAGATTCTACCTGGAAAGTAGAAAGTTCTTGTATGATCAATGTGTTTTTACAAAGGCTAGGCAGAGAGTCTTTATCTCCACTATAGAATACTTTGACAGGTAAGCTGTGAACTCTCAGGAGAATAGGAAGGGATTTGATCTCTCTGCTCTTCATTATTTGGTCTTTAAAGAGATCTTCCTACCTCTACAGATTCTTGTAAGTGGGGTTTTTTATCAGGACCACTGGCTCCCCAGTAACCACACAGACGTATTCATTATAAGTGCTCAGCCAATAGCTTAGGCATGTTACTAACTAGCTCATACATCTTAAATTAACCCTCATTTTTCATCTACGTTCTACCATATGGTGATACCTTTTTTCATCATGGAATGTACATCTCCTGCTTCTTCTGCATCTGGATGGTGACCCCCCCCCACCTTTCTTCACCTCCCTTTTCTGTTTACAAGTCCTGCCTAACCTCTACATGCCTAGCTATTGGCCATTTAGCCCTTTATTAAACCAATCAGAAGGCATCTTAGCAATGACACATCTTTACAGTATACAAAAAGGTTATTCACTAACAGACCCACCAGCACTCATACTACCATCCAATTATTAAGGAAAGCATATTAATCTAATTGAAAAGTGTTCAGTGAGGAACCTGTACTATCAAATCAGTACTCATCAAAGCTGTCAAACACTCACTAAAAAATAAGAACAGTCTAAAGAAATCTAAGTCTAGATACAAGTTTAAGGACACATGACAAGTGAATGTTTAAGGACACATGACAAGTGAATGGCCAGTGGTATCCTGGGACAGAAAAATAGCCAGGTAAAAACTAATAAATCTATACAAATCATGGACTAATAATAATAATAAAGAAGGAGTAAAGGTTCCTAAACTATGAAAAACAAATGTATTCTGGTGGAATTAACACAGTCAAAGTTGCAAAAGAGTAATATCATTACTTTAACATTTTTACCATATTTGTTTTAATATAAAACTCATCCAAGGTAAACATTTATTGTTAAAAAGCCAATGAATCCTGTTAAAGGTCAGACTTGAAACAATATAATGTTCTTAAGCCAAAACTAAAGTAGGTAAAGAAAAAGGTAAAAAGAAATGATAATAAGCCTGTATCACAAATTTAATTAAGGATGTTCTGTTTGTGGGTTTTCTATTAGAAATTGCTTTTATCTCATTACATTAGCTTAGTGAGATGATCACATCATGTCCTAGAACTCATGGTAATTATTCACTTTGAAATTCTAGCCAGGATAAAGAACACATACCCTGTGGTAGCTTGAAAAAAAAAATGGCCCTCAAAGGGAGTGGCACTATAGAAGGTGTTGTCTTGTTGGAGGAAGTGTGTCTCTGTGGGGGTAGGCTTTGAGGTCTCTTTTGCTCAAACTTCCCTCAGTGTGACAGTCAGTTTACTTCCTGTTGTCTGCAAGATGTAGCACTCTCAGCTCCAACACCACATCTGCCTGCATCTGTCCTGCTCTTCTTCATGATAATAATGGACTGAACTGCAGAAACTGTAAGTGAGCTGCCTCAATTAAATGTTTTCTTTATAAAAATTACTATGGTCACTATGTATACTTAAAATAAAAAAACCTTACTTAAGACATGCCCTGTTGCTGAAAACACACTTTAATAGATACACAGAATCTGGTGTGTAGGATATTAGAGGTGGTGATCCATGAACAAATATTCTGAGGATGTTCTTTCTCCAGAAGGCATTGAAACAGGAGGAATCACTGCAGCCAGATTATAAAGGCATAAAATGTGCTCAACTGGTGTTGGTGTCATGTAAAACTTGAAGAGGTATTTGTGAAAGAGGAAGTTCAGAATGTATCCGTGTTTGAGTTTCTTTTTAAAATCTATACATAGAGGAAATTAAGTGCCATAGAGCTTCTTAATGATCTAAAAATCAGTAGGATGAGATGGAAAATCTGATAATAATTCCTTACAACAGCTTACAAAGTCTACCAATTTTTGAACTCTTGGATAGTGTTAGCTTCAATGTGGAACCATAAACTCTGTGGCATGCCTCCTGCCAAAAGTTGGGGCTCCATCCATATTCCTAAAACTGGAAGGGCTTTTATGTGTGTTGATCAACAGAACAGAGAGGTATGGAAACACAGTGCCATGGAAACCAGGTCATGAAAATCTCTCCTGCTGCCTGGCTCGAAGGAACACCTGCTCTTTGAATGTGCCGATGCTGCCTACTCTGGCCACACTGTTTCTCTAGCACTGGTCACAGGAAACCATGTTCTAGCATCTCTGTAGCATGGCCTGTTATCTAAATACTTCTAGAATTCTCTCCCAACCACCCGTGTTAGCAGTGATGAAATAACTGTGGCTGCTTTCAACCCCAAATTCTGAGGGGGTGTACAACTCAGCAATCACTAACTGGAATATTCAGTTTATAATGAGCCAGAAAGAGGCTAATACAAAGTGTCAGGGTGACATGCTAATGATCTAGGCTATGTTGTGTCAAACCTGGTCACTGAGACAGAAATACATCAATTTGTATTAACAGCAAATGACAGTGCTTTGGTTTAATTCTGTAATTATTTCATTACCTACAGTCCCTGACCTATTTTATAAAATACTTCTTAGGCATCTAGTATACATACATACATATATACCTATATATATATATAGTGTCCATCATTATACATACATATAATATAATGTTCATATATTTATACATACATACATACACACACACACACACACACACACACACACACACACACACACACACAATAGACTTCAGGAACTTAGTAGCATTTCTGTCTGTTTTTCCAAATCAAACGACCACCAATTCTGATAAGGTTATAAAAGAAACCACTAAATAAAAATATCTTACTTATAGTGAGTGATTTAAAATTGTTTTTTATGTCTTGGAAAAAGGCATTTAAGTTAGGGTTGAAGAAAGAAAATAATGAGTTGTGTTAGGAGCACCAAACAGTTCCCAAGAGGAGGGACATAGTAGCTAAGGTTCAGGGACAAAAAGATGCAGGATGAGGAGGATAAGCGCCAGCATGGCCATAGCTTAACATGGCTTAACATGGAAGAGGAGCATGTAGTGAAGGGCACTCGTTGCTTTTACAAAGGACCTGATTTCAGCTCCGAGCATCCATATGGAAGTTTATGATCATTTGTAACTCAGGTTAAGGGATCCAGTGTCCCCTTCTAGATTCTACAGGTACCAGAAATGCACATAGGGTACATATAAACATGTGGACAAAACACTCATACATGTAAATAAAACAAATAAGTCCTTTTAAAATGTATATTTTAGCTATTGTCAGTGTACTGGATAATGGTGCTGTGGGTCTGTGCTCTTACACACTGTAAATATTTGTCACTCCTATTGGTTTAATATTGGTCAAGTAGCTAGTCAGGAAGTAGAGGTAGGGCAAGCAGACTAGGAGAATTCTAGGAAGTATCAGAGCAGAGCAATCTTGAAAAAACAACAAGGCTGGAGATGTCTCTGTTCTGTGATATTTCAGACCAATTTTACTGAACACATATTACCACATAATAAATCTCTTCAATTTATTACCTATGTTTATCTATGATTCAAGGTCATTAGAGCAATGTCTCCAATCCTAACAGTCTTTAGCCTCTGTAAACACTTTATTCTATGAGTTCACCATTTTATACTCTATCTGTAAGTGACATTGTGCAACATTTCACTTTCTGTGCCTGGATTATTTCACTTAACATAATGTCTTTCCATTTCCTGCATGTTGCCACAAATTATAAGCATGTACTCTTTCTTTTTAAGTGCTTAACAGTATGCCATCGTATATGTGTGTGTGTGTGTGTGTTACATATGTTACATTCTTTACCAGATGGTGGGTACTTAGGAGTATTTCTGTTTCTTGGGTCATGTGAACAGTAATGCAATAAACACAAAACTTTTATTATATATATACATATGTATATATCACATATTATATATATATATAATATACACACATTATATAGAAGTCCTATATAAAGTACTTTGAGGAACTGCCATACCCCTTCATATGGCTATATCAATTTCATTCCCACCATTAGTGTAAACTTTCTTTTACTCATCAACAGGGCGTGTTTTATCTTTTGGATAACAGCCTCCCTGATGATTGTAAGTTGATACATTTTATGATTTTAATTCACATTCACTAATGATTGGTAATATTGAACATATTTTTTTGCATACTTGCTGATCATTTGTTTGTCTCTGTTGAGAAAAAATCTTTTAGGTCCTTTGCCTAATTTTCACAGGGTTATCAATTATTTAATGACCAAGTTCAGGTCCCATATATTTTGAGTATTAAGCTCTTATCAGATGTAAAGTTTACAAATATTTAAATTCTTTTATTTTAAAACTTTATTATTGTAGCGCCAAACTGCCTATCCCTCTGTGTGATTATTGGAAACATTTTATATAAACAGAATTTGAAAGTCTTTTACAGGCAGGTGGCTGATGAATTACCAGATCTTTAATTCATAAATTTAACTTGTTACACTCATTTGGTTTATTGTGCAGAATGAATGATTCACACAAACATTTTTTTTTCACTAACAAAAACATAGCAAAACCTTTTCAGGGAATTGCTTTTGTTTCCTTCTTGGAGTGCTCACTGTTCGGTGTGTGTAAACAAGCAAATGCTTTGATATTCAAATTAATGAAGGAAGTGGAAATGAGAGATGATTCCATCCTGAAAATCATATGCTTCCCTTGAATGTGTATTAATGAAAATCTTTCTCGCACACACATTATTTGAGAGAATATCTACCTCACAAGCAAAGAAACACTCCCCTGAAAGTTAAAACAGACAGGCTATTTCACAGGTAACCACAAAACCAGGGTTCTGCTTCTCCCTCTCCCCCAAATAGCAAGCAGCTGGAGATGTGGGCTTTAAGGCTGGTGGACATGTGTTTCAGCCTCTGTTAAACAAATTATTAGCAATGTTGCCCTGAAGTAGTAAATTCACTTTTTGATGCTTAATTTATTCATCAACAACATATAAGTAATAATAACATTCATTTCACAGTTTAATTTTAAGAACTGAGAATTAGCACATATTTAACATGGTACCTTGGGATTTAATTGTTTTATTGTCATTAACACTAATATTAAATTAACCCGCTCTGCCTTTTTTTTTTTTTTTTTTGTACATCAGATTTCTCTGGTATTGAAAGAAGCAGCTACCTAACTGATAATGACAGAAATGAGATGACAGAAAATGTTAAATGTTATGTGATACTGAGTATTACTATGAAACAGAAAGGTTATTTTTTCTGTATCACATAGAATTATTGAATGCCTCTTCTCCCATACTACTTCAGACTAGCCATACATCCTCCAGAATGGTATCATCTCATACTTCAGACTGACCATCATTTATGCATCATCTGTCAGCAACATATAGTTGTTGAGCAACTATAGACTGGCGTGGTTAAGCTGCTGGCAGCTTCCTCAAATAAATGGAATTGCAGTTTCTGTAATAAACCAAGAGACATTGGTTGTCCCATCTGTTCATGAAAGGCCTGCAAGCATCATCACGCTCTAAGAGTGTCAATGTGATGTAGTCAGAAGTTTCTGGCTTGGCCAAGCCCAGAGATCCAAACCAGCAGTCTCAAATAATCACAAAGTCTTATATTAATTACAAACTGTTTGACTTATGGCTTAGGTTCATAACCAGCTAGCTCTTACAACTGAACTCAACCCATTTCTGTTAATCTCCATTTTACCAAATGGCTGGTGGCTTTATCTGTGTTCCATTACATCTTGTCTCTTGGGCGGCAGCTGACAGCATCTCCACCCTCCTTCCCCTTTATCTATGTTTGAATTTTCTGCCTGCTTCTAAAATACCTTGCCATAGACAAAACCAGTTTCTTTACTGTCCAATGGCAATTCAAAGCATACATAAAGACATCCCACCTCACTCCCCCCTTTTCTGTCTAATCAAAAAAGAAGGTTTCTATTTCAACATAGCAAAATTACATATAACAAAACAACTATCAAGCAAGAATTATAGTTACAATATCTGGTCTATTTGTATTTAGCAAAATTAGAGAAAATATTCTTTCATCTACTTTATCCTTGTGAGTCCAAAGTTACATATTTAATTTACCTTTTATTATAGCTAAGGAAAACTATAAATATCTAATCTTAAACTACATCAAAGACTACAGAAGTCTATAATATTACCTGAGTAAACATAGAGTGCATTGCAAGCAACCTTCACATTCTAGAAATGACAAAGACATTTGGCTTCCTGGACAATCTCCCAAAGTTCCTTTGTAATGTTGGGGCATCCATCTTCAGCCTACAGCCTAGAGTCTCTGGCAGACTTTTCAGTAAAGCAGGACATTTGAAAGAATGTTCCATTCATTTTGGCAAGGTGTGTCAGTCTCTTCTCCCTGTGACCTGTAGAGTGTCTAGCAATTTTCTCTGTGAAGCAGGAACCTAAAGGACCATCTCTTTTTTAAGACATCCCACATTGCTGCGATGCCTGGTCAGGCCACAAAAATTTATATTTCCTGTGTGCTCACCAGCATCTCTTAGTTCTGTTCATCATATAGTACCTGCCACATTTTTTTTCTCTTTATGAGTGTGTGTTTTAGTATTATTGTTTTGTTACTGTGAAGAAACTCCATGACCAAAGCAACTTAGGAAAGGAAACATTTAATTAGGGATTTGCTTAAAATGTCAGGGGTTTAATTCGTGTTCATAGCATGAAACATGGGAGCAGGTAGGCAAGCAAGCCTTGTGCTGGAGCAGTAGCTGAGTAGCTGAGTAGCTTGATCCTCAGGCAGAGAAAGAGGAAGACGGGGATTGGCATGGACTTTTGAAACCTCAAAGCTCACCCTCGGTGACACACCTCCTCCAACAAGGATTCCCCTCTTAATTCTTCCTAACAATTCACCACCATCTGGGGACCAAACATTCAAATATAAGAGCCTACAGAGACCTGTCTCAGTCCAACTGACATCATATGCTGAAACAATCAGCCATCCAAGGAGGGTCTTATCAACGTTATTGCTGGAATATCCATCCCAACTATAGGGTACCTCAATGTTCATCAAGCCACAAACATTTCTGTCTCCAGGAATAAAATCTGTGGCTCTATCCCTTCCATCCAACCCTGCCACAGTGTGTGTAGCAATCTTGCCTTTCACTGGGTTCAGATGGGCAGATTCTGATGGCAAATGTTTCTCAAGAGCCATCATGTTATATCTCCACAGCTTGTTTTTTCTTCCTCCTATTCAAGTTTACTCATGACACACACACACAGCTGTCACAGACGTAGTATGGACTCAGTGACCCCATACAATGGCAAAGAAATATCTATTGATTAAAGCAGGTTCTACAGAGTCAAATAAAAAGCCAACATTTAGGTTTTATGCTTATCAATAAATAAACTCTGAATTGCAATATCTTGGGTCAGCTAAATGGCTCAATGAGTAAAAGCACTTGTCACAAAACCTTACTTAGAACTTGAGTTCAATTTTTAGGACCCACATGGTAGAAGGGGAGAACTGACACACACAAAATTTTCTATGACCACCTCCCCTACACACACCACACACTTACACAGACACACACATACACAGACACACACGCATGCACACACACAGAGACACACATACATACACAGACACACCACATACACACACAAATAAATACATAAAAATGCAACACAACTTCAATGTCATTTTATTTTCTGCAGTGAACTATTGAAAGATTTCTCAGTAAACAAGTGGTCGTACATACAATACTAAATAATTATAGTTCTTAGAAGCACTAAAAATATCAGTAGTTATAAAATGTGATAACTTTCAATGACACGCCTTATCTTTCTTCACTGTACATTTTCATCATACCCATCAATACATAAAAACACAAAACTACTCATTTTTGGAACAATATAGGTTGAGAAAAATAAAGGGAAGCAATATTTTGAAACTATGTGAATCCCTTGGTTTTCCTTAATTAAAAAGAGAAAATACTAACTTATCCATACAGTCCATCTTCTCAGCATCGTCCTATCATGTCACAAAGCTACTAGATGATATGCTAATAAGGGTATATTGCCTGTGTGTGTTTTTTCCAAAACACATCTAACCTATACATGACAAAAATATCAATAAAAACCAAATTAAAGCTTACTCTACAAAAACAGCTTATAGCCGAGATGCTTCAGAAGTGTCAAGATCATAAATAACAAAGCCATGAGGTCAAGCAGACTTGACACCTCAGAGGTGATCCTCTGTCTACTTCTAGAGTAAGAAGAGGGCATAGATAGAAAAACTAGGAAAAATCTGGAGAAGGCCTGCAGTTTAGTCATTAAGCTGCCACCAAGGTTCATGTCTCAGTTTTAATAATTATACCAACATTACATAACATAATGACTTTAGGAGAGGCTGGGTGAAGACTAAAAATTCTCTGTTATTTCTGAAACTCTTCTTTAAATCTAAAAATACTTGAAAATAAAAGGGATTTAAAAGAAAATTATAATAATTTTCTTTATATTTCTACTGCATTTAATTTCTGTCACCATGCCTTTTTTTCTGAAAAAGAATAAACGTAACCTTCTCAATTTAGAGTCCTCCTTTTCCCATGGGGCTGGTTTCACTGTCCCAGATCAACAGTCTTAAAGTAATTTATACACCCTACCATCTACCAATATTCTAAAAATATATGATATACTTTATATATGTTAAGTTTTAGTTATAGTTTGTGCCTTATCCTCTCCTAGATACTACCTCATAATAATTCCTATTATATATGGTCTTAGTTTAAAACCTTCTTAGTTAGACAAAAGGGGGAGATGTGGTAGGATTCAGGTGTCAGCTGATAAGGTCCGAAGATGCTTATCCAGGGTCCTGGGCTCCTGAAGGGGGAGTGGCCAACCCCATTCATAAGGGGATGCTGGGATCTTTAAAAGCCCTGTTTCTGGTTTCTGACTGCTGGAGAGACCGGTTCGGCATTCATTGTCCATCATGTAGATAATCCAGTCTATCAGGCACCTATATAAGCTATTACCTGTATCATGAGTGTTGGCTTATATTTTAATAAATATTAATCTTAAATTGATATTTTTTAAAAACTCCCACCTTCAAAATCTCACAGGTTTCTGTAGTCCTCTGCACTGTAGGGAAGTCATAATGTAGAGGTACTCACAGACAGACAGATAATAATAGATGATGGATGTTCATTTCAGCTTTGCCCTCTATGTTGGCCCACTTATCTTGTTAATAACTGTCCCATATTTTCAGCCACGGAACTTCTTGGCTCTCTGTGCCATATCTGTGCCATGATTTGTTGCTCAGAAAACACAACTTCTTTCTTTCTCACAGTAAAGAAATAAACAATGCTGCTCAGCCCCATCTGTCACCTCCTGTCCTTTTCCCTAACAAGCAGTTAGATGGTTTGATGGCAAAATAGGCGAGTGGATGTAAGAAAGCAATTTAAATTACTAGGATTGGTAGTTTTGAAGAGGGTGCAGAGATGCACTGTACTAAACATAAAAACCAACCCATCCGTGCTAAGGAAAGCCCCTCGAGAGAGCTTTCACCAAGGTCATAGACAACTTTTAGAATCCCTATGCTCCATGGAATAATTTTGAGATCAAACTCTATCTCAGTGATGTTATATATCAATGAAACATTTTATCCCACAGGAAAGCTCATTAAGACGTAGAATGTTCTAAAGGGAGGTGAAACGTTGCATCCTGCAGAGAAGCTCTTTACTACTCAGGATGTTCTGAAGGAAGGTTCTTTATTATTCAGGAACAAAGCAATTCAGAAGTTTCATAAAGTCCCTGAATCTGACCAGAAGCACTAAGCCCTTCCCTCCCCCAAGCTTATTACAAATAGTTAGGAATATTGAAAGATACTCTCAGGCAAGTCCATTTGCCTGGAAAATGTTCTTACCAACTGAGCTGCCTGGAACAGACACTCTTCAACCCCTTGAGCTGCGCTAATGTCAAACAGTGAGCTTCAGCATTTCATCTTTCGTGAGCCATCACCACCCCTGGATGGGCATTGGTGGTGGTGCAGCTGGCTTTGAGTCATTTCTGCTTCTGTAGTAACTTCTCATATTCCTGAGAATAATCCCACTAACTCTCATGTCTTACCACGCTTGACATTGGTGTTATCTTTAGAGTGGTCTGTCAATGGTTCCCTATCTAGAGTAGACACTGTGTCACATCTACTGAGGAAAACAGAAGGGGCTGGGTCCCTCTGCTCTTGTATACCAGATTTATCTTTGCGTTGCCATCCTTGCCTTATGAAGAGAAGACAAAGCCTTTCATCAGATCCAATCTTCATCTAAGCTATCTTTTTTTTTTTTTTAACTCCCCTCAGCTCTGTCCATTATAGGACAACTGTGAAAATGCAAAACAAAGGCAATATTCATAAGGAAATCATTTCTTCTTCTCTACCACCAAAGACTGAAGACTCTGGCTAGAGAAATGTAAAAGATAAAGGTTTGAGAGACTTGGGATTTTTTTATGTAACAGTGGAACCAACGATGCTTTGCAGAGAAATGTTACTACATAGGTATCCCTCTTTCTTATTCTTGCTGTTTTGTAAAATCTCTTCTCTTCCTATTTTCCTCCAGTTAGTTAGGTTCTGAGAAGTGTGAGACACAAAGGAGAAAAAGAATAAACTTGAAATCTGGGATATTACTTTCTAAGTACTCCTCACAAGCTATCAGGGAGAAAGGGGGAGGAACAGATTAAAATAGACATTTCGTTTTGAGAAAATGTGAACATAAGAGACTGAATAGAAAAGACCTGTGAGCCATTGACATTTACCAGAAGCTGTCTGCTCTTAACTGATGACCAGGCACTAGAAGTAACTGAGATCAGAAAGTAATAGAGGTCACAACCAGTGTCAGCATCTTCTGCAGCTGAGTGCTGAGTCGCATAGCCAAGAGCTGAACAAACACTCAGAAACTGGACTAAGGGATCCTGATTGACACAAGCATAAATCCCATTAAACCCTGGAGCCTTTCAAATGTTTAAAAATAAGACCTATAAAAGAATGTTTCACACACATGCATATATATATATATATGCATATATATATGCACAGGTGCATGTATGCATGCATACAGGTAAAAATCAGAGGTCAGGCCAGTTGATAGTGATGCATGCCTTTAATCCCAGTACTCAGGAGGCAGAGGTAGATAATCTCTGTGAGTTCGAGGCCAGAGCCAGGCAGTGGTGGTACAGACCTTTAACCCTAGCATTAGGAAAGCTGAAACAGAAAGAGAGATAGTTGGGCAGAGAAAGAAGAGAAAAGAGTTCAGCTTTGCCTCTGCTCCCTTTCAGCAAAGGACTCAGGTTCATTCAGTCTGAGGATTCCTGGAGACAGGATCTACCCTTTTCTGGCTGGGGAGTTGGCTAGGTGAGAATTAGCTGTGGCTAGTTTCTCTGTCTTTCTGAAATTTCAGCTTACTCCCAATATCTGGCTCCAGGTTTTTATTATAATACCAAACAGAATTCCTGCAATAGAAACTCATCAATTCAGCTAGACTGACTGGTCAGGATCCTTCTTTCTCCACCTTTCCAGTGCAGGGATTGGGTGCTAGAAGTTGAACCCAAGTCATTGTGCTTGCACAGCAAGCACTTATAGGAACTCCTCTTACTGAGCAGAAGGAGAGGTTCAGTTTCCTTCACATGGGATCCATGTTCCTCAGTAAGTAAGTCACTGTGAGCCTATAGGCAGCATCGGGTCTTTCAAAAGATCTGATAATGGCTGAAAATGGAAGGTGTTCTTACTCTGGCCCACTCCAAATTAGAGTCACAGAACCAGAAAAAAAGAACCAGGGGACATATATGATCTGAGACAATCCCAATAGAACATTAGAATGTTGGAAAAGCAGCAAAAACCAATTTTTATGAAAGTTATATATAGGGGCTAGAGATGTGGCCCCATAGCCAAGAGCATTGGCTACTCTTCCAGTGGATCTCATTCAGTTTCCAGTACCTACATAGGCTCTCCACTGTCTGTAGCCCCAATCTCAGGTGATCTGATGCTCTTTTCTGGCCTTCAGAGGCAGCACACGGCATGCATGTGGTACACAACAATAGAGGCAGCCAAGACACCCATGCACATAATTTTTTAAGTTGTGTGTAATTTTAAAGACCATATAACACTGCTATAAAACTATATAATCCTGTGAGTCAATTGCTCATTATATACTCCCAGGAGGAATTGGGAGCATTCATGTGAGAAAAAAGTAAGTAGTAATCCACAGGAAGAAGAAATCTAGAGATAGTGGAAAACCCAAATAGTAAAATAGATTATTGAGTAAAAGTTCCAGGAAAAGGAATTCTGGTGGCACCTAAGCAAAAAATTTTTAATAGCTGTCAAATGAAATGGGCCACCCTGATAGAATACACCCTGCAAGCATACACTCTGAGAGCATATGCCAGGACAGCAGACTCCCTGACAGCAGACACCCGGATGGCAGGCACCCGGGCAGAAGACACCCGGACAGCAGACACACTGACAGCAGACACCCAGACAGCAGACACCCTAACAGCAGACACCCTAACAGCAGATACCCTGACAGCATACACCTGGACAGTAGACACCCTGACAACAGACAACTGGACAGCAGACACCCAGACAGCATACATCTTCATAGGTTGAAAAGCACCAGTGTGTGAGTCAAACCTGTAGGTTACAGTGCTTAAGTTCAACTGCATTACTCAACTTTGCAGCCTCTCTCATCACATCAGCAAACTGGATAATAATTGTATTTTATATCTCACTGCATTTACAGATACCATATCCAAGGATTCAACCAAACACCCACCAGAAGCATCCAAGAAAAAAACAAAACAAAACAAAATTGTTCTTAACATATACAGACTTTCTGTCAACATTCCTTAACAATGCAGTATAACAACTATTTGAATAGTATTTATTTCTTATTAGGTATTGTGTAAATGGTCAGGAGAGAATATATGATGCACCAGAAGATGTATGTAGGTTATAATGCCAATCCTATGTCAGTTTATATAGGACTCAAGTATATACTGATATGACTAGTCATGGCAACGGGGATCCTAACATTCATCCCCCATGGACAAAGAGAGAATGTGCTTCCCCAGAATAACGAAAGATTAACAAAATAAAATAAAACTAAATAACCTCAAGTATTTACATAGAATTTCTCCCTTGCAAAGACTAGATAAATGGCAGTTGGTATTGGTGTGACTTTGATATTATTAATATGCATAAAGTAGAAGCTGTCAACTAAAATTAGAGAAGATAACTTCAGAGAACATGTGAAATCCAAATGAGTCTTAAGCAGACAATGGCTTCAAATCTGACAGTTGCTAAAAGATGGAGTGAACAGTATCTATGGCCTAGAGAATCTCAAAACATGCCTATTGTTCACATCATCCTTCTCCTGTGACGTGGAGCCACATTGCCCAACACAATGACCAGACAGATCAATAAAGTTAAAACAAGAATCCCCACAGGAGGTGACGCAGAAGGAGAAAAGCCCATCAAATTGGATTATGACATGAAGGGCCTCTGTGCAAGTGTTGAAAATATCTGTAAGTGATTTTATACGACCTAAAGCAGAGTACCAAGAGCCGGTGATTGCATAAATAATGGAGCAGAAAGACAACACAGAGTACTTAAGGTTATTAAAGGCAACAATGAAGTATAAGTCTGCCATTGAGACAAGAGCATCTAAGCCAGTTCCATGAGGAAATGATTAACTGATTTTTGATTTACTTAAAACATTTGGCCAAACGGCTCTCAAAAGATGAACACAAGTGTCTCCACTGGAGACGTACAGGTAAGTCCTGGCTATAATAATAATAATAATAATAATAATAATAATAATAATAATAACAACCAACAATACATTTCACATCCTGCAGTTTGGTATTAGAGATTGCCTTTGTTAGGCAAATAGCAAAAACATGCTTCCTGGGTTAGCACAGGAGAGCAAAACCTAATCCATTTAGAATTTTTCACTGGTGACAGAAACTGTTGCAGATGGTTCTATGCAGGATGCAAAAGTCTACAAGGAAAATAGATCTTGATCCTTTTCAAAGTGGGAGAATCCCCTCCCAGTGAGAACCTCTACCTAATCAGCAGCACAACTAAAGGGTTGAACATCCTAGAAACTGAGATAAGGCTCTCAGAAATCCACATCCTGTCTTGGTTTATAAAATCATCCCGTTGTTATGAACAAAACCCGCATTTGACCTACTCCTTCCCAGTCCCTCCCCAGAGCCTTTGTGGACACAGCAGGACCAGGGCGGCCTCTCTCAATTCCCATTCTGTCTGCTTCACTTCGGCTGACACAGCAAATGCACTCAGAAAAGCCATACAACAGAGCAGGAATCACAGCCTTGAAACAAAGGAGAGCCGCCGATAATTTATTTACTTGTTTATTTCCAGCTCTCTCCTCTGGTGGTCAGGGATTTCGGTGACCAGGTCCTGGGACAGGCACTGGGACAAATCCAGTTACAGCATCCTCTGGGACCAGAGGGCAGTGGATAATTGGTAATAAGTCTTTGTGAAGAACTGACCCTGAGAGGAAGCTACTGGGAACGTACAAAACTCTGCTACAGACAGGTAGGACAGCCCAAGAGAATTACAAAACCTTGGCTCTAGGACCCCAGTGTCATTCTGGATCTCACTCCAATCAATATTGTCATCTATGCCTTTCAGAGATGATGTAACTGTACTTTGACATGGATCAAAAAAAAAAAACAACAACAACAAATAAATGCATGAAAGAGGCTTGGGAAATTATCTTATGGACTGGACGACTTTAGGTAATAGATTCCAGGTTGTTAAGTGGATTAAACTTCATCAAGAAATGATGTTCACCATAGACAAAAACATTCATTTTGTGGTTATTTGACATTGAAGTATTTGGTAAATGGAGTCTGATACTTCCCTTCCCGGGGGGTCGGGGGAGTGACAGAGCCTATGATAAGCTCCCAGTGCTTGGCAGAATAGGAACTTTGCTTCTCAGTGTGACACACACAGTCATGTATTACCAAGACCAGCACACTGTTCATGCCACATTAGTCCCTTGCCACTTTCAAACCCTTTCCTCCAGCCACACAGAAGCAGTTCTAAATAAGTAATTATTTATTCAACAGAGGGCAGTGTCCCATTTACTTACCTAAACAGCCTCATAAGCTAAACAGAATGAATACTATCCTTATGCCCAGAGCAGGGGCATAGTGCTCCACTAAGTCATTAGAATTTGATTCCTGCAAAGAATGGAGATTCCACAGAAGGCATGAAAATTCAAAAGCCTTCTTTTATTGGAATTTGTGTGTTCTGGGTTTTAGTTTGGAAGGATGGCTTTGCAGGCATTAGGGGAGGGAAAGTGTGGTAGGGAAATGACGGGAGACACCAAGGACACGGTAATGATCCAAGAAGAAACTGTAAGAATCTAAATGAATCCTGTGGTGATGGGACTGGGGGATATAAAATCGATCAGGAAGGCTTTCTGAAGGTAAAAGAATGGAGGGCTTAGGGACTAATTTAAAATTGGAGAAGAAAGCTCCAAGAGGGGACCAGCCATTCTTGTTCACCTGAGAGTAACAGTCATGCCATTAACTGAAATGGGAAGTCTGGGAAAGGCATGCTTGTGAGGGAAGGTAAACACGTTTTCATGCTTTGTCTTAGGTATTATGTGTCATTGAGGTAAGATGCTACAAGACACTTAGTTCCAGAAGCTGAGCTCCCTGTGTGGAAACATCAAAAAGGAATTAATATAAAGTTTCTATTTTATTTCATTTACATCCCTACCCTTTCACATTTACCTGACTCACCAGAGACTGTAAGTGCTAATAATTTCTTAACACCAATTTAGAAGTAACTGTGAGATAATGAAATAAAATAAGTGTTGTGGAGTGAATTTAGTACATTGATATAGCTTTCATGGTGGGTGTTCAACAGAAGGAGTCCAGCGTAAAATATGCCTCTCGATATAGGATATTTTCATTCTATTTATTTCTTTTTTAGCTTCATCTTCATAAAAAATCAGCTTTTGATGGGATGATCTCCCAGTTGGAAATGCTTGTACGTCCTCGATAGTAGAATTCCCTAAGTCTGCAGCTTGACTCAACACAGTCAGCCTCAGCACAACCATCTCAATAGCTTTAGACTTTTGCAGAAAGCAGGCTTAGTCTGCCACAGTAGCCTCTCTGGTTCCTGTCAGCTACTCCTTGAGCATGAGGCCTTTCCCGGAATGGTTTATGTCCCTAGTGTTCCTCTATTAGAGAAAACTGTTTTTCTCTCATCCAAGTGTGTCATTGTTAACCTTTATCCTAGTGGATAGCTTTTCATTCATTCATTCATTCATTCATTCATTATCTTATTATATATATAATAACAAATATATATATAACAAATATATATATATATTATATAAAATATAAGAAGATAAAACCAAAACTCTCACTTCAGAATTGAACAAGACAAATCAACAGAAGGAAAAGAGCCCAAGAAAAGGCAAAAGCAGAGACCCATTCATTTGCTCACTCTAAGCTGGAAGCCATAATATATACACGGAGGATCTGGTGCAGACCTGGGTAGGCCCAGTGTGTACCTCTTCAGTATCTGTGAGTTCTTATGAGATTTACATGATTTACAGGACCTTATTTTCTTAGTGTCCTCTATCCCCTCTAGTTTTTAATTCTCTTTGCTTCCTCTTCTGCAAGGGTTTCCTGAGCTCTGAAGGGGAGATCAAAGACCAAGAAGTTGTGGCATACAGGTTTTCTGAGTGTCCAGTTTTGGAAGCAGGAACAGTTCTGGCTTGTCTAGGATCAATCAATACTGCTACTAATAGGCATCAGCTTGGGCCAGTTTTGACCCCTAAATGATTTTAGAAACTGGCAATAGAGAGACTAGCTCTACTGACTACCTGCTTCTCAAGCCCTTTCCTCTTCCACATATTTCTTCCTTCTACTCTTCATTCTACAGTTCTCAAGCTCACTTTTCCAACCACCACATCCTACATATTATCCTTAATACTCGGTTTTGCCAGTTACACACAGAATGAGATGACTATCTACACATTTGGGAAAACCATCAGAAATGTTTCATGCCAAATATTAGTGTTCAACCCTTCTTGAAAAAGTCAAGCACACAGCCACTTTTTTATGCTTTTCTGTCTCTGACATCCTAAGACTCCACGTTTTTTTAAAAAAATGGTTTTTTTTTTTAAATTATGGGAGGAGCAGAATATACACATGAAGGCAGGTGTCCACAGAAACCATAGGTATTAGATTTCTCTGGAGCTGGAATTACAGATAGTTATGAGCTCCTGGACATGGTACTGAGAACCCAACTTGAGTCCTTTGTAAGACATTGTAAGCATTGAACCTTTAAGTCATTGGTTGATCCCCAGAGACTTCATATTTGAAACATAACCTGCTCAAGGAATTACCTCCACCTTTTAGTGTTGACAGGAAATGCTCTCAATGCACATTATTGTTGACAAAGAGATAGTAAAGACCCAAGTCAATACACAAATGGCAGAATCACGGATCCTAGTGTTTCTTGAACTCTACGGAAACTGTTGTTCTGATGATCTGAGTTGAACTAACTCATAGAAGAAATCCTTCTTGTACCATTTTTATAAGAGCAATGCTCTTCTTTTTTAGCACATCTGCATATATATATGCTTTGTTTTTATACAAAAATATTTTTTCCACTGGCCATTATTCTATTTCTTGTGGAAAAAAAGTACCCCAATATCATTGCCAACATTAGGACCATCTCATCAGAGTTCATGCCTTAGCTCTGCCTCAGGGCAACTTAAATCTTTAGACAAGTCATTGACCTATTTCTGCTTCTTTTTCTCAACTGTTAAATGATAATATGAGAAACTAAGCACTATCTGGAACATACTGAAAACGATCGTGTAACATGGCATGCAAAACATACCATTCATCTGTCATTGTATTTCTTTCTACAGTGATCATAACATAAAAGTTACCATGTTCAATAGACACAGCATCACATTTTTCAAAGTTATATATTATTCCAGTTTAATATCCCAAAATTTACTAAGCATCCTACTGTTAACAATTGTGTTATTCTTTTTCCCAGAATTTAGTTAGTGAATTTCATATAATTTGGTGCACAATTACCACCTGACAAACCTACTCTATGTTGAAAATATTAAACGCACCCTAAAGTTAAACAATAGTTAAGAGAAGCATAGTAAAACCTATGTATACTCACATAGTCATGCTGTTATTTATTTCTCCACAGTCAGATTACTGAATGAAAAGGTGTATGAATTTCCAATTGTAAGAATGTTTGCCACTTAGAATAAAAAGCCATTGCTGTAACTCATGGAACTATCTAGTCAATGTGTCTTTTTCACAAGCACTCAGGCACATGCTTGTATCTATAGTCAATGAAGACTTTAAAAACATTGTACTAATTTCTGCATTATACACTTACATTGCACATCTACAAAATGATATCTTGAGTTTTATTCATCCATCCATTGTAAAACATAACTGAATCCCACGTTGTTAATGTGTTGTCTCTTTTATGTGTTGGCACACTTCACTCATTTGCTAGTGTGAATGTTCTCTGATATCATGACTACTGAGTCTCTTCTCTGCTATTCGCAGCTACACTCCCCCTATCTTTTAAGGCTTCACTAGTTAGTGGTCATTTCCTAGACAGTGACTCTGAATGAAGCTTTCTCCTGGCCCTTGAGGATTAGTGGCAATTGAAGTCTAAGCATCAATGCCAATGCATTAGAAGTGTGTGTTTCCTATTATAAAATCAATACTTCTGTGACTTTCCCTGCAATGGTATAGCATCACATTAATCTTTATATTTTACCTAAAACAAAAAGAAACCTTTTTGTCCTTAACAGGAATATCCGGGTTTTGTGATGTACTGTCTTGCTGTGAGTCCCCTATGCCTAAAGAACAGCCTTACATGGTAAAGAGATGAAATCTTAGAAGCCTTAAGTAACACAGAAGAGATCTGTAGGATGTTCATGGAGTATCAAAAAATCAAGGGCTCTAGGATCCTGGTGGCTTAGAATTAGCTCAGGCTAACTCAACACATCCTCCCTCAAATGTTCCCTGCATCAAATATCTATTGTTTTCTGTCTATGCCTTTTATTTTCCCAATGTAAAGATAAGTTCCCTTATCATTCTTCATTTTGCATTTCAGGAGTCACAGTGTTTTCTTGGACACAGAACAAGGCCATTTGGCATCGTTCCCTGTGAGTAATGATCTATTTATGGATCTGTTTCTCTGGCACATTTTTGCTGACATAGTTCTCCAGACACAGGAAAAAAAATAACAAAAGTTAAGTCACATGACATCTGAATATTGCAAATGGGCTGAAGGAGTTCATGATGCCCTCAGTCAAGAAATCTCTTGGTTTGTTTATTTTTAATTATACAATAATTATATAAATGTAAAGAATACAGCATGAGATTTCAATAAATGTATACCATGTGTCATGGCTTCTTTGAGCTTCATGTCTATTAAACTGGTCCCATCTACCATTATGGTAAAAGTTGAGGACAGTTACCAAGACTCGCCAGAGCTAAAGCATTCCCCTCAATAACAATGTTTCTGAAGATCCTAATAAATCCATGAATGGGAAAGCTGGAAAAAGATGAATGATACTCATCAAAAGAGGCAAGAAGCAAGAAGGGCTGAGCCTCTGCCCAGGATAAGGAGGTGTGTTGAATACAACCTCCTTATCCTGGGCAGATCACAGACATGTTTGGGGACAAGGTTCATCTACAACATGTACATTATAAGTGAGTACTCTTACCATTTTTAAATACTTGGTTTATTTTTATTTACCATATGTTTCTATGCCTATGTACACAGACATATGTGTGAATAGATGTCAGCCTCGTGTCTAGAGAGGGTGTCTGATGACCTGAAACTGGAGTTACAGAGTGTTGTGAGCCACCTGACACAGGTGCTGAAAACCAAATTCAAGTCCTCTGAAAGAGCAACCAGTGATCTTAATCACTGAACCATTTCTACAGTCCCAAACAACACCTGCATTCTAGAAGTGCAAGTGCTGACGTCACACATAATTCAAATCTAAGGGTGGATTCCTGGGAACTACAAGGGGGGAAAAACTGAAATGTCATCATTGTAGAAAGACAATGGAGACTACTTGAGCTGATGAGGGAATGGTGTGTTCCAGATATTACGCATAGAAGGGCCATCTCAATGAGGCAGAATAGAAACGGAGGACCAATATTAACAAGCTGGTAACAAGGCAAGTTACTTGACATGATGTATATAGACATCCTTGACATCTTTATGCAATCTCATGTCTCAGTGGAGAGATGATGGCTCAGGTTGACTTTTCACCTAATTCTGAAAAAAAGTGATGAGGACATTCAGGGTATAACATCATGATAGGAACATGAGAGCTCACAGAAGCCAGGGAAGAATGCTGTAAAGGCATCATAGGCAGAAGGAACTAAACTCCTTTCATCTAAGAGAGCTGAAATAATTTAAAGGACTAAGTTTATGTGTGGGGGATGAGAGCTACCTCAGAGAAAAGTTCTAAGAAGAAAACTTCTGTTGGAGGGAGGCCTTATCTAAAGATCACAATGTGACTGAAGATGGGTACTCAGTAAGTCCCATTTTAAAGTTAATATTCTAAAAGAAACACATAAGTAAGGTAAAGTCATCCAAATAAGCATCATAACTCATTAGATTGCTAACAGCAAGAATAACCTACGGGTCACAAGTATGTTAGAAGAGAAGTGGGTTTTGATGGATTTTGTAAGAATGAGAGAGATAAAAGAAATATGAGCAGGTAACGGACAAGGCAAACAAATCTGGAAAATTCTGTTCCCATGCTCTGTGAAGGAGCTGATTGATATGCACTGGAGGGTTACAGGAAAGGCTGTCTAAAACAGCGAGAGGGAACAAAGAATAGCAAAGCTCAGTAGCCTCATTCTGATTAGCCCTATGTTGAGTCCCATTGCCCACTGTGGCTCTCTAAAGCTTCTGCACATTTGGAGATGTGTTTACACTCTCTACCTTTCAGATGTGGTTATTGTTATTGGCATCTTAAATCCCCTTTCAAAATAATACCTTTTTCTAATTCATTTATTCAGTAAATTTCAGGGAATCTTTGGGATTTGGAGTATGTGGTAATCAACAAAATAGACAGAATCCACCATTTGATAATGTGTATATTGTAGAAAGAGAAGCAGGTCCCAAATAGATGAATAAGTAAACTCAGGAATGGAAAGCTAAAGTATTTCCCAGTGTTGATGAGGAAATAAAAACCAAAGTAAACTGAGGAGTAGCAAGCTGAATATTTTGGACATTACCTGATGGCCTTTGAGTAGACAGATATTTGAGGCAGGAATTATAAATATGCAGATTCTTTTTCAGAGCAGACATTACTGGTGGATCTATCCATGAGTGCAAAGATCCCGATATAAATATGGTTGGCACATTTGATAAACCTTCTCTTTTTTAGTTACCAGGATCCTAGACGATCACAGTCCAGACTCAAATGACTACTATCTTAAGTACATACATTGTGATCACTAAGGTGGGGAAGGATGGTGGTGGGAAGGAGAGGCTATCATACACATTTGCTGTGAAGGAGACCTCAGCACTGGGTCGGATTCTGACTTTCATTACCCATCCTTCAAATTTTGTGAGTCTCTGCAAACATATACATATGTGTACATCTGGGTAATCCCTCAATAAAGAATACTGAGACTTACTTGGTACATGGATGTAACTGGTAGAAATCAACGGTGTCAGTGTTATGTTTCAGAAAACCACATATTTACATCAATTCCCAAGCATTTCCTCTGGCGTATAATATTACAGAGACAGAGTACTAGACCTTAATTTTTAAAGCAGTCATTCTGTATTGGTCATTCCCTCCATCTTCACATCTCCTTTCAAGGCTTTTGAATTCTACATGTGAGAGATCCAGAAAGGCAGGGGATTGGCTCAGCACCACAAAGCTAATGAATGGCACAGCTGAGGCCCTTAACCTAGCAGAGCAGGGAAACTGAATTAGCATGTTTAGAAATCATAATTTTATTTATGCCATATCATGACCAAAACTTTCGAGATAAGCATAAGGAGGAGTAAATTGTTTAATTAAAGATGACAGGGCAAATACATTCATTTTGGGATTCATGTCTTAAGGTTCAACTTGGCAAGATGCCAAATTAAAATCTAAATCCCTAGTAATACATTCACAGATGAATACCTTCCCTAGGAAACTTGGATAACATCTCATTTCGCATCAAGAATGTTGCCTGGCTTCAAAGTATTATGCAAATGTGAGACCCTCAGGCCTTCTGGGAAGAGAATGGGGAAACAGAGATGAGAAGGGCAGGGTAGGGGTGGGAGGGGGAGGATGAGAAGGCAGTCTTTGCAGAAACTCCTGAGTGACATTTACATGAAGCATGAGTTTCAATTTGGTAGCAACTCATTACACAAGCTAGTTTTGTGATTTGACTCCACCATTCACTGTCCTGATGTGAGGAGTTGTTTTGCAGTCAATGGAGTCAGCACTGGCTTAACAGACTAGAAAACAGTCTGTTATCTCTGACTTGCCAATTGCCAGTGGTAGGACCCTGGACAGGTCACTTAACCTCTAAGGACATCAGCCTTTTTATTTGGAAAAATACAATTGAAATAGACAGTGCCTTCCAGCACTTCTGTGAATCAAGAAGAACAGACAGCTGTTGCCATGGATTAAGTCTGAATTTAGTGCCCTCATTATTGAACCTGTTGTTAGGATATGAACTCTTGGAAATAGCTGGTTTCTATGAGATGCTCAGAAGACATGCATTTGCTAGTCTTCATCTGTCCTGAAATGGAAAGCAACCTTTTACCCTGCTCATACAACTGTAACATTTAGCAAATGTCTGTTATCCAAGAGAGGTTTTGTTTTTTTTTTTTTTTCCTATTTGAAACTGTAAGTTAAAGCCAAAGGGTGAAACAATATACAAAGTAGAGTCTCACTATTTAAGAAAAAATATAAAATATACAAATGTTAATAGATCAGAAGTGTTGGCAGGATGCACAGCAAAGAGTTTACAGTGGATTCTCTGAGAGATTTGGACTTAAATGTGAATGATGTTTACTTTCTTCATTTGTTATATGTGCATTTTGTATAGCAGCATAATAAACAAAAGAACCTGTGTCATATGTCATATGTCACACCACAGAAACAGAACTAGACTAAACTGAACTAACCCTAAAAGGTTTTTCTCAAGCCTCAGAGGTACTGCCTTGCATTTATAGTTTGGGGAGTTGGGGGGGTACCAGAAATAGTCTTTGCAGGGATGACAGCTTCCCTTGTTCATACAAGTATGAATAAAAAGTTTTTATTTTTAAATTTTTGTCCTTTTAGTTCCTGGGAGCCCCCAGGAGAGTAGGCTGCAGGCTGGTTATCAGAGCAAGTGAATGTATGGGCTTGCCTGGAGGTGATAGCAAGCAAGGCTGGAAGATGGGAATGACAGTAAAGTGAGCCTGACTTGTAGAAATGCTGAGCTGAGCATCAGTGCTCTCAACCACGCCATCCTTATTAATTCTATCTTATTCCATTTGATTATGTATTTCATTGAATTCTTATGACAGGGCACCCCAGAAACCCTCACCCATCAGCTGTGCAAAGACAGTCCATCTCCTTATGGCAGAGTTGCTGCCATCAGCACAGGCGGCTTTTCGTCAGACTGTCTGTGAGCATTTTTAGAGCCCTCGATGCCACAATCCTGAAACAAATAGCCATTTCTAATGTAACAGAGACAATCTAAGCTCTGGGCTTCGGAGTCACATCAAAATTTATTATAGTCACACGAATAGAGTCTTTCTTATGTGTATGTGTCTCTGCTCCAGGTTGTTACTGGCAAATGAAAAAGATAAGTTTGCCACAGATGAAGGAATACCCACAAGGATGCAGAGCTGACTGTCGGCTAACGGTGACAAGCCACAGAAGTTCATCCCCTAAGCTTTTCCAGAGACTAAAAAGGATGCAGATGATCTGAAATTCCAAGTCCCAGGCATCAAAAAGAAGAGTTGCATGTATTCTTGACTAGGAGTCTGACTCTATGTTGGGCAGCTGAGTAAGCCAGCTCAACGTACTGAACCTTGGTTTGCTCAGCTGTTATCAACTGATGACGTCATCAACGACTCACCAGTGTGCTGTGAACCTATGGTGCTAATACAGAGTCCTGGTAGCCTGGAGGAGCATGTGTATCTAGGAGACTCCAACTTCCATTCCTTTAGCTCTTTCCCCTTTCCACTTACGCTCTTTCTCCCTTTTCTAATTTCAGAAACAGTCGGTCTTCTGTCATTGTACTTGCTGACCTCAATTCTCGTACAGACCACAGTGCTACAATCCAGTGCCAGCTAAGATGACAGGTGTAGTAATTTTCTCCCATTTCCTAGCTTGAGTGTTCAAAGACCTCAAAATCATAAAAGCAGACAAAAGATATGTGAATAAATTTGTAAACAAAAGGATTTGTCTAGACAATCCTTGCAACTCCTTCCAGCCCTGATTCAGAGAGAGGAAAATAGCAAGTGGACAGAATTTTTCCTCAGCTCTCACGTCAGCTCTTTGGCTTTACTCTAGCCATTGAATACAATGTTTACTGGTTAGCCATGAAGACCCAGGCCGTGAAAGTTTGTTAGCACCAATTGTCACTCTTTCAGTGCGTTTGCTTTACATGGCGTCATCGTGCTCTGATGGCATAATGGAAAGACGAGTGAGTGACAGATCTTTACTGTACTTCGTAAAAAGAGCAAGTGATAGGGCACTGGCATGGTGCAAAAAATAAGTAAATAATTAATTAAACAGTTCCCCCTAAAACCATCAACAACCAAAATAGATAGTATTTTTAAATGCATACTTAATACAAAAACCCCATAATGACCAAAGTATTTAAAACTTAAATACAGACATGAGATAGTACTGCTTATACAACCCTGCTTCCCTCACATCATCTAATTTCCACAGTGGATATTAGCTGGTGCTGAGATCTAAAGAAGACCCCAGCCTCCACACGAGTACCTCCCACCTACGGTGACTAGTGGCCTCAGGAAAACTGTTGCCCTTATTTCTCAATCACATTTCAGGTGGAAGCCTGATGAGGTACCTCACTATGACTCACTACATTTGAAATTCTAAGGCTTAAAGGGGGGGGGGAGGTCATTGCTTAGGATACCACCTATGACTCAAAGAGAGGGAGATCTGTTCATTTGTGTCTGCAAAATGTTTATTGAACAGTAACTACGAGCCAAGTGTTAAGAGAGACGCTGAACCAGCATGGAAATGGAAGAGATCAGGAGGTCTGGCCAACCTAAGAAAGAAAGAGAGGCCATCACAACCGGAAACTTGAAAGTAAAGAAAAAATTCTCACTGTGGGGACTGTGAGGAGTCTAGTGTATACAACACAAACAGGATGGGTGGACACACACACATATGTATGTATGTGTACATAGATTATATGGAAGGGGATTATCCATCAACCCTGAGCTCTATTCACTGACCTGCTACTAACTGGCTAGACAATGGGGCCTCCTTATCCCCAGGATTCTGCTTTGGGACACAACACAAACCTTCCCATGAAGAAAGGAGGCATTTGCTAGAGAATGTAGCAAACCTCACATCTAGGGTGTCTAGAGTTTATATCCCTCAGTCTCCATGTAAGGCTGTAATTAAGATGTAGAATCATGTCTCTGATAGCATTTTGCTAAACAGCAAAATCTCATTGTGCAATGCCTGCAAGGCAGAAGTGTACAAGGACAGGACTAGACAAGCAAATGTTCATCTTCTCTGTCAGGTGTGGGAAGCAGACACCTAGCAATAGTGGCTGGCACCCCCCCACACCCAGCAGAGGGTGCTCCACCTAGGCTATGGCAGCCTGGCTGGCCTGCTGCTTTCATGTTTATGTCTATTGATTTAATTCTTGCACCTGGGAAACTGGGATTACAATCAACTACTAATAACGAACAAAATAATTTTTAGTGAACACCAAACACACATAGGCTGTATGTTTTTACCGCACTATTTTTACACTTAAGACTTTCCACCTCTTCACCAACATGAGCAAATAACTCATCTAATCCTCAATGTGCTTCATAACAGGTTCCACTATGATTCTTCAAAGCTGGTTTGGAGGTTCTAGCAGGGGAAACTCAGCTACTCATATACCCTTGACTGAAGGCCAGTTCTCCTCTTCTCAGGAAGGCCATCCTCTTTGACTGAGTATGCAAGCACATGGAGCAGGGAGGGGAGACAGGGACAGTCCCCTACTCCACCCCCCCAGCCAGATTAGCCAAATAAACCCTATCAATGAGATGGCAGATGTCACAGTCAGGTCGCCCTCACATCCATCCACTGCGATGTCCTTAAGAGAACACCAAGAATTAGGATCACAGAGACATGTACAGTTAGTAAGTGACACACGGTTGATAAGTGGCAGAGCCAGAATTAAGGATTCACTTGAGGGCTGATGAGATGCTCAGCAGGTAGAAGTGCTCAGTGCTCCCCACCAAGCCTGACTTTGATCCTCAGAACCCACAGGATGGAAGAAGAGAACCAACCTCTGGAAGTTATCCTCCATCTCTTCATATGGGCACTGGCATGTGTGCTCTCTCTCTCTCTCAACCCTCCCTCCCCTCTCTCTATTCTCTCCCTCATCTCTCTGTCTCTTTCTCATCTCCTTCTCTCTCTCACACACATACACACAATGATAATAATAACTGCTAAGAAGAAAAAAATCAGTCTTTCAAAAACAAAGAATTCAATTAATTCAGATTCTCAAATACAGGTGGGAGCTATCTCGGGTTGGCTTCTGTGCCTTCAGCCATGTTGCACCCATAAACCAGGTCCATCAGGCTGCAGGTCCAGCAACAGCATTCAGATTGGATACTCAAGAACATAATCCCCAGAGCTTCAGAAAACGCCTATGATTTAGTAGTGTGTGTGTGGGGGGGGGGGAATCCTGTGTCTGTCCCTGTCCTTCCCACATTCTTGGTAACAGACAAACATCCTTTCTCTCAGCTCTGCTCTGCTCTCTTGCTCATCCCTGTACCTTTTGTTCTTGAGTACTACCTCTTCCCATCTGCTCATCCTTGATAAGAACTTGCTGCAAGCTCACTACACCTTCTCCCAATGGTCCCATAACTCTTTCCTCTGCCAGACTTCATAAATGATGGATAGATGCACATGCCTGGATGCTCTCCCTCTACTCCTCCCTGGACCTGAAATATGGCTTCTAGGCACACTGTTGTACAAAACTGCCTTTATGATTGTCATCAGCGAAGTCTGTTCATTGTCTATCCGCAGTTCTCTACTTTCCGTCCCTTCATCCCTGCTCACTGAAAGCCATCCTAGTCATGGACACATTCAATAAAGAGACACAGATACAGGATAGTCATAGTAGCTCTGAGAGCTGGTTCTGGTACTGACCAGCTTGGTATCTCACAGAAAAGCTGTTAAGACCCATCTCAGTGCCAAGACTAAAGGACTCATGCACAATGTAAACCAGATCCTATGTCTGTGTCCTGACTCAAGGCCTACCCCATGATGCATCTCTGGAATCTGGCAATCCCTCTCACAGTTCCCTTAAGCTTTATGCTTTCATGTAATTCTCTCCTACCTTGTCTGAGAAGCCCATTCCTACATTCTATACTGGAGCTTGATTCTCTCTGTTATCCCTATCTGTGACTAAGTATTGAAATTTCATCTTTCTATTAATGGTCTCCTTCCTGCCCCCCTCCCTTAGTGCAAACAAGGGTTGATATTGAGATATGTTGCAGTACTTTCAAGGATGTTCCAAAGATATCCCCAAATCAACTTCTGAAAAACAGAATCCCATTTACCTTCCATGGCTAACTCTTTTCCTGCCCCGTTGCTGTCCCCTGACCAGCTACCTACTTATTAAATGCACTGTGCTGTTTGGAATATGCTTCAGCATTGTGGTCAATCCAAGAACACGCTCTGCTTTACTTCATGCTGATGTCTACTGGGACCTTCACATTGTAACTTGAGACATGAGGACTTGAGTCAACAGGAGGCACAGCCCCCCAAGTTATCCTGTGGGTGTCTAGATCATAGGTGTCTGGCTAAGATCCAAGGATGCCACAATGCCATGAGCTCTGCAAATGAGATCCCAGAGCTTCAGAATCTTGAGTTCCAACTTACTTATGAAATTTTCAGTAAATTCATTAAAATAAGGATATGTTGACAAGCAAGGGGAATGGGGTACCAACACGCCAGAAACGAACTGTGTGTTGCTGTCACTGCCTCAAAGATTTACTGGTAACTGAATTTCTTCAATACCTGTTTTTAAATGATGGCTCAATGCCATAGTGGCTCTGTGAAGAAGTGGCATTGCTTCACAGATTCAGGTGAGAAACTGGGTTCTTCTTTTAATCTGCAGTCTCCCTAAAATATTTTTGTCGCTGGCCTCCAAAAGTGGACCCTTCAGAGAAGCACAGGCCATGAGTTAGCTGTTTTCCTAATGCAGAGTCATTACTCTGTGACTGAATTTCTCATTTACTTATTTGGTCATCTGTTAGATGAATGTGTGTTGAGTCTCTACAGCAGGCCTGTGCTGAATGATCCTGTGGTGACTCTTCTGCCCCACAAAAGCAGAAAACAAATCTCAGCAGTGACTGCTGAAGGGAGGAGGGTGATGCAGGAGGAGAATAGCAGGTTTTACATCTATCTCTTGTTTCCTAAATATCTCTCCTCCCCACCGCTACTCCACCATCCCTGTCATTTCACACTTATATTCCCACAATAAGCTCCAGGCCTGCAGCCTCACCATCTCCAATTCATCTTCCACGCTCCGGTCATGGCCATCATCCTCTAATGCACATCTGATCATGTCTCGAACTTTCCCAACCTTCAAAGGCTTCTAGACTTTGACATAAAATTGAAGCTCCTTTTCTTGGGGATGGGGAGATTCCAGTCACACGGGATTCCTGCTTATTTCTCTGACATGTTATTTCACTCCAATGAGATAAGACCCTGCATCTCTTGCTGCAGCCACAGGAAACTCCTTCTGGACCTTGCATAC